>BSBM01000322.1:9550000-11950000 GCA_027924585.1 Larix kaempferi | reverse complement strand
TGGACCTTTTTATTATACCCTTAGCGGGGTATTTTAGCAGTTCATTGCTATAGCCTTTATTCATGTGTGTTAAGAAACACATTCCAAAATTTTAAGTTCACAGGCTTTCATAATAGATTTCCAATATAGGTAGTACATGTGCTTTCAGTTTTAGCCAACAACAACTCATGTGACTAGAGGGAATTCCGTGTTAAGCCAAACATCGGGGCAACCGACTAGAGTGATCTAGGCATAAAATCCAACTCACCAAAGGCAAGTTCTGCCACCAACTCAGAGTCGAGACATGAAACAAACGTGGATGCGGTCCAACACAGAGGTAGAAATGGGGAAGTCCTCCATATCAAGCAGTCAAGAAGGCAAGTCAAGGTGAAAGCCAAAATAAGGAAGGTCATGGATGGATGGAGTCAAGTGAATGTGGTGCCTAGGCTAGCAAACAAAGATGTCATGAAATACCATGTCCATGCTCACAAGAGGGTAATGAAACAATGAGTATTGTCAGAAAACCTTAGAGTGCAAGTAATACATCCAATTTTATATCAACTCATCCAAGATATTTCATTTTATTATTTAGATAGTACTGCCACATCATGAGTTACATACCAAGTCAATGCTATGAAGAGGACTAAAGCAACAAGATAATAATCCATGACAACAATCACAAGTCCATAGGTCACATCATATCATATCAATAATCATCATCCATAAATAACTGAAACACTGCTGCAATAACATCTGGAACTCTAGGCACTGAACTGAAACTGTATGGAACAAAATGTCACATCGGCCATCAAATCTAAGCTCTCAAGGCTCAGCCTTGGCACAAGGTCTACTCAATGTCTAACATATACTACTCTGATCTGTGAGTGATCTCAAATAACTCTGCTCATCATAGCTGATCTCTGTAAAAGCAAAGCTCTGGAAAGTGCAGATATCTGCTCAGCAAGAATAGTAGCCCAGCTACTATGCTGTGATAACATTGACTTCCCAATTGTGAGTTCAATTTGAGTCCAATTATGTTTCCTTCTCTACATGCTTTTACATAACTCAAGTACACACCATGGTAATATTTCCACATGGTAGTACCTTAGAAACATACACACATTATACATGCCTTAACCCAAAGTCTACTGACACAAAGTCATAATCATTCACTAGTTGGACCTTTGGCTTGAACTCCATACTAGGAATATTTACAAGGAATTTTATATATTTATATTGCAAGGCCATTATAACATAGCCCACCTGGTTTGACAGCCTGTCAAATAAACAACCTCATTACAACATGTTCATGATTTAGTATAATATAATGCAGGGGTTTAAGACTTGGATATCAACTATATTTTGAGTTGAGGCTGAATGCTTAATTGCTATGGCACTGCTCTCTCATTAGGGTGAATTGTGTAAGTCTCTGATGGACATGAGAATCACCTACAAGCCCTTGTAAGCATGTGCATGCTGCTTGATAAGCCTTAGTTATGCATATGTTTTTCTTGAAAGTCTTTGAAAAGCCTTTGAGTTCTTCCTATGTGTGGTTTGATCTTGATTTGTTATGTATTGCCAATAAACCCTTGCCTGTTAGGATTAATTCCCCAACATGCACTTCTGCATTTTCTTGTTTTCAGCTAATGGTCTAACAAGTGCTCGTTGCGTATGGTTTCTATAGGGTACTGTCAACAACTCTTTTAGTAACACCCAATTAAAATTTAGTTGGTCAGTTGTATTATTAATCTTTCCAACTATTTTTTTCCTCTATGCGATCTTCTTTCTCACTTGTATTACTGCAACTGTGTACAATCTAGGAAACACATGTTATATGGAAATGGCTGTGTTAAAGTAATTAATACGTTTTCTTTATTTTCTTTTATATGTTATTCTTTGCCCAGTAACATAACAATACTGGATGGCTCAAAGAATCTGAATGTAATGGAGATGACAAACACATCTACTGCTTTTTCTTGTATGCACATGTAGCTGATGTGGGTGTTAATGTTGTATCCATTTATATTTACTGCATTAATGAATTATTTTATGCAGGATGATAGTCAACAGCCCTCATTGATCATTGTGTACTTTGGTGGGAATGATTCTATTGGGCCCCACGCATCAGGCTTAGGTCCTCATGTACCTCTTTCTGAATACATTGACAACATAAGAAAAATAGCCACTTATCTTCAGGTAAAATTGTTTGATTTGGATTCTGCATTCTGATTTCTTTTTGTGTTGGGTACTGTGATTCAGCAAGATCTTTGATGATTATCAGATTGAAAAATTCTAACTTAAGTGTGGGGGAGAATAAATCAGGACCTCTCAGAATCAACAAGGCTAATTTTTTTAAGCTGCCCACCTGTTAATGAAGATATGCTGAATACTGATTCAAGGTATTTCGTATTATGTGTAGTGTTCACCTTAGTCATTTATAAATATTGTATATTTTTTCCTTTCTGTTCAAGATTCTAACTCTTTGGATAATGCAGAAGCATTTTTAGCCACTTAGTACGAACCAATGAAGCATGCCGACATTATTCTGAAGCCTGTATACAGGTCTGCAAGGAGATGGATCTCAAAGTTGTAGATCTTTGGTCAGCTATTCAAACAAGGCCAGATTGGCGAACATCCTGCTTCACGTGAGTTCCTAAGAGACTATTTTTTGGGTTATGCTTGTTGTAGTTTTTTTTGTTGTTATTTGTTGATCTCTGGTCTAGTTTTATTTTTCATTCCCTAACAAGACTGCAGTGGGTTGGTCAATTCTCAACGATTCGCCATTGAGAACATATTTTGACTGTGTTTTGCAAATGTTTGCTTAAGGTAAATATCTCATACATGGAAATCACACGCAAACCAGCTAATCCTCTTTTCTGTTCCTTTAGTGTCAAGCATATGCACCAACGGTATTGTATTTTGGTGCTTGGAGTTCTTTCAATTTGTTAGGCACACTTGATGGTGCGCTTCTAGTACCTAATTGTCTATACTCTTGATTACCTCTGTTCTGAGTTTCTTGTCTCGTTCCTTCTCACAGTCTCCAATGTTATTTAGTTTGGATGGCTTGAAGTTACTTGAATACCTAATTCCTGCAAAAAATGAATTATCAACCACAAACTATCTGAACAAAGATACCCTTCTCACTTAAGGCACGTCTGTGAATAATACGCTTTTTAAGTGTCAGTGTTAATCTTTTGAATTTATTTTGTTGTGGAATGTCAACAGGCTTGCTGGTTTCCTTCTAACTTTCGCTGTGATTTTCACCACTATCAGGTGAAAAAAGTTGCATTTGCAAGAGCTTGTTAACTAGCTAGAAACATTGGAGAAACAGGGCAAGTGACAAGTGTTACTCCAAAGTTGCACTTGGATGGATTTTCAGTAGAGCCGCCAAAGAATGAACAAGACAATTGTTCATCATCAGAGTTCAAAAGTCCATCCAGGCCTTTTTGGCCCTCTTTTCTATTTATGCATGTTCATACCCCCTTGGGGGAGTTGTAATAAAGTGTCCTAGCATGTTGAACTTATGCAAAAGACTTTGTTTTCTTAGGACTTAGACATCAATCCGATTATTCTAGAGTGTTTTTTCCTTGTCAATTATTTGTTGCTTTTCAGCGACTAATAATTTTTGAGTTTTTCACTCAATCCTCCAAAGCTGGATTAGTTGTCTTGGTGGTTAGGCCTTAGGGGGTTATTAAAGTCTAGTGTCAATATATATTACCATGCTAGTCACTATTTTTGAGTCATATGAACATGTACTAAGTCCTCCCTAGGTGTTTTTAATTTTCCGTCAAAAATAAAAATTACTCGTTAAAAAATGGGTATTTTAATTGTAAAAATTAAAAAAGTCATAAAAGTGGTACTAGGGTGTCAAATTTGCCTTGGGGGTGCTTGATTTCTAACTCAAAGCACCCACTTTACCCATGTACCCGCTTTGAGTGTGAAGTTAGTGATTACCGTGACCAAGCCCACTGATAAGGATGAGCTTGAAGAGCATGAGGTTCTTGAAGCTAGGGCTCAGAGGGTAATTTTGGATGGGGCAAGAGTTGCAGCTGATCGACATGTTATTTACATTTCTTCTGATGAGGAGAGTGGATCTCTTCGAAGCACTGGAAGAAGACTCAGCTAGTCTAGTGGTGATGGTGATGAGTAGGTTGATGAGGTTTGTTGCCGCCGGATTGCGCACCTGGTTAACGCAGCAGAAATCTATGCTACTGCTCGGTGCGCCCTTGGGGGCAAGTCTCGAGTCAAGGCTGTCACCTAATCTTGACTCCTCCGTTTAGGCAAAACTCCCAACGAAGCCAAGGGGGGTAGTCCCTAAGGAAAGTTTCTAAGGTCTTTAGAGTTTCCGGTGAAGTGGTTAAAGGTATTGTATTTTAGGAGTTGTTAAAGTTTTGATGTTTAAAAGTATTCCAATGTAGCTTTGCAAAAATGAATATTACAGAATGCTTTCACCAACAAAATTAAGATGACTGCCAATATATGCACAAAACTGATATGATATTAAACAAATAAAATATAAGATAACCAGTGCCTTATGGAGTCAATATATCAGACAAGTAAGGTTGCTGAAAGGGAAATGTTTTGCAAATGCCTCTTGGTTGCTTTTAAATTATTATGGTTTGAAATTTGTTAGGGAAGAAGGGGACTCTCGAGATACCGTGAGGTACAGGGAGGAATGTCCGGAAATTAAAGTTTGGTGGCTCCTCACGAGAACATGTGGGCTGGAATGGAGTCTCTAAGGTTGTGTTCAATACTATACCAAACTAGGGTATAGCCTAACTGTGCCTTGAGGTCGCCTCCTAGTTGTTCCTGCTTCCTATGAAGATTTTCACTTTTATTAGATGAGTTGTTAAGCTTTAGATGTGGAGAAATTATAAAGTAGCTACAACCGTTTCCGGTTTCCCACAGGCCCAGGCAAAGTGCTCGCAAGGGGAAAGAGCATACTTCGGTTATAAACCAAATGTTAATTCCGATTTTGCTTTTAAAAATAAACAAAGTGCTTGATAAAGTAATTTGCAACAAATGGAAAGATATAGCTCACCAAGTTTATGTGTCACTTTTGATCAACCACCACTAATCTGCGATGCCTTTAGGTGGCGGTGAGAGCATACTTCGTGGCGACGAAACTGGCTTTATTTGTTACTTGCAAAAAATGAAGGAAGCAAAAAATTTGAAACTACTTAATTAAAGTATACAGTTTGTTAAAGCGGATTGTGTGCATGTGTTAAGAAAATAAAACAAAGGTTAGAAAAAATCACTCCACGAAAAGACACTGCGAATCCTCCCAGGGGGGGTGGGGTGTGGGCGCTGTGTAGCCCACTTGCTCTCGTTTAATACTTTTACAATACTTACAAAAACGAATGCCTCTTAGTCCATTTAATTTGGATCTAAGGGCTTACAAAGTTCTAGAAATAAAAGCTTGAAGAAAGGGGGTCCATAGAATGTCTTTTTCGGCACTTTCTGGCGAAAAATGGCCAGAACTTCTTTCTCTTTTTCCTTGGACCTGCTAAAAACCAGCAAGCTAATATGTTAGAATTTGATGGGAAAGATGAAACAAACAATAAAAAAAATTGACAAATTTTGTACTTAGAAAAAATTGGAAAAATTTGCTAAGTGTAAGTACAAACTTCTAGCTTAGATCTGGTCAAAGATAAGGCCTTTTACAATACTTAGATCTAACTAATTAAGCATGCTTAAGAAATATGGATCTAGAGAATAAGCATGAAGTAAAGTGGATCTACATCTTAACCAAATTTGTAAAGCAAAAAATTGAAAGAGGGAGATCTTTTGTTTGAGAAGATGGATGAAACTCTTCAAGCCCAAGCTTGATCTTTTATATTAGCCTTGGAAAGTCCCTGGAAACCAAATATTAGCTTCAAAAAAGTGTGACGAAGAGAGGAGAAGAGACAACCGAGTTCTAATCCCCCTTCAAGCTTGTGATCTGCACAACTAAGAAGAAAAACTTGTACAAGATGAGTTAGATCTAGTGTGTTTGAAGAAGAAAAATTGAAAGAGCCTAAATACAACCAAGTATAGTTGGCTACTCCCTAATCTTCCAAATGCAAAACACAAGTAAGCAAATGAACAACAGTAAATGCTTACTCTAAGAACTACTAAGCTAGATCTACCAACAAAATGAAACAAGAAATGCTTAATTGACACAATATCACCTCATGTAAGAGCATGCATCACATTGGCACAAACATGGACCTCCAAAGTCTTCAACTTGTATTAATCAAATAACATCAAGATTACAATGGGCGGAGGTTCTATGCATCCATCTTGAATGATGGAGCAAGACCCTGTTGTATATGGACCTCCAAAGTCTATTGATATGATTTATCCATGGTTGTATATGGACCTAGTCAAACCTAGTTTGATTGTGGTCATTTCTTGGGATCCGTGATGATGTGGGCCATGAAGGCTTATTGATGATGATGTATGGGCCCACATACTCCTATTTATGATACTATATGATGGACATATGATTCAAATGGTGATTGATACAGTTCAACAGGTTTTATTATTACTTTAGATCATCAGATTATGCACTGTCCATATATGGTGGACCCTACAGCTAGCCCATCAGGGCAACCCATGGTGTATGAGTACACATTCTTAGTAGATTTGGGTCTTCTGGATACAATGAGACACTTATCCTTCAGTTTCGGGCACTTCTGACAGTGATAGATGCAATTTTACACTTGTTGACCAGATTTGGGGTTGATTTCCCAGCTTGAGCAGCAGGGGCCATGAGAGGCCAGTTCACCTAGGGCGTTGTATGAGGAGCGGGTCATCTAGCCACTTGTTATTACCATTTATCCCCCCTTCTGGAGAGCTTGGTAGGCTCAGTTTGACAGCGCAGGTGCCCTAGGAGGCAGTTTTAGCACTTTCACAGTTACCGAGGTAGTCAAGAGATGGGATAAAAGGGTCACTGAGGAATTCGATTTGGGAAATTAAGGCAAGGTTTTCGCAGAGGTCTTCTAGGGTCAACCCCCTATCTTCCAGCCAGTTTTCACCACTTAGGTTGGTCCACAGAGGCTACAGGAGGCCTTTTACTGCTTGTCTGTCACAGATTTTGAGGACAGATTTGATCATTTATATTTATTTTGGACATATTTTATTATTTTATCGTGCCATGGGGATGAGCTAGTAAGGATTGATGCCTCCTAGCCCCACCATGACCTCCATATGTCATGTCCTAGTCATATGAGGTGGGCTTTGTACTTTTACCCCCTCTAGTGGATGACGTCACCCTCCAAGAGTACCTTTTAGCTATGACGTCATCATTTTTTGAGTGATCCATGTGATATATTGTTATATTTCATCTTAGCCATTGATCATGTATTGAGATCTTTTAATCTCAACCACTCATTTCAAAAAGTGGTTATGAGATCTAGGGTTTTGGTCTTTATTATCTTATATAAGGAGGAGACCCCCTCATTGTAAAATCATCTAGAGATTTTGGCTCTTGGCTCTTGGAATAAAATTTCTATCTTTTGGAGTACATGCTTGGGTTTGGAGTGGATGTTGGTTGCTTTGATTGTAAATGCTTTTGTCCATTGCACTGGAGGATCTATTGTAGCTATCTTGCATATGTTGCCATATCTTTTTACAGGTTAAGAGGACGTTTTTGACAAGTGCGAATTGGTGGGGAGGCTTTCCCTTCAAGCTCGGAGGAAGACGTTTTGGTTAAACAGGGAGTGGTTTTGTCTTTGTGCCAACTATTCTTTGCTTATCTCTCTCTTGCTTGTATCTACCTTCAACATGTTAAACTGATTGATGCTTTGCTCCTTGGTTTTGACAGGTTAGAGGGACACACATGTGGCTTGGAAAAATCGATTTGGCAAGAGGGCTTAAAAAATTCTTCATTTGATCTTTGGCAAAAGTAATCCTCATCTCAACTAGCATTCATCTCTTCATCCAGGTATGCTCCAAAGGTATGGTCTTCTTCTTCCTTGGCTTATCCATAACTTCTAGATCATAAAAACCCTAATTGATTAAAACCCTCATTTTTACTTTTTCTTAGATCTACTTGGATCTAGCCTAGCTTTTGGGAAGATATTGAAAACCCACCTCTATAGTATCCACGGCAATTCGGATCTATAGTTTGGTGGTGATTGGGTTCCATTTGACACACTTTCCAAGGCACTTACCCCTCCTTGAGCAAAATCGCACCACTTGGGAGAAGCTAGTTTGGTTGGCTCCAAGACATGGGTAGGTGAGATCCCACTTGATTCATGATCCTCATACTTGATAACCTACCCCTAGTGCTTCACCTTGTTGATTTTTGCCTTGTGGGCCCCATTCCTCATTTTGAGGGTTGTGCCCCACTTGGGTCAATTTGGTGATGCATTTTCAATCTCAGATCTATGGAGATCTAGCCATTGGATGCCCTTGATTTTCAAGATCCACATTGATACTTGCCTAAACTACTTGGATCTACAATTTGGTGGCCATTGGACTTGATTTGACACACTTTACCATGCTTTTAGCCCTCCTTGGGCAAAGTCACACTCCTTGGGTGATTTAGTTTGCCCACTTCAAGAATCTGGGTAGTTGAGATTCCATTGGATTTGGAAAGAGCATACCTTGAAACCTATATCTAGTGTCTCATTTTGTGAAGATTTGCCTTGGGGGTAGCTTTCCTTGTTTTAGGGGATTGTTGTCCATTTGGGTCACATCATGAAACATTAGATCTAGTAACATCCAACCATCACATCTTAATTAGCCCACTTGATTTGCATCCTAAGTGTCTCGATCTACAAGTTGACATCTCTTTTGACTCCATTAACCCATCCATCAAGGCACTAGTCTACCTAGGGCATTTCGCACTCCTTGGGAGTTGTGTCATCTCCTAGATCCCATATTTGGGTATCTCTAATTTCACTTTAGATCCACAGATCTACTCATTACATACCCCTTAGTACCATTTGCACCCTTAACTTCACCTTGTGGGTCCCATTTGAGCCATTTCCATATCCCAAGGAAGTGGGTCCCACTTGTGTATTTCATGTTACTAGATTTTGTCCTTTGATCTCATTATGTGGCGTAAATCATTCATTGGTTGAAACATAAGTCATTCCTTAAGCCTCTTTCAACCACACTTAAACTTCTAGGTCCACCTAACCTTGCATTGGTTCCCGTAACGTGTCTTTTACATATCCCTAGGAACCTTTGTTTGGGTCCAATCATCTTTGATTGGTTATAGGGTCTCCCCCTAGGTCTTGATTCATCTTGATCTAAAGTGAAGAATGCCTCGGTTGATGTGACTCCCAGCTTGCATTGGGAACCGTGGCATATCTTGGGTCACCTCTTTAGTTGTCCATCTCCTCTACCGTCCCGGATGGGATACCACTAGGGACAACTACAAGTTGTGTGATAACAGAACCTTCTCCCACTCCATTGGAATTTTGTGCATGGAGAAGCCGCCCACGTGAGGAGGGGGTGGGTGCACTTCAACTTTGGAACCTTCATTCGCTATCCTAAGTTGGAATTATAAAACATGCTTTATTCCATAAGCATGTTTTATAAAGCATGTTTTATAATTCCAACTTAGGATAGCGAATGAAGGTTCCAAAGTTGAAGTGCACCCACCTAAGACCATATGCCACCCTTTCCATACCATTTTTTATTCAAATTTTTGACATTTTTGATTTTGTCCTTTTGTGTATTTTGGGTTTTTTTAGCATTAAAATGCCATTTTGTCGCATCTTTAATGAATAATATTCCTAGAGGCGACGTAATCGCTCGGAATATGGAGAAAGTGGGTCCTAGGTTAAAGAGGACGCTCTGAGCGTCAAAACAAGCATCCCCACGCCACATTCTGCCTCTGGACCACTCTTTTATTACAATTTGAATTTTTCCATTTAAACCATTAAAAAAATGGTCTAATTTACGGAAAAGTTATTTTGCCGGAATCGACTCAAACTCCTAGGGGACCTAGTGCATGTCCATACGACTTATTATTGATGGCTAGCATGTAAAAATACATAGACACATAGGCTTTAATAACCTCCCTAAGATCGACCACCGTGGAAAATATTCCAACTTTGGAGGTATGAGTGAAAAACTCGAGAATTATACGTCACTGAAGCGCAATGCATAATTCCCAAGGCAAAAACACTCTAGAGTATCCCCTTGATGGAAAACCCTAAGGTAGGCCAAGCCTTTTACAAAAGTATCATGCTTAGACCAACTTATTACAATTCGCCAGTTATCACACTATCTCTAGTTGCTATAGAGGGATATCCCAATAGGGACGGTAGAGGATGAGCAACCAGGAAGGTGTAACCAACAACATCTAGGTCGTCTGTCCTAGGGACAGAAGTCACACCGGATAAGGCTGCAGTCACTTTAGACAAGGCGTGAAAGCCAAGTCAAGGGGGAGACCCTGCTCAACCAGTTATGGTCGAGAGACAAAAACACACCCAAACCCAAAAGATGAGACATAAAAACAAGGAATGAGTGTAGAAGAGCTCCTGAGTCTAGTTTCAACCTACTTGATGGACACAAGCAATGAAATAACGGTAATATGATAAGTGACCAGCAATAGATTATGATAAATGAAATGGATTTAGATGGCTGAAAGTCAACTAAGGCAGCAAATAATGCAAGAAGTGATTAATAAGTGAAAATCTGCCCAAGGGAGAGATTGGTTCTGAGATTGGTGGACTTAGGGCAGCATAAAATTAGTGTTTACATTCACTTCCAGCTATTGACTCTTGATTTCCTAAGGTGAAATGACAATATGAATCCAAATCAAGAGTACCCAAAACCCCCAAAAGACACAAATCAGCTGAGAGAGAAAAACGCCCTGGAGGGGCGTTTTTGGCAAAGTGACCAGTGCTAAATCTATGGGCTAATGGAGTCGGAAAGCTATGAAACTTAGTATTTAGACGTTTAAGAAGAAATCATAAGCGGGTTTGAAGAGAAATTTTAGTTCGTACGGTCAGAAATTAAGTTACCAATTTTTTAGGGTTTTTTATGTAAATTGCAGCCAAGCATTTGCAAATGAAACTGAAATACAAGAGACAAGCAAGGATTGTACCAGGATAATGAAGGTGAATACGTTCTGGAGCTGAAGACAAACCCTGGAGATCAAGTGCCAAGCAATCATGCGTTTTCCCTTTGCGTTTTTGCTGCAGCCAGTTGACCAATGCGCTCTTGTGCCTGCCACAGAGAGAATGAATCAGAAACTATAGCAAGTACTCAAGGAAATCAGCAAATCAAAGACAAATAATGAGGAAAAGCGAGATACAATAGTAAGTTTCACTTCCCTTGTTAAAATCCTGAAGATAGAAGCAACTAGGAGCTGCTAACCCAAGAGTTGCGCCCTCCCCAAGTGGTCAAGTCACCTGCAATTCGTTTTTGGCCAAAGAGTGATAGAGAAAACACAAAATAACTTAGCAATGCACCAGCAATAAGCTAGCAATCAGCACCATAAGCATTCACCACCATATCACAAGCAAATCTGGAAGAATTGTCTCTCTATTGCTCAATCTCAAATCTGAAAAATGCCAAGAAGCAGTACAATAGAGTGAGTGCCTTCTCTTATAGAGAATGGCCACTACCAAAATAGGTTTCCCCCCAAAATGGAGGGTGGAGATCACTCCCCAACTATCAAAATCGAATGGTGGAGATTGTCTCTAGGTGGGGGTGTGAATTGCCCAAGGAGAACGCACTAGAGGAGGAGAGGGGACCCATGTGGGGTCCATACAACACAAGGAACCATGTTGGGGGGTGTCTATATGGGGTTTTATCCCCCCAACACTATACATATGGTCCCACATACAACAAAAACATGAAATTGAACTTGCCAAGGTGGAGAAAACGCCCCTCATGGGCAATTCGACCTCTAGTGTGAGCTGTCCAATGGAGGGCCCCACAGTGCCCAAATACATTGTCAAACATTACCATTTTACCTTAGAGATCACCTTTACCTTTGCCAACCATTGATTTTGCCATTTGCCTATAGTTGCCTTAGTCAAATTATGATTTTCCATGTAATTTTTGCTGGTTTATATGGCTGAAGATGAAATTTGTGCTTTTGACCCACTTTTAGTGCCCGAATTGCTGAAGCATTTGTTGCAATGCGATTGTGGACCCCAAAAGTAGTAGGGATGACCACTCGAACGACCCAGATCCATCACTTTGGCATTATTTGCCCAATACCCATAATTTTTAATTAAAACAGGTCAAAGTTGACCAATAATAATTAAAAATTTCTCAAACGCTTCAGTATTTTGCAATTCCGACACTTGCATGCTCATATGGGATCCCTGTAGATAATAATTGATCGAAATCGAAATTCCGATCGCAACATTTTTTTTCGGGCCCATTTTTGGCCTAGTCAACTCAGTTTGACCAAGTCAAAACTGGTCAACAATAGTGCTAGTTGAATACCTGTGTGCAAACATGAAGTGACAAGGCTCAATTATACAAGTTAGTACATTACTAAGCAATACGATGATAACATGGTGATCAAAAATACATTAAATCCCGAGATAATACAAGGCCCCGGTGAGGTGGGCCCACCACCTCCAAAAAGACTAAAATGCTATGCACATCTTATAGAATTGACCACTTTGCTGAATTTAGGTGATGCAGACAAGAAGGCGAAGGACACGGGAAGACAAGGATAAAGATCATGTGACCCTTTGGACAACTCGGGAAAGCGGGGTCCATTGAGATAAGTATGCCATGACAGAACACGGGGAAGGGCGGTGCCTCACAAATGGGTATAGTGCAGGGAAACCACCACTAGTCATCTAACAAGTATCTCACAACTCACATCCGTGCCCGAAGACTCTGTGAGGTTCTTTTCTAGAGCCGCCAAACTGGGTGTCCGGCAAACTGTAACTTGAGACTCTAGGGGACAATCTTGAGCTTGTCCCTTGCTCCCTCTCACCTCCTTGCCCCACAGGACTAGGTGAGGAAATAACCACTACAAATGCTGACATGTACGGCTGACCAATATCCATGTGTGTTTATAAACACATTGCATGGATTTTACAATGAATTTCATACTTAGCCCTTTTTTTTTGGCTAGATTTTACATTTACAACATAATAGCCTTTTTGGCTTGATTTACATTTCTTCATTTCTTCATTTACATCAAGGCCCTCTTGGGCTACATACATATCTCAAAAGATATAAACATGGTGCTCATACTGCAAAGGTAATGGGGTGAGCAATACATGCTTCGATGACCAATGAGGAACACTCGGTGAGGCTACACAATCCTAACTGCATTGCAACATCGGGGGCAACCGACAGGAGCAAATCCCAGGTCTAAAAGTGTATCTCACACACTAAAGAGCCGAGGCACAATAAACGGGGAGTCATGGCAAACTCAGAGATCAGTGGGGAAGGGGTCCTCGGGATCACAAATCAGAATCCAAGTCAGGAACAAGTATCATGGATGGGTCGGATGGATGGCGAAAGTGAGAGTGGAGCTAAAGTCAGCTACCGAGAGGGACTAAGTGACCAAGTCTATGCCAAGTGTAGGGGACATGACCCAGCGTGCATATACATAAGTCTAACAGGAGGGGTGGACTGACATCACCAAGGGCCTAATCACATCACATAATAGCTAGATCACCAAATATATCATCTCATGCAAAGTTAGTGTACTAACAAGAATAAAGAAGTCTAATCTACATCATGAGCAATAATCATCAAATGCAATACCTGCTGCACCATATACCTGCTGCTACTGAAGCTATCTCTGAGCTGGATCTCTGCTGAATCCGGGCAACATAGTAAACCAACAATATATTGTGATAGTCTCGATCAAAACAAGACTAGGAAACTGTCTCAATGGGCTTATGTCAAAGCCTGGCAAGGAAGAGGTGACCCTGTGGTAGATGGTAAGTGACAATGTCTGTAACACTGTACAACTGTCTGTCCCCTTTGATATATCTGTTAGGGGCAATCTGAACAAAAGTGCCTCGTCTGAAGGTAGCTGATCTCTGATCTGGAAAAAAAAAGTACTGTGCGGTCCTTGGCCGCACAGTCTACAGTATGGTAGCTCCAGCTAACATAGATGTGATAACATCCCCCATGAGGGTCTGGACATGCAAAAATTACAAAGGGCCAAAAAATTGGCCTGATGAACTTCTGAACTCTAGAAATGAACAATGTAAGTTGTTCAAGACTTTGACGGATCACAAGGAGTCCACCAAAGTGCAACTTAGGTTGTAACATCTGGTTCCAACTGCGGGACGTGTGCTCGATCAGCCTTCAGGAAAAGAGAGGACGCGAGAACACCAAAATCTCTGGTTTATACAACCTGTAAAAACATCTTAGCTTGACAAGAAAAACCCTTAGTAGCACAAGTTTTATGAAAAACGCCAGTGAACCACCAGTTGTATTTATTTGAAAAATGAAACTAAGAAAAATTCCTTAGTACACAAAGGAAAATACTGAAAAGGAATGCATAAAGTAAAAATGCTCGCTTTGAGCTTCAAGGAATGCACCCTCCTCTTGCATGGAGCGACTTTCACATGTGGCATCTTCCTATTTGATGTGATTTCTGCGAGGTTGGGGCTGCCAACCATCTCCACAGGTGGCGCAATCCTCTTCCTTTGGATTTCAATCAAGCTCCGATCTGTATCTACGTAGTTCCAGTTAACTCCCTCATCAGCATGGTGCGCCCTCTCTTGGGATTTGCACCCCCCTGTGCATGAGATTTCTATTTAAAGGGAGATTTTGCTCCATTGTTTGGATCTGAAGGTGGAACCTCTGCTCATTTGTGTTGTTGTTTTTCTGAGTTCTTGAGTTAATAAAGAGAAGGCTTTGGAGGCTACATTGTGGGCTCGTGCCAAATGTGTGGATGCTTGATGTTTCAAATCCCATGGAGTTAATCTGTATCTTTTCATAAAACTTTGCTTATTGTTTGGATTGCACTGACCTTGGAAGGAAATCTATTATTTCAGTAGGGTAAGGAATACAATTTAAATTTTGTTTCTCATTATCAA
Organism: Larix kaempferi; assembly: GCA_027924585.1. Classification (NCBI taxonomy): domain Eukaryota; kingdom Viridiplantae; phylum Streptophyta; class Pinopsida; order Pinales; family Pinaceae; genus Larix; species Larix kaempferi. The sequence continues at coordinate 11,935,040 of BSBM01000322.1, read as the reverse complement.
TCATATGAAAATGCTTTGAACATTATGCATATCTTGTTTGAATATTTATGTTTATTGTCTTTTATATGATTCATATCGGTTGCATTTAATCCGCTTGTGCAAGGTTTTGTTGTGAAGTTTTGTTGCAGGTTACCGGATCTCATAGAGGAGGCATGCATGTTAGCTTTGCCGCTTTCTTGAGTCATTTCAAAGGAAGCTTAGTCCCTCGTGTTCCCACTTGCATGTGGTCTCCATTTGCTCACCCTTTTCTCACTAAAAAGCTGGGTTTTCTCACCTTAGTTCAATCTCTCTCAAAATCTTCTTGGTTACTTGTTTCATATAATTCTAGATCAAAAAATTTGAAATCCTAAAGAAGTAGATCTAGTTTCATTTTGCTAATGCTATCATATTATCAAATTTAAATCTCATTTTTACATTAGTGAAAAGTCTCTTCCTTTGTTTGCATCTAAAAAGTTGAAAGATCTTGTTAGTTAAGGAAGAGTGGTTTTATTGCAAGTGTGTGAAAGATAGATCTAGCTCATTAGGCTTGCACGATTTGGATTGCATCTTGAAAGCGGGCAGCCAAAGATCCTAGCAAGAGGGAAGCTTTCTAGCTTGTCTTACTAGTTCAAATTTTTGCATTTTTAGTTTATCATTCAACTCGTAATTTTTGCAATTTTTTGTAGCAAGGCCAAAGACACTTTTAGAGTGTTTTTTGGTCATTTTGATACTAATAACGCTTGCTGGTTTTTCTGAGATTTTAGCAGGTTTGAACATAAAAGCGATCAAAATTTGGGATTTGGACGCTTCCGTGGCCATCCGGGGAGCTTGTTCTCCAACCCTTTACTTTCTATAAATTTTGTAAACTGTATTGGTACCTACTGATAAAAGACCAATAGTACTTCTTCAGTTTCTTTTGATGTAACAAAAATAAAAAGAGCAAGCAGGCTATTCCAACACCTGCCCCCATTCCCCCAGGGGGGATTCACACTTTTTTCATTTATTGTTTTTATTTTTTGTTTTAGATTAATTTCTTTAAGTTAATAGTAATTAAATCACATCACAAAGCACACAAACGTCCTCAAAGGACATATTTAGATCTGATTTACTTATCTCATGCTTTGTGCTTTCTTACAATTGTTCCAATAAACTTTAATAAATTGTGCCCTTGCTGTCCTGAAGTACTGCACCATTTTTGGTGTGTGGAAAAGAGACTCTTGGGCATTAGATTGGTTTAACAACTCACCTTGCAATATTAAATAAAATCAATCAAGACTTGAAACCCAAAGTATGCTCTAGATCGTTGCAGCTTAGTCTGAACAGTGGGCTCAATCAAAAAAGGGTGTAGAGTGGCTAGCTTTAATATGGAAATCCTACAAAGTTTCAATCCTAAGGATTCAGGAGGTCGAGTGAGGCTAACTATAGAGTCAACAGGCTGCTATAAGAATGTTCATCCTCGCCTGGTTGGAGACTTGGTATAGCTGTCACAACGCCCAATTCAAAGGAGCGATTCTAAGTTGGGCCAAACCAACAATCAACCCACTCCTTTAATACCCACTAATAATTTAAAATTTACAACAAGCCCTTGCAATACTTTCACGACACAACACAGCAACAATCACATTCACATTTTCGGCACTGGTCATCATATGTTATAATTTTAAACTTAAATCATAAAATATCGTGAATAATCTTTATATCACGTGTTATTGTAATTAAACCAAATTGCAAATTGTTCTTGGTTGGAATTTTTTTTCATATCCATCATTAACTCCTAGAATAGTTTTTACTTGTTTTTCATAGTTTAAAAGCCTTAGAATATTTTCATAGCAACCACCCCCCTTGGCTTTGTTAGGAGTAGCCTAGACGGAGGAGTCAAGTAATCAGGTGACAACACTTGACTCTGACTTGCCCCCAAGGACACACCGAGCGGCTTGGAGGTTTCCTGTCGCGTTCCCCCCAGGTGTGTATTAGGCGGCAACATCTTGGCGTCGTTGCCGGGGATAAACCTTTCTATTCCCGGGTTACGACTTTTTTGTTTTCTCCTTTTTGTTTTTGCTTTGTTTGATGAATGTATAGAGTAGACCTTTATTCTTTCATCTGGCGACTCCACTAACCTTTTTTTGTTTTTATAAAATTTCAAAGTAAAACAAAAAATAGTTTTGTGAGAGTTTTTAATGCATATTTTTATTCTCACATGGCGACTCCATTGAAGGGATAAAATCCTTGTATCTCATAAATTTATATCTCATAACTTTTAAATCTCATCATTCTGACAACTTCCTTGATTCAATACAAGATGTACTCCATGGTTATTTCAGAGTGTTGTTGATACCGATATGGATGACAAAGAGGCTGTTGCTCAAATTGCTAGTACATATCCTCCCATTAATTTTTCATACATCCCAGGTTTTCCTAACTATCACAATGGTGAGGATATATCGAGTTATTTGCCGATGTTTTGCAGAAATGGTGATCCAACCATCTGACACATCATGTCCTTCCTTAAGGTTCTGGCTGACTTGTATGAAGATAATATGATGCAGATGTTTGCTAGTACTCTGGAAGGAGATGCTTATTATTGGTTTGTTGAGGGCCTTCCTAACAAATGTATTAACTCCCTTTCATGCTTCCTTAGAATTTTTTTAAAGCGGTGGCAGTATGATGTTTACAACTTGGAAAGATTCCTTGAAAAAGCCTTGGCTTACTTCTTACCCGAGATAAAATATCGCATGGAAGACCCTGAGCCTCCTCGTGTCATCATGTTAGAGAACATTGAATATTTGGAAATCCCTCTAGCTTTTCTCAATGAAGAAGAGATTACACAACTTGTTGAAATGTAGGGTGTCATTCTCTCTGGAGCACAGCATGACTTTGAGAGTGATCCATGACAATCCCATTGAAGAGTTTCATGAAGCACCCTTGATTGAGGACATTATTGAAGACCCTCCTCATTTCACCTTAACAGAAAATATGGAAGATTTGGAGTGTTCTCATGTCTATTTCAGTGATGACGAACACATGTGTATTCCATATTCGCCTATGTTAGAGATTGTGGTATCTTAGGATGTCCTCTAAGATTCAGATGCCTTGCATGAAGGTACACCAACAGTATAGTCATTAGGATGGAGTAGAGGGTGAGATGCACTCTATTTAGTGGCATGAGAATCCATTGGCGGATGCATGTGGACCTTCCGGGGTGTTTTGCCTCATGCATGCATGAGTTTTGCATGTACAGCTGTTAATTAAAGGATGCATGCAAAAGTGACATTTTGCATGTGCAGATATTAGGTTTTTGGTAAACCTAATTGATCAATGAGATGATATAAGGAGGCAAGAGGTCCCCGGATGAGGTTACTCAATTGGCTTATCAGAGAGAGATCAGTCAGAGTGAGGAGGGCGCATTGTGCATGCAGAGGGCGACTTTCTGATAGAGAGAGGAGCTTCTGCAGTGGGGAGAGTGAGGTGATCTCAGCTGGATCAGACATCACTTGATCAGAGGCAGTTGGCACCCAGTTTTGTGGACAAAGAGAGTTCATCAGAGTGGTTTCTGCAAAGATTGAGGAGGACGACTTTCAGAGGAGAGAGGGGCACATTACCAGAGGAGAGAGGAGCTCGTTCTGGATCCGATTGATCAATTGAGCAACTGAGACTTTCAGAGTATCCTTGCCTTAGTGTTTCAGGAAGGACTGTGACGATCAGAGCTCGAATCTGTTGAGATCTGATTCCGTACGAGCATCTGACATCTTGAGGGAGGGCGCACTTTTCCATGCAGAGGAAGGGCGCATTCATCAGATCTAGCAGTTGGCCTTCTTCTTTAGCTGAGCAGATCAGAGCAATGCTGTGAGAGAGACAGTACCGACAGAGTTACCTATAGACAGATCCAGATCCAGTTGACAGTTAGGGAACATTTCCTCTATGCATGCATCCGTTGTTGCATGCAGATCTAGGGTTTTGACCCTGTCAGGTTCGGTTGTTCCTTCTAAGGTATTTTTGTATGTACTTGTATTCTGCTTACTTTGCTCTGGGGTCGAGATAGAAGCAAGCCCCATAGATAGTTGGTTTTCCCCGTTTGGGGTTTCCAGGGTAAATACTGAGTTGTGTGATTGCTGTGTTTTTCATTATGGAAGTGTTAAGAGATCTATAGTGTTTGTATCTTAAGTCATTGTTGTATTTCTGATTTATAGAGATTCAAACCGCTTGAGATCTCAAGGCATCTAGATGGAGTAGAGATCTCTAGATAAATTAACATGGTATCAGAGCCCTGGTAAGGGTCAGGGAGAGAAATCACACTCAGATCTGTGGAGAGGGTGACCAGATCTGTTGTTACAGAGGTCATATCTATTAGATCCGTGACCTAGGTGGATAGATATGAGATAGATCTATCAGATCTATGAAAGGGGAGGCCTGATCAAGAGAGATTCTTGTATCAGTTTTGTGTGTTTTTAGTTCAGAGGTTATGGCCACTAGCTTGAGAGTGGAGGACAGGTTGGATGTGGCCTCTAACTTCAGTGCATGGAGGGTATAGATTGTGCTCTTGTTGAAAGAGAGCGAACTGTGGGATGTTGTGGAGAGCATAGCCACAAATCCAGTTACAGTTCCATCAGATGCAACTGCCAAAGCAGCATATGAGAAAAAGAACATAAGAGCCAAGAGGATCCTCCTTGATGGAATCAAGGATCACGTTATCCCACATGTCTCAGCCAAAGTTAATGTATATGAGATGTGGGATTCCTTAACCAATTTGTACCGGAGTTCTAAAGCAAATAGGAAGATGGTACTGTTATCACCAAACTTGTAGTTGCCCCTAATGATGGATCCAGAAGGATGGTAGAGGGGATAGGCAACCAAAAGGATTGGTTGTCACGCCTATCGAGGCACCCTTTGCTTTATGCTATCAAAGCCAAGACAACAAAGGGGGAGACCCTGATCTACTCCCCACAGGAGAGATCTAAGCAGATCACTAGATCAAGCTATAGCAATAGGGTACATAAGGTGACAAGTATGGAACCCTAGATTTAAGGAATTAGGGTCACTGTGGAGGCTTAAGAAGAGTAATACTTGACAAAGTTTGATTACACACAGTGACCCGATAGTTAGGTATGATTCCAGGATTCAAGTGCTGGTACAAATGATCAAATTCAGCTGCCTTGGGAAACGTGACCCTTAAAACAGGGAAAGTGTCCCAAAGAGTGGATTTGAGAATTAGGGCTTTCTAGCACAACTTGGTAGATGGATGTAACAGTGTTAAAGCACACAAGCTCAGCAAAAATATCAAACGATAGGCAAACTGACTCTCTAAGGGAATGCGCAAGGGTTTGTAGACCTAGTGCCTTGGGATTTGGGTCAATGGAGTCCTCCAGCTATGAAGCCCAGGAGAACCCACCTAGCAATATGCAAGATACAAAAAGCCTAGAAATGGTTTGCCAATAAACCAAGTCGTTTGAGCTAGGTATTTTTTTGAAGAAATTTGATGAGGGTTTTAACATGAATTGACAGATGGGTAGGTTAGAAGAATAAACTACATACCTTGCAAGCATACCTGAGTCATGGAGATGATTGCTATGATGTCGAGGATTGTTCCGCAGAGATCAAATGAGAGTTTGAAGCTTTTCCTTGCCCACACGAATTGCCCAGCTCCACAAATGCGCCCTCCTCTTCCTGTTGAACCAAGGACAAATAAAATCAACCAGTTCAAGCAAAAATGAAGGAAATACAAATGACGAACATGATAACAAAGAGTAAGAGGTACGGAGACAATGATACTCCCTGTAACTGACGAAGAGAAAAGAATGGAGCAGGGTGAGTCTCCCCAGCCAATGCGCCCTCCTCACCAAATCAGCTTCTTCACCTGTAGATAAAAACGTGGAGAAAAATGTGCAAAGATATTCACCAATACTCTCAGTGCAAAGGAAGAACAGTTTCATTCAACACCAATATCATCCAAAACCCATAAGACAAGTATCTGCAAGAATATATTTTATTCCAAAAGCCAAGAGCCAAAAGTCCCTTTACAATGAGAGGCTCTCTCGTATATATAGCTATGAGAGAGACCAAAACCCTAACCACCTTTTTAATGAGTGGCTAAGATTAAAAGATACAAAAGTGATAATCTACAGTTGAGATGAGCTCAACAAATAAAGTACATGGATCCACTCCAAAATATAAGAAACCAACTAGTCAAATCGCCCTAGGGAGGACGTCCTCATAAAGTGACTAGGAAAATATAACATGAAGCTCATGGTGGGTCTAGGGGGTGATGTAATTCCTCCCTAGTGTGTCCCCATGGCACAATAACATCAATATATCATCAAAGTATAAAATCATGCCCAAGAAGGAAAGTCGCGAGCCTCCAAAGGCACCATGAAACCACAAAAATGTGTCGGAGAAAGATGTGTGGGCCCCATTGACTGATGCAGCTGTTGTGGAAGGTGTGGGAGACATCATACACATCATTAAAACCATTCGTATGCCATTTCCTTGCCTTAGTAGCCCAAATCGAATTCCTCTGTAGCCAATTTTACCATTTTTTATGCCTCTGTAAAATCACTTGAAAAAGATAAAAATGCCTGTAACTCACTGCCTGGTCATCCGGGGCCAAATTTGACTGCACCCACAACTCTGGGAGTATAGCAATATAGTAAAAAAAAGTGGATGGACCCTATACTCCCTGTGTAGCGCCATAGGTGAACCAAACAAATCATGAAACTGCTATGACAGGCCATTTTTAATGGCAAATCTGCACTGAAGTGATAAATTGAGAGAAATCCCAACTGAAACTGCCAGGAACTAAAAACAAATTGTCCCAATGGACTTAGAGAGCCCAAATGCACTAGAGATTCATACTCATACACCATATGGATGACTGCATAGTCATATAATATCAATACCATGCCCGAACAATATAAAAATAATAATAATCTGCAAATGATCAAAATCATAAAAATACCACAGATCACTATCTGAGCCTGTAACTATTGCATGGAACCATTTGGTGACCAATAATAGACCACATATCATCAATAGCTATCACCCAGGGTCTAACTCATCTCATGTCCTGTGGTTGACTTTGGTCAAACTGGGTTTGACCAAGTCAAACTGACCCATAATATGATCTCCGCAAAAACATCGAAGTGCTGCAAGTGTAACTGGTTAAAGCATGCCTCATAAATCATTCCAATAGCAATATAAACATAGAGTAATCATTTCACTGGCGATCTAAAACAAGATATTCAAGATTTTCTAATAATAATAATGGTTCAGACTAGAACCTCAAGGCTATATTCACTGGTTGTGATAAATTTGCTAGTGATGGGTGAGGGTGGATAAATGCAAGGCTAGGCTAAGGGATGACTGTACTGACTCAACACTGTGATAGTTTGGAAGTGGGAAAGGGGATACACACTAAAGCATATGTTGGACAAGCAATAACACAGGGGATGGCAGTGTCTCACAAATGGGTAAGTTGTTTGGGAAATGCTTATTCAACCTTGACAGATGCCTACGACTCACATCCAAGCTGATATAGCTCCGTGAGGATCTTTTCTAGAGCCGCCATGACTAGGTGTCTGACAAACCGTAACTCAGGACTCTAGGGGACATTTAGAATAAGTTGTCCTTTGCTCCATCTCATATCACAACCCGTAGGCCAATGAGGAATAATCATTACATGTATATAAGGTCAACAATCATTAGATATAGCATTTGTTAAATCATTGCTTTAATTAGACCTTTTCATTTCCATAGCCTTTGTCCGTGTGTGTTGAAAAACACATTCTTGGATTTACATTTCATTAGGCTTTTTGATCCGTGTGTGTTGAGAAACACATTCTTGGATTTACATTTCACATGCCTTTCATTCACGTGTGTTGAAAAACACATTCTAGAATGGGCTTTCATTAAGATATACAATAAAGTTTCCAGATACAATGTAATGATGGTAGCACTATCTGTTTCAGGTCTAGCCAACACAACTTAGGCAACTCAAAGCCGAGACACAATACAACAGGGGAGCTTATACATCAAAGAGGCTAGAGTGGGGGAAAGTCCTCCATATCACAAGTTAAGTAGTAAGTCAGGATAAAGACAATAACTGGAAGGTAATAGATGGATGGAGATAGTGAAAATGATGCCAAAACTAGCAAGCCATATAATGGTTGGAATGTTCACCTCCATTTTCCTAAGGAGGGTAAAACCAATGAGTATAGACAAGAACTTCTAAAACCTGAGCAGGACACTAGATTGATATATAATAACACCCAAGTCCAATACTATATATATATGATCGCCAAATCATGACACTAAATGTTAGAACATGCCACTAGAATGACTATAAAAGTAATATAACCAAGAACACAAGATAATACCTGCTGGATCATATACCTGTGCAAAACATCTGAATCATCATCTGTCCACTGAGAACCTACTGCTGCAACTCTGGGCACTGCATACTGCTCTGTATGGCAAAATGACTACATCGGTCATCAAATCTGAGTTTCCCGAGACTCAGTCCTGGTAAAGGAATATACTGGCTGCTCACAATCATAGGAGTGATCCAAAAATAGATGCTCATCTCAAGCATCTCAGTGTAAAGGATTGGCTGAAAAATATACTAGAAACTGGAATAAATATATGGTAGCCCCAGCTACTATAAATGTGATAACATCTGGCTCCAGCTGGGACAAGTGCTCTGCTGAATAAAGCGCTTGAGAACCTCAGAATCTTTGGTCCTCATCACTCTGCTACTCGTATCCTCGATCAATGCACTCTAGCTCTGCATCATCTACAAATGTACCTGCTATCTGCAAAAACGTCCAGAGCTATACCAAACTCGCAGACTAGTCGTCAGAACAATGCATGTATATACATAAATCTCAAAATAAACAGTACTGAAATATAATGCAGAAAGTAAAGACTAATCTACTAACATCGTCTCAAATTTTATTATTGTGCAGGAAAAGAAAATGACAAGTACTTAGGACTAACTATGAGCTTCAAAGACAAGCTTAGGGAAAAACAAAGGTGCCAGACTCAATGGCTGAAAAGCTAAACTACTGCTCAAGTGAGCTTATTCAGTTCCTACCTACTCTAATCTACCCAGTCAGACAAGTGCTAAGTAAAATCATAAATCCAATGTAACCACTTGCTGAATGAATCAATTGATCTTTCTTTACAGTTAATAATACAACAAGTCAGATATGGTTTAGAAGTAATGTGAATGATAATTGATGCCACTCTAACTTGCCGTTTGAAATTCACAGAAAGATATGGATAATGCGAAATGAAATTATGCCATGGCTGGGGTTGATTTTTGCATACTTCTTCCATCAAGATACCGATAGGATCATAGAAATAATGTAAGTCTAGAATTGATGGAAGAACATAATATGACATAAGATTCAGCCCTACCCGTCTTTTCTTTGCTTCCTCATCTACCTGACTGGGACAATTCATTCTTTTCACTCCAGGAATGATCTATAAACCAAGTAGGGATGGATTGTGAAATAAAATTGAAACCGAGACGAGACCCACTTGTTGTTCAAAAATGGAGAAACGATGAAATTGATCTTTATATACCTTTTCCAGCCACCAACGAGAAGGATTGAAAAAATGAAAAATGTTATTTATCAAAGGTGATTGGAAAGGGAAATGAAGTGCTTTATCTCCACTCATGTGACAATGCTTAGACTCATGATTGAAAATCTCAAAAATAAAAGATTGACCAGACCACAAACCCATAGAAGATTCAAAAAGCTGGGATGGGAGGGTGGATTGAAAATATGTATTTTCTCCCAGATGGCTTAGACTGATTGACTTTGAAATTTGACGAAAGGGAAAGAACTTATTGTGAACACCCAACCCCAAGAATTGAAAGAAGTTATGTTGATAAAAAATTGAATTGGGAAAATCATTAGATGAGTTAAGTGAAGGATTGTTTCCGAGCTTTCCATAATCAGTAAGACGTTGCCTTGAGGAGCTTATTAAAGAAAGTTCTTTATTAGTTTGATTCCCTAACCCATCCTCATCATGAGATTTCTCTTTAATTGATTTATCTTTAAACTCATATGGTGATAAATTATCAAACTCATTAACAACCACTTGATCATTTTCATAAATTTGATCTCTAAGCACGCAATGATCAGACGAATTCGTTTTAAGAGAAATTTGGCTGTTATCCCTATTTTCTTCTTCTTCAAGATGATGACCATAAGGATTGTGAAAAAGAATCTCAAGAGCATTTTCAAAAGAATCACTAATGGAAGACTCAACCGTAGATTCATCCTGATGGAAATCATTGGTATCATCCTCTTCAGGTAATGATGACAAGATTCTCATAAGTTCCCCTCTTATGTCAATGTTGAGGCAATAATCCCGAGGAGTCGAAATTTGCTCACTGTCATACATTAGTTTCTCATGAGACTCTATTTGCTCAATAGAAGAGGAATCGATTTGATAAGGACAATCATTAGTTAATTCATTATCGGTATCTTGATCATCTTCATCAAGATACTCATTTTCTGACTGTTCTTCCGTAGGTTCATCAATGATTTCTCCCCACTCACTTATTAATAAATCCATGAACATGTCATACCCAATGACGGATCCTAGGGCCAAATGATCAAACCATAAACGTGCATCCCCTTCTAGGGACGCACCAAGGGCCTGCATATAAACATCCTCACCATCAACACCCAGAGATTCCATATAGTCCCAGAGGGCATCCAAATGACTTTCAATACATGTTCCATTATTTCCATTAAAACAAGGCAACCTCCTGATGTATCCATTTGGCATAAGATTTGGTGCTCCACATATTTCTGAAAAATCAAAAGGGGATGGCTCTAGTTGCTTGAGTTGGGCGAGAATCATTCACTAAAGCCTTGGCTAGGTTTGCTAATTTCTAATTGGTTCACTCGGGATATTTGGGGAACAATTATTATATTGATGAGGCAGATGATGGGTATCATAAGAATCTTGATATGCAGGTTCATACCCATACTTATGTTGATAATTGTCCTCATACCTAAATCTCGAATTTCTTTCATTAAACTCTTTTAAATCTTTTAAGGTCTATTTAAAATCTCGAAGAAGATCTGAGTCCATTATGAATTATACATTTAAGATTTATGTGTTGGATTCCGTCCTCAGTAGATTCGCGAGGTGGAGTCACGAGGTGAACCACACAAGTAATTCACCGAAAGGATAAATGTCGTAGGAGAGGTGAGATGAGTGAATTACGATGGTGATTGGAAAAATTATGAGATTGAAAATGCAATCACCAAATCAAAAACCGGATGCGATAAGATATAAGATTAACGCACGGACACTCGCAGACACCAAAGGTAAGCCTCTACCTCCTCGGCAAGGGTGCCAAAATGTTATCACCAAACTTGTAGTTGCCCCTAATGATGGATCCGAAAGGATGGTAGAGGGGATAGGCAACCAAAGAGGTGAACCACGAGAGCCTCGATTCCCAAAAGGATTGGTTGTCACGCCAATCGAGGCACCCTTCGCTTTATGCTATCAAAGCCAAGACAACATAGGGGGAGACCCTGATCTACTCCCGACAGTAGAGATCTAACCAGATCACCAGATCAAGCTATAGCAATAGGGTACATAAGGTGACAGGTATGGAACCCTAGATTTAAGGAATTAGGGTCATTGTGGAGGCTTAAGAAGAGTAAGACTTGACAAAGGTTGATTACACACAGTGACTCGACAGTTAGGTATGATTCCAAGATTCAAGTGCTAGTACAAATGATCAAATTCAGTTGCCTTGGGAAACGTGACCTTAAAACAGGGAAAGTGTCCCAAAGAGTGGATCTAAGAATTAGGGCTTTCTAGCACAACTTGGTAGATGGATGTGACAGTGTTAAAGCACACAAGCTCAGGGAATGCGCAAGGGTTTGGAGACCTAGTGCCTTGGGATTTGGGCCAATGGAGTCCTCCAGCTGTGACGCCTAGGAGAACCCACCTAGCAATATGCAAGATACAGAAAACCCAAAAATGGAAGCTTATACAACAAAGAGGCTAGAGTGGGGGAAAGTCCTCCATATCACAAGTTAAGTAGTGGGAGAAAGATGTGTGGGGCCCACTAACTGATGCAACTGCTGTGGAAGGTGTGGGAGACATCATACACATCATTAAAACCATTCCTATGCCATTTCCTTGCCTCAGTAGCCCAAATCGAATTCCTCTGTAGCCAATTTTACCATTTTTTATGCCTTTGTAAATCACCTGAAAAGATAAAAATGCCTGTAACACACTGCTTGGTCACCCGGGGCCAAATCTGACTGCACCAACCTGTCTGGGAGTATAGCAATATAGTAAAAACAAGTGGCTGGACCCTATACTCCCTCTGTAGCGCCATAGGTGACCAAACAAATCATGAAACTGCTTTGATAGGCCATTTTTAATGGCAAATCTGCACTGAAGTGATAAACTGAGAGAAATCCCAACTGAAACTGCCCGGAACTGAAAACAAATTGTTGCAATGGACTCAAAGAGCTCAAATGCACTAGAGATGCATACTCATACACCATATGGATGACTGCATAGTCATATAATATCAATACCATGCCCAGACAATATAAAAATAATAATAATCTGCAAATGATCAAAATCATAAAAATACCACAGATCACTATCTGAGACTGTAACTGCTGCATGGAACCATCTGGTGACCAATAATAGACCACATATCATCAATAGCCATCACCCAGGGTCTAACTCATCTCATGTCCTGTGGTTGACTTTGGTCAAACTGGGTTTGACCAAGTCAAACTGACCCATAATATGATCTCCGCAAAAACATCAAAGTACTGCAAGTGTAACTGGTTAAAGCATGCTTTATAAATCATTCCAATAGCAATATAAACATAGAGTAATCATTTCACTGGCGATCTAAAACAAGATATTCAAGATTTTCTAATAATAATAATGGTTCAGACTAGAACCTCAAGGCTATACTCACTTCATGGCTGTGAGCAATTTGCTAGTGATGGGTGAGGGTGGATAAATGCAAGGCTAGGCTAAGGGATGACTGTACTGACTCAACACTGTGATAGTTTGGAAGTGGGAAAGGGGATACACACTAAAGCATATGTTGGACAAGCAATAACACAGGGGATGGCAGTGTCTCACAAATGGGTAAGTTGTTTGGGAAATGCTTATTCAACCTTGACAGATGCCTACGACTCACATCCAAGCTGATACAACTCCGTGAGATTCTTTTCTAGAGCCGCCATGACTAGGTGTCCGACAAACCGTAACTCAGGATTCTAGGGGACACTTAGAATAAGCTGTCCCTTTCTCCATCTCATATCGCAACCCGTAGGCTAATGAGGAATAATCATTACATGTATATAAGGTCAGCAATCATTAGATATAGCATTTGTTAAGTCACTGCTTTAATTAGACCTTTTCATTTCCATAGCCTTTGTCCGTGTGTGTTGAAAAACACATTCTTGGATTTACATTTCATTAGGCTTTTTGATCCGTGTGTGTTGAGAAACACATTCTTGGATTTACATTTCACATGCCTTTCATTCACATGTGTTGAAAAACACATTCTAGAATGGGCTTTCATTAAGATATATAATAAAGTTTCCAGATACAATGTAATGATGGTAGCACTATCTGTTTCAGGTCTAGCCAACACAACTTAGGAAACTCAGAGCCGAGACACAATACAACAGGGAAGCTTATCCAACAAAGAGGCTAGAGTGGGGGAAAGTCCTCCATATCACAAGTTAAGTAGTAAGTCAGGATAAAGACAATAACTGGAAGGTAACGGATGGATGGAGCCAGTGAAAATGATTCCAAAACTAGCAAGCCATATAATGGTTTGAATGATCACCTCCATTCTCCTAAGGAGGGTAAAACCAACTAGTATAGACACGAACTTTTAAAACTTGAGCAGGACACTAGATAGATATATAATAACGACCAAGTCCAATACTATATATATATGATCGCCAAATCATGACACTAAATGTCAGAACATGCCACTAGAATGACGATAAAAGCAATATGACCAAGAACACAAGATAATATCTGGTGGCTAATATACCTGCGCAAAACATCTGAATCATCATCTGTCCACTGAGAACCTGCTACTGCAACTCTGGGCACTGCATACTGCTCTGTATGGCAAAATGGCTACATCGGTCATCAAATTTGAGTTTCCTGAGACTCAGTCATGGCAAAGGAATATACTGGCTGCTCACAATCATAGGAGTGATCCAAAAATAGATGCTCATCTCAAGCATCTCAGTGTAAAGGACTGGCTGAAAAATATACTCGAAACTGGAATAAATATATGGTAGCCCCAGCTACTATAAATATGATAACAGGTACTCTAAGAGAAACTAAGAAGCATAAAAATGGGCAAGGATGAGAGCATGTCCATATATCTCACCAAGATCACTCAGGTAAGAGATGAGTTGGGAGTTGTGGGTGAGAGGGTTGCGGATAGTGAGATGGTTCGACAAGCCTTGAATGGTGTGACCATGTCATGGGCAGTATTTGTCCAATCCATCATTATTAGAGAGAACCTTCCCAAGTGGGTTTGTCTTTGGGACGATTTCACCCAAGAAGAGATCTGGAGAGGTTATATTCAGGGATCAGCTTTGGCCATTATTGAGGAGGAGGATGTGGCACTTGCAACAAAGGGGAAACAACGGTTCAAACAAAAGAAGGATCTAAGCAAGATCAAGTGTTTTTCCTGCAATGAGTATGGACACTATGCGAGACAGTGTCCGCTTAGGAAGAAGAATAAGCAAGCAAAGGATGAGCAGTTGGCAGCAGCGAAGGAGGTGGATGAGTTTACCTCAAGGTTTTAGAGGGAGTTCTCATTAGCCTCATTTGTGTCAGGGGATGATAGTAGTAAGCCAGAGATCCAGGTTGATGAGAGATGGAGGTTTGACTACATACAGTGCAGTCACATGATCGGGATGCGAGATGCATTTCTCGTTCTTGAGCACACACGTATGCAGATGATTCGAGATGTGTAGGGAACTGATCACTTGGTCACAGGAGTGGGTAGAGTTCGTTTTCTACTTGACCTTGGAGAACTCCTGGAGGTATTAGGAGTATTGTTCATTCCAGGACTGATAGGGAGTATACTCTTAGTGGCAGTGTTGGGTGCTGTCGGTTACTCAGTGGTGTTCCAGAGGGATCTGATATTCACTTATCCAAAGGGAGTTGATCCAATCTTGATGGGTCACAGGATCGACGGTGAGTACTTGGTTTGGGGACAACCCACATCTGGCACATTAGGTTGGTTGAGTGCATCTTCTTGAGAGTCAGAGGGGGATAGAGAGTGAGATGCTCAGAACAAGGATGGTGCTCGGATGAGTGAGTCCATTCAGCAGATGGGTGAGTGAGATGCTCACCGTGATGATGAGGATCGGAGGAATGATTTCTTTTATCCTATGGATGAGCGAGATGCTCATGATGTTGATGAGACACAAGGGAGTGAATCTTTGGACTCAAATCTGATGGATGAGCATGATGCTCATACAGGTACCAGTCGGACATTGAGTTGGTATGAGATGACTGAGATGGACTTAGCTCAAGAGAGAGCCGAGTCACCTCAGAGACAGAGGGAGATCACCTATAGGGCAGTAGATCCGCTTGATGGCAAAAATGGTGATTGGTTACAACAGAGATTTTGAGGGAGTCTGAATCAGTTTTCAGTGACAGAGTTAGTGGCTGATCAGGGTGCTTCTTTTGGAGCCACATTGATGGAGTTTGATCAAGGTACTACAAGTCAGAGGGCAGCAGTGATAGGCAGGATAGTTGGGTCAGTGTCAGCAGCATGGGACTTGTTGGATCTAGGCATCAGTGGTTGGACTTCCCTCGATAAGAGGGAGTGTTAGAGATTGTGGTATCTCGGGATGTCCTCCATGATTCAAATGCCTTGCATGGAGGTACATCGACAGTATAAGCATCAGGATGGAATAGAGGGTGAGATGCACTCTACTCAGTGGCATGAATCCATTGGTGGATGCATGCGGACCTTCCGTGGTGTTTTGCCTCATGCATGCATGAGTTTTGCATGTATAACTGTTCATTAAAAGATGCATGCAAAAGTGACTTTTTGCATGCACAGATATTAGGTTTTTGGTAAACCTAATTGATCAGTGAGATGATCTAAGGAGGAAGGAGGTCTCCGGATGAGGTTACTCAATTGGATTTTCAGAGAGAGATCAGTCAGAGTGAGAAGGGTGCATTGTGCATGCAGATGGCGACTTTCTAAGAGAGAGAGGAGCTTTTGCAGTAGGAAGAGTGAGGTGATCTGAGCTGGATCAGGCATCACTTGATCAGAGGTTGTTGGCACCCAGTTCCGTGGACAGAGAGAGTTCATTAGAGTGGTTTCTGCAAAGATTGAGGAGGGCGAGTTTCAGAGGAGAGAGGGGCGCATTACCAGCGGAGAGAAGAGCTCGTTCTGAATCCGTTTGACCGATTGAGCAGTTGAGACTTTCGAAGTATCCTTGCCTCAGTGTTTAAGGAAGGACTGTGATGATCAGAGCTCATATCTGTTGAGATCTGATTCCGTACGAGCATCTGACATCTTGAGGGAGGGCGTACTTTTCCATGCAGAGGAAGGGCACATTCATCAGATCTAGCAGTTGGCCTTCTTCTTTGGCTAAGCAGATCAGAGCAGTGCTGTGAGAGAGACAGTGCCGACATAGTTTGCTGACAGATCCAAATCCAGTTGACATTTAGAGCACATTTCCTCTGTGCATGCATCGGTTGTTGCATGCAGATCTAGGGTTTTGACCCTGTCAGGTTTGGTTGTTCCTTCTGAGGTATTTTGTATGTACTTGTATTCTGCTTACTTTGCTCTGGGCTCAAGATAGAAGAACGCCCCATAGATAGCTGGTTTTCCTCGTTTGGGGTTTCCAGGGTAAATACTGAGTTGTGTGATTGTTGTTTTTTTCATTTTGGAAGTGTTAAGAGATCTATAGTGTTTGTATGTTAAGTCATTATTGTATTTCTGATTTATAGAGACTCAAACCACTTGAGATCTCAGGGCATCCAAAGGGAGTAGTGATCTCTGGTTAAATTAACTACCTAAAGAGGAAACCATTGTAGAAGTTGACGAAGACATTGATGAGAGATCTTTGATTGAAGATGCTTATGAAAAGCTTCCTCATATTGCCATGGTAAACAACATTGAAGACTTGGGATTTCAGGATTACTTCATTAAAGATGATGACATTTGCACTCCAGATGTTCCTCTGGAAGAAACAGTTATAGAGGCCTACAAAGAAATCTACGATGAAGACTGTTTGGTGTATGATAATACCCCTCTTTACTCTCCACATGGTAATGAAGTTGGGGAAAGCTTATTCTTCTGTAAAAAATTGAAACTGAGCATTGTAAAGAAGATTGTTATGACCACGAGGAAGACGAATATAGCTGTGGACATGATACAAATAGTGAAAAATCCTCCATCTTTGCCAAAGATACCCATGACGATTATTGGACATACATTGAAAAACCCATTTTTGATGTATCTAGAGAAGGGAGTGTGCATTCAGAGACCTTTGGGAATCTTGATATAAAAGAGGAGCGTGCATGTGCTTCATATGATCAGTCAAAACCAAACATGAGTACTAGTAATGAAGACCTGGAGGAGCAGTGCATTGAAGATTCAGATGGGATTCAATCAATTGAACGTCAGTCACAACCTTCATCTTCACATTTGGAATTCTCTTATGATTTGGAGCAGCATGGGGCTTGTGTTACTACAAAGTTTTTTCATCCAATAAGCCCTCTAAGGAAATATGGTGGCGTGGTTAATCTACCCCATCCTACAGATTTGCACATCAGTCCTATCCAATCTTGGATAGAAGAAGCCTGTGACAAAACTTGCCAGTTTGGGAAGCAATACGATGACCTCATGTTGAAATATTGTAACTTCAAAGAATATTCTATTTGTACTTTATTATTATTCATCCAAAGATGTTTTATTCCTCCGTCGGGATGTTATTATTATGTAAAGTCATTGAGGTAAATCCTCCCATGTAAGTTGGGGCAATAGATCCCCTAAGATTCATTTGTAATGGGGTGTTTAAGTCCCCTAGAGGGGTCGGTCCAGTCAACAAGAGAATAAACTATTGAGGCCGACCAAGTGTAAAAGTCAAGTGAATGTAAAGTATAAATAGAGGAGGTGTGTTCCTCATTTGAACACACACACACTCACTTGTGGATTGTGCATTAGGAGAGAGAGAGAGATATCTAAGAAGGAGAAGGAGCTCTTGCTTGGGGATTCAATCTTTGTACTTTTTGGTCATCTATATTGAGGAAGTTTTGCTGGGTTTTCTACCCCATGAGGGTTTCTCAGGATAAATTTGTGTCTCTTGTGTTTATGTTGTGCTTGTTATTCTTTCAGTGATCTTGTATATGCTATTGTTGTGAAATTGAATTGAATACTGATGTTATCTATCTTAGCATATTGAATCTTAACACCTCATTCACACCTATGATCTACTATCCAGATCTCCAATCCAGAATTGTCATGTAGGTTTATATTTCGTGAATAAGGTATCCTTGTTTTGGTTGGTAACCAAACACAAGGTGAATTTTTTTTATATCGATGAAATGTTAAGGTGGGTGCATTGGATTTATCATTTTACTTAACAGTTTTATTATGACATGCTTAGAGTAGGAAATAAGCTCCTTAAAGTGAGCATTTACTTTCTGCATTTCTTTTTATTAGTTAGTTGTTTTGAATAAAGCAATTTATGGTTTATTGGCTCTAGATAAAAGCTTGTGCTACTGAAGGGTTTTCTTGTCAAGTTGAGATGTTTTTACAGGTTATAGAAACCGAAAATTCTGGTGTTCTCATATGCTCTCCTTGCCTAAGGACCAGATTGAGCACACGTACCGCAGTTGGATCCAGATGTTATTACCTGAGTTGCACTCAGTTGGACTTCCAGAGAGCTGCCAAAGTTTGCACGAATACTTGTGCAATTCAGGGTTCAGAAGTTCAAATCAGGCCTTTTTAGAGCCCGGTTTTTTAATTTTTTGAAGCATGTCCATGCTCCACGGGGATTGTAATAAAGTGTACTAGCATGGTGGTCTTTTGAGTAACTTGGCTCCCTAGGACTTGGCAACTAATGAGGGTATTACAAGGAGTTTTTTCCCTTGTCAATTATGCTTTGCCTTTATCCGACTATATTTAACGAATTTTTCTCCTACACCTCCAAAGCTGGAATGCCTAAGTTGGTGGTTAGGCCTTGGGGGGTTATTAAAGTTCATGTGTTAACATATATAAACATGCGGGACACTTAAATAAAGTCATATGGTCATGTACTAGGTCCCTAGGTGTTTATTTTTAAGTTTTGAAAAAAAATATTTTCTCGGTGATTGAACCATTTTTTAATGGTTTAATTAAAAAATTTCAAAATGTAATAATTAAGTGGTTTGTGGGTGAAATATAACAATGGGGTGCTCGTTTTCTAAGCCAGAGCACCCATTTAACCCACAAACCCACTTTTCCTAAGTTTCGAGCAATTATTTATCTCAGAGAATAATATTTGCTCGAAAAACCCTAAAAAGACAAAATAAATGTCAAATAAAGACATTAAATAAAAGGACAAATTCCTAAATCAGTGGAAAATGTCCGTAGTTGAACTGAGCTTCAACTAAAGCCTTGGTACATTCAACTAAAGGTGAACTGAACTCCGAATAGGTGATTTCAATCAACACCGAGCTAGTTCCAGTCATCTGAGCTTCAAGGAATGCACCCTCCTCTTGCATGGGGCGACTTTCACATGTGGCATCTTCCTATTTGATGTGATTTCTACGAGGTTGGGGCTGCCAACCATCTCTGCAGGTTGCGCAATCCTCTTCCTTTAGCTTTCAATCAAGCTTCGATCTGTATCTACCTAGTTCTAGTTAACTCCCTCATCAACATGGTGCACCTTCTCTTGGGATTTGCGCCCCCCCTGTGCATCATATTTCTTTTTAAAGGGAGCTTTTGCTCCATTGTTTGGATCTGAAGGTGGAACCTCTGCTCATCTGTGTTGTAATTTTTCTGAGTTCTTGATTTAATAAAGAGAAAGCTTTGGAGGCTACATTGTGGGCTCGTGTCAAATGTGTGGCTGCTTGATGTTTCAAATCCCATGGAGGTAATCTGTATCTTTTCATAAAACTTTGCTTATTGTTGGGATTGCATTGATCTTGGAAGGAAATCTATTATTTCAATAGGGTAAGGAATAAAATTTAAATTTTGTTTCTCATTAACAATCATATGAAAACGCTTTGAACATTATGCATATCTTGTTTGAATGTTTTTGTTTATTGTCTTTTATATGATTCATATCGGTTACATTTAATCCGCTTATGCAAGTGTTTGTTGTGAAGTTTTGTCGCGGGTTACCGGATCTCATAGAGGAGGCATGCATGCTAGCTTTGCTGTTTTCTTGAGTCGTTTCAAAGGAAGCCTAGTCCCTCGTGTTCCCACTTGCATGCGGTCTCCATTTGCTCGACCTTTTCTCACTCAAAAAACCGAGTTTTCTCACCTTAGTTCAATGTCTCTCAAAATCTTCTTGGTTACTTGTTCCATATTGTTCTAGATCTAAAAATTTGAAATCCTAAAGAAGTAGAACTAGTTTCATTTTGCTAATGCTATTAGATTATCAAATTTAAATCTCATTTTTACATTAGTGAAAAGTCTCTTCCTTTGTTTGTATCTAAAAAGTTGAAAGATCTTGTTAGTGAAGGAAGAGTGGTTTTATTGCAAGTGTGTGAAAGATAGATCTAGGTCAGTAGGCTTGCAACTTGAAAGAGGGCAGCCAAAGATCCTAGCAAGACAAGCTTTTTAGCTTGTCTTACTAGTTCAAATTTTGCATTTTTAGTTTATCATTCAACTCGTAATTTTTGGAATTTTTTGTAGCAAGGCCAAAGACACTTTAAGAGTGTTTTTTGGCCATTTTGATACTAATAATGCTCGTTGGTTTTTCCGATATTTTAGCAGGTTTGAACATAAAAGCGACTAAAATTTGGGATTTGGAGGCTTCCGTGGCCATCCGGGGAGCTTGTTCTCCAACCCTTTGCTTTCTATAAATTTTGTAAACTGTATTGGTACCTACTGATAAAGGACCAACAATACTTCTTCAGTTTCTTTTGATGTAGCAAAAATAAAAAGAGCACAGCAGGCTATTCTAGTGCCTGCCTCCATCCCCCCAGGTGGGATTCACACTTTTTTAATTTTTTTTGTTTTTGTTTAGATTAATTTCTTTAAGTTAATATTAATTAAATCACATCACAAAGCACACAAACGTTCTCAAAGGACATATCTAGATTTGATTTACTTATCTCATGCTTTGTGCTTTCTTACAATTTTTCCAATAAAGCTTAGTAAATTGTGCTCTTGCTCTCCCGAAGTACTGCACCATTTTTGGTGTGTGGAAAAGAGACTCTTGGGCTTTAGATTAGTTGAACAACTCACCTTGCAATATTAAATAAAATTAATCAAGACTTGAAACCCGAAGTATGCTCTTGACCGTTGCAGCTTAGTCTGAACCGTTGGCTCAATCAGAAAAGGGTGTAGAGTGGATAGCTTTAATAGGGCAATCCTACAAAGTTTCAATCCTAAGGATTTGGGAGGTCAAGTGAGGCTAACTATAGAGTCAGCAAGTTGTCGTAAGAAGGTTCATCCTCGCTTGGTTGGACACTTGGTATAGCTATCACAACGCCCAATTCAAAGGAGCGATTCTAAGTTGGGCCAAACCAACAATCAACTCACTCCTTTAATACCCACTAATAATTTAAAATTTACAACAAGCCTTTGCAATACTTTCACGACACAACACAGCAGCAATCGCATTCACATTTTTGGCACTGGTTATCATATGTTATAATTTTTAACTTAAATCATAAAATGTCGTGAATAATCTTTATATCATGTGTTGTTGTAATTAAACCAAATTGCAAATTGTTCTTGGTTGTAATATTTTTTCATATCCATCATTAACTCCTAGAATAACTTTTACTTGTTTTTCATAGTTTAAAAGCCTTAGAATATTTTCACAGGGACCACCCCCCTTGGCTTCGCTAGGAGTAGCCTAGATGGAGGAGTCCGATAATGAGGTGACAACACTTGACTCTGACTTGTCCCCAAGGACACACCGAGCGGCTTGAAAGTTTCCTGCCGCATTCCCCCTAGGTGTGTATTAGGCGGCAACATGTTCTACACTCCTCCCATCTTGTCCTATTTATGCTCTGAGATTGATAACTAATCTCCTCAATTCTAGCAACCAACTTCCTTGATTCTAGCAACCACCTTATCTCAACAATGAGGTGTATGGCTAAGATTATATTAATTCCAACTCAATAATATTTTGAAATCTCTAGAATATTTCATTTAGATTTCTAAGATCTAGAGTCCAATGAATTTAGACTTTCACTTTTGTTTATTAAGTGAAATTACAAGATGGTATTATTTCCCACTTTTAGTTTTACTGAGTGGTCACTAAACAACTTCTTCCTACACGTTCACACCTAACATATGCAAGAAGTTCCTGCTTGAGCTACATTTTTCAACATGGCTTGCGCTGAGTGGAGACATGACATTCAAAGAGGGGAGGTATGGTGTGTAGATTGATGATTGATGAGTATTGGTGGAGCAAGATATATTTCTTGTTCAAGTTCACACCACATGCCTTTGAGTTTCTCTGATAGGTAGGCACAATTAAACCTTTATTGTGAGAATTTGATGATGACATAGATACCATTGTTGGTAAAAGCATGTAAATTATTGACGAGCAAGGTTGTCATTGATGACAACACATTAATGACAAAGACTTGACATGGAAAAAGACAAATGACATGGAGGACAAAGACGTGGCAAATGACAAGCAAGCAATGACAAAGGACAAAGACATGATGATGTTGTAAAGCATGACAAGGTTGATGATATGGCAAGCAAGCATGACAAAGAGTGATGACATGGTAAGCAAGAAAGCATTAATTACATGGCAAAGGGAACTTGGCAAGCATGGACAAGCATGACAAACGATGACATGGAAAACATAATAAGGTAGGTGACATGGCAAAAGAAAATGACATGGAGGACAAGGTTTGGTGCCTTGGCAGGCATTCGAAGAGCAGCTGTGCGGACATTTTTATATGCCCTTGCGGGCATTTCATGGGGGCTATGCGGGCATTTTCTAAGGCCCATGCGGGCATTACTTTGGAGCTTGCGAAAATATGAGAAAAGCCCCTTGCAGGCATCTTCAAGGGCTCTGCGGGCATCTCTTAAAAGCCCCTTGTAGGCATTTCCTTGGGCATTTGCGGGCATCACAGTTTGACATTTAAAGGCCCTTGCGGGCATCTCTAAAAGACCAGCTGCGGGCATATGAGGACATCTAGAGAATGCCCTTGCAGGCATATTCTGGAGCCTATGCGGGCATGCGATGGAGCAGCCCTTGCCGGCATATGATGGAGCACTAAGGGCATGGAGGAGCCCTTTGCGGGCATTTCCAAAGGCCTTGCGGGCATCACAATAAGGCCCTTGCAGGCATTTTCTGAAGCCGTTGCGGGCATACTTAAAGGCTCCTTGCGGGCATTTTATAGGAGCTATAAGGGCAAGTAAAAAGAGCCCTTGCGGGCATCTTTTAAGGACTCTGCGGGCATATGGAAGGACACTCAATGACATGACATGGCATGAAAATGGTGGCTGAGAAGGTTAAAATATATATATATATATATATTTGAAGGAGATAAAATGAAGATAATGTGATGAGGTTGGCCATCCTAAATAAATCTTAATTGATTTATTTAATCATTTAATGATACAAATAAAAATAAAATGACATGTTGGCCTAGCATAATTTATGGAGAGGAAGTTGTGTATAAATTAAGAACATCCGCCTCATTTTGAAAAGGGGAGTTCGGTGAAGTGATTGTAGAAATGAGCTCTGATTTTCGGGGGTTAGAGGAGAAGTCTGAGGAGAATTTTGGGTGCAGCAGGAACAGAAATGAAGTAATCTTTTATTTTTCTCTCTCTGATTCTTGGGCTCAATTGAGGCAGCTTCTGAGGAATTTTGGGTGTGGTGAATTCTGTTTTTCTGGAGCAGCAGATGACCAAGGTTGGTGGCAGTTATATGATGAGTATGGACAGCATGATGATATGACTATGACATGTTTGTGGGCAGGAAAATGATATGACAGGTTGATGACATGACTGTGGACAGAATGATGATGTGTTTATGGACAGAATGATGATGTGCTCATGGACAGAGTGATGATGTGTTTAGTTGATGACATGTGACATGACTGTGTTAACAAGGGCAGATTGATGAAATGTAATGTGACAAGAATTTGTATGTAAATACAAGCTGGGTCTTGTACATATTTTCTTAGTTGGATCTAAGAAAAGACCAAGGTGTGTCTTGGAATAGAAGTTGTAGCTGGTAAAGGCTAATGGTTGTAGCCGATTGAAGAAATATAAAAAGTTTACAAAGCTTATATCCTGAATTGATGTTATGAATGACATGTTTAATTTTGATGAGTATTGATGTATAGCTTTGAAATGAAATTGTAAAATGATATATGTTTGAGTTTAGAGGAAGTTGAAATTGGTCTCAAGGGCTGGCCCACTGATACACCCCCCCTCTTAGTGTGCCATTGTGTCCATCAATTATTTCATAGAAGGCTTCCTCTTTTTGTTTTGTTGACATTGATTTTACAGATCTTGTGAGGTCAATCATTGTTCAGAGGTGGAACCCTTAACACTCCATGAGTGCATTGCATACTTGGGCACATGCTTTGAGTCCAAAATTTTATGATAAAGGTCTCATTGATCAATGAAATGGGAAGAGGAAGGTCGCACATAAGGATATGAAGGTGGCCAATGGAGTGAAGAGAGCCTTCATGAGGATGTTTCTAGCTTCTTTACAAACCGAGGCTAGGAAAGAATTTGCTAATTTTGCTGTTGGATTGGAGGATTTTTCAGACATATCGGCTTTGCATGAGAGGTGGATCATGAACCTGGTTAAATGGTGGGTTTGTGAGGGGGAAAATGAAGTACATTTGCAAACATTGCCACTTGTATTCTCTCACAAGTGGCAAGCTCTTCTTTATCAGCAGAAAGGAACTGGAGCAACTATGGTTTCAATCACTCTGTGAAGTGCAGCAGGTTGGGTTACAGAAGGCCAAGAATCTTGTCTGTGCATTTGAATCTACACCTGGAGTCTCATAGGGGTGAAAAATATAAAATGGGCCTCATAAAGAGTTGGATGTGGA
Source organism: Larix kaempferi (assembly GCA_027924585.1). Taxonomy (NCBI): domain Eukaryota; kingdom Viridiplantae; phylum Streptophyta; class Pinopsida; order Pinales; family Pinaceae; genus Larix; species Larix kaempferi. Next base: position 11,909,798 of record BSBM01000322.1, on the reverse strand, counting down.
CGTTGAATCCTCAGACTTGGAACTCTCCTGCTGCTCTTAATATTGATGGTCATGAAACTGGATCTGTGAAGTGCAGCAGGTTGGGTTATAGAAGGCCAAGAATCTTGTCTGTGCATTTGAACGTACAACTTGAGTTTCGTCTGGGTGAAAAATATAAAGTGGGCCTCATAAAGAGTGGGATGTGGACATTGAAACCTCAAACTCGGAACTCTCTTGCTGCTTTTAATATTGATGGTCATGAAACTGGAACCTCTTCTTCCATCCCACGATCCACTGCTGAGCATGCAGCTTGTTCTATTTTTGTTGATGAGGATGAAGATGAGATAGATATGTATTAGGCTTTAGCTTCTGTTGTATCTTGGTACAGATAACTTCATATGTAAATGCTGATTTTGGATATACAGCCTTATCTATAAATGCTGCGTTTGAATTTTGCATTATGTAATCATCAATTGGAGTTAATATAGACACGTGTTTCCTTCTAAATTGGCATCTGTGTATCATTATTATTTTCTTGCAAGATAACATGTTATATATAAAAAATCTATTTTTTCATATATATATATATATATATGAAAAAATTTACTCCAATTCCGTGTTTCCAAAATTTGGAGGTGCACGTTTCCAGGGTGTTCTGTTTTTGAAACTCATGCTCATTTCCAAGGTTTGTGCAACTTAGAGTCAAAGATTATTTTGCTTCTTTTCTAATTAGATAATCCTCCATAGGTCTGCGAAGAGGTGGGAAGCTTCCACTTTAATTTGTATGTGATCTTTAAGGACTTGGCTAATCTGTGAGATGTAGTTTTTCACCCTTTGGGTGCTGGCAATGCAGTGAAAGTATTTGGTACTGCTGTCTCCCGCCTTCAGCCAAGGCATTCCTCACTCGAGTCTAGTGATTTTCCTCATTCAACTGGGCCTGGAAAAGGGATTTTTTGCATGCCTACTTCCTCATTTTTCTCCGGAATCCTTGCTAGCTTATCAGTCCATAGCTTCTTTTATTCCCCTTGGTATTTGATTTTTGACTACCCCATACTCCATAGCCTTATGTTAGATTTAAGCTGCATCATTTTTGTTTTCTAAAGATGGGAGGCAGAACCAAAGACTTTGAAAGGAGAATTCAAAGAAGGAAAGATGAACTAGATCACTAGACTTTCTTTACAAGTCAGGATTGTAGCACAAGGGCATAGGTTCCCCTTTGTGATTCCATAAACCTCCAAAAATATTTTCCTGTGATCTTAGATTGAGTTGGAAATATTAATACCAGATTCAAGCAAGGGAGATTCATTTGATAAAGGAATACAGTTTACTTGAGAAGGAATCCGACGAATCTCTTGGTGATTAAGTATTTTCCTTTTCCCCTGTTGGTCAAAGTGACTTCTTTATTTGGTTCTTATATAGAAAAACGAATAAAGAGGAGATCGGATCTTTAAAAAATTCTTGACAGGGATTTCAGATAAAACAACATCCTTTCTTTTCGCTACTGTCGAAGATTAAGTTGAAATCATTAGCAATAATTCAATTGTCTAGCTAAAGAGAGGCAGGTTATCAAGGATACAAATCCGGCAAACCATGTTCGAAGCTTGACCTACACATGCAAAATGCCAAAAACCACAAACTTGGAATGAATGATTTCAGAAAAAAAAAACGCCTAGCATAAGAAAAAAGAGTAATATTTCTTTGGATTTTGGGTTTGCATCAACTCAATTTTACTGCAGCTTATTTTTCATGAATGTCTGTTGCCTTTTTGGATTTTATCTCTTTAGAGCGCGGGAGCTTTGGTACATGTTAGAAACACATTGGAATCGTGTTCATTAGAAAACCATCCTGCTAACCCCCTTGTATTTCCAAATGCAATCCATCCTTGACGAATCTGATCTGAAGTAGGAATGGGACTCTGATAACCTCTTTTACAAGGTCCGAAACATGATTTATAAGTAAAGTCTGCATATAGCAATTTTTCATCTTTATCATTTATGTATGCATAACTTACATACATGTTTTATTATTGCCACCTTGTGAATAGTATTGGTAGAAATAGGGAAGCATACTCATTTCTTCATGTTTGAATATCTCACTTTTAAATGCATTAAGGATTATGGAGAAAATGATTTATACATTGTCCCTGCAGAGATGGTATTCATTTCTCAGCAGAGGGTAGCATTATTGTCGTTGACCAAATTTTGAAAGTTCTAAAGGAGGCAGAATGGGAACCTTCTTTGCACTGGAATAGTATACCAACAGAATTTGGTGAATCATCACCCTATGATCTTGTTGCATCTGACAATGAGAGCACCATCAATGTTTCGGAGTTTACTTTTCACAGAGAGAAGCAATGGGATTAAATTATTGCCTCTTATTTATCTCATAGGATGTTTTACTAGGAATTCATTTTTATATGAATCATTCAGCCTCCTTTCTATAAATAATGGGTATTTTCAGGATGGCAGTATAGTAAGAACTTGATGATATAATTATCGATTAATTTCCTTGTAAAGAACAAATTCATGTTTTATCTAGGCTGTGTTGCATTGGAGCCCTCCTTCAGTTAATAAATAAATTCTGGAGATAAATTCATGCTTTATCTAGGCAGCGTGTCATTGGAAATTTCTTTCAGCTAATCTTTGCATTTGATAGATGTTCGACATCGTTCGACTGCTGGGTTTAAGTGGCATAGCTTTCTAGAAATTTGAATGGCATTGCCAACAAGAGATCTAGTTTCTAGTTACTAATAATTAGATGAAAATTTGATATCCTCATTCTATGTGTCTATCTGCATATTTAAGTTGAGATCTTAGCTTCTCAATGTTTAAAAAGCGTTTTAAGTTGAGCTTGAGCGTATATGGAGTGTTTGTTCTGTCAGTTGTTATCTGTGATGTCTGGTGTATACATGCGTCTTACGGATGGAGTAATCATTTGTTGCATAAGACGACAATCTGCACTTCTGCTGTTGTTTCCTTTTGAACAATTATACTTGGTTGAAGTCATGTGCAAATTATTATACGAAGGATCTTTTTTTTTTATGTTTTGCATTCTCCGCAGGAGAAATGAATACTTACATTATTATGCTATACTGTTCTATTTTCTCAACTTTATTATTGGATTTCTTGTTTCGTTGTAGTATATTTGTTTTGTTGTTCCAATATCATTGAGCAAGGATTTTGGAACATTTCATACCAATAAAGTGAACAATTTTTTGGAGCCAATGTCTAGATATATTTATAATTTACCTCAATAAATGCTATAAATTCAGATAATTTCTTAACAAATTCATAGGGGTTTATCAAACTTTGTTTTATTATATTATGCAATTTTATTGATATTTAGTTTTCAAATTCGTAGGGGTTTATCGAATTTTGTTTGATTAAATTCAGCAATTTTAGTGATATTTAGTTTTGTTTTATTACTGATGACCAGTTATTGCAATAGTTAAATTTTTGGCCAGAGCGGGTAAAGACTTCATGTGCTGAGAATCAAAACCCGAGCTAATTGAGATATATCTTCTTCACCGCCCTACCTCCAGAGATCAACCTAATTGACAACCATAGCTTTGGAAAGAGAAGTGAAGTTAGGTGACAAATTGAATCTTGCTTTATTGATAATGATGTAGTGGTCATTTTTCTTCTAGAAAGTAATATCTTTTGATGAGTAAGCAAGAGCCATTGATATAATTGTCAACCCATTAAGCTACTTAACCTTGTTGCCACCGAAATGCACACTTTGGGGGGAACACAACATAGATTTTTCGAAGCTGCTCGGTGTGATCTTGGGGGCAAGTCTCTAGTCAAGTGCTGTCCCCTGATCCTGACTCCTCCGTTTAGGCAAATTCCTTACCGAAGCCAAGGGGGTAGACCCTATTGAAAAAGGTTTCTAAGGCTATTTTAGTTTGTGTTTAAAGATGGGAAATAGTGTTTATTAGGAGTTTTTTGAGTGAAATGGTGGATAAATAACCAAGTTTATTGCAAACAACTTAAGCAAAACATCAGCATAATATCAACATGAAATAAACAACATTTGCAAGATTGATAATAAACAAATAAAGATCCCCATGCCAAATTCTGCTTCCAGACCATACTTTTATTACAATTTGAAAATTTCCAATTAAACCATTAAAAATGGTCTAATTTTATGGAAAAAAAATATTTTTCTCGGAATGAACTCAAACTCCTAGGGGACGTAGTGCATGTCCATACGACTCATTATTGATGGCTAGCATGTAAAAATACATACACTTAGGATTTAATAACCTCCCAAGGTTCGACCACCATAGTAAATACTCCAACTTTGGAGGTGTGAGTGAAAAACTCAGGAATTATACGCTACTAAAGCACAACGCATAATTTCCAAGGAAAAAACACTCTAGAGTATCCCTTTGATAGCTAAACGTAAGGTAGGCCAAGCCTGTTACAAAAAGACCATGCTTAAACCCACTTATTACAATTTTCCCAAGGGGGTCTGGACATGCAAATTTTACAAAGGGCCAAAAATTGGCTTGATGAACTTCTGAACTCTGATGATGAACATTAGAAATGTTCACAACTTTGGCGGCTCGCAAGAAATCCACCTAATGTACAAATTAGGAGGTAACATTTGACTCCAACTGCGGGACGTGTGCTCGATCTGGCCTTCATGCAAGGAGAGGATGCGAGAACACCAGAATCTCTGGTATATTGATATATATAGCCTGTACGAACATCTCAACTTGACAAGAAAAACCTTTAGTGGCACAAGTTTTATGAAAAACCAATGTACCACAACTTGCATTTATTCATTAACAACTAACTAAGGAAAAAAGACTATTATTGCTAAGTGCTAGAAATAAATGTGTAAAGTAAATGCTCATTTTGAGGAGCTTATTTTTCCTATTCTAAACATAACATAATAAAAACTGCTATGTAAAACGAAAAATCCAATGTAACCATCTTAACATTTCATCAATTTTAAAGTTTCTCATCTTGCTTTTGGTTATTTGTCAAAGCAAGGAAAATTTATTTAAGTACTGCAAACCTGTGTGAGATTTCTGGATGGGAGATCATGAGAGAAAACATTATTGAACTGATTCCCAAACTGGCAAGTCCTCCTGCAGGCTTCTTCTATCCATGACTGAATATGACTAATAAAAATTTCTGAATGATGATGTAGGTTAAGCGCTTTACTATGTTGTTCAATAGGACTTGTCAGATGATAACTCTCTGTGTAAGCCCAAAGTTACTCCGAATCATAAGGAATCTCTGCAGGTGAAGACGATGGATGAGATTGATCTTCTGTTGATTGTATCTGATCTGGCTCTTCATTGTACTGCTTCTCCAAGTCCTCATTGCTGATACTCATACATGGTTTTGACTGCTCATATGAACACATATCATGCTCTTCTTCCATGGCCAAATGTTCCAAAGTCACAAAATCCATGCCTCCTCTGAACACCTCATAGATGGGGTTTTCAATAAAACCATCAAGAGACTGAGACTCAAACTTCCTTTCTTCAGATATGTCATAAGTGGGATTTTCAATAAAACCTCCAAAGGATTCTGGCTCATTACTTCCTTCTTTAGACATGGCATAGATGGGGTTTTCCATAAATGTCCAGTTATCATCATCAACATCTATGTTAGTCACGAGGGAGTCTTCGTCACTTATATCATGCTCCAAGCTATGGCTGTCCTCCTCACGATCATAACAATTCTCTTCATCAAACTGGGTTTCAAAAATATCAGAAGGAACCCAACTTTCCAAACATTCATGCCTCTGTGGAGAACATGGGGGATTGTCATCACTTGCATCATGCTCAAGGCTATACTTGTCCTCCTCCTGATCATAATCATCTTCCTTAGAAAAAAGGTCACAAGGAAGAAAACCTTCCAAACTATGATCATTGTGCTCATGACAGACTTCATCATAAGTTTCATTATAAGTTTCTGCAATGATTTCTTCTTGAGTTAGGTTTGGAGTACAAATATCATCACTGAAATAATCATGAGAACATTCCAAATCTTCTATTTTCTCTGTGACATGAGGAGGGTCTTCAATAACATCTACAATGAATGGCTCTTCATGCATAACCTTAATGGGGTAATCTTGGTCTTCTGAACATTGAGTGTTGTTTACCATGTTGATATTAGGTAGCTCAAGCTCTTCCATATGAAATTCTCTCGAAGGAAATAAGTAAGCCAAAGTGTTCTTGATGAATAATTCAATATTGAATAACCCACTATGACTCTCATCATAATGCCACTGTCTCAAAAAAATATTGAAGAAACTCGTAATTGAAGTAATAGATTTATCAGGAAGTCCATTGTAAAACCAACAAGAAGCCTCCCCCTGTAGAGAATGAGCAAACATCTGCATCATATGATCCTCATGATGTAAGCTGGATTTACTCGCATGTGAAAGGAAAGTCACAATGTGAAATCTGGTTGAGTGATCTGCATCATGCCCCCGAAAGACTGGAATGGTAATATTTGTCCCTTCTCCATCAAAATAATTGGGAAAGCCTGGAGTTTTAAAGAAATCAATGGGAGGACATCTACAGGAGATCCGAGCAACAATTCCTATCCTTTTAACATCCATATCAAGAATCAACGATCACGGAGAATGTCTTGTATTGAAAGAGTGGGGTTGAGCCTTTTAAAATTTTATTGTGTTGCATGGGCTCATCTACACACAACCAACCTCAACAATTTTTATGAGAAGAAGGGTTTTATCCCTTCAGCGGAGTCGCCATGTGAATAAAAAAAATGCATTTTATATACTCACAAAAATTCTAACTTTTACTTTGACATTGTATAAAAAAGAAAAAGGTTTGTGGCCAGATAAAATATTATTTCTGACCTCTACAAAATAGACAATGAATGCCTGAAATAGACTCGGATCCTAGATTCTCAAGGATCCTATGAGAAGATAGCCTGTTTAACCTCATTCGATAAACCTTCTCAGGTTCAGGAATGAAATCAAGCAAGCCTACAGAGTTTCTTCTAGTTGAATACCTTTGTAAATTATGTGACAGTGGAGTTGTCAGATGGATCAAGTCTAATTTCAGTTTATTGGACTAAAATCAATCAAAAGTTAAAGGTAAAAAACTAGGAAAAACTAAGGTAAGTTGAACCAGGAACAAAAGATTTGTCCTTGACAAGGGCGCCAAAGATGTTGCTACCGAAATGCACACTTGGGGGGGAACGCAATAGAAATATTTTGAAGCTGCTCGGTGTGATCTTAGGGGTAAGTTTCAAGTCAGGTGCTGTCACCTGATTCTGACTCCTTCGTTTAGGCAAACTCCTAACTGAAGCGAAGGGGGGTAGACCCTACTGAAAAAGGTTTCTAAGGCTTATTAGTTCATGTTTAAAGATGGGAAAGAGTGTTTATTAGGAGTTTTTTGAGTGAAATGGTTGATAAATAACCAAGTTTATTGCAAGCAACTTAAGCAAAACAACAACATAATATCAACATGAAATAAACAACAATTGCGAGATTGATAATAAACAAATAAAGATGTCATTGCTAAAATAATGAAACCAGTGACGATGGAGTCACTAATTGTAGAAGTGTTGTGAAAATGTTTTGCAATTGTTCTTGGTTTATTTTATTTGTGATGAAAAAGATAAGTCAATTAAGGGGACAATGAGATTCTCGATATACCTCGCGGTGCGTGGAATGTGTCTGGATTTTGATCTAAGTGGTTTTGCACAAGAACATGTGGGCTGAAACGGAGTCTCGAGAGTGTGTTCAACACTACACCAACAAGGATGTAGTCTAACGGTGCCTTGAGGTCGCTTCCCAGTTGTTCCTGCTTCCTTTGCAAAATTTCTCCACTTTCGATCAAGTCAAGGCAACGCTGGATTTTCGTTTGTTATAGGGGACCTGATTTTATTAGGATGAATTGGTTAGTTTAATGTGGAAATTATAAAGTGCAAAACTACCGCTTTTGATATTCTAAAGCTTAGACAAGCCTACGATGGATAGAGCATACGCAGAGAATGCCAAATGTTTATTCCAATTTTAAAACTCTCCAATAGAGAGCGCTCTTGATCCGCAAAAGCGAGATTCAAGAGACTTTAGGGAGCCTTAAAGACTCAAGAAAATGCAAAGAAACTCAAGAAATAAAACATAAGTTTTCTAATTACTACTCGAGAATCTCTTTTAGGTCAAAGACCGTACTTGGGAGAGCAAGCGGGTTAGTATTTAATTTTGCCTAAACATAAAGATACACAAAAATAAAAATAAGCAAAACTAATCTAACATAAACATGAAACTAATCTACCAATAATAAAGATGTTAATTTAACAGTTTACCCAAGAGTCTTTTTTAGGTCAAAGACCGTACTTCGAAAAGCAAGGGAGTTAGTAAATCAAACTTTTTCAAAAAAAATAGTCCTAAGTAAGGATTTGATGAAAATTTGATGTAACTTTAACTTGCAAAAATGAAACTAGTTTGACAAAATGCTACTCTAAGGTGATGCAAGTAGAAATCAAATAACTAGTGGATAGATACAGGCTTCCCCCAAATGGGGGAAGAAGGGCGTGGGAGCCGTAATCCCACTTGCTTTCAATTAAATTATTACAAATTTTATAACTCTCCGATAGAGAGTGCTCTTGATCCGCAAAAGCGAGATTCAAGAGATTTTATTAGCTTGAAAAAAGCTAAGAAAAAACAAGAATTTGGAGAAGAAAGGTTTTTTATGGTTCAAGCTCCTGAAAAGGATTTGTTCCTTTGCTTCCCTGTGACAAAGCTAAAAGCCAACCAACAATAAACTTTATTAAAATGTTAGTGGATTAGTTAAAAACACATAATATGACAATTTAATACTTGCAATTGATGGACAAATTTAACTACTTCAAGTATTAAAACTAGATCTAGATCCATGGTTTATCATTAAGCTTCCTAGATCTACGAATGAAGCAAATAGACTTTTTTAAAAATGAAACTTTTGAAATCCGATTTAATTGCTTTTCTTAAACAAAAATGGAAGGAAAGAGGTTTGATTGAAATTTTTAAGGAAGGAAGAAGGGTTCAAGCTCAAGCTTGAATATTGAAGAAACGTTTGAAGATCCTGCAAAACAAGGAAAATTAGACCCGAAATATTTTGTTGAAGATGAACAAGATGCAACTGAGCTCAAGCTCGCCTTCAAACTTGGTGAAACCTGCAAATCTACAAAACTTCAGAGCAAGAGAGATCAAGTCTAGTGTGCTAGATAAACAAAAATTGAAAGAACATTCATATAACTAACTAGAGCTTGTTACTTTCAGATCTTGGAAAATTTAACACAAGCAAACAAATTGAAGCCTTCAAATGCTTACTCTATGGACTAGAATGATAATCTTCTAAGCTAGATAACAGATCAATACACTTGGATAAGAAGAAAAGAGACTAGAAAGATATCACTTCAATGATTACAACATGCATGCACACCATGAGAACCCTTGCACCACGTGGACCTCCAAAGTCTCAACTTTATTCAACAATGATAAACAAATTGCAGAGCATTACAATTGAGCAGAGGTTCCTTGCATCCATGGATAGAACTAGGCGTGATCTAAACTTCAACAAGCATTGGTTGGTGTGATTGAAGATGAGGTGGATGCCACCTCATGAGAGGGGCGCCCCTCTTCACTTTGGAATCATCACCCAATTGGTATGAGCTGCCATATATGGGAATGATGCCCACACGTGAGGAGATGCACCACTCTAAACTTTGATTTTATTCACCACCTTTGATTTGACTTTATACCATGTGACTAATCCACTTTAAAGAGGTCGTCTTTCATAAGAGATTACTTTGCCACCTTTTCCCCACATGTTTTAAACATGTATTTCGATTTCCTAACTTTGTCACTTAGTGCCATTTTGTAGCACTTTTAGCATTTCTGTGACATTTTGTCGTCTCCTTAAGAAAAAATGCCATAAGTGATAATTTAATCACCTGAAACCTAAGAAAGGTGGGTTCTAGGATAAAGAGGACACTTTGAGTGTGAAAACGAGCATCCCCGCGCCAAATTCCGCCTCCAAACCATACTTTTATTACAATTTGAAAATTTCCAATTAAACTATTAAAAAATGGTCTAATTTTACGGAATTATTATTATTATTATTATTATTATTATTTTTTTTTCTCGGAATAACTCAAATTCCTAGGGGACCTAGTGCATGTTCATACTACTCATTATTGATGGCTAACATGTAAAAGTACATCGAGACTTAGGCTTTAATAACCTCCAAAGGTTCGACCACCATGGTAAATACTCTAACTTTGGAGGTGTGAGTGAAAAATTAAGGGATTATACGCCACTGAAGCACAACACATAATTCTTAAGGAAAACACACTCTAGAGCATCCCCTTGATAGCTAAACCTAAGGTAGGCCAATCCTGTTACGAAAGACCATGCTTAGACCAACTTATTACAATTCCCCCAAGGGGGTCTGGACATGCAAATTTTACAAAGAGCCAAAAATTGGCCTGATGAACTTCTGAACTCTGATAATGAACATTAGAAATGTTCACAACTCTGGCGGCTTGCAAGAAATCCAACTAATGTATAAATTAGGAGGTAACAAACCTCAGTGAAGATTGGACGGTTATTAAAGACATACTTTTGACACAAACATTCAGGGAAAATTAAAAATATATAATTAATAAAGTAAGGTAAAAGGATTTTGGAGACAGGATTTATTTGATAAACAAAGAGGTTTGATAAATGGAGACTTATGTTGTTAAATGGAAATATTGTCCTGTTAAAGACTAATTCTGAATCTTTTAGTTTGGCCATTTAATACTAATAGGGGAAGATTTAATTCTCTAACTAATGAAGTTAGGTAAGAAGATTTTGGAGATGAGATTTATTTGATAAATAAAGTGGTTTACAGATGGATACTTAAGACTTTTAATTGGAGAGATTGTCCCAAAGAGCCCTAGCTCTGTTTTTAAAGACTCAGCATAGGTAAAGTCTCAGTTTCTCCGTTCTCAATGATGTTAATGGGACTTCTTTTTCAGGATAGTGACCTGGCATTGGTCAAAAGCACCATAGTGGAAGCAAACAACTCAAACCCAGAGATATATATTTGAGCACACACTATTGATGAGGCAAGAACAAAGAACGAGTTTCAAGAGCGAGAAAACCACTCTGGTAATAGGTATTCAAGAATTGTAACAGAGGACTATTAAAGTTTTTTCATTATCTGAATACAATGTCAATGAGTCATTCAACTGTGGGAGTGTCACAACTTGAACACATCTTGAACACATCCATGCACTGCAATCCAGTGAGCAATAATATTACTTGAACACATCTTGCAATGAAACTATTAATGCATACCATTCGCAAGTAAAGGAACAAGTGTCACAACTTGAAGCAAAAAATGTAAAGCATTGAACAACAAACAAACATGAACCATATTTGTTCGTATTGTTGTTCATATCAATATCCAGATATTGATAATTGCCTATTTCCATCTTTAAAAGTGGAAAAACTAAATTCACCATAGAGAAGAAACAACTTGAAATTACATATATTTGTGTCAAAGAAAGAGGGAAAACACGTGTTTACATCTAGCATGTGTTTTCAATGTTCATTGCAGGGGACAAGAAAATAACACAAAGACGTTTTTACATTTGTCTGTTAGTGAACCGTGGCAATGTCAGAAAACAAAATTCTGTCTAGTTGTCTAGAAGTGCTGATCTTAAAGCTCCTTGATATTAGAGACTATTGTGTCCATTTGATATTTTAAAAGAGACATTTATGCACAAGATTCACAGCTTAGACAAAGTTGGGGAGATCATTGTTCATACCATGCATAAGATATTGCACTGAATTGTGGGAAGAACCATTGTAACAGTGTTTTGCACACAGTGCAATTGACAATCTTTTTCTTATTCCATTGTGCACTGCACCCTATGATCATAATAGAAAGCTTTGTGTTCGTTACAATGAGTGCAATGTGCTAAACCATTTGTTAGAAGGGAATGTGCTAGTATCAAATGGTTGCATGCTGTGCTAAAGGTTTGAATGGTGCCATGTGAGCTTTTATCTCCCATAGCACACTATTAATCTATGATGAGAAGGTCCTTTTATTGCTATAGCTATGATGCAATTACAAGCACAAGTGGAATGAGACAGATTCAAGACAATGGCAATGAAAAGGTAGCGAATGGACGTTGGTAGAAATGAAATCATTCCCTGAGTGATGCTCTTTGCAAAAGACTCCAAATTTATTCTTGAACAAATACACACACACATTTGAAGGCTAATTGTTGTTGCACTTGTATGTATAAATCTTCAAAGTTATAGTTAAGGTGCAGCTGAAGTATATCCAGAATGCAATAATTTATTTTGTAGTTCTAAGATGCATCTGGAAGCCTCTTGAGAACAATAGTGGAAAGCACGTTGAAGAGAAAGCAATGCGGAGAACACGTCTCAGGAATAATGCATACAATTGTTGCGCTGTTCTCGGACTGATCAGTTTTCAGATATAGTGAGATAGTTATTGACATGAAGTGACTACAGTTGCCATTGGACCAATTGCATGGGGATCATGTGCTACTATAATACCATACAGGTTATTATCCAGTGCACACTGACATTGTGTGCCAACCACAGCTATGTGCTCAATATTGGTTCTTATGATGAGCACTATGCAATACCGTACATCACCTCTTTCGTATTTGGATTTGGCTCGAAGATCAAATTCTATTTGCACAACTCTGATAGAAATGGTGCTAATCGGGGTATTGAATTCTCGCCAACGCTGATGATTTAAGTGAGTTGTTTTTCTTTGTTGACAAGATCAATGTGTAGCAGCTTTGTTTTTAAGGCGAGCATGTGCTTTTTGGAGCATGCATATTTGTACAAAGCCAAGACATCACCTCCAAAGATACTAGTGGATCTTCGTATGCAAAGTTCAGACAGTAGAAGATTGAATTGGTTGTTTTGTGTTGTTAGTAAAAACATATTTGTAGTCATTTTCACAGTCAAACACAAACCATTCACTTTTTCAGAAACATCTCTTTGGAGCATATATATATACAGGCAACACAACCTTTTGGCAGACAAACTTTTAAAGCAGGCTTTGAGTAGTTAGGAAGGCTTTTTAATTTGGGAAGAAATACTTAATTCCCAGATTGTAGATTGTTGATTTGGGATCTTTGAGGGTTTTTTGAACAGTTATTTCTGAAGTCACTTTAGTTATGAACTTATGCAGGGAACTATAGTGATACTAGTTTACCTAAGTGTTTTTTCTGCATTTTGATGCTTTGATATGTAAGCAAGTATTATCTGTTGTTTTTTGTAGAGTCTATGTGGATTATGTACCTTTTGATTCAATATGAATAACATTGGTATGCTTTTTTCTGCTGGAAAAATAAATAAATGGGGAACAACAACAAAGTGCAAGTCCTAGGGTAAGATGGTTCCACATAAGGTACATAATGCACATGCTAAGCAATTATGTAATTATAGGACTAGTAGGATGGATGGTATCATTACAAGGACTTGTGTTTGGTAATCTCTAGGAATGATAGGTGAATGTCAAAGGAAGGAAAACATCTCCGTCAATGGTAGGGAATTTATTATAGCTTGAGCAAGGCAAGTTGTTGTTCATGGATATGAGAAATGCAAAGGAATCCTTTGGAGAGTGAAAACCACCCCGCTTTAGGTCACAAGTTGGCTCTTGGACTAAAGGGGGTAGCCCTCATATTTTTAGAGTTGGTTACCACTTTCACTTTAGTAGTATCTCTATATTTTATGCTTTCAGTGCTAGATTTCAAGTGCTTGGAGGACAAAATTAAATGAAGGAATAGTGTGCGGGTTGAACAGATGCAACCACATTCAAATTTCCAGACTAGGGTTTTCCATTGGGCACCTTTTTCTCTCATTGCAAAAACATAACACTAGATTTAGATGAAAGATGCATAAGAAATTAAAGAATGATAGAAACTTCAAGTGCCAATGAGGGTGGTAGACCTTGGCATTTGAAGAGTTTACAAAAATGTCATAATTGTTGATGAGGAGTTGGGGTCCTTAACATTCATTGACATGATAAGAAAACATACTGGGCCTTGGCAAATGAGTCCAACATATCAAGTGCATTTATGGAACCCTAGGGTGAGCTTCAAATGCATTCAAGATATGGAAATATATTCATCAGGTAAGGTAGAAAGATAATATATACTAGTAACTGCAATGTCTATGTTCTAAATTCTATATCCACAGTTAAAATATTGTAGAATATTAATCACAAGGTACACAAAGATAGTATATATCACAAAGTGCAAATAAACGTTCTTAGACTTTGTACAACATCAACAATCATAATATTGAAGTTGTATCACAACTTATTTTTATTTACTGTGAATGTAAGAGAACTTGCCCAAAAAGGTTGCACAAATGCCCTGGGAGAAGAAAAATGCAAAATATAAGAAGAATATAAAACCGAGAGGGTCAGGGTTTACAAATAGAGTGGTGAAACCATTTGATAGGATTCTTTGACTTTAGAACATAAAGTGGCCCATAGGGCTTTCGAGAGAGACTAGCCTTTAGTTGCAAGAGATTCCAATCCCTTTAAAGGACATAGTGTTGCCATTTTATTTTTCTTGGGATGTTAAATTTCCCATCTTTTTGCAACTAAATCCCAAAAATAGAAAAGGGTGGTTGAAGGAGGCTCGACAAGATATATATACATTTGAACTAACTTTAAAAATAGAGATTCCATATTGTCAATTTCAAGGAGACTAGTTGGCACATAATTTGATGCTCCACTCTTTTAATAAAATATGCCTATTCTCTAGTAGGGTCTTAACCTAACCTCCTTAATAGATAGGTTTTTATGTATGGAGACCATCTATATTAAATAAAACATTAAAGTAGATATAGTGTGAAAGCAATATCTGTAAAAAGAATTACTAGAAGGTTCCACCTATGAGAAAGTCTCTATAGTGTGAAAGCAATATTTGTAAGAAGACTTACTAGAAGGTTCTACCTACTAGAAAGTTCCTTCACTAAGAAGGCTTACTAGAAGGTTATGCCTACTAGAAAGCTCCTTAACTAGCAAATATATATAGGAGTAGAAGCAATGAAACAATGTCTTGTGAAGTATTTTGTCATTAGAGTTTGGTTTCATCTGGAGGTTTCCCCCTCAAAGAGGCAAGTGAAAATTGATTTCATCAAATAAGATATTGCTATTGTGATATTTTGTTATCTACAATTGTCTATTGTTTCGGTAATTCTATCTTTGCATTTTGAAATCTTGCTTTATTTTGTTATTTATGCTCCGAATTTTCAATAATGCTATTATGGTACACAACATCTGGTATCAGAGCACTTTCATGAGCTGAAAATTTTAGAATTTTTTGAAGGCTATAGATGTGTTCCGACGTCTATAAATCATAGTAGCAAGATTTGAGTGTATTGAGAGTTCATGTACGAAAATTTACACGGAATTCAAAATTCAACGAATCTTCAACATAGTATGGATACACAAAGGTTGATTAAAATGCTAAAATATATTTACAAATTTTAACTTTTAAAGTTTCACAAAATGTTATTATTAAAATTTAATTGTTAAAATAAAAGTGAAATTTCATTAGAGTAGTTAATGCTGAAGCTGTAGTTTAACTTTAAAGAATTCAACTATTCATTAATTATCAATTCAAGGGTGGAACCATAACAACATCTCCAAAATAATTCAAGTCTCATACTATTTATAACTTCATGTCACAAGACATTGACCACATTTGTTAATCTTCAACCAATACGCTTTTCCATATATATAAATTTAAAATCAAATTACTTAAGCATACATGATTTTGGAGAGCAAAGCAAAGTAAACTCATGAATTGTTTTAGACATTTTTTTACTATAATATTTTAAATGAGTGGAAGTAATGCACATTACTTAATCAGCATTAAAATAAATACATACATTGAGGCAATGAGCTCATACTTGCTTATTAAACTCTATTTTCAGGTATATTTTAAAGTTTAAACATAATATTCGTCGTTGAGCGGGTAAACATGCGGTTGGTGAAGCATACACACAGTGAATACAATTGGTACTTAGTCACATTTGTTGGATACCATTGTAATAAATGTTGGTACCCCTTCGAGTAGTACCACATAAGACATCACATGTATACATCATTTCACTTCCATGTACCCTTAGGTATTGGAAGTCCCTAGGCAACCTGAAACCAACTTTAGATAATCTGATTGATCTTCTTATTGCTATAGTGGCACCCAACACAACACTCGAGAAAATTACTCTCTAGTACATGAGCAGTCGAGTAGTACGATCGAGGACATGGTCGAGCATCCTTAGTGGCATGAGATATTGGATCAAGTACTATTGTTAGACCCTGGAAGTATATCATAGAGCTATAGCGCCTGACTCACTTCCTCAACCTTAGGCCTTTGGAAGCCAAGTAAATGAGAGAGAGAGAGAGAGAGAGAGCGTCTGGGTTTTTCCTAAACCCTTATTTCACCACATCCTTTGCACTATGATGATCACCTTGGCACCACTCTTCCATACCCCTTTTTGTGGACCCATTTCTTGCGATGGATAAGGCTTGAGGAGGTGAGCTCTCCCAAAAATTTTCCCAACTGGAAACACTATATGATGAGTTGTCACACAAGTTAAACCACAACCACTCCTCTAACAAAATCCCGATGACATCCGTGGCAAGCATACCGAATTGGAGTTGTTTTTTGACCAACTAACCTAATTAATGACACACTTTCCTTCATCATCTTCAAGATACCTACAAAGAGAAAAAAATTCCCACAAGGAAGGAGTTGATTCATCCAATCCCCATGGGCCTCACTCCACTCCACATGTCCATGATCTAATTACTCACATGTGGCACATGCTTCCTAAATTTGATCTCACCACATTTGAAGGGGAAAACCCCGCACGATGGGTCACTCAGATGGAACATTAATTTTCTTTGCATGGCATCACAGGCAATATGATAAAACTTAGAGTGGGTGTCTTATATATAGATCTTGAATATCAATAATGGTGGCAATGGCACAAGAAATCCTACAAGGTTTATATTGCTTGGATACAATTTGTTTCTGATCTTTATGAATGTTTTGAAACAGACATGGGTGAAAATGCGAATTTGGGTAACACTTTTTTGCAAAAGGGGTGCAGTTGGTATGTAAAATTGAATTTCTCGGCCGATAAAAGAGACAACACAATTTCTCGACAGAGAGATTTTAATTTTCTTGAATGAGAAATTATTATTTTTTGGGCGAGAGCTTCCTTGAGGTTGAAAAATTTCTCAGCTGAGAGTTTAAAATTTTCTTAGTCGAGATTTTGGGCTATTTTTTTCCAAAATATCAGGTATAGATTTTAACCGAGAATTTAAAATCTCTCGTCCAAAAGGTAGGATTCTTTGTGTGAACTCTCGTTCGAGAGTTTTCTTTTTATATAAAGTTGAGAAATTTCATCCCCGGGCCTTGCAAATATTTGTTCATTCGGACATGGTGGAAGTAGACCTAGGGACCTGAGTTGCAGTGACAACGACATAACAGACCGACAATCCAAAAGACGGAATAGACCAACCACACAACCACACAGGTCCACCCATGTTCGGTTTTGTAGGGTTATTATCCTTTTACAGGTATATGGAAATTTGCCTCGTCAACATAGGTTGTTTCACCAAATTTAGGAAGCTTCTTTAACTTAGAACAATTGAGTTGAAGCTTATGTAAATTTGGAAGCTCCTCTAACTTGTGGCCTCCCTCCAACTTAAGTGAACTCAAATTTTGTAATTTACTGAACTTACTCTCCATTTTTACTGCTCTAAATCGGTAAAATTAATCATTGCTTGTCCCTTTCCTTCAAATATTGCGAGGCCAATCAACCTTTGTGTACATTTTGGGCATTCTTTTCTAGTTAAATTTGACAAAATCGACACCCTTTTGATGGACAATCTTGACCAGTTGCATAGGGGTGTTATTCCTGTAGGTGTTCTCCTCCTATAGGTGCTTTTCTAGGTGCATTTGGTAGGTATGGTTTTCTCTATTATTCATTGGCATCATAGGTGTTACTTGAGGGTGTGGTTGGTTCCACCTCCTAGGTTGCGATTAACTCTATTGCGGGTCAAATAAGTCAATTGGTTATACAACAAAACCCGCATAATTGAAGAAGTGTGCTATAGCACCTCCTAGATTGTGATCTTGGGTTTCCCTAAGAACACCTTGAAGTCGACATTTTATAAGACCCATGGCCACACACAAAATCTTCAGAATAATTAGCTACCATTAAATTAGATAGAATATAGAGAAAATGAGAAATAGATATAATAACATCCAGAAGAAATAGTTGTAATCATGATCATGTTTAATTGCTACTATGTTCTAACTTTCTAAATAGAGTAGCAACTTAGAAAATAATACAACCATCAAGCAGGTAGATAAAATTTAGAAACAAGGAATAGAGTTGGCACATTACATTGCATTCCTCGATTAAACTTGTTCTAAAACTGTTTCATAGCATATGTCAAAGGACTAGCAGATTCTGTACATTATTTAAAGCTTTAAAAACTATAAGCCATATTTTCAATTTAGAAACATCCAAAAACTCATCAAAAGCAAAAGAAATAATAAAAACATGATTTTAAAAAAGAGCAATGGGTTTCAAACAAATTTTGTAGTGGATAACTGACTATCTCTTCCAGAGTATCTATTAGTTGTCCATGTGTAGTTTGTTCCTTCCGGTTCCACTTCATATTATTTTCAATTTCTTGATATTTACAAGCACTTCTCCACATGTAAACTCCAATTTAATTTTTTTATGCTTTCTAAGGTTTTCTAAAATGTTTTTTTACATTTCTAGTTCTGACTTCCACAATGCAAGCAACTTCCTATATCTCTTTGTGGAAAGTGAATCCCCTAAAGTTATAAGTTTGGAAAAAGTACAATTAGCCATAGATAATAAAGAAATAATGGGCATTCAAATGACTTCAATAAGAGAAAGGATTCCAAATTGTCAACATTAACATTATAGAAAGCATTGATATTCAAGCTTTTAATTGCATGGGGTAGATCTAAGATAAAATTGGATTGTTGAGATTAAGTAGCCTCATTTTACGAGTGAAATTTCAATTTTCCTAGTAGGGCATCAAAATGAGTTGAGGCACCCAATAGGATTAGGACTAATTCTTGGGAGCAAGGATAATTTACTTTTTTTAATGCCTCTTTCCCCCTTTCATGTTTCTCTTTTGCATCTTTTGGGGATTTCATTGTCTTAGTGTCTCAAAAGAATTTATAGTGTCAATTTTCAAGAAAATGGACACCTTTAGGGTTTTTGGCATCATGATTGCATTTGCATAGTGTGTTACCATTCCTTCATATTATTATGCTTTTTGGCCCTTCTTCATGTCAGGCCATGACCAACCTAACAACATTTTATCAACGTATACCTTCCTTGAAATTGGACCCATATCATTTGTTTGACATGTTGATTGCATCTAGGTGGTTTTTTCTCCCATCTTCTTTTCCTTTACCTATTTCTTCCCTCAACCCATATCTCACTTATATCCATGTAGCATGCATCAAGATCCACCTTTGACCTTTTCTTGTAGCCTTTATCCTTCTCTATTTTTCTCCTACTTGGTTTGCTACCTTCCCTTCTCCTTCCTTCCTCTTGCTAGTTTGTTTCATAGGTTTTAATCTTTGTTGATTTTTTGTAATTGTATAGAATCAGTCTCCTTTAGTTTACCTTGTTTCCCAACCTTGTATTGTCTTAGCCTATTTGTTCATGATAACTTGGCATGCCCAATTGGCCTTATGATTAAGAATTTTTCGTATGCTAGATGATATAATTGATTGGGCTTGTCCCATATTGAGAATAAACATCTCTTCAACTTGGTGCTAACACTAACTTTTGTCATCCATTGATGTTCAACCAAAGTAGGAGGTAAGAGTTGGATGGATTCATTTGTTCAATCTCACACTAAAGCCAAGCTTGGACAATAGCTTTCTCTTTCAAGGACCAATTGAGTTTTGTCATTATTGGTGTCAATTTCTATATACCACAAGTTGTGAATAGTACAATTGAGTAATGTACTGTCATATGATCCTTAAATGACACATTACATCTCGGTGATTTTGTACCATCCTCTACTTGGATTCCCTCTTATTTTTCCAACAACTCATTGATTTTTGGGAAGTTTGTAGCCATGCCTCAACTCATTTTACTTCTACACGATCTTTGTTATTTGTTGATTATCCTCATATTAAATTAGAGACATCCAAAAATATTTAAATATTGAGGTTTATGCACTTGTTTGAGATATTTTATGTAGATTCTTACTAGACATGTAGCCTCAACATCTTGAGTTGATTGTTTGTCCATCAACATATTAAATTTGCAACATGTTACATAATCACTTCTAGGTGAGTGCAAGCATAACTTGTTACTCCATTTTTTTAGTTCCTTCATTCCTTTATAATATATATTATCATTTACTACATCAAATAGGTTGCATGTTCTTATTTGATTATCTTACCACCTTGTTTCCCTTCTCTTTCCAACATAGAATTGATTGATCACTTCTCTTTGTTTGCATGATGATGTGATTTATCGACATATTCTTGGTTTTCGTTTGATTTGATACTTACTTATGATTGCTTGCTTGCATCCATGCTTACCTCTACATATGGAAGACACAATTATTTATATCCTCACAAAGGTGAGTGGGTCACTTGCATTGATCAATGAATTTAGCTTTGTGATGCATCAGATCCCTCTTGTCACTAGTACATTATGGTTTATTTATTATGCGATAGGGAAACATCCCAAACATCCCTACTCTCATTTCTCCCTTTCCATGTTGCTTTGGTTGATTTATTCAATTGGTTGGCACCTATGACCATGTGCATTTTTTTCTTGTCTTGTTTCTCATTGTGTATCTAGTTTGGACTACTTCCATGCTTGACTTAGAGTTCCTTACAATTCACAACTCGTACACTTCATTAATCATTACTCTTTCCATAGGGACAAAATGTAATGTATAAAAAATTTCTATATGAAAGATACTCTATGTTGACACAAAGAGTTCCTGCAATTTAGTTATATTACCGATGCTCTATCCATAACCATATGCCCTTGGTCCAAAGAAATGATTTTGTGGTACTCAACATTAGTATTTGATGCGCCTCTTAATTTAGTTTTGGATTAATGGGTGGTACTCCCTCAATTCACCTAATTATGTCCCTCTTAATTTACTTTTGGATGAGTGGATTTTACTCCAGTTCGTCGAATTATGCCTCTCTTAATATGATCTAAGCACGATTTCCTACTTTTTGACCCTTTTCTAATTGATGTAATGTTAGCTAATTCCAACGATTCCAAAGTAAAAAAATAGTCCGAGACATGGTTGCTTGTGGCAAACTCGATGATTATAGAATAGTTGTCTAGAAGTGTTTTCATCACTAATGATTTTGTTCAACTTATCTAATGCAAAGTTTAAGTTATGATTAATGCATAGAGTATAGAATGCCGCGGACTTGTCTTCATAGAACCCTGTGATCTCTACTTCTTACACACAGACAAATGTACATTAATTAAAAAATAAAATGGTTATCATTCAATGCACCCAAGATTCTAGGGTATCAATGATGCATCTTTCATAGATTCCTTCCTTGAGTTAGGGGGATAAACATCACCATCTCAAATCTCGTATGGCTGAGATACATGGTTAGGGCGACTTGACAATCATTGCATTGAATTATACATTATCTCATCTCAAAGTTGTACATGTGGGTCCACTTTCAAAACATATCCATCACCACTTTTGAATTTGGCAGGGAAGTAAATAGTAATAATTGAAGGTGAAATAATGGTATTGTGATGAGCACTGAATATATTTTGTTGATTTTGAATGGGTTTACAACACCATGTTATTTTTAGTACTTGGGAATTTTTGTTTGACAGGTTGGTTTCTCTTAGGGTAGAGCTATAAAAGTTGAAGATTTATCTCTATATTTAGTGCCATATTTTAGAAAAAAATGTATGGAAAAAGTCTATGCAATATATAGATAGAAAATTCCATAAAGCTTCCCCCATCATTAGTTGGTATTAGTGCCCTCTTTTAGAGGGCATAATTCTTTAGTGACTGCCTTGATATATGGCTTGCATCAAAGTCTATAATCATGATGCAACTTTTAAGATCCTTTATTATCCCTCCTACATTGATTTCCTTTCTGAACATTTTGTTTCCTTTTGAGCTAAATTGACACTCTATGGAGCTGTAGGGATTGATAATTGTACCTTTTCTTTTTGTTTTTTACTTGTATTTTTGTTGAATGACCTATTTTTGTTGTATATGCTACTAGAATACTATACCATATGGCCTAGTATGGTATTCTAGTTTATAGTTAGCTAACCATGTCGTTAATCTGATACATTTTTTTAATCTAAAATTATTTTGCAACTAGTGTGAACAAGCACTAGGATTCTGGGCCAAGCTTATGTCTGTTTCTTATTGTATTTTTGTTGTATGTGTTGTTTGTAGGGCCTGGTTGTCGTACCTTTTATTTTGTATCATGGATAGAAATGAAGGGAAATGTACCCTTTTTGGAACATAGTTTGAGCATATAAGACACTTTTATGAATGGGTAGAGTTATTATTATTGAATCTTTGTGGGTTAACATACCATAGAATTGCCATGAAGCTGGACTAGAATTTTGTAAATAGTTTTTTTTTTGCTAATTGGCATCACCAACAAATTAACCATGTAGTGAGCTACTAACATATTTGAAATTGAATAAATATTAAAGTGATGGACATATATGTAGAGATGTCTTGATTTGGCTCAGGTATGGTTGATATGGTATTGGGATTACACATCCAAACCATAGAGTGAATTTTCTTATCATTTTGCATTGTTTGACATGGCTAATAATAGAACTGTAAAATGCATTGTTAATTTGGAATTACAAATTTTCAAGGAGCATGGAATTAAATGGTAAGTTTTCAAGGTGCTCAATGTCAAAGATTCTCTTGGAAGTTGGAATGCAATGTAGAGGCATAGAAACAAATGGGATAAAGATACTTCTATCCTCAAATGGGTTGTGGCTATGATCATCTTGCACATTCTTGCTTACAAGTATCCCTTTGCCTATAAACAACCTAATGGCATGTTCGAACAAGATGATATGGTCTTCTAAAAAGACATATAAGTTTATAAAGCACAACTACAAATTGACGCCGTACCTAGCCAGTGTGTCATAACCCCACCTGATGGGATCATAGAGAGATTCTTGAAGGTCTTAGCCTTCGGCGTTTGGCAGCCTCTCGACTACAAACTCCCACTCTTTTGGACCAGTAATGCCCGCAATTGACCTGCCAATTGCTTTGATAACAAGGGGATGCCATCAACACTTTCCACAGACAACCATGCATGTTCTCTCCTCAATGCATTTAATACCCCATTTTTGAACCATTGTTGAAATAACATTTAATACCTGTGCTTGCTTCTTTCAAAAAGAAAATTTTCTATTTATTACATAATAGTATCACATTTTTCCTTCTTTGATAGTTTTTCTTTCAAAATTTTATTATACTTTTACAATTACTTTAACCCATTGCATTAAATCCCATACCAAGTCCTCTATATATCTCTCATTTCTCACTGATGGATTGACGTGAGACATATCAAGGTGTTGGCAATGGTTCCAACCCTAGTAGACGCCATTTTGATGGGTCTACTGGACGTACCACATGTGTGTAGATTCATTGTCTATCTCGCTTGTGTACTTCAGAGCCACACATCCATTCCACGCACATTTAGGTATATTCGATTGTAATTTAAATGTTCCAGTACGGTGTATTTAATGTTTAATGTGAAGAAATATGAACATAAATATTGTTTGACATGTTTATAATTTGAAAAATTATTGTCACGCACAGGTGCACAGAGTCAGGGTCAGGCTAAATTGGATGCTTTCGATCCACATTCTCGAAGGGCATAGTCATGTATGTTGGCATCAGAGTAAATTTGGGGTCTAAAATGGGCCTCATAAGAAAAAGAGTCATTGATGAGTTGGAATTCAATCACCAATAGAATTTCAAGAAAAAGAGTCATTGATGAGTTGGAATTCAATCACCAATAGAATTTCAAGAAAAAGAGTCAACTATAATGCTTGACTTGACATATTTGTCATAAAAAACTTACTTTTTTAATTTATATATTCAACTTATCTCCCTATGGTTTTATTCAACTTTCAAGCAGGAGGACTCGTTGGATGCATAATTAAATTTTGCATCCAACGAGTACCCACATTGCATACTTTTGAGGGACCCCAACCCATGAAAAATGAGAAATACATTAAAAAATGTGTTACTTTCAAGTAACATGTTTTAATACTTTCAAGTAACACATTTTTTTAATGTATTTCTCGTTTTTTCGTGGAGGCGGGTCCATCAAAAGTATGTAGTGTGAGTACTCGTTGGATGTAGAATTTAATGCTCGAAATTTGAGTAAAACCACAGGGAGATATGTTGAAAATATGTAGAAAAAAATAGTTTTTTTCTCTCTTCCTCCAAAATTCATAAATATTATTTTATTATTTTACTTAGGAGGTCCATTTTAAACCCGAAATTTTCTCTAATGACTATTATTTAACACATTCAAGTCTAGGCTATATTAAATGTTTATTGTGAAAAAAATATGAACATAAATGTTCATTGACATATTTTTAAATATCATCGTGCATAGGGTTAGTGTCAAGGCAACCCAATTGCGTTGAACCCACATAGCAAGATAACACATCTGTCCCCATCTCTCTCATCGCACATGGATCAATGCGAGACATTTGGAGATATTGGTAGTGGTTCGACCTCGAAAGACGTCATTCTAAGGGATCTACTGGATGCAATGCAGGTGAGCGGAGTCAGCGTTGGGATGGCCCATCTACTTCACACAAAGATGCCTAGAGGACACATTTAGGTACTTTCTACTATTATTTAACATTTTCAAGTTGGTTATATTTAACCTTTTTTAATGTTACATGCATAGAAGTTGATTACTTTTTGTGCGTGCATTCAATGTCTCATTCTATTACTCCGCCTACCACAACTTGCCCACCATCTCATAGACCTAGTTTACTAAGGTAAAATATGAACATAAATCTTGCTTGACATGTTTAATCCATGATAAATTATAAAGGTTCCATTTCTTGTGTAATTGGCTCTTTATTGTTTTGTATAGGTGCTAGTGGACACATTCCTTCCGTAGAATTGGTTGTTTTCGGTTCGCCTAGTGTACAATGTGAGGAAATGGTTCCACCAAGTATTTTTAATGGACAAATATTATTTAAATATTCATAATTTGTTTGAAAAATTATTTTCATTTTAATACTTGCACATTTTACATCTTATAGGGTTTTCTACTCGACCTCCTGGTGGATGTTGTAAGGGGGGGATGTCATAGGGCACAAGAGTTTTCTTGCAATCCAAGCTATGACCCTCTTTACCCTCATCCTAGAGATCTTCTCGAGGACATGCCTTGGGAAGACAACATTGTGATGCTCAATGTTGAAGGGATGAGTGAAACACATTATAAAAATTGACAAGAACTATATACTCAAAATGAGAACTCTAGCCACAAAAACTTATATTTATGTGTCAAAAACACACAAAAAAACTCCTAAATCAAAAAGTGGTGCTACAAGTAGCACCCTTTTTTTCCAGGCTAAAATTACAACTTTTTTGTAACCCCAACCAGTGCCATTACAACCAAAACCATTAATCAACCCTTGAATTGAAAAGTGGTCCTCTTAGACACCCTCATTTTTTTTCGAGGTTAAAATTGCAACTTGTTTGAAACCCAAGCCTTAACAATAGGTGTCACTATAATCAAAACCCTAAATCAACTAGCTAAATGAAAAGTGGTTCTACCATGACATCCCCATTTTTCTTCCCGAGGCTAAAATTACAACTTGTTTGGAACCGTGAGCTTAACAGCTAGCGCTGTTGCAACGAGAATGCCAAAATCAACCCTCAGATTGAAAAGATGTTCTACTAGTAAACCCATTTCCTATTTCAGATTAAAATCACATGCATTTTAAAACCATAACCTTTTATATATATATATATATATATATATATAATTTGCTTTAAAAAGCACAAAAAAATAAACACATTTGAAAAAAAAACATTTTTATAAAAAAAAATGGAAAAACGTTTTTTTTTTTTAAAAACATTAAAAAAATATAATTGAAAAACAAAATATACACCTCCCTTTACATGCAAATAAAAAAATTAAAAAATTAAAAATAAAAAAAAAGAAAGACATACCATTTAAAAAAATAAAAAATAAAAAATAATTTAAAAAAAAACACAAATAAAAATCAAAGTGCATATACATACCCTTTACTTGTTAATACTTGTACATACTTTACATGTTTTAACATGTAAAGGGGTGGGAAGGGGAAATAAATTAAAAAAAAACACAAATAAAAATCAAAGTGCATATACCTGCCCCTTTACTTGTTAATACTTGTACATACTTTACATGTTTTAACATGTAAAGGGGTGGGAAGGGGGGCATGATTCCAAGAATCGGCCCACTTTCTTCATTTCCCCTTCCCACCCCTTTACATGTTAATACAATATTGATACCTTGATTAAAATGTAATTTTTTTTGAAAACATTGCTACTATGTTATGATTTCAGGTTTTACACTTTCTTCTAGAAGATTCCATGGCATCAAGCTCTTGTTTAAATAGTGACATTGATTATGATTATGAAGGAATGTTGATTGTAGAGCATAGATTCTCTCAATTATGGTCATATCTAAGGCTCAATAAAAAATCATTTGTTGTTGAAATTATTTAGGCTGCATCCATGGAAACAAGTTTGATTGTTTTATCACTGCTTGCCAATGCTTTGTATATATCTTGTATGACTTCATTGCAAGTCTGTGCATCATTTCAAAGTTCATTGACATAGAAAAATTTAGAATAATTGTTAGTGACAAATTCCACATAGCCATATCATTGTTGCTAAGGGATATAGCCACATCCAATATGCAATATTCCTTGCTAGTTTAGTTGATGGGAATGTATAGGAAATGCTTAGAAAATGTTGTCTGAATTCCATTTCTTATGAATGTCTTTGACAGTTCAGATTACCTTGTATTAGGGCGCCTTTAGATTTCCTTAAGTTGTGATGTCAAACAACTTACATTTTCCATATGAATTAAAATTGTACCATTAATGTTCCCAAGAAACATTTTTAGCATTTATGGAAAATTGTTGGCTGATAAAATATTCTTGCATTTCTTTAAACTACCATTTTTTTTTGCATGCAATATTGTTAAAATTATGAGTTCCTTTCTTTTAGAAATTTTTTTATCCAACACTGTAACCATTCTTTTTTGCTTAGAAAAATATTCAAAAGATCACTTGCAAGAAAATTGTTTGCCATCCAGTACAACAATACAAGTACATAGTTTTCAACATATTCGACCATAATTCAAAATGTAAGTGTACTGTATTGTCAGAAGGATACCTAAATTAAAGGACTTTTCGTCGCCCATGATAGCCAAAACCCTCATGAAATCCTACCAACAAAGTGTGTAATAGTGAGGAGCATGAAAATCCAATTTGGATACTCCATACAAAAAAGGAGACTACAAATTTGTGATGTAACAAGAAGTTTAAATGTTTTGGCTATTGTGCTATATATGCATGCAGAAATTTTAAGGAGCAGTATTGGATTTCTCTATGTCCTATTTTGTAGTGTACAATTTGGCAGAGAGTGTAGCACTCTCTTTGGACCTAGGAGAAAATAAGCTCAATCTTTTCCTAACCTGCACAAGAATCTCCATTGCATCTATACAAGTCTATTGTATTATTCTTTCCATAATCAAGAACTATTATGCGCTGGTTCTTGTTATTTTTACACATGCAATTTATATTTTGGTTGCAAGTATTTGATAGACTTGTTCAGTTTGAAATATTAGTTTGAAAGATCACTTCAAAACAGAAACTAAAGATACATAAATATGGGAACTTATACATGTTGGGCGTTCCTCTATGCTTTATAATGTAAAAGGTATTCCACACTTTGACTTATGAATTGAAAGGCCATGAACATGTCTGAAATATAATAACATATGAAAGTACTCTTTTACCCAATTTTTTAGCTTCCAATTTGTTTAAGTTTGTTTATTTTCACACATTGAGTTGGTTTGTTAGCTAATATGTTTGGGCTATTATGGTTTCCTCAACATAGGTTAGCTAAATTCCATGTGGCATAATGATTTTTAAGAGTTTTCCCCTTCTACGTGCCTTATAAGCAAAAACTGGTTTTTAATCCAAAACAAAAAATGACTTGGGAAGTAAACTTATTTTAGTAATATTGCAATCATTTGAGTACTCAAAGTATCTCGTTTTAGTTGGTTTTGAGTCTTTTGATTCTACTCAAGTTCTCACCTTTGTAGGATGATTAATCATTAGTTTGAGAAATATGATTGTCATTCCAAGTGTAAAAATTTCGGAAGCTATAAGTCAAGGGGAAATTATTTAGAGTCAATCCATATCCTTATTTTCCCTTTTGGGGGATTCATTTGAGTCGGTGACATGTTCCTAAGACATATGTGTTCATATGTTTTCATCAACAATGAATCAATTTTATTAGCAACTATGACTATATTATGGACCTATTCATTGCCTAGTGTCATCGTTATTGGATTTTCATTGTGTCGTAGTTTTGTAACCGACGTTTCAAGTGGACACTCCACACATATTTAGGGAATCACAATGAAGAAGTTGCTAATGGTAAGAAAAGAATCAAGTTGAGCATATATAGGTATGGGCAAATTATCAATTGAGGAATTAGGTAAATAAAATAAGAGATCAATGGGGGAGAACCAAAGAATGAAGGGCAGGTTTAATAATGTGATTAGTAGAAGGAATAAGAATAATTAAAACTAATTATTTGATTCCAGATTTTAATTAAGATACAAATAAGTTGAGGATATAAATTGAGGTCATTTAATTCTAAATTTAGGGAATGACTAGTAAGATTGAAATTATAAATTAAAAATAAAAATAAACAATTCCAAAGGAAGAGGAAGTCAAACCAAATTTAAATAGTAAATATAAAAA
Source organism: Larix kaempferi (assembly GCA_027924585.1). Classification (NCBI taxonomy): domain Eukaryota; kingdom Viridiplantae; phylum Streptophyta; class Pinopsida; order Pinales; family Pinaceae; genus Larix; species Larix kaempferi. The sequence continues at coordinate 11,880,695 of BSBM01000322.1, read as the reverse complement.
TAATAACAAAGGAGGATAACATTTTTGGGGGGTAATTTAATTATAAAATTAGGGATGGACCAGAAAGATTGAAATTATGAAGGTAAAGAAATAAATTAATCTAAGATTTTTTAAAGATTTCCAACCGGAATATGAACAAAATTAGACATAAAATATGCTCAGAAAAGGTTGAAAAATTAGAATATTTATACTAAACCTAAATTAAAAATTCAAACTAAAATTAAAATAATAAATATAAATAGCAAAGGAGATGTGTAATAAATATAAGAGACTTATTGTTTATTTTATTAATTTAATTGGTTATAATGAAATAATAATTAACACTGTTTAATTGAAAGTTACCTTTTTTAACAAATGTAATATGGAGAAATAATAAAACAAATGATAGAAAACAAAAATAAGAGATTGAAATAAAGGGTTGAAAAGAGTAGAGAAATAAATTGAAATGATAAAAAAATTTCATAACAATAATTAAGAGAATGGGGGAAGGGGAGGGACAATAGAAACAAAAAATGGGAGCGGAGAAGGGGAAGGGGGATGGATAGATAAGGTATCAATCAATTTTATGGTTTAGATGATAGATTAAAGGTTTCTATGATTGACTTAATTTGTAGTCGTCATCACAATTAAAATTGCTTGGATTCTTTCATATTTCAATGGATTCCCTTATAAGGCGTGAGGAGTAATGAGAGGTATGGGAGAGAATTTTGGTTTGATTGAAGCATATAGGATGTTTATAATTGTAAGAGTTCCCTGCAATGGAATATTTAGAGAGGCGGATGTGATTAGTATCAACGATGTGCTCCTTAAGAAGAGCCTGAATGGATCTACTTGTTTCGCCAATATAAGATTTTCCACAAGAGCAGAGAATTTGATAAACCCCTTAGGAAAGAAGGGGGTCAGATTTATCTTTGACACTCTGAAATAGTTGTTTAAGGGTTTTGTGAGGATTAAAGACTATTTTAATATCTTTTGTAATTAAGAGTTTGGAGATACGATCAATGATGCCTTGGATGTAGGGAAGATAGATTAAAGCTCGAAATGGGGGTATGGGTCAGGGAGGTTTGGGTTTGGGATGAAGTATATACCAAAAGGATTTATTGATTTCATTAATGGAGTAACCATTGTCTAGGAAGGATTTGGTGATATGGGATCTTTCTTCATTTAGATGTTGTGGGTCAGATATGTGGACATCCTTAGATATTAGGGTTTTAAGGACTATAGACTTTTGTGCTGGGTAGTGGTGGGATTGAGCATGTAGGTATCTATCAGTGTGGGTATTTTTTTTCTGAACGCTTGATGAGAGAGGGAGACATCTTGATGGTAGGAGGCCAGAACATCTAGAAATGGGAGAGAATTGTTTTGTTCTATCTCCGTGGTGAATTGAATGTGTGGGGAAATATTGTTAAGGTGAGAATGAAAGTTGTTGAAAGGGAGGAGGGTCCATGGGGCTAGATGATGAACGTGTCATCAACAAAACAAGACCAACATTTAGGTTTCAGGGGTAGCTATTCAGGGCTAGGGTTTCAAATTGTTCCATGAAGATGTTAGCTACAACTGGGGATAAACATGATCCCATGGTTATGCCTTTGGTTTGTTCATAGATCGTGTCTTGAAAACCCATTTTTGGGTCTATAAGAGGCCCTACTCATGCTTTATCAGTATTTTTGGCTGAGAAGCTCTCCCCTTTTATTGGTCAAACCCATTCCTTCATCAACGATTCTATGGATTTTGTTCATAAAATTCAAAAAATCCACATGGAAAAGGGAGACCTAATGGTAAGTTTTGACGTTGTTTCTCTCTTCACCAAAATCCCTGTAGCTCAAGATCTTGACATTATCTCCAATCTTGTTGACAAAGAAATCCTGGAGTTGATTCAAATCTTCCTTACCTCCACCTTTTTTTTGTTGTCAAGACACATTCTATGAAAAAACAAAAGGCACAACCATGGGATCATGTTTATCCTCGGTTGTAGCCAACATATTCATGGAACAATTTGTAACCCTATCCCTAAATAGCTACCTCCTGAAACCTAAATGTTGGTTTCATTTTTTTATGACACGTTCGTCATCTAGCCCCATGGACCCTCCACCCTTAACAAATTTCATTCTTATCTCAATAATATTTCCCCTCACATTCAATTCACCATCGAGATAGAACAAAACAATTCTCTCCCATTTCTAGATTTTCTGGTCTCCCACCATCGAGACAGATCCCTCTCTCATCAAGTTTTTAGAAAAAAATACCCACAGTGGTAGATACCTACATGCTCAATCCCACCACCACTCGGCACAAAATTATGCAGTCCTTAAAACCCGAATATCCAGAGTTGTCAACATATCTGACCCACAACATTTAAACAAAGAAAGATCCCATCTCACCAAATCCTTTCTAGACAATGGCTACTCAATTAACCAAATCAATAAATCCATTCTTCCTATCCTTTATCCCAAACCCAAACCTCCCCAACCCATACCCCCATCTTGATCTTTAATCTCTCTTCCCTACATCCAAGGCATCATTGATCGCATCTCCAAACTCTTAATTAAAAAAGATATTAAAAAAATCTTTAATCCTCGCAAAACTCTTAAACAACTATTTTGGAGTGTCAATGATAAATCTGACCCCCTTCTTTCCCAAGGGGTTTATCAAATTCCTTGCTCTTATGGCAAATCCTATATTGGCCAAACAAATAGATCCATTTAGGCTCGCCTTAAGGAGCACATCATTGATACTAATCGCATTCGCCTCTCTAAATTTGTCATTGCATAGCACTCTTACAATTCTAAACATATTAGTTGCTTCAATCAAACCAAAATTCTTTCCCACACCTCTCATTACTCCTCACGCCTTATACATGAACCTCTTGAAATAGAAAAGAATCCAAACAATTTTAACCATGATGACAGCTACAATTAATTAAGTCAATCATGAAAACCTTTAATCTATAATCTAAACCATAAACTTGATTGATACCCTATCTATCCATCACCCTTCCCCTTCTATGCCCCTTTTTTTTTTGTTTATATTGCTCCCTCCCCTTCCCCATTCTCCTAATTATTAGTATGAAATTTTTTTATCCTTTCAATTTCTTTCTCTACTCTTTTCAACCCTTTATCTCAATCTCTTATTTTTGTTTTCTATCTTTTGTTTTATTATTTCTCCATATTATATGTGTTAAAATGTCACTTTCAATTAAACGTTATTAATTATTATTTCATTCTAACCAATTAAATTAATTAATTAAATAATAAATCCCTTATATTTATTACACATCTTATTTGTTATTTATATTTATTGTTTTAATTTTATTTTGACTTTTTTATTTATTTGTTTACGGTCATAATTTCAATCTTTCTAGTCCATCCCTAATTTTATAATTAAATTACCCTCCAATTTTTTTACCCTCCTTTGTTATTAATTTTGTATTAACTATTTAAATTTGGTTTGACTTTCTCTTCCTTTGGAATTGTTTATTTTTAATTTTTAATTTCAATATGATTGGTCATTCCCTAAATTTAAAATTCAATAACCCCAAATTTATACATTCCTTAACTTAATTTTATCTTAATTAATATGAAATCAATTAATTAGTTTTAATTATTCTTATTCCTTCTAAAAATCACATTATTAAACCTACCCTTCATTCTTTGGTTCTTCCCCATTGATCTCTTATTTTATTTACCTAATTCCTCAATGACTAATTTTCTCATACCTATGTATGCTTAGCTTGATTCTTTTCTTACCATTAGCAACTTATTCGTTGTGATTCCTTGAAGATGGGTGGAGTGTCCACTCAAAGCATTGGCTACGAAACTACGACACAATGAAAATCCAAAAGCAATGACAGTATGTCTAACCACTTCCAAATAAATTCGCCTTCAATATCATCTTCCAACAAATTCACCTTCAATATCATCTTCCAAAAAATTATGTTGACAACATAACATAACTTCAAGGTACATGTAGTTCCTTCACTTTCCATGAGTTCAAGTGATAATCCAACTAGTGATCCATGTACAATTTACTAACTAGTGATAATCCAACTATTGATCGAAAAACTCAAATACAATACATTTACAAGCCTTATATCCATACACACAATCAAATAATCAAAGTAAGCAAGCTAGAGACAAGAGAAAATAAATGACACAATAGATTTACGTGGTAAAACCCCAAATGAGAAAACATCCATGGTACAATATTTAATCTTCTTATTGTTTATAAATATCCAATCTTACAGTACATGACATCCCCACATAAGCAAATCACATTTCATAGTTCACCAACAATACCACACAAATCATCATTACATATATTCTAACAATAGCAACTTCTATGTTCTAACCCTACAATTAAAGAAAATTTCATCAATCAATATTGATTTTCCATTCACAAATGTGCTAGTAGCACGCTTTCAAGAATGACACGTTTTCAAATGTGCTAGCAGCACATTTTCAAGAATGGCATCATGATCTTGTATCAACAGTTTTCGTTGTCGATGCTTGGATTTTTTCCTACTCTTCACTTGTTTCAACTGCAATTGAGCTGCTGTCAATTCCTGCTAGCTCACTCGGTTAAGGTGTGGGTCTCGTCACCAAGGAGACCCAAGTTCAATTCCCCTTAGGAATGACTTAGGTGGGAGGCGACACCCAAAAATACAGTCAAGTTGAGGCTGGAGCAGTCCTGGCCGGGTGGGATCCCTAGGTGATTTTGACGGCTTAGATGCCCCTAGGTCGTGTTTTCTCATACCACATGCCACTCCCACAAGTCAGGGAGATTGAGCTAACAGAAAAAAAAATTGCAATCGAGCTGCTATGACAAAATGACTATATTTGGCACATATAACATCTAGTTGGTAGTCTTGAAAAAGAATATGGTCATTACATTTCTTTACTTATTCAAAGAAATGTCCCATAAAAACCACTGAACCCACTACATATGCATAATTTGGTGGATCTTTAAATTCTTGCATCAATGTGCTTTTCATTTCTGAATTGAGTGTATATTTGTCACTTTCTCACTCCTAATGGAGTGTAAACCCCTTGTTCCATGGATTGAAACACAATTATATGGAATCGATTTATCAACATTGCCCGTTGCTATATCCTAGAAGTACCTATTTGAGGAAAACAAAGAAATTGTGAAAATCAAATTTCACATAAATAAATACATATTTTCAGAGGGTCTCGGAGAAACCACAGTAGTTAAAATAGTCATTATATGCATTATAGAGGGTCTCGGAGAAACCACTGAAAGCATTATATGCAATATTGAGGACAGCATTCAGAATTTAACGGACATAGATAAAGAGATTGTGAGACAAGACTGCGCTCGAGTCCTACGAAGAGCCAAACCTCCTAAAAATAATATCAGTAAAGAAGAACAATTAGCTTTAAGCAACCTTAGATCTAATAAAGACATTGTTATCCTAAAAGCGGATAAAGGAGGGGCCACAGTAATCCTGGATAAAACAACGTATAACTCCAAGATGATTGATCACCTTACCACAAGTGGAAGCTACAGAAAACTTAGTAAAAACCCGATCTCCAAAGTTATTAAAGAAGTAAAGAATGCCATCATTAACTCAAACCTTGATAAAAGATTAATAAAGCGTTTAATACCAAATCGTGAGATTACACCTAGAATTTATGGCCTCCCCAAAATACATAAAGAAGGAGTTCCTCTTAGACCTATAGTCAACACGATAGATTCCCCCACCTACGAACTCGCAAAATATGTAGCTAAAATCCTAGGTCCCCTCGTAGGCAACACTGACTCATTTATCAAGGACTCTAGTGATTTTGTGGAACTCATCAAAAAAGAGAAATTAGAACCTAATGACATGATCATAAGCTTTGATGTGGTCTCCCTTTTCACTAAAATACCCTTGAATGAGGCAATCCAAGTCATCAAGAATGTGACCGATCCGACTACAGCTAGGTTAGCAGAAGTATGTCTCAAATCCACCTTCTTCAGTTTTCAAGGAGAATTTTATGAACAAACCACTGGGGTGGCTATGGGATCCCCTCTCTCACCCATAGTAGCAAACCTGTTCATGGAGAATTTTGAGAAAGAGGCTCTAAACTCCTACCCACTAAGGCCATCAAGATGGAAGAGATATGTAGATGACACCAACGTGATTTGGCCACATGGTAAAACTGAACTTAATAAGTTTTTTGAACACCTTAACAATCGCTCTGCTGACATTAAGTTCACCATGGAACTAGAAGAGAATGGAAGCATCCCCTTTCTCGATGTCTTGATAACTAGAAAAGAAGATGGAACTCTAGGACACAAAGTCTATAGGAAGAAGACACATACTGAAAGCTACCTTCATGCTGATTCCCACCACCACCCCTCCCAGAAAATAGGAGTCCTTAACACTTTAGCAATTAGGGCCTCTAGGATATCCGATATTGAACACCTGCAAGAGGAAAAAGACCACCTCAAAGATGTTTTCACTAACATTGGTTACAAACCTAGAGATATCAATAAAGCTTTGGAAAAAGCTAGCAAAAGGCACCATAACAAGAATAGAACTTCCAATGTAGGGACGGACACCCCGGGTACCCAAACCCAGAACATGAGAGCCTACCTACCTTACATCCAAGGGGTCACAGATAAGATTGCTAGAATCCTTAGGAAGAAATAAATTGCAACTTCATTCAAACCTGTACAGACCATTAGGCAGAAGATGAGACCCGTTAAAGATCCTATCGACCCGAAACAACTCAGCGGCGTCTATGAAGTTTCTTGTTCATGCGATTTTTGCTATATAGGTGAGACGGGACGTTCTTTCAGCACTAGACTAAAAGAACATGGAGCCGACATACGGAATGAACGGATCCGTACCTCGGCTCTTGCTGAACACTGTTCCAAAACCAAACACCATATTTGCCTTGAAGACACCAGGATTTTAGCTAGGGAAAGCCATTACTTTAAAAGAAAAATTAGAGAATCTTTGGAAATTATTAAACACCCGAACAATCTAAATAGGGATGGAGGCCTTGAAATTAGCACTGCTTGGCTTCCTTCTATAGTAAAAAACAGATTAAGATAATTTATTTTTCCCCCCACCCTATTTTTTGGCTCCTTAAAAATTTTTAATTTTTGGTGTTGATTTTATTACCAACCGAAAAAATTTTCCTCCTAAATAACCCTAACCTAATCAACCCTATTCAAAAATTAAAATTTTATAAACTTACTTCACTAAACACTTTACTATTAAATTAAATAACATTCCTTAAAATTAATAAATTTAATAATCAACTATTAACCCTAATGAAACCTTAATTACTTTACTTTAGTTTAATATTAAAATTAGATTAGTCTTAAAAATTATAACCTAATTTTAGTTTAGTCTTTATTATATTATAAAATTACATTATTTTCAACATCATTAGAATTTTAACTAAATTAGTTAGAAGTATTAAAAGTTTTATCTAGATTAAGAATTTAATGTATTTTATTATATCAAGTAGACTTTAAGGGCATTAGGTTTCAACTTATTAAACTAGCATTATCCTTAATAAAATTAAAAATAATAATAATAATAATAATAATAATAATAATAATAAATTTTTAAGATTAAAGAACTTTAATTAAAATTTCATAAATCCTAATTATCTTGGGCCGACCTCCACCTATCTCTGCAAACTAAATATTATATATAAATGAGATCTTTTGCTCCTCATAAAAACTTGACTATTCGTCCTGAAGATGGATCCTGCTATGGATTCGAAACGTCGACAGACTATTTTAACTACTGTGGTTTCTCCGAGACCCTCTGACAATAACCACCACAGAAATCTTGCTACAGAAATACATATTTGTTTTCAATACATATCTAAAACACACATACAAATATCTAAACAAACATAGTAAATGAAACTTTATTTTGAAAAAAATAAGGGTCAATGAAACATGTGTACCTTCTCACATGAATTATCCTTTCATTGAATTCATGGCTTAAATTTTGTTTACACCAGTTAACAACATCGAGTGAATTTACAAGTTGACCAACAGAGTGACTCAATTGATATATTCTAAGTGCATGCTTTATGCAGGTCCCAACGCCATCATGCTCTCCTTTTCGATGCATTGTTTTGAAAAAAATTCCATGTGTGGTGAATATCCATTTTCTTATGAAGGAGAGACAACAAAATGATCGTGCCAATTTAAACTGACCAACACAACCATTTGAACACACCCAATGTTCTTTAAAAGTAACCCCTCGCCTTGATAATTCTTTATAAAGCATATTAAAACAACGTTGAACAAAACATGTATCATGTGTACAATCATCACTAATGTAGAAATGATACTCCTTAATCACTTCATGATTATTTTCATTGCTATCAGGACCATCGACATCTAGCTCTTCATTTCTGTTGAAAATATGCACAAGTATAAAGACCTGGTCTGAATGATAATACTAAATTTGTATCTCTTTCTGTGGAGTGAACATGTAATTCTTAGCGAAATCAACCATTAATAATATTGTTCCTTTTGGAAATACATCACGTGATTGCTTGAACTGTACGTCTTGCCATCGTGCTATATGGGAGTGCTTGATATATTTATATATTTTCTCCCCAAACTTCTCCATAAAATATGTCATAGAAATATCATCTTCAAGTAAATCAATCCTTTTCGACGTTGTCACTAAATCTGTAACAAGAGTGTACTGAACATATTCATATCTCTTCCATTTCACAGTAAGATTTGACAGTCGAGGATTATTTGGATCAATGGGGTACTTAGCATCAAAAAGTTCCAAATGAGAACATTCTTTGTATTTTCTACCACCAACACATTCCTTATTATAAAATACTTGATCTTTCTCTCGTGCACATAATATCTTAAATAAAAATTCACTAACACTCGAAGGAGGGGGGGTCATTTGGCCAATATTGTATGCCAAAATTTAGAAATGTCTCATAATATAATTGAAATTCTACATGGTACCGACAACATGTATCACGAACAATGATGGGTCCGACACACCATGGCTTACTTCGTAAATGTGTTAAGGGAAATTTTCACATCAACAATACTCTCCATAAAATTCTTGAACATTTCCACTTGAGTGACGTTTGTTATATGTTTGCATGAATTTCATAAACTCCTTTAGATATACGATGTTGCACAATATCCTTTTCATTTGGAAACACGCAAGAGTTTAAATTCCAAACTCTTTCACCCTATCCCTCACAGTATTCAAAAGTATATCTTGATAGGGTTGCTTACAGATAACAACCCAACATGCAAGTTTGCCATCCTCATCTAATTGAATCCTAAGATATTTTTACTTCCATAAAAATTTTCTTGATCTTTTTAATGTTCTTGCAGTCATCGCCATCAAATGACCTAATGCAATGTTTTTTGCAACAACACCTTTTAACAATGCTCTATGAGAAGCCTTTTAACACGAGATCGTTTTTTTGAAAGTGTGGCAAGGTCCATGGTAACATCTTTGATACAGCCTCATTTTTTTAACGTCTTTGATACTTTTAATGCCCAATAATTTAACTACATTTCTTAGACCTTTTTGCATAAGAATCTATGTAACAATTGCACTTTTCACTATGAAAGATTCACCTTGAAGATATTTTTTGAACATAGCTTTTGCTTTATGTCAAGTTGTTCGATCATTCATCGGTGGTCCAAATTCTTCAATTTTACTTGAATCCATACTCTCCAGAAAATTATCGTCAATCGTGATATTGCTGTAACTTTCAATTAATCTCTGTGAATTGTTATATATGGTAGGATCTTGTTGTGAGTTAGATGTTGACCATGCATAAAAATATATAAATTTGTAAATTTAACTTAAGTATATATCTAAATAATTTTAAAAGTTTGTGAACTTTCAGCTTAAATATATAAAAAACAAAAAATAAAGAAACTTAAAAAATTCTTGACTCACCAATCATGTTGTCGATATCTACCTTGTTGATCGTTTCCTCCACATTTATCATTTCATCCTCATCTCCATGTGTGAAATTCTGGAACACAACATATCATTGAGTCTGAGAAAATCTCACAGTGAAAGAATTAGCAAGAAAGATGAATTACAGTGAAAATTGTAGTGGATTGAGCAGTAAAATTAAACATGCATTGAAACTCAGATGTGCACAAAAATTTGTGTCATATTCCATTAATCAATATAGTCAACATATATGTTACAATAGAGAGAATTTGATTATCCAGAGAGAATTCGAATCCATGTCAGTCTAGCCTAGTAAATATTACCACTAGAGTGCTCCGATAGTTCCAAACTCAACCAAACTCAACTGATTGTCAGTGAACTAAAGCTATTGTCAGTTAACTGATCAAGAAGGGCACATAAGTGAGTTTTCCATGCAAAATCTCATGCAAACAGGAGAAAGAGGGCGCATTAGATCACAATTAGTGGCAATCAGAGCACAAACCCCCCACTAGAGTCAGGAAATCAGGTGGACTAAACCAGATCATTGAGTTAGATCCTAAAATGTAGGGAACTGACTCTGGATGGCTTAAAATCATGCATGCAGGGCGCATCAAGTGGCTAATGGGTTCTAGATGACATCTGCACACCACTAGGGGGCCAATGACATCATCCAGTACTAGGAAGAGACTGATAATACTAAGGTGGAGAAGGTTGGAGTATTAATTATCCTAACGCCATGTTGTTCATTTCTTTCATCAACGTGTTCCTCAACTTTTTCCATTTCCTCGTCATTACCATGTGTCTCCAAATTTCTTTCCATTGCTCCTTTTGCTCTTAACTTTCTCACGTTTTCTCGCTTTCCTTTCCTCTCAATCAGTTCTAGTGCGATCATGCTTTGTTGCACAATTCTTTTGGTTTCCCATGTTCAAAGAATTAAAAACCTAAAATCCAGTGCCAAAATAGCACAAGTAAGAATTTTATTAACACTTGAGTAACGAGAAAAAATACAACATCTCAATTGTAAATTGCAATATGCCATAATGAAAACTGCATAAGTGTTGACATAGATTGCAATATCCACTTTTTCTTGTAAACAAATTGCAATACTTCTTTTTTTCTTCGAAAAAAGTTACATTATGATAGATCTAAATTTCACAAGTCATTAGTGAAATTTCAATATATCCACTTTCTTTAGAAAAAATGTAATATGCTAAAGACAAATCACAATATGCTCCTTAGGAATAAATAAATAAAAATAATATGGCAAAGTGAAATTCACAATATCACTTGTATCCATAAAAATAATATGGCGAAGCCAAATTCACAATATGTCCCTTATCGGTAAAGAGTAATATGCCAAATGCAAATTCACAATATGCCCCTTATAAGATAAAGAGTGATATGCCAAAATCAATTTCACGATATGCCTCTTATAAAAAATAGTAATATGCCAAAAACAAATTCACAATATTGCCCTTTATAAACAAAAGAAGAGAAACACCTCTTTGTAAAAAAATTGTAATATGCCAAAGTAAAAACTCCATAAGCAAAAAAAGATGTATTTAAAAAAGAACAATATATATTGTAATATGCCAAAGTAAAAACTTTACAAGCAAAAATAAAGTGTATTAAAAAAAGAAGAGTAATATACCCCTTTTAAAAAAAAATGTAATATGCCAAAGTAAAATCCCCATAAACAAGAAAAAACATACCTTTGAACTTATTTGTTTAGACTTTCTCTCTTCTATATTTAAAGTCGAATTGAAGGTGGAAAGTGAGTGATGTAAAAAAGAATTAGGTGGAGGCATATAAATAGACCTCTTGATCGAGAGTTTAAAGAATCATGTTGGGAATCTTGGGCAACTAATGTGTCGGCTCAATATAGATACTCGGGGTGGGGTTTACCCAAACTCTCGACCGAGAGTTTACTCATTTTCTTGGATGAGAGATTTCTCGAGGAAACTTCTCGACCAAGAGTTTGGTTAAACTCTCGACCGAGAGTTTTTTATTTTCTCAGCTGAGATATTTTGTTAACTACAGGTTAGTTTTTGGGGCGGTAAAACTCTTGGATGGAAATATTAAAAATTCTTGGATGAGAGATCACGAATAACAAAAACAGTGAGAACTTCTGTAGTTTTCAAGAATCTGTAACTTCAACAAGATCGAAACCTTGCACAATATCAAAATTATCTATTGGAGTTTATACCAATAGATTTATCTTTGAATCTAGTTTGTCATGGTATAAATATTTATGATTTTCATTAAGGATTGCTATTTTTTACTATTTTTCTAAAAACTTTATCATAAAATTTTTACGGAGCTAAAAATTGGTTACAATGAAAATTCAATATCATCAAAACGACTCCACCAAAAAAATAGAAAAAAATCAAAGAGATGTTCCTCGCACTATCCTCTTCAAAAGTGTAGTTTTAGTTTGTTTGATAAGAGTTGCATTAGAAATAAAATTCAATGTCATCAACATGTGTCGATAAGGCACCATTTTTTTAACATATGCTATTTCGATAAATAATAAAAAATAGTGCTTAAGTTTGAAAAACTTCAAAATATAGTCCATTCCCAAGTGCAATCTATGTAGATTATGAGCTAGTCCATTCCCAAGTGCAATCTATGAAGATTATGAGCATACATTTCTTTTCCCCTAAGATGAGTAACCATCTCTAAAAAATACAAGGGGCATGTAGGTCACTCATTATCCAAACATAAAGTTCTAAAGTATATGTCGTTGGTGCCCCTAAATTTTATTGCACTACATGTCCATAATTTAAAAAGAAAAAATATGAGTACAAATCTAATGTAATTCTCTTAAAGTCTTGTGTTTACTTCAAGGTGAAATTCCTAAGGGAGATATGGGTTTAAAGGGATTGAAGTTGAAAAGCATAAAATTTTGTAGTTTTGTTTGTCAAAAACCAAGCAAAATGGTTACCCAACTTCATGTTTTCACCATTAAGTACTCATTATTTGGGGCAACTGACCAAGCTCAAACAATTTGACAAAGCTGAAGTTTTCAGCTCATCTTTTGAGTAGCTATCCATCTGCACTGAAGGCATGCTTGGTACTTTTTACAAAGAATGTTTCATCAGTGGTTTGAAAGAAGATATTTGTACACATGTCTTAATGTCTCATCCTATTGCTTGGTTGGATATCACTCAAAGTGCTAGAGAAGTTCAAAAGGTGATGGAAACTAAAATAATAAAAAAATCCCCACTTATTCCACATTCTCGTCCACCTACCTACTCTTCCACTAATCCTTTTTCATCCTCTCCACCTCTCAAGATCCAAAAGTTAGCCCAAGTTGAAATGGCGGAGCATTAAATTCAAGGTCTTTGCTACGATTGTGATGGGAAATATTCCTATGGACATAAATGTAAGGATCAAAAACTTTTTATGGCCATTTCAGAGGACATTGAATCTAGCACCCACAAAGTTACTCATACAACTATGGCAGACATTCCCCAGCTTGATATGCCAGAGAAAGAATCCTAGAGTTTCTTTGCATGCCTTGACTGGTTTTTCTACCCCCTTAACCCTCAAATTAATTGGATACCTCAAACATCACAAGGTCATGATCGTCTTAATTGACATTGGTAGCACGCATAAGTTTATTAATTTTTGGGTCACCCAAGAAACATGTTGTTATATCCATGATGTGAACAAATTCCAAATCATGATTGCAAATGGAGGAGCTATGAAATGTGGGGGTCATTGTGAAAATGTGTAGATTCAAATGGGTGATTATTCCCTCAAAACCCACATGTTTTCTATTGACATGGGTGGTTGTGATATTGTATTGGGTGTTGAATGGTTACAAACATTAGGCCCTATCACGATGTATTTCAGTGCCTTATACATGAGTTTCTAACAAGCAAGGTGCAACTACACAAACAAATTACAGTAATATCTCTAGCGATTATCAATTTACACCGTATGGAAAAGCTTCTTTAAAAAGGCCATTCGGGCATTGTGTCACAAGTCCATGCCATTCAATATTTTGAAACCCCTTCTCAACCCATTCCCTCTAACATGCAGTTAGTCTTAGACAAGCACCAATCCATATTTTACACTAAAAGGGATTCCCCTCCTTTCTGTGGTGAGCGTGACCATTCCATTCCACTTATACCTAGTAGCCTCCCACCCAATGTACACTTGTATCACCATCCATTTTCCCCAAAAAATGAAATTTGAAATATCATTCAGGAGTTTCTAACTACTGGTGTCATTCGCCCTAGTACCAGTACCTATCCTTCTCCAATTGTTATGGTCCTCAAGAAAGAAGGAACTTGGAGCATTTGTCTTGAATTTCGTGCTTTAAATAGGTTGACAGTCAATGATAAGTTTTGCATTCCTATCATTGTCAACCTTTTAGATGAGCTCAAGGGTTCTCACTTCTTCACCAAACTTGATCTCTGCTCATGCTATCATCAAATTCGCATGAACGAGGTGGATATTCCCAAAAATATTTTTTGCACTCATGAAGGCCATTACGAGTTGTTGGTGATGTCCTTTGGCCTTTTCAATGCACCCTCCACCTTTCAAAATCTCATGAACACATTATTTAAACCCCTTCTACGCAAATTTGTCCTCATTTTTTTATGAAATCTTGATTTACAATAAAACTTGGCAAGGCCAACTAGCCCATGTGGACCAGGTCCTAAAACTCCTTCAAGATCAACTCTTTCTTAAAAGGTCTAATGTTCCTTTGTTGTCTTTGAAATGGAATATTTTGGCCATATTGTCAATCAGGAGAATGTGTGTGTGGATCAATTTTTTTTTACAACAATGTAGGATTGACCTCACCCTAAAACTCTTAATAGACTCATAGTATTTTTGGGTCTCATGAGATATTACAAAAAGTTCATTTGGAACTATGGTAAGATCGTAGCCCTACTCACAACTTTGCTAAAAAAATGCTTTCAATTGGAATAATGTGACAGTTAAATATTTCAAGGACTTCAAAAGGAGGCTATGTGTACCACTTCAGTACTTGCTTTCCCCGACTTGACTAAAACCTTTGTCTTCGAATGTGATGCCTCATGCAAAGGCCTCATATCATTCCTCATGCAAGAAGGAAAATCATTGGATTTTACTAGCACACTTTGTGAGTGGCACTTGGGAAAATCAACTTATGAAAAAAGGGATGATGGCCATATTTCATGCTATGGACATCTAGAATCCATACCTACTTGGGAAAATTTTCCATATCAAAACCAATCATTGCAACCTAAAATATTTTCTCAAACAAAGAACTTCCTCCCCAAGCAACAAAATGGATCACCAAAACGTTGGGATATGACTATGAGATAATTCATCGGAGGGGAAGGAAGAATGTGGTAGCCTATGCTCTCTCTCAACACTTTGAAGAAGTAGGTTCCCTCGTTTACCTCTCTTTCATCATTGTAGGCTAGTTGAAAGATCTCACGCTTGCTACTATGATCCAACAACTTCAATATGAACCCCTTGCATATCTAGGATACACCTGGCACAATGATGAGCTTTGTTATAAAGGATGTCTGTATTTGTACAAGAAATCATCATTGAAATCATAGGTGTTATCTAACATATGTTCATCCCCCTTCGCTAATCATTTAGGATTCCATAAAACATATGAAAGGATCAAATGATCATTTTGTTGGGAAGGGATGAAGAAGGACATCCACGCATTTGTGGATGAATGTGACACTTGTTAAAGGCATAAATGAGAGACTGTGAAACCTCTAGGTGAACTTCAACCACTTCCAATTCCAATTGTAGTATGGACTGAAATTTCTATGGATTTCATTGTGGGGTTTCCAAAAGCTGGCAATAAGTCTATAATCATGGTTGTGGTTGATAACCTTTCCAAATATGCTCATTTTTGTACCCTAAAACATCGTTTCAAGGCTTCTATGGTAGCTCAAGTCTTCATGGATAATATCTTCAAACTCCATGGTATGTCGCAGACTATTCTCGTGGATTGTAACCCCACCTTCACTAGCATTTTTTGGCAATAAATATTTCAACTTTAGGGAACTCAATTGAATCTTAGGATTTCCTATCATCCCCAAATTGATGATCAAATTGTAACTGTCAATAAGTGTTTGGAAGCATATTTGCGGTGCTTTAATTCATAGCAACAATTCCAATGGGCTAGGTGGTTACCTTTAGCAGAATGGTGGTATAATACAACTTATCATATTTCCACTCAAATGACTCCATTTGAAGTTGTCTATGGACAAAGTCCCCCTTATGTATTATCCTACTTATTAGGCATCTATAAGGTATAGGAGGTTGACAACACACTCACATTTCAGGTCAAAATTCTCTGCACTCTCAAAGATAATATGGTAATGGCTCAAAATAGGATGAAGCAATAGGTTGATAAACATCATTTAGAACACCATTTTGCAGAAGGGGAGTAGGTATTTATTCGCCTACAACCCTATAAGCAGATCTTTCTTGAGGCCAATCACCACCAGAAGCTTGCCCCCAAGTTTTACGGGCCCTATAAGATCCTAAAATGTGTGGGCCCCATGGATTACAAAATTAGAGCTACCTACCCACACCAAGGTTCATCCCATATTTCATGTCTCCTGATTTAAGAAAGCGGTTGACCATGACTGTTGTATTTAAACTAGTCTTCCATAATTGGGTGAAGAAGGTTCGATTTGGTTGCAGCCCGAGGCTGTCCTCGACAAAAGGGAACATTGTCTCCACCATAACACCATCCAAGAGGTCCTGATCTAGTGGAAAGATATCCATCCTGAGGATGCTGGATGGAAACCAACACATATACTTCAGCAATTTCCATATCTCTATCCTTGAGGACAATGTTGTTTTTTAGGGGGGGGGGGGGCATGTTAGGGTCCTACCCTAACCCTCTTAATAAATAGGTTTTTATGTATGAAAGCCATCTATATTGATTAAGGCCAATAAAGTAGATATGGTGTGACAACAATCTTTGTAAAAAGACTTACTAGAAGGTTCCACCTATTAGAAAGTCTCTATAATTTAAAATCGATATTTATAAGAAGACTTACTAGATGGTTCCACCTACTAAAAAGTTCCTTCACTAAGAAGTCCTACTAGAAGGTTCTGTCTACTAGAAAGTTTCTTCACTAGAAATTATATATAGGAGTATAAGCAATGGAATAAGATGGCTTGTGAAGTATTTTGTAATTGGAGCTTGGCTTCATTTGGAGATTCCCCCCTTGAAGAGGCAAGTGAACATTGCTTTTATCAAATAAGATATTGCTATTGTGATAGTTTATTATCTACAATTGTCTATTGTTTTGGCAATTCTGTCTTTTCATATTAAAACCTTGGTTTATTTTGTTATTTATGCTATGAATTTCCAATTATGCTATCAAGGTACATAACATTCTCTAGAATCCACACGACCTTGAATTTCCTTTTGCAAATAATGTGGACATCGTAATGAGAAATTAATAATTTCCTTAGAGAAACAATATGTTTAGGTCAACCTAATGCACAAATCCCAATCCTTCATAAAAATAGAAAGTTATTATCCTAATTTCTATCATTGATTGTGACAAACTCTCTTTGTTTTTATTCTTGCACCTCGCTTTCTTTCATTGAGACAATCATTGCCTGAAACTGCAACATTTGATTAATTAGCTTGATCTAGGTAATTGTTTTCATTCCATTTATTTTTCTTATTTGTATCTAATATTGTAAGGTCCCTTGAAATACTCTAGCTATTGACAATCAAGCATATCCAAACAAGGAATATTTAAAACTGCACAATGTCTTGAAAACACTATAGTGATTGTGTCATACCCATCTCTTATAGGAAATGTTATAGTATCCAACAATATTATTCCTACAACCTTTGCAACTAATAGGAAAACATTTGGTTGATATTTTTGACATGTCAACAAGGTGCTCGAGCCTTCCTTTGATGTTGCTAGCCTTCTATGAGATAGGTCAAATTATTTCTAATAAACATAATTATCACATTTGCAATTGCATGTTGTCATGCATCCTCTAACCAAGTTGCAAGATGATTGAACATGTCTCTCCTTGTTATGTGATATACAAGCAATGACCCAAAAACTCCTCTACAGAGACTACCCGAGTCAAGCAAACAAAATTGCTCGGCATTTCCAAAGAATACAATCTCTAGTGGCCATTCTAAACAATAAACCAAGTACTCCAAGTAGTAGTGATATATTTACTGGTAGCTTGCAATACAAGTTTTTGGAAAGCTATATGCTTTGTTGTAAGTGCTAACAAATTTCATTGGTTGCTAACTGTAGCAGAAGGAGCAATGAAAGTTTTATCATCCTTTTTTAATCCATTAAGTACAACATAGGCAATATCTATTACAACTAGATACCGATATACACACAAACCATAACATTTCGAGTTTCCAAAATCTCTATTTTTAACAAGGTGAAATCCATGTAAAGGCCTAGAGATTCATTCATATATCTTAATATTTTTTTGAGGTAGTATGGTAGATCACCAACAAACACTTGATTTGGTCCATTAACTACAACAATAGCACAAGTTGTTAGATCAACTGCTGACAAATTGAGATGGGAAATAGGGTGGCTTGGGCCAAGTGCCATTTCTAGTGAAGGATTGTAGTCATTTGGTCTCCTAACTCTTATATGAACTTCCTCAAACATTATTTCATCCAATGTAGAGCCTTAATCAACAAAAAAACCATCACCATTTCCAAATAAGGACATATAATGACATAAAACTTGCCACAAAAGATAGTATTTGCAAACAAGATTTACATAGCCTCTTGCCATGACTCTTCATTTAACAATTCTATTTCATCCTAGAGAAGAGACCTGATAAATAAGGTCTTAACTCATTGTCACATACCACACATCATCACCAATCCCATGATACGCAAAAGCACAAGGCTAATTTTTGAAGTGGAGAGATAAGTCATGGTTGGATAGAATTGGCTCTAATTGTGAAACACATGATGTAATTGACATCACCCCTACTACGCTACCCATTTCACATGTCCCCAATCTCACCATATTCTATACATTAGTCCTTTTCCTAGTGAGATTGACATCGATGGAATGACGATGTAGGTCCCTGGATCAAATCTTGACCTCTCCAAAAATAATAGGTGAGGTAATCCAAATGCTTTCAATCTCTCATCTATCCACTACCTATATGTCCCTTATTGCTAATGTCATCCATGGATGCCAATAATTATGGATTTCAAATTTGTAGATCTTTAAATTTTACACCTTCCTTAGCAATCTATAACCATTGTGGCACGTGACAACATTTTGTAAATGTAGATCTTCAAATTTGGTTTTCCCATACCATCTTCTAAGATCCGCAATGGTTTTAATGTATAGATGTGATTTTGATTTATGACATATTCTTTGTATCCATGTCTCTATATAATCCTTATAAAAATAATATTGTAGGTTTATATAGAAGTTAAAGTAGAACGTTGGCTTAGACCTTAGGTTAAAATGAATGGGCTTATTTAAGATAGAACTTTGGATTGCGTGCTTGAGGATTAGACTTGGAACATTAATAAAGTAAATTTTACTTGTTAAACTAGCATCCCACATGCATTGCATATCAAGAAATGGGGAGCATTATGTGGTAGTTGATGGTGTATTACTCGACAAACTGGATGGTAGGTTCAAATATGGAAGGATGGTAGATTCAATGGTATGATAATACGTGGATACATGTAAGTAATATGGGATTGGGGTAGGAGTGAGAATCAAATAACACAAAATGTCCTTGTCACAAGATTGTGTCAATCTTTCCAAGCATCCATTTATAATGTAATGCATTTGCTTGCATTTGATTTAGATTCACTTGTATCATTTATAATTCCTTTGCTCTAGATTCACTCGTTGCATGTAAATTTAGGCAAGAACATTTGGAGGGAAGACGATGTGTGTATTTTTGGTTAGAGGGAGATGCAAACATGCTTGGTCTTTTGCAAACAAGATGAACCATGCTTTAGATTCACGTGTATCATTTATAATTCCTTTGCTCTAGATTCACTCGTTGCATGTAAATTTAGGCAAGAACATTTGGAGGGAAAGTGATGTGTGTATTTTTGGCTAGAGGGCGATGCACACAGGTTTGGTATTTTGCAAACAACATGAACCACACAGTGAAATCAAAACAACAAAATTAATTGTCAATGTTTTTAAAGTATTCCACAATTTGATATTACGTAAACAAAAATTCCTTGTTTCTTTTGCTTTTGAAAGTGACTAGTGTGTTAGGAAAGAAGCAAAAATAAAGAAATTCAATATGATGAATTATGTAATTTAAAACCATGGATATGAATGTGAAAGAACAAAGGAAAATAGGTAAAACAATTGAAAGGCTGTTACCTATTTTCTAGTTGTGTTTGTCCAATATAACATGTTGTATGCACATACATAATGAGGGTAAACATGTCTCCCATGCATCTCATAATATATATTGGTAATGAGGTTGTTGCACTATTTTTATTTGTTCAAGCTTGGGAATTTTAGTTTTGGCTTCTCCAAAAAAAATACATTCATAGAGATTTGGGGTTAAGTAGGGATTGCTCAAATCTAAGGGGTCTTAAGAAAAGTAAAAAGAATGTGTAATATGATCCTTTTTTTGTTTGTAAATGTTTTTTGCAAGTTTTCTATGCAAATTCTAGAGAAGCTATGACATGGGAACAAGCAAGAAAAACACTAACAAAGGATGATCTTTGAATGAGGCAAAAAAATAACATGTATTATTGGTCTTTGTGCAATTAACCTTTGGAAGAAAATGACTAACACAACATTGTGATTTCTCCAATAGGTAACCGCCACAAAAAAGAAAGCGTGATGTCTAGGCATGATTGACCAAAAATGGTCCATCATTGTGTCTCCATGTGTTGTTACTTGGCATTTGTGCAGGGTTATGTCATGCTTTGACAATAATTCTCTAAATGTTGTTACTTGGAATTATTTCATAACATGTCACTGTTGAAGTCTTCTGCTAAGGAAAAATGCCCAGAGTGGACAATTTTGTTGTCACTATGGAATCAAAGTGGAACAAAAGAGGCAATAGAGCGGTAGATGTAATAGTGTTTACTACTCGTAAAACCATGTTGCAACACTAAATGTCATTTTAGCCTCAAAATGGGACATTGTATATGTTCTAAAACTATGCAAGACTATGTTCTTTTTGTAAAGAAAAGCTATGCTATGGATGCTCACCGTGAACATTTTGTATGCATATTGTTTTCTAGGAGTTTAGGTGTATGAGGTTGTTGTAGGCAATGTATATTCTCTCTCATCAAGGTAGTCTTCAACTATGTGATTTTCATGGAGAAACAATCTTCATATGTTCAAGGAACATATAAATGCAAAGTGTTTGGTGGGTGTGAATGTTACATTGTTTTTCAAATCCCAATCTGCAAGTGTTTGCAAGGTGTCCATGTCACGAGTGACTTTAGAAGATGGAGTAAATTTTTTATTTTTCTAATTTGTTGATGAGGGAAAGTGATGCAATGTCTTTCAAATGGGAGTGTTGTATATACCAAACCATGTTTCTTGATTCCTTTTGGATCAATGCTAGAGAACCCATTGTGAGACCTTGCAATCTATGTATGATCCTTACACATGCTAGTTGGATTGTAAATTGTTGTTGAACAAGAGCTATTTATTTCTTGTATGATAGCTTCTTACACACTTTTATTACTAGTGTCCAACATGAGAAATTTTGTACAACTGACATGATGTTTGGTGTTGGCATCTATTAATTGCTAGGTTGCTAAATTCTATCTAGAGAATGTTGATTACATAGGGGGTGTAATCCCTAAATATACTATTTGCACCTTAACAAGGCCACCTTCGATGTCATAGTTACCAAAAATGATCTCTACTAGTGTATTTTTCTTTAACACAGCCATGTTAGGAAGTGAATTTTACCTAGTATTAGTTGTGCTTCCCTCCTTAAATTCTCCTGGTTTTCCATATGCATTCAATGTGTACACTTCCATGTTGATAAGGGCTAGTTTTTTTTTCTTGTTGTGCACTAAAAATATTTCTTTTTTTGAAACACAAATGTGAATGTTTGTTCAAAAGGTGGAGTTCTATGGCAATGAGTGTTTGAGTAATTGATATCATACATTGATTGACAATTGTTCTTTTTTTGATTAAGGATATATATGAAACATGCTACTATCCAACCTAAATGTAAATGGGAAAAGTCCCAACCCACTTGCACAACCCAGGTGGAAACCAAGGTTGATTGTTTTTGTCACCTCAACTCTCAACCTCTCACTTTAGGCCTAACTCTAAATCCAAGCCTAGGGGGTATCCCAACTTGATTAATTATTTATTATTTAGATCTAGATGGAAGATATGGCAGTCTTAGAGTTATCTAGATAAATTAAGTACAATGTGAGATATTAATATAGCTCATGCACTTAGAAATAACTTAAACACCATAAAGATATAACATTAACACTAGATGTTCAAGGATAGCCAATGAATATACTTAGAATAAAACAATAGCAATGGTAAATTCAAATGGCACTTTGCTCTAATAGATATCCAATATAAGAAATAAGCAATGAAAGATTTATTACCAAATCCACATGTTAGAAATAACAAGTATTATTGTGACTTAGTAATTAGTCCAAGGTGTACCACAAGGTCTAAGGAAAACCAAAGAGCTTGTGGTAGACCTATGGTGATTAAATTATAGTTATGGAAGTTATATCATAACCATCCAACCAAACCAATAATGTAATAATCAATTAGACAAGCCACTAATTTGGTTTAACAAAACAAGAAGTAATCTAGTACTTAAGATAAATCCAAATGCCAATTTACTAATCAATAACCATGAATCAAAACCAACACTTAAATTATGTGTATTAGTGATTAATCTTGAAGGACTAGTGGCTAAAACCACTTTTAATTTTCTCTTATGATTAATTTATGTTCTATAAACAAGGAAATGGAATTATGGAAAATGTCTAGAAATAATTTTCCCAACAGATTTGCAAATCAATAAATAAAATGCTTGTTGTAATAATGTAGAAAATAAACATTTAGTAAGTTAATCAATGATAAGGAAATTCCTATTTTTGGGGGTGATTCTAGATTGTAGAAAATTCATAATTATCCCAGGAAAAGACTAGTTAACTTACCAAAACATGAGATAATTTCTAAATTTTTTGAATCCTATGACATTCAATAAAATATCAATTTATCTTTTCATTTTCTACAATTATTTTTGAATTAAATATGAAAATAATAGGTGAAACAATAAAACTAATTCTTAGATTTATAGTTTTTAGATAATTATCAAAAATAAATATTCTAAGCTACTAACTAATGGATAATTAACAAAATTTCTTTATTTTGAAATATTTTCTATGAAGAATAAATTCATAAATTTAAATATCTATCTAAATTATTCAATGGATAAAACAGATCTAAGTGAAATCTATTTTTTTAAGTGTTAGCAGATCCACTAAAGCAAACAAGAAAAATTAAAGAGACTTATTTTAAAAGATTTTTGGATGGTTGCAAGAGAAGAGATATTAGTGCTAACCTTTTTTGTGCTATGGAGTCACCCTAGAAATTCTCCAATGGTCTTGTTCCACAAAATAGATCACCTAGGAAGAGAGAGTGTTCAAGGCTACTATCACTTCCTAGATGTATTGGAAGCTATAAATGAAAATCACAAAAGGAGGATTGAAACCTTCTCTACTTCTTACTTAGGTGTACCCTACACAAAAGATGTTAGAATTGCACCATTATAATGAAGAATAATGTAAAGAAAAAACTCATTCTATGCAAATTACAAAGGTATCTAAGATAAAATTCTTACTCAAGATCCAATCCACTAAGACAAGAATGCCTTTACAATGGCTCAAGAGAAATAGATGACAATGCTTAGAAAAATTATTACCTCCAATAGAAGAACCAATAACAATAAATATCAAAAGAAGATCGAAGATATAACCTCCAAAGCCAAAGAAATAAAAAAAAAAAATCTCTTGTACAAAGATAGTTCTCTTGTGTAGCACTAACAACCAACAACACACATGAGAGAGGAGTACTCTTTATATAAGATGAGAGACTCAAACTCTTCTCACTATAAAACTATTTTTTCTTTCTAGAAGACTTAAAACCCTAACTACACCCTCTTGACACCATAAAAAATAATAAAAATATTCTTAAGTGGTTGAGACAAATAAAAAAGGAGGGGCACTAATGTTAGCAAGGGAACAACTTGGCTTAGAGGGGGGAGAATTGGACCCAAAGGGGGCTGATTTGGTTAGAAGAGGCTTCTTCTAGAAGTATATTGGCATGTGTGAACCAATAGAACTTTCCAATGCCTCTAATAACCTCCCAAACAAGTAGGTTAATTTGGATCCAAAAAGTCAAAATAATGCAAGGTTTTCCACATATGTGAGTAGATGGAGGGTACCACTAAAACATGTGAGTAAAGGAGGGGATGACTAGAGTCTAGAAGGGGAGTGCTTGGCCATCTAAGTTTAGGAATGCTTATAGAATGATCCAAGGGATATGATAGTTAAGAAAAAGAGGGGTATTAGGCTAGAAAGCTTGCTTAGGTGGCTGCATGGGGATACATGAGATTACATAAAAATATGTTGAGGGTCTCACATTATAAGGGGAAACTTTGAGTTATAAAGTTAATGAATAATTAGAACATTAAACCCAGAGTTAGAGGTAGGGAAAAGACAATACTAATGTTGTAACTTGCTTTCAACCACTAACAAATTTAAATTAGTGTAAACCATGTGCAAGAGGGACTCCTAAGACTCTAGAATCTAAATTGACGTTACAGAAGTGTATGTGGTGATCATGTACATGATATGTTATACATTACATTGAATCTTAGGGCTCGGGTGCTCAATTATATGGTGAGTTACACATAAATAAATGTTCCCGCATTAGAGTATTTTCGAGTGAAAAAACTTTGAAAGATTTACGGCCATAAAGATGTAATTTTTCTTTGGTAAAAAAAATACTCGAGAGACATTCCAAATGTTCAATTGTCATAGAAGAGATGAGTATATGTTATAACTAGCCCTTTCCATAGACATCATTACATTACAACATAGCCATGGATCACTTGATACAATGATACAATTTACATAATTGACTTAGACAAGCCATACATTGAACTTCATTTGGATCACGAACATCTTTACCTCTTGGATAATTCCTCATGTAATGTAAGGGGTAACAACTGGATCGAACAGTGGAAAGTGTGCTTGATCTTTGGAAAGTATGGTTAAGTTAAAACTTAGTTATTTTAACTAACTTTTAATTTGTATTTATAGAGACTCGAGAAACATTAAAGAATTTTTTATAAAGGCTTTTATGTAAAGACTCTTCTAACATTCTAGTTAATATTGAGAATCTAGTGATTGGAGAAGAAATTTATTAATAGAGAAAGTTTTTCTTATCTACAGTGAGATGTAGATTATTATTTATATTATCAAACAACATGGATGTTATGTAAGAAACTAAATTTGTTTATTTCATATTATTATGGAACATTGTTAATAGTTATTACAAATTATCTGGAATGGAAATAAGTTTTGTTTTTTAAGTAAAAATTCTTCTTTATTTGATTATCATTTTATCTTTGAACTTTTTGTAGAACTAATTCTTAGATTTTCCCCAGATAAAAATATTAAGTAATTATGCTCATTGAGTTATCTTTGGAATATTTTAGAATAGTTTTATTTCTTTTAAAGCATTCTGAGATAATTTAAATTATTCCTTCTTTCTATAAATCTCTTTAATATATATATATAAAGATTTTAATGCTCATCTAAAGGTTTTTGCCCCACAAATATGAAGGGTTTTTCCATAACAAATATAGAGGAGTCTAAATATGTATATTTTTAGAATTTATCCCTTGGTGCTAATGTTGGGTAGTTTGCCCCATCAATAGAATTGGTGCTAGAAGGAGGGCATGAAATTGTATGGCTGATTTACTTGCCAAAACTGGATCATCTACCATTAACCCTCATTTGGAAAGTGACACTTTGAATCCTAAGATAAACCATGAAGAAACTAGTATCCAAGATTCATAAAAGATAGCTGGAAACACTGGAACTGAAAGTGAAATTCCTTACATTGTTTCTAATGAAGAAGTTAATGATTTCTAGTGAATCACTCGAGATTACGCAAAACAATTTGGTTCCCTTCATGTAAACCATTTACTGCCTCGTAGGAGAAATTCTCCAAGGCATGTTACTAAGACTCTAGATAGTACTCTATTACGCTCTATGTAATATTTAGTGCAACTATCACTTCTTGAAATTTCGTCACCTTTAAACCAGATTCCTCTGACACATAACCCTATTGCTTCACCTCAACCATATAAAGATTCTCAGACATAACAAGAATCTGATATGGAATCTGAAAAATCTTAGTTTGAGGAACAAGACATGGGAAATAATCAAAATCAAGATCAATCTTGGTTGGCCAAGGATCATTTTGCATTACATAGACTACTCCATCACTTAGCAAAGCATCATGAATGTTTTTCACCCAAGTTTTACCTTGACTTCTAAGGACCTACCGAGGACCACATTAAAAATGTCCACTCTTTCCATTTGTTTAATGAATCTTTATCACAAAGATGTGGTATGTCAATTTTTTCCCTATATTTTGAAAACAAAGCCTCAACTTGGTATTTCAATCTACTAATTGGTTCGATAACTAAATAGAATTAGCTTCGAAAGTTTTTAGTAGATAAGTTTAGGGAAGAAATTACTACTAGTATGTTTATGGTTGAGTTATTTATTTTGGCAATGCATCCAAAAGAATGAGTGAAATATTTTAATCAATGTTTCACTACAATTATTAATAAATTCCCTGTTGAAATAGTACTAGCACAAGAACTTTAGATTGAGGTTTAAGTGAATTCTTTACCTTCTCCTATTTATATGTTTGTAAAACAAGGTAGAAATAATACTTTCACACAATATTTTGAGGAATCTAAAAAAGAAGCTGAGACGATAAGTTGTAAAGAAAGTCACAATGCATTGATAAAGAAATAAAATATACAAGCGCCCAAAAAAATCTATTATCCTACTAAGACATGCCCTGAAAACAACATCAAATAATAAAGAAAAAGATACTTGTGAGCGATATAATATTCAACGAATGGTTAAAACATTAAGAAAAGAAATTATAGATATCAAGAGAGGAATGGGAGAAGGTACTTTAGCCCAAAGGAATTATAGAACTTTCTTTCGAGGACCTATTATGCAAGTGAAACCTGATGAATGGGAGAAGGTACTTTAGCCCAAAGGAATTATAGAACTTTCTTTCGAGGACCTATTATGCAAGTGAAACCTGATGAATGTTTACCAAAAAACTTAAATATTGATTTGGAGGGAGTAGCCATGGAAAAATAATAATTATCACCAGGAAAACCATTCAAATAAAACATGTCCACAATGGATTAATTCCATGATATTGGTTGCAAATAATTTTTTGGATGAGAGCATTCAAACAGAAAAACCAAGTGAGAATGTCGATGGAGAAGTAGTGGAAAAATTTAAGCAACGACCTAGAGAAACAACCATGGTTATTTGGGATATGATTCATGCTTTAAACATTGCTAAGAAAGAGGAGACATACGAATAATTGCATGTTCAAAGTGATTATAATCTTAAAAGTAAAGGCCCTATCCCACAAAAAACACATCTTAACCCTCGAGGTTCAAACAATAAGACAAATAATATTGTGACTCCCATTACTAAATCTATTTCAAACAATTGAAAAACCAACAAGCCCTCAACTAGCAATCAATATTACACACTAATGGAGCGCAACATAGTTGAAGATCTTAGGAAAATCAAAGCAAAGATATCAATCATCAATGTATGCAAGATTTCCCAACAAAGGAAATTTTTGTTGAATTCCTTGAAAGAAAATAATAAATTACAGTCACCAATTGTTATAAACAAATGTCACAAAAACAATAGTAAAGAATTCACCGAATGCAGCTATTAATACTACTCTTTTGAGCAATAAATCAAAATCCCAAACTCCACCTTTCCTGCTAACTTTTGTTTTTTTTAACAAAAATGTACATAACTACTTGGTGGAATCAAGGACTTCATCTATTGTAATGCCTTTCTTAGTTTGAAAAAATTTGAATACAGCCTCAATAGAATTTTCTACACGCATTACTCAACTAGATCGGTACGGATGACAAACTCATAGGTGAACTTAAGAATGTCCTATACATATAGCTTCCAATCCTAAGGTACATCAAGTTATTGACATTATCATAGTCAATATCCCTGAATCCTATGGTTTGCTCCTTAGTAGGGACTAGTCTAAAAAATTACCAGGTTATTTTTCTTTTGATTTGTCACATCTTTGGATTTCTTGGATTGGACAACCAAATAAGACTAGAATCAACTGTGAGAAATTTATGAAACATATTGTAACTGATCTAGAAGCAAAACTTTTGTCTGATTACAAGAAATTGTGTTGTTGATTCATACTTTAGAAATTTTATCGCAATGTCTTTACTTATCTCCCCATATCAATAATCTCAAATTCCAAGGAGATTTTTCTGAAGAATCTCGTTATAACATAATTAATGTATATATTGTAGGTAAGAATAAATTAGAAATTGATACTGACATTTCGACTTTATTTTTTGATGGCTCTAAATCTCATGAAGGAGTTGGGGCTAGTCATTTGATAATTGATCCACAAGAAAAACATAGTTTTATATCATGCAGATTATAATTTTAATGCACTAACAATACTAAAAAATATGAAGCACTAGTGCAGGGTCTTAGAAAATCCATCAACTTCAAAATCAAGAATCTATAAGTTTTTTATGATTCTCAAATTCTCCTCACCTTAAAAGTTATCAACTGGAAGGTTTGAAATTGATCGATAACTTTGAAACCTTCAACATTACTATCATTCCTCGAATAGAAAATTTAGTGGAATATTCATTGGCTACTGCAGCCTCTAGATTGGCTCCATTAGAAGACTTCAAAGAAAATAGACTTACCATTGATTTAATTTAAAGGCCCTTGTTCAATGACAATATTACTAATTGGATAATATTTTAACACGATGGACATATTATAGATGTTATTAATAATAAAGATACTTTCAAAGATGTTGCAATTGATGATGAAGAACATCAAAAAACGTTAGAAAATTGTGAGCACTAAATGGGTAATATTGTTAGAGTTTTGCACTTTAATTCAATTCTAATTAGATCTTAACTGAAAGATAGACAAGCACAACAAAACACAAGAGACACAATAACTTTCCTCGGGGAAACCATAAAGGATAAAACCCCGCAACTTCCTCAAAAATAGATTAGTCACTAATACAATATCAACCAAGATAGAAAACCAAAATGTAAGATGTCTTTTGCAGCTCTCTCTCTTTCTCCTCCAGCGAACTTGTCTTCTCTCTCTCCTTATGTGAACTTGAGTGAGTGAGTGGTGTGTCCAAATGAGAGATCAAGCTCTCTATTTATACTTTATGTGTGGGTGACCCTTTTCCTAATGGGGCCGAACTCACTAACCTGACTGGGTCGACCTATCCTAGGGAGGCTCAATAATACACTTTACATTTATTCTTTGGGGTGATATTTCCGCGAATTACAATGGAGGTTTTACCTCAATGACCAAACATAACAATGACATCCACAAACGGAGGAAAAACATCTTCGTCGGAGGTATAAGTAAAATACAATAATAATAATATAAATAAAATACAATTGAATATCTTCCGAACTTATATTTACAACAACACTCCCTCTTAACTAGGAAGGTATTCTCTCGCCACAGTCATCATCACTCTGGACACAAATTTTGGACAACATCATCATCGCTGGATCATCTTCAATGCTGGAACATCATCATCAACATTGGATCATCATCGTCGTTGCTGCAACAATCTACATCTTGTTGATCACTGATTAGTGACATATCTTGAATATATACATCATGAGAATTTCTACAGAGCCAACCCTTTGTCATGTTGGATATAGGCCTAACTCTCATCTAGGTATTCATCATCTCTACAAACAAGCCATCAAGTAGGTACAACCCAGGACCACACATTACATTTCCACAACAATCACCTGCGTCTCCTACTATCATCTCATCGTATCCAGATCATCTCATCACCATACACGGAGGGCAGCCTAGATGCACACCTCATGTCCAACAGACCACCTGTGTTTCCCACCTAGTGGGTACATACCAGGAGCACCCCAGGTGCATTACATCTCTCAATGGTCATCTCGTGTCTACAACATGTGGATACATCCCAAAAGAACCCCAGGTGCATTACGTCCCAAGGACCACCTGCGTCTTCCACCATGCGAGAACCAGCCTAGGCGCACCCCAAGTGTCTTTGTGACCGGTGGACCTCTCAACAACTCCAACATGTGGATACAACCCAGGAGCACCCCAGGTGCATTGCGTCCTAAGGAACACCTGTGTCTTCCACCATGTGAGATCTATCCCTAGTGCATCTGTGTCTGCCGGTCTCATCACTCCCTCTTTCGAGGGACCTCGATCTGGATAACACCAAGCCTCTCTCTAAAGTATTCAAACTTCACTCTGGTTAATGGCTTGGTCAACACATCGGCTATCTTCTCGTCTGTCACCACATCCTAGAGCTTCATTGCTCCTCTTTGCACCATATCCCGGATATAGTGGTCCTTGATCTCAATATGATTCGACTTGTCGTGGAACACCGACTTCTCAGACAACTTCACGCAACTATGGTTGTCATGGAAGATACAAGTCACCTCGAGCTCGAGATCAAACAAATATGATGGCAGCAGCTTCCGAAGCCATACTACCTCACAACTAGCCGAACAAGCTACAACATACTCTGCTTCGGTTGTACTTAGTGCCACGCATGACTGATTCCTACTAAACCAGGAGATCATACCGAATCCCAACTTGAAGTAGCATCCCAAATTGCTCTTCCTGTATGTGGATCTGCCTTCCCAATCCGAATCAACATAAACATGCAGGTTAATCCTCTGATTCGTCTCATACTTCAGCCCATACTCAATTGTACCCTTGAGGTACCTCAATATATGCTTAGTAGCAATCAGGTGAACATATCTCGGTTCCATTAGAATCTACCTCAGGGTGTTCACAGCAAAGCATATGTTTGGTCTTGTGTTCGCCAAGTACATCAATGAACCAATCATCCGCCTATACATCGTGGCATCAACTCTCTTTGATCAGGCACCACATAGTAGCTTCAAGTTCGATGCCATTGGTGTTTCCATTGTCTTGCAGTCCATCATTCTGAACCTCTTCAAAATATCCACTGCATACTTTCCTTGACCAAGGAAAATTCCATCCGCACTCTGCCACACCTCCATGCCTAAGAAGTAATGCATCATTCTCGGGTCCTTCTTCTCGAACTCTGCGGAAAGCCTTCTCTTTGCATCTGTAATGAGCTCATCCTCACCTGTCAGAAACAAGTCATCTACATATAGTGGAAGTATCACTGGTCTTCTGCCCTCAACCTTGAAGTAAAGGTTGGAATCCTCTTTACTCTTGGAAAATCCTAAGATCATCAGGAAGCTGTCCATCCTGCCGTACCATGTCTTGGGTTCCTGCTTCAATCCGTACAAGGATTTATTCAACTTGCACACATGAGTCTGCCTGTCATGTGTCTTGGATCTTAGTGGATGCTCCACATACACTCTTTCTCTCCAACTACACCATTCAAGAATGTTGTCTTGAGGTCCATCTGGTGTACCTTCCATTTCATTACTGCATCCAATGCAAGTATAGATTTGATGGAAGTGTATCTTGCTACAGGTGCAAATGTCTCCTCGTAGTCTATGCCTTCCTTCTTGGAGAAGCCACGTGCCACAAATCTTTCCTTGTGTTTTTCTATGCTACCAGCTGCAACATGCTTGATCTTGTAGATCCATTTCGAAGTCACAACAGACTTCCCTTCTGGTGTTGGAATTATCTCCCAGACATCATTCTTCATAATCGACTGGTACTCCTAGATCATGGCATCCTTCCATTATTTCTTCTATGTTGCTTCTTCGTAGTTGGAAGGTTCTTTCTCAATGATGTCACAAAGCAGGGCCACATAGTTGGAGTATGGTTTGGGTCTCTTTCTTTCTCTATGCATCCCATCTGGAGCGCCATACTTCTCTGCATATTGTATTACTTCTCGTGCCCATGTCGGTCTTCTCTTGTGGGAGTTCTTCTCACGAGGTGGATCTACAGGTTCTTGTGGTTCTACCCTGTCACAGTCTTCATGATATTCTTGAATCGCTTCTTCCATCACTATTTCTCTAACTCCGGAAACTTTAGGTTCTTCATTTTCTTCGATAGGTAGTTTTATTGATTTGTTGTATCCTGAATCTTCGTCGAAAGTTGCATATCTTCTGATCTCGATCTTCTTGAATCTTGGGAAGTATACTCGGTAGGGTTTTGAAGTGTCATTGTATCCCACGGATATTCCCTTATTTCCTGAATTATCTAGCTTGGTTCGCTTTTCCTTCGCTATGTGTGTGTACACTAGGCAACCAAATATCCTCAGATGGATGACTTTTGGTTTCTCACCTGAGAAATATTCTTCGGGAGTCTTGTTTCTCAATACTTGGTGAGGTGTACGGTTCTGTACATACACAGTTGTCCTTGCTTCTTCTTCCCATAAGTGCATCAGAAGATCCTGATCATGTAGCATTTCCTTTGCTGCTCCCATTATCATTATGTTCTTTCATTCTGTAATGCCATTCTGTTGAGGATTGTAAGGAGTGCTCAACTCCCTCTTAATCCCAAATTCTCTGCAAAGGTCCTTGAATTCTTCCGAAGTGAATTCTCCACCATTATCTGATCGTAGGGTCTTGATATTTTTCTCAGTGTGATTTTCGACCAAGGATTTGAATTCCTTGAACTTACTAAATACCTCATCTTTACTTTTCAAGAAATAAATCCAAGTCTTACGGGAAAAATCATCTATAAAAGAAACATAATATACATACCTGCTTAGTGAGTTGGATGACATGGGACCACATGCATCTGAGTGGACTATCTCCAATATTCCTTTTGCTTTGCTTTCACTGTTGGGAAACGCCTTCTTTACATTATATCCTTGCGCACATCCCTTGCAAATGCCTTCATGTTTTGTTTAGATTTATGGAAGTCCTGAAATTGCGTTGCTTGCAATAGGTAGTGTTCTATAGTGCACATGTGCAAGCCTTCTGTGCCATAGTTCAATTGGTTCCATGGAGTCATGAACCAATGCTTGTTCAGGTTGTCCCTTCAACTTGTACAAGCCTCCCTCTTGCTCTCCAATTACTATCGCATCATCTATCGTCTTTCCTTCTGGCCACATTAGAACTTTGCCATCAACAAATGCAACCCTCATTCCCTTAGAATCTAGTGCTGAGATGGAGAGAAGATTCTTCTTTAATCCTGGAACATATAGAACATCTTTCATCTTCAATGATTTGTCGGAGTCTAGCTTGTAGTAAGATTCTCCACTTCCTTTGATGGGATATTGATAATCATCCCCAAGTTTCACCTTGTGAGGTGACTCATGTTCAGATAGATCGACGAAGGATTCTTTGTATCCCGTCATGTGCTTGGATGCTCCACTATATACAAGCCAATAATTGCTCCCATGTGTGATAGTGCCTGTGAGTGCTAAGATTAACACATACTCTTCATCACTTGAAGAATCATCTCTTTCTTCTCTAGTTCTTTTCCTTGTTGGTTCATCATCTTCAGCGGTGTGAGCATGATGCCTCTGCTTGTTGGTATTCTTGGATAATCCTTGGTTTCTGGGACAATTTATTGAGTAATGTCCCTTCTCATCACATGTGTAGCATCTAATACTGGACATATCTCTTCTGGATCCATTATGCCTTCTAGATTTTCTTTTCCTTGCTGGTTCATCATCTTCAGTAGTGTGAGCATGATGCCTCTTCTTGTCGGTATTCTTGGATAATCCTTGTTTTTTGGGACAGTTTCTTGAGTAATGTCCCTTCTCATCACATGTGTAGCATCTAATACTGGATATATCTCTTCTGGATCCATTATGCCTTCTGGATTTTCTGTGATGGTGGTCCTCCCTCTTGTTGTGGTTTCTTCTAGTGTGAGTTGTAAGAGCTTGATCATCATTTGCTCCCATCTTTTCTTCTCTTGCCACTAGCCGAGCTTCCTCTTGGGTGCATTCTTCCCATAGTCTGTTGAAGGTGATCAACTTCTTCTTGGCACATATTCCTTGAATGAATGAGTCCCATGATCTTGGGAGACCATTCAAGGTGGTCATAACAATCTCTCCTTCTTCTACTTTGTCTTCAACCGCTTCAAGTTTCTCCTTGATTTGAGAGACCCTTGTGAAGTAGGATTGAATGGTATCTGAGTTTTGGATTTTCACATTCTTGAGATGGTTCCTTATTGTCATCTTCCGATTAATGTTCTTCCCTTCGAATATCTTTTTTAAGGAATTGAACATCTCCTTAGGTGTCTTCAGGGATGACACATAAGGGATGAGATGATCTTTAATGGAGTCTGCAATAATCCTCTTGTCCTTGGCCAAGTTATTCTTGTGAATAGTCTTTGCCTCATATCCCTCTAGTGGTGGAACCTCCTCACTAACATACTTGTCCAAATCATTTTCTTCTAGGACAAGAGAGATTCTATACTTCCATGCTCGGAAGTTGTCATCTCCCTTAAGCTTGGTGTGGTGATTCGTTTTGAAATGAGAACCACAAATGGAAATAGCAAATATTTAGGTCTTACCAATTTGAGATGCCCAACCTGGTTTTGGAACTAGCTGGCCCAGGGTTTGTCAGAGAAACCTTAATTTTTCAAAATTGGAATTTTGAACTTCTGATTGGATAGGAAGATGTGCCTCCTCAAGGCGAGTTGTCCAATGTACTCCTTTGTCCAGATTGATGGAGGAAAACCCCAAAATCTTGATGCCCTAGTTTCTCCCGGCACTAGTGTCTGGGTCAAAAATGAAAATTCTTCAAACTTTATTCTACTTCCTCCAAAAGATGCGCCCTCCTAGATTGAGTTATCCTAGCCCTCTTTTTTTGATGATCTGTGGAGAGAAGACCTTGAACTAGGAAGCCCTAGTTTCTTGTTGTTGCACAATGCATTCTTTTCAGGTTGGTTCTGATACCATGTTAGAGTTTTGCACTTTAATTCAATTCTAATTAGATCTTAACTGAAAGATAGACAAGCACAACAAAACACAAGAGACACAATAATTTTCCTCGGGGAAACCATAAAGGAGAAAACCCTGCAAATTCCTCAAAAGTAGATTAGTCACTAATACAATATCAACCAAGATAGAAAACCAAAATGTAAGATGTCTTCTGCAGCTCTCTCTCTTTCTCCTCCAACGAACTTGTCTTCTCTCTCTCCTTATGCGAACTTGAGTGAGTGAGTGGCGTGTCTAAATGAGAGATCAAGATCTCTATTTATACTTTATGTGTAGGTGACCTTTTTCCTAATGGGGCCGACCTCACTAATCTGACTGGGCCGACTTGTCCTAGGGAGACTCAATATTGCACTTTACATTTATTCTTTGGGGTGCTATTGCCCCGAATTACAATGGAGGTTTTACCTCAATGAGCAAACATAATTATGACATCCCCAAACAGAGGAAAAACATCTTCGTCGTAGGTACAAGTAAAATACAATAATAATAATATAAATAAAATACAATTGAATATCTTCTGAAGTTATATTTACAACAACAAATATGAGAACTAACACAATCCCAAAAGATGTGTTCACTCTTGAAAATTTGTTTGAATTACGTGACAAATTCAAAATATCATCAAATATCAAAACGCATAGTTCAACCATAGGACATGAGATAATTAACCTTGGTACTAGTGATAATCCAAAAAAAGTGAACCTAGGATTAGGTTGCACTAAGATGGAAAAACAAGCTTACATAAAAAAAATTAGAAATATCAAGATGTTTTCACTTGGACATATGATGGCATAAAAACTTATGGCGCCTGCATAATTCAACACACTATCCCAACGAAAAAAGATGTAAAGCATTTTCAGGAGAAGCTATGTAAAATTCATCCTTCCTTGAAATCCCAAGTACTAAAAGAATTGAAGAAATTGCTTGATGCCAAGATTATTTTTCAAATTCATCTCTCTACATGGGTGGAAAATATCATTCCTATTAGGAATAAAACATGTGAGACTCAATTGTGTATTGATTTCTAAAATTTGAACAAAGATTTTGAAAAATACAATTATTTGGTACCCCATGGATCAAATTTTGGCAACTCATTTCAGGATTTAAAATGTTTTGACTCGATGATTTTTCAGGGTATAACCAAGTCCTTGTAGCTAAAGAGGATAGACTTAAAGCAACCTTCTAAACTAAATGGGAATTTTTTCATAAAAGATAATGCCTTCCGGCCTAATTAATGTGGGGGCCATGTTTCAAAGATCCATGGACATTGCTTTCTGCGGTCTAATAAATTGCAATGTAGTTTTATATCTTGACAATGTAATGGTATATTCTAAAAACGTATCAAATCATCTAGAACACCTTGCCTAAATGTTTGAAAGATGTCAAAAGTATGGCATTTCATTAAATCTAAACAAAAGCATCTTCATGATTACATAAGGCAAGTTCTTAAGACATGTCATATCAAAGGAACACATCATAGCTGATCCTGTACACATTAAAGCCATTGCTCAATTTCCTTTCCCTCATAATAAAAAGCGATCCAATCATTATTTGGTTAAGATAAATCTGTAATGATATTTTTGGCTATTTTTTTTTGCCGAAATTGTTAAACCGTTACAAAAAATGATTAAAAAGGATGTTGAATTCAAATGGACAAAAGCTGGAAGGGAATTTTTCTAAAAAAAAGACTACAATAACTAATGATCCAGCTTTACGTACTCCTAATTTTAGTAGAAAAAGAGAGATTCGTTTGGATAAAAACATCATATGCACGAGAAAAGGTATTAGATATCAAGAAGACAAATTGATATAATAATTATTAACTAGTCTTGCCATTACTCATGCCACTGTGGACAAGGCCAACAAAAATGTTCTAGATGTACAAAATCTTGAAAAGAAAATAGCATTGTTGGAAAATGGGGTATAAAAGTGATGCAAATATGTAGAACATCTAATAACAACTTTCATAGGATATGCTTTAGATGAGCATGAACCAAATGCTCAAGTAAATAAGGATTTTTATCAAATGAATTTTCAATCACAAGGATTAATGTTACATCTCTCAATGTTGTATAAAGAGAATCTTATATGGAAGGAAACCCAAGGAAAAACATAGGATCACTAGAACTTATTAAACAAATTTAGAAGCACAAGAAAGAAGAGCTCAATAACGTTCGAATTTTAAGCAAAGAAGAAATATATGAGAATGAGTTGGGAACACACGCGCACACACACACACACACATGGATTTTTATCAAATGACTTTTCAATTACAAGGATTAATGTTACAACTTTCAATGTTGTATAAAGAGAATCTCATATGGAAGGAAACCCAAGGAAAAACATAGGATCACTAGATCTTATTAAACAAATTCAGAAGCACAAGAAAGAAGAGCTCAATACTGTCTAAATTTGAAGTAAAAAAGAAATATATGAGATTGAGTTGGACACACACACACACACATGGATTCTTTGCAATCAAAACAAAAAAGTAATGGAGTACAATGACAAGAAAGGGAAGTGATGCAAGAAAGAAACCTCAATGAACCTCGTAACCTCAACTATCCATCTCAAACCTTAAAGGCTCATCCTAGTATGATCCTTAAAATTCTCAACCTCGATAAGTGAAAGATTTGAATTATTGGCAAAAGTTGTCACATGAGGCCCAGAGACAAACATAAGATAAATTGTTAGCTTACATAAAAATATGGGATTTCATTGAAGATACCATTGTTCAATGTCAACTTCCCTTTCTTGAGCCACATAAAAAATTCCACTCGGTTGATCAAGTACTTAAGTCTTTTGAAGAATCATTTAAACAAAATAGAGCAAACATTCAAGAAATGTCTAACGTAGATAAATGTCATTTGAAGAAATTCTCGACTAAAGAAGCATAGAAGATAATATGAATTCAGTATGATTTTCCTAAAATAGAGAAATATATCAAAAGGTTCTTTATGTAGTTACCAAATTTGAGGGCTCCAAAAAGATAACATATTTTCCCACACATTGATTTATGTAAAAGCCTATTTAAAGAATGTGAAAAATATGACAAACAACTAACCAAGGATCAATAACCTAGCTCATCAAATGGTTAGGTTAAAAGTTAGTTATTTTAACTAACTTTTAACTTGTATTTATAGAGAAACTCTTGAAGAAGTAATAGAGGTGTTTTTGTAAAAAATATTTATGACATTCTACTCAATATTGAAAAGTCAGACATTGGCCTAGAAATTTATCACTAGAGAAAGTTGTTCATGTTTACAATGGGATGTGGATTATTTTATCTTATTGAATCACTTGGATGTTTTGTTTCGTATTATTCTGGAGCATTGTTAATAATTCCTACATTTCTTTCTTTATCAATCTTGATTATATTTGGAATGGAAATAAGTTATTTTCTAAAGTAAAGATTCTTCTTTGTTTGGTTGTTAAAAAATTTATCATTTTATCTTTAAACTTTTTGTAGAACTAATTCTTAGATTTTTATTAAGGATAAAAATATTAATTATGTCTTTAGTTATTTTTGGAATCTTTAAGAATCTTTTATTTGTTTTAAGCATTTTCATATAATTGAAATTATTCATTCTTTCAATAATCTTTTTTTTGCTAATTTGTATGTGACTCGAGGGACTAGCACATGGTTTAAGAAACCACAGCTTAGGGGCATTTAAACCAAACAAATCACCTGGAGATCACTCCCGTTCTGAGCCACACCAACCCTTAAAATGGTTGGATTTTAAGTGTCTCCTCTCGACTACCTTACAAGATTCAAACTCGGGTCACCATGCAGAACAAGGCTTGTTGAAACCAACAATGCTAGCGAAGTTTGACCTTATTTCAATAATACATCAATTATGGAGGGATTTCCATGGGATGAAATTTAAAAAAAGAAGAAAAGAAGAAGAAGAAATAATGCAGGGATTTCGGAGGGTCATAACTTTTGACTCGTTTATCCATTTGGGCTCAAATTTAACAAAAAGTTGCATTTCGAAGAGTGCACTGTAGTGACCAATGAGATCCTTTTGATCAGACCTTTTTTTGACACTTTTTTGGGGCCTAAATCCTTCATACAGTGCCTTAAATTGGGGTTTTAGTGTTTTTGTGGGATTTTTTAAATTTAAATTTTAAATTATCTGTTAGTTTAGGCACCTAATAAAAAAACCGAGTTGACAGCTAGTGTCGTTGTAGTTAGCTTTAAGTTAGTGGTCAGTTTTAGATTCATGCGAGAATTCTATAAAATTAGCAATTTTCGAAAGTCACATATATCAGTTATCTGTTAGTTTATGCACCTAATCAGACAAGAGAGTTGACAACTAGTGTCGCTCTAGTTAGCTTTAAGTTAGTGGTCAATTTTAGAGTCATGCAAGAATTTTCTAAAATTCGCAATTTTCGAAAATATCAAATATCATTATAAGAGGTTGAACCTCCATTGTAATAGTTAGGATGGAGAAGGAATACAAGATTGTTATTTTTCCATTCTCATGTGTTTGCATGGTTTTTAAATCTCGTGAATGAATTAAAGTTTATTGGCTACATCAATTTAAAAAAAAAGAATATAAATATTTTAAAGCTCATTGAAAGGTTGTGGGGCCACAAATCCATAGCTTTTTTCCATACCAAATAAGGAAGAGTCTAATTGGGTCTCTTTTCTGGTTTTAACCCCTGGTACTAAGCAGTTTCCCCATCAACACACTCTAATTCAAACATTTATATATTACGGTAAGATGGTGAAATTCTCGTTCTTGTTCTCTATGTGGATGATCTCATTCTCACCGGGAGTTTACCCATCTTGATTGATCATGTGAAGTTCTCTCTTTATCAACAGTTTGACATGATAGACTTATGGATCCTCCACTACTTTCTTGGATTACAGAGCACACTTAGTTTGCCTTCAGGATAAATCTCTCTGCACCCAAGTAGGCCTTGGATCCCTTGAGAAGATTTCACGTGTTGGATTGCAAATCTCCACCCATGCCATTTTTGTAGGGAGTCAAGTTGTCAGCCAAGTGTTCAACTACTTTGGTTGATGCCACTTTGTACTGAAAGCTTATTAGTAGCCTCTTGTACTTGACTCATATTCATCTAGATATATCCTATGTGGTTGGGTTGGTTTTCTCGCTCATGCAAGAACCATATGAGCTTCATTGGAAAGACACAAAGTGAATTCTTCGCTACATTTGAGGGAGACACACATATAGCATTTTTATGCCACTAGTATTATAGATCTAGTGGGTTATACTAACTCCAATTGATCTAGTGATCCCGATGATCACAAGTCTAAATATGGATGTCTTATATCTTGGCTATGGTCCCATTATTGTTTTCATTTTCCATTTCCCTTTCTTTTATAGACATCGAGTGTCAAATTGTTATTAATGTTGCCACTGACTCCATTCAAAATCAATAGAATTTGTCCAGGCTTAGCTTTCAATAGCTGCAACCGACCCTAATTTGGTGTGATAATCAGAGTGCAATCTATATTTCTAAGGAGACATTAGAGCATCAATGCACCAAGCACATATAAGTATACATGCATTGCATTTGACAAGTGATTCATGTAAAATAATTGATTTGCAA
Organism: Larix kaempferi; assembly: GCA_027924585.1. NCBI lineage: Eukaryota > Viridiplantae > Streptophyta > Pinopsida > Pinales > Pinaceae > Larix > Larix kaempferi. The sequence continues at coordinate 11,839,970 of BSBM01000322.1, read as the reverse complement.
TATTGTCGCACTGAGTTGCGGGTTGTTGACATCTTCATTAAACCCTTGGAAGATACTCGCTATGTTCAACTTCATACCTTGCTTGGGGTGAAGGAATTCCTTGTCGAAGGAGAGAGGGGGGTAGCCTCAATCCTCCCTCTTTTGTCTACTCTTTTTAGCATGTTGTACATGGGTACCTATCATAGAAGTGTAGTTGAGACCCATTTTTTAGATTTAGCATAGATAGTAGTAGATGGAAAACAAACCATATTGATAGGTACTTGTATAGGAAGGATCTTCATTCTCAAATATATAACCACCTGATAGAAATATCATTCACTACCATTGTTTATGGCTTGGGTTCTATGGATTACTATAAACAAGGGTTTGTTCCAAGGCTTGAATATCACACAATTCAAAATTTAGTACACATTAAAAGGAGCTTATGAAAAATACCCAAGAGGAAAGGTGAAGAAAAAGAAGAGAGAGATAAAGGAACGTAACATTGAAACCAACAATATTAGTGGTTTCTTTGATGGAGATACTAATAGAATCCCCTACAAAGGTGGTGTAGGGGCAACCCAAATGCTCTTTAAAAATAATTACATTTGCTTTGAATTTGGGTAAGGATATGGAACAAACAATTGAGCATAAGTAAAAGCCCTATTAATTCTTATGCAACTAGCCAATGAGTAGGGGGTAGAAGACTATGGAGACTCCAAGTTAGTAATAGAAATGATGGTGAGGACTAGTAGGTTGAAAAAATTGTCCCTCCACAACAATTTGCGACAAGCAAATTTGATGAAATTGAACTTAACCAACATCCACTTAAGGCACATATATATGGAGCATAACCATGATGAACATAGACTCCATAAATATGTAGTAAGCATAGATGAAGGATCTTTACTTCCGAAAATCCACAAGGATGGGTGGAGGATATCCTCCCATTACACATAATCATGTTAGTTTATGTAACTCAGTAGGTCCTTCACCGTTTTGGTAGTGTCTGGTGAGGACACAGTTTTGTACCTTGTCCTTTGTTTTCCTAAGTCAACTTTATTTTATAAAAGTGACTTTATGTTATAAAGTGAAAGTGACTTTATTATTAAAGTGAAATGTAATAAATGTCATTAAATGAGCAAAAAGGACATTTAATGAGCATTTAATTATGACCCTTAGATCTAATCTAATCTTGACCATTCAAAAGTGATTTAGGGTTAGGGTTTAGATAGTTAGGGTTTCAAAGTGAAATTTCACTTATTTAATCAAGTCATTAGGAAGAGAAGGCAATTGAATCTAGAGAAGGACGTCTAGAGGAGAGAGAGAGATTTTCAGTCACGTGGGAAAGAGAGAGATCAGATTTGAAGGGGCGCAGAAATCAAGGCAGAATTAATAGCACAGAAAACGAGGAGAAAAAGTACAACAGCAGGGCCGTACAGTGAAGGTACAGCAGGCCGTACACTGTCTTTATTGCAGAAGGCCGTACAGCTGCACAGAAATCGATGCATTTAATCTTTGACTGAGTTTGAATGCACAGTAATCGAGGCAGCTGTTCTTGGCACGTTTTCCAAAGCATTTGTTGAAGTAAAGAGGCCATACAGCTGGTACAAATTCCTCTTATTTGCTATTCAATTTCTCAAGTGATTTTTCTCAGTTTTTTCCAGCAAAGTATCTCTCTGTAAAATATACTTTCCCTCTCTATAAAAATCTCTCCGGGTTTTACCTCACAGAGGTGAGGGTTTTGCCCTGGGCATTGGCCCTAAAATTTCTGTGTTCTTATGGGTATCTGTGTCTTCAGCTAGATTCTATCAGTAGCATGAATGTGTATTTGTGTTCCAGTTATCAGTATGTTGCTTTCAGTAGCTTAGCAAACACTAACTCAGTTGAGCATTAAATCAAGTTTTCATGCTAAGTGTTTGACGAAATATCACTATGAGAAAAATGATGTTTTGGTCATGTAATTTCAATATGGTATCAGAGCATAGAGGTTTTGCTGAAGACTATTGTACATGTGTGTAGAGAACATAGAAGAGAGGGTCTTGCAGGTGAAAGTCAGTTCAAGCATCATGGCAGCTGCAGGGTTGAGGTTCGAGGACAGGCTGGATGGATCCAGTAATTTCAGTCCGTGGAAAGAAAGGATCACGATACTGTTCAAAGAGCAGGCATTATGGGACATCGTGGGGGCTTCTGCTACTGTGCCAGTTCCTATAGATGCAGTGCAGAAGACTGCGTTTGAAAAGAGAGATATCAAAGCTCAGCGGATACTCTTTGACTCTATCAAGGATCATGTGATCCCTTTTATTTCCGGGAAGACATATGCTTTTAACATGTGGTCTTCATTGTGTACCCTATATCAGAGCAAGAATCAGAACCGGAAGATGGTCATGAGAGAGAAGCTCAGAAACACCAAGATGATGGAAACTGACTCTGTGACTGCTTACCTCACCAAGATCACTCAGGTCAGGGATGAGCTGTGTGCAGCCGGTGAGCAAGTAGAGGATGAAGAGCTTGTTAGGCATGCTCTAAACGGATTCTCCACCAAATGGCATACCTTTGTGAAAGGAGTGGTGGCCAGAGATAAGCTACTAGACTGGACTAGGTTATGGGATGATTTCGTCCAGGAAGAAGGGGATTCTTCAGAGCCCTCCGGGTGGAGAAGATGAGAATGTAGCTTTTGTTGCTGCTGGAAAGGGGAAGAAGAAGAAGGACCTTAGTAAGGCTAGTTGTTTTGCCTGTAACACTTTTGGCCATTATGCATCTCAGTGTCCAAACACTGAGAAGAGGAAGAAGAAGGCCTCCGTACCAGAATCTTCAGCTCAGGCTGCTGTAGCTGATTTTGCAAAGACATTTGATGAGGACTTTGCACTTGTATCTATAGCATCCAGTGTTGGAAGCTGCAGAAAGATTCTGAGTCATGAATGGCTCATTGACAGTGGAGCGACAAGACATATGACAGACACACTGAGTAAGTTCTTTAGTGTGACAGAGGTGGGTCCAGGACACTTCGTTCAGCAGGGTGACTCAGTTAGAGCAGTAAGGGGAATCGGTTCAGTCCGATTCACTTTGTTTGATGACGAAACCCTAGTCCTTCATGGGGTTTTGTATGTACCAGAACTGGGGATCAGTTTAATCTCAGTATCAGCTCTGGAGAACATGGGGTTCGGAGTACTCTTCATGAGGGAGCATGTGTTCCTGACTCCATTCGGAAATGAGGATGGCACCATTCTGCTTGGTTGTCAGAAGGAAGGTTTATATACATTAAAAGGACCTAATGTATATCAGACATCTGGATGGATTTCAGATTCCAGATCAGAAGGGGGAACTGCAGTGGCGCCAATTATTCAGTTTCCAGAGAACAGTAGTTCTCTATTGAGTACTGGCAGGAGACTCAGTCAGTATGAGGTTTTTGAGCAGGGGGATGCTGAGGAAGATGCAGATTCTTACGAAGCATTCAGAGTGGGCTACCAGTCACAGATCCAAATTCAGGAGCAAGAGGGAGCTCTAGCAGATGAAAGAGGACAGTGACTTAGATTTTGTTTTTGAAGGACCTTCCTCGTTAAGAGGGAGTGTTAGTTTATGTAACTCAGTAGGTCCTTCACCGTTTTGGTAGTGTCTGGTGAGGACACAGTTTTGTACCTTGTACTTTGTTTTCCTAAGTCAACTTTATTTTATAAAAGTGACTTTATGTTATAAAGTGAAAGTAACTTTATTATTAAAGTGAAATGTAATAAATGTCATTAAATGAGCAAAAAGGACATTTAATGAGCATTTAATTATGACCCTTAGATCTAATCTAATCTTGACCGTTCAAAAGTGATTTAGGGTTAAGGTTTAGATAGTTAGGGTTTCAAAGTGAAATTTCACTTATTTAATCAAGTCATTAGGAAGAGAAGGCAATTGAATCTAGAGAAGGACGTCTAGAGGAGAGAGAGAGATTTTCAGTCACGTGGGAAAGAGAGAGAGATCAGATTTGAAGGGGCGCAGAAATCAAGGAAGAATTAATAGCACAGAAAACGAGGAGAAAAAGTACAGCAGCAGGGCCGTACAGTGAAGGTACAGCAGGCCGTACACTGTCTTTATTGCAGCAGGCCGTACAGCTGCACAGAAATCGATGCATTTAATCTTTGACTGAGTTTGAATGCACAGTAATCGAGGCAGCTGTTCTTGGCATGTTTTCCAAAGCATTTGCTGAAGTAAAGAGGCCGTACAGCAGGCCATACAGCTGGTACAAATTCCTCTTATTTGCTATTCAGTTTTTCAAGTGATTTTTCTCAGTTTTGTCCAGCAAAGTATCTCTCTGTAAAATATACTTTCCCTCTCTATAAAAATCTCTCTGGGTTTTACCTCACAGAGGTGAGGGTTTTGCCCTGGGCATTGGCCCTAAAATTTCTGTGTTCTTATGGGTATCTGTGTCTTCAGCTAGATTCTATCAGTAGCATGAATGTGTATTTGTGTTCCAGTTATCAGTATGTTGCTTTCAGTAGCTTAGCAAACACTAACTCAGTGGAGCATTAAATCAAGTTTTCATGCTAAGTGTTTGACGAAATATCACTATGAGAAAAATGATGTTTTGGTCATGTAATTTCAATAAATCATAGTGTAAGAAAGTTGTTTCTCTTGGTCACTTAGGTCACATGAGTTTTCCTTGTTTTTTGTGTTAAAGAAAAGCAACTAAAAAACACAAAAATGAGATGCATGACTTCTTGATTCTTCAAGACACAAACTAGTGGTATGACATAAAGTCTTGCTTCCTTCAAATGTACGAGTTTATTCTCTTGAACATTTAAGGTCTATGATGCAAGTTGATAATGGATTATATTTGTCAATGGCTCGCTTAAAGCCATCATGAAAGAAATATATGTATCTATGTATGTATTTATTTGCAACTATTGATTTTACAAAAAAATAAAGAAATGAATTTTCTATGCTTATATAAATAATGAGTATATTGAAATTACATAGTTGTGATTTTTATTTTTTAAAATTTGTTTTCACATTTTCTAAAATCTTAAACACTAGAATTTGGATTTTATCTCAAATCACTTAATTTACTTCTGTTAAAAACTATATATGTCTGACCTTAACATTAGATTGTTATTATTATTATTAGCATTTTTTATTAAGTTTAGAAAAAAATTGAGTTTTTTAATCATCTACAAATGTAAAAGCTAGTTATTTTAACCCATCGCCACTAATAACTCATAAAATTATATTTAATAAAAAAACTGTTGATTTGTGATTAATAAGATATTTATACACTTCCATAAAATGGTCAAATTTTCAATTTTTTTAAGAAATATAAAACAATAGTTACTTGAAAAAATTGACATATTATTTGCATGAGTGTTAGTATAATAATTCAAGTTAAAAGTGCATGATGTGGAAAAATAAACATCTACCAACTCAATTAATGTTTAAATTATTTTGTCATTACTAACAAAGTTTTCTCCATTGTTAAATCAACACAAATATCTAAGGAAACTTATTATAGATTTTAAAGTTAATCAAAAGTATCATAAAATTGAAATAAAAAAAGAAAAAAAGTTATCGAAGAAATCAACACAAACGATTTTAAGGTTAATCAAGACTATCATAAAATTGAAATGAAAGGAAAAAAATTGCAAACGTACTTTATCACCGTCCTAATCACAAGAATTGTCATATCAAGCAATCAACTTATTAACATTGGATTGCTTTAAACACAGATTATACTTTATAAAGATTCAAAATTTCAATACGATATTTAGTTAAAAATCAAAGACATACTTGGGAGTCACAATTTGAGCGGTTCCATTGAAGAGTCCTATGTGTGATGGTCATAACAACCAGGCCACACTTGAGAAGTTAAAATCTCGTCATTTTGTTATCTTAGATGCAAAATCACAAGAAAGATGTAAAATCATGATAAATATAGCAAACTTCACATTCTTAATAACTTCACCATGTTTCCCTCTTTTTTGTGATACATTATATATGATGATGAACGTAGCCTGGTTCAACACATCAAGCAAAAACCTCAAGTGCAAAATAAAAAAGATAACAAATAGCCTTTTTAATAATCTTATCATTTTGCTTTCTTTCTCATTGTACATTTTATCATGATGATGAACCCAAGTGTGGTTCAAAACATCTATCATGATGATGAACCCAAATGTGGTTCAACACATTAGTATAGAAAACTGAAATACAACAAACCCTAAAGTATTAATTTGAAATCCCTATCATTGCTTTAATTGCAACTTTCAAAGCATATATCATATGGAATGAAAACTATTAAGGGATTCATCTATTTGATCATCTTAAATGCAAAATTGTGAGAAATATAACAAAACTGACATTTTTAATAATCTTGTCATTTTGTTATTTTTTTCATGATACATTCTATACCCTGGTTTGAAATGTCAATATAAAAAAACTCATGCTACTAATCTTGAAGCATTAACCTCAAACATCTCTTACTGTAGATCTAGAAATCTCAAACCTCATTTCTATCTAGAAAAAAACTATTCAAGAGACCGGTCTATTAGATCATAGATGCAATATCACAAGAAAGATAATAAAAAAGAAAAAAAAACCTAGCATCTTAATAATCTTTCCATTTTGGTATCTTTCTCACGATACATTTTATCATGATAATGAACTTGAGTGTAGTTCAAAACCTCGAGATGGAAAACTAAAATACAACCAATCCTGATGCATTAATCTCAAACCTCTATTACTATTGAGGTTGTAGATCTCAAATATCATCCTGATATGGAGCAAACACTGTTTAAAATATTTGTCTATTTGATGATCTTAGGTGCAAAATCTCGAGAAAGATACCAATCCTAACATTTTTCATAGTTTTGTCATGTTGCATTCTATATCAATGATGAACCCAAGTGTGGTTTAAAAAGACAATATAACAAATCAAATGAAACTAACCTTGAAGCATTAGTCTCAAATATCTCTAATTAGAGATGCTAGAAATCTCAAAACTAAATTTTTGTTTGGGACAAAAACTATAGAAGGGGATTCAACTATTTCTTAATCATAAATGAAAAATCATAAGAAAGATGAACCAGCCTAGCATTCAAATCATCTTTCCATTTTGTTATATTTATAATGATACTTTCAGCAAACCTTGATATGGAAAGCTCAAACGCAATTACTCATGAAGCATTAATCTCAAGCATATCTTACCATGGATGCTGAAAATCTGAAATATGTCTCGATATGGAGCAAATATGAAAGATGCTGGTATAGACATCTCGTAGTTGTTAGTGTATTTAGTCTTTTACCACTATTATATATGCATTTACCATAATTGCATGAATAAACATAAAAACCAACTAACCAGTCTTGCTAAATCTCAACCAAACATGAGATGTGCCTTTATTAGACATCTCTAACTGCCATTGATACTAATTCTACATAAAAATAATTCCCCGTTTTACACTAATAAAATCTCCATAATCTCTTTTTTCATATTTCATATTTCATCAAAGCTAAATATCAACCAAACATGAGATGTGCCTTTATTAGACATCTCTAACTGCCATTGATACTAATTCTACATAAAAATAATTCTCAGTTTTACACTAATAAAAATCTCCATTCTACACAATAGAATCTCCATAATCTCTTTTTTCCATATTGTTTCATATTTCATCAAAGCTAAATCTCAACCAAACATGAGATGTGCCTTTATTAGACATCTCTAACTGCCATTGATACTAATTCTACATAAAATCTCCATAATCTCTTTTTCATATTGTTTCATATTTCATCAAAGCTAAATCTCAACCAAACATGAGATGTGCCTTTATTAGACATCTCTAACTGCCATTGATACTAATTCTACATAAAAATAATTCTCTCCGTTTTACACCATAATAAAATCTCCATTTTACACAATAGAATCTCCATAATCTCTTTTTTTCATATTGTTTCATATTTCATCAATAAATAATTTAACAATGGTCACAATTGTTTAACCTAACATATCTTTTGACTTTTAAATTATTTATCAATTGTCATAACTTCGAAACTTAACTCGTCTTTTTACGTAACATGTCTTTTGACTTTCAAATTTGATGACTTTTATTTAAATCATATCTATAGACAGTCATTTACTTTTACAAAGGTGGTCAGAAAGATTGACTTGTCAAGTTTGGATACTTAAAATGCAGACACAAATGGAATGATGAAGTTTTCTGATCTTGTGGATGGGTAATGTGCCCAAAGAATTTGAATAAAACTATATTAGATAAAAGAAAGTCAATATACTCAAATACATTATTCTGAATGAATGATTTGTGCTTTGTATAGATTATTTGCTAAAAGACCATTGGAACAGAGTACGCTGTTTGAAAATAATATAATTTTATGAGAATATCCTACTATTTTGAAAACCATGGGAGAAAGTGAAATGGGTGTTTATAAATTATGTAAGAAAATAAAGGAGGTAATGACAAAGCAAGTTCAAAATAAAATACAAATGGTGACCAAACAATGTGTTAAAATGGCCAGCTTAACAGGAATTAACAATAGAACTTACGAGCATAACAGCCGAATATAAAACCATGCACTGCACAAACTTATCTCACAAGACATTTTCACAGTGGAATCTAGACCACATATTGGCTAGCTCACTTATATAATAACTTAGGGATACCATTTGCAGTGGTGAATGACATTATTGATAAAATAAGCATTCAAAATGTTTTTCACGACCATAGAAATTCACTGACGTATTAGTCTGCCATGCATTCATGGTGAAAGATTATGTGTAGTGCAGATGTTAGTTTTTCTAAGCCCAGATCTGGTTATCAGTCTAATAATTTACTGCAATTATTAACTGAAAACACACTTAGATCCTAACTAATTACACAGCAGAAAAACACAAGAAATCACATTCACAATTGACACAGGTTTATCCTGGAAAACCCCAACTAAGGAAAAACCAGCAAACAATTGATTTTTATTAGAATAAAAATCCTAGGCTCCCTTCCTGGGAAAATGGCCCACTAAGGAATTACAATGACAAAATGCTAGCCTTCAAACCTCAAGATCAATCCTTCAATCTTGATGGTTGCTATCTGTCGGCTACCCCTTGCTCATTTCCTCTGACCCTACTCCTACATTTGCACACTTGGCTGAAAGTCATTCTTCAACCAATCAATGAGATCTCACTCACTCTGTGTGACTGTTGTGTGTCACCTCCTCTCACCTAGGTTTCCTTTTATAATATTACAATATGCAAATACCTTGGGCCAATACCATGGGCTACTAAATACCATGGGTCCTCTAGATCACTTTACATAAAGTAATTACAAAGTACATTCACTTTAATTGTTCATTTTACTAAAGTGAATCTCCCAAGTCTGAGAGTCATTAATGACAACTTCCACCTATCAGACAGAACTTGTGGAAGTACATGTCCAATGCTACAAAAATCAACACTGCCTCTTAGCGAGGAAGGTTCTTCTCCAAGAGCCACCTGTAACTAGTTCTCCCTTTGACCTTGGCACACTATTGTTCACATAATCCTGCACACTAGCATTCCTCCAACCTTGTTGGTCAATTGCTCCTTGTTTACTAGAAGACATGGAATCGATGACTCTACACACGTTTCACATTAGTGCTAAGAAATTTGAAAACTTCATCAAAGGCCTGCTCTCCCTCACTGTGCTCCTAAGAGATGTCTGCTCCTAAGCATCCATCAATGTCATCTCATACCAACTAGATCTTCTGGAAGAATTGGAAAGGGCTAACTCCCTCTTCCCCTCTTAAGGTCTCCCCATACTGGAAGTTTGTGAACTCTGCTCACCCTTCAAAGTATTTTGTTCCTTGACCTCTGTCACTAACATCAATCAATGATCCAAGATCCTCTTGGATCCAACTACAAGCTTTCCCTGCAACCTATAAACTTTTCCCTCTCTGACACCAAGAACTCGTGACGAGTCTATGCCAAATCCCATCAATCGAATGAGAATCCGTACCCTCTCAAAAGAAATGGTGTATTCACTGTCCTCCAATGCCAGTACTGAGGCCAAGTTCATCATGAGCTCCGAGACATATAACACGTTTGTCACCTCTAGAGATCCTCCTAACTCTAGCTAAAACCTTACTGTTCCAACTCCCTTCACAAAACACTTGGCATGAGTTCCAAGCTCCACATGCAAATTTGGGTCTGTCCTTGACAACCTGGTGAACAACTCACGTCTCCCTGTCATGTGATGAGAAGTCCCACTATCCAAGAAGCAGGCACTACCGAAATGTGTGCTAGAAAGATAAGAGATTAACAAGAAATCCTTCTCGAACTACTCAACAAACTATTTCACTTGAGATTCTACAGTTGTCGCTACCTGTTGAGACTTGCTCTTCTCTTTCTTTCATTCAAGACACTGTGAATGGCCACACTTGTGGCATGCAAAGCACTTCACTTTGTTGATGTTCTTCTTCTTCTTCACGGCCTGTGAAGTCGATTCTCCACCTGTAATGTTCTTGTTCCTCCTTATCTGACTGGCAAGAGCAACATTCTTCTCATCATCTTCCTGTTGGCCTCTAGAGAGAGATTCTTCCTGAATCTCCTCTTGGATGAAGTCATCGCATAACCTCTCCTAGTCAGGAAGTTTCCCCTGTGCAACGATCCCTCTGGCGAAGGGTGCCCATGGTTTAGTGAATCCATTGAGGGCAATCCTCACCAACTCTGGATCAACCACTGTCTCCCTAACTGCTGCCAACATAGCACAAACCTATGTGATCTTGTGAGATAAGAAGCTCCAGTCTTGGTACTTCTGAGATCCTCCTTCAGCACCATCTTCATGTTTTGGTTATTGCCTTGATATAAGCCTATAAGAGCATCCCACATCACCTTAGTTGAATTCTTCTTAGCTATGTGAGAGATCAAATGATCCTTCACAGCATCCAAGATAATCCTCCTGGCCTTCACATCCTTCAACTTGTGAACTGTAAATTCATTAGGATCTATCAGTGCGGTCACCCCTATGCTTGCAAACTCAGATAAGTTGTTCTCCATGAGAACCAGCGTGACCCGTACCTTCCAAGGGCTATAGTTGGAGGCGCTCTCCAACGTATCTTCATATCAAATCCATGTTGTAGACATCTTCAACTTCTTGTTGTAGCTTCTCGGATCCTTTTCTCCTGCCTAGACTGCCCAAGCTTTTTTATGGGTTGCCTGGTCTTTTTCAACTCGTTGCCCAGCCACTTACTAGGTTGCCCAAGCTTGTTGCAGCCTACTACTGTTGCCCAAACTCCTTCCTAGGCCTTTTCGGTTGTTGCCTGAAATTATTGAGGGTTGCCCGAATTTTCCTAGGCTTCCCAAAGTCTACCCACAGCTGCCCTGATTTTTTAGTGGTTGCCCAATGGTTTCCTGCCCCTACCCGGGTTGACTACTCGATTTACTCTGGGCCTACCATCAAGAGAGCCAAGAGCTCAGGTGGAGGTAGAGCAGGGGCTAGATCCACAAGGAATTGGGCAAAGGCACTGGGTACTAGCTAGCAGAGCTGACAGCACAGAGCGAAGAGTGCACAAGCAAAGAAAAAGGACAGGTGACAGTAAGGGCTGCCTACAAAGAAGAAAGGTGACAACAGGGAAGATGTTGACGGGTCATGAGTTGGCAGATGCACCGATGGACAGGAGCACACAAACAACACGTAGAACGAATCAACAATGGGAGAAGCTGTGATGGAAAATGGGTTGTGTGAAGCCGAACACAGGTAGTGAAGTGAAGATTAGGCAGCAACTATAGCAGCCGCCAAGGAAGAGGCCGTCGACGAGGAGGTAAACAAAGCATTATGTCAGCTGCCAACAACTGTCGAAAGTTAAACAGCCTCCAAGCTAGTCTTCACTCCGTGCTGTCGGCTCTGCTAGCTGGCACCCAACACTTCCGTCCAATTCCCCGCGAATCTAGCCCCTGCTATGCTTCTGCCTGAGCTCATGGCTCTCTCATTAGCTGACCTCCCGAGCCAGCTCCCGACTCCTCCTATCGGCCACCACCTCCCCAATCTGTTGGCCACCACCTATTCCATCAACAATGCCTTTGCCTTAGGCTCGCGTCTCCCTGGAGACTATCTGCTTCCACCTTCAACACTCGTGTTCGATTCCTTCGCCCTCGATCTGCTCCTGCTGACCACCTGCACACAGTCCTCCGTTCCCAATTCACAATCATCCCAAGCTTGATCTTTTCTCGATAGCCACACAGCTCGATCTTCCCAGCAACACAGCCATACGATGTTGTTGTAGTCCATACTTACGTACGACGGTCGTACCGTACAACTGCCTCCTTTTTTCTTCTTCGTGATTTCCTGCTCAAAGTGAAACTGGCTCTGATACCATGCTAGTTTTTCTGATCCCAAATCTGGTTATCAGTCTCTAATACTTTACTGTAATTATTAACTGGAAACACATTGAGATCCTAACTAATTATGCAATAGAAAAACATAGGAAATCACATTCACATTTGGCACAGATTTATCCTAGAAAGCCCCAACTAGGGAAAAACAAGCACACAGTTGATTTTTACTAAAATAAAAATCTTGGGCTCCCTTTCTGGGAAAATGGTCCAGTGAGGAATTACAATGACAAAATGCTAGCCTTCAAACCTCAAGATCAGTCCTTCGACCTTGTTGGTTGCCGACCCTTGGCTGCCCCTTGCACATTTCCTCTAACCTTGCCCCTAACACTTGGCTGAAAGTCCATGTTCAACCCATCAATGACATCTCACTCACTCTATGTCACTGTTGTGTGTCACCTCCTCTCACCTAGGCTGCCTTTTATAACATTACAATATGCAAATACCTTGGGCCAATACCATGGGCCCTCTAGATCACTTTACATAAAGTAATTACAAAAGTACATTCACTTTAATTGTTCACTTTATTAAAGTGAATCTCCCAAGTCTGAGAGTCATTAATGACGACTTCCACCTGTGGAAGTACCTTCCCCATGCTACAAAAATCAACAGCAGAGTCATAACTAGTGTGGCTTAGTGGTTGGGATGGCTCACCATCAAGCAAACAACTGAGATTCAACCCCAGTAAGTGTAGAGCCCTTGTGTGAGTGTGAGAGTGAGAGAGAAGGTGTTTGACCTCCCAGAGTTGTTTCCCTCCATGATCAAAGGGATTTAACATGTCCACCAGGCCAAATTGGTTTAAGTGGATGTCAATAGGATACTTTATCCTTTTTCTATTATACTTCCTTCCATCGATCACTTATAAAACTTTATGCTAGGTTCACCACATGCTTGCTGCATAAATTTCAAACAATCCGCTATATACTTGGATTGGCAGAGGGAAGCATTTGCAATTTGCAACTTTGGCATCCTGCACTAAATTTTAAAAATTCTAAACAATGCAAAACCAACAGGTAAAGAAAACTTAAATTATATGAAGGTTCAGCCTGTTTAGCCAAACAGTTTTCAAAATAAAATATTACTTGGGGAAAATTTATAAGAAATAAAAGATTTCCTCTTCAAAATGAGACGGTTTAATTCATTTGCTTAACTTGACAAAGTAATATTATTTTCTTAAATGTTTAAAGATACATTTCAGCTCATTTTCTTCACTTTACAAAGAATATTATTTTCCTATTTAATGAAACATTCTATTTCAGATGCTTTTCTTTTACATCCACAAAAATTCCAACTGCTAACAATATAATTTTGACATAGTGATTCCACCCTTCCAACAACCACTTATTCCTCAAACTCTGTTTTAGTAGATGTTAGATGCTAACAAATAAATAGAATGCCTCTAAATATGGCAAGGCCTCACACTGGGAAAGAAGTCTTGCAATCTGTGACTCCTCATAATAACACATTTATACTGTTATGTATTTCTCTTATTCCTCCAAAAAGAAAATAACATTCAAGGCAGAAAATTACTTATGATTACAATGCAATTGAATGTGAAAAAATCTAGGTGGAATTGTATTCCACAGATACATGTTTGCGAATATTCTAACACAAGTGATGGCTTTATTACAAAATTGAACTTGAGAAACACAAGAATGTTTAAAAATTCCTTACATATATAACAAATTTGAGATCTTTTGACCCTATGATGTAGGCCTCCAGTTCTCTCCGGCATACACAGCCTTTTCACCAAGATCTTCTTCAATTCTAAGTAGCTGTACAGATACCAAAGAATATTTCTTACCATTCAAAGTGTTTTTTTCTAAATAAAAACCAACCACAATTTGAACGACATACAACTCAAAAGAAAAAGCAATCATCATACCACTCCGAAGCACCATGGAAAACATTTATTCTTAAATTAACACAAGTTGCACATTGAATGAACTAACCTGGTTGTACTTAGCAAGCCGCTCACTCCGACAAGGTGCTCCTGTTTTAATCTGTCCTGTGGCCAGACCTACAGCTAGGTCTGCAATAAAGCAGTCTTCTGTTTCACCACTTCTGTGAGATGCCATAATTCCCCAGTTTGCATCCTTTGCCATTTTAACTGCTTCAATGGCCTCTGTCACTGTCCCAATTTGATTAACCTGAATGCAAGAAATTTTGTCAAACACGATATCAAATATTCAGTGACTAAAACATGCAAATACATACCAGATACCTTCGCAGAAAAAATAAAGGCTATACTCTAGACTACTTTATAGCCATAAGATGATATACCATCCATGAATTTTGTTTATTGTGCGCAATTCTCTCCTAGGGGGTGCACTTGCTCATTTTCAGCCAAATCTTTTGCATCCAACTCATCAATTCAGCAAAGAGATCACCAAGGGGCCTAATCATGCATCCGTCTCATCAATCCATGTAATATTTTGTAATTTTTATTTGCCACATGTGCTAAAGAAGGCAAAATCGCCCCTCTCCAAGAGGGTGAATTTTCTGGCAAATAAAATGTTTTGATCTCAGCCATTGATGTAAAGGGTGAGACTCAAATGAAAATCTTGGCCCTCCATCTCATTAGCATTAGGTAGTTTGCTCTCTCTTCATGTTTTGAAAAGTGATTGAGCCTCATTTTGTATGGGAGTTTTGCTACAGCAATACACAGAGATATTCTGATTTTTTCAGAACTTGTTCATGGTGATCTTCACGTTGTGGTAGATGGATTTTAATTCTTGCTTTCCTCTTGTGAATGGTAAATGGTAATGGAGTCAAGTTGAGGTTGGAAAACACTTCAAAATTAGAGAGAACGTTGTTAGAAAGTGGCAACAAGGAAGGTCTTCTATCATTGCATGTGTCCTTGCATGCTAGAAGACATAAAATAGGAAGCCAAATGTACTAATGTCTTTTCTAAAGTTTAGAATTAGGAAAAGTGCACTAAGTGATCTAATTATTAATTGACTTAATGGAGTCACTTTTATAAAGTTTAAGTGAAAATAATTTAAGTGATGGCTAATCTAATCTTGGCCATTGATCTCACCGGAGGATCTCATCCATTGATCCATAGTGAGAAGTTAGGGTTTTCGCTTGGCCATTGAGTTAAAAGGAAGATTGATTTGGTGGAGAGGACACACAGACATACAGAGAGATTTCTTACTCATAGATTTCAGCCGGAGAGTGAGAAAGACAGTTTGCAGAACAATTTTACAAAGAGGAAGACAGAGGAACTTTCATTCGGAGGATTGACAGGGTGACTTGAGCAAAGGAGAGAAAGGGTCGTACAGATTCGCAGAGGGGCCGTACAGACACGCAGAGGTTGTACAGCTGTCGGCCGTACAGAAGTCGCAGAGGGTCATACGAGTGACGCAGGGCCGTACGGATCTGTCTGTACATTGACGCTGTTATCACCTATTTTGTACAAATAGTTGAACTTCCGATGAGCCGCCAGTTTGTTGAACATGATTCATGTTCATCATCAGCATTCAGAAGTTCAGAAGTCAATTCCAGGGCAATTTTGCCCCTTTTGTAATAACTGCATGTTCATACCCCCATGGGGAATTTGTAAAATGTTGGTCTAAACGGGGTCCTTTTATAAAAGACTCGGCTATCCGTAGGTTTAGCCATTTGGGGGATACTCTAGAGTGTTTTTTCCTTAGGAATTATGCGCTACTCATGAGTGGCGTATAATCCCCGAGTTTTTCACTCAAACCTCCAAAGCTGGAGTATTTCCCATGGTGGTCAAAACCTAAGGTGGTTATTAGAGTCTTGTGTCTAGGATTTTTTACGTGTTAGCCACATCGATTGAGTCGTATGAACATGCACTAGGTCCTCTAGGAGTTTCGTTTGATTCCGGCAAAAATAATTTTTTCATAAAATTAGACCATTTTTTAATGGTTTAATTAAAAAATTTCAAGAAGTGATAAAAACCTCATCCGGAGGTGGAATTGGGCGTGGGGAGGCTCGTTTTGACTCTCAGAGCATCATCTTCACCTTGGCACCTTCATTCTTCAGTTTCCGGGCAGTTACATCACCCCAGGAGCGGTTTTGGCTAAAAATGCATCATTTTGACATTTAATTGCCAAAAAATGACAAAATGCAATAAAGTCCAAAAATAAAAAAAGGTCAAAAATCATTATTTTAATGTTTGGAAAAGCATGGGTAATATTTTTATGATGTATACGACCCACTTAAGAGATTAAGTTACATGTCAAATAAAGGTTTAAATAAACGAATTGGCTTTAGGGAGTGACGTGAGCATCCCTCACGTGGACAAACTTCATGCAAATCACGAGTTTTGTAGTGGGCGAATGCCCCAAATCCAATATGGTGGGCTACCTTGTGATAGGATCAAAGCACCTATTAATTAAACTTTGGATAATATATGAGGTTCCAAACTATGTGAGCGTGGGTCCTCACGTAAGCTCTATCATCCATACGCATGTTTCATCCTCGATTTGGGCGATAGCTCCAAGGTAGGGGCGTTGGTTTCAATGGGAGTGAGGCTCCACCTCATCTCCCACCAACCCAAATCACACCAACCGAACTGCTGTCTCACGCTCCAAGCATCCAGCTCATGCTCCGATCACTCCACAATTTGCTCATTCGCCCTGGATCTTCAAGCTAATTCGAAGGGCTCTTAATAGCTCTGCTCATTGTATAAATATGGCTTCTTGCCTCACCATTGAGATGGACTTTTGATCGTAGACTTACTCTGTAGAAATTTGTATTGGCTTATGCTTAAACACTTGGAATAAATATCAGACTTTGGAGGTCCATGCGACTTGGTGTCATTGGTGAATGAATTTTGCGAGGTGAATGCTTTCCATTTCTTCAATTTAAATGCTTATGTGTGATCAAATCATGTTGCTTTAGAAATCTATTTCATAGAACGTAAGATCTTCCATTTACAGTTGTTAACTTGGTTGATTATGTTATTTGTATCAAGATTATATGAGCAAGAAATATTCGGTTGTATTAATGCTGATAGAGTCTTTATATGCTTAGCATACAATTTATAATTTGATCTCACGGGGTTGTTTGAGTTGCTTAATCTTGGACAGGGTTTGTCATCTTGGAGAAGAGTGTGAGTTCAGCTGCGTCTAGCTCATCTTCAAGGATCAAATTTTTGTTTAAACATTGATTTCCCTTTCAGGATCTACATTGCTTGGGTTGTTCCAGGAAGGAAGCACAAGGGAGTTCTGTCTTACGTCAAAGTTCCATCCGGAAACTTGAAAAATTCATTGGTTACTTGGTTACTTGAGAAGCCCTAAACCTCTTTCTTTCCATCCTTTGGCTTCTCTTCTCTCTAGCCTTGTTTGGCTTGCCCTACTTTCTTCTTCCCTTCTTCTTTTTCTCCACTTCCTCTCTCTCATTTTCTCACTGTTTTTTACCTTTGTTTGCTCGCTGCCCCTTCTTTCCTGTTTGCTGCCCTACTTTGCTATTTTTGCAGCCCACTCCTATCCTCTTCGTCTTCTCTTCTTTGCCCTCCATTCTTCCATCCTTTCTCCTGTTTTCTTCTCCCCTATCTCTGCTTTTCTCCCAACCTTCCAGCCCTATCTTATTTCCCTGTTCGCTGCCTCCTCATCCATCTCTTTGCTGCCCTATATCCCTGTTTTTTCTCTCTTTTTCCAGCTCACTGTTTGGGTGCTTTTCACCCACAGTTTTGTGTCTTTCCCAGTCTACTTTTCTCTCTTCTTCGCTGCCCATTTCCCTTGGTTGTTAGCTGCCCCATCCTCCTTTTTATGTGACTGTCCCATTCTCCATCTGATTGGCAGCCTCTTCCTTTCCCCTGTTTGTTAGATCTAGGATTTGCTTAGCATCTTTAAAGTTTGCATGTAGTTCATTTGCTTAGAGTTGTTAGTTTCGTTTTGCTTAGATCTTAGCTTAGTTCATCTTAAGTTTGGCATTTTAGACCTCGGATTTGCATTTGGCATGTTAAAAGTTTCACTTTAGATCTCATTTCAATAAGTTAGCATTGTTAAAACTTGCATTGTGTTTGATTTCTCTAGTTTGCATCTCATTTTAGTGTTTAGATCATAAGTTTGGTTATCTTGCATTTGTTTCTTATCTCTTAGATCTTAGATTGCATCTTCTAGTTTGCATGCTTCATCCCAAACATTTAAAAATTTAAAGTTTTAGTTTGTTGAAGTAGTTTCCTTTTGTTATTACTTAGATCTAGTTCATTTTTTTTATATAGATTAAATCTTGTTTTCAACATTTTTAGCATAGATTTGTTTGCTAGTCCATTTTCATTTTTCTTTTGATAGTTTCAAGTTAGGTTTCATGTTACTTACACCTTGGACCTCATTTTACAAGCTAAAATTCAAAGTAGTGTCAAGCTTTATCTTTGATTTTAAGCTAACATCTAATGGGTGCATGAGTGAGCTATTTTTGTTGTAGGTGTTGAAAAAGATCAAAGCCAAAAGAAAAGTGGAAAAAGAGAGGACATTGCCAAAAACTTAGAGAAAAAATTACAAAACCAAGAGGAACCAAAATCCAAAACCAAGATTTCAACATTTTTGAGACTTGAACCAAAGAAGACAAAGTTTCGATCACTCTCCTTTTTGTAAAAGCCATTAAGGCTTATTCCATTTTATTTTCTAAGTCTCTTCAAATGGTTGAAATTCCTAATATTGTACTTGATAAATAAAGTTCATAGGTGGGGTTTTTAAGCCCCCACATCCACTTCCCCATTTGGGGAAGCCTTGTGGTCTCGTCTCATTGAGTGGTTTGGTTTTTAGCTTTAGATCCGTTATATGCTAATTTTATTTCAATAAGTTATCTTCCATATTTATTTACCCCCATGCTCTCCCGAGTAGGGTCTTTGACCTGAAAGAGATTCTTGGGTAGCTTAGTTTTATTTTTTGCATTTATTGTTATCTTGTTTCTCTTCCAAAGCCCTCAGCCGGAAGTTGTATCCTTGAGATTTCGTCTCAAGGGCAGGACCACATAATTTGTGGTTACTCTTCCATCCCCGTCGGTTTCCTTGGCAGAGCTTTCAGCTAGCTGGAAGTTCTCAAGTGCAGGCGGTTCTAGTGGTTGATCCTATTTCGGGGATCAATCCCACCTAGTAGATTAGAACTTGCGTGGTAGAATACTAGATTTACTTATTTCCATTTTTGCAAGTAATATTGTTAGTGGTAATTCATATCTTGTGATCAATACTATTGCTTAAAATCTTGTTTCAAGTTAAGATATACCGCTTTACAATTCATTTGCCTCTTTAAAATAAACCAAAGTCTCTTGAACTTGGCCAAATCCAAGTCAAGAGCACCCTCACCAAGATAAGCTGCATAACGTTCTCACAAACTTTCAATTCAAGCACTTGTATCAAGTTTTCACAATTCACATTCAATTTTTGACTCCATAAGGCACTGGTCCTTTATCTCATATTTTGTTTACCTAAATATCAACATTGGAGTATCTGCTATATTTCGTGAAAAGTGATTCACTTATTTTCCCAAGTGTATCTTTCATCTTGTATTTGCAACGTGGATTGCGTTATCTTGTCTTATATTAAAATTTTATAATTGTCTCTCATTTAAAAACTCCTAAAAGACACCCATCCGCATCACTACATCAAAAACACTTAAATACACAAAGAGCCTTAGTGAAACTCTCTTTTAGGGACTACCCCCCTTGGCTTCGTTAGGAGTTTGCCTAAACGGAGGAGCTGGGATTCAGGTGACAGTACCTGGCTCATTGCTTGCTCCCAAGGCCACACCTCTCTCACTTGTAGTGAAGAGACAGCTTTCGAAAGATTTCCGCTGCTGGTGTGCATATTGGCGGACAACAGACGCAAAGGCCGTACGGATTCCGTACAGTGATGCAAAGGGCCGTACGTTTTGTGGGGTTGTCTCAATGGAGTTCAGTGGTTCGATTTTGCCAGGTTGGGTAAAAATCGATTTTCTGGATTGTAATGTTCTATATCTTCATAATAAAATACCTTCTCAGACTGCTGCACTGGTTTTCCCATCTTGGGTTTTTCTGGGGGTTTATACCCAAAAATATCGGTGTCTCTATTGATGTGATTGATGTTATATTACTCTCAGTATTTATTTTCCCCTGCATTGTGAAGAAATCCATTTGTGGTTAAAAGTAATATTTGGGGAATTTAAAAAAAAAGTAATCTATAAATAGAAGTGTTGGCTCCCTCTTTTCACCATTCAACTCAAGGAAGTTCGCTCAAGTGGAGTAGTTTGCATTTTTTGGGTACTCGAAGACTTTTCTAGCTGATTTCTTGGACATTGACTCATTTTGTACTTTTTATCTTCATTGTACTAAATCTCAAAGTAAGAGACTGTTGATGGGTTTATCCCGAGTTTGGGTTTTCCTAGGGTAAAGTGTTGTGTCTATTTTTTCTGTGCATAGTTGTTGTTTCAATGATACTTTATTGCTTATATATTGAAATTATGTTGCTATAAGTAAAGACACTAACATGGTTTCAAAGCTGTACTGTAAGTGACTATTGCCATAGAACTAGGGTTTGGAGTTTCTTCAACTTCCAACCATCAAATTGGTTCGATCTTACCTTCATTGAGCTTGCCTCAGCAAGGCGAATTTTTCTGTGCAAACAGATTTTCATTCTGACAATTTTCATTTTTGACCTAATTTTCAAGAATTAGGGATTGTTGGTTCTTAGTGTTCTGACCACAGATCAGGAAGAAAAGAAAGTCCATTCAACTCGGCTTAGGAGGGAGAATTCATCTGTGGAAGTGGTTTTTTTTAAGTCCAAAATTCATTTTTGACCTAGCTCTTGCTAAGGTTTATGCAGATCTAGTACCCAATCAAAATGTCAAGCATCGAGGTTGAATATAGGCTTGATGGATCTTCAAACTACTTTTCATGGAATTCCAGAGTGCTTATTGCTCTAGAATAAAATGATCTACTAAATTTTGCTACAGTAGGAGTGTCAAAACCTGAAAGAGATTCAGAGAAGACTTAATGGAAGAAGAATGATGCCAAGGCAAGGAGGATACTAATAGATTTAGCTAAGGATCATTTGATTCCTCAGATTTCTTAGAAGAAGACAACAAAGGCAATGTTTGACTCATTGAAGAATTTTTTTGAGAATACAAACATTAATAGGGCTCTTGCCCTGAGGCAACAACTCTCAAGCAACAAGATGTCTAGATCAAACACCATAGCTTCATACTTCATGAAGATCACAAAGATAAAAGATAAATTGGGAACAATTGGTGAAGTTATTGCAGACAGAGAGTCGGTCATGATGACTTTGAATGGTCTCCCTCAATCTTGGGAACCCTTCATCCAAACCGTATCAGGAAGATTAGAACTACCAAATTTTGAAAGGCTATGGGAAGATTGTACACAAGAAGAAACCAGACTTGTGGCTAGAGACAAAATACAAGCCCCTCATGAAGAAGATTAAGCCCTCATTACACATACCAAGAAGAAAGGAAAGAGGAACTTTGGATGAAAAGACAAAGTCAGAGTAGACCGACAAGGAGTTCAGTCCAGTTAGGCCAGGCGGTCCTTGTAGACCATAATGAGCTTAGTCTAGTTAGGACTGTTGTTCCTGTGAGGAAACTTTTTCTCCAGTATGGAGATGACTCTTGTATAGAGTATATTTGATCCCTGTATGGGATGTCATCCTGTATTGACGATGTTGACCCTTTTCTTGTGATGAAGAGATGTACTAGTCCAGTCGTGACGATCAAAAGATGTACGAGTTCAACCATGATGATGCCAAGATGTATGAGTCCAACCATGACGATCAGAGGATGTATGAGTCCAATTGTGATGACCAGATGATGCTTGATGAGCTCCAGCATGATGATACCTCTCTAGCTAAGAGGGAGTGTTGTTGTTATAGCTATGTGAGGCATCCTCACTAGCCCAACTGATTTGAAGAAGCAAAACAAACATTAAATGTATTTTCACATTGCAAAAGTACAAGTCGGCCCAGTAAGGGAATTTTACAAAAAGTAATGTATAAATAGAAGTGTCGGCTCCCTCATTTCACCATTCAACCCAAGGAAGTTTGCTCAAGTGGAGTAGTTCGCATTTTCTGGGTACTAGAAGAATTTTCTAGCTGATTTCTTGGACATTGACTCATTTTGTACTTTTTATCTTCATTGTACTAAATCTCAGAGTAAGAAAGGGTTGTTGGGTTTTTCCCAAGTTCGGGTTTTCCCAGGGTAAAGTGTTGTGTCTATTTTTTCTGTGCATAGTTGTTCTTTCAGTGATCCTTTATTGCTTATATTTTGAAATTATGTTGCTATAAGTAAAAACAGTAACATCGGTTAGCATGAGGACAAGAGTCAACTATCACTTTCATGAGCCTATCCATATGGAGCAGTGGAATAGCTTCCTAGGTGGGGGACCTTAAGAGGGATGGATACAGTGTTTACTGGTTTGGATGCTTAGGAGTCTACAGGATGCTCCTTGTGTTGATATTGCACAGGGATGTGGTGGATGCAGTAGGTACTCCGC
This sequence comes from Larix kaempferi, assembly GCA_027924585.1. Taxonomy (NCBI): domain Eukaryota; kingdom Viridiplantae; phylum Streptophyta; class Pinopsida; order Pinales; family Pinaceae; genus Larix; species Larix kaempferi. Next base: position 11,817,175 of record BSBM01000322.1, on the reverse strand, counting down.
AGTTCTCAGACTGATTTGGGACCCCAGAATTTCAGTGACGGGCAGTTCAGTGGTTATTAGAGGATGCTTTTAGGAGGTATCATGTCATGGTACCTCACAGGACAATACTTTGAGTAGAAAGTGCTACAAATCTCCTAGGATGATTTGGGACCCTGGGATTTTCCCTAGATTCAGTTGGTTCAGTTTGATTGATTATGGAGTTGTGTTGGTATTGCTTGAGGACTAGCAATCTTGGTGAGGGAGGACCAAGGTTACTTGGGAGCGGAAGCGGGAGCGAGAAGCGGGAGCGAGAAGCGGGAGCGGGAGCGGGAGCGAGAAGCGAAATTTTCAAAAGCTTCCGGTTAGGAAGCGTTCCGGAAGCGTTTTTTATATAATATATATTTTTTATATATTTTGATGCATATATGTCAACAAATGCAAGTAGAAGTTCATCAATCATCAGATAACATCATATAACATCATTAATCATTGAAAAGCATGAAATAAACAATAATACCATATAACATCATTCATTAATCATTTACTAGTGAATTCATGATTTCATCAACCATAGGTCCAATATCCATGATTCCATAAGTTATAACATCAAGATTCAACCTTAAAGCTTCAAATTCAAAGGTAGGTTCAACATAAAACTTCAAACTTGAAATGCCATGTAATGTTTACAAAATATATGATAATAAATATAAAAGAGTCAATAGTGCCGAAACTTGAAAGTACTGTAAACAAGAAAATACAAGAAAAGTAGATTTTATGGAATCATGGATGTTTCCTCTTGCCACGAGAAATTTCCATTTTCTTTTCTCGTGCTCTCTGAACAATGGGAGTGGGATTATCATCCCCAGTAGCCACCACTGCTGAGCCACGTCCAAGACTCAATCCTGCACGACCCCCCCTCACTGATGCAGATGGAGGTCGTGAACCTCTAGGCAAAGATGGTGCATCTGGAAACGAGGAAGAAGATGGCGGCGCCCTTGGTAGTGGTACTGCATATGCGTCATCCTCATCACCCAAAAGCTCTTCCTCCAAGCGCTCCAAAGCTATGGCTCCATCCTCCAAGTTATGCTCCTCCGGATTGTTGTCCCAAGTGACATATGATCTATCAGTTTTGGCACGCTCACAATAATGAGTCAACAACCTCAAGTTGTAATGTACATAAACCAAGCTTTCTGCTCGATTTTCATTTAATCGATTTCTTTTCACTGAGTGGATGAAGCTATAGGTGCTCCAACACCTTTCTGCAGAGGAACTGTTAACCACCTGTGAAAGCACTCTAACAGCCAATCTATACAAGCGTTGGCATGTTGAGCCATACATGTTCCACCATTCGATAGGAGGCGCCCTATCTCGATCTCTGATTGCATGCAAAGTACCAAATGGACCAACTTCACTGAGGTATTTGCTTAATTCACTGCGCAATATGTCACATTCCTCTAAATCAGGGACCAATTTGTCTATAGCAGTCATGTATGCAAGATGTACCTCTGGATCTGTGTGGGGCTTTCTCCTAACCCCACCCCCAGGTGCTGGTTTGGCCAACCAAGATGGAGAATAATATTTTGGTGTTAATACATACGCTAAGGCATGCAGTGGAACGTTGAGATGTTCCCACCTTTTGACCACATGTTCATGAATATGGTCATACAAGATGGGATCTTTCTGTTCAACAATATCTTTAATTTGACCCAGCATGCTATCCATCTGCTCATACACCTCCCCAATCACCGGCTTATCTGTATCTGCAAACCGAATCATGTTATATATGGGCTTTGTGAACTGCAAAACATACTTGACACTTGCCCAAAATCCCGCATCAAGAACTGTTTCTTCCACCTCCTGAAAATCAAGCCTTTCAGATGCGGATGTACACCTATCTTTCAAGACCTGCCATGACTCACTTGATACCATGCTAGCTAATGCCTCTCTTACCTTCAAAAGGCGCCTGAAAGTGAGGTAGTAGCTAGCAAATCTAGTCTTTGCTATCTTCAATAGCTCCAACTTTGAGTGACTGCGGAAAATGCCATGGGCATTGCTATGGTTGGTTATAAATCTTATCATCTTCTTGCCCTTTTTGTACAATTCACCAATCCATTTGTATTGATTTTCCTTCAACTTAATGATGTCGTGCATCAAAAGGTTCATTGTGTGAACCAAACACCCAGACCAAAATATGTTGGGGTATTTATCTTCAATGATTGCTCCCGCTGCCTTACAATTAGCAGCATTGTCGGTTATGACTTGGATGACATTGTATGGACCAATAGATTCAATGGTTTTGAGTAGGAGTTCTGCAATGTTTATGCCAGTCTTGAATTTATCTGAGTAGTCATGGGCTGAAAGGAAGACTGCACCAGTAGCAGACACACCAAGAACATTTATCAATGGCTTGCCTTTTACATTTGTCCATCCATCTGATACAATTGATACCCCATACTCATTCCAAGCATTTGTGAATTGCCCCAAAGCATTTTGGATCTTGCCTCTTTCCTTGTCAAGCCCCACAGTTCTAGCTTTGTCATACCCTGGGCTCTTGTATCCTGCTGGAGCAGTGCGAATGGCATCTACCATTTCATGCCAATAGGGTGAGCGAAGGACATTGAACGGTATGCCACATGCATAGAGAAACCGGAACACTCTTGCATCCACGTCATCCCTACCGTTGGTGTCAAGGAAATCTGATATTGTCCTGCGTGACCCAGGGGGTGAGAATCCACTACCTTGGGTGGATGGGCCTCTAGCTATCGGTGAGTTCATTGAGGGGTCATGGTCAACCCTTGCTTTTGATTTGTTTTGTGCTTCAAATTCTTCCTTCTTATACATGGCTCTTTGTGTTGATGGCACACTTTTGCAAACACAAACTCCTACAGTTTTGTTTTCATCACATGGCATGTTCCCACATAGATGTCTTCTCAGACGGGTATATGAACCCGTGTAAGTCTTTTTACAATGGGGGCAACCAAATTTGGCGGTTCCACCCCCCTTGCTTCCTCCCTGCTTGGTGACATATTTCCATAAGGGTGTTGTGTCTTCCTTGGTTTTCATTTGGTTTCCCTCCTCCTCCTCCTCCTCTTCTTCCCCTCCCTCCTCCTCTCCACGGTATGTGCCACTACCCACTTCTTCATCATCTCCCTCTCCCTCATTCCTCCTCCGGTTTTCAATGAACATCATCAAAACAACAAATGGAACCAACAAAAGAAACCATAAACCCATCATCATGTTTGTTGGACTTGGAAGTTGGAAGTGGAACTAGAGTTTAACCTGTTGCCCTGCAATAGAAATGATGGAGAAAGCATGGGAAAGAGTAGGAGAGGAACATTTACAATGACATTCTAGATTCTAGTCAAATTTCAAGCTTAAAAAATTCAAGTCTCAACCATCAAAACTTCAAGTTCAAACTTCAAACACAAAGCAAATCAACAAGAAAGGGTTTAGAGCCTACCTATTTGGATGTCCAAGACTCCAATGGTAGTGAGTGTGCCAACTTGCCAAGGCTCCAAGCATCCAAGATTCCAACCTTCTTCAATCTCCAATGACACCTTCTCCTCTTCTCTTCTCCTCTTTCTCTTCTTCTCTTCTCTTCTCCTCTCCTCTACTCTCTTCTCTTCTCAAACAAACAAAGTGACAAAATGGAGTGTAGAGGAGGGCTTTATACCTCAAAGCCCTATTCCCCCCTCCAAAACCCCAAGCGTGGACCCCACGAGCTCCAACTCACCATGAAAATCGCGGTTTTTGGCGAATCGTCCGAGGAAGCTACGGGAATCGATTTCGGAAGCGACCGAAGCGTTTTTTTTTTCGCCGGAATCGCTGGGGGAAGCGAACAGGAAGCGAATAGGAAGCGAAAAGGAATCGATCCGGAAGCGACGCTTCGGATCGATTCCTGCACGCTCTCATACAGTGGTAGGGAGCGAAAATTTGAACCCCGAAGCGCGCTTCTCAAAAACGATTCCGCCCGGAAGCGAAAGCGAATCGCGCTTCCGCCTAGCTTCCGCCTAGCTTCGGCCGGAAGCTAGCTTCCGGAGCGGGGGCGAGAGGGGGGAGAGCGCTTCCCCGCAACTTAGGGGAGGACTATAATGTTCCCTTTTTAACATATAATGGAATTGATTGAGGATTGATACTGTTGCTGCCGGATACGCAACTCGGGGGAAAGGGGGTTAACCGTTAGCGTGGCAGAAATCTTCAAGCCACCGGGTGCGTCCTTGGGGGCAAGCAAAGAGTTGAGATACTGTCACTCAACACTCGGCTCCTCTGTCTAAGCCAACTCCTAGCGAAGCCAAGGGGGTGGTCCCTATCAAAATAAAATATGGCCTTTAAGCTACATTACAGAAAAAAAATGATTCTAGGAGTTTGAAGACAAATTAATACTGAACCAAAGATTGCAAGTAATATTTAGATCAACAGCATGAAATTAATACATCCATTTAACACATGATTTACTTAATTAAAAAGTGTGATTGTTACAGATTGTACCAATGCTAGAATGGAGTCACATAAGTTGGAGTGATGCTGTGTCGTGAAAGTGTTGCTAGTCTTGTTGGTCAGTTTTAATTGATTTTATTAGATGTGTGAATTAAGGAATGGGTTAGTTCTTGGTTTAGCCCAATTCCAACTTAGTCCTTCGAACTAAGCGTAGTGACCAACTGATCAGACTAAGCTGCAGCAGTCAAGAGCATACTTGGAACTCAAGCCTTGGGAAATTTTATTAAAGAAAAAGTAAAGTTTTATTATGTGGTCGAGAATCTCTTTTCACCTACCAAGGATAAACCCTTTCAATTTACTTCGGGAATACAACGTCTTAGATTTTATTGATAATAATGTACAAAAATTGTAACAACAAAATTATTGACGACTGAGAATCTCTTTTCCCTTTCGGTACTTCGGGAATGCACAACCGGATTTAGTTTTTTATGTTCATTAATTGTAAAGTACATGATTGTAAAAGCAAGATTGTAGCAGTAAACAATAAAACTAACTATACAACCCGAATGGAGCGGATTGTGTGCATGTGAAAATAAAATAAAATAAAGAAAAAATAGAACAAAAATTGCAAACCACAAAATTGAGCTTGCGAGATCCCCCAGGGGGGATTAGGTGTAGGCACTGAAGTAGCCCACTTGCCTTTATTACTTATTTTACAAACTTTAGAAGGTGGCTGCCTTTGGTCCTTATGAATCCGGATCCAAAGGCTTAAATGGTTTCAGAAATGATACAAAATGGAAGAATGTTGCTCCAAGAAGCCTTAGATGGCTTAGATCTTCAATTTTCCAGTAGCACCTCCTCTTGTTATGGCGATAAAAATAACAAAACAGCCACCTGAAATGCACCAAATGTGCCAAATAAAGCGTTATAAGCATAAAAATATTAAGTAATGAAAGATAGGAAATATGCACAAGTACTTAATCAAGTTAGATCTACTCAAAATAAGGCTTTAAAATCCTAGATCTAACCACATACTCAAATAAATCAGACTCTTAAAATATTCTTTTCAAATGAAACTAATTTATTTAAGCATGAGAGTAACCTTAACCAAAGAGAAAGTTGAATAAAATTGAAGGAGAGAGAGAGAGAGAGAAGAAAAGTAGGGACCTTGGGAATGTTTGAGCTGTGGAGCTTGCTAGTGGAAAGCGGAGGGACTATGTCCTTAGGTGCTCGAAAAGTGGTAGAGTCAAACAAGATCATCCGCACGTTCAAGCTAGGAAACTTGCACAGTTCACAATACTTGCAACAAGGGAATTAAATCCGGTATTTCCTACACGAGGTTAGAAGAGCATCAAATAGACAAATTATATATGCAAATTCTAAACCTCTAAGCATAAGAACAATAGCAAACAAATTCAAACTAGAATTATTTACCCTATGAGTTGATACCAACTTTCATCAACGCCAAATCAATCACCACAAGATGCAACATTGAAACAATACAAAGTTACCTCATACATCACTTGATAATGATCATCAACACACATTTGCTCGACACGAGAGATTTGCTTCCAAAGCCTTCTTATTCCAAAAAAGAAAAACAATGCAACAATTACATACTCCAACAGCCCTTCGGTCCTCTCTGACCTTGACAAATACAAGAGAGACCTCTTGCTTAAATCGATAAACAGCCCAAGAGGGCAACTTCAACAAGAGGAGGGTGAGCTTATACATGTGCCGACCATCCAAAATGAGAAGGGCCCATTGTGAGATATGATAGAGATTTGGTTTAAAGAGGGATGTGCCACCTCTTATGAGGTAAGCACACCCTCCTCTTGGAAACTCCATCATCCAAAAGATGGCTGCCACATCAACTTATTCATTGCCCCTTTTTTTTTGTCACCCACATGAGCATGTTCAAAGATCTACTCATATCTCTAATGATTTGATTTTTGACCACATGCTTTAACCACCAAATCAAGTCGCCTTTCAAAAGAGATAAGATTGCCACATTTTCCCACATGTTAATTGCCTTTTTTCATTATATTTGTTTTTATATTTTGGTGCATTTTGTCGCTTGCCATTTCTGTGACATTTTGTCATCTCCTTAAGAAAAAATGCCATAAGTGACAATTTAATCACCCGAAACCTAGGAAAATTGGGCTCCAGGGTAAAGAGGACGCTTTGAGCGTGAAAACGAGCACCTCCGAGTCAAATTCCACCTCCAGACCATCCTTTTATTACAATTTGAAATTTTCCAATTAAACCATTAAAAATGGTTTAATTTTACGTTAAAAATTATTTTTGCTGGAATGAACTCAAACTCCTAGGGGACCTAGCCCATGCCGATATGATTCATTATTGATGGCTAGCATGTAAAAATACACAGACATTTAGGCTTTAAATACCTCCCAAGGTTTGACCGCCAAGGAAAATACCCCAGCTTTGGAGGTGTGAGTGAAAAACTCAGGAATTATATGTCACTGAAGCGCAACGCATAATTCCTAAGGAAAAAACACTCTAGAGTATCCCCTTGATAGATAAACCTAAGGTAAGCCAAGCCTATTACAAAAAGACCATGCTTAGACCAACTTATTACAATTCCCCATGGGGGTATGGACATGCAATTTTTTTGAAAAAAGGACAAAAAATTGGCCTGATGGATCATGGAACACTGATGATGAACAATTTAATTGTTCAAGTCTTTGACGGTTCACTCAGAATCCACTAAGTGCAATTTAGTGGATAACAGATACCATTCAAACCAAAAGAAGATCTTAATCATGGTTATTAGATCATCAGTAGATAAAAGAGGGCCACGGGAACTATGGGCCACCTGAATGCATTACATGCGGGCCATATTTCATGATGCATGCACAGAAATACCTTTATTAATCCTTCATGCACACAGAAAGCAATGCATGCAAGTCAACTAAGAATTAGAGGCGAAAAGCGACCTAGGCATGCAAAAGTTAGCTCATGCATTGTCAAAGTTATAAAAGAAGGATAAAGTGAATGAATAGGCCTGCTTAGTGATTATTGATTTGAGAAGTCGACTTGGAGAGTTCAGAGAGCCAGTTTGGGGTTGAGGGCACCACTCAACCATCAAGTGTATTTCGATAGTGAAATCTATCTTCCCTAGTCATTATCAGGGTCGGATCATCCAGATTCAACATTATTACTATCATCATACAGGATTCTTCAGCACTCCGCAGGATTCCAGCTACATCCTGGAGAAGGAGGATTTGCCATCTCTTGCATGGGCGAATTGGACAAAGGAGGATAAGTCATATCTTGACAGATAATCACTATTCAATTTGCATGTTGCTTCTATCTTTCCGAGAGCACCACTATTAGCCTAGTTACTGAATACAAGCTTCTTATTCAGCTTCACAAGAGGGATCTCGCCATTCCATCATTCAGAAGGGAACCTTTCCTTGCATGGGCGACTTTTCTTGAGGAAGATATTCACCCTTTGACCTAGAGTTCATGCATGTGGCTTCCATACCGACCAGGAGGGCATTATAACCCTAGTACCTTCATCCGAGAGCAATCTGACATCATTTGAGCACTCATGCATCCATCCACATATTGAAGAAGGCACATTCATACCAAGGGCGCATTATTGGAGAGAGGACAGCCCATATCTTAGCAGTTTCTTCATGCATAGCTTGCATGCTTAGCTTATATTGATCTACATCAAATGTCGATACTATTGGTACGTACATGCAACTTTCTATCCCTACTTTATAGCATTTCTGATTATCTGGATTATTTAGGGGTTGGAAAACCCATGCATTTGCATGCATGCTCATGCAAGCATAGTTCAGTACATGCATTCATGTTTTCTTCAAGTATTGGGCCATAAAGGCTACTAACTGTTAGATTATGGTAACTTCGGGATGTCCTCCATGGTTCAGATGCCTTACATGGAGGAACTTTGGTTGCATAGGCATTGGGATGGAGTAGAGAGTGAGATGCACTCTACTTAGTGGCATGAGCCCAGTGGGGGCTGCATGCGGAGCTCTAAGGGAGATTGACCTATGCATGCATGAGTATTGCATGACTTGCCAGCATTCAGTGACTGCATGCAAAAGTGACTTTTTGCATGCATCGGGAATTAGGGTTTTGGCAAACCTAATTCATCGGTGAGATTATTTATAGAGGCAGAGGGTCCCCAGATGGGGTTACTCAGTTGCATTATCAGAGAGAGATACTGCCAGAGTGAGGGGGACGAATCTGTCCATGTGGGGCGACTTTCTGAGATAGAGAGGAGTTGCTGCAGGAGCTAGGAAGGTCAGATCTGAGCTAGATCAGTGACCTTCAGTTCCAGAGAGGCTAGATACCCAGATCTGTGAGCTGAGAGAGCTCATCAGTGAATTTACTGTGGAGATTGGAGGAGGCCGAGTTCTCTGAGGAGGAGGACGTTTTTCCTAAGGAGGAGAAGCTCATTGTGAGCTGGATTGACCGATTAGGAGTAAAAGTCCTGAGACTTCCAGGATAACCTTACCTCGAGATTTGAGGAAGGTTAGGGACGATCGGAGATTAGATCTGTTGAGATCCGGAACAGTACGAGCATTTGACATCCAGAGGGGAGGGCGCACTTGTGCATGCAGAGAGGGCCGATTTCATCAGTGGGTAGTCTTCAGAGCGAGCAAATCAGAGCAGAGAGATCTAGAGAGGGCAAATCTATCAGAGGTACCGTCAGAGCACTCAGATCCAGTTTGATAGTTAGGGCATACTTCGTCAGTGCATGCATCAGCTGGATGCATGCAAATTAGAGGTTGTCCTGTTCAGAGAGGGATTGAGTTACCGACTGAGGTAATTCTGTATTGTACTGTCTTTTATACTTCTATATGCTCTGGGCTCGAGAGAGAAGATAGCCCCCTAGTTAGCTGGTTTTTCTCGAAAGGGTTCCAGGGTACATCTATTGTCTATTGTGGTTGATTGCTTTTATATGTTGTTGGTAGATGCAGATCTAGTGGTTTGAGTCTATGTTTTTATGAGTATGTACTGACATAGAGATTCATACTACTTGAGGTCTCAGACTGATCTAGAGGGAGTAGTGATCTCTGGATCTAATATATTTACATGGTATCAGAGCCCTGTTGAGGATCAAGGTGAGCGGTCACACATAGATCTGCAGTGGTGGTGACTAGTTCTGAGATAGATCTAGTAGATTTGTGGAGATAGAGGCCATATCTACCAGATCCGAACATTCCCGTTCAGATCTGTGGTTGTAGAGGTCAGATCTATCAGTGCAGATGGTTTGTGGTTAGATCTGAGATAGATTTGCCAGATCTATGATCAGGAGAGATTCTTGTATATTGTGGGTTACAGTTTCTTCAGTTGGAGTATGGCTACTAGTTTGAGAGTTGCGGACCGGTTGGATGGTGCCTCCAACTACAGTGCATGAAGGGCACGTATTACTCTCTTGCTAAAAGAGAGTGAGATATGGGATGTTGTGAACAGCATGACAGCAAATCCCGTCACTGTTCTGTCTGATGCCACTGCCAAAGCAGTGTATGAAAAAAAGAATATAAAGGCCCAGAGGATCCTGCTTGATGCGATCAAGGATCACCTTATCCCACATGTCTCTACCAAAGACAATGTGTATGAGATGTGGGATGCATTGACTAGTCTGTACCAGAGCTCAAATGAAAACTGGAAGATGGTTCTCAGAGAGAAGCTGAGAAGCATCAAGATGGGGAAGGATGAGAGCATGGTTACTGTTATCACATATATAGTAGCCGGGCTACCATACATTATTTTTCTCATTCCAGTACACTATTCAGCCAGTTCCCTTACATCTGAGATGCTGAGATGAGCATCTATATTGGATCACTATCAGATTGTGGACAGCAGTTGTATTCCCCATGCCATGACTGAGTTTCAGGACACTCAGAGAGATGACCGATGTAGCCATTATACCATTGGTACAGAGCAGACAGTAGTGCCCAGAGTTACAGCAGCAGTCTCAGAGGACAGGTGATGGTACAGGTTTATGAGCTTTCAGGTATATGACTCAGCAGGTATATCATGGTGTTATGGTTAGATTGCTTTTATACTTATTCTTAAAGCATGTCTTAGCACGTAGTGTCATGATCTGGCGATCATATAGATATTTGGACCTGGTTGACCTATTATATATATATTACTGTCCCTACTCAGACTTAGAAGTTCACTATTCATACTCATTGGTATTTACCCTCCTTAGGGAGAATAGAGGTGATCATTCCACCATACCCTGGCTTGCTAGTGTTGGCTCCATTATTTCATTGTCTTCATCCATCCGTGGCCTACCTTTTAGATTATCACCCTGACTTACTACTTGACTAGTGGCATGGAGGACTTTTCCCCACTGTAGCCTCTGTATTGGATGAGCTTCCCTGTTTATTGTGTCTCGGCTCTGAGTTGGTGACAAAACTCACCTATGGTGAGTTGGAGTTCCTTGTGAATTCCCCCTAGTCACTAAAGTTGTGTTGGCTAAACCTGAAACTTTTAGTGCTGCCATGAATACAAAATCTGGAAAAATGAAATGCTATATCTTGTATGAAAAGCCCATTCATGCAATGTGTTTCTAAACACACATGAATGAGAGGCATGCCAAATGAAAATGGCAATGAAAATAAAATGTTGTATCTTTTGGAAAATAAATACCTAGGTAAACAAGCTGTCCATGACACACCTAGAAGTGCTCAAGTAAACAAGTGCCTTAAAAACACACCTGCAGCAGAAAGCCTAAAAGAAAAAATGTAAATCTATGCAATGTGTTTGTAAACACACATAGATCAAGGCTATGGAAACTTCAGGCCCAAAAAGCAATGGAACTTAAATGCTATATCTAAACAATTGCTGGCCTTATTTGTATTATGGATTGTGCGCATCTGTGAAGGTGAATAAACCCTCTTTAAACAACTCATCCATTTGTGAGACACCGCCATTCCCTGTGTTATTGCTCATTCAGTATATACTATGGTGTATTCCCTTTCCCTTGCCAAAGTGTCACAAAGTCAAGACAGCTAAGTCATCCCTTAGCCTAGCCAGTTAATTTAAGCCTTCACCCTTCACTAGCAAATTGATCACAACTATGAAGTGAGTATGATCCTGAAAGTCTAGTCTGAGTAATAATAATAATTAACGACACTATATATTTGGATTTAGATCGCCAGTCATGATCACTCTGTGTTATAATTGCTATTTGAATAAATTGTAAAGCATGTATTAACCTTGATACTTTTCGGCAGCCTTGGATGATGGACTGAGTTATATTTGGTCTTGGTTGGACCTAGTTTGACCATGGAGGACCATGGGACATGAGATGTTAGACCTTATGATGATATGGATAGATGATATATGGTCTATGTACACATACAGGATGATTCTATGCAGCAGCTACAGGGTTATGATGATGATTCTGGGGTTTCAGCAGTATTTGTATATGTACAGCACATTATTATTGGCCCTGTTCCGGTATATTGGATATTTATTTTGATCATGCAGAGACTCATATGGTGTATGAGTACACATCTTGGATAGATTTGGACCTTCTGAGTCCAATGGGACAGTTTGTTTTCAGTTCCGGGCACTTACAGTGATGATTGAGCCTCAGTAGGCTGTCCCAGTGCAGTTTTGGTCTGTTGGAGGCCCTGTCGGAGCAGAGATGACTTTTATCCGGTTGACCTAGGGCGCTGATGATGGAGGGGGTGGTCCAGCCACTTGTTTTTACCATATTACCCCCCTTCCGGACACATTGGTGCCCTCACCTTGACAGCGCCAGCACTCCAGGAGGCTGTTTGGGGCAGTTTCACGCTTCCCGAGGCATTTCAGGATTGGTAGAAATGGCTATTGAAGAAATCGATTTGGGCTACTGAGGCAAAGTTATGGCATGGGATGATCAGTGATGATAGATCGGGACCTTCCACACCTTCTCTAGCAGTTTCAGCTTCATCGGGGCCCGCATCCATCACTTATGGCACTTTCTGTGGATTTTTTGAGGTCTTTTGAGGACCACGACTTCACTATGGAGGCACAATTTGGTACTTTCATGATTATTTATTGGTTATTGTGCCATGGGGATTGACCAAGGAGGGATAAAATTACCCCTTGGACCCACCATGAGCCTCTTATGATATTTTGTCATCATGATTTGGTGGGATTCCCCTTTTATAGGGCGACTTTGTCCACTTATGTTATATTTTATTAGTGATCCATGTATTTCATTGTTGAGCTCATCTCAACCATTGATTAGACATTTGTATCTTTTAATCTTAGCCACTCATTCAAAAAGTGGTTAGGGTTTTGGTGCCTCTCCTTCCTATTTAAAGGAGAGAGCCTCTCATTGTAAAGGGACTTTTGGCTCTGGATTATTGGAATAGAAAATTATTATTGCATCTATCTCCAATGTTGTGGTGAATGTTTTTGGTGTTCGTTCGTTGGTTCTTCCTTTGCACTGAGTTATTGGAGATCTTGTTTGCCATATCTTTTGTACCGCGATTTTGCATCTACAGGTGGAGGCCGATTTGCTTGGAGGAGGAGGTATTGGTAGGGGAAGACTCTCCCTACTTCTTCTTTGGAGCTCTTCGTTGGTAACAGGGAGTATTACTGTCCCAGGACCTTCTATTTCATGTTACTAGTTGCATTTCTCTTGTATTTCTTCCATACTTGCTCTTACTGATTGAATCTTCATTCCTTGGTTTGACAGGTAGAGGAAGGCGCACTTGTGGACTAGGGCATCAAATTGGCAAGCAAATCAACAATCTCTCATTTGATCTCTGCGGGAATCTTCCTCAACATCAAGGCATCTCATCCACATCATTCAGGTATGATCTCAAGGTAAGTTCTATCTCCATGATCTATCCAATTGTCAAAAAACATCTAAAACCCTAATTAATTAAAACCCCAATTTTGCATTTTCTCAGATCTACTTAGATCTATTGGGTTGTTGGGCGTAATATTAAGAACCCACCTCTATAGCATCCACGGCATCCCGGATCTATAGTTTGGTGAGGATTGGCTTCCATTTGACCCCCTTCCCAGGCCAACTTAGCTTCTCCCAAGCAAGGCGCACTTCCTAGTTTGAGCAGGTTGACCTAGATCTAAGCGATGGGTGTTTGAGATTTCACTTGATTTGACATCTACACATCAAATAACATACACCCAGGTTGTCACTTTTCTGAAATTCACCTTGTGGGCCCTATTCCACATTTTAAGGGATTTAATCCCCATTTTGGACCAATTGAAACACTTAAACTCAGATCTACTAAGATCTAACCGGTGGATTGCCACAAAATTATAGATCCATACCCCTACTTGACTGATCTACCCGGATCTAAAATTTGGATGCCATCCGACTTGATTTGACCTACCTAACCCCACTTTTAGGCCTCCTTGGGCAAAGTCGCACCACATTGGAGAAGTGAGTTCACTCACTTCGAGGAACTGGGTACTTGAGATTTTTGGAGATCTGAAACCGGAATAAATCAAAACCTAGGTCTAGACTGTCACTTTGTCAAATTTTGCCTTGGGGATTGCATTCCTTGTTTTAAGGGATTGTGGTCCACTTTGGTCAAACCTAGATCTAGATACATTCATCCATCAAGACATCTATTGCCCACTTGTCCCAAGTACTAGGAGTTTTAAACCACAAGTCAACCTTACTTTGACTCCACTTCCCAATTCCCAAGGCACTGGTTTCTCTCCAAGGTAGTTCAACCTTCCTAGATTGTTGGATTGACTTGTGGATTGACCTATGCATGGTGAACAAAACCCTCGAAGCAATCATGTATCATGGTCAAGCTTGTCATCTGTACTAGTTAGCCCCAATACAAACCTTAACTACCCTGCATTGGAACACGGTTCCCAAGGCAGTGGATCTTTTGACATTGAACTAGTACACTAGCCCTAGATCTCACTACAAACATTATAAGTCACTCCTACATTCAACTATGAACCAAAGCTATACCTATTGAACCCCTCACTTGGCTTGTGACTTCATCCTTAGGTCTAGGATAAACCATACACCTAACTTCACTTAGAAATATCCTGATTTGGTGTCTTGGTTTTGATCTCTCCTATCGGGAGTAGATCGGGTCTCCCCCTTTGTTGTCTGGGCTAGATAACATAAAGTGAAGGTTGCCTCGACTGGCGTGACAACCATACATATTGGAGGTCGAGGTGATCGTGGTTGCACCTTTTGAGTTGCCCTTCCCTATTGCCATCCATGACTGGATCCATCCATAGGGGTAACTACAGTTTAGGTGATAACAGTTACCTATCTCACCAAGATCTCTCAAGTGAGAGATGAGTTGGGAGCAGTCGATGAGAAGGTAGAGGACAGTGAGCTAGTTCGACAGGCCTTAAATGGCGTGTCTATAGCATGGGCAGTGTTTGTTCAATCCATCATAGGTCGTGAGAACCTTCCCAAGTGGGATCGACTGTGGGATGACTTCACACAGGAGGAGACCCAAAGAGGGTACATTCAGAGTTCAGCTTCTGCCATTCCTGAGGAGGAGGATGTGGCTCTCGCAGCAGGCGGGAAGCAGAGGGGCAGACAAAAGAAGGATCTGAGCAAGATCAAGTGTTTTGCCTGCAATGAGTATGGACATTATGCGGGCAGTGTCCGCATAAGAAGAAGGGGAAGCAGGCGAAGGATGAGCAGGTGGCAGCAGCAGAGGAGGTTGATGAGTTCTCTTCTCGGTTTGAGAAGGAGTTCTCACTAGCCACAGTTCAGTCAGGACATGATAGTAGCCCACCAGAGATTCAGGCTGATCAGAGATGGAGAGTGGACATTACTCTCAGCAGTTATATGACAGGAGTGCGAGATGCATTCCTGATCTTAGAGCATACGGCAGTAAAGTTGACTCGGGATGGTCAGGGGGTTGACCATTTAGTTGCTGGTGTGGGCAGAGTGAGATTTCTGCTTGACCGTGGGGAGCTTCTGGAGGTTTCAGAAGTGTTCTTTGTTCCAGGACTGACAGGGAGTGTTCTCTCAGTGGCAGCATTGGTAGCTGCAGGATACAGTGTAGTGTTTCACAGGGATCAATTCTTCACCTATCCTAGAGGAGTAGACCCAGTCTTATTTGGTCACAGGATTGATGGTGATTACTTGGTTCATGGACAACCTACTTCAGGCACATCAGGATGGCTAAGTGCATCCTCTTCAGATGCAGAGGAGGATGATGAGCGGGATGCTCACAGCAGAGATGAGGCCAGGAGGGGTGGGCCTGTTCAGTAGATGGGTGAGCGAGAGGCTCACCATGATGAGGATCAGGGCAGTGATTGCGGAGTTCCGATGGATGAGCGAGATGCTCATGACAGTGATAAGTCACAAGAGGTTGACCCCTTGGGCTCATATCAGATGGATGAGCATGTTGCTCATGCAGCCACCAGTCAGAGATTGAGCTGGTATGACATGGTTGAGATGGACTTGGCTCAGGAGAGAGCTCAGTCAGTTCAGTCAGTACAGAGACAGAGGGAGTTGACTTACAGAGATGAGTCAACTCAGGGTCATACGCAGATGATCTACAGAGCAATGGATCCACTTGATAGAGGTCTTCAGAGTTGGTTACAGCAGCAAAAACTCAGAGGGAGTCTGAGTCAGAGTGCAGTGACAGAGTCAGCGGTGGTTGACAGAGGGGCTTCTTCCGAAGCCACACATATGGAGATTGATCAGGGTGGTTTAGGTCAGAGTGTAGTAGTGACAGGCAGATCAGTTAGATCAATGTCAGCTACAGAGGACTTGTTGGATCCAGGTATCCATGGTAGGACTTCCCTCGTTAAGAGGGAGTGTTAGATTATGGTAACTTCGAGATGTCCTCCATGGTTCAGATGCCTTACATTGAGGTACTTTAGTTGCATAGGCATCAGGATGGAGTAGAGAGTGAGATGCACTCTACTCAGTGGCATGAGCCCAATGGGGGCTGCATGTGGAGCTCCAGGGGAGATTGACCTATGCATGCATGAGTATTGCATGACCTGCAAGCATTCAGTGACTGCATGCAAAAGTGACCTTTTGCATGTAAAAGTGACTTTTTGTATGCACCGGGAATTAGGGTTTTGGCAAACCTAATTCATTGGTGAGATTACTTATAGAGGCAGGAGGTCCCCAGATGGGGTTACTCAGTTGCATTATCAGAGAGAAATACTACCAGAGTGAGGGGGACGAATCTGTCCATGTGGGGTGACTTTCTGAGATAGAGAGGAGTTGTTGCAGGAGCTAGGAAGGTCAGATCTGAGCTACATCAGTGACCTTCAATTCCAAAGAGGCTAGAGACCAAGATCTGTGAGCTGAGAGAGCTCATCACTGAGTTTACTGTGGAGATTGGAGGAGGTCGAGTTCTCTGAGGAGGACGTTTTTCCTGAGGAGGAGAAGCTCATTGTGAACTGGATTGACCGATTAGGAGTCTGAGACTTCCAGGATAGCCTTACCTCGAGATTTGAGGAAGGTTAGGGATGATCGGAGCTCATATCTGTTAAGATCCGGAGCAGTACGAGCATTTGACATTCAAAGGGCAGGGAGCACTTGTGCATGCAGAGAGGGCCGATTTCATTAGTGGGCAGTCTTCAGAGCGAGCAGATCAGAGCAGAGAGATCTAGAGAGGGTAGATCTATCAGAGGCACCGTCAGAGCACTCAGATCCAGTTTGACAGTTAGGGCATACTTCGTCAGTGCATGCATCAACTGGATGCAGGAAAATTAGAGGTTGTCCTGTTCAGAGAGGGATTGAGTTACCGGCTAAGGTAATTCTGTATTGTACTGTCTTTTATACTTCTATATGCTCTGGGCTCGAGAGAGAAGATAGCCCCTAGTTAGCTGGTTTTTCCCGAAGGGTTCGAGGGTACATCTGTTGTCTATTGTGGTTGATTGCTTTTATATGTTGTTGGTAGATGCAGATCTAGTGGTTTGAGTCTATGTTTTTATGAGTATGTACTGACATAGAGATTCATACTATTTGAGGTCTCAGACTGATCCAGAGGGGGTAGTGATCTCTGGATCTAATATATTTACACTAACAAGCAACAACATCATCAGAAACTCCATAAACAGACATAAATTATCAATTGAAATATTACAAGATCCCTTAAACTTACAATATAATAAATTCCCAATGGCTATAACTAAATCATAAAAATACTTGCACTTATGTTTTATTTGTTTCCCCCTTTTTGACAACTTTTGATTACCTCATTTGGACGTTCTAATCAAAAGTTATGACAATTTTAAGTTGGTAACCTTTTAGGTTCTTCAATAAGGATTGTTGTGCAAACCAACCTTGCACCTGTTTTATATCCAAAATAATTGCCCTAGCTTTTCTACAATGGCTATAACTAAATCATAAAAATACTTGCACCTATGTTTTATCCTGTTCCCTCTTTTTAATAGCTTTTGATTACCTCAATTGGATGTTCCAATCAAAAGTTATGACAATTTTAAGTTGGTAACCTTTTAGGCTCTTCAACAAGGATTGTTGTACAAACCAACCTTGCACCTATTTTCTATCCAAAATAATTGCTATAGCTTTGCTACAATTTTTCCTTATAACAACTTGAAATGTCTGGTCTGCAATTCCACCGGTCTTTCTCGATTGGGACTGTTATCAATTCCACCATATATTCAAATTAGATTCCAGTCCTTTTTTCAGCCAATTCTTTACATTGAGATGCTTGAGATCAGCATCTGATGAGCATTCATTCCAGGATCACTCATATTTTTTGAGCAGCCCCTGAGCAAATAGTACAGCCTTATGCCATGACCGAGCCTCATGACCTCAGATTCGATGACCGATATAGCCATTTTTCCATACAAAGCAGTATGCAGTGCCTGGATATGCAGCAACAGTATTCCAGTTGACAGTTGATGGTTCAAATGGTTGGTACAGGTATATTGATATGCATTGGTTATGATGTCTTGCTCCTTTGCTTATTATGAGAGCTTGACTTGGTATCTTGAAGTTATGATCTGGCGGTATATATATGTTACATAGATATATGTCTTTCAATGATTATCTAAAATAATCTAATTTACTCCGAATATGAAATTCTTGTTTATACTCATTGGTTTCACCCTCCTTGGGAGAATGGACATGATCATTCCACCATTCATGGCTTCCTAGTTTTGGCATCACCTTTCACTTTCCCCATCCATCCGTTCTCTTCCACTTCTTGCTTTTACCCTGACTTACACCTTAGCCTGTGATATGGAGGACTTCCCCACTTTTTCCTCTGTGTTGGATAGCATCCTTGTTAGTTTGTGTCTCGGCTCTGAGTTGGCAACAAAACTTACCCTTCGTTGGGTTGGATTTGATACCTTGATCTCTCTAGTCGGTTGCCTCGATGTTTGGTCTTGATTGTAGATAATCCCCCTAGTTGCATAAGTTGTGTTGGCTAAACCCTGAAGCAAATAGTACTATCATCATTACATGCATGTGGAAACTTTATTATATCTTATGTGCAAGCCCATTGAAATAAAACTAAAATTGTGCTTCTAAGCACAATGAAAAAGGGATATGAAATAAATGAAATGAAAATACCCTGGATGAAAGCTTGCGTAGTTGTGCTTCTAAGCACATGCAAAATCCCCAAAAGGGTCATAAGGGCCTAAAGAAAGCAGTGGTTAAATATATGCGAAATCCAAAGACTATTGGCCATGAAATTAAATGTAATGATCAAATTCCTCACGGAGCCTACGGGTTGTGATGTGAGATGGAGTAAGGGATAGATAATTCTAAGTGTCCCCTAGAACCTCAAATTACGGTTAGTTGGGCACCCAGTCTTGGCGGTTCTAGAAAAGATCCTCACAAAGTTGTTTCAACTTGGATGTGAGCAGTAGACATTTGCCAAGGTTCAATAAGCATTTCTTAAAACAACTTATTCCATTTGTGAGACACTGCCATTCCCTGTGTTATTTTTATCCAACATATGATTAGGTGTGTATTCCATTTTCCCTTATCCAAAGTATCACAGTGTTCAGTCAGTACAGTCATCCCCTTAGCCTAGCCTTGCATTCTTCACCCTCACCCAATCCTATCAAAATGATCATGGCCATGAAGTGAGTATTTTCTTGAAGTTCTATTTGGAGTAATTGATTATTTTTATATTGCTTAAACCGCCAGTGATATGCTACTTTATACTTTGAGTTTTGCTATTAGAATGATTAAAAGAAGCATGCTTTAACTATTGGCACTTGCAGCAGCAGGCAGATTAAGCCTGGGTCACATTTTGGTCATTTTTGCCCTGGTAAAACTTAGTCAACCGAAGGACCTGAGTTGAGTTGGATCAATGATGTGTGAGATTGATGATTTATGGTCCTTACATACCCATTTGATGGTTCCATGCAACAGACATAGTTTTGAGATGATGGTTTGATGATTTTCATGGTTATTATTATTATTACAGACCATTTATTTTTATTTGTCCGAGCATGGTCAGGGTTACAGATGATTACACAGATAGCCATAGGGTGTATGGGTACTCATCTCTAGTACATTTCGACCTTCTAAGTCCATTGGGATACTCAGCTTTCAGTTTTAGGCACTTCCAGATGAGCTTTTACTCAGATTACCATTTAATTGCAGATTTGCCATTTAAAATGGCCTCACAACATAGTTTGACTTCTTATTTGGTTCACCTAGGGCGCTATAGAGGGAGTATGGGGTCCAGCCACTTGTTATTACCATATTACCATGCTCCCAAATATTTTGATGCAGTCAGTTTTGGCACCAAGGTACCGGGCAGTGAGTTATAGGCATTTTATTCTTTCACAGGTGATTTTTCTGAGGATAAAAATTGGTAAAAATGGTTACAGAGGAATTCGATTTGGGCTACTGAGGTAAGGAAATGGCATGAGATTGGTTTAGATGATTTGTGTGATGCTTCCCACAACTTCTAGAGCAAGTTGCAGCATTGAGTGGGGCCCACACACTCTCTGGGATTTGATATTATGGTTTTATTATGTCATTTAGGGGGCACCATTTGGCCATGTGGTCACAGTATTGTATCTTGATGATGTTATTATGTGTTATTGTGCCATGGGGACATCCTAGAGAAGGATGAGTACACCTCCTAGCCCCACCATGTGCTTATGTTATGACTCTAGTCACTTTTATGTGGTGCGTCCCCCCTAGGGCGACTTAGCTAGTCCGCCCCCTTCTATTTTTGAGTTGATCCATGTACTTTATTTTTAGGGTCATCATAGCCATTGATTATCACTTATGTATCTTATGATCTCAACCACTAGTTAAAAAGGTAGTTAGGGTTTTGGTCTCTCCCATTCCTATTTAAAGGAGAGACCCTCCTCATTGTAAAGGTACTTTTCGCTCTGGATCTTTGGCAATAAAGAAATATTTTGGGAAAAAACTCTTGTGCCTTTGTTATAGATTGTTCTCGTGCTTGATTGTAGCTCTGATAGTCTATCACATCTTCATTGTTTGATGAGTTTCCATGCTATATGTTTTGCTTGATGCGTGCTTTGCAGGAGGGCGACTTCACTAAGGGATTTCCTGAGGCTTCTCTAGATCCTTTCACTGGATGAGTAAAATAATCAAGGAGTAGTTCTTATTGTATCTGTGATCAATATTTATGCTTTTTGATTCTTCTTGCATCATTTACTTTCATTTTTGTAAATCAATTCTCATAGAGATTGTCATCTGCAGGAAGGAGGGCGCACTTGCTATTGGGGGGAAATCGATTTCATCTTGGGAGCTGTCAAATTAAGTTGGAGTTGCTTCGAGGGAGTTGGAACATCATTGCACTTGGCATCTACAAGTCACAGGAGGTAAGTACCTTCGTTTTTCTTGAGTTATTCATCTATTCCATCTGTCTACTTCCATTTTATTTACAAACCCTAAGCTGCTTTTTCTTCTGAAAATTCCCTGGCTCATTTTATTTGGAATCTTGGCAAACGATTTCTGGGTATTTCACTTTAATCCTAACCCAAAGTGGGTTCTCAAGGGCGTCATCCTTGAGAGACTCCATGTGGCCCAAATCCCGAGGCACTAGTCATTAAACCCTTGCGCCCTCTTATTTTTTGCCCTTTTTCTAGAATCTTTCGGGTTTGTGATCTTAAACACTGTCATATCCATTATCAAGTCTAATTTAATAGTACTGGATAGCCTCATCTTGGTTTTAACTCTTCTACTTTGGACACGTTTCCCAAGGCAGAAGAAATCTTCTTCATTTGCCGGTACCTTGATCCTAGATCTAGTTTTCATACTTATAAATCACTTGTATTTCAACATTGGGTCAAATTTACATTTTTTAAGCCTCTTGATCCAACATTTAACTCACCTTGTGATTTCATCCATAGATCTAGGGTCCATCATACCTTACACCTTACGTACTTCATTCATTTGATTTGAAATGGTGTCTTGGTTAGATCTCTCCTGTCGGGAGTTGATCTGGGTCTCCCCCATTGCTATCTAGGGCTTGGATAGCACAAAGTGAAGAGTGCCTCGATTGGCGTGACAACCAATCCATCTTGGGGATCAAGGCCCTCTTGTGTCACCTCTTTGGTTGCCCGTCCCCTCTGCCGTCCTATCTAGGATTATCCATTTGGGGCAACTACGTGTTGTGTGATAACAGGGACTTCCCAAGAGGAAGTTATGGATGAATTACCAAAACCTACCAATTTTATCCCTATTCTAGAGTGATCTTGTACCACCAATAACCCAAACATTTTTTCCCAAATAATGAATCTCAAACCTGTAACTCCCTATTTTTTCATCGTTTCAAAGAATCCAATCTCACTTCCTTTGGACCTCACAATATGCAGATATATCCATTTTAGTGAAACATACTATTTTTAACAAGGTTTCAAGACAAAACAAATGTAGTAACCTATATGGACTTCCTTTGAGAGATTGTTGTGCCTAAGTTGTTGATGATTGTAGCTCAGACAGGTACTTCTGCATAGGCCAGGTGCCAGGCATGCAGGAGTAATCTAGATCTCCTCTCTAGGTACTTGCTTGAGAGAGCAAGTGACTATTGTATCTCTTTCCTACGTCTAACTTAGGAAAAGCACGTTAATTAACTTAATGTTGGCTAATGACTAAAAATGAACTTAAGAGTACGTCACAATCGTTGATCTTAAGTGAGCCTTGAGATCTAATCTCAACCATCAATCACTTTGGAGATCTAGGGTTAGGCTTTTGGTCATTGAGATGATATGAAAGGAAGCCTTAGGAGAGGAGGAGACACAATAGTCACACAGAGTGAGTGAGATCTCATTGATTGGTTGGAGAAGGACTTTCAGCCAAGTGTGCAGGTGGAGGGTCAGAGGAAGGGTGCAAAGGGGCAGTGTGGGAGATAACAGCCAACCAGCAAGATTGAAGGATTGATCTTGACGTTTGAAAGATTTGGCTATTTGCTGATTTGCATTTTCCTTAGCGGGCCATTTTCCCAGGACGAGAGCCTAGGAGTTTATCTTAATAAAATCATTGTTTGTTGGTTTTTCCCAATTGGGGTAATAAATACTGTGTCAAATGTGATTGATTTCCTGTTTTATTTCGCTATGTTAATACTTAAAAATGTCACTATGTTTCTGTTTATAATGTCGTAAAATTATTGAGAACAGAGATCGAATCTGTTGTTTAGAATTTAATATATGTCGTTGGGATTTTGAAGAGATATAGTATGGTCCGTATTCTTTTGAACCCTTCAAGTCTCATTCAATTTCGATATTCCTATCCAAAGGTATGGATAAAATCATGAGATGTCCTCCTTGAAGGTGCTCAATCAAGATTTGTTAGCTATAAATACAACATGTAACGAACATAAATCACAATAAAGCATGATACATCTGCAAACAAATAAAAATATAGGTGAGGAGCACAACTCCCAAAAATATAACAGTGATGAATTACAACTCCTTGGATATTAGCAAAAGAACTCCAAATAAACCCAATACCTTCTAGTATAATAATCATAGTCAATGTGTGTAATATGAGTCTATTGACCCCTTATATCTACAAATTTTCACTAATTGCCTATGTAGGACCACTACATTGCCAACTTACCATTCACATATACAATGGAACCATTTTCCTTGATTAGGGTCATACATAGTACCCTCCTTTGAAAATATTTCCTCAAATCTATGTAGTTAAGGGTTTTACATACGATGAAACCAAGTAATAGAAAATTCTTAGATTTTTGCTCTCTTGTTGTTAATATTGACTATCAATCCATCCATAATTAATCTTTGTCAATGTCAATTGTTAATAATTCGAGGTCGCATTTTTGTTTTCTTTTTGATTCCGTGCCTCAACCATTGATGTTGATGAAGAGACTTCACCAAAGAAGTCAAGGAATACAGAAGATGATGACCGTCGAAAGGAGTATTTCTTCTAGTACACCAATGATTGCATTATCTATAGATGAGATTGTCGTTGGTGATGTATGAAGATCCAGGTTGCAGTAAACTTCCGACAAGCAAGAAGACAAAGATCTAAGGACTCCAGTGATCCCTGCAAGGAGACAAAGATCAAGAGGGAGCCCACAAAACAATAAAAGATAAGTACTTGTACTCTCATTTGAATTATTCTTTAAATCTTTGGTTTAAAGGATAATGTTCATATCAATTATATGTAGATATGTGTTGTGATTTTCTTTTATGGATTTATATATGACTGAGATCGATGAGCAATAGACTCATGTAGTGCATATATATGTTGGGTAAGCAGCCTATAGCGTTGTACAACAACCCATGAGCCCTTGTTGGAACTAGTCTAGGATGAAACCTCTTTGCTGACATACTAGAGCAGTGCACGCTCCTGATAGTATGTTCTGGTGGAGATTGAAGGCATCCAGATAGTCACCAAGTATGTTTGGGATATGGATGGAAGGAATCCAGATAGTCACCAAGTATGTTTGGGATATGGATGGATGTTGTGTTGAAGCATTGGCTAAGATGCTTACATGACTGTGTGAACTATTGTCATTACATTGAAAAATGATTTGATTTTCGTGGTTATGCAATGTTGCTGACTATTTGACAAAATCTTACTTGTAGGGAAAGACCATATGCTATGTCCTACAAGAGAAGGACGGTGGGACTTGTTCTGAAGAACAAGTGATGGATGTGTAGTCAGCCAGATTAAGATCTCGTTGATATTCAGTATTTGAGAGAGAGCAGGATGCTCAGAAATGGCTCTCAAGATCAGATAGCAGGATGGCTTTGGTGGCAGAGGAAGCAGCTACAGTGGATGTGATGACTATTCAACAGTAACAACAAACATATGTGAATCTACTACATTCAGTCATATGTGGACCCATGACCCACATGCCCAGGAAATCTCATATGATGACTGACAATTGGTCTCTCTCTACTACAGATGTTCATCCTTTCGATGAACATAAGGAGTTGCAGTTAGTAGCAACAAATAAGTTCCCTGAAGTTCATCAGTTACTTCAATATGCTACCTGAGATGTGGGGACTACATGAATAGCAGTTGGCTTCCAGTTGAACATTGCTTATGTCTGAGTGGAGAATTAGCATGCTCTAGGACAAGAAACACTCAGTTGACCTCAGAGGAGGTGCAGTATACATATACCCAGTGAGAGCAGTGGCTCAGGAGTCAGCATGTGCAGATGACATAGGTTGCTGATGATGATTCCTTGATCGTGATGCTCTATACTAGTGATCAGTTCCCACCAAGACAGAGAGATTTATTGACAGGTACGGAGGGAGTTGGCCTCTGAGTTCAAGATGAAGGGTCTCAATCTGATGCATTACCTCTTTAGATTAGAATAATGACAAAAAACAGATGAGATATCCCTCAGTCAGAGGGTATACATAGTTGGGATACTGAGAGATTCATGATGTAGTTTAGATTGGCATCAAGGATAACACCTCATACATACTGTTGTATTAGTCAGTAAGCAACTCCATAGGGAGAGTATGATGCAGAGTTGCAGAGGTAATCTGTAGCATAGATCTCGAGGGAGTCTAGATTGCCATCCAATATTATTGAGAGAACAAGAAGTTCATCTCAGTAGACTCACTTGATGAGACATGACTCTAATTGATGAGCAATAGTGTCCAATAGTACAGCTTGCAGTGGTATGCTCTAGCGCAGAGGGAGCGGAACATTCCAGCACAAAGGGAGCAATTGCAGCATATCGAGATTTAGTAGCATTATATTAGAGATATGGTGCAGAGAGGAGCAGTTCAACTCCTGTATATTCCGACTGATGATTAGGTTGCCGACATTCTCACCAAACCTCTTTCCAGAGTGAAGTTTGTATACTTTTGTGAACGGCTTGAAGTGTTGGAGAATGCTTCCCTTAGTGAGAGGGAATGTTAATTAGTCCTGTGTGGACAAACGGTCCTGTGCAGACCGAGATGAGTTCTAGTCCTATGTGCATAGATGGTCCTATGTAGACTGAGATGAGCTTTAGTCCTGTGTGGACAGATAGTCCTGTGTAGACCAAGATGAGCTTTAGTCCTGTGTGGACAAACGGTCTTGTGAAGATCAAGATGAACTTTAGTCGTGTGCGGACATACGGTCCTGTGTAGACCGAGATGAGCTTTAGACCTGTGTCGACAAACGGTCCTATGTGGACAGATGGTCTTGTGTAGACTGAGATGAGCTTTAGTCCTGTGTGGACAGACGGTCTTGTGTAGACCGAGATGAGATTTAGTCATGTGTGGACAGACGGTCCTGTGTAGACCGAGATGAGCTTTAGTCCTGTGTAGACCGAGATGAGTTCTAGTCCCGTGTGGATGGAAGGTCCTATGCAGATCGAGATGAGTTCTGTGTTAACTCATGTTCCTATGTGGCGAGGACTCTTGTGTAGAGTATGCATGTATCACTGTGCGGGATGTTGTCCTGTGTCGACTGTATTGACCTTTCTTACAATGACGAGATGTACGAGACAAGTCGTGACGATCAAATGATGCAGATGTGTTCCAGCGTGATGATACCTCTCTAGCTAAGAGGGAGTGTTGTTGTTGTAGCTACGTGAGGTATCCTCACTAGCTAAAGCCGACCTTCAAAATAAATAAAATGTATTTTTATTATTGCAAAAGAGAAGTAGGCCCAGTAAAAGAGACACATTGGCCCCAGTTGGAAAAGTCACTTCAAAATCATGTATAAATAGGAGGGATGCCTCCTCATTTTCTCTCACCTCAAGCAAGTTCGCTCAAGCAAGGATAAGTTCGATTTTTGGTTGTAGAAGACAATTTTTGGGGGCTTCTTCTTTGGCATCTCTTCTCTTTGTGATCTTCATTATTCAAGATCACTCTTATCATTGTTGTACTTGTATTATGCACTGAATCTCTAAATAAGAAAGGTTTGCTGGGTTTTTCCTGAGTTTGGGTTTTCCCCGGGTAAACTATTGTGTCTCTATTTTGTTTATGTGCATAGTTTGTTAGACACAATGGCACAATGAGAGAGGGGGGGGTGAATCAGTGTGGCACAATTTTCTTATATTTATTCTTTCAATTCACTAGTAAATCAATATTCATATTAGTCCACTTAACATCTAAATACAATGTACACAAATGAACAAAGATATATATATAAATAAGCTTTTTATATTGTGATAGGAGACTTCAATCTCCAAAATGGGATACAACCTGTTATCAACTATATCTGTACAATAGTTGAAACCTTATTGAGCCGCCAGTGTTGGAACACATCAGTGTTCACTTCCAGAGTATCTGGGTTTCAGATTTTTGGGTCTAGCCAGTTTTGTTTTTGAGTCGACATGACCATGGCCCCATGGGGGTTTGTAACAAAGTGTGCTAGTAGGGTCTGAGTGGCTCGGCTCCCCATGACTTGATTAAGCAACTAAGGTATTCCAGGGAGTTTTTTCCCTTGTCAATTATACTTTGCTTAAGGCGATGTATAATCAATGAGGTTTTCTCCCGCTTCCTCCAAAGCTGGAATGCCCGATTTTGAAAATTTGAGCCGTGGGGGGTTATTAGAGTCCAACTAATATGTATAAACCTACTAGACACTATTAGAATAGGTTTTGGTCATGTCCTAAGTCTCTAGGACCCCCAGAAAAAATTTCGATAAAAATTTTACCGGACGCGTTGGATTTGGGGTTTTTAATTTTTAATTATTTTTAAATTTTAATTAAATTTCTCTATAGTTTAAATAGAGAAATTCCAATTTGTAATATGTCAGTCGTCCGAGGTCCGAATTCAATGATTGATGGCTCGTTTCATAAGCCAAAAATCACACATGACCCATGGACCAGCTAAACCCAACTTTCGGATGTCAATTCAGCCTCATAATTAATATTTTCTCTAAAGAGCCATTACAGAGAAATTATTAATTAAAATAATAAAATTGAATATTTTGGAGATATCCAAATCTCTCCAAAATAATCAAAAAAGAATGAAATAAAAGGCTAATTGACATGGCACTGGGCATTAAAGAGGATTCCAATCATCTTAGTCATCAACTAGACCACTATCCAATCAGCACAAGTCAAACTCCAATAGAGAATTCGCCCTCCTTCCTTGAGAAACTCGATTTGGTGATGTGGCAATTGATTAATGGGTTGGTTGGCTTCATTAATGCAAGTGGTAGGCGCCCTCCCCTAAATTAGCAATCACAAAGCTTGGCTCTCACCTAACTCAAGCGAATCCCTATACTTGCTCCACTAAACTCCCACACCAAGCATTCGCCCTCCCTCTTCTAGCTCACGCCCTTGCCTTGTGTGCTCACGTGGATCCTAGTTGGAGGCTCTCCATTGGTGGGTGAAGCTTCCCGTGTTGCCCCAAACCTATGTCAACTCATCTACTACCACTCCAAGCCTCCTGATGACTAGTTTGTGATTGGAAATCGAATTTTGTCAAGTGTTATTTGGCTCTCTTTGGCCAAATTCGAATTAGGGTTTTAATATTTGGTTTTGCTATTTAAGAGAAGCCATTTGGGCTTTCTCTGGATGGATTGTTGATGCAAGAGAACTCTGCTGAGAATTGTAATATTGTTTTGCTCATATTGGAATAAAAGATCAAGACTTTGGAGGTCCATGTGGTTTCAAATTTTTGTGGTGAATTTGTCTAATGCATTGAGGTGATACCTTCCTAAAACCTTCCTCTTATTTATGCAAGTGTTTCTTTCATCATTGCTAGCTTAAGAAGGCTATTTCTAGTCCATAAGAATAGTCATTTGTTGCATTCAAATTGATTATGTGTGTGATGTTTTCCAAAGATTTAAATGAGCAAGAAGTATTCGGTTATACCAATGTTGATTTAGTCTTGGTTATCTAACATACTAGTACTTGATTTCACTTGTGTGCTTGAGTGTGTTGGGGTTTTACAGGTATTATCAAAGGTGAAGACAAGCGTGAGCTAGGTTGCATCTAGCTTGACTTCACAAGCAAGCCTTTTTCCACTAATATTTTTGTTCGGCAGGATCCTCAAGCTCTTTCAATCTTCCTTCAAGAAACGAACTATAAAGAGCTCTCTCCCTCACCCATCAAAGTTTCAAAAAAGTTACATCTTAAAATTTTGGTTACCGGTTACACTAAGAAGCCCTAAAACTTTATTCTTCAAACTTTTTTGGCTTCTTGGCCTTGTTTGGCCTTTTGCTTCCCCTTCTTCTACCTCATTCGTTTGCCTTACCTATCTTCTTTTTTGCTAGCCTCCTCATCCCTTTCGCCTTCCTCCTTATCTCCTTCTCGTCTTCTCCTAGCATCTCTTTGTTTTTTTGTTTTTTGTTTTAGTGTGCCCTAGTGGGGCCACTTTTTCCCAAAGTGTTGGCCCATTTTGAGCCTGTCTTACCCACTTTCGGGCTCTTTTGCTCTCTGTTTTGAGCACTTAACAGCCCACTGTTTAGGCATCCAATTGCTCACTGTTTGGGCTACCTCTTTCACCCACTTTTGGGCTCTTCATTACCCACTGTTGGGCATTATTTGCCTGCTGTTTCGGGCATTCTCCAGCTCACTGTTTGCTGCCCTACCCTATCTCTTTTCACACTTTTCTTGCTGCCCATTTTACTTCTAGTTCTCACTGTCCTCTTGACTGAACCTTTGTATCCCTTTCATCTTCTTCTTTGCGTTCTCCTTTCTTCCCTTTTTACTTTACCTTTCTCTTCCTCTCTACCATTCGTTCTTTTTCCTCTTCCTTGTTTGCCTTGCTCCTCCTTTGTTAAGTGTAGATTTTAACTAGTTAACAGTTAGTTCTTTGTTAGTTTGCATTGCATTTAAATCTCAACTTAGTTAGTATTGCTAGGGTGCATTTCATTCTTTAGATTCTAGTTCATTTTGGTTAGTCTTGCATCTAGTTTTATTTAAAGTTTGGTAATTTTCATGCTTAGATCTCTTTTTTCAAAAAGTTCAAAGCTTGCATTTACAAAGCTGATTTGGCATATAGAGTAACTTGTTTTCTTGCATATAGATCTTATATCTCATTTTTAGATCTTAGACTTAGTTAGTTTCAATTTATTTTTGGTTTGATTAACAATGACAGATATATGAGCTTGGTTGTGCTTTAGGTAATCAAGGAAGACATTTACAAAGACAAGAAGCAAGGAGACTTGAAGAAGAAACCAAGAAGAAAAAGAAGTGCAAAACCCAAGAAGAATAATGAAAGCAAGAAGAGGATCTTAAACCAAACAAATCAAAACCATTATCCTTTTGTAAAAGCTCTTAAGAGCTTCTTAGCTTTCTTCTATTTTATTTTCAAAGTCCTTTCAAAGGGTTAAAATCCCAAGGTGTTTGTAATTCATTAATAAAAGATCGTTTTGAGTGGGGTTTTTAAGTCCCCTTTCCCGACTTCCCCATTTGGGGAAGTTTGTTGGTTGTTTGTCTTCTTTCCGTACTTAGTTTAGTTTATCTTATTTTCAGTATCTCTCATGCATTGCAAGTACATCAATCATTTACATTGTTAAATTAATCAACTGTTTGCTTGCACTTTACTTTCCTGTCATAGTGATTTTGCTTACAATCTGCATCTTAGCTTAGCATTTTATTTCTGTAACTCTCTTCCAAGTTTTGACCAGAGTAAGCTAACTTTGGGATTGTATCCCAAAGGCCACATAGCTTTGTGGTAGCTCATCGTTCCCCCATCAGCTTCTTGTGGACATCCAGCTAGCTGGAAGGTTTCCAAGACTGACAGTTCGGAGGTTGATCCCACCTTTAGAGTAGAATTGCTTGGTAGAACACTAGATCTTTCAATTATTTCATTTCATTTTGCAAGTAGCATGCTGGTTGTCTTTATATTTCTTTGAGCTATCACATGATTTAATTCCGCAAAGCTTCATAATTGTTTCCACAACTATTTCATTTTCTTGCAATAAAACGAACAAAGCCTCTTGAACTTGGCCAAATCCAAGTCAAAAGCACTCTCTGTCGGAGAGCATATAGATTTGCACTTTCCCCCTGCATTAGGCATTTTAAAGTAGGAAGTCTCTTGAACTATGGTCTTAAGACCAAGTCAAGAGCGCTCTCTGTCGGAGAGTTGAACAAGTGCTCTAAATAATAAAACTTTTCAATCCACACTTCCCCCTTAATTAATTTACCTTGGTCGTTTGTCCAACTCCCGTATGCTCTACCAACCGAAAACGGTTGGACTAGTACTCAGAAAGGTGAAGGATTTGATAATCTCATAAGTGATAATTAATTAAAACTTTCACCCCCATGACCAACGAACCGGCGTTGTTCAAAAAGTATTTTAAGCAGTTCTCAGGGGAGGCGCCGGAGTGCCCAATCTACGACACGGTGGCTGGTTCGCATTGCGCGCCTCGCTGTGATTCCAGACAGGTCCGACATGTCTCTTAAAGGAGCTGCTTAGAATATATTTCCGAACACTCTTTTGATATCCTTGGTTTTAGCCCATAATAATCAAGACCATTAAAACTTTGAAATTTACCAAGATAATTTGCACAACGATCTCACGAACAGTTACTATCAAGACTTATTTTTCAGCATCCCCCAGCACTACAATTCAATTATTTTGACTCCGTTACCCATTGGATAAGGCACTGGTTCTTTTATCATTACATTTTTATCTGTGGATGCTTCTTAATTATCTCAAGTCTTTATATACTGTTTCGCAACGTGGATTGCATCTTATCTTGTGTTTTATTTAAAAGTAAATCGTGTGTCTTTCATCACTAAAAACTCCTAAACAACACCCATCCGCATCACCGTACATTTTAAAAACTTAAAACATTGAGCCTTAGTGAAACTCTTTCTTAGGGACTACCCCCCTTGGCTTCGTTAGGAATTTGCCTAAACGGAGGAGCTGGGATTCAGGTGACAGTACCTGGCTCATTGCTTGCCCCCAAGGCCACACCTCTCTCATTTGTAGTGAAGAGACAGCTTTCGAAAGATTTCCGCTGCTGGTGTGCAATCTGGCGGACAACACAACCCAAGGTGGCACCACCCACCAGATGATTATGTCAGCTGCAATTGACTGGGATGCACCAACACCCCAGTAATACAGATTTACAAATGATATATCAAACTTTTCTTAAGTCTGTAATTTCATAATCAAACCCCAATACAATAATAACAACAAACCCAATATCATAACCAATAACTAGATTAGATTGTCTGACCAACTGACCAAACTTTTCTCTCCTGATACACCTCTGCTATACTCTGTTCTGCTCCTCTTCTTCACTGGTCCTTTGCTGATCCACTTCTCCCTTCGCATTGTTTTTGCCTCAGGTAAGCTTCAGACTCGCATCAAAATGCATATCTTAGTGCCTGCCTCACTTCCATCTGTGGCTGCCTCTTCTTCACCCGAAAATCAAAGATTAAACTTTATTATCTTCATGCTGCTGCTGCAGCTGCCTCACTGTGTAACCGAAAATCTCCTCAGTATATTCCGAAAATCAGAGCTCACTCTTCTCACACTCACTCCCCAAAATGAGGCGGATTGCGCTTTATTTATACACATTCTTCCATAAATTAATTTGTTGGGCCGACATGCTAAATGTAAATTATTTCTTTTTATATTTTTCAAAGATCAATTTAAAACTTGTTTTACTGGGCCGACTTGCAAAGAGCTTCCTTTTGGGTTACTTGACATTTTTGCTAATCCACATCCATACATGCTTATGCATCATAAGTAACACAAACAAGATTAAAGGTTACTCTAAGCAATGCTTCAATTTTTCTTCAAACGCTTCATCAAGACAAAGACCCCATTAATAAGTCATGGGCATCTTGTGCTTCAATGTGGGTTCCATCCTCAAAATCCAATCATTCTAGAGATCACATATGTGTGGGTTTCATGGCATCATCAACAAGCCATGACATCTTCAACAAATGACCACAACATGGGTCATTTGTTCCTCCTAGAGCTCCAATGTCCATATAGTGGCTTCAATGCCCAAACTCCCATGTCCTTCCAAAATGCTCGTAACCCTTCCATATGCCCGCAAGAGTCCTTAGAACAATGTCTGCAAGGGCTCTTAGGAATGCCCGCATAGGCCCTTAGAAAATGCCTGCAAGGGCTCTCATATATGCCCACAATGGTCCTTTTTCATATGCCTGCAAGCTCCATAGAAATGCCTGCAAGGGCTCTCATATATGCCAGCAAGGGTCCTTTTTCATATGCCCGCAAACTCCATAGAAATGCCCGCAAGGGCTCTCATATATGCTAGCAAGGGTCCTTTTTCATATGGCTGCAAGCTCCATAGAAATGCCCGTAAGGGCTCCATAGAGATGCTTGCAAGGGCTCCATAGAAATGCCTGTAAGGGCTCCATAGAGATGCCTGCAAGGGCTCCATAGAAATGCTCGCAAGGGCTCAAAGAGATGCCTGCAAGGGCTCTTAGAATATGCCTGCAAGGCTCCATGCTGTCCTTTAGATGCTCGTGCCCGCAAGGGCTCCTTGCTGTCCTTCAAATGCCCGCCATGTCATCAACCTTTATGTTGGTTTGTCATTAACCTTGTTACTCCTTTGTCATTAATGGCTTGCTCATGCTTTCCAGGTCATCAACCTTGTTACTCCTTTGTCTGTCCTTCTTGCCATGTCATCAACCTTGTTACTCCTTTGTCATTAATGTGTTGTCATCAATGACAACCATGCTTAACATAGTTATCTTTTAGTGATCCTATATTTGTTTCTAAGTTGAAAGAGATGAAAATTATACGACTATTATTGAAAATTTAGCAAAGCACACACACATTCATTTACAAACTAACACAACATTTTTAATGGAGAACCCTCGTGGGGAAAAAACTCCAAATTCAATTATGAAAGGGTCTATAGACCAACAAAAATGCATACAATTCTAAACCTGCACTATCTCTAGGACTTCCCATTTGCACGATTGTGTTTACAATCCCCCACATTCCTAGTGATAGAGTCAAAAGCCTTCTCTTGACACAGTTCTCTTCTCCTCCTTCCTTTGCAAACTCCTCAATGGCCATCGCTTAGTCGACGAACTCACTGATCAACAAATTCTTAATCCAAAGAATCAAGTGATCAATCATCCAAGCCCTGTATTGTCTATGGTATGCCTTTATGCCTTTGCTAAGAATCAATTATCCATTGGTTCCTCTACCTCTAGTTTGAATTGCTAAAATGGTTTGAATATTGTTTCGTAACTGTTGACACCCATCTAGTCAACAAGATCTCATTGTGTTTTCTATGCCAACACTTACTCATCTAACACTAATCCTTAATCAGCCATCATCTTGTCAACCATGCTCTATCGACATGCATCCACTTCCTTATTCTCTAATTGACAATGTGCTCCTCCAGTTGATCCTGCTTTCTTGCTTCCTCTTAGTTGTTTATGCATTGAGGTGGAAAATAGAAGGACGACTTCCACTAACCATAACTTTTGTGAACTAACTCTTATTGAGGTGGTCTTTGCATTGCTGGAAAGATGTCAACAAGATCTGTATGATACAAGGTTCGAACCTCGAGAGGCCTTAGATTCTGAGGATATCTGCTCCTCAAAAAGGGTTGTTTAGGTACTGAATCATGCTCCAAAAGTGAAGAACCTAAATCTGCTCTAAACTAACTAAATCTCTTTGTACTCTTCAAAATAATCCCCCACTATCTCGAATGGTCCAAATGAGTGTCTAAGTGTTCTACATGGTTTGGTGGGTATGAATAGCAACCCAAATCAAGGTGTGTCAATGACGTCTTTCAATGAAAAGGATTCGATTAATCGGCCTATCTATCAACAACTATCTTGTCTTTTTTCCTTAGTCGGAAAAAAAAAATTGCCTTCTACCTTACCCTTTGGCCTTCTTCACTTTCGCCATCAGAGGTTTCAAAACTCCCCTTTCAAGAGTTCTTGGTCCCTCAAGAACTCAAACAAATTCCTAGAGCATAATTCTTCAACATACCTTCTCAAATAGAATTGTAAGAATCTTTCTTCACCTTTACAGTCCTACAAAATTCTTCTTGCCACTAGGACACCTATTGGAATTTGCCTTTTTGGATTTACTATCTTGAGCTCTACCTCGTCTATTGAGCCTTCCTCTGCCTCGACTCTACCCTCTTCATGAAGTTGACCTCTTCCTTGAATCTTCTTTCTGCTTTTGTTGTTATTTTTTCCTTTTCACAAGGCTTTCTCATGCTTCTGTTGTTGATCTATCCTTTTCCAAAGGCTTGCCCATGGTTTTGTTTCCAATCTATCCTTTTCACAGGATCTTCCCATGCTTTTGTTGCTAGTGGTGGTCTATTGCTACAATTGTTGTCCAACTTGATTTGTCATCTTCAAGGCTTACCCTTGCTTGATTAGTTTGTGATCCTTATAGACACGGAACAACTATCCTCTTGGTTCTTTTTCCCTTTAAGACCCAATGGATCCTCACACACCTCATCCTTTAGCAAGTCTTGACCATTTGGTTCATGAGGCATATCTTGAGATCGCTTTCATAACACCAACATATTAGACTCTCCAAAATTGTATCTTGTTGTCACAACTCAACACTAGTGGTGAAGCTACTTTTGTAGACCCCTTTCTATATGCTTCCTTCTTAAAACGCGTTATTACAATTTTTGTTGTTGCCTCTTTTGCTTTCGATGCATTCAATGCTTCACTCCTCTTGATCTTGACTCTCCACTCTCTCTCTCTCTAGATTGACCTCTAAACCTTGGGATGAAGCTTAGGATAGAGCATCCAATGCCTAATCATCTTAAAATGGCCGCAAAAATTCTTACCACTACTTGCTTGGACATCATTGTATTTTTTTTGGTTATTCTTCCTCTATTTTTTTCCTTGCTCATTTGGACAACATTTTCGACAAGCTATCTTCTTCCTAAAACACCTATAATCTTTAGTGATGGATTGCTTCTTCCAACGCTTGGACACAAAAATGGTTATTCAATCCACAGAAAGAGCATCGATAAGAATACCAACATAGTATACCTTATGGTCTCTTTCCTTGCAAGAAAAAACACTAACAAGCAACATCCAAAACCCTAAACCATTCACAATACAATATTTAGGTATTCTGCAACATCCAAAACCCTAATCCGTTAACCTAGATTAGATTTAGACCCCAATCCCTTAATTAGGATAAATTACATATTTTCCAAAAAAATAAGGCAGCAAGAGCAAGGAGGATGCATCACTGTGCCCCCCACCCCCCCCCCCCCCCCGCTCGACAACGCACCCAGCGCCAACAAATATGGCAAAGCACTAGACAGACAAGGATCATAAGGTGACGCAACCCAAATGCAAAGAATGTTGTACAGGCGGCTTGCATACTTGCACTTTGTTCTACATCTTGCCTTCTATTGCATTAGACCATCCACCTTCTACAACTATTCCACCAAGATATCAAAGGCCAACATGTAATTCTCTAGTACCTACCATGTCCCTCTATAATCAAAAGATTCATTGTTATAAACATCAAGATTATAATGCAAAAATAATTCAAAGAAAAAAATAAAATAAACACCTATCGGTATATAATATATATATATTCAAGATAAATGATGATTTACAAGAATGAAATCTATGGGAATTATATGCCTCATATTGACCTTTCACGTATAGTTGTGTCTTTACATGAGGTCCCTTTTAATAATGTTTATATCTAATATCTAAATTATTATGTCCCGTGTTCCTAGGCCCTATATTCTAATGTTTATTATTAATATGCATAACATTGCCTCTCCCTAAAGATGCTCTATCCTCAAAGCAAGGGTAGTAAAGGGTATTGCTGGCAGAACTTTTCTTTTTCCTATGACAAATCCTCCTCTGCAAGATTCTTCCAATTTATGAGGTACTCGGTCATTGTTCTAGAGCAAAGTTTTTTCTCTCTGGTGGTGAGGATTCTTTCTAGTTCTAAAATGAGTATTCCTTACTCATCCAATATTGGTTATATCTAGATTGATTGTTGTTGTTCCAACATTTTCTTTGGACATGAAACTTGAAAAAAACTGTGGATGTGGCTTTTATCTAGTGATTCCAATCCATATACTACTTGGCTGATTTTCTTGTTGATTTCGTATGGGCCATAAAGCTTGAGAGCCAATTGTTCTTTGGTTTGAGAGAGAATTGTTTGTATCAATGAAGTCTTACAAACACCCAATCTCCTTCAAACCCTATTTTTGATCTATGTTGATTTGCCTGTTGTTTGAATGTTTCATGTGATTACGAGTCGTTGTTTAGTTTTCTTTGAGTATTTGAATAACCTTATGATTTTCAGCTCATTAATTACTACCCACAAGAACCCTGATGTTCATTAATGCAAATTCTTTCCACTTCACAGGTTCATAACCATATAGGGCTCTAAAAGGTGTCATCTGGGTGTGTTGTAAGTTGAATTATACCACCATTCCATGAGATGTAACCACTGTAACCACTTGTTTTGTTTATTTGTTATGAAAAAAAGGAGGTACACTTCAAGGCATATGTCAACAACTTCCATTTGACCATCTATTCAGGTATGGTACACTAAACCCATGTCGAGAGATACTCTAATTTGCTTGCAAAACTCTTTCATAAAGTTACTTTTAAGCATAGTATGCCTATCACTGACAATGAACTTAGGAAACTCGTGCAGCTTATAAACAGTTCTGCAAAAAACATCTATGAAATGTTTTGTTAGGTCTATTTTGTTTATGCCTATGCAATGTGCATACTTTGTTAGTCTATCAACCACCACAAAGATTTTGTCCTTCCCATATTACATGGGTAATCCTTTAATAAAAAAATTGGAGATTTCTTCCCAAATTTGATTTGGAATATGTAGAGGATGTAGTAAACCTAGCAACGAAATGTTTTCTCTTACTTCTTTGGCATACACATCACATTCTTCTACATATTTCTAGATTTCTTTAGTCATCTGTTTCCAGTAAAATTATTGTTGAGCAATATAGTAAGTTTTGACGAAGCCTACATTTCCTGTGACTGGAGAATCATTGGATTCTTTTAAGACCTTTAATTTAAACTTTAATGATGAAGCTAGATAAACTCTTTCTTGTACCAAATAATGTCATTTTTCCATTCAAATTTTGGGTTTTGACCAATGTCATTGATCATGAGTAAGATTCAGGGTCCTCAACAGATTCGGCTCTATTTTCATCTAGCAAGTCAAGGACCACAACTAATATCGCATATGAAACCCCCTGTTAACCCATAAATTGCATACACAACTAGAGGGTTAAGTTATAACTTGATTACATCACACTAGTGCATTCATATGTACATCCAAGGTTTCACATGGTTCAAAACCTTCTACATGGTGAGCTTCATTAGATTCTCAGGACTTGATATTTTTAGCCGTTCTTCTACTTTCTAGGATCCTTTTTCTGATGACATGCAAGGTATTTTATGAAACTACTATTTTTAGCAGTCAACGCTGCAAGGCTTGCATGTCAAACAAAGCACATATTCAGGTTTCTTTGTTGAAATTTTGGTTTTGTTGTCCGCCGAGATGCACACCAGCAACAGAAATATTTCGAAAGCTGTCTCCTCACTACAAGTGGGAGACGTGTGGCCTTGAAGGCAAGCAATGAGCCAGGTACTGTCACCTGAATCCCAGCTCCTCCGTTTAGGCTAACTCCTAAAGAAGCCAAGGGGGGTAGTCCCTAACAAAGAGTTTCTATGGCTCTGTGTTTTTTAGTGTTTTTGTATGTGGTGATGCGGATGAGTGTTGTTTAGGAGTTTTAAATGATGAGATCACAGTTTTTATATGAGTAAAATAAACACAAGATAAAGCAATCCACGTTGCGATTACAAAATATGATTGCAAGATGAACAATACAAATGACTTGAAACTTAAATAGGCATCCCCAAGATAAACTTTAAGCAAATGACAAGGACATATGGTCCAGATTTAGGTGATACAAGTGAGTTTCAAAGACCAGTGCCTTATGGAGTCAAAAATAGTGCTTGGATGCTGAAAAAGTGTAAGTCAAAATGTAATGTTTGTGAGATCGTTTTGCAAATGTTCTTGGTTTATTTTGGAAAGTTTTAGTGATCTTGATTATTAGGGTTCAAAAAGCAAGGATGAAGTTCAACCCGAAAAATATACCTTCAGTGGCTCCATTCAAAGACATGACGGACCTGTCTGGGATCACAAGCTAGGTGTTCTGAGAATTTAACCAACAGGTGCCCAGATTGGGTTGCCCGGCGCCCACACTTGGAATTTGCCCACTACCTGAGTATTTCTCGAAAACAACGCCGTTCATTGGTTATGGGGGAAAGATTTTATTATGGTTATCACTTGCAAGATTAACAATTCCAATCACCGTTCTGAGTACAAGTCCAACTTTTTTAAGGTTGGCAGAGCATACTAAATGATGGAAAGCAACAAAGTAAATTTTAGAGGGGAATGTGGGTTTGAAAGTATTTTATTATTAAGAGCACACAGTGAAACTCTCCGACAGAGAGTGCTCTTGACTTTGTCTTAAGACGGAAGTTCAAGAGACTTTAGCTAATCTATATGCTATATGCAAGATGATGCAGTGAGAATGCTCTTCGACAGAGAGTGCTCTTGACCTGGGTTATGGCAAGTTCAAGAGTCTTTGGTTCTTTGTTAGAAGACAAGAAGCTTGTAAACAGAAACCAAATGATAGCTCAATATTTATGAAAAATGAAACAAAGATCTGGCAGATTAATAAACCACTTGCAAAAAAGAACTAAATGAGCAACTAGTGTTCTACAACAGAAAGAAACTAATCTAGCAAAGGAAGTCACAAATGACTTCTACATGTTCATGAAATTTCCAGCTAGCTGGTCATACGCAATACACAGTGGGGAAAGAGAAGTAGCACGCAAGGTCAATGCAGCTCTTGGGATGAAATCCCAAGACATTTCTCAAGTCAAAACTATAATTAACAATTAAAATTCTAAGTACAAATGAAATTATTCTAGAAAATCAAAGCAAATCTAAACTAAGAAATGCAAGACACTCTTCCCCAAATGGGGAAGGAAAACCAAATATTGGAGGCCTTATCCCACTTCGCCTTTTTTATTAATCAGTTACAAAGTGAGGGAGTGAAAACCTTGAAATGAAAAGCAACTAAAAATTGAAACTAAAACCCCTTATTGGGTTTATACAAAGGAGAATGATTATATCTTTGTCTTCTTGGTTCAAATCTTCTTCTTCTTTGGGTAGTCTCCAAGTGGTTTTGGTTCAAAATTTCTTCTTGCTTCTCTTTTCAATAACTTGTTCTCTTCTCAAAACTTGTAACAAACAAAAAGTCCAAAAAACTCATACACCCATTAGCATTAGAAAAATAAAACAAACTTTGAAACTAAACTAGATCTAAGCTTGCAAAAATGAAACTAGATACTAAAGTCTAGCTACTTAGAATGAAATGCAACTATGAATATGAACTAGAACCAAAGTCTAAGATGAGATCTAACTAAAAGCTTTTAAAGAAATGCAACTAACTACTACTAACTCTTAACAAACTTTGTGCTTTTATGTGCTTTTAGGTGATGCTTCAAAGGAGGACGAAAGGAGGCTTGAGGAATGAGGAGGATGAGAGTGAAAAGAGGGAGAGAAGGTAAAGCAAAAATGAAAGAAAATAGGAGGTAAGAGATAGTGGGACGAAAGGAAAGGGAAGAAGGGAGAAGCTAGGGGAAAACAAAAGGAATAGGACTAAAACGAAAGCAAGGCAAGGGAAAAAAGCTAGAAAAACGAAAGACTAAAGGAGAAGAAAAATGAAGTAGAACCAGAGGGTTGAAGAAAAAGGAGAAAGCAATGGAGAAGAGAGGAAGACGAGAGCAAGAGGAAGGAGGTGAAGATACCAAATGAAGAAAAAGCCAAATCAAAGAGGAAAACGAATAGATGAAGGAAGAGCAAGGCCAAAGCAAGTAAAAAAAAAAACAAATACAAACACAAAAGGTGGTATCAAACCTTGGAACAAGGTGACCCCTAGAAGCACTAGTCCCAAAAACCTTCCAGCTAGCTGGATGCACGCTAGGATGCTAATGCCGATAGAGAAGTAGCCACAAAATTATGTGGCACTTGGGATCAAATCCCAAGCTACTTTCTCAAGACAAAACTTGGAAATAGAAACAAAAAGAAGAGAAATAGTAACCAGTTACCAGATAGATAAAATGTTTGTTGCTTGATGGATGAGGCAAGTAAGCCCTTTGTTTCTTGATTTATTAAAGCAAAAACTCCTTTGGTAACCTGCAGAATGAATGTGTAAACCAAGCAAGATCTCTTGCACTTGGGAGAATACCTGAAAGCCACACACTTAAGAGAGAAGCATAGATTGTATAATATTGTGCTAGATTGTTAGCCTTCTAATCACAAAATCAAATGCTTAAGAATCAAAAGCAAGTAACAAAAAATGGTATCACCTCATACAAGATGAAGCATGGCACACAAAGAGCTTCCACATTGACCTCCAAAGTCTTCAACTTTATTCAAATACTAAACAAGATTACAAAATTCTCCAGAGTTTCTATGCACAAATCTCCATGTGAAATGAGGAGGCAATGCCCTCATTATATAACAAAACTAAACACTAAACCCCTACCCTAATTCGAATTGGCCATGAAGAGAGCCAATGGCACTTGGCAATTTCGAATTCCAATCAAATCCATGTCTATCATACCTTGGAGTGATATCTCCAATAGAAAACTCGAGTTATCATTAAGGAGATGGGGAGGTGGCCTCCACCTTGGCAAGGCGCCCCCCATCTCATCCTTGGAAGCTTCACCATCCAACAACCATTCGCCACATGTAATATTTGAGCTCCCAAAAGAGATTAGCATGAGCTAAAGGATATACGTGAGTGCTAGCATGGGAGACAAAGCTTTGAGTTAACATCAATGTAACTCGTGTACAATGGGAGCCAAGGCCATGAGGTGGCTAGGGAGCCCACCATAATCTTTATTACACTCCCAACAATCCATTAAAAGAATGGCACATCACCAATTCGTAGATCCTCCCAAAGCTTGACGTGAATGCATGCAATGAGAGGTTGTAACTTGAAGTTCAAACTCATGATTGAGGTGGATCTTTGGAAGGTGAGAGTGGGAGGTGGCCTCCACCTAGGCAAGGCGCCCCCACTCCCATTCAATGCAAAAACTTAACTCAAAACCAATTAATATTCATCCACACCACCCAAATCAAGTTCTGCATGCAGGTGGGCGAATTCTCTTGGAGTTAATCACTGATTGCTGACTGGGTTGTTGACTGAATGATGACTGAGATGATTGGAATCTTTATTAATGCCTGGTGCCATGTCATTTAGCCACTGAAATAATCCAATTTGGATTATTTTGGAGAGAATTGGATTATCTCCAATTATTAATTTTTTGAATTT
Organism: Larix kaempferi; assembly: GCA_027924585.1. Taxonomy (NCBI): domain Eukaryota; kingdom Viridiplantae; phylum Streptophyta; class Pinopsida; order Pinales; family Pinaceae; genus Larix; species Larix kaempferi. The sequence goes on along the minus strand of BSBM01000322.1, from coordinate 11,775,087 downwards.
AATTAATTAATAATCCTCTTTTATTGATTTTTGAGGAATTGTTAATTAAGTGGCCAAATAACAATCCGAAACTTAGGATAAAGGTGTCCGAGGTCTAAGTATGATTTTTTGGCTTAGGAATTAACTATTAAGCCTCCAATCACTGAAAAACACCCCCGGACGACTGACATATTACAATTTGAATTTTTCCATTTAAACTATGGAAAAATTAATTATTAAAAAATAAAATAATTTACTGTCCAACGCGTCCGGTAAAAAAATTTCGGACAACGTCTAAAAACCATTATAGACCTAGGAAATGACCACTAACTCGACTCATAGTGTCTAGTAGGTCCATATTCATCAGTTGGACCCTAATAACCCCCCATGGCCAAAATTTCAAAATCGAGCATTCCAGCTTTGGAGGAAGCGGGAGAAAACCTTGTCAATTATATCTCGGCCGTAGGCAAAGTATAATTATTCAGGGTAAAAAACTCCCTGGAATACCTTAGTTGATAAACCAGTCATGGGTGACCGAGTCACTCAAACCCTACTAGAACACCTTTATTACAAAAACCCCATGGGGCATGGTCATTTCAGGACAAACAACAAACTGACTAGCCAAAACTGGCTGGGCACAAAGGATGGATCATCTGATACACTGGAACACAAACACTTATCATCTTTGTCAAATGGCGGCTCTTCAGATAACCCAACTATGGTACAAATATGTTGGTAACGGGTTCTATTGCAATTTAATGCAAAACTGAAATTTCACCTCACAAGAAGGCTTCTAGGATCCATTCTTGTGAATTTCAGCCTTAGGGCTGATTTGAACATTAATTTATAGCAGCAAACAGCGGACAATATTTCATCTCACTTCAAGGCAACTAGAGAAAAGATACCAAACATATGCCAAAACGTTCCATCCCTTAGGGTACACTATACCAAGTAACCAAACATAAACCAGATCTGAAATCACTTTAATTACTGCAGATTTATAGCAGTAAATCTGTTCTATTATCTTGAAGATATATGTCAAATCACTTAACAATTTCAGCACTATGTTATGTCAAATTAGAATGAACATCTGCCGGAAATTACCCAATCAAGAAGACAATGCAAGCTAAAAATCAAACCTGCAATTACACAAGTTTTGGATAGCTGAAACTTCATATATATATGATAGAAATGAAGTAGATGTACATACTCACAGTTTATCACAAGTTGGTACAATTCTTCAAGCTCTCCAAAACCTTAGCCGGGGAAAACCAAGTAAACCCTAGCCAACATCAACACAAGCGAGTCCTCCTTGGCAATAAAACTTGTCTTCCACAAGTGCAAGGCATCTTCAATTCTCCTCCTTAACAATGCTTCTTCACCCCTTAGGGTTTTACCAAATGCTAATCATATTTGCCTCCTTATGGTGAAATCCTAACCCTAGAATTTTACTTGAAGTCCACAAGAACCCTAGGCTCCAAGACAAAGAAAGAATGCACTAAAGAAGAGTACAAGGAGAGAGAAAGAGGTATGCTCCACTCCTTACATCTCTTAACAAGATGCATGAATGAACAAATATGAATGACTCTCTCTTTCCTTTATTTATATGAGAGGCAAGGGAGACCAACAACATAAAGAGGATGTAAGCCCTTCAAAGCAAGAACATAAATGTGGGTGATTTTATTGTAGCAAGCACATTCTTACAATGCATACAACTTGAAGTTCCTTGAACGTGGGTTCTAGCTGCTGCCCGATACCCTCAATTTGCTGCCTAATCCCTTGAGTCCACACATCCTAAGTCATTGTCTCAAGCTTTGAATCGCCACCCTCTAATCCCTCAAGCTGTCATCTGAGCCCTTAATCCATCGTCATCTGTTGCCTGCAGCCTGCCATCTCTGCTGCCCTCCAACCATTGTTTCCACTACGCCAACTGCTGCCCTCCTCAAGTCACTGCCACCTGCTTCCCTTGAGCCGCTGCTGTCAACTACCCTTGAGCTACATATTCTCAGCCCTCGATCCACCATCAACCCCATAACCCTTGGGCCACCTTGTCAACCCATGGTTGCTTACAAATTATCTGACCGATTGTTACAGGACTGAAGTTGCAATGGTACCCTTGAAACGGACCAGATCTCAGACAGCGGTGTTTCATGCAGAACCTGCAGAAGTGACTCAACCCGTGTGCGTCTGCCATACTACTTTGTAAAGCAGCCACTGTTTGAATGAGTGTTTAATTTTATTTTTTGGATTTGGCAATTTCTGGGATAATTTGGGAGAGTAAAATGTTGTTATCTTTTCTTTTTCTTTTTTTTTGTTTTCAGGCCCACATATCTGTATGAAAATGCTTCACAGCAATCCCAGGTATATTGTAGATTCCTGTAATGTCGGTAGTGTATAATCTTCACAAAAACTTCAATATATGGCAACAGAGTAATTCTTCAATGGAAATTCTAAATTAGGGTGGCCAAAGGCCAGTTTGTGGTCAAAGACCTGGTAATTCACATAAACTCTGAAAATTTTCAGTGTGGCCAAAAGCCGGGTCAAACAAGGTCTGATAAAAGGTGTGGCCAAAGGCCAGAATCAGAAACAAACTGATGCCAAAGAAATGAACAAAAGTTCATTAACTAACAAACATCCAACACAAGGGAAGACAACATAAATCCATATAGTACAAGTAATAAATAATTGAATAAGATAATAAGATGATACAATATTACAATGCCATGTGACGGTGTACTTACAAAGTTACATCCATTGACTGGTCACCATGGTTGAACAGACATGTCTTTTACATAGGACATGTGCCTTAGTTAGGATGTGACACTTTATTATTATTATTATTGTGTGTGTGTTCATTACAGAAACTGTGACCTTTTCTCCATTTCATGCAACATTATTCATGAACTTAAAACTTGTAGAGTTCTAGGCTTGTTTATTCAGATAGCATGTTAAGATCCTAGTGGGCGGCCTTCACTAACACCTCGGGGTTTTGGTGTAACGGTTCGTATCATTTGGTATCAGAGCCTCCACCCAGGTTAGAGTCACAGAGCGGGTGTCAACGTCGGCATTGCAGTGTTCGTCCAGGGCTCGTACGGCTCAAAGGAGACACCACCGTACGGACGCCCATCCAGCCCAAAGTCTGGACTGCGGAGCGTGGTGGGATGTTAAGATCCTAGTGGGCGGCCTTCACTAACACCTCGGGGTTTTGGTGTAACGGTTCGTATCATAGCATGCAGAGACCATACTAAATTTTGATTCTCACCCTATCTCGCCTATATACTGTCAGAACATTATGAAAATATTTCAATTATGAAAAAAAATGTGAGCATTCTTATTTGGTATAAAATATAATCTTCCGTTAGGTAAAAACAATTACACTTCTGTATCAAGCATTGGTCAGACTCCCAAAATAAAGCATACCTTGAGAAGTAGTGCATTGCAGGTGCATTCCTCAATCGCCTTTGATACTCTTTTAGGATTTGTCACCAGTAGGTCATCTCCAACCACCTGCAATCCATATAATCAGTTTCCAGGCATGAACATATTACATACAAAATGTCTTAGACATATTGTCTGATGGAATAACAAACTAAAATTATAAACTAACAGCAACATACCTGACAAATTCCAGCACCAGTGAGAGTCTTTGTGTTTTCCCAATCATCCTGATCAAAGGGATCTTCAATCGAGACAACTGGATACTCTGTATGATACAACAAAGGTTCCAAGATCAGGATCAACTATGTTATGGATGGTATAATACTGAGCCCTTCTGACAGAAAACATCAGTTCCAAGAGGGCAGCGTATTTGGTTCAAAGATTTTAAGAAGCATGGTTACTTATCATATTCATATACAATTTTAAGATTTTGTTTTTCCCTTCAGAGCTTCTGAACTTCTTGAACTATACTAGTATGATCTTAAGCATAATACATTTCTAACCAAGAGGAAGCTGAAAACTGAATTTCTTACCAGAGCAAAGCTCTTTGTACATCTCAATCATCTCCTCTCCTGTCCTGACATCTTGCCCAGAATTCTTTGGTGTTTTGAAGTCCAGGTCATATTTCTCATCTACAAAAATGGGTAAAATGACAAAGGATATTTCACTGTTAGATAGTGTTTTATGACAGACAATTCAGTTTTCCCTCCCATAATCTGATGCAGGAAGATAACATCAAAAATTGCTTACCACAGAGCTTGCCCTTTGAATTCCTAGGTAAGATAAATCACTGTAAGATAAGATGAGATAATTTATTTATGTCCACAGGTGACAGATATATCAATGGGAATAGAGAATACAACTAGTCACAAAACATAAGGTGGGAATACCTAGGACACTCTAGAGAGCTAAAAGATAAAGATATACAAGAGAGTAAAAAAGGGTAACCCAACAATGTAAACCCCAGAAAAGAGGGAAAGGCACTACACTCCATTAGAACCAGGGGTTGGAAGTTTAAATACAGAGCCCAGAGTCAATAAGCAGTTTAAAGTTTAAACATTAATATTCAAAGCAAATGCATGTTTTAACTCACTCAAACTACCAATACTTCTATGGTTTTCATCTACAACATTTTCAATGTTGTTTAAATATAGGAACTGTTCTTTTACCTTTATAAAATTCGCTTGCAGCAACGTCCATCCCTATTTTTATTTTTCCTGTGTGACCTGCTCTCTCAATTGCATCCCTGATGAGATCCAGACCTTCTTTGCTACTGTATGAAGTGAAAGGAAGTATTAGCAAGAATATCATCAGTACCTCTACCTGTGAAGCCTACTAAAAGCTGGTAACTTGACATAAAATCCATCAAACTCACACAGCCTTAAAAATAAGTATTATTATATGCATGGTAATTCCCTTCCCTTTCTCAACAGACACATGCATGTTCTTTAACATAGTGTGCATATTCTTCAACTTACACCACTATCCTGCAGACTGGCAGCAATGCACAGATACTACTCGAGTACAAGAATATATATATATATAAAGAACATAGTGTGCATATTCTTCAACTTACACCACTATCCTGCAGACTGGCAGCAATGCACAGATACTACTCAAGTACAAGAATATATATATATATAATGGCATGGTGGAGACCTCTTGCCTTGAGATGTTTGGAGCAAAGCCACCTTCGTCGCCAACATTACAAGCATCGATTCCATATTTTTCTTTTATTACTGCCTGAATCCAAAAACATGAAACATTATGAAAACCAATTTGTGTCAAACAAAAACCACATGGACAGTTACTCTTCTTGTAACTATAATTCAGAATGTCTAGTTTAAGAACATGACCTCATTTATGACCATCACGTTTAGCCAAAACACACTGTCTTTACAGGAAGCAGAAATGATATCAGGAAACATTTCATTTCAATTTGTCAGTTACAAATAAAAAATAGAGACATTTCACAGAATCTGTAAAATCAGCAAAAGCCAAGTCCACAGTATCAGAATTTCAGAACAGAGATAGAACCATAAACCTTAGAAGAGAACCATCAAATTTGTATTCAACCAAAATCATAATGTCTTCTTACATGTATACCAGTGAAGAGGGAAAAACGTTACGTAACCTCATCCCATTTATTTATTACAATAGATTTACAAAAAGTAAATGCCAATTACTAAAAAATGACCATTATTATTAATCACATTAACATCCTCCCATAATGGTCATTCTTTAAAATATACCAAGCTTGTCTCTAAATTTGACAGACTTATCTGGACCGAGCACCTTGGTGAAGATGTCTGCAGTCTTCTCTTGTCTGATACAATATAGAAGTTCAATGATTCAATCTCTTCATCTTCTAAAAGCTGTCTGACAAAATAACAATGTACATCAATGTGTTTGGTATGCTCATGAAGCACTAAATTCTTTGCCAATTTAAGACACTTTGATTATCACAAAAAAGAATTGTTGGCTCATTTATTCAAGCATCAATCTCCAAGTATTATTCTAAGCCAAGCTGCCCCACATGCTCTTTTGTTGCTTCCCTGTACTCTACCACAGTAGAAGAAAGAGAAACAGCACGTTGTTTCTTACTAACCCATGAAACTGCACCTGTTCGAAGACTGAACACACAAGAAGTTGTTGATTTCCAAATCATCCACTAACCCTGACCAATCAGAATATGTATAACCAGTCAATTGAAGTGCATCACTTTCACCATATAATAATCCAAAATCTACTGTACCTTTAACATATCTCAAAATCTCTTTTGTTAATGTCCAATGTTGTACTTTAGAGTTTGTCATGAACATGGATATGTAGCCGACTGCAAAACTAAGATCTGGCCTAGGGGTTGTAAAATTGATCAAACTTCCCTAGTTTGGCTATACATCAACTCATTTGCTGATTTTGAGTCAACTTTGGCAGAAAGTTTCAACCTTTTTTCCACAGGTGTAGATGAATTTTTACAATCAGCCATCCCTCATTTGTCTAAATATCTGGCTTGTGAAGCAAAAACACATTTATTAGTTTTCCTAACTTCTACACCTAAGCAATAATGTAATAGAACTAAATCTGTCATGTCAAAAGCATAACATAATCTTCAACTCACTGGATGCAGCCTTGGGGGCAAGCCTTGAGTCAGGTCAACTGTCACCTAACACGAGCCACGCCACAATAAGCCTCCGAAGCCTTACTTTTATTCACACAATCTTGTTCTCAAAAGAGTATTACAATAAGCTCTGAACTTCAACCAACCTAAAAGAGAGAGGGGTGCATGCCTTTATAGCAAAAAGGAGAGAATGTGCCCTCCTTGGGTGAAACATGCATGCAAGATGGAGTGCGCATTCTCTAGGGATAGGGTAGAGCTAACCAAAGCCCAATGCGCCACCTCTAGGAGACTTCAAGCCATCTCTAGAGTGGACTGAGACAAAGCATGCAAGTATGCGCCACCTCTGGAGCAAACTAGGCCTAAGTAGGCCTGCATGCACTACCTCTGGAGAGAATTGTGGAGAGATGAAGAGTCAGCTGGGACTGACTTAATCAACATGCAATGCTCTACAGTGAACTGGAGCTCTAGGAGAGTGCGCCCTCAAAAAAAATACTCCCTTTTCCTTAAATCAAGGAAAAGGTCTCAAGTCACCTTAATTTGTGGAAAAACGCCCAGAAAATATGTGCATGTCTCCTCATGTGTATCCAAAGGGGTTTAGAATGTCTATTTATATTAAAGTGTTTAACACCCTCCTTAACCACATTTTACAACATTATTACATTTTTACCCCCTCAAGGGAATTAAAAAGGCATTTTTGACAAGGAAAAACATGGTGACACACTAATGCATGCATTTTTTACAAGGGAAAACATGGTGACATACTAATGCATGCATTTTTGACAAGGAAAAACATGGTGACACACTAATGCATGACATTTGAACTAAGGACTCAGACACCATCCTCGGGCAAATGCATTAATACATACTCATGGCTTTGGAGGATTGAGTGAAAAAATCTAGATAAACTCTGATCACTAGGATCTAAGTTCATCTAGGTGAAAAAAACACTCTAGAGCAGTACTAAGATAGGTGACCCATTTGGGCTAGACCTTTTACACATATAATAGGATGTCAACTCATTTTACAATCATCATATTTTGACCATGGGAAAAAGAGATGCAAAAAATAAAAAGCAAGTACTAGAAGAGTGCTTGATATGGATCATGGAATTGAGGGTTACATAGGTTTTTCTCATCTTCTATCTCCTAATCATCCTGTGCTAACTGGGTGGTAACATGGCTCCATATGGGGACACGTGCTTGATCTTTGGAAAGCATGTGAGAACTCCAAAATGTTCAACCTGTGATTTGCAAACCAACCATCTCGCCAAGAAAACATAAGTAGCACATGAAATCATATAAATACCATAAAAAAAAATATCAGCTACATATATGAAAAAGGAAAACTAACAATCCTAATGCTCATGCTAAAGAGCTTATTCATGCTAGACTATCTTGTTGCATAAGATGGAGCAATCACTAGGTAAAATCATAAAGCCAATGTAACCAAATGATCATTTTATCAATGCCATGGAATCTTCTCTTGTGTTTGGTTACCAACCAAAACAAGGATATGTTCATTCTCAAGTAAATATGAGTAACAAAATGCATGACAGGATGAGTGGAAGAAAGTATGAAATGATGAGCATATGCAAGAGTACCTGTTATCACACAACTTGTAGTTGTCCAGAAAGGTGATCCTATCTAGGATGGTAGAGGTGTTGGACAACTAAAGAGGTGACCCAAGAGAGCCACGATTCCCAAGGATAAATGGTTGTCATGCTAATCGAGGCACTCTTCACTTTAGATCAAGCAAATGCAAGACCAAGGGGGAGACCCTAGTTAACCAAAAGAGGCTAACAAACCTACTCTAGACCTTCTAGGGAAATGTGAAGTTGCAAAGAGAGAGAAATCAGGGGTAAGTAGATCTAGATCTAAGGAAGACAAGTGACAAATGAAGTTAGGGCTTGGTTAAGGAGGCTTATAAAGGGGAAAAATGCTCAACCATGGAATGAAAATGTCACTAATGAAATTAAAGGAGTATATCTAGATAGATCTAATGCCAATCTAAAAGACCCAAGTAGGAACCACCCTTGATTTAGTCAAAGTGAAGTGAAATGGGGCCCACTAGGTGAAATTAAGGTATGAATGGCACTAGGAGGGTGGCTAAGTGACAGATCTGAAGTTTGAAAGACAAAATAGCAACACCCAGATGATAGATATGGAAAATGACTAAAACCCCACAAGTGCGTCCCCCCTTAGAGATGGCCAGTGCCTTGGATTGAGGGGTAAATGGAGTCAGACTTCTACTAAATTTGGTCTCCAAGGTTCTTTAATTAATTAAGAGGTGGGTTTTAGTTATTAAGCCCAAGTTATCGCCAGATCTATCAGATCTATAAAACTAGGGTTTTAACAGTGAGGGTTTGAAGTGACCAATGGGTAAAATGCATGAAAACCAACACGTACTGTAATATCCCTTTTTCAAATTTTATTAAAATGCCCAAATTTTCACTTTTTTTTCCAATTTCGACCTTTGACTAGTTTTACTGTTTTGACCTCCAAATCAACCCAAATGCTCCCAAATCTTCTGTAGGAGTGTATGAATGGTATTTATACTTGAATATCAAGTTCAGGGATGTTTTATGGCCCTCCAAATACTGCTGCAAACTTGATTTGTATTCTGATCAATATATGTAATTTTAACTAGTAATTTGTGCATCAAATCCCCCCCGGGTAACACTGCAAATGGCCTTCCAAATGCCTCCAAACTCCCACAAATTTATGAACAGAGGTATATAATGTGTTAATTATGTGATTAAGGTCTCATATGCACCATTAATTGATTTTTACTACTGTTCTAACTCTCTCACATTCAACAGCAAAAACCCCCAATTCGACCCTTGGGGAAATGGCACTATTTCACCTCCCAATACAACTAAACTGAGTAAAAATGATTCAAATGCTCAAGTACAGTACATGAAACTTGTATAAGACATCCATGGCAATATATTGATCACAAATATATCAGAGAATCATCCATCCATTCGAAATAATCAACGTTATAGTGTCATACATCAATGCATTGGGGAAATGGACATTGTTTGCTCATTAATCAATAGTTTTGCATACAACCAGTGGGTATTTCGACCTGAGACTTTCTAAATATGAATAACAGAGGATATGAAGCTATTACAATCAGAAATATATGATGAGAAGTTCTCTCAAGAAGCACAAGTGCTCACCAAAAACGCCCTCCCTCAAGGAGCACGAATATGCCTTCAAAACTGGAAACGGTGGAGAGAAAGTGCTGCACTAAACAAAACCATGAAACTTCCTGTAGCTGCTACCTGCAAATACAAACTCCATTAAAGCACCATGAAAGACCTGAGTGGCCTCTCCAAACACCAACTTGGATGGGAATCTTTCACCCTCGAAATTGGCTAAGGCAAGAAACTAGTCATCCACTAGCTCTCTCTTCACAAATGCAATTTTTCTCAAATCATCAAAATCCATTCTCATACTTGATTTCTACATTTTATAACCAACATTAGCCTTCAAGGGGTCGAAATCCTCTCAATAGATTCAATAATTTTCCATTTAGAAAATATTCCTCATTTGCCACTTGTCTCCTAGTTCCAACCTTCCATCTTCTCCCAAATTCGAATTTGAGTCTCTTTAGATTCCTCCAACTCCATGAGCGCCTTCTTGAGCCTATTTTTGGGGCTGACATGTCATAATGGTCAGGTGTAAGAAGTCAGGTCTGAATTTTGTCATAAAATGTCATAGATGCTTCATTATTGTTGTCATAAAACTAGGGAATCTAGCCCATGTGTCCACTAGTCTCCAATTTGACTCTTCCTCTCCCATGGAGGTTACTATTCCATCCCATTTCGACCTAAGATGCTCAATGCAATGTGTTATGACTTACCAACTCACCCAAGAGTGTTCACCTTCCCATGAATTTGAATTGGCAAGAGAGAGCTGCCATGTGTCATTGAAAAATCAAGCTAGTGTGGGTCCCACCACCTCCATATGTCTCCAAAACCACTTGCCACCTAGAATTTCTCTTGAATTTATTTATTTATCATATTTATTAAATGATTGAACCCTTCTAATGTCTAAATATCATTTATTAGTTTCCTTATTACCATCCCACATGTGCCCATCCAACCTAGGAAACTAGTAGGATTGATGGGATTGTCTTACTATGCACTTATTTGAATGGGGACATTACACGTACCTTGTAGATCTTACCTCAAAAGCTTGCAGTCGCCTTGCAAATGATAATATTCCCAAAATGAGGCAATCAAGAGTGAGCTCCAGCTTCCCCAAGTAAAATCGCTATCCTTCCAAGATGACCAGTGCACCCTTCCCTGCCAAAAACAATCTATAATGAGAATCGATCAAGCATGAAAGAAACTATACGGGAGAAAAGATGAAACAAGTAGCATCAAGATGTCCAAAAGATACAATAAAGATACTCCCTGAGACAAAGATCAATCCAAGAGAGAGATATGGGGTTTCCCCACCATAGCGCCCTCTTCAATTCGCCCTCCTCTTCTACCACACAGCCTCCCTGCAGAAAAAGGTTTGGGGAAAGCAAGATCCACAATGATAACACAGAGAAACGATTGTAAATTCACTTGCAGGTTCATCAAAGCCAAAGAAGTAGATCTGCAAAATAATATTTTATTCCAATAGTTTAAGAGCCCAAAGGTGCCTTTACAATGAGGGGGTCTCTTCCTTAAATAGGAATGAGAGAGACCAAAACCCAACCACTTCATGAACAAGTGGTGGAGATCAAAAGATAAACATAATACAATTGACGGCTATGATGAGCCGGAGCTAAAACACATGGATCAACTCACTAATGAGGGGTGCACACTCATTAAGTGGCCCTAGGGGGGTTGCACCACATGAAAGATGACTAGGAAAAGTGTAACAAGCACATGGTGGGGCTAGGAGGTATTAATATCCTTCACTAGCATCACCCCATGGCACAATGATAAAAGATATGAAATAATAACATCACAAAGTGACCAAGTGACCAAATCGTGGCCCCCTCAATAACATAATAATGCATCAAAATAATGCCCCAGAGTGTGTGTGGACCCCACTGGATGATGAAACTGTGCCGTAAGGTGTGGGATGCATCATGAATGACCTCTGAACAAACCTCATGCCAATTCCTTTCCTCATTTGCCCAAATTGAATTCCTCAATGACCATTTTATCCCATTTTTTATCGTCGGAAAGTCACCTGTAAATCAATAAAATGCATGTAGATCTTTGCTTGGTGCCCCAGGCACAAATCTAATTGTACCAAAGTGTCTGGGGGTATGGCTATATGGTAATAACAAGTGGTTGGACCCCATACTCCCTCTGTAGCGCCCTAGGAGAACCAAATAAAAACTCATATGTGCTGCCAAGCCATTTTATTATGGCAAATCTGCAGTAAAGTGACAATCTGAGTGAAATCTCGTCCGGGAGTGCCTATTACTGAAATCTGAGTGTACCAATGGACTCAAAAGGTCCAAATGCACTAGAGATGAATACTCATACACCCTATGGCTACCTGGATAATCAATCTGTAGTCTCAACCATGCCTGGACCAATAAAAATAAATGGTCTATAAATAATAATAACTATAAAACCCATCAAACCATCAAGTGAAACCTATGTCTGCTGCATGGAACCATCACATGGGCATCAAATGGCCATAAATCAGCAACCTCGAACATCACTGGTCCAACTCATCTCAGATTCTATAGTTGACTTGGTCAAACTAGGTTTGACCAGGTCAAGACTGATCAAAATATGACCCAGGCTAAAAATGTCTGATGCTGCAAGTGCAAATGGTTAAGGTATGCTCTTTTAATCATTCTAATAGCAACTTAAAGTAGGAAGCATCATTTCACTAGCAATTAATAAATAATTACATCAAATATATAAGTTTAAATAATCATTCACTCAAAATAGAACCTTAAGAATATACTCATTTCATAGATGTGAACATTTTGCTAGCAAAGGGTGAGGGTGAAGAATGCAAGGCTAGGATAAAGGGATGACTTGACTGACTCAACAGTGTGATACTTCGGATAAGGGAAAGGGATATACAACTAAGCATATGTTGGATAATAAACACATAGGGAATGGCAGTGTCTCACAAATGGAATAAGTTGTTTAGAGAGGTGCTTATTCAACCTTGGCAAATGTCTACAGCTCAGATCCAAGCTGAATCCAAGTCCGTGAGGATCTTTGCTAGAACCGTTGTAACTAGGTGCACAGCTAACCGTAACTTGAGGTTCTAGGGGACACTTAGAATTAATTGTCCCTTACTCCATCTCACATCCCAACCCGTAGGCTCCGTGAGGTATTAATCATTACATTTAATTCATGGCCAACAATCTTTGGATTTAGAATACATTTAACCACTTCTTTTTAGGCCTTTAGGACCCTTTGGATTTTGCATGTGCTTAGAAGCACAACTAATCATACCTTGCATCCAGGGTGCTTTAACATTTCACTTTCCATAGCCCTCTTTCATTGTGCTGAGAAGCAGAGTTTTAATTTGTTTCCATGGACTTGCACAAAAGATAAGATAATAGTTTCAGTATGCATGTAATGATGGTAGTACAATCTGCTTCAGGTTTTAGCAAACACAACTCAAGCAACTAGAGGGATTATCCACAATCAGGACCAAACATCAGAGCAACCGACTAGAGTGATCAACGTATCAAATCCAACTCACCTAAGCTCAAGAACCAATACCAGTGGGTTCTCCTAAACCCAAAAGGATCAAGGCTTTGGTAAGTTTTGTTGCCAACTTAGAGCTAAGACACAAACTAACAGGGATGTTATCCAATACAGAGGCAAAAGTGGGGAAGTCCTCCATATCATAGGCTGAGGTGTAAGTCAGCGTGAAAATAAAAAATGGGAGAGAACGGATGGATGGGGAAAGTGACGGTGATGCCTAAGCTAGCAAGCCATAAATGGTGTGAGTGATCACGTCCATACTACTAAGAGGGTAAAACCAATGAGTATAAACAAGAGCTTATAATCCTGAGTAATTAGACCATTTAGATAATCATTAAGCAACCAAGTCCATACAACATATATATATATATACCAACAGGTCATGACCACTAGATACCAAGTAAAGCTACTATGATGAGCAAAAGAGAAAAATAATCATAACCAATGCATACTATATACCTGTGCCTGCCATCTGGATCATCAATAACCACTGGAAACACTACTGCTGAAACTCTGGGCACTGCACTACTCTGTATGGAATGGAAATGGTCATCGATCATCAAATCTAAGGTCATGAGGCTCAGTCTTAGCATAAGGTTCACTGTTGTCTGATTTGGGGCTGCTCCGATATGTGAGTGATCATCAAAAGGTACTGCTCATCATAGGTTGATCTCATCAAAACGATGTAAAGGCCTGGCTCAAAAATGTACAAGAATCTACTCTGCGATCATGGTAGCCTGGCTACTATTGATGTGATAACAGTACCAAAACCAAAGTAAGAAGAGTATGTATGTCTACAGGCCTTCTCCATCCATTTTTTAACAAGCCTGATGTGACCATCTAATCTGAAATCACTATAGGACAATCGATCTTCCAAGCATGTAACTTCATCCAAGATATTACCAAGCAACAAAGGATCAAGAGGTTCCAAAAATCTGCAATGAAAATCCTCATCCTTTATGTTGTTGTGTCTTCATCGTATTTGGGGATGACCATATCTAACACTACCTTGATGTTTGAGAGGATGAAGTGGACACATCTTCATTATGCAGAGCTGCAATAAGATCTTATTTATGAAGCAAGCAATAATGACCTGCAAAATCACCAATAATACCCTCAAGAAAAAAGTTTTAGGCTCCTCCAAAATTAAAATATCTTTAATTAAACATGAGGATGAGGGTTGAGAAGGATTCCTGATTGCTGAAATGAACTTTTGCCCTGAATCATATGACTATAAATCTTCCTCCATGTGTTGTTCCAAAACATGGTTGAAAATGGTCATGGAAAATCTCATTATCAATAGGTTTCCCAAGGTCTTCAGAATCTGTACTCTCATCATGAGATGAACCATAGATGGAATCACTAGAAAAGTGATATGTCTTACCCACTATGTTGATGTAGTCTGAGAATCCAATATAGTTGTTTCCATTGGAATCCATAGATTCCTCACCATTGATCTGTCTATACTTAGCACAACTAGACTCATCGTCAAATTCTTGGCATGCCCTACCAAAAGGAAGAGCCTCTTGATCAACCAAATTTATGGGCTCAAGTTGAGTAGATGGCCTTTGGTCTTGATGGGGGCCTCAATTTCTTTGCCACTTGTGTTGATTTTTCTGAGCAGCATCGACTGCCATTCTCTGGGAGAATGGAGGCACCTGGTCAGTTACCAGGATATTGACCTAGTCTGGGACCGGGAGCTCAGCCTGGGGCTGAGAGCCATTCTCTGGGAGAATGGAGGCACCTGGTCAGTTACCAGGATATTGACCCAGTCTGGGACTGGGAACTCAGCCTGGGGCTGAGTGCCATTCTCTGGGAGAATGGAGGCACCTGGTCAGTTACCAGGATATTGATCCAGTCTAGGACTGGAAGCTCAGCCCAGGGCTGAGAGCCATTCTCTGGGAGAATGGAGGCACCTGGTCAATTACCAGGATTTCACTGTAAGCCCTAGACCGGGTCTGGGCAAGTGGTGTACTTCTCCACTTGGACTTGTTGACCACAGATGGGTGAAGTAAAGAAATTAAATATCTTCCTATGATGATGTACTTGGAGTGGACATGAAGACCCTGAAGGACACCTGGATGATTTATAGAACCCAAGCACCACTTGGCTTGGTCCGTGAACCCACCAGCTAAAGAAGAAGGGAAAATAAATATGTATTTATTTATGTATTTTTTGGGTCAACTCATTATTGGTGGAAAGTCAAAATTAAAAGATGAATGTTGTAAAAATACATATGGGACAGCCACAAATTATTTTATTAAATGGAAAACAAACATCTATGTAATATGTTGGGCGGCCTCAACAATTTAAATAAAATTTAATGGCTATTTATTGAAGGTCGGCCTCAATGGTTAAATAAAATATTCAATGGCAAACATGCAAGTCGGCCTCACTGATTTATGGGCTGAAATATACAAGTCGGCCCCATTATATTTTGTGTGGAGTTATCCACTATAAATACAAAAAGAAAACTCATTATTACAAAATAAATTCGTATGCTTTAAAAGACAGCTCTGAGAACAGTTCGGTGGCACCAATAAGACAGTTCGGTGGTGTTAAAAAGACAGTACAGTGGTGTCATTTGATGTCTGGGTTCTCTTCATTGAATGCTGGGTTAAATATACTTCCTGCTGTGCATTCAGGGTGATCTGATTACTGCTGGTTTATCACAATATTACTGCTGGTGTATTCTACTGCTGGGTTTACTGCTGGTGTATTCTCTCTGCTGGTTACTGCTGGGTTCTTTCACACTACAGTTCCTGCTGGTTTTTTTTGGTTCATAGTTCATTACAGCTGTGGGTCTGTCCCTAATCTTTTTGGCAGCCATTACAACATAATCTACAAGTCACTACAGCCCAGAAAAGACTACATCAGACATCAGTGAATAGTGACAGGTGCAGGTTTGGTCAAACAAGGTTGAAACTGCTTCAGCTACAGTTTCAACAGGGTTCTTCTTTGTAAATAAAACAATTCTAATTGTTGGACAGGTTGGTTTAGCCTGCTGTTGTAAAACTCAGACATCTCATAAGGAAGATATTTTTTGCTGGGGTTTTTATACCTTAAAAGGTTTTCCCCAGGGTAAACAGTTGTGTTCTTGCGATTGCATGTTGTTCTAGTTTTATCTACAGTTAGCTATCTCTGCATTTTTTATTTACAGTCTGCTACTGCTATCATTTTTTTGAATTTTTAACATGGTATCAGAGCTCTGCTTGTAAAACACACAGTGTTTGGGCAACTGACTGTGTCTTACATAGACCTTGGGACAGTACAGACAGATCAGAGATGGCTACTTCTACCTCTTTCAGACCAGAGGACAGGCTTGAAGGCTCAGCAAACTTTAATTCATGGAAAGCAAGGATTATGGCCACCTTGGAAGAAAATGACCTTGATGACTTGGTCATCAATGTTGTAGAAGAACCCACGTCAAACACAGGAAGGGCAGCATTCAAAAGGAAGCAAGCCAAGGCTAGGAGGATTATATATGACTCAGTCAAGGAAAATATAATGCCTGCCATAACACCACTAAAGACAGCCAAGGAGTGTTTTGACACCTTGACAAATTTGTATGAGAAGAAAGCACCCAATCAAAAGAGAGTCTTGAAAAATAGACTTCGTACATTGAAGATGGAAAAAGATGAAGGAGTGGCCTCCTTCTTCACAAAGATTGCTCAGGTAAGAGATCAACTTTCTGCTATTGGGGTTACAGTAGATGATGATGATCTTGTACAAACAGTTTTTGATGGTCTTCCAAGTTCTTGGGAAATCTTCTTAGCTTCTGTTAGTGGGCGTGAGACTCAGCCAGATTTTGAAAGACTTTGGCATGATTGTTTAGAAGAAGAAGGCAGAGTACAGAGTAGAACTAAGGGTCCTAAAGAAGGGAACCTTGCACTAGCAGCTAAAACTAAGAAGCAATTCAAGAAGCCCTTCCATCCCAAGAAGAAAGAGAACAAGCCACAAGGTAGGCAATTTGATATGTCACAAGTTAAATGTTTTAATTGTTTCAAGATGGGACATTATGCTACGGACTGTAGGCTGCCAAAGAGAAGGCCCAAAAGAAAATTTGAAGCATCTACAGCTGAAGAAGAAGAACCAAAGAAGAAGAAAAATGCAAGGTCTTCCAAGCAAGAAGAATCAAGAAAAGAATACTATTTGATTTCTGCCCTAGCAGGGTCCATCACCAACAGCTCAAATTCTTGGTTGGTGGACAGTGGAGCCTCAAAACATATGACAGGTTCCCGTGAAGCTCTTACAAGCTACAGAAAGAAGAAGTTTGACACTCAAGTAGAACTTGGAGATGACTCCACCTACAAAATAGAGGGAGTGGGTTCAGTCTCATTTCAACTTGATTCAGGGACCATGTTGCACATTGAAGACATACTATATGTTCCAGGTTTGAAGAAAAATCTTCTTTCTGTTGCTGGCTTAGAAGACAAAGGCTATAGAGTTATTTTCATGGACAAAAAGGTTTTGCTTTGGTCAAAGAATGAAAGGTTAAGTGCAGCAAAATTGATTGGGGTTCGAGAGGGAGGCCTTTACAAGGCCTCTGGGCATTCTACTCAAGCATTGGTTCACAACACCATCAACCCCTGTGAACTTTGGCATCGCAGGTTTGGGCACCTTCACTATGCAGCTCTCCCAGGTCTTCAAAAGATGGTTACAGGTATGCCTGAGTTTTCTAATGAACATAATGGTATTTGCAAAGGTTGTGCCCTTGGTAAAAATATGAAGAAATCTTTTTCCAAAAGTCACAATAGATCAAAAGGTATTTTGGATTTGATTCACTCTGACATTTGTGGACCTATGTCTTCACCTTCCTTAAGTGGTTGCTTATACTATGTACTGTTCATTGATGATTACTCTCGTAAATCTTGGATTTACTTTCTAAAGGCTAAGAGTGAAACTTTTGATAAGTTCAAGGAGTTCAAGGCACTGATTGAAAATCAGACAGGAAGACACATTCGCATCTTGAGGTCAGATAATGGAGGTGAGTTTGAATCAAATGATTTTGATGATTTTTGCCAAAAAGCAGGGATCAAGAGGGAGTTAATTGTACCTTACAACCCCCAACAGAATGGGGTGGCAGAAAGGAAGAACAGAACAGTTTGTGAGGCTGCTAAAGCCATGTTGTGTGATCTAGATCTTCCCTTGTCTCTATGGGTTGAGGCTACTAGTACAGCTGTCTATATTCAAAACAGAAGTCCTCATGCCATTTTGGGAGAAAAGACTCCAGAAGAAGTCTTTACAGGAAAGAAACCTGCAGTTGACCACATGAGGATCTTTGGCACTCCTATCTACATCCATGTGCCAAAGGAAAAGAGATAAAAGTTGGAGCCTTCCGGAAAGAAAGGCACATTTGTTGGGTACAGTGAAAATTCAAAAGCTTACCGTATCTATGTTCCTGGTCAAAGGTACATTGAAATCAGCAGAGATGTGATATTTCATGAGGAAGTTGTTTTCCGCCACTCCAAAGAGCTTCCAAAAGATCCAGAAGGATCTCTTTCTGACATTCCAGACTCTCCTCATTCAGAGAATCAGAGGGAGGAAGAAGATAAACCTTATGCTTACTCGGAACCAGAAAGACCAACTGAAGAACTACTTGAAGCTCCTCCTTCCAAGAGAAGACCTGCTTGGGCAAGAGAAATATTGCAAGAAGCAGAGAAGCATAAAGCTCCATTTGGGACATTCAGAGAAAGCAAGAAGCCCCAGAAATACTCAAGTCTTATGAGTAAGCTCATTGATGCAGAACCTTCTACATTCAAAGAAGCAGAGTCTCATCAGGTATGGATTGATGCCATGACAGAAGAATATAATTCCATTATGAAAAATGATGTGTGGGAAATTGTTCCTCGACCAAAAGGGAAGTCTGTGGTAACTTCCAAATGGCTCTATAAAATCAAGCATGCTGTTGATGGCAGCATTGAGAAATATAAAGCAAGATTTGTGGCACGAGGTTTCTCACAAAAGGAAGGCATAGACTATGATGAAACGTTTGCCCCTGTTGCCAGGTATACCACCATCAGAACTATTATCTCCCTCGCTGCTGTCTTTGGATGGAAACTCCATCAAATGGATGTAAAGACAGCTTTTCTTAATGGAGAAGTTGAAGAAGAGGTCTACATTGAGCAACCTGAAGGTTTTGTGACACATGAAATGCAGTCTCATGTGTGCAAACTAAAGAAAGCTTTGTATGGACTCAAACAGGCCCCAAGGGTCTGGTATGCCAGGATTGATGGTTACCTTCACAGTTTGGGATTCTCCAAGAGCACTGTTGATCCCAACCTCTACTTTAAGGTTGTTCAGAACCATGTCTTGATCCTAGTCTTATATGTGGATGAT
The DNA here is from genome assembly GCA_027924585.1 of Larix kaempferi. NCBI lineage: Eukaryota > Viridiplantae > Streptophyta > Pinopsida > Pinales > Pinaceae > Larix > Larix kaempferi. The sequence continues at coordinate 11,755,516 of BSBM01000322.1, read as the reverse complement.
CTGTTCCTCACTGGAGAGGATCAACTGATAGCTCAGTGCAAGAGGGAGCTTACTTCAGAATTTGAAATGAAAGATCTGGAACTCATGCACTATTTCCTTGGTTTAGAGGTCTGGCAGAAGCCAGATGAGATCTTTCTGTCTCAAGGAAAGTATACAGTTGATATCTTGCAGAGGTTTGGGATGCATGACTGCAAACCCATGAGTGTACCTATGACATCAAATCTGAAGAAGTTACGTGACTCAGCTACTTCTTCACAGGTAGTGGATCCTACTCAGTATCGACAACTTATTGGATGTTTGTTGTATCTAGTGCATACGAGACCAGATATCTGTTATACTGTGAATGCATTGAGTCAGTTCATGTCCGAGCCAAAGCACATACACTGGATAGCTGCCAAACATGTGCTCAGATATTTGCGAGGTACTATTACATATGGGCTCAGATATACCTCCAACAGTGGGGTAATGCTACTTGGATATGCTGACTCCGATTGGGCTGGCAGTGCTGTGGACCGGAAAAGCACATCAGGGTATTGTTTCAGTTTGGGATCAGCAATGATCTCATGGTCCAGCAGAAAATAGGGTTCCATAGCTCAGAGCACAGCTGAAGCTGAGTATATTGCTGCCAGTGATGCCTGCAGAGAAGCAGTTTGGCTTAGAAAGCTTCTCTCTGACCTGTTTGGTGGAAAGCTTGAACCAACTGTTATCCATTGCGATAATCAGAGTTGCATTAAGCTTTCAAAAAACCCTGTATTTCACGACAGGTCAAAACACATTGAGATGAAGTATCACTTCATCAGAGATATGGTACAGCGAGGTGCCATGAAGCTCCAGTACATTCGTACAGACGAGCAGATTGCTGACATATTGACCAAGCCCCTGTCGTTGACAAAGCTTGTGCACTTTCGAGACAAGCTTGGTATTGCAGAGAATGACCCTCTCGTTGAGAGGGAGTGTTGATTTTTCTGAGCAGCATCGAGTGCCATTCTCTGGGAGAATGGAGGCACCTGGTCAGTTACCAGGATATTGACCCAGTCTGGGACTGGGAGCTCAGCCTGGGGCTGAGAGCCATTCTCTGGGAGAATGGAGGCACCTGGTCAGTTACCAGGATATTGACCCAGTCTGGGACTGGGAACTCATCCTGGGGCTGAGTGCCATTCTCTGGGAGAATGGAGGCACCTGGTCAGTTACCAGGATATTGATCCAGTCTGGGACTGGAAGCTCAGCCCAGGGCTGAGAGCCATTCTCTGGGAGAATGGAGGCACCTAGTCAGTTACCAGGATTTCACTGTAAGCCCTAGACCGGGTCTGGGCAAGTGGTGTACTTCTCCACTTGGACTTGTTGACCACAGATGGGTGAAGTAAAGAAATTAAATATCTTCCTATGATGATGTACTTGGAGTGGACATGAAGACCCTGAAGGACACCTAGATGATTTATAGAACCCAAGCACCACTTGGCTTGGTCCGTGAACCCACCAGCTAAAGAAGAAGGGAAAATAAATATGTATTTATTTATGTATTTTTTGGGTCAACTCATTATTGGTGGAAAGTCAAAATTAAAAGATGAATGTTGTAAAAATACATATGGGACAGCCACAAATTATTTTATTAAATGGAAAACAAACATCTATGTAATATGCTGGGCGGCCTCAACAATTTAAATAAAATTTAATGGCTATTTATTGAAGGTCGGCCTCAATGGTTAAATAAAATATTCAATGGCAAACATGCAAGTCGGCCTCACTGATTTATGGGCTGAAATATACAAGTCGGCCCCATTATATTTTGTGTGGAGTTATCCACTATAAATACAAAAAGAAAACTCATTATTACAAAATAAATTCGTATGCTTTAAAAGACAGCTCTGAGAACAGTTCAGTGGCACCAATAAGACAGTTCGGTGGTGTTAAAAAGACAGTACAGTGGTGTCATTTGATGTCTGGGTTCTCTTCATTGAATGCTGGGTTAAATATACTTCCTGCTGTGCATTCAGGGTGATCTGATTACTGCTGGTTTATCACCATATTACTGCTGGTGTATTCTACCGCTGGGTTTACTGCTGGTGTATTCTCTCTGCTGGTTACTGCTGGGTTCTTTCACACTACAGTTCCTGCTGGTTTTTTTTTGGTTCATAGTTCATTACAGCTGTGGGTCTGTCCCTAATCTTTTTGGCAGCCATTACAACATAATCTACAAGTCACTACAGCCCAGAAAAGACTACATCAGACATCAGTGAACAGTGACAGGTGCAGGTTTGGTCAAACAAGGTTGAAACTGCTTCAGCTACAGTTTCAACAGGGTTCTTCTTTGTAAATAAAACAATTCTAATTGTTGGACAGGCTGGTTTAGCCTGCTGTTGTAAAACTCAGACATCTCATAAGGAAGATATTTTTTGCTGGGGTTTTTATACCTTAAAAGGTTTTCCCCAGGGTAAACAGTTGCGTTCTTGCGATTGCATGTTGTTCTAGTTTTATCTACAGTTAGCTATCTCTGCATTTTTTATTTACAGTCTGCTACTGCTATCATTTTTTTGAATTTTTAACAACTTGTCCTTTCCCTTATGTTGGAACTTATTATGTTGTGTCCTTTCCATTTTAACAAATCTATTTTGCATTTCCCTCATTTGTTGATAGTAACTTGTTTTCCAAGTTTTTTACTGTCTCAATCAAAGCTTTTATGAGTTCATGAGATGATTCATTTGTCTCCACTGCAACTACTTTGGCCTTGGGCTCAGATCTGGATGTGCTACCTCTGACAAAACCTGGCAGGTTAGACCTCCCTGAGCTTACATATTCTTATCTATTCTAACAACTTCAATTTGAGCTGCCTTGAGGTCTTGAAGGTACTCATCTCTTAACTCATAACAAATTTCTTCATTAAAGGCATCAATAAAGTGGATCAAGATGGCAGCTGGAGGAGGTTTAATATTGGTTGGCAAACTATAGACTGACATTAAGCTTTTTGTTGAACTCATCGATAGTCTCATTTTAGTTCCTTTTGATGGCACTTAGGGAGGCCAATAAATGACAATTGTCCTTATGCTCTCCCCATCTGTTCACAAAGGCATCTTGTAATACTTTCATAATTTTGATATTGTCAAGAGCCAAATCTGAGAACCAATCTAAGCCATCTTCTTCTAATGATAAAACAAATAATTTCATAATTACATCCTCGTGATTACCAGTATATTTATGCATACAAGCTGAAAAAATATTTCAGGTAAGATTTAGTAGTAATAGCATTATTCCCCTAGAAAGAAGCCAAGTTATCTATATCCCTTTCTGGTAAAGCACGAGGATAACCAACAATTGCAGAGAAATCAATTGGAGCATACAAACATCCATTGCTAATGAATTAGTATAATTACTTCCAAAAAGGAGATGGAGGTCCAAGATAGATTCAAATCCCAATTGAGCAGGAGTTCTATGGGAAGAAACCTTGTTCATTCTTCTTTTGTAAACCCTTTCAGGTTCAGGAACAAGATGGAACAAGCCTTGATTGTTTCTTCTTGTAAAATACCTATTAAGCTTTAAACTAAGTGGAGTCGTCGGATGAAAATATTAAAGGATCTAATCTAATACATTTATCAAACAAAGTAAAAAAAAATCAAGAAGAAACAAGGTCGTTAATTCTGAGGAGATTAAAAGATTTTATCCCCGGAAACGGTGCCAAAATGTTGCTGCCCAGTACACCTCCAAGCTAGACAAATCTTCAACCCACTGGGTGCAGCCTTGGGGGAAAGTCTAGAGTTGAGTGAACTGTCACCTAACACTCTACTCCTCCGTTTAGGAAAACTCCTAAACAAAGCCAAGGAGGGGGTCCCTACAAAAATATAAGAATCCAAGGATGCCTTGCTTTCTCAAAACAATTTTTTTAGGAGTTTTTAAAGAAACACAACTAAAAATAAAATATAATCTAACAGTGCTTGAAACATGGCGCACAATAATATAATATTGAAGACCAGTGTCTTTCAAGCAACTTCACACACACAACCTAGACACTACTTGCAGTATGGACAGCTTAGAAAAATACTTACCTATTGGAAACACTTTAGCAAAAAAGGTTTGGAAAGTTTGCCTGGTGGGACTACCAATGAACTGCCCATTTTGAAGGTACAAAGTTCTTGCTTAAAGGCTTCCTTGGGACGGTCCAAAACAACGAACTAATTGGTCCGGACAGCTGAGCAAAAGTTAGCTAGAAAAGTGCTCCTAAATTGCACTGGAAAGAATGCTTAACACGTGAAATCTAAGGACACTTGAAAGCATGTATTAGTGGGTTAGAAATACAAATGGAGAAGGACGTAAGTATTCGTAACGCAGGATTTTCTTGTTGTTCGGACAGTGGACAGCGAGTTAAGGTATGCCTAAAATGCCAAATAAATACTTTAAGATGACCTTTAATGACATGCAACAACATGCACTGACATGCAAGGTGAAAAATTTAGGAATCTATGCATGCATGTGATTATTTTGGACATGCACAGACATGCATATTTTGGACATGCACAGACATGCATGTATCTTTGGGTGAATTGCATGACCATGCAATACTTTTCCTAGATCTACTCTTACTATATTCAACTACTTATCAAAGAGATCTATGCATGCAAACACATCTACTTAGGATTTACTTGAAAATATAGATTATTGCATGCATGAAATAAGTAAACAGGGAATAAATTTCTTGTAATAATTGGAAGGTTAGAGAGGCAAGTGAGAGAGTGTTGCGCTTTATACCAAAAGATCAGGCTAATGGAGTCACCAAGGAATGACCCTGAGGGACTTCCTTTAATAGGAGTCACTAAGAGGGAAAGGTTGCTCCAAGTTAACCACAAGTTGCTCAGTGGATGGGATAACTTGCATAAACAATATTAAATACATGCAAGGAGAAAGATCATCCTTGCCTTCTTCTTCTTCTTCGGTTGCGACCTATAGGGAGAGAGTCAATATAGCAAATTCCAAACTAGGTTCAATGTTAAAATCAAACTCCTCTATAAATATACAGTAAAATCTATACTAACAAATCTATGAAGTTAGATCTTACTCAACTGGGGAGTAATCCCCTTTCAATGACTAAGATCTCACTCAATTGGGGAGTAATCCCCTTTCAATGACCATACAAGAAATAAGAAGCATGTACATTAACAACATAAGATACTAGTTACCTCCACATGAAAATGATAAGCAAGATATGCCACACAATTGATGAGCCACACCACAATTAGCCTCCAAATCCTTACTTTCATTCACACAATCTTGTTGTCAAAAGAGTATTACAATAAGCTCTAAGCTTCAATCAACAACCTAAAAGAGAGAGGGGTGCTTGCCTTTATAGTAAAAAGGAGAGAAGGCACCCTCCTTGGGTGAATCATGCATGCAAGATGGAACAATGTTACAAAAACCGGACCAGTTTAGGCAAAACCGGCCGGTTAGACCGGTTCTGGCACCTTTCCGATTCGGACCGGCCCTTCAAACCGTTTTTGGCCGGTTTTGTCCTGAACCGGCCGGTTTTGTCTTGAACCGGCCGGTTCAGTCACTGAACCAGTCAAAATCGGCCAGTTCAGGACAAAACCGGTTTTTGAAGAGAAAACTGGCCGGTTCAAAAACAATTTTTTTTTTATTTTTTAATTTTTTTTAAAAGGCAAGTGGGTGGGGGAAATTGTCCACGTGGATGGTGGCATATACATGTACTTCATCTTTATATGTATATATGAAAATTTCAACAGTCTGAAATTGTCCTACTGTAGATTTGATTTTCAGTAGTCTGAAATTGTCTTTAAGATTTGACAATTTTCAGCACTAGTTTGCCATGCTAATCTGAAAGTTGAAATTGTTAAGAGATTTAACATCAATATAAAAAATAAGGGGGCATATTTAATGCTATAAATCCACATTAATTGCAGTGATTTCTAATTTGCATCAAAATTCAAATTTCTACATGTTGAAGTGACAAGACAAATAGCAGAGTGATCAACGATGTTGAGAATCTGAGATGGACAAAGTTAGGGCTTGTATGTGCTCACGCAACACATAAGCAACTTTTTGCCCAATTACATCTATCTTGTACAAGTATATTTTGTATTTTTGTCTTGGTTAATCTTCGATTGTTGAAAATCATTTTGGAGTGAAAGTTGGTGATGGCATCAAACAATTCACTTGTCCACTATGATTGTTGAGGAAGTTTGATGCAATTCTTACTAGTAGGAAACTTGAAACAAAATGAATATCCTAAAGGGATCTTAGCTTACACCATCTAAGATGCAAGACCAGTAGATGTTTGATTCAATTTCAAACATGTATTGCACTCAATGCTAACTACTATTTTGGTTCTATCACTATGCACTCTTATTTGCTATATAAATGAGATACTTTTCATATTTTGTGTATAATGGTTTGAATGCACATGGATGCACATGAATATATATATAATTTTTCAAAATTTGAATATTTTATGTATTTTTGGTGATCCGGTTTTTTTCCGGTTTTGGTCCTGTTCTGGTTCACAGGGTCGGTCAGTTCGACCACCGGTTCGGTTTTTTTAACATCGAGATGGAGTGCGCATCCTCCAAGGATAGAGTAGAGCTAACCAAATCCCAATGCACCACCTTTAGGAGACTTCAAGCCATCTCTAGAGTGGACTGAGACAAAGCATGATATCATGCACCAACTCTAGAGCAAACTAGGACTGAGTAGGCCTACATGCGCCACCTCTTAAGTGAATTGTGGAGAGATGAGAAGTAATCTGAGCTTGACTGAATCAACATGAAATGCTCCTACAGTGAACTGGAGCTCTCTAGAGTGGACTAAGACAAAGCATGCTATCATGCACCACCTCTGGAGCAAACTAGGACTAAGTAGGCCTACATGCACCACCTCTATAGTGAACTGTGGAGAGATGAGGAGTCAATTGGGCTTGACTAAATAACCATGCAATGCTCCTGCAGTGAACTAGAGCTCCAGGGGAGTGTGCCCTCAAAAAGAATAATCCCTTCTCCTTAAATTAAGAAAAGGTCTCAAGTCACCTCAATTTATGGAAAAACGCCCCAAAAAGGTGTGCATGTCTCCTCATGTGTATCCAAATGGGTTTAGAAAGTGTATTAAAGTGTTTAAGACCCCCCTTGACCACATTTTACAACATTATTACATTTTTACCCCCTCAAGGGAATTAAAAAGACATTTTTGACAAGGAGAAACATGGTGACACACTAATGCATGACTTCAGAACTAAGGACTCAGACACCATCTTGGGGCACATGCATTAGTACATACTCATGGCTTTGGAGGATTGAGTGAAAAAACCTAGATAAACTCTAATCACTAGGATCTAAGTTCATCTAGGTGGAAAAAAAACACTCCATAGCAGTACTAAGACAAGTGACCCATTTGGGCTAAACCTTTTACACATATAACAGGATGTCATGTCATTTTACAATCATCGTCTTTTGACCATGGGCAAAAGAGATGCAAAAATAAAAAATAAGAACTAGAAGGGTACCCCCAATAATCTTTGAAAATTTGAAATTGTCAGCCACAAAATTCATACCTTCACATTTCATGCGAAAAGATAAACAATAAATATCATGGAAATGAGAAGTGAATATTATACTTCTCCACATACATGTATTGGTTCCGTTGAAATGCATCATTGAAAACTAATCGGTAGCGAATAGAAAAGGCTAAAAAACTTCTACAATACTTCTTGAGGAATGTTGTTGGGGATGACAATCAGAGGCCACCATCGAATGAATGATTGCAAAAGAACTTTCTGTATGATATCCCATAGCTTCCTTGATGCTAGGTAGGTACGAACGAGCTGAGCTAATGGAAATCTCATCAGGAATAAGGCTTTCTAAGTCTTCAAATCCTTCATCATATTAAAATATCTGCATATGGTGATCATCAATAGGGCCTACGTCTTGAGGAGCTTCATCAAACGTATTTGCAAAAGGATTAGTCCAAACTTCATCATAGGCACTACCAAGAGAAGGAGCAATCATATCATCATCAATTGTGTTCTCAATGTCCGTCTTCAAGGTTATTAAGACTTCCTCATTACAAACTGTGTAATAATTTGGGCCGAACTGATCCATACTGACTTTTAGTTCTTCTGTGAATGGCAGGAAACATTTATTGACTTCCTCTTCAAAATATGTGCGACTGGAGGCATCGAGAACCACACTGCTAGGTCTTGAGGAATCATATATTGGCGGACCCATGAACGCCCAATATTAGTCATTTTCAAGAATCCCGTCATTTTCCTCCCAGAGGCGTGAGATATCATAAGAAGTTGTGTCCTGAGGGCAAGGAGAACTAGCCATTTCCTTGTGTTGTTCAGTCTCTTCAACTAAAACTTCTTGGTCTTCCCTTCTGAGAGCAACCCCGTCCTCACCTTCATGAGTAACTTTATCTTCGGACATAAGGCTTATGATGTCATCCACAAGGTCTTGAACAAAAGTTTCTTCGAGCAAACCATCTTGATCTTCATCTCGGATTTCTTTGACGAGGTCTGTTCTAGGGTTTTCTGGGATCTCTTCAATAGGATCAACTAGAACAAGGACCTTTTGGACCTCCTTCCTTGGAAGAGATTTTAGGGCTTCACTAATTTCTTCGCACATCCAAGGACCCAAGTCGTTGCAGATCACTTCGACTAATTGAAAAAATGAAGATATCCCCTTGGGAGGAAGATTCTTATACCATTTCTCTTCATAGTGATTATTCTGCAAGTCAAGGGATATTACCAATAAATCTCATTCTAGCATCCTCAGCCACGATATCCCACGCCTTAAGATATTCTATGAATGCGAAAACATGATCTGTAGCCCAGTCTTCAAGTGGCTTAAAATTTGGAACGGCCTGAAAGGCATCTTTATCCACAATGTTCGGATACACTGGAATGCATGACAAATCCAATGCATCAAACCAAGGATGGTGCAACCATGCTTCACCAAAGGACGCCATATCATCTTCCTTCCTGAGTTGGCCTAGTCCTTATAGGGTGCTTTTTTATTTTCTTCAGTGGGAGTCACCAAGAGAGACCTGTCAAGTTAGACTCAAACAAATCTCACCAAAGTACTAAACAAGAACGTACCTGAGATGACGGCAGAAGCGATTGCCAATGGAGTCGCCAGATAAGATCTGTAGGGTTAGTCCTTTCAAAATAATACACTCCAAAATGTAAAGAGGAGGACTCACCTTGAGTTCTTACCTAATTGTCATTTTTGCCAAGGGTGTGAATGACTCCAAATAATCCACTTCAACCTTTGAAATGTCCCCGGCAACGGCACCAAAAATGTTACCCGCTCAAACTAGCAGTCATAAATAAGCAACACGAGGTAGAGTAAATGCTAGTGATTGGTAAGCATATGGAAGAGGTCTAGGCCCAAATGTCACCACAGCCCAGCATCTTAACTTCTTTGGGTAACTCCTAAACCCAGAGGAGAGCCCTAAATGATACCTGCAAAAGTCACACATGCAAATACCTTTCCACGGCCTTATAACTAGATCAGTGCCTTGTATGAAGTCAAACAATATATAATGAAGACAAGTTGACCTAATTAAGGAGTTAGTTCAATAGCTAATCATGCATATCATCAATCACCTTTCCAATTTCACAGATTCCAATGCACCTCCACATATCCCAAGGCAACCCTCAAAAAGGTGCGCTCTGAGGAAATGAGGAAGGAGGAGGCTAGGGAAAATCCCTAGGTAAAGTCAAAACCCTAACGTGGCCCAAGGTAAGTGAGATCTAGGGTTCTCATGCTTCACAATGCACTAGGGCAAAATGGGAAGCCCTTCAAAATCTGTGGACAATTCAACTAGGGCGAAATTGTAGGGAGGACCAAAATTACAAACTCACGACTATTTTTGGAGTTAAGAATTTTCTAATTTTTAGGTTTTTTCTAGGGTTTTCTGATTTTTAAGGTTTTTGTGGATAAAAATGCAGCTAACTAACATGAAAATGCAGCCGAACTATAATACATTAAATACTGAAATTTTGAGTAAAAAAAGTTGGCAAGAGAAGGGATGTCATCTCAATCCCTAGGGCTTTGAGAGATCATGGCTAGTGTCCCTCTCTTAGAATGTCCCTCTAGTATTTGCAAGCTAGGGCATCATCTATCAACCTCTAGGGTTCGGTAGGGGGAGCCTAACCAAGGCAAATGGAGAAGTCCAAATCCCTAAAAGCAAAAGGAAACCCTAATACAAGGTGTTTCCTTCACACAAAGTAGATAGAATATTGATAAAAAAAGCCTTAATTTAGAAAAAAATGCAACAATACACCACCATTCAATCCACATAGAAGCACTGACTTACCAATATTCACCAAGACATGAGCAAAGAAAGAACTTTAGGTCATTCTTGAGCATGTGTTTTAGCAAATAATTCTAGCACCAACCATAGCATGTGCAAAAGAAGCCTTAGATTCATCCACCATTCACCATTCAAGCAAGAGAAGACACCCAAGAGAAGTGCACATCACCAAGAGAGCTCATAAAGTAAGAGAAAAAGAAGAAGAATCATTTGATCCCAAGTCTTGTGCTTTACAAATGAAAAATGAATGTATAGTTATATCCATTTTAGCACAAGATTTTAAATTTTTATCAAGCATACATGTCAATTTCAAATTAAAACAATATAATATTAAAATATTCCAAAATAAGACAAAATTAGGGCATGCAACCACATGTCAGGGACTAAGCTCCATCTTCCTTTCTATAGTCTATAACTGATCTCTATTATCTTTAATCTTCAATTAATGATCTGGAAGAGAATCATGCTCTTCAATCTTTAAAGAAAACAAAATATTATTCAATAAAAAGGTTCTACCTTTATCAGAGGTTTCAAGCAAATTCCGAAGATTCTTCCCAATGGAGAATGCATCATCCCTTGTTTGATTCTTTGAATGCTAGGAAGCATTTCATCCATGACAGAAAGCTTAATGAGCATGACAACCTCTCTACTGTTTAGTGTTTACATCATACTTTTCTTGGGCATCTACATTGATTTCACTCTGAATTAACCAATTTGTTCAAGAACTTGTACTCAAAGATTGCAAACATTCGTTATTTCCACGTATTAAAATTCTGTCCATTAAGTTTTTGGTTACCTCCAGTATAACATTAGACAAAGTGGCTATGATAACAGTTCCAACCCAAAAAAATTATTCCAAACAGTCTTTAACAGAAGAAAAAAAATGGAAACAATCCATACACTGTACAGCAAATTAAACAAGACAAGGCAGTCGTACAGTGAATAAAACAGCTACTTAAAAAAATGACTTCTTACAAAATTCATATGGACAGGATACAGCGACTAGCAGCTTCTTAAAATTCGTACAGATACAGTACAATGGTTCCTGGCTGGCAGCTGGCAGCTATCAAATCTGTGGCTGTACAGTGGCTTAAAATCATACAAGGCTCCTTTAAAAATTTTATGGCTTTGTCAAATCCATACAATGAACAGCTATCAATTCTTCATATGGTGGCTATTCATACAGCAGCTCTTAAGATTTCATACAGTCGTTCCTTATCTATGCAAATTCGCTCTGCTCAACTTTCTTCTTGCAGTTCCTCAAATCGTCACTAGACATGCCAGTCCCTAGGCCTTCGCCCACTTTCATTGTTTGTTTCTTGTCAAATTTCAGAACATAGAGGGAACCGTACACCTTAGAAGAGAACTGTCAAGTTTGTATTCAATTAAGGTCATATATATCTTCTCATGTTTGTTCTAGTGGAAAGGGAAAAAAACATTACGTAACCTCTTCTTGTTTATTTATTATTAATTCTAGAGTACTTTAATGCACTATGTATTTGAAGTAAAGTAAATGTTAATTAGTAAAGAATGACCAATATTAATTAAACAAACACACAAGTAAATTTGTCTAACATGATCGAATCACTGTTTGACTCAGACGGGTAGGACATTAACTCAGTGACTTGGCCATATCAGAGCCAACTCAATGTAGCCCATGGCATCTGCCTGATACAACAACAAAAAAATCGAAGTATTGGGAAAAAAAATTTAAAAACGCAAAGAAACTAATCCTATTTTACCCTGTTAATAACATCCCTTGCCTCAATTATGAGTCATTGCTTGCACTTGGGAATTCCTACCAAATCAATCTTTGGTGAGCATGATGAATCATGAGTGAGTATTTAGTTTCACAATTTTGGTATTCAGATTAGAGATTGATGAGTTTTGGATTTTGGAGGCCATTTAGAGCATCAGGTTTTATGTATTATGTCTCAGCTTATTACAAAGTTTCTCGGAACTTTTGTTATGGATCTCAAAACCTTTAATTTATGTATCTCAACGTGATTTTGCCTATTTGCACACTTGCATGCAATAAACATCAGCAAACTTGCATATTTAGCCTTTAATTGTACATATTTCCACTGTTGTGCCTGAATTCATATTTCATTTAAATTAAAAAATTTATATTTTGGTATTATCAAAAAAATTCCAAGTCAAACCCAAGATTCATGACCCAATATGAGTTGACTGTGAAGCAAAATGCAAAGGGCTGACCAAGTCTGATCTGATTCCGGGTCATGCAACTTTGGAATACACAGAGAATTGGTAAGAACCATTTATCCTACTATACAGACTACATTGGTATCACTAACAGTTATTTTTAGGATAACAAGGCAACACATATGGCCAATACATGTGCACTATGCACTTACTGAGACTACTAAAGCAAGAGCAGATCGTTCCAAAATCAGTTACAGAATCATTCTGGAGAAAAGGATTAACTGCATTATGTTATTCTAGAGTGTGAAACTAAACTTTTCAACAGAAATACGATGCCAGCATTATTGTTTATCGCATTGATCATCACTTTGAGTAAAGGTTCATGTACTATAACAAATATCCAACATAAGGACAGAATATGATTGAATGGATGATTGATTACAATGCCACAGGACCGTATAGTTATACATATTCACCGGTCACCATGGTTGATAGGTCACATTTCTTCATTAGGCTATGTCCCTTAGTTAGAATGTGTCTCTTCATTTTTATTTATCATTTATTTATTGTTTTATTGGATATATTTATATGTTCATTACATTGCCTTCCATTTTAGAAATGCTTTGTCCTCAAACGATATTTATGGAAAAACTTTATCTCTTGCTTTGGCTCATAACGAAATAAAACTTTATCCTTATAATTTTAATTTATAAGCACCTTAAACAGTCACACCCCTTTGCACAAAAAGGACATTTCGCTAAAAAGGAAGAATTCTTTGTGGATTTCATAGTTCCGAATTCATATTCGATAATTAATTTACCAATGCAAAAGTCTCACGAGAATAATGTGCTTCACTGACTTCCTTCAATAACTTCCTTAATATACCTTAATGCTTCACTTAAGCTTAAATCCCTTAAGAATATGAAAAAATATAAAATATACCTTAATATAACTTAAAGCTTCACTTGATATATCTTTAAGGATTTAAATAATATAGATATTCCTTTTCTTAAAAACTTTTCTCTATGTCCTTCCCTAAACTCTCCCCTACTTTTCCTCTATTATTATATTACTTGATCCCTTTTTTATAAAGATATCGCTCCTTATATACTTGTTTGTCAACTATGGTTAGCTTTTTTTCTTGTAGATATGTAAATATTGCTTTTTAGCCTTATTATGTTTCACACAATCCACTAATAATAATGTATGTAACTAAAGCTTGTTTTAATGTGATCGACATGCAAGCTTAGCTGAAAGTCTAAATGGATGTGACCTGCCACTTCTATTCCTACGGAGTTTGATGGCCAGCCAACGTCCAAACCTGTGTTGCCATTCTTTGGAACTCTGTAATGTAGGTCGTAGGTGTACTCCTCTATCGCAACTGGGCCAACTCTCTGAAGTGGATCTCAAGATCCTTCTTGTCAAATCGGCCAATCAGCCTTTGGGTGAAATCTGAGTAGGATGAGATACTAGAATGCCCCAATGTCACTAGCCCATGGTACCACCACTCATGAGCTCCTCCCTCCAAGTGTAGTGTGGCAAACATAATTGCCTTTGTCTACATCATTGGGTTGAGTTGGAGGTAAGTGTCCAACTTATTCACCCAAGCCCTGGCTATGTTCTGAGCAAAACCATCAAAAAGTGGGACAATCAACTTCCCCACCCTACGCATCAAATCATAGTTATGTTGGTTCCTAGGTCTACTCTTGGCCTTGCAGTATTCTAAAAATGGTATAACTACACAGGTTTCTTGTGCTAATGTCTCATATTCCCTCATGCATGTTACCATGTCATCCTGCTACTCCCGCATACCCTGAGGCTGCTTCTCTAGAAATGTTGAAAATAATGGCCAAGGTGTCTTCCTGCTCCTCGACTGTGGAGCATCGTGTGCTGACATGTGGTGATTGCTACCCTCTAGGTGATCTCTATCACCTCCGTGGAATCTACTAGACCCAATATGTCATGTATTCATCTGGCTTCCTCGCTAGTCAACTAACTGAGTAAGCAATTATAGGGTCCTCTGTTGGCGCTCGGACGACTCCTGTTGTCCCTTAACCATTCCAACCAACATCCTGAACATCTCCTCTCTTGAAGGTTCTTGTTGTTCACCCATCTCTTCTTACAAATTTGCTTCCGGGAAGGCTACTCCACCACGTCCCCGAACCATCAATATCTCATGCAATCACAGGCTGGCAAGACCACCAACTCTAATACCACTATGATGTACCCAAGTAGAATAGGCACAAAATTGTTGTGATGTTTGTTGTTACTGTTGGTTTTGGTGTTGATTGAGTGTTTTACACAAACAGTTATTTTACATTGATTTATAACTTTATCAAGCACATGTAATCCCATCGTCATTTTGTCAAACACTTTGCAAACACACACCAAGACAAAAAGAGAACATTGGCTTTATTATGAAATAAATGGTAGTACAGTGGCAAAAATCAGTGAAGGCCATGGTTGAATCGAAGTCATCTCCCAATGCTCTGTACTCTCTCAAATATGCCCCCATGGACTCTTATGGTTCTACCTGTACTATGGGCACTGCGGCTGGCCTATCTAAGAACTATGATATGGTAGGTCGGGAGGACCTATTGTAGATATGGGGGTGGCTCTGCATATCGGTATGTAATTGTTCCCCACTGCTACTTGTGGATACCCTATCACTGTTGGGAAACATAGGACTGTGTGGGGTGGGCCATAATTTATTTGTCAGTTGTTTGATGGCACTCACCATTTCTTTTTGTCCTGAAGTTAGATCCTTTATAGCGGAAATGGGGCTATTGAAAGTTATCTTATCATCTTCTGCCATTGTTTCTTTGCCTTTACTCTTTTCAAACTAAAACTCTGTATCCCCTAGTTCTATATCCTCTAACTCTTCTTCTTCTCTTCTCCCACTATTCCTAAATCTCTACCTCCTGTAAGTAATATTGTGTGGGTCCTCTAAATTCATTTATTGTTCACAATTGCATGCTCCCACAGCTAGAGAGGAACATGCTCTGATACCACTGTAATATCCCAAACTGATATTTTTTTCTTTTTATGATGTTCTGTTTGTTTGCTAGTAGTCTTATGCCTCAGTAATGGAAAGTAGTATGAAAGTATGCATTGATCTAAGCATGCATGCACTTGCATGCAGATCTAATACCCAGATAATCAAAATGCTATAAATTAGGAAGGAAAGTTATGCATGTACGTACCATCAGATAGATCGGCAGATGTGTGTCAGTATAAGACTAGCATGCAAGAATTGTGCCAGTGGATGAGTGAGATATCAACTGTCTCTCCTCCAATAATGCACCCTTGGGAATAATGCTCCCTCTCAAACCTTGGTATGCTCGTGTGGAGGCAATACCCAGCAGAAGCAACTCCAGGAAGGGTGTGATGGGGTTATAATCCCCCTCTGATCACAATAGAAGTAGCATGCAGACAGAATGATGGCTCAGGTGCCTAAAACGTAAATCTCCTCATTGAGAAAGTCGCCCACACAGAGAAGACTTCTTCTTGAGGAGTGATGTGTTGATAAATAGCTCGGGAGTCAAGCTAAGAAGCCCTCCTTCCAGGGAAGGGTAATAGTGTTGCTCTCGGAAGAATGGAGCCAGCATGCATGAGAATGGACCCCTGTAGCCTGTGATGCGAATAGATGTGTCCTTGAGCAGTTCGCTCATGCAAGGAGGGCGAATCCCTCAATCCAGTATATAACTTGGGCCCTGTAGTAACTAAATAATAATAGTATCTGATGATGTGCAATGCTAATTCCGGATGATCCAACCTGATAGTGACTAGGCAGATAGATTTCGCTGCTTAAATACACTAGTTAGATGAGTGTGTGCACTCAACCCCAAATTAGCTCACTGAGCTCTCCAATTCGAATCCACAAATCAATAATCATATAAGCAGGTCTTTCTTACTTGCTTTACCTTTCTTTCATAACATTCACCTGCCAGACCTAACTTCTGACCTAATTAGGTCGCTTTATCTTCTAATTTCCAGTTGACTTGCATGCAGCGCTTCCGGAGTGTCTGGAGACCCAATGACGAAGTAACAATGCATGCAACATGAAATATAGCTCAGATGTTATGTATGCAAGTGGCCTTTAGTTCCTGTGGCCCTCATTTACCTACTGATGATATAATAACCATGCTAAAGATCTTCTTAGGGTGCATATGGCATCAATCCTCAATTAATTCCCTAAATGTCAGTGCCCGCTCGAACCTATGGGAATCAGATAGGTTAGCGGGATGGTCCTACTATCACACCATAGTAGCAGGGCTACTATTCTTGCTTAGCAGATATCTGCACATTCCAGAGCTTAGATTTTTCCAGAGCTTGGCTATGATGACTTTATATTTTGAGATCACTCATGATCAGAGCAGTGTATTATTCAGACTTACGTTAGACCTTGTGTCAAAGCTGAGCCTTCAGAGTTCAGATTTGATGACCGATGTGACCCTTTATCCCATACAGTTTCAGTTCAGTGCCTTGAGATGTATTGCAGCAGTGTTTCAGATGATATATGATGATTATTCTTGTGATGATATTATATGACCTATGGATGTTTTATCATTGACTGTGGATTATTATCTTGTTGTTTTAGTCTTGTTCATAGCATTGGCTTGGTATATAATTCATGATGTGGAAAAATGTGTAAAACTTAAAATGAACATTTACTTGCACGTTTAGGTTGTTTGACAAAACTCAATGGTTCACTACCTTGCATAGATATGGTCTTTCTTGACACCATTTGTCTGCTAGCTTAGGCTCCACCTTCACTTGACTCCATCCATAAATGACTTTC
Source organism: Larix kaempferi (assembly GCA_027924585.1). Classification (NCBI taxonomy): domain Eukaryota; kingdom Viridiplantae; phylum Streptophyta; class Pinopsida; order Pinales; family Pinaceae; genus Larix; species Larix kaempferi. The sequence continues at coordinate 11,738,244 of BSBM01000322.1, read as the reverse complement.
CTTATTTGGCTTTAAACCTTGACCTGTCTTACTTGACTTTCTGGTATTGAGGACTTCCCATTTTTCTACCTCTGTGTTTGGACCGCATCCATGTATGTTTATTGTCTCGGCTCTGAGTTGGTGACAAAACTTGCCTTTGGTAAGTTGGATTGTAGGCCTAAATCATTCTGGTCGGTTGTCCCGATGTTTGGCACTGGCTCGAACTCCCCCTAGTCACTTGAGATGTTGTTGGCTACAACTAAAAGCTCATGTACTACTTATGAAAACTTATGTAAAATTCGCCCATGGAAACTAAAATGGGCAAGAGCGATGAACTGCTAAAAATACTCCTCGAAGAGTATAAGAAAGGTCCAAAAAGCAATGGTTCTTAAACGTTATATCTAAACAATTGCTGACCTTATATGTATATGTAAACATGCTCTGGATGCAAGTTGCAATTAGTTGTGCTTATCAGCACACCTGAGATCCGAAGGGTTATGTAGGCCAAAAAGGCCATGAAATGAAATTGAATGATCCTAATGAACTTGGATCAACTTGATGTAGACATGATGCCTAAGTTAAATAAGCACTCTCTAAACAACTTACCCATTTGTGAGGCACAGCCATTCCCCGTGTTATTTTTGTCCAACACAGAGCTTGTAGTTTCCCCTTTCTCCCAGTCCAAAGTATCTTTCAATTGAGTTTAGACAAGTCACCCCTTTGCCCAACCTTGTTCCTAGCCTTCATCCTTCGCTAGCAGTTTGACCATGTCCAATGGGTGAGTTTGTCATTTAAACTATTGTGCAAGTAATTACAAATAACAAAGAAATATGCTAACATGATTAATGCCACTGAATGGATGTTATAGTTTAAGTTAAGCTGTGAGTATGAATAGAGGAACATGTCTTAGTCTACTGATATGATTTATCCTTGGTTGTATATGGACCTAGTCAAACCTAGTTTGACTGTGGTCATTTCTTGTGATCCGTGATGGTGTGGGCCATTAAGGCTTATTGATGATGACGTATGGGCCCACATACTCCTATTTATGATACTATATGATGGACATATGATTCAGATGGTGATTGATACAGTTCAACAGGTTTTATTATTACTTTAGATCATCGGATTATGCATTGTCCATATATGGTGGACCTTACAGCTAGCCCATCAGGGAAACCCATGGTGTATGAGTACACATTCTTAGTAGATTTGGGTCTTCTGGATCCAATGAGACACTTATCTTTCAGTTCCGGGCACTTCTGACAGTGATAGATGCAGTTTTACACTTGTTGACCAGATTTGGGGTTGATTTCCCAGCCTGAGCAGCAGGGGCCATGAGAGGCCAATTCACCTAGGGCGCTGTATGAGGAGGGGGTGGTCCAGCCACTTGTTATTACCATTTATCCCCCCTTCTGGAGAGCCTGGTAGGCTCAGTTTGATAGCACAATTGCCCTACGAGGCAGTTTCAGCACTTTCACAGTTACCGAGGCAATCCAAAGATGGGATAAAAGGGTCACTGAGGAATTCGATTTGGGCAATTGAGGCAAGGTTTTGGCACTTGTTTTTCACAGAGGTCTTCCAGGGTCAACCCCCTATCTTCCAACCAATTTTCACCACTTGGGTTGGTCCACAGAGGCTATAGGAGGCCTTTTACTGCTTGTCTGTCACAGATTTTGAGGACAGATTTGATCATTTATATTTATTTTGGACATATTTTATTATTTTATTGTGCCATGGGGATGAGCTAGTAAAGATTGATGCCTCCTAGCCCCATCATGAGCTCCATATGTCATGTCCTAGTCATATGAGGTGGGCTTTTGTACTTTTACCCCCTCTAGTGGATGACGTCACCCTCCATGAGCACTTTTTAGCTATGACGTCATCATTATTTGAGTGATCCATGTGTTATATTGTTATGTTTCATCTTAGCCATTGATCATGTATTGAGATCTTTTAATCTCAACCACTCATTTCAAAAAGTGGTTATGAGATCTAGGGTTTTGGTCTTTATTATCCTATATAAGGAGGAGACCCCCTCATTGTAAAAGATCTAGAGAATTTGGCTCTTGGCTCTTGGAATAAAATTTCTATCTTTTGGAATACATGCTTCGATCTTGGAGTGGATGTTGGTTGCTTTGATTGTAAATGCTTTTGTCCATTGCACTGGAGGATCTCTTGTAGCTATCTTGCATATGTTGCCATACTTTTTTTACAGGTTAAGAGGACATTTTTGACAAGTGCGAATTGGTGGGGAGGCTTGCCCTTCAAGCTTGGAGGAAGACGTTTTAGTTAAACAGGGAGTGGTTTTGTCTTTGTGCCAACTATTCTTTGCTTATCTCTCTCTTGCTTGTATCTACCTTCAACATGTTAAACTAATTGATGCTTTGCTCCTTGGTTTTGACAAGTTAGAGGGACACACATGTGGCTTGGAAAAATTGATTTGGCAAGAGGGTTTCAAAAATTCTTCATTTGATCGTTGGCAAAAGTAATCCTCATCTCAACTAGCATTCATCTTTTCATCTAGGTATGCTCCAAAGGTATGGTCTTCTTCTTCCTTGGCTTATCCATAACTTCTAGATCATAAAAACCCTCATTGATTAAAACCCTCATTTTTACTTTTTCTTAGATCTACTTGGATCTAACCTAGCTTTTGGAAAGATATTGAAAACCCACCTCTGTAGTATCCACGGCAATTCGGATCTATAGTTTGGTGGTGATTGGGTTCCATTTGACACACTTTCCAAGGCACTTAGCCCTCCTTGAGCAAAATCGCACCACTTGGGAGAAGCTAGTTTGGTTGGTTCCAACACATGGGCGATTGGGATCCCATTGGATTTGGAACAAGCACATCTTGAAACCTACACCTAGTATCTCACTTTGTGAAGTTCTGCCTTGGGAGTATCACTCCTCATTTTGGGAATTGTTGTCCACTTGGGCACATAGTGAAATATTAGATCTACTAAGATCCAACTATCACATCTTGAATAGCCCACTTGAGTTGCATCCTAGGTGTCCCAATCTACAATTTTACATCTCTTTTGACTCCATTAACCCATCTATCAAGGCACTAGTCCACCTAGGGTAATTCGCACTCCTTGGGAGTTGTGTCAAGTCTGAGATCCCATATGTGGGTATCTCTAATTTCACTTTAGATCCATAGATCTACTCATAGCATACCCTTTAGTACCATTTACACCCTTAACTTCACCTTGTGGGTCCCATGTGAGCCATTTCCATATCCCAAGAAAGTGGGCCCCACTTGTGTATTTCATGGTACTAGATCTTGTCATCTTATCTCATCATGTAGCCTAAATCTTTCATTGGTTGAAACATAAGTCATTCCCTAAGCCTCTTTCAACCACATTTAAACTGCTATGTACACCTAACCTTGCATTGGTTTCCGTAACTTGTCTTTTACACATCCCTACGAACCTTTGTTTGGGTCCAATCATCTTTGATTGGTTATAGGGTCTCCCCCTAGGTCTTGATTCATCTTGATCTAAAGTGAAGAGTGCCTCGGTTGACATGACTCCCAACTTGCATTGGGAACCGTGGCATCTCTTGGGTCACCTCTTTAGTTGTCCATCTCCTCTACCGTCCCGGATGGGATACCTTTAGGGACAACTACAAGTTGTGTGATAACAGGTCCTCTGTGCTTAAGCAGAAGAGGACATTACAAACCCCTTCACGAAGCCAAGATACCACGACCATCAACCAACTAACTTGTGGAGATGTAATCGGATCTCTCCAGGGAAAACCTCCACGTAATCACCAAGCCAAATCTGAGAACATAATGCAAAATGAAACCCGATGTAAATTCTGAACATGTTCTCGCTTTGTCTAGCTAGGGTGGATATTTCACCACTGAAACTAAACCAGTGTGAATGGGTTTGGACAAACCCAAACAAAAACTCTGGAAATATCCCCAGACAGTCACAAGAAATCAATATCCAATCAATCATGTATGTCCATATTGGATAGTGCCTCCTCTTTAATCTTCATCTTTGAACCCAATACCATGGACAGTACGATGGGTCATCCAATACCATTGAACCACTTTTGTAAGCAAAGCTTCTTTCCTAAACTAAGTGGCACTACTGTAACTCCCAGATATGGTGACTATAGCCTATGGGAGTCTAATAAGCTACTTAGTCATCCCTGTAGGCAACATCAAGCAAAAGGGGACATCACAGATTGTCCTAAAGTCTTCAGCAGAAATGGGGTGGCAGTATTGTCTTGAAAGCAAGTGCGCAACAATTTAAATGCTAGAATGAAAAATATTTATTTTTGAAAGATGATTCTGACAAATAAAGCTACAGAAGTGGAAAAATAATAACACAACTTTGTTAGGTATTCAGAAAACATCTAGCTCCCTTCTTGGCACCTTAAAACGTTGTCCTATATTTCACCTTGACTGGGGAAATGCATACTAATTTTAGAAATAGTGAGGAACAGAAATGTTACTTTCAAAGTTTCATAGTAAACAGAGTATTGTGTTAAAAGAAATCAGTCAATGAGATAGTCATTCAAAATATCATAAAGCAGGTAGAAGATCACACCTGAATGTAACAATAGAACATACATCCATATCGCAATTAAAAAGAAAGAGAAAAGTTTTGTATTAAATGGGATATTATTACAATGTACATAGTAGTTCTAATCCATCTATGTACTTCTAGGCTTAATTGATCTGAGGTCTATCTCTTGTGATCATTAAAACATTTGAGCCAAGCTAGTCAATCATAGAACAGACTAACTATTTGATGAAATGGTTGACTCGAGTCAATGGAGAACTCTAATGTCATTTCAAATTGTCAAGCAGTCCACTTTGTTAACTCCCAAACCTGTACTTAAGTGGTAAAACCCTAAAACACAAGTGCAAATTTAGAGGAACTATGAGGGGTTGTCCAATATCACCATAACAACACCCTCACTCTCTTTAGGCCAGCTCTCCTCCAGCACTGGGGGTATCCCTAGTAATTCAATCATTAAAGCTATGACATGGAGGCTCAAGGTGATACGAAAAGCTAGATTTAGCAGAATGTAAGTAATAGCATAGGAAAATGAAAAGATGGAGGAGGATGCTCAGATGTAGAGGGATCAAGGAGCTCTAGCACAGAAGAAGATGTGACGAGCTTGAAGACGGATGTTTGCAGCATCGGGCAAACATTCCCCTAGTATTAGCCATGTGACTTGGCTAAGAGTGAATGGTCCGGTGGCAGAGAAGTATCTTCTCACAGACACCCTGTGACGGGGTGGGAAGATTGGTCCTTGCATGATGAGTAGAATTGTGGAACCGGACATTCCCTCAGAGTACGACAGTGCTTTCTTCCGTACATCCTGTGACGGGATGGGAAGATTAGTCCCCAGTTGCACACACTATCATCCTAGAGGTTGACCATCAAGAATTTCCCAGAGTTAGCCATGAGACTTGGCTAGGGGCGAATCAAGTGTGGACCTAGTACATTCAGTCATATGTCGACCTATAACCCACATGTCCAAAGGATCTCATATGGAGATTGATGGTTGGAAGCAGGAGGCTCCAACGAATGTTGGTCTCTCTCTACTACAGATATTCATCCTTCCGATGATCATGAGGAATTGCAGTTAGTAACAGCTGACGAGTTCTTTGAAGTTCCTTAGTTACTTCAGCATGCTACATGAGATGTGGGAACCACATGAAGAGCAATTGGCTTCCAGTTGGAATCATGGCAGACTCTAAAAGTGGTTAGAGGTTCATAATGCTCTAGGACACAAACTACTCAATTGACCTCTGAAGAGGTGCAGTATACATATGTTCAGTTAGAATAGTGGCCCAGGATTCAGCATGTGCAGGTGGGACATATTGTTGATATTGATTCCTTAATCGTGTTGATGTTCATTGATAGATACAGAGGGAGTTAGCCTCTGAGTTCGAGATGAAGGAACTTGACCTGATACATTATTACTTGGAATTAGAGGTGTGGCAAAGACATGATGAGATCTTCTTGAGTCAGGGGAAGTATACTATTGATGTCCTGAGGAGATTTGGGATGATGAACTGTAAGTCCATGGCAACACTTATGGTGACGAATCTGAAGAAGTTCAATGTCTCAGCTTCCAAATAAGAGTTGGTAGATCCTACCACGAATAGACAGTTGGTCGGTTCATTGATGTATCTGGATAACAACGGACCAGATATTTGAATTACACTCTCGTCGGAAGTTGTGCAGATTCAGTGTTCAGGACGTGGTTCAGATTGGCATCCAGGATGACACCTCGTATAGGCTAATGGAATAACTAGTGAGCAGCTCCAGAGGGAGAGTATGATGCAAAGTTGCAGAGGGAGTCTGTAGCACAGTTCTAGAGGAAGTATGGAATGATATCTAGTGACACAGAGAGAGCAAGAGGCTCAGTTCAGTAAACTCACTAATGGATGAGCAACAGTGTTCAGTAGTGCAGCTTGCAATGGTATGCTATGGTGCAGAGGGGAGTAGTCCAACTCATGTATATTCCTACAGATAATCAGATTGTCGACATTCTCACCCAGCCTCTTCCCAAGGCGAAGTTTGTGTACTTCCATGACAAGCTTGGAGTGGTGGAGAATGTCTCCCTCATTGAGAGGGAGTTTGCAGCATCAATGATATATTCTCCCTGGATTAAAAATGGTGGAACTCTCCATGTGAGGGAGAGATCTCTATTGTGGACATATCGACGGACTTATATGTTGTGCATGGGCACACTCCTCGCTGAGTTGAGTTACCATGAGATGCATGGGTGCACTCCTCGCTGGGTTGAGTTACACATGTTGACTCCTCAATGGACTGGGTTGAGTCGTCGACTCCTCGATCGACTGAGTTGAGTCGTTACATGTGGACTCCTCGATGGACTGAGTTGAGTCGTTACACATGTTGACTCCTCGATGGACTGGGTTGGGTCATTAATTCCTCGATGGACTGAGTTGAGTCATTACATGTGGAATCCTCAATGGACTGAGTTGAGTCGTTACACATGTTGACTCCCCGATGGACTAGGTTGAGTCGTTGACTCCTTGATGGACTGAGTTGAGTCGTTACATGTGGACTCCTCAATAGACTAAGTTGAGTCGTTACACATGTTGACTCCTCGATGGACTGGGTTGAGTCATTACATGTAGACTCCTTGATGGACTGAGTTGAGTCGTTATACATGTAGACTCCTCGATGGACTGAGTTGAGTCGTCATACATGTTGACTCCCCGATGGACTGGGTTGATTTGTTGACACCTCTCGAAGGACTGAGTTGTGTTGGAAGACCTTTCTTAAGATGACGAGATGTTCAAAACAAGTCGTGATGCTCGGATGATATCCATATATGTTTTTGCATGATGATACCTCCCTAGCTAAGAGGGAGTGTTGGTGATTGTAGCTGTGTGACGTCTCCTCATGAAGTCAGCCCCAAAGAATAATAACAATTATTATTATTGTGCACAAAAGGCAAGTTGGCCCCAAACTAAGTGGACAAGTCGGCCCCAGGAGAAAAGTGAAAAGGTAAACATAACAAGGACAATTAGAGGACGCCTCATTCATTTCTACACCAAGCAAATTCGCTCAAGCAAAGGAGAAGTTCGCTCAAGCAAGGAGAAGGCTATTTTCTGGGGTTCTTTCTAACACCATAGGTTTCATCCTGCAAGCATGTGACAAGTGTGATGAAAATTACTAGTGTGGGCCTCATTCAAAATGAGGGGTAGAAAACTCCACTTACTTTTTGCTCAATATATTTGACCATGAGACTAGTTCAACTAAGGAGTCGAATTAAGTTGACCTCCAGCATCTCCCCCACTCAAAACCCTTGCTTTGACCTAAGGCAAAGTGAAAAGTAGACTTACAAAGAAAATAGGCACTGGTGTTATAAGTTGTGCAAAAGAAAGATAATAGTCATATACCTTTAAGTGGTGGTATGTCTCACAACCCATTTGCGTTGCCTCTCCAAAACTGCTCGCTCCAATAGGTAGAATCATGAACTCCTACAAGACAAGAAGTAGAAGAATCAGACAAGGAATGCAAAATGTGAGGTGATGTCCAGATTAATTTTACATCCACGTTGATATTGTCATGAATGTTCAGACTGCATCACTGGAATAAATACATGAACAGCAAAGAAAAAAGCATATCATTGTTAGCATAGGAATAAGTCAAATGAACTTTGTGATGCTGCAAATGGAAACAAAAATTAAAGTTGCTCCATTCTCAGTAATAACCTCAAACTTCCAACTAACATTTTATAACCTATATCTCTGAATATCAAGCTATGCAACTCATAATTCCGTGGATTTTAGCCAAATCCAGAAATTGTGATTTGAAAGACATCCTTAATGTCTCTTGTTAAAAATTTAAATCTCCAAATACTGATGCAAAATTGTAACACAAACATAGCTGCCTACGAATTGAATAATATCAGTCTACATTTGAAATTTCCTCAAACATGTAGAATTTAGCAAGCATATAAAATATACTCAAGGAATTGAAACTAAAGCTATAACCGTCTTTTAACACATAAAAATACATCATCAAATATGAAGTGGCCCTAGAGGCTAAAGCCTAAAAGTAACCACTTTTATTTGAGTTTCCAATGTTTCTCCAATATTTCGGACACCATATCTCATGACAAATTTTCCATGCCTGGATTTTCTTTCAATCATGTGTAAACAACTAAACAGCACATCTAAAATAGCTAAACTTTATGCTACTAAAAAGGGAAATTACACTCAATTTTATTTGATTGGCACTGAGTCTTTACCTTGACCAATTGAATTTTGTTACTTTTCACATCTTTCTAGTTTATTTCGTGAGTGGTACCTGGGCCAAGAGTTTAAAGAACCATAGTTAAATGGTGATGAGGCAGTTAGAACAACAATCACAGAGTTACAACTCAAATTTGACTGGTAAATACTTTGATATGAGATAAATGGAGCACATTATCCTCAGAAGGAATCCCTTGCTGGCCAAAGTGCAGTGGCAATTGCCACATCGTAGAAAAAGGATAAGTGGTAAGTGCATGTTGTGTCAAACTAACCCAAAAGTAATTTTGGGGCCATTTTTATTGTTAAGCTATGACTCTTGCCTGTAATGATTCTAGACCTTATTGACTTTGACGTGTATAATCATCTTGAATTTTGACATTTATATTTCCAACTCTATGTGATTGATTGCAGTCTTTATTGTATTAGGTTATATGTTACTCATGCTTTACATCAGCACCATTGTGACCTGATGATAATCATGTCATGAGAATTCTATTTAGTAATTGTTTCACTCTTGAAAAGGAGGATTATGTTGAAAGGTGTTGATAGTACTGTGTGGGCATTCAGAAGTATGCCTTGAACGGCAGCCTTTGGCATAGGTTATGTGGGAACATTCAACCAAGCCTATGGACAACCACCATAGTATAGATTAAAAGATGTGTAGACCCAAAGAGAGAAGCAGCCGGGTGTATGTACTATGTAGCATAGAAAATGTAAAGGGAAGACTGACAACAAGATGAATATCAACAAACACAAGTGTTGACAAGAGATTTGCAAAAAAAATTGTGGACAAGATGTTTTCACAAAAAGAGATGGTTGACAAGGCAAATGATCAACAAGGCATTTGTCAACAAGCTGCTGACCGACAGAGATTTACAAACAAGGGAGCAATCAAAATGATGCTATCGACAAAGTGAGAGCTCACACAAAGGCCATCAAGAGAGAACAATCACTGGCAGATGTGTTGTCGATGTCCAGGAGGTCAACAAACATGAGTTAAGCACGGATTTGTCAATGTCGATGGAAAATGTGTAGTAGTAAGGAGATTGTTAACAAGGAAAGTAACTAACAAAGATAGGCACCGATAAAAGAGCCATATACAGATAAAGGGTTGTCAAGGCAAAGGACTGTGAGAAGGGCATGTCAATAAGATTATGGTTGACAAGGAAGTGATCAACAAAGGTAGAGAAGCAAAAGAAACCCTAGGTAGTACAAGTGGACCAGTAGGAAACTGCCACGTGTTAGTGGGGGGGCCCTACACATGATTTTGCATAATGAATCCTATTTAAAATAGAGAAAACATTGACAAAACTCTAGTGTTGTGGGCACTAAGGGATATCATAATCATTTCAACTTTGATTATATATATCAATCTTACAAATTTATGGTTATTTATGGTGTTATAGTTGTACTCCTTTCTACAAAGGTTTCTAATTGTTTGGACCATGGTAAACCTTTTGGCCTCAATGGTTTTGGCTTTATGCTAAGCTGCACGATAGAGGGAAATGTGTATGAGTTTCTAAAATGGAAACACACTAGAAAGGTGACCTTCAAAATTTTGCCAATAGGGAAACGCGATAATATATGTGTGTGTGTGTGTGTGCGTGCTATATTATAAATAGCACATTATATTGAGACTTTGAAAGAAAGCATTATGAATAAATGAGCAGGAACCTAAGTAGCATAGGTACCCGTACCCGGGGGTAGGGTATGCGTACCCATACTGGATGCCCATACCCACGTACTCTTCCCTACCTTGTCATACCTGAACTTGGTCGAAGTACCCGAGACGTTTGTCATAGATTCAGGGTACGTTTATTGTAGAGGGGACAGGGTACACGTGCTTTGGGGACACCTAGGGACCAATTTTTTACGGGGTACACCTATTTTGGGGATGCTTGGGAACAGCTAGGGACCAGTTTGGTACGAGCCCAGCCAATTTGGTACAAGTCACATTAAAGTTAGTAATATTAAATGGCAATATTAAATTCTTAAAGTAAAGGTGACATTCTCCTTATCTTTCCTTTTTGACATTCTCCTTATCTTTCATTTTCTATCCTTTTACTTAAATTTTTAACATTACAATTATTGTTTCACGATGTCTGAGAGTGGTTCCAACCTCATTGGACTTCATATGCAAAATGTAGAATTTTTTATCCCATTCAAAATTCAACAACTTAACAATTTTCAGGATTTCAGGATTGCAATGTTTACACTCGATTCTATCATGTATGGGGATATGGAATTGGCATTTAATCAAGCACATCAACCTCTCTATGTATCTTGATGTTGGTGGTGCTTATTGTTGAACTCCTCTGTCATGACCTTAACAAAAATGTACCTTAACTCGAGCAAAATCGCTTATTAAGCATGGGAAAGTTTTTTCTACCTTATTTTAACACTTGGATTAGGAAGTTTCATTAAAACTGTAGGGTTTTCACTAATGTCCTTGGAAAACCAACTTCGAGATTCAATTTAGAGGCAAGGGCTAAAGCCTAGAGGACGAGGCACAGGGTGCTATTGATGAATAAGATCCCCATATAGGCAAGGATTTTGATATGTAACTATTGGTCGTAGCATGAAGTTTTTTGGACACTATAGGCCATTTAGCCTCTTTGTTAATGTATTTTGGGTCAGATATGGATTCCACTTGATGTTTTTTAGTTTTATGCACCCTTGCTATATACATGAGAAACTTTGCATATTTGTGTATAATGGTTTGGATTCATATGGATGCACATGGATATATATGTACAGTGAAAATGATCTAAATGTACCCAAGTTTCCTAGCAACTTAGGCAAGAACATTTAAATGACAAGCAATGCTCCACAATCTTAATCATTAGTATCACCCTATGCCTCCTCGTCTAGCCTTTGCTTCTACCTCAATCCTCCAAGGACATCAATCAACGCCATCCTATTTTGATGAAACTACCTAATACAAGCCTTAAAATATAATAGAAAAAGCTTGACATGCCTAATCAATGATTTTGGCTTGAGTTAAGGGTACATTTTTGCCAAGGCCATGACAGAGGAGTTCAACAATCAACACCACCGGCATTGGGGTCCATAGACGGCTTGGTGCTCTTGATTATATGCCAATCGCATACCCTCATACATCATAGAATCCAATGGAAATGTTGCAATCCTGCCAATCCTGAAAACTTGAAAACTGTTAAGTCTATTGAATTCTGAATGGGATATGAAATTCTACCTTCTCCATATGAAGTCTATTGAGGTTGCAACCACTCAAAAATCCTTAAACAGTTAACGGTAATGTTAAAAATTTACGTAAAAGTCAACACTTCCTTTATAATTCCTTTTGACATTATCTTGATTCTTTCCTTTTCTATCCTTTTACTTTAAGAATTTTAAATTACTAGTAATTACAAGCATTTTTGGTGAAACCCATGTTGATTTTTGTAGCTTCGGATAAGTACTTCAGCATAGGCCGAGTGTCTAGCATGCAGGAGTCGTCCAGGAGACCTCTTAGACTTAGGAGTTTCACTTTAATTAAGTGAATTATTGAAGTAAAAGTACTTTTGTAATTACTCTATGTAAAGTGAGGGCCCATGGTATTCAGTCACCCATGGTATTGGTCCTAAGTATTTTCATATTGTAATAGTATAAAAGGCAGCCTAGGTGAGAGGAGTGAGACACAACAAAGACAACAATCACACAAAGAGTTGGATAAGGACTTTTATCTAAGTGTGTCGGGCAGGGTTCTAGAAACGAAGCAAGGGGCAATTGAGGGCTAGTAACCAACAAGATCAAAGGACTGATCTTGAGGTTTGATATCTAGCTTTTGTCATTGTATTTTCCTCAGTGGGCCATTATCCCAAGAAGTGAGCCCGACGGTTTTATATCATTAATAAAATCCTGCGTTGCACAAGTTTCCAGAGAGCAGGAACGTAGGGAACATGGCTACAAGTATCGAATACGTCTAGAAGTTTCCCCCAAATTTGTAGGAAACGACAGGTTGGGAACGACAATAATATATATTAAAAAAATATAAAAAATAAATAACATAATTAAAAAACATGAGAAGAAAATAAACATTAACACAAACTAGACGACTTAACTTATCCCTTGTATTACAGTTGTAACTAGAACCTCTTAGCAGATGGAAATAACAATAAAATCAAGATTACCATCCACGTCATTAATAATATATATTAAAAAAATATAAAAAATAAATAACATAATTAAAAAACATGAGAAGAAAATAAACATTAACACAAACTAGACGACTTAACTTATCCCTTGTATTACAGTTGTAACTAGAACCTCTTAGCAGATGGAAATAACAATAAAATCAAGATTACCATCCACTTCATTGATTATATAAGGTAGACACTTTCTAAAGGGGGGACTTTTAGAAGTTATAGTCCCTATATTTGTGGTTATATGTATAGAGTAGGTTTTCAGTTTTGTGCCAACTCTGATTAAAATGTATTAGAATATTATATGTTTACAAGACATTCTATGCTAGGGTATTTGCAAAGGCGTATAAATAATCAAATTTAAATTATTATAAAATAAAACTCAACATAATTTTTATTTAAATGTAATATATGAATTTAGTTTTAAAGTAAGATTTAAACTATTTCCAATTAGTTAAAAAAAATTATTCATTAAGTAAATAGTAAAATATATAAATTTACTTTATTTTATTTAATATATAAAAAGTCAATATAGATTTACATTTATTATTGATTAGCGGTAACAACAATTCAGCATAGGGATGAGTGAATACTCTAGCACGGGCAATAGACAGAGATCAGTGCACTAACTCGACAAGGTAGCACAAAATAGACTTTTATTGCAACTTAGTTTTCTAAAGAAAAACTTTCAAGTCAACAATGTATATGTATGGTTGCGAGGAAATAGGAACGTCGTTAACAACCTATGTGGCGATCATGAATGCGTGGAAGCTCTGGTGAAGGAAACAAGCAAGAAAAAGTCCCCAAGTTCCTGATTTTAGAGGGTAAAAGTTCCCAGTAAGTTCCCAACCATCTGGAATGGTTATCGTTGGATTTGGAAAGTTCCCAACAAGTTCCCAAGTTCCCTAGAACATCGGAACTTCAAGAACGAGTTTTCTAAAAGCTGGGAGCGGTTGCCGTGCTACGTAAATAAAATCAATCTGTTGGCTGGTTTTTCCCTAGTTGGGGTTTTCCAAGGTAAATCTAAGTGTCAAATGTGTGATTTCCTATGTTTATTTTCCGCTGCGTGATTTGTTGATCAATGTATTTTATGTTAATAATTGCAAGAAAATTATTTGAGATTGAAAATCAGATCCAAGCTCGTAAAATCAACATGGTCTCGGAGCCAAGGTTGCTATGAGCAAGAGATTGATTTGACAATGGGCTTACGAAGAAATTAAAAATAAGGAGAACTTGCAGATCGTACGTTGCATAGAGTGCTAAAGTAGTGGGATAGGGAAGTTGGGTCACAGGTCGAGCTGCAGGAGGCTCCGTGAGAGTTGATCGAGGCAGTCGGGCAGAAGGTGTTGTAGTTGTTGGTAGCATAGAGAGCTACGACGCTCAAGGGGAGCGTTGAACTGTGGGTTAAAGCACAGGAGGCGATCAAGCGACTAGTGTGATCGCAGGTAGAGATCGGACATAAGCAGCAGCAAGAACATGATTGACAGGCGAGCAGGAGAATGCAGTCGGATCTGGCAGAGAGCTGGCTGCAGAGAGCAAAGGCTCGAAATCGTGGAGTTATGAAGTCACCACAGTAAACGACAGATAGCCCACGAACGTTAAGGGGAGTGGCAGCAAGCTGCTAGGAGAATCGTGCCAGCGAGGACAAACAGGCAGTTTCAATCCGCCAGGACTCGGGCTAGCGTGAAGAGTTGTGCAAACAGAATGTGGGTTGTGGTGACGGCGCTAACAAACGAAGGTTATGACGGCAGAAGGGTTGTGTGAAGTCTAACACGAACAAAGAAGTGGATTATCAGGCATGGGCTGCCATTGCACCAGAGGTCAAAGCAGCAATAGGCAGAGGATCACGCAGGGAGCAGAGAAAGTGGCTGGTTAAAGCCACCACTGCAGTAGCTGCCAACCACTAGACAAGACCCAACCGACAATAGAGATATCAGAGCTGCTAGGGGACGGGCCAACAACGGTTGGGTAGTCGGGAAACCACTGAGCAGGGAAACGACCACCCTGGCAGTAGATTAGAAGCTTGGGCTACTGCAATAGGAAACATGGGCAGCTACGAGCAACAAGCCCAGGGCCGCAGGTAGCCAATTCGGTAGCCCACAAACATCTTTAGGTAGCTGCAAAATTCACTAAGTAGCGAGTAGGAAGCTCAGGCAACCTCGAAAAGGAGTCGAGTGACCCCCAGAGAGGCTCAAGCATCCCAAAAAGAGTTCAGGCAACCTCAGGCAGGTGTCTGGGCAACAAGCTGAAAATGGTTGCTGCAAGAGTTCGATATGAAGATAAGTTGGAGGGAGCCTCCAACTATAGCCCTCGGAATGCACAAGTCGAGTTGGTTCTCATGGAGAACGAGCTATGGGAGTTAACTAGCACAGCAGTGACTACGATGACAAATCCAAAGGAACTGGCAAGTCACAATTTGAAAAATGTGAAGGCCAGGAGGATTATCTTGGACGTGGTGAAGGATCATTTGATCCCTCACATAGCCGAGAAGACGTCAACCAAGGAGATGTAGGATGCTCCAACAAGTTTATATCAGAGTAAAAATGAAAACAGGAAGATGGTGCTACAAGAAGAGCTCAGAAACACCAAGATGTCCAAGACTGATACTATAGCTTCTTATCTCACCAAGTTCACATAGATATATGATAAGTTGGCAGCAATTGGGGAGAAAGTGCAAGATTCAAAGTTGGTAAGGATTGCACTGAATGGCTTCACAAAGCCATGGGCAACCTTTGTCGGAGGGATTGTTGCACGGGAGAATCTCCCCAACTGAGAGAGGTTATGGGATGACTTCACCCACGAGGAGATTCAGGAGGAGTCTCTATCTACAAGAAGATGATGAGGAAAATGTTGCTTTTGCCAATCAGGCAAAGAGGAACAAGAGCAGTACATGGTCAACTTCACAAGGAGTGAAGATGTAATGTTCCCTTTTTTATTATAGTGGAATTTAGTGAGGATTGATGCCATATACACCTTCAGAGGATCTTTAGCATGATTATTAGATCACCAGTAGATAGACAGGGGCCACCATAGCCAAAGGCCACCTGCATGCATGACATCTGAGCATTATTTCATGATGCATGCACCTGATTGAGTCTCCATGCACCTGCATGCAAGTCAACTACGAATTAGAAGATAAAGTGACCTAGTTAGGTCAGAAGCTAGGTTTTTGGCAGTTGAGTGTTATAAAAGAAAGGTAAAGTGAATGGAGAAGACCATTATTGATTATTGATTTGTGATCTCGATTGGGAGAAGCTCAGCGAGCTAAGTTGGGGTTGAGGCTTGTACTCAACTATCTGGTGTATTTCGGCAGTGAAAGCTATCTGCCCTAGTTCATCATTCAGGTTGGATCATCCAGGTTCAGCATTGTTCTTCATCAAGTATTATCATCATTCAGTATTCAGCAGAGTTATATTTTATATCATATTCAGGGCTCGCTCTTCCTTGCATGGGCGCATTCCCCAGATAGCCTCCTATTCGCAATTGAGTCTACAGAGGGCAGAACTTGTGCATGCAGCTCTCATTCTTCTCAGAGCCCCCATATTACCCTTCCCCTGGAAGAAGGGCTTCCTTGTCGGACTCTTGAAGGAGTTATCATCATTCTTGGCCATTGGAGGACGTGAGCATCAGTGAGGGTGCATTCTTTAGGAAGGATCTTCACGTTTTAGGCTTGGAAGCCTTCAGAGTCTATGCATGCAGCCTCCATCATCTCCAGAAGAGCATTATAACCCTAGCACACCTCATCAGGGTCTTCTTCAGCCAAGTATTTATTATTTTGGAGCATCCAGAGCTTGGAGGAGGGCGCACTTGTATCTTGGAGGACGATTTGGCTTATCTCATTATTCATCCATCAGATTATCTGCATGCGGGGATCATTCTCATCGACATTAGCCGATCTATATACTGGTATGTGCATGCATTAATTCCTCCTACTTTCTAGCATTCCTATATTTTCTAGGGCACAATTCTGCATGCAGAGATCTGGGTTTACTGTCATATTCTGTTGAGATATAAGCCACTAGCCATCTACAGTATCAGAAAAAAAGAAAAAATATCAGTTTCAGATATTACAGTGGTATCAGAGCATGTTCCTCGCCAGCTGTGGGATCATGCATTTATTAACAGATAGATGAATACAGAGTTTTAGATTGAGAAGAGTAAAAGAAAAGAAACAATGGCGGGAAATGATAGCATAGCTTTCAGTAGCCTCATATCCGCTCTAAAGGAACTAACTAATGGACAAAAAGAAATGATGAGTGCCTTTAGGCAAATGACAGAGGAAACTGGGCCCACCCCTCATAGTCCTATATCTCCCAACAGTGATAGGGTATCCACTAGCAACAGTGGGGGACAAGTACATACCAATCTGCAGAGACACCCACATATCCACAATGGATCCCCTCGACCTACCCTACCACAGTTCTTAGATAGCCCAACCACAGTGTCCATAGTACATGCAGAGCCAGATGAGACAATGGGGGCATATTTGAGAGAATACAGAGCATTGGGAGATGACTTCCAATCAGCCATGACCTTCACTGACTTTTGCCACTTTAAAAGTAAGAGCAGACCTAGAGCATACAATAGGCCTTTCAGACAGACATATGAGCATGATATACAGGTTGATAGTAAATTTGATATGGAGTTGGCAATATATGAGGAGGATAGTACATGTGATGCAGTTATCAGATCATCCATCATTGAAGATTCATCATTCCCCATTAGTAGCAGTACTTGTGAGGATCAGGGGGTGTTAGCACATAGTTGTGACAGAGATACGATATGGAGTGATTTGACTATACCGGACGAGGTAGAGGAGCTCACTTATGAGCCTATGGTTACTAGAGATTCCGTGAACAGCACTCAGATAGCTCTTCAGGAATCGGATATGCATATAGATGAGTTAGAGTGGACACACTCTTCATCATCTACTGCAAGAGTCAAGACATCCATGATAGACGAGATCCATGAGGAGAGACATGATTGGGGGATGGTTGATTCTATACATACAGGGCAGTATGGAGGTTACGAGTCATTTACTGTGGAGGAGCCATTAATGGTTCCGGTTGCAGTTATAGATGTGTTGACTGGAGACACACTCCAGTATAGCATAGGTGTGTGGGATCCAGGCTCAAGTGACACTAGTAGAGTGAGTGCACAGGAGGATACTGCAGCACACACAGGATACAGGGCAGCTGTAAAACATGAGGAGCACTCAGAGTTGCAGATGACTGAGGAGAGATCCAACGCAGATAGTTTGGATCAGGCAGGGGATCATGAGCCATCTCTGTTAGGGAGAGATTTAGCCATGACACTGACACCAGGAGAGCAGCTTGTGATGATTCGGCGTGAGGAGCACTTAAGAGCTGCAGTGTACTGAGGAGATATCTGACACAGAGAGTTGGGATCAGGCAGGGGATCATGAGCCATCTGTGTTAGAGAGAGGTTTATCCATGACAGAGATAGTTGAGCACATTCCCTGTGGATCAGCCAATAGGGAAGATTATACATACAGAGGTTGTATGGGCAGATGTCTGGCAGATATAGAGATACATTGGATCACAGACTTCATTGATAGCAGTGGAGTACTAGCTATAGTAGCACATACAGGGTACTCGATGGCTCAGGAGAGTATAGGAGTATACATCAGTCTAGAGGAGTACCTAGGGGCACACGATGAGATGCCATGGAGTTTTGGGGTGTTACCTCCTGGGAGACCATCTGACAAAGAGCATGAGCATGCCCTTACATCGAGAGTCCCCAGGATTGATGAGGGGAAAGACACGCTTCATCAGGTAGGAGAACCCTTGATAGCCTATCTTGGTCAGGGATATCATCCGATGAGGATCAGAGAGCATGATGCTCACAGGCCTACTTCTAGACCTAGTTTTGAGATTGTGGTCATGGTCGTGGGGTTGACCGACACACTGGTTACTTCCCAGCCGCATCTGCAGGAGCAGAGCTATTTATTGCTATTACACAACCAGACTTGGGAGTTTCCCCTGAGACAGTTAGATGAGATGAATAGCATCTTGGCCACAAGATTGATCCTTCGATTAGACCACGAGATTGGTACACTCAATACCCAGGGGAGATTAGACGGGTTCACAGGATTTGCAGTTGAGAGAGTAGGGAATGACATCATCTCCTATAGAGATTGCCCATGTACTGACCCCGAGACATCACTTAGGGAGAGGATCATGAGGGCTATCCGAGATTTGCAGTTGGTGGATTATTATTGGTATCTGCATGAGTACGAGGCACCGCAACAGACGGAGCTATTCTTTAGAGAGAGGCTTAGACTCCATGGATTATTGGAGGACATAGACAGTGAGCGGGTTAACAGATGTATAGATGCAATTTTGCGGGAGCTGATTACATTAGCAGGAGCAGAGTCGGTTATTAGCACTTGGTATCTACCAGAGGATTACAGGGAGACCTCGATTACTATCAGCATGATGCGGCAGCAGTTCGTTGGAGTTAGGTTTGGTGGACCCCTTAGTTGGTGGTGGGATCCAGGTATTCATCTACACGATGGATTGTTTCATATGGTAGAGGTGATCGACAGAGTTGCGAGGATGATCAGTCCGCCATATTTATGGGATGACAGAGCAGGAGAGATTGAGGCTTCTTTATGGCAGGGCCGACTTTCTTTCCTGGTATTCAGGATTGAGATTGATAATGGAGCCACTGCGGGGGAGATGGTCAGCTTTCACTTTCAGGTATTTATTGGTAGGCTACTTAGGGTTGGATGCATGACAGAGCAGTCTTCTGAGGAGTTTGTGCAACTTATGATTGCTTGGTTCTTCAGGGGCAGTCAGATGTATTCTATGGTTAGCACTAGACGGACCAACACTCGAGGTGGAGAGTGCTTCACATCACCAGTGGAGGACTCAGATGACTTCACTTTTTTTAGACAAACTCGAGGTAGGTGTGCATGGAGATACGAGATGGATCTTATGTCAAGTCAATAGGGTACGTCAAAACTTGCATTGATGCATCCTTCGACAAATCATGAGCAGCCATGGGGAAGCCTATTGTTAGATTGCATCACAGGTATACCGAGGAGGCAGACGGCCGAGTATATATGTGCAGAGATTCACCTGTTATCAGAATTCTTGCAGATTCCAGTGATTTCCTCAGAGTATGGGACAGCACGAGTGATAGAGCTATCTATGGAGGAGATGATTAGAGTTCATGAGCATCCCAGAGTCGTTATTAGTGATCGGAGCAGATTTCCTTTGTCGATGCTCAAGGTCAAGTATGACAGTAGAATGGAAGACTTCACCCGGTTGCCTATACACTACACCGTTCATAATGAGGTGGCCAGCTCTTACAGATCTTTCTACTTGGAGTTACAGGAGAGGTGGATGCTGATAAAACATGACAAACAGCTAATGATGATCAGAACGGCTCAACGACTATATGATGGTCTCTTCTTCTAGGTAGTGGGGAACCCCGAGATTGCAGTAGTGGACGGTACAACAGTTAGCATGAGGACGAGAGTCGACTATCACTTTCAGGAGGTTTCATATCATGGTACCTCACAGGATCATACCTTGAGTAGAAGGTACTACAGATCTCCTGGGATGATTTGGGACCCTGGGATTCAGTTGGTTCAGTTCAATTGATTGGAACTGTGTTGGTATTGCTTGAGGACAAGCAATCTTGGCAAGGGAGGACTCTAATGTTCCCTTTTTTATTATAGTGGAATTTAGTGAGGATTGATGCCATATACACCTTCAGAGGATCTTTAGCATGATTATTAGATCACCAGTAGATAGACAGGGGCCACCATAGCCAAAGGCCACCTGCATGCATGACATCTAAGCATTATTTCATGATGCATGCAAGTCAACTACGAATTAGAAGATAAAGTAACCTAGTTAGGTCAGAAGTTAGGTTTTTGGCAGTTGAGTGTTATAAAAGAAAGGCAAAGTGAATGGAGAAGACCATTATTGATTATTGATTTGTGATCTCGATTGGGAGAAGCTCAGCGAGCTAAGTTGGGGTTGAGGCTTGTACTCAACTATCTGGTGTATTTCGGCAGTGAAAGCTATCTTCCCTAGTTCATCATTCAGGTTGGATCATCCAGGCTTAGCATTGTTCTTCATCAAGTATTATCATCATTCAGTATTCAGCAGAGTTATATTTTATATCATATTCAGGGCTCGCTCTTCCTTGCATGGGCGCATTCCCCAGATAGCCTCCTATTCGCAATTGAGTCTACATAGGGCAGAACTTGTGCATGCAGCTCTCATTCTTCTCAAAGCCCCCATATTACCCTTCCCCTGGAAGAAGGGCTTCCTTGTCGGACTCTTGAAGGAGTTATCATCATTCTTGGCCATTGGAGGACGTGAGCATCAGTGAGGGCGCATTCTTTAGGAAGGATCTTCACGTTTTAGGCTTGGAAGCCTTCAGAGTCTATGCATGCAGCCTCCATCATCTCCAGAAGGGCATTATAACCCTAGCACACCTCATCAGGGTCTTCTTCAACCAAGTATTTATTATTCTGGAGCATTCAGAGCTTGGAGGAGGGCGCACTTGTATCTTGGAGGACGATTTGGCTTATCTCATTATTCATCCATCAGATTATGTGCATGCGGGGATCATTCTCATCCACATTAGTCGATCTATATACTGGTATGTGCATGCATTAATTCCTCCTACTTTCTAGCATTCCTATATTTTCTAGGGCACAATTCTGCATGCAACTACATGCATGCAGAGATCTGGGTTTACTGTCATATTCTGTTGAGATATAAGCCACTAGCCATCTACAGTATCAGATAAAAAGAAAAAAATCAGTTTGGGATATTACAGAAGAAGAAAAAGGACATAAGCAAAGTCAAGTGCTCTACATGCCACAAGTGTGGCCACTATGCTTCACAATGTCCAGAACGAAAGAAAGATAAGAGCAAGTCTCAGCAGGTAGCAACAACTGCAGAAGACAAAGAGTTTGTTGAAAAGTTCGAGAAAGAGTTCTCGTTAGTCTCTTGTATTTCTAGCACAAGTAGTGCTTGGTTCATGGATAGTAGGGCTACTCGTCACATGACGAAGAGACATGAGTTGTTCACCAGGTTGGCAGACAAAATTTGCATGTGGAGCTTGGCACTCATGCCAAGTGTGCTATGAAGGGAGTTGGAACCATTAGGTTTCAACTAGAGTCAGGAGGTTCTCTAGAGGTGACAGACGTGTTGTATGTACCGGAGCTCAGTATGAACTTGGTAGCCTCAGTATCGACATTGGAGGATAGTAGGTATGCACTCTCTTTTGAGATGGGATGGGTTCTCATTGGATCAATAGGATCTGGCATAGACTCAACATGACTTCTTGGTGTCAGAGAGGGCAAATTTTATAGGTTATAAGGAAAGCCTATAGTTGGATCAGTGTCAATGTCAGAGGTCAAGGAGCAAAAGGCTTTGAAGGGTTAGCATAGTTCATAGACTTCCAATATGGGAAGTAGACCTTCAAAGGGGAAGAGGAAGTTGGCCCCTTTTAGTTCTGACAGGAGATTTAGCTGGTACAAGATGACACTAATGGATGCTCAAGAGTAGGAGACAGCTCCTGGAAGCCCAGTGACGAAGAGCAGGCCTTTGACAAAGTTTTCGAACTTCTTGGCATTGATGTGTATCGCGTGTAGAATCATCAATTTCGTATCTTCCAGTAAACAGGGAGTAGCTAACCAGCAAGGTTGGAGGAATGCAAATGTAAAGGAAGATGTGAGCAACAGTGTGTTAGGGTCGGAGGGAGAACAAGTTATATGTGGCTCTCAGAGAAGTACCATCATCGCTAAGAGAGAGTGTTTATTTTTGCAGCATCGGATAGGTACTTCAACATAGGCCGAGTGTCTAGCATGCAAGAGTCGTTCAGGAGACCTCTCAGACTTGGGAGTTTCACTTTAATTAAGTGAATTATTAAAGTGAAAGTACTTTTGTAAATACTCTATGTAAAGTGAGGGCCCATGGTATTCGAAGACATTGGCCCTAAGTATTTACATATTGTAATAGTATAAAAGGAAGCCTAGGTGAGAGGAGTGAGACACAACAGAGACAACAATCACACGAAGGGTTGGAGAAGGACTTTCATCTAAGTGTGTCGGGCAGGGTTCGAGGAACGAAGCGAGAGGCAATTTAGGGCTTAGTAACCAACAAGATCAAAGGACTGATCTTAAGGTTTGAAAGCTAGCTTATGTCATTGTATTTTCCTCAATGGGCCATTATCCCGGGAAGGGAGCCCCAGGGTTTTATATTATTAATAAAATCAACTTGTTGGCTGGTTTTTCCCCAGTTGAGATTTTCTAGGGTAAATCTAAGTGTCAAATGTGTGATTTCCTGTGTTTATTTTCCGCCGCGTGATTTGTTGGATCTGAAAGTATTTTCTGTTAATAATTGCAAGTAAATTATTTGAGACTGAAAATCAGATCTGAGCTCATAAAATCAACAACTCAATAAAAAACGAGTCAAAAATTGCCTAAGCCATCTTGGAAACGTGTTGTACAAACCTATGGTATAGCCTTGAAATGCATTCCAAACCATGCGCACCGGTTTCCATGTTTCTATACATTTATGTACATGATACAGCCCCCTAGGACACATTTCCTATAACTTAGGCTATCTGCTTTGATCAGATACTTGTGACATGCTCTAGGAATCTATATGATGACTACTTGGTGTTATCAACTCTCAATTAATGCACCAAGTTGACACACTAAATGTATAAATAGAGATTCTTTTTTTAAATAAGAATGGTACAATTTTTCCTCAAATGCAGGGGACAAATGAGAGGCATTGGAACACATGGAGCAAAGGGGAAACCACAAGGCGGCCTCACAGCGATACTTGCTAGTGGAAGGGCGCATGCGAAGGGTCTAGAGGAGTAATGGAGAAGAGAGGTATGAGAAAGGATGGGACACTAGCAGTTCGCATGGTAAGTCGACAGCACAAGAGCAAGGGAGAATTTTAGTTCAATTCGTGGGGTATAATTTCATAACAGGGTGGCCAATTTTCCATGGGTACAAGTATCCAGCTTGTAATCGTGGAGATCTGCTAGAGCTATATGTTAATGTAATTGTAACTTCGGAAGATATTCACTTGTATTTTATATTGTATTTATTGTATTTTATTTGTACCTCCGATGGAGATGTTTATTCCTCCGGTCGGGGATGTCATTATTACATTTGGTCATGTAAAGTTATTGAGGTAAATCCTCCTATGTAAGTCAGGGCATTAGTTGCCCCTAGAGTCAAATGTAATGGGTTTTTTAAGTCCCCTAGAGGACTCGGCCCAGTCAGCTTTAGTTGAGGCCGACATGTCAAGTGAAAAGGGTAAAGTGAAAGGTAAAGTATAAATAGAGAGCTAGGCTCTCTATTTATTCATTCACTCACTCACTCAAGTTCGCATTAGTGAGAGAGAGGAGAAGTTCGCACAAGTGGAGAAGAGAGAAGCTGCTAAAAAACATCTCTATTTTTGGGTTTTACTTTTGTGACATTGTATTGGTGATCATTCTATCTCTGAGGAAGTTGCGGGGTTTTCTCCTTTATGGTTTCCCCGAGGAAATTCTTTGTGTCTCTTGTGTTTATGTTGTGCTTGTTATTCTCTCAGTAAGATCTTAGATTAGTATTGATTAAAAATTAAAATCTAACATGGTATCAGAGCTAACCTGAGAACAAGACATTGTGCAGTTGCGGAAGCTAGGGCTTCTTATTCCACAGATTACCAACAAAAAGGGGCTAGGCTAACTCTCCTAAGAAGGGCGCATCTTTTTGTCGAAGCATAAATTGATTCTAAGCATTTTCACTTTTTGGCCTGTCACTGCTGCCGAAAATTAGGGATGTCACAGAATTGGAATTTTGGGGTACAATCAGCATAGGGAAGTGTGCCTCCTCAAAATCGAAATTTAGAGACCAAGAACGAAGTTTTTGAGTCGGTGAAACTCCCGGAAAATCAAACCCTAGTTTGACTCTAGACCAAAAAACCCAGAAAAGACCAGAAACTGCAGATTGGAATTTCTCAAGTCAATTTTCAAGGGTGAATTTTTGGAATCTTCAAAAACCAAGTGTACCAGCATACTCGCCTCAATCAAGCGCATCTATCTGTCCAGTCAGAAGTTTCAAATTCAAAGTTTGAAAATTTAGGGTTTCTCTGACAAACCCTAGGACCAACCAGCTCCAGAACCAATTTCAGCAAATCAAGTGGTAAGACCTAAAAGCTTTTCTATTTCCATTTGAAGTACTCATTAAAGATGTCTCACCACACCGAGCTTAAGGACATGCTTGAAGGGGCTGAAAACTTCCGAGCATGGAAGTATAGGATTACACTTGTCCTTGAAGAAAATGAATTGGACACATATGTAAATGAATAAGTTCCAGTTCCAGAGGGAGATGAGGCTAAAGCCTTACACAAGAAGAACTTGGTTAAGGCCAAGAGGATCATTGTTGATTCTATTAAGGATCATCTCATCCCACAGGTGTCATCCTTGAAGACACCTAAAGAGATGTTTGATTCCTTAACCAAGCTATTTGAAGGGAAGAATATAAATTGGAAGATGACCTTGCGAAACCAGTTGAAGAGTGTGAAGATACAAAATGCAGAGACCATGCAGTCCTACTTTACAAGGGTCTCTCTAATCAAGGAGCAACTTGAAGCTATGGGAGAAAATGTAGAAGATGGAGAAATTGTGATGACCACCTTGAATGGTCTCCCTAGATCATGGGACTCTTTCATTCAAGGGATTTGTGCTAGAAAGAAGTTAATCACATTCAGTAGGCTGTGGGAGGAATGCTCACAAGAAGAAGCTCAAGAAGAGAAGATGGGAGCAAACGACAATCAAGCTCTCACAGCACACTCCAAGAGGAATAACAACAAGAGGGAGCACCATCACAGCAAGAAGGAGAGCCACCACCATAGGAACCACCCTAGAAAGTTCAAGAGAGATCTATCTATTGTTAGATGTTACACATGCGATGAGAAGGGACACTACTCCAAAGATTGTCCCGGAAACAGAAGTGGCTCCAACAAGAAGAAGACCAACAAGAAAAGGCACCATGTACATGTTGCAAAAGATATTGAACCTCCAAGGAAGAGAGCCAGAGAAGAAAGTGATGAATCTTCAAATGACGAAGAGTATGTCCTGATATCAGCACTCACGGGCACTGTCACACACGGAAATAATGATTGGCTTGTAGATAGTGGGGCTTCCAAGCATATGACAAGATATAAAGAATCCTTCATGAACCTGTCTGAACATGAGTCACCTCACAAGGTGAAACTTGGGGATGAGTACCAATATCCCATAAAAGGAAGTGGAGAAGCTTCATACAAGCTAGACTCTGGAAAGTCTTTGAACATGAAGAATGTCCTATATGTTCCAGGACTCAAGAAGAACCTTCTCTCCATATCGGCATTGGATGCAAAAGGTATGAGGGTTGCATTTGTTGATGGCCAAGTCCTAATGTGGCCAAAGGGAAAGACAATTGATGATGCAACTGTGATTGGAGAGCAAGAGGGAGGATTATACAAATTGAAGGGCCCACCTGAACAAGCCTTGGTCCATGACTACATGAAGCCAAGTGAACTATGGCATAGAAGGCTTGCACATGTGCACTATAGGGCACTACCCATTGCAAGCAAAGCGATTGAAGGACTTCCAGAAATCCAGTAGAAGCATGAAGGCGTCTATAAAGGATGTGCAAAGGAAAAGAACTAGAGAAGAAGAAAGAGATGATTCTTCAAGTGATGAAGAATATGCATTATGATGAACAAAGATCAAGAGGGAGCACACTGTCAGAGACTCCAGTAGTTCCCGCAAGGAAGCAAAGATCAAGGAGGAGTCCATCCAACAACCAAACAAAGATAAGTATTTGAATTGTCATTTCTTGTGTATCTAATTATTTAAAGGATATTGTTTAGTCGTGTACATACTTATGTTCCTAGAGTTAGGATGTGTATTATGCATGTTATAAAAAGTTGCATTAATGAACAGAATACTACTAATATGCAAGTAACGGGTAAGTGGCCTATGGTACTGTACAACATTCCACTGCTACTTATCTAGAATGAAACCTTTTTGCTAACATGTTGGGAGTAGTGCACACTCTTAACAATGTTCTGGTAGAGATGGAAGGCATCTAGAAAGTTACGGGATATGGATGAATGTTGTATTGAAGCATTGGCTAAGATAATTGCATGACTGTATGACCTATGTATTTATGCGTAAGAATTTATTATGAAAACTATGAGAAGTTTTTAATCATGCAATTGAATTTGACTTGTAGGAAAGATTGTGTACCATCACCCACAAGAGAGACGTGTTTCGAAGAACAAGCGACGAAGATTCAGCATACTGTTAAATTTCATACATTCATAGCATAAAACATAAATGCATTACCCAGATCACTAAAAGTAAGACAAAGCACAAAACAACAACACAGAGTTTACCCTGGGAAACCCAAATGGGAGAAAACCCAACAACCTTTGTAGAGAGATGATAATTCTGAGATCAGAGTACAAATGAAGAAAGAGAAAGAATGTGAAAGCATCTTTCCCAAGTAGAAGCCTGTTATCTGCTCAAATAAATTGGTCAAATTTATTTTACTAAGTGATAGAAATTCATTAGATGAAGCATTATTAAATTTTTGAAGAGTCTTTTAGAAGAACTTTGGACTTATATTTTATAAGAACTCTTGAGTCAGCACTTCATTTGTAAAAATCTCAAAAGACAGGTTTCGGTGGCTAAGGAGTATGTTTTAAAGTTCTGTAAGCCACCGAAAGCACTCACTTTCGGCAGCTAAGACCGCAACTTCAAGGCGCTCTAAGCCACCAAAATCGCAGAGCATGCTAAACGATCAGCACGTCAAATTAAGGTCTTCAATCGCCGAAATACAAGTGTAGTGATGGCATGTTAGCTGCCAAAACTGATGGGGAACGATCAAATTGCGACTTGGTGATTAAGATTTGAAGTAATTATGATTTGATATGATTTGACTAAATCTATCAAAACCTATATCTCTGCCACCATTTTCGGATCTGATTTCACCCATATCCTCTGCAATAATTTCACTCACCTAAAACTAGTCACGTGGCCTACTATCTCTTCATTGTCGAAGTATGCTATTCTAATCATGATTTGAAATCTCTCATTGCCTTATACATTCCTAAAAATTAGGCCTTTGTTTCCCTCATAACTCGCCCTTGTTTTTGCTGAGCCCTAACTCGCCTCCATCAGCGCTAATCTAGTCCCCCAAGCCCAATTTTGTTTTGCAGGTACAGAAGAGTTCAATCACAGATAGGGAGAGGAGGAGCAATACTCAGAAAAAGCTCAGTGACATAGCCTATTTGGAATCACACCCTGAGGTGTGTCAAATGTTCAAAGATGTTGGATGTTACAGGTATTATGAGAAGCTCCAAGGCTTTCACCAAGGTGTTGCAGAGGCCCCAAAGAAGCAGCCTTGAAGATAAAAAAGATGGAAGGCAATGCCTTCTTGCAAATTTGAAAGCTAAATTGAAAACAGAACTTTTGATGGCTTAGACGAAATTTCACAGCTATTTTTAGCCACCGAAAGCTACAGGTTCGAATTTTGGCTCTTTAGCCACCGAAAGTGCAGAGAAGGGCAGAATGACACTCTTTTTGCACAGATCTCAGTTTTTCTGATCCAAAGAGCATGAGGATGGTTTCCAAGTCAAGAATATAATTAAAGGGATCTGTTTTAGTGTTCTGTTCCATTTTTTGAGACAGATGTTGAGGCAAGAAGATAAAGACATGTGGCATTTTTACTGTGCTGAATCATCATTTTCAAATGATGATTCTGAGCGACTGGAGAATCATTTTGCAAAACGGGAGGAGGTTTTTGTTCCTAACACGTCAGAAAACAAAAATCTCTCTCAATTTTCCTACAGGTGTCACAAATTGGGAGAATCGAATCCATCTCTGAGCCCTAATTTTCAGATCACGGAATTTCCTTGTTTAACACATGTTTTTGAAATACAGATCTCGGGCAAATGAAAACGAATTTCAAAGAACTGAGAGGTTTTTTCTCACAACAAACCAATCCACAAAAACCTCTTTCGGTTTATACACAGGTGTCATAGATTGGGAGAATCGAATCCATCTCTGAGCCCCAGTTTTCAGCAGTTTGGCCCAATTTTTGCGGTAAAAGAATGACCTGTTTTACCAAGGTGGCATTTTTTACCTTATCAACCAGCCTTTGAAGGCCTGCTGCAGCTGTCAAAGATTTCAAAGACCAGGAAGATCATTTGAGATAAGGAGATTGACCTTCAAAAAGGGATCTTTTCCTATTTCCTTGTAACTGTTTTTGACTGTCTATTTCTAGTAAAATTAGATCCAGTTTCTTAGGATCTGGAACTGATTTGTAAAGGCTATAAAGCCTGTGACTGTTGTAGAACAAAAGGGGGGATTTTAGTACACTACACTTGACTACATTTGTGAGAAAAACACTTTCTTTAATATATTCAGCTGCAAGCTTCTTTCATTGTTATTGTCAGACCCTTCTTTCACTTTTGTTCTGTGCTTATGAGTTAAATTTGATTCTTTATCTTTGTTTATATAGTCCTATGGTAACTGTCATCTTACTTTTTGATTAGTAAGCAAGGGATCACAAGCACTCATTGCTAGTTTTATTGGCCCATCATATATGTTGTTGAATGTATGTGTTCTGGTTAATGAGATTAGCTTCTTCATCCTTTTAATACAATTACCTATCTGATAATAGCTCTTTAAGGCCTTGTACTATTTGAATATACCTAAGCAGTCTTGAGTATACAATCCAGCGAGTTAGTCATTCATCTTGATCCACCTACATACCCATCATTGAGAGAATAGTTAAGTTACCAGGCTCCTTTGACCTATAGCCTAGAAGGACTCCTGAAGTGATAACAAAGCCCCAAATAAACCTTCTTCTTCAAGTGATACAAAAATCTCCTCCTCCAAGTGATGTGCACTTCCTAAGTCAGTGAATGAGATAATGAGGTGCACTAGCATCATATTTATACAAGTGCGAAACTGGAAAATTACCTTATGGGGCCGACTTCACCTGGGGGCAATAAATAATTTAATTTTAATCTTTTTATTTGTTTCTTTTGCACCCCAAGGCTTACATTGATTCTTTCATGTGTTTACATAATTGATTACATAAAGTCCTTCTCCCTTAGGAGGTATAAACAAGTACAATGAAAGTACAATAAAATATAATGAATAATATCTTCCGAAGTTGTACAAAATCCAACACTCCCTCTCAACGAGGAAGGTATTCTTCGGTCTTCATCTGCAACACGATCATCTGGGTTTCATCTTGTACATCCATTCTGTCTCCATCATCTTTCTGCATACTGAAGGTTGTCCACATAGTCTCTGTGCATCATCATCACCAGTCCTTCGATGAGTCCAGGAGAATCACTCAATCCTGGATCCAGGAGAATCACTCAATCCTGGATATCTGAGATTATCAGTTGTACCATCTCTGCTATACAATTTGCTACATGTCTGTCTCATCTTCCAATGGGGTCCTCCCATACCTGGCTGAGATCTCAGACGAGCAAAAGGGCACGGCCTTCTACTGACTATCCTACTCTTCTACCTATGGGATTTCTCCCATATCTGGCTAAGTATCTGGACTATAGAGGCACCTGTGCAACCACACGGCCAACTGTTGACTGTCCTACTCATCTGCCTATGGGATTTCTCCCATATCTGGCTGAGTAACCGAACTGCAAAGGAACCAATGTGAACCCGACCAACTGCTGACTGTCCTACTCATCTGCCTATGGGATTTCTCCCATATCTGGCTGAGTAACTGGACTGCAGAAGGTACCTGGGTGAGCCCGACCAACTGCTGACTGTCCTACTCATCTGCCTATGGGATTTCTCCCATATTTGGCTGAGTAACTGGACTGCAGAAGGCACCAAGGCAAAGCAAGGCAAGCATCTCAATGGCATCTTTCCCTCTCAAGGAGGGATACGTTCTCTTCGACTCCAAGTCTTCCGCGAAAGTATTCGAACTTCATCCTGGGAAGAGCCTTGGTGAGAACATCTGCAGTCTAGTCGTCTGTCGTCATGTACTGTAACTCGACCGCACCTTTCTGCACCATATCACGAATGAAGTGATATTGAATCTCGATATGCTTCGACCTGTCGTGAAATACAGGATTCACTGACATCTGCACACAGCTCTGGTTATCACAGTGAATCACGGTCGGCTCTGGAATTTGGCCAAACAATCCTGCCAGGAGTTTACGAAGCCAAACTTATTCTCGAGCTGCTGTGCTAGCAGCCATGTACTCGGCCTCTGCATTACTGAGTACTACCGAGTTCTGCTTCCTATTGCACCAGGAAATAACTGCAGAACCCAAACTAAAGCAACATCCAGAAGTACAATTCCGATCTGCAACACATCCGGCCCAATCTGAGTCTGTAAACCCCTGCAATATCAGGTCACCATCTGAAGCATACTTCAATCCATATCCTACAGTGCCACGTAAGTATCTGAGCACATGTTTTGCAGCAATCCAGTGAATCTGCCTCAGTTCACACATGAACTAACTGAGGGCATTCACAGCAAAACATATATCTGGTCTGGTGTTGGTCAGATACATCAATGACCCAATCAACTGGCGATAAATGGTGGGATCAAACAAATCAGAATCTAAAGTAGAATCTCTCAACTTCTTCAAATTTGCATCCATCGGAGTAGCCATGGACTTGCAATCGAACATCCCGAATCTCTTCAATATATCAATGGTGTATTTTCCTTGTCCTAGGAAAATCTCTTTCTGCCTCTGTTATACTTCTAATCCCAAGAAGTAATGTATCAATCCAAGATCTTTCATTTCAAACTCAAGAGGCGAGATTCTTCTAACACCATACAATGAGTTTCTCATTTCCTGTGAGAAACAAGTCATCAACATATAAGACCAAAATCAGTGGCTCATCATCTACAACCTTGTAGTAAAGGTTGGGGTCTGCATCACTCTTGGAAAATCCCAAGCTCACCAGGAATCTGTCTATTCGTCCATACCAAGCACGGGGTGCTTGCTTGAGGCCATACAATGCCTTCTTCAATCTGCAAACATGAGACTCCTTTCTTTGGACAATAAACCCATCTGGTTGTTCGATGTAAACTTCTTCCTCAATAACACCATTGAGAAACGCTGTCTTCACATCCATCTGATGCAATTTCCATCCCATAGCTGAAGCAATCGCGATAATGGATCTGATAGAAGTATATCGAGCCACAGGAGCAAAAGTCTCATCATAATCAACTCCCTCTTTCTGAGAGAATCCTCTGGCTACAAATCTGGCCTTGTATTTCTCAACACTGCCATCTACTCCATGCTTGATCTTGTATAGCCATTTAGAAGTCACTACTGACTTCTCCTCAGCTCTCGGCACAACTTCCCACACATCATTCTTCATGATGGATTGATATTCTTCCATCATGGCATCCTTCCAAACTTTATGTTTGGATGCTTCTTCGTAGGTGGTGGGTTCTGAATCAATAATGTTGCTCATCAGTGCCACATAGCTGGAGAACCTCTGAGGTCTTTTGCTTTCTCTGAAAGTGCCATGTGGAGCATCATGCCCCTCTGCATCCTGCAGTGTCTGTTGTGCCCATCTAGGTCTTATCCGACCTGTCACATCTCTGGGGATATCAACTGGATCTATGGGATCGAGAGGTTCATCCTTTTCTGCTGACTCCCTCTGAACTGGAGGGGGAGATGATCTCATCTCCTTTGGTTCTAGCATTTCTGCATCATCAATCTCCATATCTGATCCTCTGCCTTTCCTGACAGCCATTTCTTCTTCAAAGGTTACATCCCTACTGACTTCAATCTGTCTAGATCCTGGAATGTAAATTCTGTAAGCCTTTTAAGACTAGACTCACTGTATACCATAAAGGTACCCTTCTTGCCTAAAGGTTCTAACTTTGATCTTTTCTCTTTGGGCACATGTATGTAAACTGGACAGCCAAAATCCGGAGATGGCCCACTTCTGGTTTCACACCTGTGAACACTTCTTTTGGAGTCATGTTCTTCAAGATCTTATGTGGACATCTATTCTGTACATATACAGCAGTTCAAGATGCTTCTTCCCACAAGAACATTTGAAGACTCTGGTCATGTATCATAGCTTTGGCTACCTCCACAATTGTACAATTCTTTCTTTCTGCAACCCCATTTTGTTGAGGGTTGTAGGGAACTTTGAGCTCCCTCTTAATTCCTGCTTCCTTGTAGAAATCATTGAATTCTATAGAGGTATATTCTCCACCATTATCAGCTCTCAAGATCTTGATCCTCTTTACTGACAGATTCTCAACTTGTGCTTTAAACTCTTTGAACTTGCTAAGTACTTCCTCAGATTCTTTTGACTTGAGAAAGTATATCCAAGTCTTTCGTGAGTAATCATCAATAAAG
Source organism: Larix kaempferi (assembly GCA_027924585.1). Classification (NCBI taxonomy): domain Eukaryota; kingdom Viridiplantae; phylum Streptophyta; class Pinopsida; order Pinales; family Pinaceae; genus Larix; species Larix kaempferi. The sequence goes on along the minus strand of BSBM01000322.1, from coordinate 11,704,912 downwards.
GTGATATAGTAATGATAACCACCTAATGACACAACTGTCATGGGCCCGCACAAGTCAGAGTGCACTAGATCCAAAATCCCTTTGGATCTACTCTTGCTGTCTGGAAAAGACTCCTTGGCATTCTTGCCAAGTGCACATCCTCTACAAGTTCCATCATGGTTTACCTGGAGTCCTGGCAAACCTGTTACAATGTTCTTCAGAACTGGGAGAGCTCGATAGTTCAGATGAGTTAACCTTCTATGCCATAACTCACCCATACTTGCAGCATCATGTATTAGGGCTTGGACTCGAGAAGTGTTTAGTCTATACAAGCTCTCCTCTCTTATGCCAATAACCTTCGTCGAGCTCATGCTTAAGTTCTTGTGCCAAGCAAGGACTTTCCCTTCTGAGAAAGCTACTTTATAACCCTTGTCCTCCAATGCTAAGATGGAGACAAGATTTCTTTTCATACCAGGTACATAGAGTACATCACTTAAGCGTAATGTATCATTTGATTCCAATTGAAGGGTGGTGGCTCCAGATCCCTTCACAGTGTAATTTGCATCATCTCCAAGTACAACACGGAGATGTGAATCTTTCTCAATCAATTATGAAAGATTCTCTCTATAACCTGTCATGTGTCTAGATGCACCACTATCTATGAGCCAAGTGTCACTAGTGGTAGGAATAGTACCTGATAGTGCTGATATGAATAGAAATTATGTGTGATCTTCATTCTTTTGCTTCTTGTGATGATGATCTTCTTCTATATTAGCCGTGGATGCTTCATGCTTCCTTTTGATTTGACTTCGGCAGCTACTGGCGTAATGTCCATACTTCCTGCACCTATAGCATTGAACTTGAGATACATCCTTCTTCTTCTTTTGTTCTTGACGGGGACTTGATCTCCTTTCTTGGTGCTTGTGTTTATGGAACTTCTTTCCTTTTCCCTTACCATTCTTGGTATGAGAAACAAATGCTTGAGTCTCTTCAGTTTGATTGCCATGGATTCTTTGACGTGCTGTGATCCTTGTCTCTTCCTGAGAGCAATCTACCCAAAGCTTGTCAAACTTTGGTAGTTTAGATCTACCACTTATGCTTTGGATAAAGGACTGCCATGATGGTGGAAGACCATTTAAGGTGTGGAGGACAAGTTCCTTATCGCCAATAGGATCTCCACTAGTGCTGAGCTTGTCTCTGAGTTCTGCGATCCTCATAAAGTATGAGGCAATGGATTCCAACTTCGCTATCTTCATATTTGAGAATTGGTTTCTCAAAGTCATGGATACATTTAGGCTAGTGTGTTCAAACAACTTCATAATGGTCTTCAACATTTTCCTAGCACTCTTCTTACCTGAGATCTGAGAAACCAAATAGTCTCTCACGGAATCCACAAGAATCCTTCTTGCTTTAGCATCATTCTTCCTCCATCGAGATTTATCTTCTTCGGCTTCTGGTTCAGGGACCTTCTCATTTACATATAGTAAGAGATCATATTCTTCTAGGAGTAGAAGAACCCTAGACTTCCGGGAGATAAAGTTGGAGGCTCCTTCCAACCGATCTTCAACCTTCATCCCAATCATCTTGATTTGTGGATTTGGATCAGAAACCCTAGCAGGAGCTAGGTCCAAAATTAAAGTTCTCGGAATTGAATTCCGTCTTCACCAATGGATTAGTCTAGCCAAAAACGAAATTCCTATGGCTCTTTTCCTCCAAAATAATGGGTGAAGACTTCACAAGATGAAACCCTAATTCCGGCAGGGTTCCGACAATGCTTCGGCAATGGCTTCTTCTAGAATGGCTCTGAGACCATGTTAAATTTCATACATTCATAGCATAAAACATAAATGCATTACCAAGATCACTAGAAGTAAGACAAAGCACAAAACAACAACACAGAGTTTACCCTGGGAAACCCAAATGGGAGAAAACCCAGCAACCTTTGCAGAGAGATGATAATTCTGAGATCAGAGTACAAATGAAGAAAGAGAAAGAATGTTAAAGTATCTTTCACAAGTAGAAGCCCCAAATAAACCTTATTCTTCAAGTGATGCGAAAATCTCCTCCAAGTGATGCGCACTTCCTAAGTGAGTAAATGAGATAATGAGGTGCACTAGCCTCCTATTTATACAAGTGCGAAACTGGAAAATTCCCTTATGGGGCCAACTTCACCTAGGGGCAATAAATAATTTAATTTTAATCTTCTTATTTGTTTAATTTGCACCCCAAGGCTTACATTGATTCTTTCATGTGTTTACATAATTGATTACATAAAGTTCTTCTCCCTTAGGAGGTATAAACAAGTACAATGAAAGTACAATAAAATATAATGAATAATATCTTCCGAAGTTGTACAAAATCCAACACATACATCAAAAAACTACCTATTGAAGATATTGAAGGAACCTGAAGTTCCCAAGATTCGAGATTCAGTGATGGAAGAAGCAGTTCCAGAAGATCATGAAGACTGCGAAATAGAAGAACCACAACAACCTGTAGATCCACCTCGTGAAAAGAACCTTCCAACTATGAGGAAGCTGCTGAGAAGAAAGAACGGAAGGATGCCATGATCGAGGAGTACCAATCGATCATGATGTAGGGAAGTCTTGTGACTTCCAAGTGGATTTACAAGATCAAGCATGTTGCAGATGGCAGCATAGAGAAACACAAGGCAAGGTTTGTAGCACGTGGCTTCTCCCATAAGGAAGGGATAGATTATGAAGAGACATTTGCACCTATAGCCAAAAACAATTCCATCAGAACAATACTTGCATTGGCTGCAGTGATGAAATGGAAGGTACACCAGATGGATGTCAAGACAGCGTTCTGGAATGGTGTAGTAGAAGAGGAAGTGTATGTGGAGCAGCCACTCGGATTTGAGACACATGACAAGGAGACTCGTGTGCAAATTGAAGAAGGCCTTGTACGGATTGAAACAGTCACCCAGGACATAGTACGGCAGAATAGATAGCTTCCTGACTAGTTTGGGCTTTACCAAGAGTAAAGCGGATTCCAACCTTTACTACAAGGTTGAGGAAGGGAACCCAGTGATACTTCTACTTTATGTAGATGACCTATTTGTGACAGGTGAGGATGGGCTTATTGCAGATACGAAGAGGAAGTTTGCCGCAGAGTTCGAGATGAAGGACCTGGGCATGATGCATTATTTTCTAGGCATGGAGGTGTGGCAGAATGCGGATGGGATCTTCCTTGGACAAGGGAAGTATGCAGTGGAGATTCTGAAGAGATTCGGAATGATGGACTGCAAGGCTATGGCCACACCCATGGCATCGAACTTGAAGCTACTTTGTGATGCTTCATCAGAGTCAGTTGATGCCACGATGTATCGTCAGATGATTGGGTCATTGATGTACATGACGAACACGAGACCGGACATATGCTTTGTTGTGAACACATTGAGCCAGTTCCTGACGGATTCGAGACAAGTTCACCTGGTTGCTGCAAAGCATATATTGAGGTACATGAAGGGTACAGTGGATTATGGGCTCAAGTACGAGGTGAATCAGAAGATTAACCTACAGGGTTATGTTGATTTGGATTGGGCAGGCAGTGCCGTAGATAGGAAGAGCACTTCGGGGTGTTGCTTCAGTATAGGATCAGGTGTGATCTCCTGGTTTAGCAGGAAGCAGTCCTGCGTGGCACTGAGTACGGCCGAAGTAGAGTATGTCGCAGTTTGTTCAGCTAGTTGTGAGGCAGTATGGCTTAGGAAGCTACTGTCTGATTTGTTTGATCTCTAGTTAGAGGCGACTCGTATCTTTTATGACAACCAAAGTTGTGTGAAGTTGTCCGAGAACCCAGTGTTCCATGACAAGTCGAAGCATATTGAGATCAAGTATCACTATATCATGGATATGGTGCAGAGAGGAGTAGTGAAGCTCCAATATGTTGCGACGGACGAGCAGATAGCCGATGTGTTGACCAAGCCACTAGCCAGAGTGAAGTTTGAGCACTTCAGAGAGAAGCTTGGTGTTCTTCAGATCAAGGTTCCTTCCAAGGGGAAGTAATGAGTCTGGAAGACGCAGATGCACATGGGCCAGTCCGACATGGTGGTAGGTCGGTCCTCCCATGGTCGTTGACATAAGTATCGGAGCGATTGCTGGTGTTGCTGGTGTATGGTGAGAATTCTGAAGCAGAGGGCATAGAGAATTTGGAAAGTTAGAGGCGTCGGTGTTTTGGGCTGATGGAGATGCATGGGAGGAAATCCAGTCGGGTGGCCTGGGGAAAGGAGGAAGCGGGTCCGCAGCGAGTAACTCGGGAGCAGCTAAAGGCAGCTCAGGCTGCTCAGTTCTTTAAACTGATGGTTTCGGCAGAGATTCAGAAGGAAATTGACGGGGTGGAACAGGAGCTCTGGGAGGAATTGGAGACCATAAAACCGGTGGAGGGCTTTGAAGCTGTTGCGGAATGGATTCAGGATCATGGGACAATTAGGGCTTGCATGGTGTTGTATGAGCGCTCTGTGGCGACATTCTAGCTGGTGAAGGGTTTCCTAGCTCGAGTGCTGATGGACCGTGGTGCGAAAGAGAAAGGAGATGAGGAGCCGGTGAAATTCTGGAAAGAAAACAACACAAATTCCAGGCTCATGCACAAGAAGATCAACGTCATCGCGAGGAAATTGGAAATTCAGTTCATGCCAAGACCTCTGGTTAAAGGGGGTAAGCCGTCAAAACCCCGCAGCATGCTGGGACAGATGGAACTTCGGGTGGCAATCAGGTTTCTTGAGGTGTTTAGATAGAAGTCGTATTTTGTTTAATTGTCTCTGTATGGGTCTGGATATCACTTTACAGTTCTGTTTGTTAGGAAGGAAGTTTAAGAGAAGGACTCTAGTTAGAAACTTAGAAGGTTAGAAAGGGGTTTCTTGTTTAATGAGGTTTGCAGACTGTTTAGACAGTTAAAATCCCTGTTTTCTCCTACAAGGGAGGGGTGGTTTTGGTACTAGAAATTTTGAAGAATCTGTGAACAGAGCTGGTACTCACGATAGATAGAAAGGCTCTGGTTTTGTTCTGTAAACTCCGGCATGTAAATTTTTAAAAGTAATATAATATAATTCTGACTTACAAAAAAAATGGTACAATTTTTGTCTGAGAAGAAAAACAATATATCATTCTTATGAGTCGATGGGTATTTGTAGATTCTGTGACAACCTGAATAAGATAAGCTTTCTTAAATAAATTGAAAAAGGTAAATTTCTAGCAGTGGCAGTTACTTGTACAGGGAAATTTGAAGTTCATCCAAGAAGAGGAAGGGCAACGTTATTCACTTATAAATATATCATGATAATGTATTAGCAGCAAGGTATTTGCTGTGAGAACCGATAGGACATTTATTCTCGGAACATTTATGTACTAGTGAAATATATGTGAGCATTAATAAAATCAGCATTTTGCCTATTTACACAGTTCAGTTGTGAATAGCTTGATTCCCTACTTCTAATATTTAATATGGCTTACTTGATCAAGCAGAGGTTAGTCCTGTAACTACTATTTGACAATTAGCATCTTTAGAACACTGATTTTGTTGAATATCTTTACTTTTAATAATATTGGCATTTTCTTTATTGATTATCCAAGTTCAGATATCAAGCATGGGTGATTTGCTGTGATTAACTTAAGAGTTATGTTATCGTTCAACAGCAAATTCAATCATTCATCCTTAGATCAATTTCTTTTCTAAATGATCTCTTTCCCTTTTATTATTTCTTCGTAAATTGTTTTGTTTCCACCTGCTCAGTTGTATCTATTGAACATTAATAGATGTAATTTAATAAAACAAAATACAAACAGATTCTGTTTCATCCACAGACAGTTAACCAGACCTCGAACTGAAAGGTAAGCATTTAATGATGAGAAGTTAGCATTTAGGATTTTAAGCTTGCTTACCCATCCATGTTGCGCAGGACACAAAATCCTCACCAACAAAATTGGCACCTGCTAAAGGAACAGGAATCCCTTTAGATCCTTTAGTTTTAGAACAATGTCGGAAATGTCGGAAGCCTAAGGACAAAGGCAAATGCAAGAAGGCAATACAACCTAAACCTGAATCCCAGTTCAGAGCCCTTCCATTACATAGAGTGGGTCACCGTATAGCTCCTAAATGGTTAACTAATGATGTCTTGGATCTAACATGTCCACTGCACGATTTACCCAAGGATGAAGAAAACTAAAATTTAATGTTGACAACTCCATCAGTAGGGAAGAGAATGTTAAGGTTTATATCCATGCTTTTAGACTGAGAAATGTATGCATGAAGACGTCATACACAGAATATTCCCTTGATCCTTCGAGGGAAAGGTGTCAGTCTAGTTTAATAGCTTGTCTACTTTGTCCATCCGAAATTGAAACAAGTTTGAAGAAGCTTTCCTTGAAAATTTTGGTGATGACAAAGACACAGGAAGTTTGGTGCAATAGCTTGCTGATTTAAAGAAGGAACCCAATGAAAAGGTATGTGACTTTAATTCAAGGTTTCAGCTTTCAACATTTGTATCAAAGCATTCTCAAAAATAAGAGGCTTCTACCTGAACCGACCTTTGACTTTTATCTAGGAGCTTTGTGGACCATATGAATTCTATTATGATTAAAAGGAAAAATATCACAACTTTTGATGCATCCTGTAGTAACGCTTTGGTTACTGAGAAACAGAGGTCCATCTCTTGGATGGCCGCCGCTTTGGACACATTTCCTTTACAAGTGATACTAGCCATAAATTTGAATCAGGCAGTAATACCAACCCCTTCAAACCAAGTGGTTAACCCTTTTCTGAATCCAGAGTTAGAGAATATTCCACGGCTGATGAAAAAAGTAAGCAATGATTTTGCCATCCTTTAAAGAAGAATGAGGAGTTTCTAGTACTGACGGTACCAACTTTCAAACTAATCAGAACAGGAATTTTTCAAGCAAATTGAAATATGCCCCCAAAACAAAATCTGAATAACAATATTTAGACTAGAAACTCAGCCTAGATTGGTCAAAACACAGCCCAAAAGTGCAGTGAAATGCAACCCAAAAACACAGAGAAATGCAACCCACAAGCACAGTGAGTCTTTTCCCCAGATGAATTTCAGAAAAACAGTGGTAAAATAACATGTATTGGACAAATCTCAACATCAGGAACACACAACAGAACAGAGAAAACAAATGCATATTGCATTCCTTGAAATTTCAATTGAGTGGGTAATTTATAGGTTTTTAATGCAACTGTCCAGGCGTGGGGGGGTTGGGGAGGGCGAGGTTGTAGCTTTTTATTGGGTATCTGGTGCTTTTTTGTGTGTATTTTTTAATTTTTGTGTGTCAGCCATTCAGTACAGAGTACATCGGCTGTACAAAATGGTTACTGTATGGTCAAGTGTATGCTGATTGTACGATATCCATACTGTACAAAAATAGAGCATATTCCATACTACAGCCATATTTCCATACAGGAAAGGCCATCACAGTTGAATCTTGCTACCATGCTTAACAAGGAATAATGTTGTAAATGTAGGATTCATGTCAACAGTTATAGTGAAAAGTACTGTCCATAATTCTTCAAGGCCTAGAATGCCTTTGCACCTGAACTACATCTTGTGAGTGAACACAATGAAGAAGATGAATTTTATGTATTTATACTAGGAATAAGGAGGCCCGTGTAAACAAGACCGTTTGGTATATTCATTTTGGTGATTCTCATCATTTCCTAACAGAAAAGAATGGTGTCTTGATTTTAAGGCAGATAACACAAGTTCAGATTCTGTGATTCTTGGTTGGGGGACAAAATATAGAATTGCTGGAAAAGCAAATGTGTCGATCGAAATGTAACATAAAATTCTGCTCTTCCTTAATCTATTCTTTGTCCCCGGATTAAATAAGAATCTTCTTTCTATTAGTGAAATTGTGAAGCATAATGCTCATCTCAATGTGATCTCTAGCAACAACAAGTGCTATATTGACCATAAACACAGAAATAAATTAGTTGGTTTGGGTGTTGAAGAGAATGGGCTTTTTTGCTTGGTGAGTGTTGATTTGTTAGTTTTTGTGGCTCGGCAGGTACTTCTATGTTGGAGGTGTCTAGCAACATAGAAGGAGCCGAGATGTTCTATAGACATGTATTGTAAAGGTGGCTTTATAACACCTCATGTAAATGGTTCTAGTTGGCCCATGGTATTGGTCCATGGTATTTTCATGAGTGTGAGATTATAAAAGGAGCATTAAAGTATGAGTTCAGTATCACAGTCATACGGGTAAAGAAGATCTTCTATAGTGGTCAGCATCACAGTTGCAAGAGACGGATTTCCTCTTGTAGTGGGCAGTCTAGATCTTAGTTTGAGATCACAGCCTTTCCGAGGAAGAGTCACTTCTCTGTCGTCTATTGGATCAAGGGGGGATCTACGATTTGTCTATCCAATTTGCAGATAGGGTTTGGGGCATCTTCTTGTGTGTTTTGGTCCAGATCCAAAGATTTTATCTGTTAGTTTTGGTAGCTAGGCAGGTACATCTGCAATGGGGGTGTCTAGCAACATAGAAGGGGCTGAGTGAAACTCTCTAGACAGCCTTGTAATAGTGTCTTTTGTAATACTTTATTGTATCAGTTTCTATTTGTTAGCCCATGGTATTTCCCACGGTATTGCCCATGGTATTGATGTAAAGTGATATTATAAAAGAGTTTATGGAGAGTTATAAAGTACCACAGTCACAAGAGTGAATCATATCTCTTGTGGTGGTCATACCACAGTGGCAGGAGTGAGTTATATCTCTTGTAGTGGCTAGAGGTCAAGAGTGAGTCATATCTCTCGAGTGGACAAGAGTGAGTTACATCTCTTGTGAGTGAAAGAAGTGAGTCATATCTTCTGTCAGAGTTTGTCTTTTCTGCTGAGGGGTTTGGGCACAGTGAGAGTCATGAGTCTAAGATCCGGTGAGTCATATCCGGGATTTTGACGTTGTAAGTGTCGATTAAAAAACCTACAATAAAAGATAAATTGTTGGTTGGTTTTCCCTAAAGGAATTGGTTTTCTAGGGTACATCTTGTGTTGTGTTTTTCTCTATATGGTTGATGAGTTCAGTGTGTTATTAATTCATAATTAGTAGAGTAATTACTTGGGATTAGTAACCAAATCTGGCTGATTAAAAAATCACATGGTATCAAAGCAGGACTAAGAAGACCCTGCACAAGAACAGATCAAAAAAAGAAGAAAAAAAAAGGAGGGAGAGAATTAATCTCGTACCGTACGGCCACGGTACGGGCCGTACGGCATACGAATTCGATGTCTATTGTTCCATCGATTGGGTTGATTGTGGTCCACCAGTTGACGGCAGCTCGACTATAGTCACAGGCTGGTCGCACGATGGGTGCCAACAGAGTTCGGGTCAAGTGTGGCATGCTAGGGCCACAATTGCGGAAGGCGGATCAGTAGATGTGGCTCAGGATGGTGTTCATCGAGGTCTTATGAGATAGCAACCCACTGTAGGGCCACGTATAGGCTAAAGCACGAGTGGATCTCAACGGAATGGGAGTTCTACGGATCGACAAGTGACGCGAACGCATGAAGGATGCCGACAAGAAGACTGCGGAAGAGATAGCAGGCAGAGCAGGAAACTAGTGTAGCATGTGAGGCTGCGAGTGTCAGGGGAGAGCCGTCGGGGAAGAAGCCACGAGCTGGAAGCTCGAGCAGCAGGCAGCAAAGATCGAACAAGCAAGAGAAGGAAGCGGGTCAACGGTCTACAAATAGATGGTAGATTGGGCCCAAGCGCGGCCACAGACAGAGGACGTGGACTGTGGAAAGTGCTAGAGACGATGGATTTTAGAGTGGGCTCAACAGGAGAACCGTGGTCATGGCATGGAGCTGGCAAGTGTGTCGTAGAGACGGACATGGAGAGACGAAGCCACGATCGGGGCCAAGTTTGAGGGTTACAGCATGGGCTCAACGGGCCAGTGGATGCCGCAGACTGGGGCTGCAGAGCCGAGGTCGAGAACTGTTAGACAGCCTATCAGCAGCGTGCTACTGAACACGACGAACTACGGACCAAGAGAGCATGTCGCAACGGGAAAACAAGGAGGTGTTGGGCACGAGGAGGAAAGGTGCAGGTTGGCTCGCTTGGACTCAGTGCGAAAGCAGAGCCACGGGACAGCAAGTCGACAGAGTGTGTCGGCAATGGAGTGGCGGCCAAACACGGAGATCCACACAAGGTAAAGAAGTCGCAGGCTGCGGATCGGGCCAGGAAATTGTAGCAAGACACCTGTGGACTACAGCCGTCAAGGTTGTCGTCGAAAGCCGTCAGTAGCCAAGGAGAAAGTCTACCGCCACCAGGTTAGACCACGCGAGCAGGTAAGCTGTTGGGCAAATCGTTGGGAAGTCGAGCAAGGCAGCTCACCAAGGAAGTGCAGGCAATCCCTGCAGAACTATCCAAGCAACCGGGCAACCCCGAGCAGGGGCAAAGGTGCCCATAAATATTTTAGGCAGCAAGGCAACTACCCAGTCAAATTTTGGGCAGCCCCGGGTAGGGGCAGAACTGCCCAGAAAAACCCTAGTAGGGGCAAGATTTCAGGCAAGAGGTGGGTAGGCCCAAAAGGACTTGGGAAACCTAGAAAAGCAATCAGGTAGGACTGTAGATGTACCCGGGAAGCAACAGAAGGCTGTAGGTAGCCCCACGCAACTTCAGGAAGGAGACTTGGACAGTGGTGCATCTAGCCATAATGATGGGAGTAAGTTTGATGCTCCCTATTGTTTCAAAGATAGACACAGACTACTATGTGAGGTGTGGGGCTTACACCAGATTAGCAGTGAGGAGAGTTGGTTCGGTAATGTTCCAACTGGAGGTGACAGGAGTGATGCATGTTCTACAGCTGAGGGTCAGTTTGCTCTCAGTATCATCCCTGGAGGCTAATGATGGTAGTGAGTTTGATGCTCCCTATTGTTTCAGAGATAAACAGAGACTACTATGTGAGGTGTGGAGCTTACACCAGATTAGCAGTGAGGAGAGTTCGTTCGGTAATGTTCCAACTGGAGGTGACAGGAGTGATGCATGTTCCAGAGTTGAGGGTCAGTTTGCTCTCAGTATCATCTCTAGAGGCTAAGTCACCGGAATCGGCGATTTTTCGCCTTAAAATTCGAAATTCGGCAATTTTCTGGAGCTGGCGAATTAAATCATTCAAAATCTTTGATTTTTCGCGGCCTACGGGTGAACGCTAGTCTTTGTAACTACCACCGTACTCATTGTGCAAAGCCGCCATCGCAAATCCGTGAATGAAGAGCGGAGATCGCTATCGTGAATCCGCGAGCCTCTCTACGTAGAGGGTCAAGGCTATAGCTCTCGAGGGCGCAAAGTCGTAGACACAAAGGGACGAGGTTGTAGATGTTGAGGGCGTAGAGTTGCAAACGGACGCAGCCTGCAGAGGGTTCAAGCTTCAATCTTCACGGTAGTCCAGACTCCCGACTCCAGCGACCAGTCTCCTGAGGCAGAGGCTATAGTTGGTTAGGATACTTGGCGTGTATTTTCTGATTTTTGGCTAGGGTTATCTAAAGTATAATAATATAATACATAATATCACATAATATTACATATATTATAGTACACCAATTGTAATATAATTTTGTAAAGTTAAGTTATGTACATATTAATATAAATTTAGATATTAAAAAATTATATAATATATATTTAATATATATGTAAGATTTTTATTAGAAGCTATATTATATAATAATTAAAAAATTTATTGAAAATTAAATATAAGTTATTATATATATATATATATATATATATATATATATATTCAAATTTAATGACGAATTTTATCAAAAAAAATTTGCTCGACGATTTTTTTCCGAATATCATTGATGTCGAATTCGAGCATGAACTCGAACCAGGTGACTTAGCATGAAGGATGAGGGATATGAGGTAAAGTTCCAGGATGGAGCAATACTCATACGTCAAGAGAGAGCATGTGCCCAGGATGCAGTGGTGAGGGTTGGCATCAGGGAGGGCACATTGTACAGGTTGTTGGGACAACCTTTGGTGAGCTTCAGAGGGAGTTTGGAGCATAGTTCCAGAGGGAGTCTAGAGTTTAGATCAGTGTCAGTGACAGAGGGAGAGCGTGAGGCTTCCCTAAAGGTGACACTGATGGATGAGGAGCACAAATTATCAGATCAGAGTGCAACAGATGTAGCAATAAAATATTCCAATTCAAAGGAGCAGCTGCAACAACAATGTATGTGTTTGATCCCGGTGGATGTTTCTCCGGAAGTACCTTCCTGTTAAGAGGGAGTACTAGTTTTGGTAGCTCGGTAGGTACTTCTGTTGATTAGGTTGTCATTGATGCCAACAATGTCTGGTCATTGATGCTAACAGTTAAGTCTTGGTGCCCCTTGTGGAGCCCCTAAGGGTTAGTATTTGGTTTGTGGTTGTCTATGTCAGAGGAGACCTTTTGACTTTGTCCAAGCCCAAGCTTGAAGCCCTTGGAGGCCTTGGGACGATGCCAAAAGCCCTGGATACCCATTAACTTGGTTGAGTGACCCTAAGCTGTATCTTGGTCCCAGTTGAGTCCATTGTTGTATCCCCTGCTCCTAGTTGTCTTTTGGTTGATGGTTTCTATGCTGCTTGTATTTTGATTGATGGTCTTTTGATTGGATGATGTGGTAGTTTAGTCCCTGGAGCCCATACATAGTTGACTTGTACCCTCACACTAGTGCACTTAAAATTTTGCCCAAAATGATGGTGGCCTTGTCCCATTGGAGCTCTTATATTCTTCATGATGCCCTCACACTCTTGCATATGGTAGCTGGATCTTGAATACTTGATGAAGACCTCTTGCACATGATGAAACTTGGTTTGCACTCTTATGAATTGGACATATGACCCACTCACATATGGTAGCTTGGTGTGGTGTTAGCCTTTGAAAACCATGATGAAATCCCTGGACCCACACTTGGTGGTTTAATTGTCCTTGTACCCTTGAAGGAATGGTGAAGATAATGTGGAGTTCTAGATGGTCCAGTGATTTGTATGATCAGAATTTCAAATCCTTAAAACATGGAAATGAATAAAATATCAGCAGCCCTAATCTGGTTGGAGAATAAGGGTTACAAAGTCCTTTAAGTCTTGAAGAACAAATTCAAAATAAGCAAAAAATATTCTACTTAGTCAGCCTGCTAAAGGGTCATTCAATTTCCTTCAAAAATGATTATTTGTGAAAGGTCGGCTCAGTCAAAAGGGTGCTTTAAAAATAAAAATTAATATTAAAATTATATTTTTAATAAATGCAAGGTCGGCTCAGATTTTAGTTTTTGAATTATGTGTATAAATAAAAGCAATTTCGACCTCATTTAAGAAAAAGGTGAGTGTGAAATGGCTCTGAGATTTTCGGATTAGTTTCTAAGGCAGCTACAGTGGAGGTTCCATCTCTGTTTTTTGGGCAGACACACATGAAATACTCTACCTCTGAAATTCAATCACTTCTGAGGCAAAAACTTTGGTGGTTGCTTGGATGGTTTTAGCTCTAAAGTCTGAGGAAATTCGGCTATGTTTGAGACAGCAATTTTTGGGACAGAATTACAAGTTGGAAGATGAATTTTTGAGACAAAATCTTAAAGGATTTCTTTTGCCCTAGCTGAGGGACTGATTTTTTATAGGATAGAGTTATTTTTATGGGGTTAATCTTCAAACTTTTGTGGAATGATGATGACCTAGGAGATCAAGAAGGAGAGAAAAGAATTTGTGCTGCAAATCTGATGCTTCTCTAATTCCTTTGGCAGTTTAACTTCTATTGCATGCACTATGATACGATCTCGAGCTACTAAGGCAGAAAGACTCCTTTGCTCTGAATTTTTCGGTCTAGTCTGAGGCAATTTTGTTAGAATTCAGTGGTCTGCCTCCTCCATATTTTCGGTGGTACGTCAACAACTTCAGAAGGTCTGTTCCTTCACCTTTTCGGTGGTCTGCCCTTTCTTCAACTGATCCAGTACTCAGCCCTACAACAAATCCATGATCTGCTCCTTTGAAAGTTTCTGTGGTCTGCCTCAAAGTTGCATAGTTCGGTGGTTTGAAGTTTTGAACTTTGTATGCTCACAAATCTTCAATGATCTGATCTTTGTTTTTGGAGGTCTGATCCTGAAATACTTGATGACAGTTTTGATAACCATGATGAGCAGATGACTGGGTAGAGTGACAATCCTTGATTCGATAAGAAACGATCTTGTTGAATGACAGAGCCCTAGTTGATTGTGGACAAATGGCACTTGCATAGTGAGTGATTTTGGAACAAATGTTAAGCAGTGACATGTGGTATGCTTAATCCATGAACTGTGGACTGTAGTACTTGAATGATAAGTAGGACAGTCAGCAAATGAACAGTGGCTTGATGAATTGTAAGGTAGACAAGATAATGATCTTGAACAAGTACAATGTACAGCAGCATGATGGTTAATAATTTGTACAATGAACAAGTACAGCAATATATTTCAGTGACATGCACTGCTTGTGAAAGGTATGATCATTACAGTGATTTGGTTAGCATTGAAGTGATTTGGGCAGCCCTTTCTTGAAGTGCATTGACAGTAACATCGCAGTGACAGTAACAGTTGACATGACATGATAGTGACAGCCATGATATGACAGTGAAGTGAAGTGACAGTGGCAGCTTGATAATGATATGACAGTGGTCGATGTGATAGTGAAAGCAAAATGATTATGACAGTGATAGCAGTTCTTTTAACAGTGATGATTTGGCAGTGATCAAAGAGCAGAGGTTATCAGCAGCAGGAAATTCAGGGTTTGATGTTTGACAGGTCCACAGGTTCAGCAATCCTCTTCATCAGGGCGGTAGGGTGGTGCTAGGGCTCACAATTTTGTGAGCTGAGCTGTTGTAGCAGCTCGTCAGTTGCAGCTGACGAAGCCTAGGGGTTGTAGCCCCTTCCAGTTGTAGGTGGAGAAGTTGTATTAAATTTGTAGCCCCAATTGTTGCTGGGTCAAATTTTATCATAAAAGGCTTCCGTGGTTTTACCCCCAGGACTTGGGTTTCCACGTAAAAATATTGTGTACTATGCATCTTGTTATTTTTCATGAATGTTAATGATATGCTGTTATGATTGGTGATTAGCAACTTGCTCTTGATTAAAAAAATTTATGATTGGCAAACACTGATTCACCCCCCTCTCAGTATTTCAACAACTTCTGCGTTGGGGGTGTCTAGCAACATAGAAGGGGCTGAGTGAAACTCTCTAGACAACCTTGTAACAATGTCTTTTGTAATACTTTATTGTATTGGTTACTATTTGTTATCCCATGGTACTGGAGGGTCAATGGTATTGGGTGAGACCATGTTTTTCAGTGTCCCATGGTATTGCCCATAGTATTGATGTAAAGTGATACTATAAAAGAGTCTATGGAGAATTGTAAAGTACCGCAGTCACAGGAGTGAATCATATCTCTGCGGTGGTCATACCACAGTGGCAGGAGTGAGTTATATCTCTTGTAGTGGTCAAAGGTCAAGATTGAGTCATATCTCTTGAGTGGACAAGAGTGAGTTACATCTCTTGTGAGTGATAGAAGTGAGTCACATCTTCTATCAGATTTTATCTTGGGCACAGTGAGAGTCAGGAGTCTAAGATCTGGTGAGTCAAATCCGGGATGTTGTCGTTGTAAGTGCTAATTAACAAACCTGCAATAAAAGATAAACTATTGGTTGGTTTTCCCCGAAGGATTGGGGTTTCCAGGGTACATCTGGTGTTGTGTTTTTCTCTATATGGTTGATGAGTTCAGTGTGTTATTAATTAATAATTAGTAACCAGATCTGGCTCATTAAAAAATCATATTATTCGAAGGACTACTGTAGTGTTGTTGTAATCAAATCCTACAATAAGAAGAAGACAAACATTTGTTGGTTTTCCAAAAAGGACTGTGGTTTCCATGGTATATCTTGTGTTGTGGTTTTCTCTATGTTTGGTTCCTTATTAGTGTATTGTTATTTCTGATTCAGTTTTATGTGTTTAATTGTGATTGGGGTATAATCAGTGAATAAATAATAATCAGAACTGGTAAGTTGGAGTTTTCACATGATTCGATTCAGAAACATGCCTTAGTGGTTAGCAATGGACAAGACAGATGTTTACTTTGGCATGAGAGGTATGGCCATCTCAAATTGTGTTTACTTTCTTATTTGACTACTATCAAAATGGTGAATGGTCTCTCAAATACTTTGGAAAAACAAGACATTGTTTGTGGTGCATGTCTTACAATAAAGCAACATAGAAAGCCTTTTAATCAAGGAGAGTATTCAAGAGCCAAAGAAATTCTTGAATTAATCCATGCCAATATATGTGGACCAATGAAGACGGTATCATTTTCTGATGCCAAGTAGTTTTTGTTATTTGTAGATAACTTTTCAAGAAAAATGTGGGTGTATTTCCTAATTGAAAAACCAGATACCTTTTCCAAATTTCAACAATTTAAAGCTATGGTAGAGAATCAATTAAGGAGAAGCATCAGATCTTTTAGGATAGATAATGGTGCTTAATTTTGCTCTCATGATTTCAGTAACTTTTGTAGTCAAGAAGGCATATAGAGACAATATACCACACCCTATACTCCACGAAAAAATGGAGGTGTTGAGTAGTCTTCAAGGGAGAGTGGAGACGAGCAATCCCTCTCCTTTGCTAACCAAAGATAACAATTGATTTCTTACTCCAACCTTGATGCATTCTTGAAAAGATTCAGAGGCAAAGCAATCTATTCCTTGTTAGTTTTGGGTAGTTCAGGGAGGTGCTTCTGCATTGGCGGTGCCTAGCATGTGGAACTTTCCGAGCGACAATCTCTAGATAGTAACTTTATAAAGTGATTTTATAAAGCGACTTTTATATTTAAAGACTAGAAAGTGACTTTTATTATAAAGTTGAGTGATTTAAGTGATCTCAACGAGAGATTAAGTCAAAATCGTTGATCTCATGAGGGCAAGATCTAATCTTGACCATTGAGATCTAGGGTTAGGGATTTAGTCAGTAATAACTTATTAAAGGAGATCTAAGGAGGGTGAGAGGCACATTCGAGAGAACATTTGGTCAGCTGAAGAGGAGAGAGAGGAAGAGTTTTGCAGCAAGAGGGGATGAGGGCACAAATCCCAAGGAATGGAAGAGGCACAAATCCCAAGACAGCGTGAGCACGGAAATCGAGGTGAAGATCAGCATTGGCAGAGAAATCAAGATAGATTCCGTGTTGTTTGTACAGCAGCATAAGTTATTAAACCCTAAATTTCTGAGTTTTATGCCCTAACTGCAGAAATTCCAAACCTAAGCTACCTCGACTTCCTTCCGAAGTCCTCCCTTAACCTTTCCCTAGCTCCCAAGTTACTCGCCCTCACTTCCTCTCCTATTCCATACCCTCGGCCTCTCCTTTCCTCAGCTCGGACCCCCCTCTTCCACTCTCGACCTCCATCCTGCTACCCTATCCGTAGTTCTTTCCTTATCCTCGGACCTGCCTCTTTTCCTCCTCGGACCTGCCTTCCCTTTATCCCTTCTCCACCCAAACTTGTTGCCATACCCGCAGCTCCCTTATCTTCCATTCCTACCCAAGCCTCCCTCCTCTCCAGTTCTTCCATCCATTCTGCTCCCTCTATTCTACCCTAGCCCACAGCCACTTCCTTCCTATCTCTCTTCCTTTTCATTCCTTAAACTATCACCCTTCCTCTTCCCCTTCTCAACCTTTCCATCAGGCCATCCTATCCCATCTCCTTACCCTCGGCCTCCCTTCCCTTGTGCTCGACATCCCCTAAAAAACTCCATCCAAACCTGTTGTTGCATCCCTCCTAACCACGGCCTTTTCACTGCCAGACCTTGCTATTAAAAATTTAAAAATTTGATAGCAGTAACAGACTGTAAATTAAATAGTGCAGAGATAACTAGCAGTAAACACACATCCACAAATTGAACACAGTATTTTTCACAGGGAAACCTTTCAAGGACAAAAACCCCAAAGCAATTAATAATAGTTTATCTCCTGAATGAGATGACTGAGTTTGTACAATAACAGGCTGAGAACAAGCCTTTTCAACAAATCAAAATTTGTTTTATTTGCCAAGAAGAACCCTGTACAATGTCTGTAAAATTGTCTCACGAATTTATGGTGTGAACTTCACTAAGCTGCTAAGTTGTTCAAGACTGTTCCAGGGCTGCTGTGACCTGTTCAAACCCTTTCCAGGACTGTCGTGACCTGCTGTAACTTGTGGGTGCCCTAAATAGGGCTGTCGTGATCTACTGTAGCTTGTGGGTGCCCTAAATAGGGTTGTTGTGATCTGTTGTAGCTTGTGGGTGCCCTAAATAGGGCTGCCGAAATCAGGGACAGACCCTAACACAATTCGAGTGCACAAAGAAATGCCCTAGCTGGGCTTAGGTGCATAGATGAGAGCCCTAGTAGGACTGATATACACTGTAGAGAACTTCAAAGAATTCAGACAGCAGCAAACCCTAGCTGAGATAGGGTAATTTTGAACCAGCAGAAAAGACTCCCACGAATTGTCTTTTTGGAGCAGACTAGACACCACCGAACTGTCCTCTTAGAGCAGACTAAATCGATGGGATAAAAATAAGAATTTTACTTCTTATTTATAGTGAAATAAGTGGCCAAAAAATAATTTTACATAATGGGGCCGACCTAAACTTTATATATATATTTTTTTATTTTCTTTTATTGAGGCCGACCTGCAATTCATATATATATTATTTTTATTTCCTTCAATTGGTGGGCACATGGACCAAGTCAAGTTCTTCAACTGATTCACAATAGGTTGTCCAAGAGTTCTTCAAGGTCTTCAATGATCCATTCATGTCCACTCCAAGTACATCGTCATTAGGAGAATTATTAATTGCTTTTACTTCACCCTCCTTATTGCCACCAAGATCAAGTGCTAGGTATCATAGCCCATAGATCAAGGGAAGGAGTACACCACTTGCCTAGACCCAGTCTAGGGCTTATAGTGGAATCCTAGTAACTGTCCAGGTGCCTCCATTCTCCCAGAGAATGGCTCTCAGCCCCAAGTTGAGCTTCTAGTCCTAGACTGGGTCAATATCCTGGTAACTGACCAGGTGCCTCCATTCTCCTAGAGAATGGCTCTCAGCCCCAGCCTGAGCTTCCAGTCCCAGACTGGGTCAATATCTTGGTAACTGACCAGGTGCCTCCATTCTCCCAGAGAATGGCACTCGATGCTGCTCAGAAAATCAACACTTGCCTCCAACTTAGCACAAGTCTGCAATATTGCAGACCCCGTGCCCTTTTTCTCTCCTTGTGCTTTCCCTTTTATCTCACATCTGCACAAAGACAAACAAAAAGCTCCGGTGAAAGGTGTTAGTTATTTGGCATTTTGCAAAGTGTTCCCGCACTCACTTAACAAGGTTATCAGATTTTCATTGATGGTTTTCTGCTTACTGTATGCTAGTGACAGATCTGAAACTCATATTTTGGTTAAGTGGACTGAAGCACATTTGGTTATTGGGTGGTTAATGCCGGTTATTAGTTATAATAGTTCTCTATTGAAGGTTAAACTGATTAGATTGACATTTAACTAATTCATAATTAATTTGACAGTCATAAGTAACACATATCTGAACTGGTTTAACACAAGGTTACTTTCCCTCCATATTGAATGTTAGCCACTAATATCTGGAACTGTGATACATGACTGATACATATGATTGCTAAATGGTTAAGCTATTGATGAATGTTATGACATTGACACTGTTTCAGCAGTAGGTATTTGACTGGTTTACATTTGGTTAATGATATATGTTTATATTTAGTTGGTGGATGGATTGATTTTACACATTGAATGTTGGTGAGTGAGCTCTTGAAGGTCTTATCATTGCTGTGTGCACACCAGTGGAGGCCGTGAGCTCCTTTGACCTAGATCTGCCTGTTGATAGTCATTAGTGGAGGCCACAGGTTGTGTGAATAGTTTGGTCTGAGCCTTGTGTTATTTGTTTATGTTAAGACCTACCTGTGATCAAATCTGTACTGCTGAGACTTGACATTGACCAGATCTATATTATTGAGACTCGATCTATATGCTGAGATTTATTCTATGTAACTGTGGCCTGAGCCCTTGTGCTACTTGTTTGAGGCCTTATTAATGTTTGGGGTTAAAGCTTCTTTGTGCTGAGTCTTGTTTGGTACTGTCACTTCATCTGCTTGTTGACTGTTCATTTGTAAGGGCCTCAGTTTGTATGGACAGCTTGGACATTTATTATGTTGGTCTTGATTGTGATTATCACTGTGTTTCTGACTGTCATTGACTATTTGGTTTTATCTCAACCTGTCATCTCTCTCTCTCTGGTTTGTACTACCCTCTTGTAGGGTCTGATAGTTTCCAGATTTGACTGGCCTCTCTGAGGCACAGTGTTTACTGAAAGTAAGTAACTCTTCTGAGTATTTTATAGGAAGGGTCCCACACACAGGTAAGTATCTTCTCTTTTATTATTAAGTATTCTACGTTGCATGCTGCTGAAGATTAACTTAGCACAGTGACCTAACGGGTAGTGTTAAAAGTACTTTAACACAGTGACCTGAGAGTGCTAAAGACATGAAATTTATGTTATGATAGTTTTTACTACTGCACTGTTTAATATTCGATATTTGTAAATGTTTATTAAATGTATTTTCTGCATTAGAATATGATGAATTGTTGTTTTTCTGTACAAAACCCTAACTTGATGAAATTTCAACAATTTGCATCTACTACCCTTGGTGATTATTTGATGATGTGCTTTGCCAAAACTGCATATGCTATCGTTGGATGATTAATGGTCATGTTATCTTTGTATTGACTCCATCTAGGCACTGGTCTAACTAACACTTGCATAGAGAATATTCAATATAGTCTTTTTGGTTGTATCAGTGTTCTACAGGGTTCCATAAGGATACTTCTCCTTGGAGGTTATTGGCTTCCGAAGAAGTTAGGATCGTGGTCAAGGTGACATTGGATCACTTTCCTTATTTTTGCTTATTGGGAACTAGCCCTGCTAGTTTGCCCGGTAACACACCCCAAGTACATTAGGTACCATTGACCACACAGTCTCAGGTTCCTGCTTGGTCAGTTCAAGGTTTTCTCTCATCAATTTCAGGTTGATTCGTCTTACACAGGAAGAAAGATAGATCATGCAAGATCCTTCCAGACCTTGCCTCATCATACTGATTACCTCCTCTCAACTTGTTTCAGTGCTTGGAGATGCTAAGTGTTGCACAGCCCTCTAAAAGTTGGGCACAACAAAGCCAAATCAGTGAGATTATGCATTGCCTTGTATTCAGGGGTCGTACAACCCATTCCCACAAGGACATAAAGGAGTACCCATTATCAACACAAGCCTTCTCAATACTACACCTCGAACACACAAACTCATATCACTAGGTACTTTCCATCGGCATCAAACATAAGGAGAGTCAAAATGTTGTTGCGAAGCTCCTCCTAGGTCGCTCAACCCTAGACACTACCCATATAACATCATGGCAGTGTATTGGCACCTTCTCAGTGATTGATGCAGTAGCAGATACCCTATCTTGCGCATTCTCCTCTCTTTCATCTCTTGCTAATGATATATAGTGCCTTTCTTATTATCGTATTACTTAGTCCCTCATATTTTTTTATTTTTGCAGCAGTCCATAGTAACCTTTTATACTCCCATAACTTGCTATAACTGTTTGTAGTTTGTACTTCCTAGTCCCATTGAACTAATATTCTCGTCAATTGTGGACATTTATAAAATTAGATTATCTTAGCTACGAAATAAATTCCCAATACAGGATGATTACATCTATCATACCACAAGACTGTTAACATTACAAAAAAGACCAAAATTCCCAACACTTATTCACCAAGGATAAAGTAGAAAATGGTATACACACACATCACAAAGATTCAAAATGCCACAAGCATTTTATTAAGAAAATGACAGAAAACACTATCCTATGCATATGCTCTGCAGCTCTATGTGTGCTATCATTTATGCTCCTTTAGCATACTTTCACCAATTTCCCTCTCCGTCAGGAATTAGGTCAGCTAAAAGGTGCTAGAGCAACATAATTAGCAATGGCCCAAAAGGCTGCCAACAAAGAGTTGAAAAGTAAAGAAGTGTTAATCTAACAACCATGGACAAATTGAAGAATCTCACTTTTATTTGAACACCAAAAAATGACTCGAGGAAATTTTGACAGCTCGGATAAATGACAATAGCTACTTGTAAGATAAAAACAATACGACCAATAATGGAAACTGAAATACCTGGAAAGCCAGTTTATTTCCAGCATGTTTTCCACCATTTATTATGTTGAAAGCAGGGACAGGAAGAACAAAATTTGAATTTCCAGAAAGATCAGCAATATGCTGGTACAGTGGAATCTGCAATCATGCAGAACAAGAAGCATTTCATCTTTCCAAATCCTACAAAACAATTTAAAAAAGGGTGCACAAAAATGGGAAAGTGTAAAACTTTATGATGAATTATGGAAAGTAAATTCACTCACATCTTTTGCTGCAGCTCCAGCTTTACAAACTGCCATGGATACAGCTAAGATTGCATTTGCTCCAAGCTCTCCCTGAAGTACAGAGAGATTATAAACATCTAAATTAGCAAATATCAAATTCAACTAAGGCCTTATAAGAAGCTTCCAAATCTTTCTTATATAAAAAGACAATGGATAACATTCAGAGAATTGAAATTCCTCTCTAACAAAGTGGAAGCATTCAGGTCACACAAATAAAACCAAATTAGAATTAAAACAACGTCTAAAGCAAAGAAACCTGACAGGTTAGGTTATACAGGAACAAAAAAGGAAATAGCCAAATTGAAAATAAGTTATAACTGATGAAGTCAAACATTTTACAGGTTTTCAAAACAGCAGAGAAGGAGAATGCTGAACAGTGAAAACTGATCTAGTTGACTTGGATGAAGCAATTATATGATAATCAAACTATTCAGCAAAGAAAAAAATCATATGGGCACTTGGCAATGGGTGAGGTCAACAAGTTAAAGCCCCAGATTCTCATTGTGGAGACCCCTGTTCAAATCCACAGAGACACGATGAAAATGATTTTGTACCATGTTAATGCAGAGATGGGGTTCATAGCTCCCCACACATCAACAAAAGCAGATGCTTACCAGGGAAAAATTTTAAAAAACAGGAGGAATAATCATAATATTAAATTCACATTCTTGATCTTTGTCACATATGCTAGAAATAAATGAATATTTGTGCATGAAACAATGGAAACCAATTACTTGTGCAAATTCCAAAATGATGGATGAAGTCAACATTTTACTATGTTGCACTGGTTTTGGGAACAGGGGAACCGCAGGAATGGGGGGACACGTCTCTGGGACAGCTAGAGCACACCCCCAAATTTTTCAGGGGAAGGCAATAATATATATATATATATATAT
Organism: Larix kaempferi; assembly: GCA_027924585.1. NCBI lineage: Eukaryota > Viridiplantae > Streptophyta > Pinopsida > Pinales > Pinaceae > Larix > Larix kaempferi. The sequence goes on along the minus strand of BSBM01000322.1, from coordinate 11,681,532 downwards.
ATATATATATATATATTGAATTCACCATAAACATTCGTGGTTTTTTGTGAGTACAGTAGTATATACTATATAGTATTGTGCACAACCCTTACTAGTTTTGTAAAAAAAAACTTGAGCAATTAAGAAAAGGATTGAGTGACATTTCATTATTGGCACCTGGATATGAGCAAAATGCAGTTTAGATTTAGGAAACTTCAGTGTAACTATTTGCAATTTGCAATAAGGTCCTTGAAGAGTTTATGAGACAAATGCCTATCTCAATAACAACTCTTCCTCATATTTCTTGTTTATGATGATTATGTTCAAAGTCATTTCCTTCTCAATACATTTTGCAGATTTTTACAGCTGTGTTGAAAACCACTACAAAACAATCTACGATATACATGCATGCATTTTGTAAAGAAAGTAGATTTGTACTTCAAATTAACATGGTGGTTGAATAGGAATTCATTCAAACATTTTGTAGCCAATCTGAGTAACTACTATCTGATTGTTTTAAGAAAGCTTCAGGTTGGGATGGTGGAAGAACTGGACTTGAATAACTCCAAACACCCATGTACAATATGGAAAAGCTATGATAACCCCAAAAATGAGAAGTACAAAAGCAATAACTAGAAGAATATGACCTTTGAGATGTTGCATTTCTTGGTTTGTTGACATGGAGGCTTTACTTGCTGTAATGTTGTTGTTGAAAAGACAATAGTTAATTCACCAGAAAATCAAATCAAAACTCATCATACAAAACCCATGTTTTGAGCAGCAACTTATACAGATTCAAATTTAGATATAGTATAATACAAAAAATATGGATGGAAAAATGAGCATATTGTCCAGTCATCAATGTCCATTGTCAAAATATAATATACATGCCCAGAATTCCATGCAAGTGCAAAATGATCTCATCATTCATCCTTAATACATCAGCGCCATTGGGTTCACAGCCTTAGGATACCCCTCGACCAATTAAGGGTTTACTCCCACCATCCACGAATCAAGACAAACCACCACATCCCAAGCTCTAAGAGGGTCTACCATCTGTTCCATCTCCAAGAGATTGAGTCTAAGTAGCATTTTGTTTTCAGATGTCCATATATTTTGAGATTTGAGGGAGGTTCCACTGCTTGTTCCAGGACTAAGGGGTTTCCCTTGCTACTTCTGTCAATACTATGACCAGAGATGCCTAACCTTATACATCTAAGGAGTGATGATGCATAGACAATAGACTTTGCAAAGCTTCTCTAGACACAATACTATCAGGCTCATCACTTCTTTCTTTCAGCCTATTTTGTCACTGCTATAGGCAATAAACAACAATTGGACTCCTCACTTCTTGGGCATGTTAGTGATCAATAAGTGAGACAGTAGACTTCCTCCCACCTAATCAACAAACACCTCTAGGAGTTTTTATATTCAAACTCGCTCCGTATAGAATACCACCTGGTACCGGATGAACTAGCAGGGCTAGTATCCGATTTACAAATGTAGGAGAAAGTGACCACTGTCACCTTAGCCACTTCTCCAACTTCCTTAGAGAGTCGGACCCTCCAAGGGGAGAGCCCTTATGTGGTCTGCAAAAACACCTAAGATGCTCTATCTTCTAAGTAAACAAGTCAGTGACCAGTGCCTTAATCAATATGTTTTTGTGAATGAATAAGACATACTAGTTAGTTAGGCACTTAATAGATATCAAATATATCATGTCAATGTATTCACAATCAATGGCAATTTAACCAGGTCATTCATCAATGACCAACCAACTATCATGTGCATAGACCATCAATTGAATGTAGGTGCCAAGGTATAACAATATCAAGTGAATATGTGTAAGATCAGCAGTAGAACATTCAATGGCATTCTAGCATATAAGCAATATCATTCATAAATAATCAACATGAGATATAACCACCAGCATATCAGTGTCAACAGCAGTAAGCTAGCATGCAAAGGTGCTTAATGTATGATAGATGTTTCCAAGAATTCAATGTAAACAATATAGCATAAACATCTGATATTTAACAATATAATCAATGTAATTTCAGACTGAGTATAAGTACTAACAAAAGGATGACAGTCACTTTTTAGAAGCAGAACTACAACAGCTGTAAAGTGGTCATATGATGAGTAAAAAATGAGGCCAAATTGGATCCAAATTACAATCACTTCATTCATGCACAATCACAAAACTTTCTAGCTGTCAAACGGTATGTTTCAGACCTCTTTATTAGTGATATAGCAGCCTTTAAATAGCATCAATATGTTCCAATTGGTTAATTGTGTTTGTGCTCCATTGTGTAGGTGTCAAGGTATGGAAGGAGGGCCTTGCTAAGAGGACTGTCTGCTGCCATAGCAGACCTATAGACAGCTGAAAAGACCTCAGTTGCAGGCTGTTGCAGCCCAAGAAAAGATCCCCAAACTAAGTGGAAGCCTCTTAGGTGAGGGACCAAAGGCAAGGTGGCCCTAAAAAAGGAGAGCTGTCAAAGTGTTGACCGTCTGCAAATATTGCAGACCTGTTTCGCAGCAGAAAAAGGGCTTGTTTCAGGTTGCTAAATCCCTGGATAAGCCTCCAAAACAGGGAGCGAACACCTTCTTGTGCAAGGCAAGGTTAAGTGTAGCTAAAGGGGGCTAGGGCGAGGCCCCTTAAGAGCAAAGACCAAGCTCTTTCAGAGATGGCTGAGGGTTGAAAGGTACAGAAATAAGGTGGGGGTGAGGAAAGAAAGAGAGAGGGGGGAGAAAGGGAAAGAAGAAAAGGAGGAGAAAGAAGGGAGGAAAGGGAGGAAGAAGAGGAAAGGAGAAAGAAGAATGGAGGATGAGGAAGAGAAGATGGAGAAGAAAGGAAAGGAGAAAAGGTAGGGAAGAAGAGGAAGCGAGGTAGAGAAGGAAGAAGAAGAGGGGAGCGAAGGTCTAGAAGGACAAAGGAAGTGATGGCAAAGGATAAGGTTAAGACTGAAACTAGGGTTAGGTCTCAGAATTTAGGGTTTTTCCAATTACGTAAAAAATCTAATTACAAAAAAAATGCAAAATTTAACCTAAAAATAATATTTACACATGTATAGCCCGCAGGGGTGTAGCTCAACCGATGATTCGCTTGATATGAAGGAAATGTTGTAAATGGAGGTCACGAGTTCAAATCACCCCGGCTTACCCGTGACCCATGCTTGCGGGCTGTGTGGGTGCACCTAGGGGTATAGTGGTAGCGAACGGGATTGGATCCCTAGACCCAATGTCACGAGACTACCAGCCCCTTCCCAGTTGTCGATTCCCCTAGTTAAAAAAAATATATATATATATATACACACATGTACAATTAGGGTTTTTAGGAATTTTTTTATATTTTTAAATTTTTAAGGCTTCCTAAAATTTCGCCCTAGGGGTTTTAGGGCTAAAGAAGGCAGGGTGAAATTGTAGGAGAGAGGACCGAAATTTTAGGAAGGCCAAAAAATCGAAAAAAATAATAATAATTTTCTTTTATTTTTTAGGGTTTTTAACATAAAATTGCAGACCTAATTCTAACCATAATTATACCACGAAAATGCAAATTTAGACATGAAAATGCAAGAGAAATTTAGTAAAAATTGATAACTTAGGGTTTTAATGCATGTTACCCCAAACCCTAGCCTTAGAGGAAGGTGACCAGCCTTCCTATTGGAGATGATTCTCCTTGTCAACTAGGTTAAGGCTTCTTCGAACAACCTCTAGGGTTGGTTTCAACTTCAAGAGCCTAAACTAAGGCAAAGTTGGAGGTCCAAGGCCAAACTTTGTAAAAACCTCCTTTTGAAAGCATTTTTAATACCTCCTCTTGGGAGCGTTTTTAATAGGCAATGAGGATAGAAAGCAGGCAAAAGCCCTATTCAAAGAGAATGTAGCCCTAGGGTTACCATTCAATCATTCAAGATGCAAAATTTACCTACCATTCATCAAGCAAACCTTAAAAATGTAAAGACTTACTTGAGCATGAATTATTCCAACCATTCTAGCATCCACAAAGCATTAGCAAGACAAAGAAAGCATCCAACTTCATCCAAGGGCAAGAAAAATCATCCCTCCAAGAGGTGCGCATCACTTCATAAGGCCCTTCTAGGGTAAAAGAGTAGCATAATGAATTTTATCCCATAATTTGTGTTTGAAAATGAAGTGAGGAGACTTTATTTATATGTTCTCACGCTCACTTTATACAAAATAATCAAGCCTACATGCTTTAAAATGTCAATTTAAAATTAAAACATGTCAACTTAAAATTATAACATAAAATAATATAAGATAATCAAATATGTGGGTAACTTGGGCATTTTCCCCAGAGTTTACACAAAAGTGACTAAAATGACTAAAAATGAGCAAATCACTCCAAACTGAAGGCTGGAGTAGGCAGGGGGAGACATCATGCCCCATCTAACCCCAACAGTGGTGAAAATCCCTCAACATCCCCCCCCATATCATGTAGTACAACCCAGTACAAGAGATGATGTCATCATGAGAAGAAGCCCAAAGAGAGAGGGCATTGTTGTTAATGTTATTGTAACTGCGGAAGATATTCACTTGTATTTTATATTGTATTTATTACTGTATTTTATTTGTACCTCCGATGGAGATGTTTATTCCTCCGGTAGGAGAAGTCATTATTGTATTTGGGTCATGTAAAGTCATTGGAGTAAACCCTCCCATGTAAGTCGAGGCATTAGTTCCCCTAGAGTCATTTGTATTGGGATTTTTTAAGTCCCCTAGAGGAGTCATCCCAGTCAGCTTTAGTTGAGGCCGACTTGTCAAGTGAAAAGGTTAAGTGAAAGGTAAAGTATAAATTATTAAATAGAGAGCTAGGCTCTCTCATTTATACATTCACTCACTCACTCAAGTTCACATTAGTGAAAAGGAGGACAAGTTCGCACAAGTCAAGAAGAGAGAAGCTGTTGAAGACCATCTCTATTTTGGGTTTTACTTTTGTGACATTGTATTGGTGATCATTCTATCTCTGAGGAAGTTGTTGGGTTTTCTCCTTTATGGTTTCCTCGAGGAAAATCTTTGAGTCTCTCGTGTTTATGTTGTGCTTTTTATTCTCTCAGTAGGATCCTAGATAAGTATTGATTAAATTGTGAAAAACTAACGTCGTTTCAGAGCTAACCTGAGAAGAAGACACTATGCAGCGGCGGAAGCTAGGGCTTCTTAATTTTTGGACTTCTCTCCACAGATCATCAACAAAAAGAGGCTAGGCTAACTCGCCTTAGGAGGGCGCATCTTTCTGTTGAAGCAGAAGTTGGTTCTAAGCATTTTAATTTTTTGGCCCGTGACTACTGCCGAAAATTAGGGCTTTTCACAGAAGTGAAATTTTGGAGTGCCATCAGCATAGGGAAGTGCGCCTCCTCAAAATCGAAATTTAGAGACCAAGATAAAAGTTTTTAAGTGGGTAAAACTCCCGGAAAGTCAAACCCTAATTTGACTCTAGACCAAAAAAACCAAAAAAGACCAGAAACTACAGATTAGAATTTTGCAAGTCAATTTTCAAGGGTGAATTTTTGGAATCTTCAGAAACCAAGTATACCAGCATACTCGCCTCAGTCAAGCGCATTTATCCATCCAGTCGGAAGTTTCAAATTTCAAGTTTAAAAATTTAGGGTTTCTCTGACAAACCCTAGGACCAGACAGCTCCAAAACGAGTTTCGGCAAATCAAAGTGGTAAGAACTAAAATATTTTCTATTTCCATTTGAAGTTCTCATTAAGGATGTCTCACCACACCAAGCTTGAGGATAAGCTTGAAGGGGCTGATAACTTCTGAGCATGGAAGTATAGGATTACACTAATCCTTGAAGAGAATGAATTGGACACATATGTAAATGAAGAAGTTCCAGTTCCAGAGGGATATGAGGCTAAATTCTTACACAAGAAGAACTTGGTTAAGGCCAAGAGGATTATTGTTGATTCTATTAAGGATCGCCTCATCCCACATGTGTCTTCCTTAAAGACACCTAAAGAGATGTTTGATTCCTTGACCAAGCTATTTGAAGGAAAGAATATAAATCAGAAGATGACCTTGCGAAACCAGTTGAAGAATGTGAAGATACAAAATGCAGAGACCATGCAGTCCTATTTTACAAGGGTCTCTCAAATCAAGGAGCAACTTGAAGCTGTGGGAGAAAAAGTAGAAAATGGAGAAATTGTGATGACCACCTTGAATGGTCTCCCTAGATCATGGGACTCTTTCATTCAAGGGATTTATGCTAAAAGGAAGTTAATCACATTCAGTACGTTGTGGGAGGAATGCTCACAAGAAGAAGATCGACTTGTAGCTCGAGAAGAGAAGATGGGAAATGAAGACCAGGCTCTCACAACACACACCAGGAAGAATAACAACAAAAGGGAGCATTCTCATCACAAGAAAGAAAGACACCACCACCAGAATCAGAGAGAGAATTTCAAAAATTCCAGGAGAGAACTATCTCACATTCGATGTTATACTTGTGATGAGAGGGGACACTACTCCAAAAGATTGTCCCAAGAACAAAAGTAGCTCCCACAAGAAGAAGAAGAACAAGAAAAGACATCATGCTCACACTGCAGAAGATGATGAACCTCCAAGGAAGAGAATCAGAGAAGACAGTGAAGATTCTTTAAGTGATGAAGAGTATGTTCTGATTTCATCTCTCACGGGCACTGTCACACATGGGAGCAATGATTGGCTTGTAGATAGCGAGGCTTCCAAGCATATGACAGGATTTAAAGAATCCTTTGTGAACCTATCTGAACATGAGTCACCCCACAAGGTGAAACTTGGGGATGATTACCAGTACCCCATAAAAGGAAGTGGTGAAGCCTCCTACAAGCTAGACTCTGGGAAGTCTCTGAACATGAAGGATGTCCTGTATGTTACTAAATACTATGTACCAAGACTCAAGAAGAACCTTCTCTCCATATCGACATTGGATGCAAAGGGTATGAGGATTGCATTTGTAGATAGCCAAGTTCTTATGTGGCCAAAGGGAAAGACCATAGATGATGCAGTAGTGATTGGAAAGCAAGAGGGAGGTTTAATGTCAGCAGGGAAGTCAAAAGGGTTCACAGTTGGACATGTGGCAACATGGGTACCAATCTTATAACCCCCTCACCTCTCCCTAGTGGATACACATGGCCCCTTCTCATTGGTTTCCTCCTTAGCCATCTTCTTGGGTATTTTATTGCATTGATTAATAATTACATCATTTACATTTCTTCATGGCTTAACACCCCATGAATAATCAAACTGTCAAATACTTGCCTCTACAATAACCTTAAACATCCACTAGTGGGGCCTTGGCCTTGAGCTCCACACTAGGGTAAACACACATTGCATATACACAATATTTACATTGAAGCCAATAAACACTAAGGCAAAATAGGGGTATTACAATATCATCCCTCCTGGTCTGAAAAAATGACCCTCTCTCCCTAGGGGCACATCTGAAGGTGCGCTGGTACTGGTACCACGTAACACCACCCATCGAGCTCGATCCAATAATCAAACTTCCATCAAGGATTCTTCCTCTTGACATGAGATCTTATGAGAGACAATTTATTCGCTTTAGAGATCCTCCTAGGATTGTACAACCAAGCACCCCCATCCCCATGCACTCTCCAAATGACATCATCAGGCTCGGCATTGGTCCCTTCACAATGAGAGACAAAGACAGTGAAACCTCCTCTCCCTCTTCCACTTCTACCTTAATCTCTAGTTATGATTTTGATGCTGAGCTAGGGCCTTGTGCAGAGACACAAAGGTTCATTACACTACACTTATTAATAGCAACTAAAGTGCTTCACCACTACTATGCTTTGAAGAAATTGTATTAAGATGGAAAAATCTGTGATAAACCTCTTTTGCCCCAGATGTTCTTCTCATAGTACTTTGTTAAAATCATAAGAGAATGACAAGACATTTTTTATATTTTTCAAACATTCAATATTTTCAAATAGTTGAATATTTCTCATTTCAAGCCACTTCGTTGGACAAAAGTTATCTATATGACTTCTATTACAAACATAAATAATAAATAAATACAATTAATAATTAATATTAGACTTAAGAGGACGTGACTCCTTAAAATAGGTGCCCAAACCATATAAATAACGGGCCACCATTTGTAAAATATCATCATTCAATCATTATTTATTTATTTTATTTCAAATATATTGAGTAGGAACTATTCTTAATTGTAGTAAGCATGCTTCTTTACTTCATCTAGTGTTAGAGCCACCAGGTTCCTCGGCATCCTTCGACATCTCATCTTCCACACTTCCACATCTCCACACTCACTCCACCCCCCAGCTCGCTCCATTCACTCTTCACGCCTGCATTCTTCCCACTCCATTGCTATATATCTCCCATTGTTCCACGCCCCTCTAGCTCACACTCTTCCCTTTTTACGCTCCCTTCCATGCTCACAACCCGCACTCTAGCCACCATTCTCACACACAGTCCATTCTACGCGCCACAGTCCATCCTACGCACCACATCCACAATCCATCCTACGCGCTAGTCCCCCATGCCACCCCCTCATCTGCAGTCCCCCACTCATCTCACGCGCCAGTACTCTCTCCACGACACCCCCCCTTACCTCAGCCCACTACGTCACTCCTTCGTCTCCCCCTCTCAATCCATCCTTCCACCCGCACCTCATTGTACCTGCGACTCTCATCACTGTTCTTCCCATTTTCGATACTCGCTCCACACCCTAACTCTTCCCCTAAACTTGCACCCCCACTCACGCTGTCGTCCTCCCATATCTTCGCCTCCCTTTAAACTCTGCTACAGTCATGCCTGCTACACACTCCACTCACTCCACGTCAACCCACTGTGCACCCCTTCCACTCCTTGCCTTCCCTTCGTGCCATCCATTCTCCCTCGACATCCGCTCCCACTCACCAGGTATCCATTCCCCCTTATTAATATTAATAATAATAAATATTAATATTAATATTTATTATTATTATAACCCTATTATTATTATTATTATTATTATTATTATTATTATTAAAGAATAAAGGTTATTATTAAATATAATAATATTTATTATTATATTTAAAAATTTAGCCTTCATCTAAAAAAAAGGAAATTGGGTCTAGGCACACCCCTTATACTAGATCCCAGTCAAAGATGAATGACAGAGTGGAGAAATTGGAAAGACCAAGCATGAAATTCTAAAACTCTCAAAATTTTAAACTCGAGATTAGAGAAAATTGAAACAATTAGTTTTGTACAATTATAGCAGTATAATTTAATTGCAGATAAACAATAGGATCACTAAAAGAATAACCAAGCACAGAAACAATAAACACAAGAATTTTATCTTGGGAAACTCAATAGGGAGAAAACCCAACAACCTTCAGCATGAATACTCTTTTTCCAAAAATGTTCATTTTTGGGCACTTATTGGTATATCCTTGTTGGACATATGTCATTGGTTTGTTGACAGAGATCATTGGTTTGTCATTGATGAAAACATACAGACAGATAGTTAATTGTTATAACAAAAATCCGTGAATGATACAGAAATCCGCATACAGACAAATAGTTAATTGTTATAACAAAAATCCGTGAGTGATACAGAAATCCGTGAATGTAACAGAAATCGTGAATGATACAAAAAATCGTGAATGAGACAGAAACTCTTTTCTTCAGACAGAAAGTTTATTGCATTCACAGAAATGGGCATTGACAAATAGTTGAGGTTTTTTTCATGTTATGACTTAAACGATTTGTTATCCAATGTTGAGCTATCAAACGCATGAATCCAGCGTGTTAAGCATGGTTCCAACAATACGGTTCCAAAGTTTGTTTCTAACATAAATTTAAAATGAATTTATGCTAAATGTTGACACTTCATGATTAACGCTGCCCAGAAATGTTTAGCTCTAACATTCAGTTAAGGTTTTCATGTTTTGGTTAAAACGTTTTTGATTCTCTGTCGTGGATCAGTTATACAGTTACGATAACCATATCTAACTGTTTTACGTATGCGGTGTAAGATGAAAGGAAGGTGAGTGTGTGAGCAATAGAGATATAAAAAGAGACGGAAGTGCTCTATCTAATATGAAGGAGATGTGATTCAGAATACACAGAAAACGCAGAGCAGTACGTAAGTTGCTGAAGTGTCTCAGCAATGAAGAAAACACTGAAGTCTCAGCATTGAAGGAATTGTACGCATTGATCAAAGAAGTAAAGTATAAATGAAGATATGTTGAGATAGAATTACAGAGTTCTATTGACAGAGACAAGTTAATTTTTGACAGAGAAATTTTAATAGAGAAGATTTGACAGTATTATTCTTGATAAAGGTTTTATTTGATACAGGCTGGGTTTGAAAAAGATAACAGGTTTAAGCTCGAAAATGTGTGAAACAGATTGATGCTTATGCTAAAGGGAGGAAGGGAGTTAGAAAAGACTATAAGTCTTCAATACAAGTTGATGCTTGTACACAGAAGGAGTAGAAGCTTCTTTTCAGTAGATGCTGAAGAAACATAGCTAGTTGCCTCATTTGAGTTGTTGACTCAAATAAAATGATGTATAAGAAGTTGTTGCTTGCCTACATCTAAAAGAAAGAGGTTTTTTCCCTTTTTGGGTTTCCTCATGAAAATTTCTGTGTCCATGGGTTTGGATTAATTAATGACTTGTTCTAATTTTGAAAAAATATTAAATAGTAAATTCTGATAACTAACTGATTCACCCCCCCCCCTCTCAGTTAGTTTGTCTTATCCAACAATCCTCTCGGATATTTTTGTAACTAAACTGCTCTTGCTAGACTCTCGATTCTCCTATGAATTAGAACTCTTACGCTCACTTTACTATTACAGTGAAGGTTTTGACATTCGAACAGTATGCTCTCACAACATTGTTATGAAAGTTGTATGCTTGCATACAAATGTAATCTTGACACTCTTTGATGATAATATAAAAAGCTTTTTTCCTTGGGAAAAAAAAGAGAGAATCAATCCTGAGAACAAAGTACAGATACCTGAGAACAAAGTACAGATACAAGAGAGAGAGAGAGAGAGAGAGAGAGAGAGAGAGAGAAACTTCTCCCAACGAAAACCCCAAAAATCACTTCCCCTAGCTGCAAATGCGAACTTCTCTCTCTCCTTGAGCGAATTGCTTGAGTTGAGTGAGTGAACAAATGAGGCAATCGACCTCTCTATTTATACACATGCAAAAGTGACTTTTTCCCTGACAGGGCCGACTTGTCTTGGGGGAAGATAAAATAACATTTAATAATTCTTTTCTTTGTGTGTTTTCTCCCCAAGGTTTACATTGATTCTTTCAAGGGTTTTACATGATCAATTATATCAATATCTTCTCCCATAGGAGGTACAATAAAAAATATAATAAAATATAATAAGAATAACTTCTAAAGTTGCACTATTTCCAACAGAAGTCGAGCTATAGGAAGCAAAAGAAGAATTAACAAGGAATGTAAGAGAAGAGGTCGCCAGAGCTATACCTTGGGAAATGAATAAGGTGAGAGCAAAAATAAACACAAGCATAAAAGAATGGCTTAAAGAAGGGTTTGAAGAAATCATGAAGCTCATCAGGGATAGAGTAGTCTCTATCAATATCGATTCACCAAAAATAAAATTTCTTCAAAGTGGAAATTCCACAAGACCATACAAACTACAATATCTTTTCAAGCATTAATTCCAACCAATTGTACTTGAGTTCAATGCAACCAATGAATGGCTATCCAATAAGGCCCAAGCTAGAGTTACCAAAGTTCGATGGTGAGACAAAACAAAGCGTGGCATGGATTAATAAGGCGGAAGAATATTCTTGCATACATAAAACCCAATCTGACGACGAAAAGATAAAATATGCATCGATGCAACTTCAAGGCCACGCATATAATTGGTATATGTGGTGGAAAATTACCACTAAGGTGTACTCCTATAACTGAGATACGTTCAAAAATGACTTCTTTAAAAGATTTCAAGATGTGACCGAGAAAGATTTTTTTGCAAAAATCACCATATTACAATAGAAAGGAGATGTGGAGGAATACACTTACGAATGGAAAGCATTAGCAACACAAGTACCAAAGTTAACGGACGATCAACGACTCCAGATGCATATACACGAGTTAAAACCATACATCAAAGATGAATTAGAATTGCACAATATCTCAAACTTGAATAAGGCCAGGCGTAAAGCAAAAATTATTGAAGAAAAGTTTAAAAGGTCATGGCAAAAAAACCTTGACAAAAGTTATTTACAACAAAAAGAGACACAATGCAGATATTGCAGAGATATCTGGTCACCAGGACATCAACCCAACAATTCCCAATCATATGGATATCAAGCTGAAAGAGAATCAAAAACATCCATGAGTTGTCTCGACAATGATAGAAAAAAGAAGAAACACTTGTCGTCGATGTGACGAAAATTTAATTACAGGCCATAAATGTGTATCCAGTCATACAGCTCACTGCAAAATTATAAATGGGAAAGAAGTGCATGTTTCTAACGAAGAAGATACGTCCAATTCTGACTTAGATACAAACTCACCCGAGGTATCAATAGCGGCAATCACATGCATCCAACAAACTTATAAAGAAAAAGATTCAGCGACGCCTAATAAAGTTGCCACCCAAAAGCAAGAAACTCAGTAACATACAGAGAAATATATTCCGCCCCATTTGAGAAATTGCGACAACACTAAGGATGAACAACTCTTATCCTAGACGACAAAATCAGAAAAGATAGGACCTATGAGGTTAACTTACAGGAACTATTAAGAATAAAGACATCACAATTCTAGTCGATTTTGGAAGTACACACAATTTGGTGGATATAAAAAGGGCAAAAGAACTTAATATTTTTGTATACCCTGTGAAGAATCTCATAGTATCAACTATCGATGATCGATATGCAGAAGAAGTAGGGAAATGCCATAAAGTTCATGTATAAATACAAGACTTAAATCTACAACTCAATTGTTATGCCTTACCACTCAAAGGAGTAGATACGGTGTTAGGAGCTGAATGGCAATGCAGTTTAGCGCCTACGCTACCAACCTTCAAGAACAATATATGGAATTCAGATGGAAGCGAAGTATTTATAAGTTGCAAGGATTGAGAAGCTCACCGCTCAAGCAAAAAGAATTCTAACACAGAAAAGGTCCAGGTACACATTAGGATAAAGGAATCAATCCAAATTGCATATCTCAAGTCAGCACTTCAACACAAATCCAGAATAAAGATGACATCGGCAAAAATCAGCTTTGAGGACAAAGCTCCCTTTAAAGGGGGTGGCAATGTTACAAACATAAATAATAAATAAATACAATTAATAATAATTAATATTAGACTTATGAGGACACGACTCCTCAAAATAGGTGCCCAAACCATATAAATAGCAGGCTACCATTTGTAAAATATCATCATTCAATCATTATTTATATATTTTATTTCAAATATATTGAGCAGTAACTGTTCTTAATTGTAATAAGCAGGCTTATTTACTTCAACTTCATATTTGAAAAATGTAGCTTTTCCACTACATAATGTAATCCAACTTATAGGGTGTAACTGAACAAGAAAGTGCCATGCTATATAGAAATATGATTTTTAGAAACAATAAAATAAATTGATGGATTCGTGTCATAATTATCGATTGCAACCATGCCAATGTATCTCAATCCACTGGTGATGTCAACAAAGTATTTAACCATCCCCCAAAGGTCCATTCTAGATATGGTCTGCCCTGCCCAAATGGCCAGACTTGAAAACGGATGAGGGTGGGTGCAGGTCCTGGGAAATTTTGGCAAAATATTTCTCTTAGACCTGACCACTAAGCAAAAGAAAGTCCATGTTATGCAGTGTAGCACCAACCTCAAGGCATATTTATCAAAGCAACTTCCCCAAAAAAAAAGGATGGCTATTGGTTCTAATCTCACTGATGACAAATTATAACTGTTTTAAAGTAATGTAGAATGACCGAACTCAAACTGCTTGAATATCTTTCCTGCTCTGTGTTCCTTCTTAAAGATTTAGAAATGTTCCCTGTTATCAGTTTGGAAGCAAGAGCCATTGGTCCCAGTGAGGATCACTCCGGTTTGCTTGAACATTCTACAACCAAAATGAAACTTGCATTGTGTGGATTTTATAAATTTCGCCATTACACAGAACATAAACCCATAGAGAAGCAATTTTCCTAACTAGAAATGTGTAAAACTAAACTGAGCCACAGATAGAAATCAGAAAGCACTTGCACCTTATTTTCTGTATTATCCAAATCTATCATGGCTTTGTCAATCTCTGTTTGTTTGGTTGGATCCATATCAACCAATATAGGAGAGATCTTCTCATTAATACTTGTTACAGCTTTCAAGACACCCTTTCCAAGGTACTTGCTTTCATCTCCATCACGTAACTCCACGGCCTCATAGCTGAAGAGCACAACAGTACATAAAATGTAAGTACAAATATTACTATATATAATTGACTGAGATGCATGAACAACTTCTTCATTTCTAAGTTCAAAGAAAACAGTGACAACAATAATAATTACAAAGAAAAGGGAGATTTTCTTCGGATATTTTGAATGACATTTAACTTGTTCAGATCTTGACATGCAATTAAAATCTCTCATAAAATGTAATGATTGATGTGGATAACTGATGATCGCAAAAGTTAAACAAACTACTAGACGTGAAACACCCTAGATTATTTTCCCACATATGCTGATTCACTGCAGTGCATCCTTGTTTACTGCTACTTCTTAATAAGGATGGCAAATCTATAGTAAACTAAATTTGCTTTAATGCTGATAATCCAAACCTTATCTACTGCTAAACTTAATTATCCTCCTGACACTATAGTCTATCATGACAATCAAGAAAATAATATGATGCAGTGCTACTTTTTCCAAATGCATTGTACATGTAAAACCAAAGGCCAGGGTTTCAACTTTCAACAAGCAAGGGGTACATCTTTTCTGAAATTTATGTAATGATATTTTTTGTGTATGGCAAAGTGGACTGGCATTGAATGCACACAAATCAGTATAAATAGAACTACACCTAGGGGCAAGGAATTCGGGGTGAAAAGTAGGACAGGTAGATGGACAATTGCTCATTAAATAAACACAACCTTCACCAAATTAAACAAATAACTGTAATATTGAATGGATTATTACTATCAATCACTACATGTAAAACTATCATTCTTATCGGCAACTACTGCATGGATAGCATGTAATGCATGACCAAGTGGAGTTAGGAGAAATCAGAGGAAGTTGAAGGATAAGGAAGAGCAAAATTAGCAAGAGATGAGAAAAACTAGAGAAAAGGGAAGGGATTTTCTTGGAAATGCACTCTCCCAGCTAAAAATACACACAGGGAATTAGCATAAAAGAGAAAGGTTCCAGCAACACTTCCCAATTCAGAAATCATCGTATGCTCAGTACAGAGAGTTTCTGATGGCAGCGACTGAGTTTTTCAGTGCAGCAATCAAGTTTTTACATGCCAGTGATTATGCTTTGAGGTTTGCTATCTCATTTTGAAGGACTATTCAGCCCTGCAATTTGTCACATAAGCCTATCCCTGATCATTTTTCATTTGTCGCCAGCAATTTACTTCCAGAGGTCTGCACTATGCTTCTACCATGGAATTTTCAATCCGGCAAATCTGATTTAAGTCCAGTCACCTATCATATATGCTTTGAGGTCTGCAATCTCATTTTGGAGCACTATTCAACCCTGCAATTTGTCACATAAACCTATCCCTGATCATTTTTCATTTGTCGCCAGCAATCTACTTTCAGAGGTCTGTACTGTGCTTCTACCATGGAATTTTCAATCCGGCAATCTGATTTGAGTCGAGTCACCTGTCATGGACCCAACCTGCAAATTTTATGCTCAGCAATGGCGAGATAATATATTCTCAAAATTACCATATCCCAATAATTTGGAAACCATCGTGCGATCCTGAAACTTCATAAATTATCACAACAAACTCAAATTTATCATGAGTCATTGGCAAATTATCAACAGCCTGCCCAAAAGAGGTCTGGAGATTGAAAACCTAATTTTTTGACATTTTCTTCTGTTCTCTGCTTGAGGATTTGGAGAGGCTTCAAGCAAATTGTGGAGGGGCTTATGTCTTTATTTTGGCTTTTCAAACAAAGGCAAGTATAGGAGAAAGGTGGAATAATTGAGGCAAAATTATGAAATTTTTCTAATCCTTATTCCGGCATTAAGGAGGAACCTACTAAAATAGAATCTCCACTAGATTTTGAAAAGTTTCAAAAAAATTCCCATCTCATTAATTCCAACTTCCTCCCAAGGATTCACAATTCATCACTTTCAAACCTAGTCTCTCCCTCTAGGACATCAATGGGCAGTGTATTGGCTCCTCTTTGGTTGATGGTCCAGTATTGGCTCCTTCTCTTTGGTGGGCAGTGTATAGGCTCCTGCTCAAAAAAGGTGCTTTGTTTGAAGTTGTTGGGTTGTTTTGTTCAGCATCTTTTGAAGATCTAGTCCATAAATTGATGTGCCCAACATTAGGGTTTCTTTGCTGATTTTATTTTAGGAATTTTTAGCAGCACATACATGACTATTAGCCAGTGGCATCAGTGTTATTTGTGATTACAAAACCAAGGTTTCAGATCACCCGTTGATGATTTATTTCAGGAGATTTTTCAGCCATAGTTTTTGGAGATTTTTGTCTAGTGGTGTTGCCCTAAGGGCTGCCAAACTAGGGTTTCTAAATCCTTTTTCCTCTATAAATGATAGAGAGAATATTGTCTAGAGGCATTTGCCGAAGGGTTGCAGATCTAGACTTTCACGATCATCTACTAGGGTTTCCTAGGATTTTAACAATTCTTCAAAGCTCATTTCAGGTATATGATCCAAAAACTATTGGGGAGTGACATTGTATCTTATGGTGCAGAATAGCATTTTCTTGGATCATCCCTTTGCAATAATATTAAATATATTTCTACGGCTGTGTTTTTTGCAAAGGCTTTTGTTTCCCTAAAAACATAAACATATAAGATCTCAATGCAATCATCTCTAATACCACATAGACTTTTTTGGAAAATGTCTCTAATACAAAAATTTCACCTCAACCTTGAGGTTCCTAGATCTATTTCCCAAGGCTGAATATTAAAGATTAATGTAAATATTTCACTTCTATCCAAAAAAATTCACCAGGCAGCCCATGAATATAAATACTGAACAAGTGTACTTCAATACCACAAAGTTTCGGCCCTTAGGGCACACTTTCCAAGCATATAACAAATCCGAAAATACTTAATACAGCAGATTATTACAGCAGCAAATCTGCCCCTTTATCTTCTAGATATGCGTTAAATCGCTTAACCAATTCCACTCTATAGAATCTACCCAATCAATGATATAACATACACTGAAATTCAAATCTGCCATTACACAATATTTGGAAAGCTGGAACACTTCATATATACATAGGAGATGAAGTACAAGTACATACCACAACTTATCACAAAGCTGGTACAAGCCAAGCTCTCCAAACCCTAGCTATGGAAACCATACAATAACCCTAGCCACCAACTCCTCTTTGCTAGGAATCTCCCAAAGTTAGTCACTTCACTAAATATCCTCAACAAGATATCATACAGAGCAACAAACAATTACTTCTTGACCTTTCACCAAGCTTGTCTCACACAAGCTCTCCACAATATAACTCGTCTTCCTTAGGGTTTACAACCCCTAGACAACTTGCATCACAGAAGACATGGCTACAAGACAAGCCTAGCGATACCCTCCAAGTCCACATGTGCATCCTAGGGCTTGAATCCTCAAAGCCTAAGTCTTCAACTCTTGCATCAACACAAGCACCAAGAACTCCATAGAACATCAATATTACAATAACCAAGTCTTCCTCTAAGCAAGGTATCACTCCAAGTTCAAGACTTATCAAGCTAGGCTCTCCATGATCCTACCCTAGCCTCCACGCATCAAACACGAACAAGGCTACAATATCAACCAAGGATTTGGCTTTTTTCTTCATGTCTTCTCTAGGTTTGGAATCTTAGAGCTACATATTCTTGTTTCACAACAAAAGCCACGGCTACAAGACGACAAACCATCAAACTTTACAAGTGTTATGTTCTCCTTTAGGTTTTCTTGCATAGCTAAAACCCTAGCATCTTCTAGCTCTCACAAGAGTAATCTCTCCAAGAATATCCAAGCGCTCTCTCTCTTCTTCACGTCTTCCCCTAGGGTTTATAGCTCAAACCCTAAATTGTGCTTTCTATAAAACTTGCCCAAAGCAATAAGAAAGATAGAATAACCAGTGAAGTACAATGACAGATCAGGATGATCTATCCCCAGAAGTGATTAGGGAAGATAGATTTCGCTGTTGAAATACACTTGTTGGCTAAGCAATGCACCCCCAACCCTATTTTTGCTCTCAAAGCTCTTAACACAAATCTCAATGATCAATAATAACAAATTCATGCTGAGCAACTTACTTTTCCTTCTTTTATTGTGTTGAGGTTGCATGCCCTTACTCGATTTTCCTTCTTTTATTGAGTTGAGTTTGCATGCACTCACTTCCGTATGCATGCATGCAATTTAATTAACTCTTGTCGCATGCACTATGAATTTGGCCCGCATGTTATGCATGTCAATTGCTAGTTGCTTCCGTGGCCCTCTTTTGCATACTGATGACTTAATATCACTGCTCAAGGTCTTCTTTTATCTCGGTGGCATCAATTATTCGTTAATTCCCCATCTTGTCAAAAATGGGACATTACAGTCCTCCCTCGCCAGAGATTGCTTGTCCTCAAGCAATGCCAATGCAACTCCTCAATCCATCCACTGAACCAACTGAATCCATGGATGATCCCAGGGTCCCAAATCATCCTAGGAGATATGTAGCACCTTCTACTCAAAATACTATCCAAAGAGGTACCATCATAAGAGACCTTTTGAAAACATCTTGTAAGTAGAGTAATCAACCACGGTGTAAGCCCAACTATCTCCTCAGAGAATCTCTCTACTAAAACTTCCATTCCCTATACCTGAAAATAAATAATGGTCCTCTCGGCTCTCATCTCTAACAACCACTAAAACTACTAGTCACTAAAATCCCGGGGTCCCAAATCAATCTGAGAACTACGGAGTACCTGCTGCATCCACCGCTACCATATGTATTATCAACACAAGGAGCATCCTGTAGACTCCCAAATAGCCAAGCCAGTAAACACTGTATCCATTCCTCATAGGCTCCTGAAATTGATAGTTGACTCTCACCTCCATGTAAGATGCCGACATGTTGTACTGTCCACTATTGCAATCCCCGGA
This sequence comes from Larix kaempferi, assembly GCA_027924585.1. NCBI lineage: Eukaryota > Viridiplantae > Streptophyta > Pinopsida > Pinales > Pinaceae > Larix > Larix kaempferi. The sequence continues at coordinate 11,662,234 of BSBM01000322.1, read as the reverse complement.
TCACAGGCTAACCTCAAAATAAGACCATCATGTGGTCATTGCGCCACCCTGATCATCACTAGCTGTCTGTCATGCCCTGTCAACATCCACCTCTCCTGGAGCTCCAAGCAAAAATACTTGTAAGAGATGACCCCATCGCTATGAATGGTGGAGTGCATAGGCAACCAGGTGAAGTTTACAAATCTGTTGTCACACTCGATCTCAAATACCAGCAAAGGAAGTCTGCTCCGATCACTAGTAACGACTCTGGGTTGCTCATGAGCTCTAATCCTCTCCTTAAGAGATAGCTCTATCACCTGTGTTTCCCTATACTACGAGGAAATCACCAAAACATGCATGAACTCTGATAACCAGTGAATCTTCGCACATATATACTCTGCGCCTTGCATCCTCAGTATACCTGTGGTGCAATCTAACAATATGCTTCCCCGAAACTGCTCAAAAATAGTTGAAGACTACATCAATGTTGTTGAATGACTGGGTCCCAATCTGCCTTGCTAACCAAACGTAATCTCCACCAAGTTTCTCCATGCAAACCTACCTCGAATCTGCCTGTAAAAGGTAAAGTCACCCGGGTCCCCCACTAGCCTGTAGGATGTGAAGCACCCTCTACCCAGAGCACTAATCTGCATGGTGCTAACACAAGAATCCATCTAACTACCCTTGATGAGCCAAGCAATCACAAGTTGCACAAACTCCTCAGAAGACTGCTTTGTCATGCCTCCAAGCCTAAGCATCCCACGAATAAACTCTTGAAAGCTGAGACTGGCCATCTCCTCTGTAGCGGCTCCACTATCAATCTCAATCCTGAATACAAGGGAAGAAAGCCTGTATTGGCATAAAGAAGAAGTCTCACCCTCTCCCCCACGGACATCAAAATATGTCACGCCGATCATCGTCAAAGCCCTGTCAATCATCACTATAATCTGAAGCAATCAATCGCTCGGATGAAGGCTCAGATCCCACCACCACATGAGGAGTCCACCAAATCCAACTCCTACGAGATGTTGTCGTACCATGCTAATAATCATCGGAGTCCCAATGAAGCAAGCCTACAAGATGAAATCCTTCAGTGGAAACCAAGTACCAACAATCGACTCTGATCCAACCAATCTGTTCGGCGCCTGCCAAACCCGTAAAAACCATCTGGGAGATTTCACTCCCTCTCCCTCACACCGAACTTCCTCCCCACTAAACAAATGTGGATTGAAGGTACTGCAAGCCTTGTCTATGTATTCCTGAAGAGGACTTCTCTAAAATGCACAAGAATACTTCTTTCGTTGCCCCATCAAGGAATCTAATTGCTCTTCAATACTGGAAAGCTTGGCGTTGTCCTGTTGTGACCATCCATTCTGCAAACTGACCACATGGTCATCATCTGTAACATCCGTCCAACCATCCATCTCTAAAGTATGCTCTGTCTCCCACCTATATAAACTCTCCCCATCCTCCATGTGCGACTGCCCACTGTTAGCACTGCTGTGCTCACTACCCTGTACCTCATCCTCGTCACTACCTAGTAGTATCTCATATGTTGCGGCCTCCCTGCTAACCCCAACTGATATCATCCCTGAAAAGTCAATCCTACCATACATCTCTGATGAACCTATGTTGTAAGGTGCTAACACATCCTCTCGACTCTGTCCTGAGACTAGGGCAGGCTACCATAATCCTGCTAGATAACCATACTCTGACTCGTGCGACTGACAAGTCACACACTCCCTCCTATGTCTCATCACAACATCCTTGAGATCCTTCCAGGAGAATCTGTCTATAACCTGTTGGCGGATCCTAAGGTGTCCATCTATAGGTGTCTCATGTATAGTCCTCAGGATCTCAATCCTAAGTGTAGACTCTGAGGCAAGGTATATGGTGTCTTTGTAGTAGATGATGTCATCCACTACCATGTATTGGTCAACCTGGATGCACCCCCATCCATCAACTCAGGCAAAGCGATCCTTGGAATATTCCACCAAAATGTGGGACTTCCAATCTAGAATAATCCTCGTGATCCAATCCCATGTGTCCTAATCCAAGCCCTCGGTGTCAAATCTCTCCTCGGACCCCTACAACTCTGAGCACTCCTCATGTAGAATCACCACCGGAGGCTCTCCCCTCGAAGTTTCGAACCATGAGTGCCACTCATGCACTCATCTGTCACAATTGTCCTGTATCCTGTGTGTGTTGCGGTATCCTCCTGTGCAGTCACTCTACTGGTGTCATTTGAACCTGGATCCCACACATCTATACTCTACTCATCCCAGAAGACAAGGGATGTGTCCATGTCACTATCGGCTGGTCCCTGGAACATGCCTCCTATCAACCCATCTGTAACTACACCTGAAACCATTAATGTCCCCTCCACAAGAAGTGACTCATAACCTCCATACTGCCCAGCAAGTATAGAGTCAACAATCTCCGAGTCATGCCTCTCCTCTTCTACCTGTAAATTTAAATGAGGCTCCTTCCTCACATCACAAATACTACTGTCCTCCTCATGGATCTCTCTTGTTATAAATGTCTGGACCCCTGCTGTATATGATGAAGAGTGTACCAACTCCAGCTCACCACAAAACCTGTCTACATGCATATTGGATTCCCGAAGAGCCATCTGAGTGTTGTTCAAGGAATCTTTGGTAACCATAGGCTCGTAGGTGGGATCCTCTTCTTCTTCAGTGTCCTGTATGCCCAAATCACTCAATATCATATACATGTCACATCTAGGTGCTAACACCCCCTGATCCTCACAAGCACCTCTACTAAGGTGAGATGATGAATCCTCACCAATGGATGATCGGATAACTACATCACATGTGCTATCCTCCTCATGTACGGTCAACTCCATATCAAGTTCACCATCAACTTGTACTTCATGCTCATCTTTCTCTACTCCCCGCACTATGCTTTTAAGGAGATCCTCATCCAAATCCTTGGGTCGGCCTTAGTACTCAATGGTATAATAGTCTTGAAAAGGCAATGCTACACATACCTCATCCCCCAAGGCTAGATATTTCTGATACCGAGGCAAGTGTTGAAGTGCTACTAACCACTCCACATTGTCAGCCAAGATCCTTCACATTGTCTTCATGTTCTCACAGGCTGGCAAGAAACCTGTGCTCTGGCATGCACTTCACCCAAATTGACATGCATTGTCATGCAAGGCACCAAAACTGTCATACACTAACATGCGATGTACCAATACTGACATGCACTAACATGCACTATACTAGTACTAACATGCACTCGCATGCACTGACATGTATCAACATGCACTGCGCTAGAACTAACATGCACATGTTTATTCAACCTGATTTAGCCTCATGCACCTTAAACAATCTGCTATGTGCCCACATCTAGCGAGGAACATGCTCTGATACCACTGTAATATCCCAAACTGATATTTTTTGCTCTTGTGTAGGGTTTATGGAGTTGTTGTTGTTTATTTGATGTCTTGATACCCAAAACTCAAAGATAATATAATTGCATGAACATAACTATGATTGCATGATATTGCATGAGCATTGCATGGGGTTGCATGAACCCTAAAACCCAAGCAATCAGATCTATACTAAAAATAAGTTCAAAAGTGATGCATGTACATACCAATAGATTGTGCTTGCAATATAGAATATGATAGAGCTGACATGCAAGACATGCACTAGGTCTAGATCCAGTTTTAGGAAGCCGATCCTTGAGATAATTCGCCCATGCAAAGGCTACGCCCTCTTCAGTCTTCAAATTGAATAAGTGCTCCAAAAAGATGATGTAGGCTCCACGAATCAACAATAAGGCTTATAATAGCCTTCTCAGCAATATGGAAGAAGCATGCAGGCTATGCATCAACATTACGTGAAGATGAGAACTTGGATCTTTATGATATTTCCCCCATGCAAGGAAAGCATCCTCCTTTGATGATAGATCCAGAATAATGGTTCTAGAAGAGATATGTTTGATCCGATTAGGAGCCAATAGGCTTAAAATAGCTAGATCTGTAAGATAAATAAGACATGCGGTCCATGCACTGCAACTAGGTCAAGATATGAACTTGGATCTCTATGTCAATTCGCCCATGCAAGAAAGGCGTCTTCCTTGAAGTGATAGATCTTCAAATAATGGCTACTGAGAGAAATAATGGCTCAGAGATCTGTAATATGATGAAGAATGGTCCTCCCTTTGAAAGGAGAGAGTAATATTGCTTCCAAGGTTGTGGATAATGCGCCCTCAGAATATCAATGTTGTGCCCTCAATGGATCCAAGAAATTAGAATGCGCCCTCAAAAAGCTTGAATCTCTGTGACTCTGATGAATACTGTGTAACCGGTGAAGTGATTAGGGCGGATAGATTTCACTGCTGAAATACACTTGTTGGCCAAGGAATGTGCCCTCAACCCTAATTTTGCTCTCGAAGCTCTTAACACAAATCTCAATGATCAATAATAACAAATGCATGCTGAGCAACTTGCTTTTCCTTCTTTTATTGTGTTAAGGTTGCATGCCCTTACTCAATTTTCCTTCTTTTATTGAGTTGAGGTTGCATGCACTCACTTTCGTATGCATGCATGCAATTTAATTAACTTTCGTCCTATGCACTATGAATTTGGCCCGCATGTTATGCATGCCAGTTGCTACTTGCTTCGGTGGCCCTCTTTTACATATTGATGAATTAATATCACTGCTCAAGGTCTTTTTTTAATCTCGGTGGCATCAATCATTCGTTAATTCCCCAGCTTGTCAAAAACAAGACATTACAGATAACGTGGCAAAAATCTTCAAGCCGCTTGGTGCATCCTTGGGGGAAAGTCTCGAGTCAAGTGTTGTCACCTGATACTTGACTCCTCCGTCTAGGCCAACTCCTAATGAAGCCAAGGGGGATGGTCCCTAAGAAAAGAAAACTATGGCCTTTAAGCTAAGTTATGAGAATGGAATGAATTCTAGGAGTTTGAAATGATTACTGAAACAAGAAAGCAACAATACATGAATTATACAAGCAGCAGAAAATAAGATTAACCACGACACATAGTTGCTTTAAACAAATGATAGTAAATTGATAGACCAATGCCAAAATAGTGTAAATGGAGTTTGCTGAAAGGAAATGTTGTGCGAGTGCTTCTTGGTTAGTTTTAATTATTATGGATGCATTGATTACGGGAAGGGGGTTCCGATATACCGTGAGGTACGAGGAACCAAGTCTAGATTTGTCGAGTGTGATTTCAGATGAGAAGAAGGGCTAGATTGGAGTCACGGGGGTGTGTCCAACACTGACACCAAACGAGGGTGTAGCCTAATGGATCCCCGCGGTCACTACCTAGTTGTTCCCCTTTCTCTATGAAATTTGCCCACAAAAGACGAGATGAGACACTGGATTTCCGTCCTTTACGAGAGATTAGTTTTAAATAAGTGTGAGTTGTTTAATTCAATATGAAAGTTTATTGAGTGCAACAAATCCCGTTCCTGGTTATTCCAAAGCTCAAACAAGCCTACAATGGACAAGAGCATACGCAGAGATTGTGCAAAATATTTATTCCAATTAACTGTGAAAGTATAAAAGAACATGTAAAGCAATGAAATGCTAAGCTAATTACTAAAGGCCAAGAACCTCTTTTCCCTTACTCGAGCAAGCTCTTTCGGTACTTCAGGAATGCAAGGTCGGGTTCGTTATTCTTTATTGTGAAATAAAATAGCTTGAAAAAAAAACTAAGAAAGAAACTGAAACTAACCTAGGGTTAGCAAATCCAAGCAAAAATGAAAGCGGAAAAGAAAAGCAGTCACGCCACGAAAATGACGCGAAGCCCTCAAGTGGATGGGTGTGGGCACTGGGTAGCCTACTTGCTTTTATTATTTAATTTTACAAGATTATAGGGTGGATGCCTTTGGTCCTTATAGATTTGGATCCAAAGGCTTTACAAGTTTCAAAAATGAAGCAGGATCAAGGTATATTGCTCCGGGAGACCTTGGATGGCCTAGATCTTCGATTTTCCGGCAACACTTCCCCTTATCTTGACGAGAAAAGTGTAAAACCAGCCACCTGTTTACGCGCCAAATGTGCCAAATAAAGCGTTAAAAGAATAAAAATGTTAAGTACTGAAAGATCGAAAATATGCAAAAGTACTTTACAAATCTAGATCTACTTTAAAAATATTACTTTATTCTCCTAGATCTAGATACATGCTTGAACAAATCAGCCCTTTAGATATTCTTTAAAAAACAAAGTAATTTACTTAAGCCTGTGAGTAACCGTAACCAAAGAAATAAAATTATTTTAAAGATAAAGGAAAGAGTATTTTAAAGATAAAGGAAGAGAGGACAAAGGAGCTTTGAAGCTTGGGAACTTTTGGGGTGTGGAGTCTGTTGGTGGAAAGCGGAGGGACTATGCTCATCGGAAGTGCTTAAAAAGGTGGAAGAGTCTTACTCAATCAGTCACTCCTTCAAGCTAGATACCTACATCAACTTAGAGATCCTTGCCCAAGAGAAGGTTAAAAGTAGAGGTGCTGCCGGAAGTAGAAACATGGAAAAACATTCAATTTATACGAAAAATACATGTAAACTAAGAGATCTACAACCATCAAACAATAAGAGCATGAATCAAGCTAGAACAATCTCTTATCCTGTTGAGAGATACCTCCCTTTGCAGGCCTACGGCTAACCAAATAAATGCACAAAGAAAATAAGCTAATACCGGTTACCTCATAAACTATGCAATAATCATCCACACACTTGAGCCATACACCACAGGTTTGCCTCCAAAGCCTTTTTTATTCCAAATGATATTACACCAACATAAATCCATCCTAAAGCGGATCTATCAAGCACCGAGAGGCATCCAATTTCTTGAGGTGTTTTTTTTATAACTTTTTGTTTGGTTTTAAATTTTTATTTTATGAGCGGATATGGCTTTTTTAATTTTTTTTATTTGGTTTTCATTTTTTATTTTATTAGCCGACATAAAAAAATAAAAAATAAAAAAATTAATTACTTTTTATTTTTGGTACATAACGTTACACATCTCCCCCATATCGGGTTGTAAGCACCTCGCTACTCTCGGTGCAAAAACACAAGTACAAAGCTTTGGCAGCCTTTCGGTCCTCTGACCATGAGAAAATGAGAAGAGAGTGCATGCTTAAATAGCAAAAAAACAGAGGGGGGGGGGGCGCATTCACCACTGGAAGAGATGGGTGAGTTTAAAGAGTAAAACGAGGGATTAGATGGAGTTTAACTCCAGATATGGGCGCCACCTCTCAAGAGGTAGGCAGCACCTCTCATTGGGATAATCTCCCATCAACCAGATGCTGCCAAATAAGCTAATGCGCCCCCCCCCGTCTATGGAGAAAAACGCCCTCCTAATCTGGCAAACTGATGTTAACTCAGATTTGATTGGAATCAAGTGGATTCAAGCTCCACTTAACTGAATTATGATTGCCAATCAATTTGCCACCACTCCGATATGACTGAAACATGTCTAGGACAAGTTTCCATAAATCAAGGAGGCTGATTTTTGCCTTTATTTTCTATTTTTTGGCATTTTTATTCACTTTTTCGAGAGAAATGACATTAAGTAATTAAAAATTACTAATTTCACTCTCAAAGTGGGTGCTCCGGGTTAGAAAACGAGCACCCACAAGGAAAAATATTCCTCCTCACCACTTTTTTATGCCTTTTTTATTTTTTACATTAAAAACATTAAAAAATTGACCCATTTTACGGGAAAAAAAATTATTTGCAAAAATAAAAAATAAACCTAGGGGGATCTTGCGAAAATTAGAGCGAACTTGCTTGTGTTGAGTGAATGACCAAATGAGAGGAGCGCATCCTCTATTTATACTCATCAAAAAGTGACTTTTTTTCTCAACTGGGCCAACTTCTCTAACTGACTGGGATGACTTGTCATGGAGGAATATAAAATTACATTTAATATTTATTTCCATTGGGTAATTCTAACCCAAGGTTTACATTGATTCTTTCATGATCTTTTACAAGATCAATTACATTAATAGTTGCTCCTGAAGAAGGTAACAACAATAATCTAATAATGTACAATTAAATACAATAAGAATAACTTCCGAAGTTACATTATTTCCAACACTCCCATCCTTCTACTAGTTCTGACTTCTGGGCCTGAAAGTTGTATATATTTACTTTTGTTAGAGTTGGTAGTTTTTTTACTTTTCGAAGCTAACTATATGTAATAATTCAGACTATTCTTATACTGGGACATATTACCCCTTGGATCTGCATACAAAATAAGTCCAAGTACAAACCCTAGAGCAACTTAGAAGTGCCACCCACTGTCACCTCGGTGGCCACTTTTCTCACTTTAGACCAGCTCTCCTCCAGCATAGGGGGGTTTCCCAAGATGATATTGCTAAATCAGCCTTTATTAACCCTTGATATAAAATCAGATGTAGCAATCAAATATTTATGATATGCAATAGATATTAGATTGCTATGAATATTATATATATGTTAATTAAAGTTATTAATTATTAAGTGAAAGGGTGTAACCCTTCACTATACACGCTCAAGCTTATAAAAGCGAGTCTCATTGTAAATTATTAAATCATCCTTTATCAATTATATATTATTATATTATCAAATGGAGTTATTTTCCATTGGAGGATTATTCGCTTGAATAATCATTGAGTATATCCGGACACGGATATAGCATTGGTATCAGAGCTTCGTGCTAGATTCCGGCCTTTGGCTGTCTTTGGGCTTTTAGCCATTAACCAGGGTTTCCCTGAATTCTGGTCTTTGACCATAAAGTGGCCTTTGGCCAAAACCAGATTTTCTGAACTCTCCCTCACATCTCTCTCATTTTTCGCTACATCTCTCCTCTCCGCCACATTCTCTTCCGCCTACTCTCACTGCTCCCGTCAACACCCCCCACCTTGACAACTCTCCCCTCCACGTGCTCCAGTCTTCTGCTGCTCTCCACATCCACCCTCTCCATCGCTCGACTCTCCTCGAGTCTCACTCTCCACCACTCTAAACCTTCCCTATTCCACTCACGCCACCCCACTTTCTCTGCTCCTACCACACTTCCACTCACACCCTCCTCTCTTCATCTCTACGCAGCCACCCCTCAGCTCGTCCCTTTCTTCCCGCGTCCCTCTCCTTCACCCTCATATTCCTCACGCCGCCTCTTAACTGCGTTCTCCACCTCCTCTCGCCCCCATTTTTCCCTCACTCCATCTTTCGCCACCTCCACTCGTGCTGCTCCCTCGTCCCTCTTCCCTCCATACTCCTGTTCCTCCTACCTCCCTCGTTCTCCACTATCGCTCCCGCCTCGCTCCCCTGCTACGACTCCTGCGCCCTCCCACCATCTCCACGCCCAGCCCCACCTCTCTCTGCGCACTTGCCGCCCACGCCACTTACTTCCAGCATCCCCACCACCAGCTCCGCCCACCTTCTCGATACCTACCACCGCCTCCTCCTCTCCACGTTTGCCCTAATTCTCCACGTACCAATTATTGTTATTTATAATATATTAAGTCATATTATTATAAATAAAAAAAGCGGTACTTTTGTGGAAAAAAATATAATATAAATATTGTTATATAAAAAAATAAAAATATTGGAAATCTGCATAATAATATTATTAATTTTTAATAATATTTATTATCAAAAAAATATTAATAATAATATTATTATTATCAAAGAAACAAAACTTCGCCAAGTTCATACTTAATGCAAATACCAAGACAAAATAACCCAAAGGAGGCAATGGTCGTAATCAAAATTGCATCTCTCAAGTCATCAGTGCGACATAGAGCCAGAATAAAAGACGTCATGAGAAACTCAGCTTTGAGGACAAAGCTTTCCCAAGGGAAAGGCAATGCTACAACAATAAATTAGTAAATAAATAGGTTATATACTATTAGTAATATTAATTAATTATTATAGTTATGAAGAGGAATGTCTCTTCAATAGTGGATGGCCCAGCCATATTTAAGGCGGCCATATTCATTGTATTTCTTCAATCAAATATATTATTATTATCTATTACTCAAAATGAGAGTCGGATTCGACTATTAATCTAGTGAACGGATTCGTTCACCGCATTTGGTATCAGAGCGGAATGCTCCTCCACTTGAGCTCGGATTCGGCTCACACTCAGAGCGGACTCGCTCCTCCTCAAGTGAGCTCGGACTCGGCTCCTCAACTTCTCCAGCGAGCTCGGATTCGGCTCCTCATTCCACCCTCCACACCACCTCCAAACCCTCGTCCTCCCCTCCGCCTCGACCTTCCCGCAGATCCCTGCACACCATATCCCTATCCCGCGCAGCTCTCCCCTCCTCATTCCACCCTCCCTCCACCACGCCCACGCCCACGCCCAGCTCCTCCTTCCTCCCCGTCTCCCTGCATACTTTCCCGCCAGCTTCACGCCCACGCCCACGCCCACGCCCACGCCCACCAGCTCCCCTGCTGCGACTCCCGCGCGCTCTTTCGCCTGTTTTCCCGTCCACCTTTCCACCCCCGCTCTCCCTCACATCCGTCCTCCACTCCTTCCGCGCTAGCTTTTCCCTGCACGCACACTCTCTGCGCCTTTCTTCCTCACGCCTCCGCTCCAGCCCTCCTCTTCTCTGCCTACTCGCGCACCTCTCCCAAACCCTCGTCCTCTCCCACCGCATCCACGCTCCCGCCTACTCGCCCAGCACACCCCTCCACGCCCACTCCAGCACACCGTCCACGCCACACCTGCCCCATTTCCTCCCTCGCTAAGCTCTCTCCATTCCCCTCCGCATTCTTCCACCGCCGCCTCCCCACTATCACTTCCCGCCATTCCCAAGAACTGCATACATTCAAAACACAAAAATATTAATAATACATTTTTTATTATTATATTTTTTCATACATAATAAAATTATTATAATGGTACTAATGTGATCAAATCTCCTGACGACACATCAGTAGGAAATCCCATTAGTCCACAACAAGTCAATTTGGGATGGATTGATCCGTCGATGTATCGGAAGTTATGCTCTACACTTAGCAGTTCGTATCGACATGTTTCATCAGCCATGGCATCACAAAGAACAATGCAACAAAATTATAAGGCTTTGAGGACAAAGCCTTTCTAAGAGAGTGGCAATGCTATGAATATTATATATATGTTAATTAAAGTTATTAATTATTAAGTGAAAGGGTGTAACCCTTCACTATACACGCTCAAGCTTATAAAAGCGAGTCTCATTGTAAATTATTAAATCATCCTTTATCAATTATATATTATTATATTATCAAATGGAGTTATTTTCCATTGGAGGATTATTCGCTTGAATAATCATTGAGTATATCCGGACACGGATATAGCATAGATGGTGGATTCAAGTAGATCAATGCCTTATCCTTGGGCAATGGAGTTAAAACACTTTAAGGATTTGGACAATTCAACAATGGACAATATTCAATTAATGAATATGCATGAACAGCAGTACTCCTTAATTATAACAGTACTACAAATTCAAATTCCGGCCAAGATATTATTCTCATCAAGATACTATAATACCCTAGTCATATTCTTGCTTCATCACATAAAATCAGAATTTGAGATATGAAGTAAAAGACAGCCTTCTATTAAGAAAAAATAGTCCTGGTACATAACATAATCAGATCTGAAGCTATGGGTCCTAGAGAGAACAATAGTGTCACTGTTTAGACCTTTTTTATGCTGAAATAACCTTAAAACAGCAGCAACATTTCCAGACAAGAAGAGAGGAAGACAAGATACAACAGTAACCTTACAAGAGATATTTGCAACCCTGTATATTTCCTGAATGATGCTCCAAACCTGCACAAGATAACTTCAACTATAGCCCAATGGTCTAGGGATTTATCCACAATGAAAACACATCTTGAAAATGAGGATGTGACTTCCTTTATAGTTTCATTTACAGCCCATAGAATTCTCTAAAGACTCCTAGGGCACCCTCTTCTAAAGACTCCTAAGTGCGGATACTTCTAGAAGAGCTTCTAGATACTTCTATGTGGGGCACCCTCCTTTTATGTGAAGAAAAGTGTGTTCTAGAATAAAATATCATGGAGAAGGCTCTAGAAGGTTATGGATCCATCATGAAATAACCGTAATAAGTACTAGAATTATCTTCAAGGTAAGGTGCTCTTCATGGGAGATCTTCTAGCAACTTTTAAAAATAACAATAGAAACCCCAAAGGTACTAATCTCTTCTAGGCATTTCCATCTAGAGTGCTCCTAGTAGAATGGGCTCCTTGACCTTGAGCCAAGTGATCGTGTGCTAGGATCAGTGTTGCAAACATCTCTGATTTCTCCAAATATTTCCGATATTTTGTGATTTTTTTAGGTTGTTGATGTTTACAATATTTTCTTAGTTTTTCAAGTCCGAGTTTATGCTTGCCAATATTTCTGATGAGTATATTTCTGGACCCTTGACGATAAATTCCCCAAAACAATATTTGCAACATTGGCTAGGATGTCCTCTTCATGTCTCCAAATATGCAACTCTTGACTCAAGGAGTGTGAAAATGCCTCTAAAGTATCTTTAATAAAAAGTTATGCATAAAAATATGTAGAAGATGCCCCTAATGGTGAATCATTAACACGTGTAAATTTGCCTCCAAATATGTGACTTCAATATCCAAACATGCCTCAAAAGACATGAGTACCTCCAAATCATGTGAAAGATAAGACAAATCCAAGCTGCCAACACATATATGACCTATGCAATCATGCTGAAAAAATGCAAATTGAATTTTTCAATTTCTGGTGGTAACAGGACATTTGCTGGGTTATGAATATATTTTCCAAGATCTGCTTTGAGAAATAAATCCCTCTTATTTAAGGGGATGAATGTATTTATGAGTCTCTTTTGGAGGTGCATAGGGCTGGACTGTTTAGAGTCTAGACTATGTGATGAAGCAAGTATCTAGGGTTTTTAAGAGAGATAACAATCCTTTTTGCAGGAACTTCTGAATTGCTATATAGCATCTACAGAATGTTATTTCTTTCTTTGCTAATGAAATTACAATTTTTTCCAAGTTGAAAAAAAAACTTACACTCCAGTTGAGGCACCACTTGGTACAGAAGCACGATACATGCCTTTGTTGGTATACAGGTCCACCTCAACTGTAGGATTACCTCTGCTATCAATGATTTGTCGTGCCTTTAACCTCATTATTGTGGAAGGAACAACTCTCATCATGTGGCTAGACTGAAGAGAAACATCAATTTTAAAATTGTCAATGCAAAAACAGATGCAGTGATGAAAAAATAGGTACAAAAAAAGAGGAAATATATGCGATTAATTCTATAAAGATAAGAAAATTACAAGTGTCTGCACCATAAGTACTAGCTACAGGTATCGCACATAAACAGATACAGAAACTTGATAAACACTGGAAAGCATATCCCAAGAATCTAATTATTCAAGATACAGGAAAATGTGCCCATATATACATTAAAAAAAAGATGATTAAAATTCAGTCTATGCTTATTAGTTAAACAATAGCTTGATACCTTAGTCCTCAATAAATCAACCACTAATATTTATATCCATCTATTCCAAAGGTCTAAAATTATAATATCCTACCTTACTACTCAAGTGCAAGAAAGTTCAAATAATATACACCCGACATAATGAAACAGGGAACTTGATAAAAAAATGTGAATAAATAAAATGATAAATAAAGTAATACTTCATAACTACAGCATTACAAAACATTGCTTCATAAAATTGAATACTTCATATAATAATTAGAGTTTAAAGTGTAAATGGTTAAGAAAACCCCAACTATAACAAGAGGGGATAATAAAGGTAGATGAAAGCACATCCAAGATTTAATGCAGATCACAAGTAGAGTTAAACAATTACCTCATGAATTATACAATGGTTGTTAATATCTTAAATAACAATGAAAATAAACAGGGGAATCATCAAGCTTGATTCATGCATTCTATTTCGTTTTGTATCAAGTCATGATGTTCTATTAATCTTTGCTTTCTGTTTCTTCTGGTCTGAACCAAGGTTCTCTAGAAAATGAGTCATATTTATTTTTAATTACCTATGTTCAGTGCATATTAATATATGCGTTGCCAGGTTTGCATCTAAGTATGCATCAGGTGCCAACAACATCCTGTTATCTATAAAGAGCATCAAAAAACTATTTACTACTTGATACCAAAACAAATATTGAGTATTAGAAACGTGTTCAACAAGCAAGAAACAAGAACACACCACTACCTCTTATTCAGCTTTTATATCAATATGATAATTTGCTGGAATACTTCTACTAGCTATATCAGTGTTGCACAGTGACACATCCCCGATGCTCCACACACCCCCTGGACTTTGGGACTTCATTGGGAAAGTCCACTGTCATCCCTTGTGTGCCCTCAGTGCTTGGGAACGTCACTGGCAACATCTCCTGCAGAAATGGGATTCCCAAGTACTTGGGGGTAGTATAGGGCACACCCTATAGGGGTGCGTCCTCATAAAAACACATATATTAAACAACAGAAAATGCATTTTTTATTTTTTTAGAGCAAGGTAAGGGCCCACCAGCCCTGCCTTGCCTTCTCTTCTCTATATAACCCTTCTAAACCCTACTTTTAGTCATTTCTCACCTACAACACACTAGTTTGAGTAATTAAGTAGCGTGACATTGGATTTTTGCAAACAAGAAGCTTTCAAAGGCAGAACATTGTGGACAGCATGGGATTTTCTACCATATTCCAAGTGCATTTCAGGTCCAGCAAGCATTCTTTCTGTATGGACCTCCAAGATAACGTGTACTTGCAAAAGATGTAGAGAGATATATTTACAATAGCACATGATGTTGTATAATATACATTGAATGGTCACATACATGAAGAGGCAGGTCCATTGTATATACTATATAGACAACTTATTCATTATGTTAATTAATGCATTATTTACTGCAGATGTTATTTATATACTTATTATTAAATTATTACATAATCTACCTTGGGTATATTAAACTTTGCGTCAAAACTTGGAGAAACATTGATCATTTTTCACTTCATTTGCTAGAAATGTTAGAACAGCAGTTGAATTGAACCAGTTGCCAGCTGTCTTCACATTCCCATAGATGATGTGGATAGTTTCTTAAATAACATAGATGGAGATAAGATAATAAAATAAAATAAGATAAGATAATTTTATTAATGTCCAATCATTTTATTAATTTTATTATTTACTGCAGATGTTATTTATATACTTATTATTAAATTATTACATAATCTACCTTGGGTATATTAAACTTTCCGACAAAACTTGGAGAAACATTGATCATTTTTCACTTCATTTGCTAGAAATGTTAGAAAAGCAGTTGAATTGAACCAGTTGCCAGCTGTCTTCACATTCCCATAGATGATGTGGACAGTTTCTTAAATAACATAGATGGAGATAAGATAAGATAATTTTATTAATGTCCAATAAATGACCACTAAAGTAGGTCAAAGGGACTGTTGGGTACAAAATGATGTCAATACAAAGTGGGAGCACTAAAACGACTCCTAGGAAAAGCAAGATGCAGAAAGTAAGGTATGAATCTAATCTAAATCTTGGAAAGCCAACTCCGAAGATAGAGAGTCAATCTGGGAGAGAGATGTACAAAGGGAATGGATATAGGATCTGTGATACAAATGGTACAAGCCTCTCATGGTCTATTGGAACCATCTCTCTTATCATCTAAGGCTGAATGGAAGAATCTCAAAATAGAAGTGTGTCTAGACTCTGGAGGAAGAACTCGAAGAGGAGTTAGACTAGGTAATTTGTTGTTGCGTAGAGGAGGGGGCATGTCATTGTGATCTTGATAATATCGACAACTATTTGTATGGGACCAGGGCTAGCAATGCCACTAGGGTCTCGCGAAAGTGGAGGTGTTCCTCCAAAACCACGCATATTAGGGATCAGAAACAGGTTCGCTATCCATCTACCTCTCAATGCGCCTAGTAGATGGGAGCACCATGAAAAGGAAGTGATCCGCTGACTGGAAGTTGGTCCAGGTTCGGGTGTGGCTAGAGGATGAGGGAGTGGAGCCAAAGGGCCTCTTGCAAGTATAAGGCCAAACATGTTTGGCTGAGGTACTTGAAGAAACTGGCCAGAGTCTAAAGCTCCCTAAAAAGACAGTGGAACCACCCTCAAACCTCATAGTAAACAAGGTAACAAAAAATGAAGTGCTCCTCAATCTCAACCTCCCAAAGATGGTACACCTGGCAGATCATGTAAGATCGATCAATCCGGTGATCTGTCTCCACCCTAAGTATATAACAACACATCCTGAACTGACCCAAGGGAATATGAAGAGGATGCACCCAATGGCAAAGTGTGTAATGGGTCCGAACAATGAACCTGTCCCTCAAATCCATGAAATGCTCGGCATAGAAGGCCATCTTCGAGTGTAACTCAACCTGAGGGTTTATCTAAGGGACCTGCACAAACTACCTGCCGATATCATCTCAAGATATTCATCTCCTCTCTAGTACATGTTACCTACTAAGTTGTACTTAGTTGGATTTCAAGTGAGCTGCCAAAGATTGAACAACTGTACATGTTCATATTAAAAAGTTCAGAAGTCCAGCAGGCCATTTTGGCCCCCTTTTAAAAAAAAAATTGGCCCCCTTTTTAAAAAACAAATTGCATGTTCATACCCCGCAGGGAATTGTAATAAGTTGTCATAGCATGATGTCTATTGTAAAAGACTTGGCTTTTCTAGGACTTAGACATCAATGTAGTACTCCAGAGTGTTTTTTCCTTGTTAATTATATGTTGCTCTTCAGCGACGTATAATTCTCGAGTTTTTCACTCACACCTCCAAAGTTGGAGTACTCGCCTTGGTGGTTAGGCCTTAGGAGGTTGTTAAAGTCTAGGTGTCTATGTATATTACCATGCTAGTCAACATTTTTTAGTCTTATGAACATGCACTAAGTCTCCCTAGGTTTATTTTAATTTTTCGCAAATAAAAAAAAATTCCCATAAAACGGGTCAATTTTTTAATGTTTTTAATGTAAAAAATCAAAAAAGCATAAAAATGTGATTAGGAGGTGGATTTTGCCATTGGGGCGTTTGTTTACTAACTCAGAGCACCCACTATACCCCTAAACCCACTTTGAGAATAATTTGAGTGATTATTTATCACTTAAACTAGTTTTCTCTCGAAAAAGGCAAAAAGTGAATAAAAAATTCAAAAAATAGAAAATATGGAGAAAAATCAAATCCCACAATCAAAGGAGAGTTGTCCCAGACATGATTCAATTGAACTAAGGGTCAAATCCAAGTTAACTAGAGGTCAAATCAGTTGATTGGAATCAAATCCAATTGAGGCAAGTTAACTCCATCTTCATGAGGGCGCATATCTTCGCGAGAGGGGTGCACTTGGTGAGTTGGCATGTGTTGATTAGTGGAAAGGAAATCCCAAGGAGGGAGGGCGCACCTCATGAGAGGTGGTGCCCATCCCAAGAAGATAACTCAAGACCCAATCCCATGATTCTCTCATAAAATCGCCCAAGACTCCAACTGAGGAATGCGCCCCCCTAGGCTCCTTTGGCTATTTAAGCATACTCACTCTCCTCATTCTAGACGGAAGGATCGAAGCTCTGCTCAAACACATTGTAATATTGTTGTATCTTTTTGTTGAATAAAAGCTTTGGAGGCTACATGGGTGTATCATATTAGATGTGTGGATGTTGATAGTCTATTGCGCTTAAGGAGGTAATTACTAATTGTATCTTAGTTAGTTTTGTCCATTTGTGCCTTTCAAGCTTTCTGCCTTAGAGTGTTTATTTCTAATCCGTGGGAATGAATAGTTAATTTGTTTAGCTCATTCATTTATTTGTTTATGCTTAGAGGCCAAGGAATTTTCATGTTCTAGTTTGTTTACTTGTATGATATCCTAACCTCGAGTGTAGACAATACAGATTTGACAAGCATTGTGGCAAGTATATTCTAAGTTCTTACAAGTACTTCCATCCAAAGAAGAAGGTGGATCTTGCTTGACTCCTCTTTCACTCCGGACCTCTACAAGAAAGACATAATCCCTCTTTGATCCAAAGTTGTAAAAATCGCCGATTTTTCGTGATTTTTCGAAAAAATCTCAACTTTTTCCTCAAGTCGAAAAATCGGCTATGAAAAAGCACGATTTTTTAGAATAAGTAAACAACGCGATTTTTTCTAAAAAATCGTGATTTTTTGGTAAACAACGCGTGCCACAATGGAAAAAATTGCCAAGGAGGCTTTTTCACAGTTTTAAAAATTCGGATTTAAAAAAAAATGATCAGTTTTGTACAAGTGACATTGAAGTCAACAATACTAAATGGTAATGTTAAATTCTTAAAGTAAAAGTGACATTCTCTTTATTTAAGAGAATGTCACTTTTACTTAAATTTTTAACATTGCCATTAATTGTTTCAGGATGTTTGAGAGTGGTTCCAACCTCATCGGAATTCATATGCAAAAAGTAGAATTTTAGATCCCATTCAGAATTCAACAGACTTAATGGTTTTCAGCATTTCAAGATTGCAACATTTCCACTGGATTCTATCATGTATGTGGGTAAAGGATTGGAATTTAATCAAGCACATCAAACTCTCTATGTACCTTGATGTCGGTGGTGTCGATGCCTTATTGTTGAAGTTGATTGAGTTCCTCTATCATGAACTTAATAAAAAATGTACCCTTCAGTCAAGCAAAATCACTTATTAAGCATGGGAAGCTCTTTCTACCTTATTTTAACGCATGGATTAAGAAGTTTGATCAAAATTGAAGGGTGTTAACTAATGTCCTTGGAGGATCAACTTCGAGATTAGAGGTAGAGGCAAGAACTAGAGCCTAGAGGTGGGGGAACATAGTGCTATTGATGAATAGGATCCCAACATAGACAATGATTTTGATAATTATGTTTTTTCAATTTTGATTTAGATATGTATTGCACTTGGTGCCATTTTGATATATTCACCCTTAGATGGTATATACATGAGTAGACTTTGCATATTTTGTCTCTAATGGTTTGGAATCATAGCTTGGAATCTTTAATATATATTTTTTCATTAAAATTGTAAAATTTTATGTAGTTTTTAGTAGTCCGAGTCATTGAAATCAAACCGCTCCGAGTTATTTGCATCCACTACATCTATATATCAGCCCTTTCTCCATATTTATGTGCCAATGTGTTTATTTGATGTTGTTGTTGCTTTATATGTTTAAAATTCTAAAAAAATGAATATATTTTGTATTTTTTAATGTTTGTTGATTTTTGCCAATTTTTTCACCGATGTTGCCGAGAAGTTATATTCGAGACCCTTGCCAATTTTTTGTCGATGCCGACTTTTTCAACATTGCTTTGATCCACCTCTACAACTCCACAGCCCAAGTTCAAAGGGCTTCCGGTTGCTTCATCTTCTTTCAATTAAAAACAAATTCAATCTTCTTGGTTACCAGTTCTCTTACCTTTCAGATCTAGTTCTTTTTCAGAGTAAAATTTCTTAAATAGATCTAATTTTTTATGCTAAGATTGTAGTTGATTAAAAGTTCCCATTATTTAATACTAGATCTAGCATATAGCAAGCTTTTTTCCTTTGTTTACAAGTCTACATAGCAAATCTAAAGGCTTGAAATTAGGAATTAGTTTGTTGAGTTTAAAAGCAATATTTGGCAAGCTTAGTGCCTATTCATTGGCTGCCCCAAAAGGCAAGCTAAGACCCCAAGGAAAGCTTGTTTTTCTTGGTTACTTTGTCATTTTAAGCCTAGATTAACTTAGTATTCTTTTTAGTATTTTTTAGGGACTGTCCAAAGACACTTTTAAAGTGTTTTTGGGCGTCTTTTGTTACTAATAGCTCACTGTTTTTTCAGCTTTGACGAACAGGTAAGAGGAAACTCTAGCAAAAATTTTAACTTTTGAACCATCCAGAGGACCCTGCACCCTTCCTTCTGCCTCTAGTCTAATTTTTCCTAAGCATTTGTAAGCCTTTGGATCCCATTTTAAGAGGACCAAAGGCATTGTAATAAGCTAAATAATAAAGAGCAAGCAAGTGGGCTACACAGCGCCCACACCCCATCCCCCTTGGGGGGATTCGCAGTGTTTCTTGTGTTGTGCCCTTTTTCCCGCTTTTGTCTTCTAGCTTGATACTAATTTGCAGGATAGTATACTTTTGGTAAATTAGATTAATTTGTTCATCTTTTCAGTATTTCTTTTCCACCTTAAGAGTAACAAACTTCCGGACTGTGTATTCCCGAAGTACACTGAAGAGCTTGCTTGAGTAAGTGAAGAGAGATTCTCAGTCCTAAGGATTAATTAAATCACATTTTTATTTTTTGTTTGCAATAAAGTAACCAATCTGGTTGTGTATTCCCGAAGTATGCTCTGGTCTCCTTTGAAAGGGCTTGCCTGAGTAATTGGTTACTATTCAGAAAAGAGATTCTCAGCCTTAGGATTAATTAAACAACATTAATCTCTAACATTAATCTCCAACATTAATCGTCAGTGGTGATTAATTGACGATTGAAACTTATAATCTCTAATATTATTTACGCAAGTGTCGATGCTTTGACCATAGAATTTAACCGATAACCTTCTAGTTGTCCCAATTCCTTCTCCACGATAGAACTGTTCATGAAGGCAATTGTGTACAACGGCCACAACAAAATTACCACAGCAACGATAACTGACAGCTGGTGTGTATGGAAATGAGTCAATGACAACAGATGTGTACGGTGGTGGCTCAAAACGACAGTGTAGGCTGTGTTTTATGTAGATAATCAGTGGGTCACTTAATGCTTAGTATCCATGGTTATTGCCCTTACCTGTTCAATTTGGAACGTTTTGACTATTATCTCCTTTCAGCAGTGTCTCGATTGGTGGCTATTCCTCTCACCACTGGTTTCTCTACACGAAAACTGCAAGGGGTTTTACCACTGGCATGTCTACAGATTTGTGGTAATTTGACCCCTTCATTAAGCAGCTCCCTACAATTTTCAATAGTTAATGATGGATAGGAAATGACAGATTGATGGTGGTTTGATACAGCCCCATGTGATAACTGTATTTGATGTTGGCAGCGGAATAATCTGTCAACAGAATTTCTGATATAAAATGGCAAAACCAAATTGTGGTCAAAGACCAAGGATCACAGAAACCTTGAAAATTTGATTAGACAAGATCTGAAAATACATGTGGCCAAATGCAGGAATCAGAAATGAAGCTCTGATACCAATGAAATAAAGATAACCATATAGGACAGTAATAAAAAATAAATGAATGAATAGATGATAGAGTGATATACTACAATGAGCTTCATGATGGTATATATACACATTGACTGGTCACGTGGTTGAATGGTCATTTTGTTTCAATAGGATGTGACACTTTACTAATTAATTATTTATTTATTACTTGATGTTTATTGAAATATATTTATGTGCATTACAGGGTCTCTTGGTAAACAGAAAAATGCTCGACGGTTTCCTAGAAGATCCACCTGGGTGCATGACATGCCCTCAATGCAACAGCAACTGCTTCTCTTCCAGAACCCATTATCAGTGCTCCATCAAGTTCCCATCACCCTCATGTTGATCTTGAAGGTAGAAAATTAGAAATTGACTAGACAATCATCCATATTAAGCATCCCCTGCCTAGAGACTCTGCAGAATACACGCCTTTTCTCTTTATTGCATTGGGGTAAACATTTTGTTTACTATATGCAGAGGTAGATTCTCTAAAAAATTACATTTTTCAGGATTAGGCATCTGTTCTATAACCAGAAAATGTGTTTCAGAATTCGTCTAGAATTGACTTTTGGACAAGTTTCATGATAATGTGCTGGGGTAAATACTTTGATTTCCCTCATAATTGAAACTATATGTGCAATATATATCGTCTAAACATTTTCTTCAGTTTTTCTAATATTTTAATTTTTCACCAGCACTGCAACTTTTACAAGAAGAAATGAATATAACAAGTACATCACAAGTGGTTTGCAATTTCTGTTCTCCACAAAGACATTTTTCAGCATCTTCTGCATCTTCAACATTGTTGCTCAATGGCTCTGTTCTTAGTTAATCTCAAACATATGTGTGTGCAATTTTTCAGGACTTACACTATCTGATGTCTACTGTCTAGTATCTGTAAAATTTGGGCATTTTTATCAGCCAATGCAGGGTTCTCAATCTGCAATGTTTGTCTTAGGTGACTAGTATGCCTCTACTTGGATCTTCATTCTTCTAAGCACTATGCCCTAGATATCTCCAAAATGCTGATCTATTCGCTCCTTAACTCTGGGAACTTTCTACAAGATGCCACAATCATCAACACATCCCAATCTGGCTTTGTTAATGTCTCATGTACGTTAAAAGATAGATTTTTTTTGACAGTCTATCTTCCTTGCAAACAAAACCTTTAGACATGCCCTCTGCAGACACTTTTCCATTGAAGAAGAGTTTGCTGTCATACATTGAAAAATTGTAAAGACCATTCTACTGCTACATATAGAAAGAAAAAGCGGGAGAGCTGACCAAACAAACAGAAAACAAGCATAGTTAAGGGAAAATCACTGTTGAATATATATCTAGAGAAACCATCAAAAGTAGTTACTACAGAACCAAATAAACAAGATTAACAATGCCAGTCCGTTAAAATATTGCAACTACTTTTTTGTGGACATCAAGGCTGCACCACTTTGTATGAATTTCAGAATTTCATTGTGTAACCTTGGTGAAATACCCCGATAAATTGCAGTAAAGGAGGTGTGAAACATTTGTGCTGCGGCTACCATAATAAAATCCACTTTAAATAACATGGTTGGAAATGGTGTACTCTTCACATTCGGTCACAGCCAACATTATTTGGGATGTTATATTGCAAATCTAGGCTATAACTAAGGCTGACCTAGTCATCTTCATGTGGGCCCATAACCCTGCTATGGGAGGGCACCCTACCTCTTGAAGTTGAGATGTATAAATACACATCTCAAGAGTCATTAGTAATTCATCATCTTATAAACTATTGCTCTAATACAAGTATTAAGTCTACGGGCACTTATACAATATGGCACTTCTCCCTATTTTTTGTTTTTTGTTTGAATGGGTTCATCAGCTAACTTGTGAAGTGATTATGTGTTTATCCCTGTAAAACTCCAACATGGTATGAGAGCAATGGGTTCATCCTGTGATTTTTTTAATGAGGACGCTGCAGCTATGATGATCAAGCTTTCTGATTTGGACCCGTATCAAAGTGCTTGACATACTAAGATATACTCTTGTGATCTCCTCTTTTGCGGCATGCCCTTGTTGAAATTTGTAATGAGGAAGGTCCTTCCCAATGATTTTGATGTCACATGGGGGGGACAAAGTTATATTTCCTAGTGTTACTTTGTAAATATAATAAAGTGACTTTTATATTTTTAAAGTGAGTTTCAATTAAGTATGTAAATGTGCATTTATTTATTATTAAAAGAAATTAAATGTGCAATTAATGATGACCCTTTAGATCATTTCAATCCTAGCCATTCATTGAGGAAGTTAGGGTTATTAAAGGTAGTTAGGGTTTAGGAGGGGTTTAAGTAATTATTTAAACACTTTGAAAAAGAAGAAGAAGACATCAAGAGAGAAGAGAGAGTGAGAGAAAGAGAGCACAGTTCCCAAGGAAAACCATTGGCCCCATTCCTCATTTTGAGAGTTGTGCCCCACTTGGGTCAATTTGGTGATGCATTTTCAATCTCAGATCTATGGAGATCTAGCTATTGGATACCCTTGATTTTCAAGATCCACAATGATACTTGCCTAAACTACTTGGATCTACAATTTGGTGGGCCATTGGACTTGATTTGACACACCCTTCCATGCTTTTAACCCTTCTTGGGCAAAGTCGCACTCCTTGGGTGTTTGAGTTTGCCCACTTGTAGGACATGGGTGGTTGAGATCCCATTGGATTTGGAACAAGCACACCTTGAAACCTATACCTAGTATCTCACTTTATGAAGTTCTGCCTTGGGGGTATCATTCCTCATTTTGGGGATTGTTGTCCACTTGGGTCACATAGTGAAATATTAGATCTAATAGGATCCAACCATCACATCTTGAATAGCCCACTTGATTTGCATCCTAGGTGTCCCGATCTACAATTTGACATCTCTTTTGACTCCATTAACCCATCTATCAAGGCACTAGTCCACCTAGGGTAATTCGCACTCCTTGGGAGTTGTGTCAAGTCCTAGATCCCACATGTGGGTATCTCTAATTTCATCTTAGAGCCTTAGATCTATCCCTTGCATACCCCTTGGTACCATTTGCACCCCTAACTCCACCTTGTGGGTCCCATTTGAGCTATTTCCATATCCCAAGGAAGTGGGTCCCACTCGTGTATTTAATGGTACTAGATCTTGTCATCTTATCTCATCATGTGGCCTAAATCATTCATTGGTTGAAACATAAGTCATTCCCTAAGCCTCTTTCAACCACATTTAAACTTCTAGGTCCACCTAACCTTGCATTGGTTTCCGTAACTTGTCTTTTACATATCCCTAGGAACCTTTGTTTGGGTCCAATCATCTTTGATTGGTTATAGGGTCTCCCCCTAGGTCTTGATTCATCTTGATCTAAAGTGAAGAGTGCCTCGGTTGACGTGACTCCCAGCTTGCATTGGGAACCGTGGCATCTCTTGGGTCACCTCTTTAGTTGTCCATCTCCTCTACTGTCCCAGATGGGATACCTTTAGGGACAACTACAAGTTGTGTGATAACACAACCCTAGAGGTTGTTTCAAGAATCCCTAACCTAGTAGCAAGGAGAATTACCTCCAAGAGGAAGGCTTGTCACCTTCCTCTAAGACTAGGGTTTGGGGTAACATCCATTAAAACCCTAAGTTTGTTCATTTTCTCTACATCAAACCCTAGTTTGAATTTTTGTAAATATTATTGCTAGGTTAAACTTGCATTTTCATGTGTAATTTTGCATTTTCATGGTAGAATTAGGGTTAGAATTAGGTCTGCAATTTTATAACAAAAGCCCTAAAAATAAAAATAAAAATTCTTCATTTTTTGGCCTCCCTAAAATTTCGGCCCTAAAATATCGCCCCTAAATTCTCGCAACCCTAAATTCTCGCGACCCCAAAATTTCGGCTCGAAATTCTCGCGGCCCTAAAATCTCACCCCTAAATTCTCGTGGCCCTAAATTTTAGCAACCCCAAAATTCCGGCCCTAAATTCTCACGGCCCTAAAATCTCGGCTCTAAAACCTCGGCCCTAAATTCTCGCGACCTCAAAATTTTGGCCCTAAATTCTCACGACCCCAAAATTTTAGCCCTGAATTCTCGCGGCCCTAAAATTTCGGGCATGAAATTCTCGACCTATCTTTTTTAACCCTAAACAGACCTGCAAAACTGCCAAAACTACTATACAAGCACCATCCTAACTCTCTCTATTACTCCGTGTTTGACTCCATTAGAGGCACTGATCTATGCTTTAAGGTGTTTGGAAGGAATTTGGCATCTACTTGGCAAGTACATTAAAGGGCTCTCCTCTTGGGAAAACATTGGATCCCGAAGAAGTTAGGAGATTGGACAAAGGTGACAGCAATCCATGTTTCTTATGTGATTGCCTTTCACTTGCAAAGCTAGCCTGGAGATTGGACAAAGGTGACAGCAGTCCATGTTTCTTATGTGGTTGCCTTTCACTTGCAAACCTAGCCTACTAGTTTGAACGGTAACACCAGGTAAGTGTTCTAACTTGTTCTTTTTATGAATTAGACATGTTATTGTTAGTTATTCTACTACTGTTGATTAAATGTTACTGAAGATTACTTTAACACAATGACCTATTTGGTAGTGTTAAAGATGAAAGAGATGAAAATTATGTTTTAATTATACTGTTTGATTATTGATGTACTATTATGCTTCAGTACTAGTTTGTTGTATTTAATTTTGCATTAAAGTATATGAAAGTTTAATTTCTCTGCATCAAACCCTAACCTAACCAAAATTTAACAGTTATAACTTATAGCATTGTCATCAAATTATCAACCATAACATCAACCTTCAAGTTTCAACATATAACATTAGTCATCAACAAATTGTAAGAGATAACATCAACCATGAAATAAAATAGGGCATATTGACCAAAGGGTTGTAATATACAAACAACAATTCAAACTTCACTTGTCATATGATGTTTAAGTTCTTGAATCTAAATTTTAAATTGAAAAACACAAATAATTATATTATCCACTAAACTTTCTTAAGGCTCTTGCCACGAGCAATTTCTAATTTCTTCTCCCATGATCTAGTAGCAATTGGAATCATTCGTGGAGTGTGGGGAATTGTTTCGGAAGCGTGGGGAGTGCACTCCCCTCCAAAGCAAGCTTCGGGGGCGGGAACGCAAGGTAGAGAGAAGCTTCTGCGCAGCTAGGAGTATGACATTGTGGAGGGTGCTTCCAACTTTGTACAATAGAAATGCAGATTGCAGAACTAAAACAAGAATGTAGTGAATGCAAAGCAAGTCTTGCTAGACTCAATGAAGAATCATCTAACCCTCATATCACTCGGAAGAAGATTGCCAAGGAGATGTATCATGCCTTGGGAACCCTGTACAAGAGTGTTAACATACCCAAGAAGATGCTCTTCAAGAACAAGCTCACCACTACCCACATGAGTGAGACATTTATAATAGCAAGCTATCGAATGAAGATAGCAACACAGAGAGATAAGATTGCTGCAATTATGGCACACTTGATGATAATGGCCTAGTTCAAATTTCAATGAATGGATTTGATCCACCATGGCGCAACTTTGTCCAAGTTATCTATCGTCGAAAGAAGCAACCTAACTTCGAGCAGTTGTGGGATGCCTCGACTGGAGAAGAGCTGAGACTACAACAAATCTCAAACAATTTTGAGGATTTGAGGATGATGTACCAGACCTAGCCTTCATCAAGAATATGAGTTGAGGAGGAAAGAAAGAATGACCCAATAGTGATCAAAAAAGTAAAGACGAAAAATTGTATCAGGGATGAAATACTTGAGCCACATCAAGTGCTTCAAGTGTGACCAGATGAAACACTATGCATCTCAGTGTCCTAAGAGGAAGAAGGCCCAAAGCAGAAGTAGCAACAGGAGTTTGAAGAAAGTGTTGAAGCTTCAAGTGCAGACAAATTGACTATCAGGCTTGATACTACCTTTGCCATGGTGTCATGTCTTTCCACAAACATAGTTTCTGGTGACAGGTGGTATGTGGACAATGGAGCTCCGAGACATATGACAAGAAGATTTTCAATAGGTTTCAAGAGCAAGAGGGAGGAATGTGTGTGGAGTTAGGTGATGATGGCATGTATCATGTGAAGGGATTGGGCTCCGTATCTTTCCAGATGCCTTCAGGTGATCTTCTTGAGTTAGATTCTATCTTGTATGTCCCTGATTTAGCCAAGAGGCTGCTTTCAATTTCTTGCAGGACAAATTGGACAGTGTTTGGCTAAGTTTGATGGTCAACCAGTCACCATCAGAGACGACAAACATGGATCTGGTCATGTTTTGGCTAGAGGAGTGATAGAAGGTGGACTTCACAAGCTCCCCATAGATCCAGTTGAGCAGGTATAGCAGGATGCCATTATAAAGGAGGGTTCCTCCAACCTTGAGGAGACAGTTATAGAAGGATTGTCTCAGCAAGTGGGTATTGACCTTGATGAGCTCTTACTATAGTTGTCAGAGGATTCTCCCAAGAAGAGAGAATTGCCCAGGATAGGCTGATGCATGCAAAACCGGTATTGGATTTTGGTATCAATGAGTTTGTACTCATGTTGGGCTTTTGAGTTTAGTGCAGATGTCAATTATTTATTTGATAGATCTAATGCATTTATCTTGGCCCTGTATACAGAGGGCTTCATTATTGCAGGAAACCTGGAATAGTTCATGTTGTGGTGTGGGAAGAGTTTGACCACTGAAGTTGACATGAAGGACAAAGGAGGTTGGTAAGTTCTTGATGCAATATTGCTTGTACAGAAGGTTTTCACCTTTAAGATTCCAAAGAGAGCAAGTACAGAAGGAAACAATCATCCAGTGTCATGTTTCTTCAGGTTTGCAAGAGATCAACAATTTGATCAAGCCCCTAACAGAGGGGAGGTTTGAAATGCAAAAGGGAGCATCTTGTGTTTGGCAGAGAACACTTTCCTAAGTCAAAACGAGTGTTAGTTTGTATACCTGGGAAGTGTCCTCCAGCCATGGTGCACTTGTCACACACCCGGGCACACCTTGCAGTCACAGAAGCAGTCCGTACAGCCTCTATTAGGGTGCAGTCTTTAGTTCTGTACAGCACATTGATTATGGAAGACAGATCTGTGTTATAGAGGGACTAAAGTTCTAATTTTAGCAATCCAGGTTTAGTAGTTTATTTTCCCTGGTTTAGGAAAATAAGTTTTTCCAGAATTAGTCGCTTTTCTGCTTTTTGAGTTGACCTTTTCAGATTTCAGAAAGTTCTGTTTTTAGGTTGCTTTTGTCTAGCTTTAGATAAAGCATGTGAGGAAAACTTAGTCATAGGGAGAGGGCGCAGATCCCAAGAAAATTATTCTTCTTGCTCAAGTTCTCCATTAAAGACAGCTTCTTCATGAAGGTTGAGGGCATTAATCCCAAGGCCAGAAATAGATCAAGGGTCGAAGCTGCTTTTATTGTAAACACTAGATGACCTTCCTATATAAGAGGGCTCAGGGTAGGGTTTAAGTTGTCAGGTTTTTTTACTTCAGTTCATAGTGAAGAAGTAGGGTTTGGCTACAGCACTGTTATTCTGTTTTCTGCCATGATAAACAGTGCTGTGATTTGGGACAGACCAGTGAGAATTCTGTTATATATTTTCTGCAGCATGTGTTTCAGTTTTTGGTATTCGAAAATAGCAGTTCTGATCATTTGTAAAGCTTTAGTTACCTAGGGTTTTAGGAGATTCTTTGAATACAGAATCTCTTACCAGTCTACACAATCCAACATTGTCAATTCAGCAGGCAAACAAAAGCTGAATACCTTCGACTGTCAACCAGATTGCTGGCAACAAGAAACCATTATGTTTGATCTAAACCTTTGCATTTTCATAAAGGTTCTTATGTTTGTGATCCATAACAATCCTGAGAAGTTTTAATCACCCAATCTATGGCAAAGTAAATTCAGCTGTTAGTGTAATGGTGCTTAAGCTCCACCTACTGACCCCTTTACTGGTCATTAATGTTGTTTATGTAAGGCCCTAATGGTCTTTCATTAATGTGATGGTTTGAAGGTGTCCTTAGTGGTGCAGCATTAATATGGTGGTTAGACGGTAGCCTTGTGGTCCAGCAGATAGCCTAAAGGCTAAATCTAATCAGCTAATCACTGTATAAAGGGATCTTGTACCCCATTGTAAACACGTTGTGGAGTCATGTAATGAAAGCAATTGTTCAAAGTAATTTTTTTCCTGTGAGGGTTTTCTCCACTATAAACTCGGCGTCGTAATTTTATGTGCTAACGTGCGATATGTGAGTGCGATATGTGATGGGGCATTCGTTCTCTGTTTCTAACATGGGCAAGCTGCAGTTATATTGAACTTGATCAACTGAAATTCCCTGTGCCGCTGCCAACATTTTAACAAACCCAATTGGATATGGGAATCCACTTGAAGCAATTTACTTCAGTAAGTTCGCCTATTCAGATGAGGAAAAGGAGATTTAAACTAAAATAACCAGCTGTAGCTTGAAACAGATGAGGTTTAAGCCAGATTGATCTGGCTCCGGCATCAACACTGGGACGAGCAAAATTGCTAGATAAACCTAATTTGAAATCACGAACCGCAATTGATAGTCATGTTATTACAAATTTACCATAAACAGATGTAACTGGTACAAATTTCCCTGAGACCAAAAAACTACCCACGTGTAACCTCTTATAACCATCTTGGGAGATCGTCTCAAACCCTAAATTACACATCATGAATTACGATACAGCTCAAAGCTTCTTCGCAGATTCATGAAAAAAGAAAGAATGAATGAGGTGATTAAGTGTTGTGAAGCAGAAAGAAAAATGAAAGGCAAGATGAGAAGGTAAAGAGGCTTCGTTTACAATGTAGAGGACTGGATCAGGAGCCTTTGCCCTAACAGCTGCATTGACAGCTTCCTCGATCTTGCGAGACAATTTGTGCTTCTCCAAATACTCCTGGACTTGCATTTTGTCTACTTGCGCTAAGCGCTCTCTGTGATTGCTGGATTCGATCCGAAGAGGAGGATGAATCTAAACGTAAATATGAAATTGATGAATAAATCGATAATCGATCAAAGCAGCAGAAGCGGCGAGCAAATCATATAGATGGCTTCCACCTAAAAGGTTGGTGTTGCAATTATTTCAACCAATATACAAAACCTGTATGCATTGCTTTTTCCTTATTCCAAGATATATGTAAAACAGGGGGCCATGGTTGATGGTGGGACAAAGGCATTAGATATTCCTGGACGGGGAATAGAACTCTGGATAGAAGGACCAAAGTTCACTAACCATTAGATGGAATCTATTTTAATGAAGCATGGTTTTTCCAAATGAATTACTGATTATGTGGAAGAGGCTCTACTCTACATTCTACATTGGAGTCGGGGAGAAGTGTAACTCCTTCCGGGCTCATCTTATAATCTTTGATAGATCCCATTTAAGATGGATCTATGTTGGTTATAAATCATTCATATAGATAGATAATGACATATATTTAATTGTGGGTTTTTTTTCTTATGAATTATTGGTAATGTATTTAGTTTTTTGTGGGTTAAGTTGTGGTTTAGATGGTAGATTGGGGTGTTGTTTAATTATATAGTTAATTTTTTAGAATTGTGGATTTTGGAAAGAGAAAGTTAAAGTTTTTATGGATTTAAATTTTGATTGATTTTTTAGGATTGAGGTCATTTAAAATTGGGCAAAATTTTTGGAGGCCCACAAAACTTAGATCATTGTGGAATTATAATCACGCTTGAAATTTCTATCATATTGTTGTCAAATTTGTTTCGAAAAGAGATCTCTTTTACTACAAGAATAGCTTACTCCATAGATTGATGGGGTTTTACATCCATTTCATATGGACGAGTATTTAAAGGTTGTGGATGTAACCCTACAATACTAGAATTTGAGAATTTCACTAGGAGCACCATCTATTGTCTCCTACACATTTCTAAAATTTGAAAATGTTCCTTGTAAAAAAGAGGCATTAGTTGTAATTAGGGTACTCTATAATGTGTTACAAAGAGGTATAAAATCACATAGAATAATAACAATAGAAAATGTAATCTTTTTGTTTTAAAGCAGGGTGAGTGTCCCACTAAATGTGCCTTGCATTTTCTTCTTTATAGAGCCGTCCCAAACTCTAAGAGCACTTGTTTTTTATTTCACTTGCAACATGTCTTTTTTGTTACATCACGGAGGTTCAAATTGCATTTTTATCAAGAATAAGCTTTCAAAAATTACATTTTTGTGAAGAATAAGCTTTCAAAACTATGAAAAGCAAGGATTTTCTCCCATCTTCCAAGTGACTTTTAAGCCACTTGCAACATGCTTTTTTCTATTTCATTGTGGAGGTTCAAATTGCATTTTTCATAAATAATAAGCAATTGAAGGTAGAAAAGTATGAAGAGCTAGGATTCTCTACCATATTTTAAGTGACTTTTTAAGTTTATCAAGCATTTTTTTCAATGAACGCTTGGAGATGCATCCTTTTTTCTTCATTTCATTCTCTAAAAAGTATGAACAACACATCAATTTGACTTAGAGACCAATTCGCTTTACAATGTTGTAGATGATGTTGATAATTTC
The DNA here is from genome assembly GCA_027924585.1 of Larix kaempferi. Taxonomy (NCBI): domain Eukaryota; kingdom Viridiplantae; phylum Streptophyta; class Pinopsida; order Pinales; family Pinaceae; genus Larix; species Larix kaempferi. The sequence continues at coordinate 11,630,465 of BSBM01000322.1, read as the reverse complement.
CTATGACATGTAAATGGAAAGGGCTAAGCAAAGGCTAATTATGCATGATTATTGGCTTGAACCTGGTTCCATTTTTTTATCTTTAATGATGCTTTTAAATGTTGGTTATATTAATGATAATGGACGTAATTGTGTATCATTGTATTTCATTTTGGTTTGGATATTCATGTCTCTACAATGACAAATAAAATGAATCTTCTATTTTGAATAGCAATATCTAAATTATAAAGTTATCACTTGAACTATAAATGTTGTTTTAGTGAATTTTTTCTCTAAAAGAAAAATAAATAAAGAGTGTAATTTCATTCAAAATGGACAAAATTACAATTTATATGTGCCTTTCAACATTTATGAAGCCTTTGAAAAAAGGATGGCATCTTTCCTTAAAATATACATTGTCCTTCCAACTTCTCCATGTAAATAACCTTTAGCACAACTTCACGGAAATATCCCTTGTTTAACAAGTCTAGGAAATAAGTATATGGCCTTACAATCATACAAAGATGGTATAGTCAAGTCACCTAAAAAATTAGTCCTCAAAATACATTACATAATATGGTTTTAGAAAGAAAAAAAAAATCATATGGATAGTGATAATAAAGACCCTTCTCCATAAAGACTATGAGATTTAATCTTCATATCAAGTAAAAAGAGAATGCAACTAAACATTTTGTTTCCCATTGACATCTTCATGGTTGTTCCAAATGCCATGAGCCAATTGGATTCCATCTTTTGATAACAAATCTACAATTATATTCCTTTCCCCAAACACATGATGAAGGAAATATAATTAAAAACATAGATTATACCCATAATCTCCTCAAGCAAATTTGTGGAAGAAATATTTGTGAAACCCAATCCCTCTTCACCCATTTGATCACAAGAAGGGAGTCTAAAAAAAAATGGAATCTTGAAAACTCCTCTTTCACCTGTCGATATAAGAGTTAGCTTTCACCTGTCGATATAAGAGTTAGCTTGAGAGTTATCAGTTATACATGATTATTTGTACCATGACCTTATATCCCTGGCTTGAACCTCATTGAATTATCTTCCTTCAGCCTGCCCCACATACCTTTGGATCACCTTGAGAGGCACCATCAAAATAAGCCCAAACTCCAAATTTGTCGATAATCTCCTCATACAATTTGTCTAGTTGGCTTCTCCCCTTTTAACTAATAGAAACTATTCAATACACCAATACCCAAAGTAGCACACTATAGAGGTTGAATAAGTTTATCTTCAAAGAGACTATCATATCTAACTAGCCAGATGCCCCATGCTATTATTATTGGTAAGGACCTAAAGTGTTTTACATTTTGCTTTTCACGCCAAGCTTTTAAACCTTCCTCAATGATAAGACCATGCCAAACATTCCTATAACCAATTAAACCCTCCACTTCTTTCCATACTTGTATAGAGCAAGAACAAAAATAATAAGATGGGTATTTGTTTCCTTGTTTACCTTGCACAAAGGACACCTCCTGAGACCATGATTGTTATGCTTTTGAAGAAGGTCCCAAGGAAGAGATTTGAGCAATAACCACATAAAAATGTGTGTTTTTGAAGGACATTTAAACTACTAGACTTTTTCCCACCACCATACATGTTCCCCTTGCACTTCCTTGAGACTTGTGTTCCCCCCTACACTTCCCTGGGACTTGAGAGGTTATAACTAGCATTCAATGTGTACACAACTATTGGGTTCTTAGAACAAATCAACAAATCTTCCTTGTCTCTAATAATCACATGACTAATATTAATATTTGTGATATATGCTTCCCAAAGATCAACATCTTCTCCTTTGAAGCTAAACATCTACACCCTTTTATATCATTGGCTACATGATGAAGTCTATATGGATCAACAACCTAACTTAAATTGAAATAACCTCTCTCCCTCAATCTTTGGAACAAAGAGGAACAAGTAGTTTTTTATCCCATAAACCTTTTTCTCGAATAAGTCTCCACGCACTTTTTGTTACCCGCGCTCAAGAAAAATCAAAGGTATTTTTTTATCCCCAACCCGTGTGGTCGTTAGGCACGAGCAATTTCTTTAGCAAGGGTATCCCCATATTTTCTCTTCTTGGACCAAAGAAACCATAGGAGCAATCTCGTGATCACCTCCAACACACCTTTTGGGACCCAAGGCAATGATATCCAATAAATTGGGATAGCTGATAGCTCACATTTTACCAAGACAAGTCTTCCTCAAATGGACAAACAACGATGACACCAAACATTATTCCTATTTTCCACCTTTACTGTCAACCATTGCCAATATTTTTTTTGTGATAATTATTTGGTTTGATAATGAATCCCTAGTATTTTAATCCCTCATCCAACTTTAACTATTTGAAAGGAAATAAAGTTGATGTTGTTGTATTGATTATATGAATGTGTTATAATTATGCATAAAGATATTTATTTTTTCTTATAGTTTGAAAATTTTATATCATTTTGTTACACCAAAATCTCATCATCATGAGTTATGTGTCCTCTATATGCCCTGATCCCTAAAGTACCTGGGCTAAAACACCAAAAGAGAAGTTGTTGTTTATCCCTTTAACCTTATGTTGTCACCCCGACGCGCCCTAATCTCTGGCAAGGTGCGTCAGACTCAAGGTGACGCGCTCTGCACCTTAGCAGAGTACGTAGGTGGCGCATGGTGCTCTTGCACAAGGTGCGTTGACCTCCCATTGGAACGAGTTGTCCTTGTGCAAGGTGCGTCGTTGTTGGTTAAAATGGATAAAGAGAAGCTTCGAGCGACTTCTCGAATCTTGGATGGCGTGGAGACTTATCCCTGCATATATGGAAAGGTGGCATTTGATCTTGAGGCTAGGATTGTTGGAAGGAGGTTATGACGTCAAAGCATCGGTTGTAACACATCTCTCTTTGTGCTTCTTTTTTTTTTTTTATAGTAACGACTGAGAATCATTATATTAAAAAGGGAAGATCTTACAAAAAGATTGGGAAGACTGTACCCAACAAAAGGAGGGCTGAAGGCACCTCATACCCAGTCTTTTAAGTTCATACATAACTGATAATTTAGCAAACAGGGAAAATAAACAGTCATTTATAATTGCCAAATACATAAAGAGAAATACTTCAAAACTGAGGTCACTTGTTATTTATCTGACGAGCCTTGAGCTTGTTGCCTTCTCCCATGTCCTCATTGTTTTCCATGCCAAGGAGTGTCGCTGGACTGTTGCTCTTACTGGTTCTGACGCAGTCGACCTTAGCTTCCACTATCCTTAAACAATTGTGCACAAACTCTACTTTGCCAACCAGACCTTCATAATAATCCTTCATCTTGGTGCAATTGTTCCTAATGTCAGAATTTGAAATCTGGACAAAGGTGGAAGATGAGAGATTGACTTCTTCATATCCCCGAATTCCCCTCGCAGCCAATTAACATGAGATTCTATGTCTTACAGGTGAGAGAGCACACTAGGAGAGGGACTATCCGACCCCGGGGGAGAATCCATATTCACCACTCCCCCAATTTCCCCATTCTTATTACAGGGCTTGTCGTTGTTCAATTCCCCAGAGCTACCACGCACTTGTTGCAGAGCGCCACCCTGTATATGATAGGTACCTGCATCCACAGGACACCGATTTTTACCAAGGTCCTGCTCATAGCCGAAGTGAATACCATTTGCAATGGGCTTAAAGTTTTGCCCCTGTCCACCATCCAACGGAGACCAATTTCTTCCTGACTCCATGTTTCTTGGGCACCCACGCCTAACGTGCTTGGTCTGCTTGTTATTCATCCCTTGGGCTTCGTTTCCAACGCTTTCATGACCCTGCACCACCTCCAGTGCAGATAGATATCTCTTCAACCCAACATCCCCAGAGTTAAGCTGAATGTTGGTCTTGCAATGACGGCATTGCAGAGCCGGAAGGCAAAAACTACCATCATTCCCACAAGCCATACTGCAACGTGAAGGCGAAGAGCGGAAAAAATTGCAAAGCAGAGCGTGGTGAATGAGGGCAGGTTCGTCACCCTGTTCCTTGAAACAGGAGTTATGTCCCCTAGCACCTGCCTGCATTGAAGTCTCACATGCGAGACAGGTGGAGTCATACTGAGGACACCGTCGAGAATGTCTTGGGGAATCCTATGTAGATCCCAAGTAGATCGAGCTGCAGAAGTGGGAGCTGTCCTTAATCACGGTGGCCCAATGAGGTAAGGGGTGTGACTTAAGAACGCTAGAAGAGTCAGGGTGACCCTTAGGACTATGGGACCCAATCATTTGCGAGATTTTGTCCATTTCTAACCACTAGACCGCAATTTAACCCAGCTCCGATATTTTCCATGGAGTCAGTTTGATGATTGTTTTTTCTAAGAATGTGGTAGAGGGAGATGGATCTTATTTCTTTGATCTTATGGAAGAAATGGAGATGATACTTGGAGGAGGGCTTAAGGAAGTTATTGACTAAGGCCCTTGCTTCTTTAATCACTAAGAGGGAGTCACCAATAGCTACCAGGTCCTGAACGTTATTTTCCTTACCTATATCAATTCCTTTGATTAGGGCAAGCCACTCCGCATCGTTGTTTGTCTGTCTTCCAATTCCTCATGCGTAGCCAGTCAGCTTGTTTCCTTCGGAGTCTAGAAGAACTCCCCCCACACCTGCCAACCCAGAATCTCTCTTTGTACATCTTATTATTACATCTAATGCAAATTCTTTCCATAAACTTGTTGTATTGATAATGTTTAGGATTAACCTCTTTGACTATTGATCTAGATTGATTCACAATCAGGTGCTTTTATCACTTGTATGTTTCCACATGTTATTGACTAGTTTTGCAGCTGGAGATCTGAAAATCACGACTTAGATTAGAAAGGAGAAAATATTTGCATTTATAAGGTAAGCCATCCCTTTCATTTATCTTGCATTTCAATCAATCTAGGAGAGGTGTTTGTATTATGTACTTGTTTTGTTCTAGATCTAAACCATTCAGGCTAGGGAGATCTATTTGAGTCCGCTCTTACATATTATCCGTAAACACATTTAAATATTTAATATATGGAATAGAGCACTTATGCATGAAACCTGAATGCACCATGTCATGTCCTTTGAAAATTGGGGTCTCTCCCAAGGAAAATTTAAAACCCCCCCTGAGTTTATAGGAATAATAAATGGACAAATTCTCATGATAAATAGGGAAATTTGAAAGCTATTTTACCAGTAATACAATATGTATATATAATTTTTCAACAAATCTTTCACTGAATTATAAAACCTTGTAAAATCTTGAAGAATCTTTCACTAAATCATAAAACCTTGTAAAATTTTGCCCAATCTTTCACTAAATTATAAAACCATGGGGGGTTCACAAAGTGAAACTATGACATATCATGTGTGTTTGTCAAATATCAATGAAGACCCCTAATTTATTTTCGATCTCTTAAAATCCTTTTGTTGGACCCCCCCTCTCAAAACACTTTTCCAATTATTAAAAAATAAATAAATTATTTTCGCTAGATATCCCATGTATCATATTTTTCATGATATTTTTCATATCCCCTTTTTTTAAATTCCTACCCCTAGTATGATGACATGCCACAACTCTTATATGCCTACAAATCACAAAACAATAATAAAAAAAATAAAAATAAAAAAAGCAAAGAGGGATATTAACATGATATGGTATCCGAACATAGAGATATGCTAGTGTTGTAAGATAGTCTTGGGTTCAACAACTTGGTATTGTTGATGCTTGAAATGAAACCCGGACACAACACTCAAAACACCATTCTAAGGCTCTTAAAGGGAAAATATGGGGACGGTAACCAGTGGTATGGTTAAATCCCTAAACTCACTAACTACGGGATTAGCTTTACTAGTTAGACAAACCAATGGAGTCTTTCCCCTTGAGGGTGCTAATCCCCCAATTATATATGTGCGTGTAAGTTTTAATATGTGATTCAAGTTAGTGAGTAATTGCCTTAGATTGTTGAGTTAGAATGAAAACCTAACCCTAATATCTATATAAATTAAAATTTAAACTAATGAATGCATAAAATCTCAATTGCTTGTTAATTAAATTCTAGATTTTGAGTTAGAGTGAGTTACAAATGCATAATCAAATTGTTGATTCAATCTAAATACGCATAAATAAATGCTGAGTAAAATACTAAATAATTAATTTGCTAAATCAATCATGCACTTGGTATACTGTAAGCACAAAACAATTGATCATAATTAGTCAAAGGCATGCATATGTACAACAATTAAACAAATGAGAAAAAATGACCATATATCAAGTAAGAAAGCTATGAAAGCAAAATAATGTACATAGAGAGAGACAGGCATAGATATGGTCGAATAAATATTTTATTCATAAATGAAGTTCTTTGTACAACTGTAACCTAAATAGTTCCAACAATTGGTTAGACTAATGTAAATATGATGTTTCTAAGACCATACATTGTTCCAACCAATTTAAAGCCAAGTAGGATGAAGCCCCATAAAACATGAAACCTTTACTAACTCCACACTCAAAGTATTTGAAGGGTATCCGCGATCATGAAAGTGTTAGTCATATATAGATATTTGAAAAAAAATACATATGTGAAGCAAATAAATAGAATTTACCTCCAAAGGGAAGCACCTTTGCTTTCAACACAGTGTTGGACATTATATTGTAGCATGCATACTTCACATTGATAGGGCTATTAGGATATTGAAGGATTGAGAGAATGAACTTAGATATGATGAAGTAGCATAATGAAGCTATACATGCTCTCCCTTTTCTCCTCCTCCTCGTTCAGGTACCCCTCCTCACTTTTAATGGATACAAATAAGCAATTGAAGAGGTGTAATTGTTGCCTCTTGAATTTGCTCCATAAATTATTTTTTGGATTTTAAATTTATAGATTTAATGGAATTTTAAAGGTCATATAGCCTAAGAAAAACTAAAGTCATATGTCAACTATGGTTATCAACTCAACTAGTGCGCACATGAAATAGTTATAATGATGCATAAATTCTTCTAAAGTCCATCTAAACATAATTTTTGAATTTAAATGGCTCATTTGTATTTAGATTGAATCAAATTGTTGATTCAATCTAAATACATAGAAATAAATGATGAGTAAGATACTAAATAAATAATTTTTTAAATCAATCATGCATTTGGCATACTGTAAGCATAGAACAATTGATCATAATTAGTTAAAGGCATGCGTATGTACAACATCTAAATAAATGGAGAAAAAAAACGACCATAGATCAAGTAAGAAAGCTATGAAAGCAAAATAATATATAGAGAAAGAGACGAGTGTAGGATGCTTGAATAAATATTTTATTCATAAATGAAGTTCTTTGTACAACTAAGAGTAACCCAAAAAAAAAAAAAAAAAATTATTACGGATAGTCACATTCTGAAAACAAATGGACCGAGAAGGAGAAACCCCCACATTTGTAGAGGGTTGTTTTGAAAAAAATTGCAGAGGATCTTTAGGATAAGAGAGATATTTAGATTTACAGCGCAACCCCAATCTGAGCGCATCCCCGATCTGGCTGCGTGCTTCTGTAGCGTGAGCACTCTAGCTGAGCGCCGGCGAGCTCCTCCTGTGCAGGCTACCCTGCTGGTGCAGCCATGGATCCTCCCACACCTTCCCCTGAGGAAAAAAAGGCGGATCCTAGATGTTGCTTTCTGCTCTCTGGTGGCTTCTACGCCCCCTCCGACGTTGGACTCTTCCGACTCTAGCTTCATCAAGAGAGCGGCAGCTCCTCGAATCCAGATCTTGTCAGCAGCCTCAAAACTGAAAGCCCTCGCTCTGAGTGAGCGTGGCTTGATTGGACAGTTCACCGGAATATGGCCTTCACCAAAATCTCTGGACGTCTGGATTAACAAGAATTGGATGCCTCTAATAACAGGGTGTTTGCAGCACTGCTTCTGTTGCAAGGGCTTCTTCACCTTTTTGTTTGAAAACAAAACAGATCGGGATTTGATCTTCCGAAGCGGCCCATACTTCATGGGACCTCGCGGCTTGTACTTAAACAAACGGAGTTTATCTTTCGATCCGGAGAAGGATGTGCCCTCCGCGGTTCCAATCTGGGTAAGGCTTCCCCATTTGCCACTTCACTGTTGGAATGATGAAACCCTGCAAGCTATCGGCAACTCCCTTGGCAAGTATATTGACAAAGCTGAACCAAAAGGGCCCTTGTTCTCATTCACAAGAATATGTGTGGAAGTAGATCTGGAAAAAGGTTTACCGGAGGAATTTAATCTATACATGGATGGTTGGGATCACATGCAGAAAGTCGACTACGAGCAATTGCCATTTAAATGCAAGAAATGCCACGAATACAGACACTTTGTCCAAAACTTCTCTAAGACGGCTCTAGAAGCCCCGAAAAAAAATACAAGAAGAAGGATGGTAGCAGATCAAAAGAGGAAGGAAAACAATTCCAGTAGCACATCCACCGAAGGGGCAACATGCAAGAAACATCAAAGAAATCACTCAGGAAGTTAGGGAAGACTCAAACAGTAACAAATTTCAGAATCTGGCACTAGAAGAAGGAGAAATTCCCGTTATTGAAGCAACTTCAGTGGAGAAAGAAAAGGAAGAAATCCCCATTCCAGCCGGCATACCTTCCTCATCCCACATAGAGGAGTTAATTGGTGAAGACACGGGAGGATCCAACACACCTAGAAGTTCGTGGGCATATAAGGTAAGAACCAATTTTGTTCCGCTCTCTTCGCCTACGGATAGCACTCTCAACACAGAATCCTCAGAGGAGCTAGATGTGGTGCAACAACCAAACACCAAAGGAAGGAAATCGCAAAGGTACTACATAGAATTGGAAGCAGAAAGAGAGATCGAGCTGGGTAGACAAAAAATCCTAGAGGAAATGAAATTGCTCCAGAATATCAAAGATCAAAGTGGTGTTAAACCTGATGGTATATCTCGAGCAGGATCTCACTCAGTAAAGAACTAATGAAATTTGTCTCTTGGAATTGCAGGGGTCTCGACGAGTTGAACAAAGTTGAAGCAAACAAGGATATGATAAAATCCAAAAAACCTGATCTTATGCTAATCCAAGAGACTAAAATGTCGGACGTGGAGGTCTTGTCTCTCTCACGATCCCTCTGGAAGAACTATAATGGCAAAGCCCTCAGTGCCCAAGGAGCATCAAGGGGAATTGCTACTCTAATCTCTCACAATTTCACTTTAATTTCCACCATTGAAAACCATTATTGACTGCTAACCGAAATTCAGGAGAAAAGCAGTAATAATCTCATCTACATTTGCAATGTCTATGGTCCCACTCATTACAGGGACAAGACCAAGTTCTGGGATGATCTCATCAACCTAAAAGAGGATATGAGAGGAAAAAATCTCATAGTGGCTGGAGATTTTAATGCGACAAAATCACAACAGGAGAAGCACAGAGGCAGCATAGTTCGCGATCCCTTTGGAGAAAAGTTAGAAGACTTAATTGCAGAGTTGGATCTGATGGATATACCGTTAAGAAATGGCAAATACACGTGGAACAATAGAATATGTGGAGATGGACACATTGTAGCCAAGCTGGACCGGTTCCTGGTAAGCTCTTCTTTTTTTAACTATGATTTCATAGCATGTTCGCAAGCCATATCCTCTGCGGCTTCTGATCAAAATCCTATAGTCTTATCCCTCACCTCTCCAAAAAATTACGGCCCCATTCCATTTCGTTTTAACTCTCTTTGGCTCCAGGAACTCGGATTCTATGATATCATCCATGCAGCATGGAACTCTAGCATTATCGGATCCCCCAGCTTTGTTTGGGAATCCAAGTTAAGACCAGTCAAAACTACGCTAAAAAGATGGGATAAAACCTCATATAAAGAACCTAGACGGATCAAAACAGAGCTATATTCGGAGTTGGCCATTCTTCAACGCAAATTGGAGGTAGAGGAGATGACGCCTTCCTCCCTTAGCCACGAAAAAGACTTAAATTTGAAAATTCTTGCAGCGGCGAAGAATGAAGAAGATATCTGGAGAGTCAAGTCCAGACAAATGTGGCTCAAGGGAGGTGACATCAATACTAATTGCTTTCACTAACAAGCTAAGGTTCGCTGCAACCGAAATACTATTAAGGAGCTAAAGAATCAAAATGGCGAGAAGGTAAGCGGGCAAGAGGATTTGAAGCTCCATATCTTCAACCATTTCAACGATCTCTTTAATGATAGTGGAGAAACAAATCCGGAAGCACAAGCAGATCTTCTTTCTGGCATTCCTAATCTTGTCTCGGACAATGAAAATAGAGAGCTTTCCAAGCCGATCTTGGAACATGAAATTGTAAACGCAATTTGGTCCCTCCATGCTGATAAAGCGCCAGGTCCAGATGGGTTTACAATAAATTTTTACAGGGCAGCGTGGGGGATAATCAAAGAGGATCTGAAACGTATGCTCAATTGGACCAGGAAAAAAGATAAAATAGGAGGGGCCACCAATTCCGCCTTTCTCACCTTAATTCCTAAAGAGAATACCCCAAGCTCCATCAATCGCGTTCGTCGATCTCTCTTTGCAACTCCTCCTACAAAATCCTATCAAAGATTCTTGCAACCAGAATGAAAAAATTCATAGGACAGCTCATCTCAGAATCTCAGGGGGGTTTCATTACTGGTCGCCAAATCCTTCATAATATCATTATTGTTCAAGAGGCAATACACTCCAACATCGAAAAAAGGCATCAAGGTATGGCAATTAAGCTTGATATGGCCAATGCATTCGATAGAGTAAATCACCACTTTCTCTTCGAAATAATGTCCAATTTTGGCTTCTCAAGAAGATTTGTTCGCTGGGTCAAAGCATGTATAAGTAGCCCTTGGATATCCCCCCTGGTTAATGGCAGGTCCACAAAATTTTTCCAAGCCTCGAGAGGACTGCGGCAAGGGTGTCCAATGTCTCCTTTCCTATATCTTTTAGTTGCTGAGTCAATGAGCACGAAACTCCATCTCCTGCAAGAAATGGGGGAACTCAAAGGTCTCAAAATAACTAGAGGAGTTAAACCTGTCAACCTCGCTCAATTCGCAGATGACACTATCTTACTTGGGGGAGCCTCATCTATCATAGCGAACAGATTCAACAAAGTTCTCTCTACTTTCCTTTCAGCTTTCGATGGAAAAATTAATACAGTTAAGTCCAAGGTATACGGCTAGAATTGCAATCCAGGGGTGCTTGCAAACATTGCAAGAACCTTTAGTTTCGAAGGAATAACATATTGGAATTCCTTTAACTATCTTGGTATTCCGATTTTTAAAAGGAAAAAAAGAGTTGCGGATTGGAAAGGCTTGATAGAAAAAATAAAAAATAAAATAAATTCTTGGGGCTCCCAATGGCTTAATCTCGCTGGCAGATTGGTTCTTATAAATTCCATCCTCTCTGTGTATCCCCTTTACACTTTTTCAATCTCCCTAGCCCCCAAAACGGTCATGAAGGAGATCACTAAAGAGATTAGGAAATTCTTATGGAAAGGCGGAAGGTCCAATAATTCTAAAAAGTTTCACCTGATCAATTGGGACACGGTATGCAGACCCGAACTGTATGGCGGGGCAGGGATCAAAGACCCAGCAACAATGAACCTCGCTCTTGGTGCTAAAATTCTGTGGAGAGTAATTTATGGAAAGAAGGCATGGTGGAAAGATATCCTCCACAAAAAATACATGTCGGGCAGTAGAAGACGTTGTGTGGAAAATATAGACCATGGTAGAAGAGGCTCCTCCATATGGAATCTGTGTAAGAGGGCAGCCTTCATAATTAACAACAGCCTATTCTGGATCCCTGGTAATGGAAAGCAAGTCAATCTTTGGAAAGATAACATAGGTGCAAACTCTCCTAGAAATTTTATGCACGAATTTCATGATTTAAAAGAATGGATGGATCAAGCCAACATCCATACATTGTTCGATCTGTCCTCATGGTCCAACAGGGGAAGATGGGAGGGTTGGATTGAATTGAATCTTCCGGAGCACCTTTTGAATGACTATAATGATCTTTTGTCATTATTTCATGGCTCTCTTCTCGTTCATCAAAATATGAGGGACAAACGTGGATGGGGTAAATCTGGGTCTTACTCTGTTAAGGAAGGTTACAACTACATGGATGCTATCAATAATGAGCGCACCAAGGAGACTAAGTGGAACAACGTTTGGGGAAAGGAGGGTCTCCCAAAAATAAACATTTTCTCTTAGACCCTTGCTCACAGAAAAACTTTAACTGCTGAACCCTCGAAGGTCCAGCCAGATGCATTTTATGCAAGGAAGCTGATGAAACGATTGACCATCTCTTCCTCGAGTGCAAATTCTCTATGGAGGTTTGGCACCGTGCTTTCCGAGAAATTCAACCAAACCCAATCCTTCCAACAAATGGGAATGATTTGTTTGCATGCCAACATGATTACTATCATTGTTCGTTGTCTAGGAAGCCGAACTTCAAAAGAGCTTGGGTCGCTTTTCCCAAATTTATTTGTTGGAAGTTATGGATTGCCAGGAATAATGAAATCTTTGAAGACATTAGGGCCACACCAGGAAAAGTCCTATCTTCTACAAAAGCACTCTGGATCGATTCTCTATCCTCGAGAGGTATGAAAAATATTAGCAAAGAGCCCTTAAATGTGGAAGAAAAAATATGGGTGGCAGAACTCTTGACCTCCACCCACTCCTCTCTCTCGGTTCATCCCCCAATGAAGCAAACCTCCCAGAATTAGCACATCATAAAGAAACCGGAGGAGCTTCAGCTTTGGATCAAGACAAATGGCTGTCACACTTTGTTCTTTGATGGAGCTTCGAAAGGTAACCCCGGGCGGGCATGTGCGAGAGGAGTTCTACTCGATCCCGAGGGAAATTAGGTGAAAGAATTTGCATGGGGAATTGAAAGGAGAACCAACAACGATGCAGAGTGGCTCGCTTTGATCAAAGGAATGGAAATCGCAAGAAAAGAAGAAATCAAGGATCTAGTGGCCATGGGAGACTCAATGCTGGTTGTCCGGGAAGCCAAAAATTTGGCCAAAAATCACAAAGAACCTGTCTCCAAGCTTCATCATATCTTCAATCACATGGTCAAATATTTCAACTTCATCAACTTCCTTCATGTCTTGAGGAACAACAACCATCAAGTTGATTTCATGGCAAATAAAGTTGCAGGTATGGACTGTGGAATCTCGACCAGTAATGGTCAAGATCTTGGCATCAATTGGGTGCCATGACCCTCCAGGTTTGACGATGGTTGCATTTCCTTCTCTTACACCTGGGAATGGCTTCACTCAGGAAGGGAAAGATCCAATTCCCTACATCTCGCTCGGTGGAAGAAGGAGTGTTAAGATTTGGGCATCTCCATGCTGCAAATTACTGATATGAGCATCTTCACGCTGCATCGCAACATAAATTTCAAGCATCGGATAGGAAACAACTCCAACAATTGGGTCGTTTATGGGGAGATAACAAGAGCTGAGAAGGTCAACAATGAAGTGATGTTGGGTAGAGGATGCATCTCAGTGGAAATAATGCAAGCTGATATTGAGCATCAGACTACTCGAAGCGTTGGAATTAGGCATAAATTGGGCGCAGCCAGCTGGTGAATGAACGGTTTAGTATCCAATTGTCCCCATCCCGATCATGGAAGGTATTGGAAGCTCCAGAAATCCTTTCTCTTCAACCTATTTCCTTTATCAGATATCATTTGTTGTAGTTCGCTATAGTTAAAGCATTATGAGGGAGTATTTTGGTTTCAAGTTAAATTTGAGTACGATAGTCCCAGTTCAGAGGAGTATTGTTGTGCTTAAGAAGAGTGAATTAAGGCAAGACTGAAAGATCAGAAAAGAGTATTGTGTGTTGTTCATAAGTTTTTGTGTAGATCGAAGTTTAGGTTATGTATTGTTCTTCATAGACTGGAAAGAGCAGAGCTAGGTTTCATGGCAGCTCTCAGCTTCAAGGATTAGTCTTCCCATTAATTTGTAACCTTGTTCCTCCTTTTCTTTTTTTATACAATCTATTTATCCGTTATTGTTAAAAAAAAGAAGGAGTAACCCAAATAGTTCCAACAATTAGCCAGACTTCAAGTAAAAAGCATGTTTCTGAGACCATACATTATTCACACAATTTTAAAGGCAAGCAGGATGAAGCCCCATACAGCATGAAGCCTTTACTAACTCCACACTCAAATTATTTGAAGGGTATCCACAATCATTGAAGTATTAGTCATATATAGATATTTGAAAAAAACAATACATACATGAAGCAAATAAACAAAATTTACCTCCAAAGGGAAGCAACTATGCTTTCAACCTAGTGTTGAACATTATATTGCTAGGACTGTCAGGCTATTGAAGGTTTTTGAGAATTAACATAGATATGATGAAGTAGCAAAACAAAGCTATACATGCTCTCTCTTTTCTCATCCTCCTCGCTTAGGTACCCATCCTCACTTTTATTGGAGACAAGTAGGCAATTGAAGAGGTCTAATTATTGCCTCTTGTATTTGCTCCATAAATTAATTTTTGGATTTTAAATTTATAGATCTAATAGAATTTTAAAGGTTATATAACCTAAGAAAAACTAAAGTCATATGTCAACTATGGGTATCAACTCAATTAGTGCGCACATGAAATAGTTCTAATGATGCATAAATTCTTCTAAAGTCCATCTAAACTTAATTTTGAATTTAAATGGCTCATTTGTTATTCATTCCTTTATTATATATATATTCTGCAACATGGAGGTGGGTGGGGGGAAGGATTTTTGGTCTCAGGGTTTCTTCAAAACCGTAGTTTTCTTTGCCAAGATGGAAGGAGATGACCCCTACCTTCCTTTGGTGGGCTATTCCGATGACAATTTGTCACATAAACATATTTTCACATCGCTACCTAGTGTTGCAACATTAGTTGATTTGATAGCGAATAGCCTAGCAGCTAAGATCACTAATATGAAAGCGTCTTGTAACAACAGTGGAGACCTAAGTGGAAGCCAATTTGGATCATTCCCACACGGCTCTTGATCGAAGGATAAGTGAGATGGTACTAGAGAGCAACGGAGTATTGGACGCCTTGACACAAATCACCTAGAGATTGAGGGCATTAGTGATCTATTACTTAGTGAGGTCGATAAGGGACTGGAGGTGGTTAAACTCATGTAGGCGAATACTGACCCTTATTCTATTGAATGTTGTGAGGAAAGGAAGAATATATTTGAGAAAAGAGTTGAAGAATTTGTAGGAACACCCTTCAAAGAAGCACAACCACATGAGGGGTTTAAACCAACACAACAAACCCTAGCCAGAAGAAATGTTGGAAGGTTATAAAAAATAGAGGTGGAGGTATTTATATGGTGGTGGGTAGAGATGTGCATCTGGAATAGATCTTGGATTTATTGGACACAACATTGGTTGGAAAATTTGCACAAAGAAGAGTGTCTATCAATCTTCTCAGATTGTGGGTTTCAAATTTCTAGAGAACTAATTTGAGATATTGCCTGGTATTCCATAGCCTGATGAAGGGATGGTGTGGTTTTATTTTCCACTCAAAAGATAATGCTCGATTAATACTGAAAGAGATTTGGTTCTTAAAATCTTCCTTATTATCATTAAATTTGTGGCATCCTTTATTTGATTCCTCTATTGAGAGGTCGGAGAGTACCCCAATTTCGGTCAACTTACCAGGACTTTTGATGGATTATTGGTTGAAGTAGGTGATTCGGACCATTAGGAACTAAAATAGGAGCACACTTTTAGTTAACAACATCTTTTTGTCCAATGGAACACAATCTATGGCTAAGGTTTTGATTAATTTGGACATTTCTAAGGGATTGTATGAGTTAGTGGAATTAGTTTCGAGACCTCGAAGTTATGTTCAGATACTTGATGACACTAATGTTTCATTTTAGTGTTTAAGATGTCATGAGTACGTCCATATAGTGGTTGATTGGTTGAGAACTTCCACTAGGAATATTTGGCAAAATTTGTCCACCTAGACTTCTAAGTCATAGAAGATAGAACCTATTGAGTCGTTGGTTTTCCTATCAGAGGTTTAGGCTGAAAAGATAGATTGGGATGCGGATCGATAGGAGGGTAGTGCTAAGAGAAATATTAAGGTTGGAAATATCTCTATTCATTTGATTGAAAGCTCAAGGTCAGTGCAATAAGAGGAGTTGAGTGAGGCGTAGGCTCTAATGGACGGATCATTTCCCCCTCCAATTGAACTTCAAAGGAAGACAATCATTGGCGAGGTATCAGGCCCTCCTTATGGTAAGTTATATTAATCCCTTTCTATTGAGATGATTCCGGAGTAGCATGTTGTTTTGAAGGATGGTGTTAAGGCCCATACCAGTCCCATGGTTGACATTTCTGCCACCAGTTCTGTTATAAAATCTAGGGTTACTAATTCGAAGGAACCTACTTTTAATAAAATCCTTAAGGAGTTTTCCGATTCTTTTCGTCATGATCCCTTGTCGACGGGTTCCTCATTCCTTTTAGACTCACTAGGGAGTTCTTCAAGGGGAGGGGTCATACAACCTCAGGCCTCGAGGAGTTGGATCTAGGTTGCAGTCTATCCAGTCTTGCGAGATAGGGGTTGATAGTTTGGTTAACTTGAGTGGGTTAATGGTCGGTAAGAAGTCCTCAATCTGGCATGCCCAGGAGAAAGCGGTTAGAGAAATCAACTAAGGTTGAAAAAAATCAATACCATGGGTACTTACAGTAGAAAAACCCATGTAGAGGTTCCCCCATGAAGCTCATCTCCATCAATGTTTGAGGGCTAGGGGGGCGAGCCAAGAAACTAGCCCTAAAGAGATTTGTGGGGGTTGAGAAGTCGGATGAGTTGTTGCTTCAAGAGATGATGAGCAAGGGGTCACAATTGGTGAATGAACTACAAAACATATTGTCGAGTTAGGATTTTCAACCCATTGATTCTTTTGTACATTTAGAGGGAGTAATTATAGGCTGGAACCAGTGCTTACAGCTAATCAATTCTTTTTCCATTCATTCAATTTTGTGCATAGAACTATACTGCTGAAGTTTTGGATTCTTTGTCTTGTTGTTAAACATTTATGGTCCTTATGAGGACAAACCACTGTTTTGTGAGCGCCTCTTTCAAATACAAGTGTGTAAAAGTGATAATTTTATTATGGGAGGAGATTTAAATTTCACATTATCACATACTGAGTTATGGAGGAATATTGCTTGAGTTGATAGGTTGGTTGTGTTGATGTATATGTACCTTAGGAATGTATTTCACATATATGTATATTGTATTCCTATAGAGATGTTATTATTCCTCTATACGGAAGTGTCGTCATTTATATTGTAAGTATCGTAACTTATACTTGATGGGTTATTAGACCACCTTGTTGGGGTCGGCCCTGTATAAGTCATGTGGGTCAAAGGGTTATTAGACCACCCTATTGGGGTTCGGCCATGTGGGTCAAAGGGTTATTAGACCACCCTAGTGGGGGTCGGCCCAGTCAGCATTATGTTAAGTGGTTAAGTTGAGGCCGACCTAGTTGAGTAAAGGTCAAGTCAAGTTAGTGTATAAATAAAGAGTGTGTCTCTCTCATTTTACACATTCTATTCTCTCACTCACACTTGGGAGAGTGGTGCACTTGTGGAGGAGGAGGCTCTGCTGCTATGAGAAGACTATCTCTTGTATTCTGGTTGTATCATTGCTCTATCTATCTGTGAGGAAGTTATTGGGGTTTTTCACCTTTATGGTTTTCCCCAAGTAAACTCTGTGTCTCTTGTGTGCTTGCATTATTGTGTCCATGATTGATATGTTGTACATGTTGTTCTCTCAGTTAAGATCCTAGATCAGATTGAAGTAAATTCTGAAAATTTAACAGGTTGCTTTACTAATAAATCTTTTGGATGAGGTTGATTCGGTAGACGCTGAACCTTTAGAATTGAAACCTACGTGGTCCAATAACAGAGGAAGCGTAGGGTGTGTTGCAAAGCACCTAGACATATTTATAATGAATCGAGTCATTATTCCAATAGGTAAATCAGGTACAGTCATGGACACATTGCACCAAATTTTCCAACCATTTCTCGATTTGTTTTGAACTAGATTCGCCACAAAAGAAGCTAGGTTCATCGTTCAAATATAATCCTGGGTGGTTTCAAGAAGAAGAGTTCGTTACATTGGTCCATTATGATCCATATAGTGGTTTATCCCCTTGTGAACAATTTACTCAATCCATTACAACTGTCAAAACTAGTGTAGTTGACTAGCTCGCAAAGAGGTGGTGGGAAAGAGATAAAAGGTTGAAATAAAGAGAAGGAGAGTTGGAGATAATGTTAGTCCAAGTTGGATTTATTATGAGCAAGCTGGATCTGCAGAGAATTAAAGAGTTGGAGGATAAGAAATATAAATTGTTACTTCACAAAGAGAGAGATTGGTAGTTAAAAAGTAGAGCAGCGTGGCTCAATCTGGGGATAACAACACAAAGTACTTCCATAACTTTGCTTCTCACAGGAGGAGGCAGAATACGATATGGGAATTGCCAAATGAGGATGGCGAACATGTTCGTGATTTTTAGGAATTGGAGGCTTTAGCAGTGAATAATTTTAGTGCACTAGGCATATTCAGTCTACCAAAAATACTTCATATTTCCTACGCATGTTGGATGAGGATATGTGCAACTAGTTGTATAGGACAATATGTAGAGAGGAATTATTGCTTTCTCTAACTTCTCTAAGTAAAGACAAGATCCCAAGGCCCAATGGGTGGGCAGTCGAGTTCTACATTGACTTCTTCATTTTGGTGGGTGAAGATTTACAGAGGGTGGTGGAAAATGTCTATTTTTTCGGGAAGGTGCCACAGAATATAAATTCCACGTTTAATGCACTTATTCCTAAGAAATATTGTCCTACTTCATTTGAGAGATTTTGACCATTTTCTCTTTGCAACTGCTTATATAAGATAATCTTGAAGATTTTAGCTTCTCGTTTAAAGCCAATTTTCTTGAACTATATGTCCAAAGAACAACTAGTTTTTCTAAATGGCCGGCAGATCCACTAGTTATAAGCTC
The DNA here is from genome assembly GCA_027924585.1 of Larix kaempferi. Lineage (NCBI taxonomy): Eukaryota > Viridiplantae > Streptophyta > Pinopsida > Pinales > Pinaceae > Larix > Larix kaempferi. The sequence continues at coordinate 11,611,457 of BSBM01000322.1, read as the reverse complement.
AAGGTAGAAGGTTATTCATACAATTAAAACAAGGCATCTATAGGAAGTCATTCTCAAAATAGATTTGTTGAAATCATATGACCATGTGTCATGGTTATTTCTCCATTTATTATTAATACATTTGGGGTTTACATTGCCACTGGTTCGATGGATTATGGAGTGCATTTGGTTATTTAATTTTTAATGGTGTTGCTACAAAAACAAATCAAGGCTCGAGAGGTTTATGACAAAGATGTCCACTATATCCGTAGCTCTTCCTGCCAGTAGCTAAAGGACTAAGTAGATAATTGTTGAATGCAAAGGATAACAATCTATTTTTAGGAGTCAACCTCAACAAATATGTAAAGATCAAACATCTACTGTTTGTAGATGATGTGTTATGTTTCAGTCTTTTGAACGGCTGTGAAGGGGCTTGCCTAGCTGATAATTTTAATACTTTCAAAAACGCGATGGGGATGCAGGTGAATGAGACAAAGTCAACATTATATTTAAATGAAGCAAGAGATGCAGAGGAAGAGGGGGTAAGGAGAACACTCCCTTTCCCATAGTTTGGATTAGATATTGGCTTAAATATTTTGGTTATCAAATTAAGGAAAATGGATACACAAAAAAAAGTTGTTCATGGATGGTAACGAAAATAGAGAAGTAAATTAATGTCACCTACCCAAATTTTGAGACTATTTATTTTAATTTCAAAAACATTATGTTAAATTATAATTACAAAGTTTTGTAATTATGACCAAATCTGGTCAAGGACGATTGTAATAAACATATTTTTATTATTTAATAAATTAAAACAGGAGACAAACACCCAAGGGAACTGTTAAATGAGTGTTCACTGACCCACTAGGAGGAATGGAAGTTGTTAGAAGGCATGGGACAAATGTCAGCATTTGCACTCCACCACTAGCTGTTGGTTATGGGACAACAACCCCTAAAATTGTGGCATTATCCCCTAGGTGGGTGGAGCAAAGCTGTTAGCTCATTAATGACCATGTTAACCACTAAAAAGGCCTATGTAGCCTAGATAAGGCAATTCGAATTGAGCAGGGAGCTCTACATGATTTTCTACAGAAATAATTACTAAAGTGTATCAGGTGATCACTGAGAGATTCGAATAGGGAGTCTAAGTGGAAGTGCATTGTGAGGCTGCTGAAATATTTTGAGAAGGGAACCAGAGGTGCTGGAGCAGATCTCTTTGACTACTAAGTCTATAGGACTGAATAATCCAAATTGCTGCTGCAAGTTGATGACCTAAAGCTTCTACAGATTCTTCTTCCTAGTGGTTCAGTGAACAAGCTTGGGGGTCCTAAGGCAAGTAAATTGGCTTTCTTTAGGAATAGGTTGGGTGGAACAGGCTCCTTGGGTTGTTTGTTTCCCTACATTCACCAGGTTCTACTGTTATGTCCTGTTCATTTTCAGTTATATGTTTTCTGCATTTGTAGGTTTAGTATTTACAATTAATAGCATACAGAAGTAATTGTTTCATTTTCTGACCTAAGCATGACTTTGTATAATGTTGGTTAAGTAAGGGAGATGATTGATTAAATATCTTCTCTGTATTTTTCCCCATGCTGTCTTCTGCATAGTACTCTAGTATAGAGAAGAAAATTTTAAGATAGATGATTTGATAGGCCGATTGCCAATGAATGAAGAGACTAATGTTGTTGACTTTCACTAAATTTTCTTATCAAACCTGTTCTATGATATGGATTTATGTCTAGATTTAGGATCGAAATGATATTTCTTAGTATAGGCATTCTAATGTTATTTTTCACATACTATCATAAATGAATAACACTTTTTTGTATGAAAAACCTAGGGTTTATACTTAGGTTATTTATTTCTTTCCAGATTTCACATATACTGCATTATACTATCTTTTCATTCAAAGTCAATAAAAGTATCTTAAGTTCATTGCGTTTCCTTCATCAATATTCATGATTTAAACTTAGCATTTTTCCATTATTTAAAATAATCTACTATGTACTAACATCTGCAAAAAGGATTATGTTATGTTTTATTTTAGAAAGTCTTCCATATAGTTTTATAAACAAAACAATTATCATTCTACAACAGAAGATGCAATACTGAACTTTCAACTGTTCAAAGATGCAAACTTCTGCAGGTTCGTTTTTAAAACCCTAAGACCATTTTATGGCCAGCCTACAGTCTACACTTACAATCATAAAACCTATTTTATTATATCAATTTCCTTTCCAAAATCAAACGAAATTTTATTGTTCGACTACCACTTTTACGATAGCTATTTATACACAACCATTGCAGACAAGAGTATTGTTATCAACCATAATATTCATTAAGTGATGGTTCATTACCATTTACTGAGTTTCATCACCATCCCAAACTTTAAATTGAAACGATACAAACACAGGATTTACTCGTTTGTGAAATAAGTTGGTCTACGGCTCTCGACCAGAATCAACCCAACATTTCCTAGTCAATCTATCAATTGCATGATTTTAGAAACCATTCAAATCTATATTAAGTTTGGTTTCATTATAAAACTCAGCTTCACATTACCATTCAAACATTGGAGTAAACTGTATAACTTAGAACTCTATTTTCGAAAAATTATTTATCTCTGAGCCCAAAACTATTAATTAAAACACTGTATCTTTCATTAAATTCGACCGAGGGTTCATCCCTGTGACAAATACATCTGCAACAAGTTTACTCTTTCAACAAGAGGTACAACAAAACGGTGCAGAGCATAGTATCAAGACAAGTCGAGGATTCTAACCCCGGAATACTTATCTTTAGCTCTCAAAAAAATTACAAACACTGGACAGAAACCTTTCCAGGAACCAATACTGACTCTCATCAAACATCTAGCACCGTCCATAGCATGCCAGGAGAACCTACGAGGTTTACGAACCACCGAGGCTTACCGATGGTTGAGCAGCATGTCTTCCACCGAGTCTCAAGCCCGTATCCCTTCGATGAAAGTATTACCTGCATTCAAATCTTTCGGAAGTTAAACCTAGTTTTCGCAGAAATTCAAATAATTATATAAAGTAGCGCAAATAAATATAGTTCAATCAATACTTGAGTAATGTATCACCTAGGACCAAGACGCCAATAGCAAACACAGTAAGAATTATCTAACCAACACAATGAAGAAGAGTTTTAGACTCCAAGCACCACCATCGCCTTCATACAAAAGAACTGATATTTGGTTCAAAACTATACTCCAAAAGACCAGCAGAAAACTCTGAGTAACTTCTACTTAAACAGCATCGAAGTCTGCATTTGTGGTTCAGCTCTACAGGAAGACTTGAACTGGAACTAATAAGTTTTTCCACAGGTCCTAGGATCGAACTCGAGGAAGGAGTCCTCCGAACCCTAACTTTCAAACCCTACATTGTAGCAGGCTGTCGGCTTCTCCATTCTATCACTACCATGAGAAATGAAGGCCAATGAAACACTTCAACGATACATACAACGAAAGACTAGGGTTTCATTCCAAAGCCCAAGAACAAGTGAGATCAACAATGGAGATGTTGCCAACCAGGCACGTCAAGAAATGGGTAACCATTGCATTAATTCTTATTTAATATCACATCTACCACGATGCCAGCCCTGTCGACCAAGTATCAAAGTAATGTACAACTCGACAAAATGGTAGCATTTGGAATCACTATCACGTGCACTACAGCCACGATGGCACCCACTTGGAAGTCCACGCAACACTGTCGGTAGGTGATATTAATGTTAGACTTGTTACAAAAACCTACCAACATGCTAAACATTCAATGCCTGTTCTTTATCACATCTCAGTACCAGTTAGGGATAGAAGCATATTAATTCTTTGCATATTCCATGTATAAAGTCGACACTTGTTTATATAATACATTCCAAAGGTTTTAATCGTAGAATGCAAAGTTATTATGGGTGCATAGTTTACTAAATGACTTCATATCTATATAGATCGCAATCATAAAAGTTATTCAATACTTTGTGTATAGTTAGGATTCCATATTATACACATCGTAACATTGGTTCATATTGCTATCTCTATTTTACAAGGTCCTATAACATATACAATGTTTAGATATTAAAATAAAAAGGTCTAAATCCCATAGTGTAGTAATTTCACATTAGTATTATCATAATATGATGGTAATATTATAATAGACATTGCTATAATAGTATAGTTCTATATGCATTTATAAATGGAGAATTATAGGAGCTACCATAGTTATTTTGATAATTTCGAGTTAAATCCACGCATTGAAATAACATTGGGTTCAAGTTTTCATAATGTAAAAACATCATATAAGTCGAATTATTCACATAATAAGTGTACATATTATTACCATTCCTTGCATAATGGCGAAATGACGACAGGATTCTAATAGCACTGATAATCTTGTAAACTAGCACGTAAACGAGAAGTAGGACAAAGATCCATACCTTTGATAACTTTCATACGAGGAAGTACTTAAAGTTTTCACATTACATTGACGACTAATTGAAAAACATAATTACTCTTAACACTTGAATTGTCGTAATGCTCTTACCTGCGTTTCTGCACAAGGAAATAGGTTCAAATGCTTTAGCTAACATAGCTAAGTAAACCTTAGGGTACCTCGTAGGACCCCCTTCGTCATCATCCAAGAACAACTGTCAATACTTGATCAAGAAAATATATCATAAGATAAACTTAATTACAGCATGTAGATTACAATTAAACACAAGCATAACTAATGATGTATTTTGTGTTTTAAAGTGTAAATTGTCGTTATCGTAATTTGTCATTAATTAAAAGATTAGTATATATTTTATTTCCGCATTAGCAAATTCAGTATTTATAGCTACTTAAAAAAATTTAAAATTTTTTGTGATTTTTCGGGATGTTACAATTAAATTTTGGTGTAACAAGTGGCTATCATGTGGGGGATGTTTGATTTTGGTGAAATCAGTCCTTGAGGTGATTCCTGTATACTGGAGTACCCTTGCATACATTCCCAAAGGAACTTTAGAAAATATAAGGAAGCTATGCTTCAATTTTATTTGGAAAGGTTCAGGTAATTAAAAGGTTCTCATTGGGTCAACTAGAAAAAGGAGGCTCTACCGAAGTCTGTGGTGGGATGGGGCATCAAATATACATTATTTTCCATTCGATCATAGGCGGTGAAATCACTGTGGAATGTGATGAAAAAAGAGAGTCTTAGAAGCAAATTCTTATACAAAAATATATGGCTCGACAATCTTAGCGATTGGGTCCGAAAGAGGCCTAAGAGTATAAAAAATGCACCGAACCAGTGCAAGGCACTCACACTAGCATTTCCCTTAGTTGGGAGTTACTTAGCATGGAAGGTGGGAACTGGACATGAAATATGAGTCGGTTGCGATGCCATAGTCAGGTGCAATCCCAAGATCTACTTGCTAGATGAGCTCATTCTCCATATACAGGATTCAGGAAGGAACAAACTTAATTAGATAGTGAACAAGTAAACTATTGATATGTGGAATCAAGGATGGAAATCAAGAAAATGAAATCGGCATTACAATGGAACATATCTTAGTTTGGAATACATTTCTCGGGGAATTAAAGAAAGCTCATATTAGAATTACCAAGGAGAAAGACTCCTTGATGTGGATCTACAATGAGTTTAGGGGCGTCTACTCGAAAAAACTAGGATACGAGGCATGGATTAGAGTAACAGAAGTCCGTGAAAAGTGGTGGTGTAAGCATGTTTGGAAGTTGTTATCTCCATTAAAAATCCACATTCTAATGTGGCGTGCATTGAATGGGAAAGTGTTAACCTGGGATCGGTTGATGCAAAGGGGAAAATAAGGGTTGGGGATCTATTTATTATGTAGAATTGATTCAGAGACCAATACCCATCTATTTGTTAATTGTCCATTCATGGTGCAAGTTTGGATCAAATTAGAAAGAGAGGTAGGGATTCAAGGGCTCTAGAAAGAGGTATTTGTTGATCAATGCTTAGAGTCTTGGGTTAGGAACACATCATTATGATAGTTGAGGACACTTCCGTTTCTAGTGTGTTAGGGTATATGGGTGGCACATAATCAAATTACATTTGAAGATTGATATATCCCTTCTTTCCAAGTCATAAGACAAGCTATCTCTCTCCATAAACACGTTATGGATGTGGGATCACTCAAGAAACCCCAAATTATGAAGGAAGTTCACTTGGATAGATCCATTCCTTGGGAATACTTCGACGGAGCTTGTAGGTTATAGGATTCATTCATGGGGTTGGGCTTCTATTTTTATCTATCTAAAGCTCAGGTCTTTCACTTTAAAGCAAAAGCAGGTAGAGGCACACACAACATGGGGGAATTTATCTTACCTTTTTATCTTCTGAAATTTGTTATTATATCCAATCTTTTGATGTTGCAGGTTAAAGGAGACTCACTATTAACCATGAGTTGGATGCAGGACAAAGTTATGATAGTGAACATCTCCCTGTTTGGTCTAGCTGATGGTTTGAAAAGATTAAGGACACAATTCTAGCATGTCGATTTCCAACATGTTTTATGTGAACGAAATATGGAAGTTGATGATCTCTTGAAAGTTGGACTGCTCCTTGAGGAGAATACCTTCATATCCGAGGAATATTTGGAATCAAATTTCCAGTCTAGAAGGACATATCAGCTAGTAATTTTTTTAAAAGTCACTTTATTGTTATTCTTTGAAAGACGTTATGATGTGATTTTGGAAGGGATAAAGAGGTCTACAGGCCTGGTAGTTGTTCATTTTGACAGGTACATGTTTAGTTGTTAAGTTTTTGAATCTAGTCCATAGAGTTGTTTAGATGGGAAGGGATATATTTTGATGCATAGTTTATGAATTGGTTCACTAAGCCTCACTAAATTTTGGTGCTCCAAAGCATATGAATATATTAAAACAAATATAGTTAAAATTTTGTTGTTCAGTATCACCAATTAACATTCCATAATAAGATAAACATAAATATACAAATAAAAGTCCATCAAAATGTGCTCAATAACCATCCACAACATGCACTAATGTTGATTCATTGGGCAAAATGTATCACAAGATCTTTGTGCATTAATTACAATATTTTACGTGGCGAGAACTACTTCTGATATATTTCATGATACATGACCTTAATAATGTGGATCACATCCCAATTATCAGTTTGGACTGGGGTCCACTCTTGTAGTTTATCAAAGGATTTAATGGTAGGTTTTCCATCAATAGTTGGTAAAGACAAAATACCTTGCTAATTATCCTTACAGATCCTAACATTAACATGCAAAAATCTAAATCAAACAACTATAACCAAACCATAACCTCTTCGTTTAACCATGCATGCTTGCACTACCTAAGATTGAGTAGCAAGGGTGTCTGTATGTCATAAGGAATTGATATAAAAACATGATCAGGGTAACAAGATGATAATATGGAAAAGGAGACATGTTGGCAAGCAATTAATTATAGGAATCAAACTTTCTTCACCTACCATTACTCCTGTTAACACTTTCTTTCAAGAAAATTATCATAAAAAATAATTCGTCCTACCAAACATTCAACACAGTAACCATACTTGAAAGTTATCCAAAAAAATATGCCCCTATACTTTACTGCCCTACAAACATGGGCTAACAAAAAGGACATGAGCCATACATGCATTTAAAACATAAATTTAGCCCATGGGAACAACTGAGAAAAGGGCATCGATATGGATATTAACATCAACCCCTTTTCTTTATTTGTAACAAAATGAGATAAAATTATGCATATCAACAACGCTAAACATGCACCAACAACATCTTTTTATACCCCATGCATAATATGCTTGGTATAATAGAGGAACATCAAACTTCTCAAATGACCAATATCTACTATCAATCAAAACCATAAATATCATTTAAAGAATATGGATAATCCACTACCCAACTAGTCATGGCCTGCACTTAATGTCATCAAGGGCAAGGTCTATCATGATAGAATACCTAGAATAATCAACCCAAGCATCGTGTATATTATGCAAGTGTTGAGTATAAACCCACTGAATTACCATAACAAAACATCACAAACCATATGAAACATTGCTAGCAAGGTTAGGTTATGACTCAAATAAAATGTGTGGGAAAGAAAATGAAAATAAATACATAGGGTCCTTTCATTTAAAAAAAGCTAAAATGAGAGTTTGATCGAGGTTGTAACAAGCCAAGAAATCATGTGTTATACAAAATGTATGGTTGAGACCTTGGGTCGATATTTCAATGATACATTGTATGACATCCTAGAGTAGAAATAAACAATAAAAGACTTCAGACCCAGATGCATGTGAGCAGTCAAAGAAAGTTGGACCTCTATATGCAAGGCTGACTTCAACAAACAAAAATGAAACTAGGAATAGTGGGTTGGAACCACAAAGGTAAAATGCGTTACAATTTGGAGGGTCGGAGGTCACACATAACAACCATTACCAACCTACTTAGGCATGAAAAATACACAAATAGTGAAGAATTCCATGATAAACAATTCAAATTGACAATGTAGTATTCCAATGTGCTCCCATTTTATTGGGGATATTTGATTAGTACAAACAAGACATTATAGTAGAATTCCTTTAATGTGTTTTCCCTCTATGAATAGTTTAATGATTAATCTATGCATATCTCATTTTGTTGATCATAGAGAGTTGTGGTACTATCTAAATCATATTTTTCCATATCCATACAAATTAAGCAACTATGTTTAGGATGAACACCAACATATCACATGTTGTATGGCATCACCAAATAATACAACCTTCCTTTATACAATAGGCATTATATGGTGTTGAACTACACGCCTCTACATAAAACTTGCAAATTCTCTACCAAATATGTTTCCCTTGGAGAAGTAGTTTATAAAATGAGCTAGAAAATTTGAATAAGCCATCAAAATATTCATTGTTAGTTGAGTCTTAAACATAGGAATCCCAAATTTTGATATTTGAACATGTGATTTAGTCATGTAACAAATGAACCTCGACAATGAATATTTTTATTTATATGATCATTGATCTTTGAACCTACAATTAACGAGGCTTCGTATAGATTACTTCTTTATTAAAATACAAAGTCTAGATTTAGACGTGGATGGTACTTGTGCTTTATTGCATCAATCAAAGTTTCTAGTGTTTCGAGTAAACCAAAAGGAAAACTATTATTCTAATTAGTGTTTGTTCAAATTAGATTCACAACATAAATGAATGACAATGTATGTATTTGAGTTTCCTTTTCTCTCCAACATTGTATTATCTGCAACAAGAAAAGGGCAGGAGAAGTAACTTCCTTCTAAGTTGAATTTACTTCTTATGGCATGGAGCCATTGCAATGGATATTTTAAAAAAAAATGGTAGCTTCCATATGCTTTTTAGATTTGTATTGGCACCGATATGACCTCAAGGGGGGGAATATATGGGGTTAAGTGTAAATGTAATAGGGGTTGGCCTAATAAAGGGACCACACGTGTGTGCGTGTGTGTGTGTGTGTGTGTGAGAGAGAGAGAGAGAGAGAGAGAGAGAGAGAGAGAGAGAGAATTTCTCTTTTGTATGTTTGGGAGAGATGTTCCATGTTCACATCTTGTGTAAATTGTGTGTACTTTGGTTTATTGTGCTTTGGTTTATTGAGAGAATTTCATATTATTTAAGTTAATATTTTTTAACTCATCGCTTTTATCTCTTTGGGATTTGTGATCCATATTCACATCTTATGTACATTGTGCGCACTTTGGTTTATTGTGCTATTTTTTCCAAATCCTCAAAATAGCACAATAAACCAAAGTGCGCACAATGTTCATAAGATGTGAATATGGATCACAAATCCCAAAGAGATAAAAGCGATGAGTTAAAAAATATTAACTTAAATAATATGAAATTCTCTCAATAAACCAAAGTACACACAATTTACACAAGATGTGAACATGGAACATCTCTCCCAAACATACAAAAGAGATAGAGAATAGAAGCCCCTCCCTAAATAACCCAATACATTCATTTATTTGAGTCATATATTCATCTCTCAATAATGACTACATTGACCTCTCTCTCTATATACATTGACCTCTCTCTATATACACATATTATCACTCATTGCACATGTGGCCCCTTTATTAGGTTGATCCTTATTACATATATAATTATCATTTGCATATACATTTAAGCCCATATATGCCCCCCTTGGGTTCATATGAAGCACTATGTGAAAAACATAACTAACTACTTTCAATACCAAAATTTAACCCATTAACATAAATTTATGACAAAACATATGAGTCAAGTATATATTATTTTGAATATGTTTAGAACAATTATATGATAGGTAGGAAACTATAGTTCCATAATATAGAGGAAGATGATTGGTAAGCTCCATCTTCTATAGATGTTCTAATTGATACAAGGTGGCATAATTGGACTATGTTAACTATGATTAATGGATGACACCTTGATAAATAAAGTAAAGTTATTTGTCTAGCCTAATATACTTCAATGCTCTCAAAGCACCTATTATACACAATTATTTAAAATAGGTGCAGTGATTAGAGACATATGAGCTTTTAGGATCTCATTACAATCTGCATTGAGATTTTATGTCTATAACATTTTTTTTAACAGAAACGAGTAGATTCATAATATACAAATATCCATACAATATGGCATGCAATGGTACACTACAAGTCCAGACAGAGTTCAAAATTGATTGGATGTCCAAAAATATGCTTGAAAGCATTATGTAGTGTAGCTTAGATATGGAAATGAAATAAAATAAGAGGTATTAGGAATCCTCCACACTTTATTAATATCAAACCTTTAAGGTATACCAACACCTTACACTTGATCCTTTTATGGAAGGATGTTGTAGTGTAGCTTAGTTATGGAAGTGAAATCACAAAAGAGATATCATAAATACTTCACACTTTATTAATATAAAACCTGTAAGGTAGGGAAACACCTTACAACTGATCCTTTTATGGAAGGATCCACTCTCATTCACTTGCCTCTTCAAGGGGGTAACCTCCTATGAGCTAAGCTCTAAATACAATATTCTCTAGCACATTACTCATCATAAAGACTCCATCCTTATTTATAGATCACAATTCAAATCCAACAATAACAACCTCCTAATTACCTAGTGGACCTTCTTTAATGAGGCCCCATTACATTTATTCACTAATAACTACCATAGTGGGCCTTATTTAATAATAAAAAACGTAGTAGACTTAGTCCACTTTACATTGAATGGCCTTCACTATTACTCTAATGGGACCTTCCACCCCCCATTACACCCCCAGGGAGGGTCATAACACTCCAAACCCCTTAGAAAAGTGTTTCCCTCAATGCTTGATGTGAAGAGGTACAACCATAAACCAAGGTCCCATGGACGAATGTTGACCTCCATGTTGAAGTAGGTTGAGGAACCAGGGTCCCAGGTACAAGTGTTGACCACCATGTTGAAGTAATTAAACCAGCTCCATATTAAGCCTGCATCCAATATTCATGTGCTCTGGTTGACACCCCATTTATGACACCTAAGCTCCATGAACCACTGAGTGTTATGCATCAAATTCCCATGATGTTCATGTGGATCCAAATAAGTATAACCATCCAAAAAAAAAATATTCTATATAGCAATAAAAGGATGGATCCATGAGGAACTCTACTACTGTATTCAAATCATACTAGAAATTAGTAGGAACCACCTATTGTCCATAAGTTTCTCTTCATATAATGTAGAAAAGTCATCAAAAAGAAGATGGAAGTAGTTGTCTTCCAAAAAATTACAACTATCTGTATACCAATCATCATAATCATCCTCTAAATCATACCAAGTATCTATTTAATTATTGTACTTTCTCTGGATTAGAGGATATGTTCCATGAAGGATACAACACTCCTTGAATTCATGGGTTAGCTTCTTCATATTTTCACAATTTGCAAACATATACTGGTCTACCTTCTTCATTTTTTTCACAATTTGTAGACATATCCTAGGGAACCTTCTTCATATTTTCATAATTTATAGACATATCTTGGAAATAATTGGTCACAAACATACAATCCTTCCAAGGCATGTTCCACCATCTTTCCATTCTTCAATTTTGTGAGGGTTTGAGAATGGAATTTTGCAAGGGCTATGTCATACTAGATATTGGTTGTAAATAGGAAATATAATATGCCATATGGAATCCTTGGAAATTTACGATCCATTGGCATTGATCTGGTTGTAATTTGATCACCCTGTCAAAAGTTATGTCCTCTACAAGGTCTGTGGTAGTCCCAAGAAGCCCTGAAAAAGGTAGATTTCAAATGACAACATCTTCGTCATCTAGACTCTATTTTGAGCGATTTTTTTTTTAAATTGTGTAATTTCCAAGAGAAACTCAGATCTGTAATCAATTTCTACGAATTCTTTCAAACATACTAAAAATGGATCTAAGTTCCATGGCCATGTTTTGTTTTTTTCGTTGAAAGCCTTAAAACAAATCTATAGTTTTGGCCCTAGAAAGTGCTCCAATACCAATTGTAGTGTACCGTAGATATGAAGATGTTTTTTTAAAGCCAACCTGAGATATGAAAATGTTACCACATACAAGACATCCAAGAATATAAAATTATCCACTCTTTATTATTATCAAAACCCTTGCAGTAGGGTAACACCTTACAATTGATCCTTTTATGGAAGGATCCACTCTTGTTCACTTGCCTCTTCAAGGGGGAAACCTCCTATGAGCTAAGCTCAAATTAGGACATTCTTTCACACATGCTTCATAAGGATGAATCCATTCTTATTTGTATATCCAAGAGAACTCTAACCCTAACAACCTCCTAACTACCTAGTGGACCTTCTTTAATGAGGTCCCATTATATTTATTCAATAATAACTACCATTGCAGACCTTATTAATAATAACAAACATAGTGGACTTAGTCCTCCTTACATTGAATGGAATCCACTATTAATACTTTAATGGGCTCTTCACCCCTGCATTACACCCCTAGGGAGGGTCCTAGCACATTATATCATGTCTATATATACTACCTATTTTTTCCAGAAAAAATGTTTATATCTATAAATCCTAATGAATTGGCCTACTATTAAAATTCATTGAAAATACATAAGAACCTAGAATCATGAAGAAAAATCATGCTCGTCTTGGGCTTCTTCTATAGCAACATCTTCATTCCCTAAATTTACAATGTTCTACCCAACTAGTGCTTTATCTATTGGTCCTCCAAAAACCTATTGCATTGTAGCATCTTTCAATTGCTCCTGCTTGACTGATCCTATTGAATATACAAGATTACTAATCAAGGATTGTGAATTGTGAGAGAAACCAAGAATTATATTATAATGCATGTCAAACTCCAAAATTTTATCAATGTTCTTAATCTAAAACTCCATAGTAATTTCTAAAACAACCTTCCTAGACAATAGGGTTTCCAATTGCCCATTCACGTGCATGTATGCTTTTATTGTAAACCATTGATTTGATTGATGAAGCTTCTTATGGATTTTCTAATGTTGATAACCCCTCAATTTCGTATTTCCAATAGAGTTGTATTCTTTCGAATTGCAAACACTACATGAATACCCATCTCTTCACCCGACACAAACCCAAGGGAAAGAAACCAACTTAACACTGCAAGAGGGGGAACCTACAAGAATTTTGATACCTAGGTCGGGATTGAAATGCCTCTCCATCCAAATTACTAGTTTATTCCAAGCGGATGAGCCAAGTCTATATGAAAAATCCCAATATTTCACCATAATAACAACCTTGAAATCATTGTTATGGGATGACCATTCATATTAGAGTTAATACACAAACTTCAAGCCATGAAGGTGAAGTCTGAGACAGGTACATGATAGAGGGGAGGAATTAAGGCCTTCTCCTTGATCCTAGATTTTTCACAAGTGTCTTTGATTCTTGAATTTAGAAAATGCATAAATGACATTACCTTTAAAGCTTAAGTAATTGACATTAATATGGGGTATCCCCCATTTTTTACTAAAACAATTTGATTTCAATATATAGCTTGATTTTCCATCTCATTGGCCTTTGAGTTGCATGAACACCTAATGTGGAAATACTCTATCTTCTCAAAATGAGTAACTAGCCCTTTAATTTGCTCAATTATTTTGAATAATAATGATCTTCTTCTTGTTTTGTCCCTTATCACTTGATTAATAATGATTACAAAACTCCAAAGACCATGACATTCTTAACATTTTGCTCGCAGCGTATTTCCAATCCAAGATGTAGAGCATATACTTTTTCCATATTATTTGTTGTTACTATGGGTCACCATTCAAATGAGACTTATTGTTCTCCTCTAGGGCTTAAGATCACCCCCCCCACCCGCATCTTCCACCCTTATACAAGGAAAACCTAGGAAAATACATGATTGTAGATTTACAAGGGTAAGTTGTTTAATTAATCACTATGATGTGCACATACCAAACTCTTATCTATATGTTTTGTGAGTACACCAGAGGGGTAAGCCAAGGTCACTCAGATCATATATGGGATTTTAGAGAATGGGGGAGAAAGCAAAAGTTTATTGTCTCGTAACCACTTTTTAGGATTTTAGTTATCTTTAACTATAAGGCTTGCTTGCACTATCTGCATTCATATACTTATAATAGTTTTAGTTTATCGGTTTTTTTTTTTTACGTTTGATCTTGTTTTTTTCTATAATAAATACAACTTCCAAAAGATTGCCATAAATGCAATGGTTGAATTGTCGACACACTATTCCTCAAGATGATTTAGTATAATCTTATAATCAAGGAGGACAAAGGTACTACAATTTCAAATTATCAGAAAAGTTTGATGTGCAATATATATTATATGTTTCCTGGAAAATATGTTCTTTGGCCAAAAAATTAAAATAATAAAGTCACACATCATTTATTTGTATTGTTATTGATGAAGTTGAATGGATTTTTTTCCCAAGGAATAATCTCATGGGAAATCGTTTGAGTACTTCCCCATGGTCCATGGATGCTAAATGGAGTAAATCGTCAACCTTGATTTACAGATTCTAACTTAGAGGGGATGAAGAGAATCGAACATATGACCTCCCCAACTTCGAAGGAGAGATCTCACACCTGGTTCATTACCGCTTGAGCTAACCCTCAAGGCTAATGAAGAAGAATAAATTACTCAAACAATATCTCAAACTATTAATATAATATGTGACATCAACAAGAAATAAGGGATGCATCATTAATTCTTTTGGGGGTTTTCGCTTCGGAGGACTTAAAAAATTATATTGTTTTAAAGAAATCATATATTTGGAGGAAAGTTTATAGAAACACTTGTGACAATTACAACTATGGATCCTACAGTACTTTTGGGAAATCCAAATGAAAGGACTCTGAAAACCCATAGGATAGGTCAAATGAAAATGAACTCAACTTGGACAACAGTGAAGACAATGTGGTTTATGAGGATGAAGGTTATTAATGAGCACACTACAATTCTATAGTAAATTGTTTAAGGAAATCCACACCCACCCCCTCAGAAAGTTTAAGATTTAGGTATCTTGGATATTTTTTGTATTACCTAAATAATATTAGAAACCGCAATATTTTCTTTCTTTCTTCGTGAAATGCATATCCTAGGGAAACCCACCAAGTACTTCCCTTCATTGTAAGGATGGCACATGTAAATTTTTACTTCTCAAATAGGCTACTAGTTAAAATTAGATTACTATTTAATACACTATCTCATTCAACATTCAACTGCAAATGAAATTTAAATCATAAACATGTCTGAACTAGAAGCACATGAGAATTTTACCAAAAAGAGTGAGTGTAGAATTAAAACAACAGCCACACAAAGAAAATTTCAGACTCAGGATTTTTAGCAAGTTTGGCCTAGGCAAAACCCCAACTTGGGGAAAACCTGCGAGAGAGATGTTATTTATTATTCCTTCGTGAAATAGTACAACATTAAAGAAGTACATCAATTATTAAACTTGGTAAGCCAAATTTATCTCAACCAGATGACAACCTTCTAGCCTCGAAAATAGTGCCAAAACATACTTGATTTCTGTGCATAAACTGTCTCGATTTCTGTGCTGAACAGTACAGTACGGAACTGCCATAACAATACATAATTCACCTTGAAAAATGTGTTTCCTGTATGGTATGGTTACCTCGGTTATTGTTCCCACTGAAACAACAATAATTATGCCTCGATTTATGTGCTATCTCAGCCACACAAAACATTGTACGACCTGCTCAATTAATGCTGTAACGGAATGCAATTAAAGTGTTGTATAGTCCCTTGAAAATCATGCCAAACTTCTAGGAATTCGTGCCCAAACTTCTATCTCGAAAATTGTCCATGCTCTCTCAATTTTCGTGCCTCATCACTACTATTGTATAGTTGTCGAACTGCGTGCCAAAGTCTCTCTGCATCATGTTGTTCGAAACTCCTTGAAATCCATGCCTTCCTTCTTATCTAGCTTCTCTCTCTCTCTCTCCAAATTGACTTCACTTCTCATGAACTCGAACTCTCTTGCTCCTCTCAAGCAATTCGAATTGGCTCCTCTCAAGCAACTCGCCCTTGCTCCAAATCTCTCAGTGGGATGAGTGAAAATTAGGTATGAAGTGCCTTTTTATTGTTTTTCCCTTGTCTTTTCATTTCACCTTCCTGGGGTAGCTAAAAGGACACTAGATCAAGGGACCACATTTAGTCTAATGTTTTATCATCAATGGATGAGAACAATCAATTTTATCTCCATTAAATATTTTCTCTCTCAACCACAACTTAAATAAAATGAAAAGTCACTTTATAACTCTAAAGTGACATTAATTACTTTTCTCAAGTAATTAATACAAGGGTCATGTCGTTTTCCCCTCTTTAGTGACTTAGGCACAAAGTCACTAGAGGAAAACTTCCCTAGGTACACAATTCAACACTCCCTCTTACCTAGGATGGTGTTCTTCCTCTCTCCCAACTTATCCCTGAAGAAGATAAACTACTTCTCCGCCAAAGCTGGTAATATGCTCATGTGCTTCTCACACAATATCAAAGATACCCATCCTTTCTAAAATATGCTCTAGGAGGGTCAAATCAAATATCCCTTCATGTTAGGCATCATCACATGAAGGACATCCTAAGCTACAAATCTCAGTGCTTCCACTTCGCATGGGAAGACCTTCTGGCATGTCCTCCACCATAATCATACTCCAGTCTCCAACTGTCTGCTGTAGAATCTCCCTTTGTGTCTGGAAGCCGTCCCTCTGCAATTTTTGTATTCTGCACTGATGCCACATGTCGGGACATCTCATCTCGCTCATCCATCAATGACAAGTCATACCAGCTGACCCTCTTTCCAACATTGGAATAAGTAGCCTCTTGCTGACTCCCTTGAATAGAATATGGACTACTCAGTACCACAATAGTTTATGGACCATCTCGCTCTCTCCTCTGAATTGCAGAATGACTACTCGGTGCCACATCAATCATGGAAGCATCTCGTTCATTACCTGTCTCAGAATCAAGACATATTATCCACCCATATCCTCCTGCTGTAGGCTGTCCTCGCACAACAACTCTCCATATCTACGATGACCTATCATCACAGGGTCAACCAGATTCACTCCTAATACATAAATGAAGATGTGTTCACTCTTGAACAAAACGACATATCATGCTCCCTCCGAGGTTGGAATTAAAAGTATGCTATCCTATAGCCCTGGAACATAGAGTGCTCCTGAAATATCTATAAGCTCTCCAAACTCAACCTGGAACCGTACTCATCCCAATCCCCTGACTGCATGTATTGTCCCATCTCTATCCTGTACAAGCTACTCTGGAATAGTCTCAAGAGTGAGGAAGGCTTCTCGCCTCCCAGTCATGCGACTACAATATGCACTATCCACAATCCACTTCCCATCATCCATTGGTCCGCTACTACCGCAACTCGAAACAATTGTGGCAAGGGAGAACTCTTTGTTGAATTGTGTAGTGTACCTCTCTCTCTCAGCTGCAGCTGCAACCTGTTCCTCCTTCTCCTGCTTGACACTCTTCTTTTGAGGACTTTGACCAATATAATGGCCAAAATCATTGCATGCATAACACCTGACTCTACTCAGGTCCTTCTTCTGCTCACCTCTCTGCTGCTTGGCCCCTCCCATAGGACCCTTCTTGGACTTCTTGCGGCCTTTGGATGATAAGGCAACGTTCTCCTAATCCTCCTTATTGTTTGAAGAGCTCCCATGCACAAATCCTCTCTAGGTCTCATCCTACACAAATTCATCCCAGAGACGATCTCGAGAAGGCATGTTCTCTCGTGCAACAATCGCCTCCATGAAGACCGCCCACTGCTTGGGTGCTCCATTCAGTGTCGTCCTCACTGGGTTGCTGCCCTGCACAAACTCCCCAATTGCCTCAAGATCATCTCTAACATGGGTTATCCAAGTAAGGTAAGAGGTCACATTCTCATATTTTTCCATCCGAATGCTTTTCAGCTTCTCTCTCAGTACCATCTTTCGATTTTCATTTGAACTCTAGTACAACTTGGTTAAGGCATCCCACATCAGATAAGCTCGGGTCTTAGAGCTCAGGTGTGGGATCACATGATCCTTCGCTGCATCAAGGATGATCTTCTTTTCCTTGATGTCCTTCTTATTGAAGGCTTCCACGCTGCTGCATCAGTGGTTGTGGGAATTTGAATAGGATTTGCTTGAGTGTTGTTCACCACATCATCCCACAACTCATTCTCCTATAGTATTAACACTATTCTTGCTTTCCAAGGAACGAAGTTGGTTGCCCCATCCAACCTGTCCTCCAACCTCAACCCTGTGGCCATCTCACTTAAAATGTAAGTCCAAATCTGCCTCTGATGAACAAAAGAAAATTCCCTCTGAAGTCTGAAAATCACTAACTGTAAATCTTCCCTTCTCTTCTCAACCTCGCTCTGATACCATGTAAATTTTTACTTCTAAAACATGATACTAGTTAAATTCAGATTACTGTTTAATATACTATCTCATTCAACATTCAACCGCAATTGAAATTTAACTCATAAACATGTATGAACTAAGAAGCACATGAGAATTTTACCAAAAAGACTGAGTGCAGAATTAAAACAACAACCACATAGAGAAAATTCCTAACTCAAGATATTTAGCCAATTTGTCCTAGGCAAAAGCCCAAGTTGGGGAAAACCTGTGAGAGAGATGTTATTTATTATTTATTCTCGAAATAGTACAACAATAAATAAGTACATCAATTATTAAACTCAGTAATCCAAACTTATATCAACTATATGACAAATTTCCAGCCTCGAAAATAGTTCCAGAACAAAATTGATTTCTGTGCATAAACTATCTTGATTTCTGTGTTGAATAGTACAGTATGAAATTGCCAGAACAATATAGAATTCACCTTGAAAAATGTGATGCATGTATGGTCTGGTTACCTCGGTTATTGTGCCCACTAAAACAACAAAAAAATGCCTCGATTTTTGTGCTATATCAGCCACAGAAAACATTGTTCGACCTGCTCAATTAATGCTGAACGGACTACAATTAAAGTGTTGTACAGTCCCTTGAAAATTATGCCTGACTTCTAGGAATTCATGCCCAGACTTCCTTCTCATAACATATGCCTCCTCTCTCAATTTTTCGTGCCTCATCACTGCTGCTGTACGATCCTCGAACTATGTGCCAGAGTCTCTTTGCATCCTACTGTTCGAAACTCCTTGGAATTTGTGCATGCCTTCTTAGCTAGATTCTCTCTCTCTAAAAATCAATTTCACTTCTCATGAACTCAAACTCTCTTGATCCTCTCAAGCAAATTGAACTAGCTCGTTTCAAGCAACTTTCCCTTACTCCAAATCT
This sequence comes from Larix kaempferi, assembly GCA_027924585.1. Taxonomy (NCBI): domain Eukaryota; kingdom Viridiplantae; phylum Streptophyta; class Pinopsida; order Pinales; family Pinaceae; genus Larix; species Larix kaempferi. The sequence continues at coordinate 11,591,583 of BSBM01000322.1, read as the reverse complement.
CTTGGTGGGATGAGTGAAAATGAGGTATGAAGTGCCTTTTTATTGTTTTTCCCTTGTCTTTTCTTTTCACCTTCCCGGGGTATCTGAAAGGACACTAGATCAAGGAACCACATTTAATCTAGTGTTTTCTCATCAAAGGATGAGAAACTCCAAATCTCTTGGTGGGATGAGTGAAAATGAGGTATGAAGTGCCTTTTTATTCTTTTCCCTTGTCTTTTCTTTTGACCTTCATGGGGTAGCTGAAAGGACACTAGATCAAGGACCCACATTTAATCTAGTGTTTTCTCATCAATGGATGAGAAAAGTCACTTTTATCTCCATTAATTATTTTCCCTCTCAACCACAACTTAAATAAATTGAAAAGTCACTTTATAACTCTAAAGTGACATTAATTACTTTTCTCAAATAATTAATACAAGGGTCATGTCATTTACCCCCCTTTAGTGACTTAGGCACAAAGTAACTAGGGGAACACTTCCCTAGGTACAAAATTCAACAGTACATAGGGTAAACTGTATTCTTTATGGCTCAAGGCTAATACAATAATATACTTAATAAGATCTCAACATGTCACTTGTGAGAATTGATCTTAGGTAGGGAGGGCAACACTCCTCCACTCAACAACCTAGACTAGACCAACTAGTAGAAATTGCAATATGTCCAACAAGGTTCGAAATATTTGTTTAGTTTAAAAAAGGAGGTATACAAAGTATTCAAAAAGGATCATTTTGGTTTATGAAGACCCAAATATGGTAACCCATCAAGAATCGGGCTCTATTAGTAATAGCTCGAGATGACAAAAATAGGGAAGATGAATAATTACAGTTGACTTTGGGGTATAGCCAAATGTTTTACTTTATTATGCATTAATAAAAGATCATTTCGTTTATATTATAGAAAAGGTTGCAATGCTTTACAAACAAGAGCTGCTTGCAACATAGTCCTTGCCTTTCTAAAAATTAATATAATTACAAAATATTAGTTTAGGAAATAAAAAAATTAATAAATTAATTTTAGCTTATAAAATACTACATATATGCAAATAAAAGGGATTTGTGATATTATAAGTTAAATATACTTACAACATTTGCTTTTCTTTATATGTAACCAAATACCGTACCCTCCAACTTGTAAGGGTGAGATATTCATCATGGTTCTCAATGAAATTCAACGAACAATTGTCTTAGTAAAAATGTTACAATTATAGTTTGAATCCAAATGGAGAGTATAATCATTCTTCCTCACAACCACCAAGTTAGACCCAATTAACACCCACTTCAATTGTATTTATTCATATAATCAATATATTAAGTACAATGCATTTATTGCAAAAATTAAATAATTTTGAAATGATTATGTAAATTTGTATCTAAAAAACTATTATTTCACTTAATTAATAAAACAATTTTTTTTGTAAGCTATTATATTTGACATTACTGAAAAATTAAAATTTACATAGAGTTAACTGGTTGGTTTGCCAATTGGGATACCAAACCAGCCACAAAACATAAAATTTTCATCCTTGCTTCATGGAAGTCCATTGTCATGTGTTTTTAACAACCAATCTTTAAGTCCCTTATATCTAGTTTGCCTAATATTATAAAAATATATGGAAACAAAACTATGATTATAGAGGTTGAAAATTATAAAACTAATAGGCAAGAATATAGAGAGCTTGATCATCATCTGAAACTGTTAATGTGGGTTTGGAGTTGGGTTTGGCATGTTCTTCAGAGTTGTTGCAGGTGCTTCTCTGAATACCATTCTACTAGTTTCCATTGCATGCATATTGAGCTTGGCATACATCCCCATGGTGGCCTTGGCTAGTAGGTTGAGCTTGGAATCCATCCTACACACTTGTTCCTGAAGCTCATCCATTTACATTAGGATTTCCTTTCACTCCTCATGACAATCTGAGAGTGCCTTTCCAAGCAATGACTTCATTTCCAATACAACGTTACTTTTTTTACATGCTTGGTGTCTGCATTCTAGAGTTCTTAGGGTCTGGAACATAGTACCCCATCTCCTACTACATATATTTATCAATCCTCATCTCTCGCTCTTGTTTCACCTAGATCTCCACTTCTTCAATTTCATGTTGGATAGGTGACATAATAAACCTTTTATACTACGCCTCCAAGGTTTCAACCTCCTACAACATGAGGCATATGGGTTCACTTCATCCATTTCTACCCTTTCTCCCTGTTCCCTTACTAACCATCTTTGCAATGATGAATCAACTGTCCCAACTACAATCATCTATGGAAAGAACCCACCAAAGCTCGTTTCCCTGCTTTCACCTATCACTTCGAATCTCTTCCTCCTTAGTCGTTAAGGCTATGCTCACCTTCACCTTGTCTAAATTTTCGGTCTAGACATGTTGTTTCTTGATGGCAAGAGTTAGGGTGGATGAAGTATCAGGCGATATATTTCTATAATCACCTCCCTCATGCTCCGTGATCATATTGCTACTCCTATCCAACGCCATTGCGGGAGGAGGAGCTAATGAAGTCGTCATGATAATCAGAAACCACCATTGTAACCAATGCTCATTTTTATCAATTGTCCACTTAATTTGAGTGCTTTCTATTACCAGACAATCTATCGAAAGAGGACTTAAGGCATGATCTGCCTAGTTCAATGTGAATCTAGAACAAATAGGACAAAATACAAATCTACCTTCCTAGATCAAATTAGATATTAAGAGACATGGACATCTTACCTTTCAGATCTGTAGATCTCTTTCTCTCTCGTCGCTCCAAGCTCCACGGTCGTCAGATCCAAAGCTGCAAGACCTATCAGAACATGCAAGAGACAAACAAGCAGTAATAGCACATCTACACAATAATTGATCTAAGTAAACAATTAAGGAAGTAAACTACAAATATCAATGCATAACAAGACATTTATGGAAAGAGTTTTATATTACTGTATAAAAAGTGGAAATACATAGAAGAGTGAGGATTACAACCAAGCCCTAACGTTGCAATCTTCCTCCAACAAGCCAAGCCAATGCCTCTAAGGAGAAATGGGTGCCTCCAATGGATGAATGATGATATCCTAAGCTCTATTTCACCAGCATGTGGATGCTATAGCCTTCCTCCCTTTGGAATGGGAAGGAGCTTCATATATATAGGACTAGGAGGATAGGATAGGTTGAGAAATAGTGGGAGAGGACTAAGAGATCCTCCCAAAGGGTTAGGGAACCGAATGCCAACTCTCCTATGGGTTAGGGATAGAGATCCAAGTCACACACCTTCGAGAAATGGCTTGAAGATGCCCTTTATCCACTTTAACTGATATCATGACATGCTGCATTAGGACAACCTGCGACGACGCATGTTGCACAAGGGTGACCTGCAACGACCCAACTAAACCCTATGGAAATAGGTCAGTATCTTTTCCAGTTTGACTTCCTAGTCATGGAAACTTCAGGGAAGTTTACACTGAGTCTTATGGTGGCAAGATTTAGGTGTAACAGAATGCCCCCCAAAGCATGAAGCTAATAAAAATGGACAGGTGAAATTATTTTATAGAAGGATGGCAAGGACTTATCGGATGGAAGATGCTGCTGCATTACAACTGACTCTGAGAACACAGTCTCGCATGACTCACAACATGGCTTCCGACCAATACATTGCAGATCCATGGTAGTAAAGACCATCTGAACACAATCATGGCTACTAGACACAATCGTAGATCCATGATGAGATGATAACACAACCACGACCAATACAAAAGTGGATCCGTGTAATATAACTCAAACAATATCCATCGCAACGTGTGTAAAACATGACTCCCCAGGGTCTTCAAGCCGAACCCGCAATGATACGAATCTATCCATGTGATTACAAATGTCTTGACGTCGAATATGGTAGACACCACTTGATTACCGGTCATTGATGTATACCGTTAACAAGTGCGAGGGAAATCACCATTAATGTTAATGATCCCCAAGGTATCATAGTACATATCATCAAGCGCGAATGAATGAGTTGAAGTCGAATGCTTGACGGAATATTTCAATCAAGAGTCAATGATGTAAACTCATGTCGAAAGCGAGGTAACCTGCCATTGAGGCATGCAGGCCCAAGGTACTCGATTGGTTTCTAGATTCAGTCCTCGAATGATGATTTGAAGTCGACAAGGATGAACCCGTCGAAGGAGGGCCTTAATGAATGCCCCATCATCGACACAAAACTCGATAACAGATGTTTGGAGTAGATCATATGGTACAGTAACATACAAGACTGACTCAGAGTAGACTGACATGATGGAGGATGTACTGACTGCGAATGATGAACGGTGAATGTATCTTGAACATGGGCATGGCATGACTTGGCAGTATTGACATGACGAGAATGACACCAACCCCTAATGCAACTGATGATGGAAGCATTCTTTGGATGACCCAAAGGAGTAAAAATACTCATGAAGTTAGGAGTACTCGAGGACAAACGGATGACCCAAGTACTGTATGTGAATGCAAATGAGTGCCATGTTCAAGAACGACTAAGTACTGCCACTGGTAAAGGTGTAACACAAAAAAATTTCCTTTTTCCCCCTCATGACTGATGAGTGCCTCATGTGTTTTTGACGAGCTTGATGAGGGTAACCAGATGTTTGGTATAGCTCATCTCATAGATGAGTCCAATCCCAAACATTTTTCGAACTTGGGAAAGGATGGGTTTGTCCCATGACAGGCCCTTCAATGTTGAGTTTTAACGAGTCCATAGAAGGTAAACTCAGTGTCATTTCATGTTTATAGAGTCTGAAAAGAACTAAAGAAGACTCCAAAGGTCCTTTTTCGTAGAGTTAGCCTCTTCGCTCGGAAAAGAGTAAAACAACGCGAGAGAGGACTCTTCCAGTTATGATTGGCTGGAGTATTCATTTTTCGTAAGTAGTGCCCCCTGGTCCGAAAAGGGGTAAACTATCACCAGGAAGACAATTATTCAAATACTTTTACAAGCGTGAACGCATCAAGTTCGCTTGGCGATCTTTTCGTATTTAGAGAGCCTGAAAAGAGCTTAAAGAAAGACTCCGGGGAGTTTCCTTTTTCATAGGAGTTTAACGAGCCCGAAAAAGTGATAAACCATAACTCGGTGACTTATTCTCATCGTTTTATGAGCACGAGAAAGAACAAAGAGTAAGCTCGGTGTCATTAATAATTGAATTTAATGAGCGAAATAATGACAAAAAGACGCTCGAAGAGTTGTTCATGCCTGATGATACTTACAAGATGATCATCACGACGAAGAATGGCATTGATTAGACACCTAGCTTCTCTTGCATCTCAAAGACTAGGTCAAAACAGTTAACCAAGTATTTAAATGCAGTAAACAACCCAAACTATAGTAAATAACCCACTAAAGCATCAAATTACAAAAGGAATATTTCATTTTTGGTTATAAAATGGGTGAAATAGTGAAAAAGAATTACAATTGTTTTTACCAAGTTTGGAGAGTGTGAAGTGTCGTTTGGAGCCAAATTTTGTTTGCTGATTTCGAGAGCTACGGTCCATCGTTTTGCGAGCCATCAGAGACAGGTAGGCCTAAAATTAGCCATGCAACTTTTCAATGGATTAGTTTTATGTTTTTTGCTTAAATTTTAGGGTTTTGAGTTGTTTTGGTGGGGGGAAATGCGCCCACGGGTCAACGCAAGCCCTCCTTACGAGAACTGTGACAGTCAAGCACCGTCACAAAACCTGTAAGGACCTTTTGCGCTGACGTCGCACTGTCTGCAAAGATGCCCTACGACTGCACAAATGCCCAACTTCAACTCAACACCCAACCCAAAAGAAAAAGTTTTGATGTTTAGAAAGAGTTCTAATAGTGTTTATTTGTCCGTTTTGACAGGTTCACGGTGATAAACATGGTTATTGAGTGGTGAGAATGAGAGGATGAGGTGGATGATGCTCATGCCGAAAATGACCCTCAATGCATTGTTGCATTGAGGAACTGTGGGTTACTCAAATACTTCCGAGTGCCGGCATGAGGGCCCAAGTTCTGTTGATAACACACATGATCCGATGTTGGGATCCAACGCAACAACACTTCGAGATCAGGGTGCATATACCAAGTATAGATGTCGAGGACATCTACTTCCTGACAGGATTATCTCGGAGGGGAGAAGCTGTATCTCTTACCAGATCACGAGGAGGTGATCGGACAATGGATGATATGATTACTCAGTACTTCCCTGGAGCCACCGCAGCTATTGGTGGGAAGATCCCCATCAAGGAGATTCGAGACTGTCCTTTACGTACTGTTCTCTACACTCTAGTGAGGGTGGCGGGGAGTCAGTCTGCTCACCTTGCGAGCAAGTTACAGTCGATGTACGCGGAGGAGTGCATGAGTCCTCGGGTATTCAACTGGTGTGAGGGGATCCTTACCAACCTCCGGAGTCAGTTGACCAAGTGTCGGTGCGGGGCGCTGAAACAGTTTGGATATGGGTCCGTGGTGAAATCTTTTCTATTGGAGCGGGTACCTCATCTGCGTCCACAGGTGGAATTGGATGACCGAGACGCCAGGAATCCACACATGATCCGATGGGAACAGGTGATTAGTGGACTCCAGGAATGGATACGTAATTAGGGTAGCTAAACCGGAAGCATACTTTAGTTATCGACCAGGGAGTGTACAAACTTAAGAGGTGCTAAGCACTGTATGTGCTCTATAGGATAGTCTTCGTCGTTTTAGGATGATGGGGTGTGTCTTGAAGGTTTCTCGAAAAGGAAATGGAAGTGATATGCTCTTAAACAACGAATGAAGGGATATGAAAATATGGTAAATTTATAAACTAGAAATGCTGAAACTGATAGGTCTTTATGCTAAGAATTAAATACTGAAAGACTGTAAATCTAATCTAAGAAATCAAATGCCAAAAGCTTGGGAAACTTGATCTAGAAATAAAGTGCTGAAAGCTGGAAGTTTAACTAGAAATTGAATGCTAAAAATTAATCAAACTTGATCTCATTCAAATCCAATGCTGAAAGCAATAATCATCTATTCTATTCAAATCCAAAGAACTAAAACGATTAACTCCTATATAGCTGAACTCTGATAAAAGAAATATTCATGGTATCGCAGATCTAAATCATGGTCTAAAATTAATATAGCGAGCTTAATTACGCCTGCACATAATGCGTGTACAGGACTACAGGCAGCATATTATAGAACTATAGAATCAATGTTGGCGAACTATAGATAAAAAGTGTTGAAATGAAAGGATCGCTTAATTGAAATAAAACCATGTCATTCAAACATTACCAAAGTACTTCATATATGATAAGGATTTAAATCAATTCATAGTACATATGAAAAATACCTGAAATGGAAACGAAGCTCCTGACCTACGTGTTGGAGGGGCCCTCTCCAACTCGTATTTCAGGAGTGGGAAAAGTCTTATAAATGCAAATCTTGAAACAACATCACTTCTTCCATTAAAATCGTAATCTCATGTTCAGAAAAGTCTTAACACAAAATTGTCTCAAATAACATATACTGAATGTAAATTCTACAAAAATGCCAACATGAACCTCCTGCTAACCAAGAGGCCCGTATTTATATCTATTTTGGAACATAACCTAACTCTATGATTTAAATGCCGATTATGCTGAACAAGAGTTCTCCTCTACAAATCAGGAAAAAGGCACTGAGCCACTTATGGTCTTTCAGTCCTTGCGCTGGAATTGATGGTTGTCTCTTGGATTACCTGTGCTTGCTCATACACACTTATTTCCATATGATTCGCTCATAGAAAATGCTTTTAAGCATAAAAGAAATAACCTCTAAACTAATCTATCAAATAATCAAAACGAATCGTTAAACCCCGCAAACAAAGGCATTTTCCATATCCATTATTGTGCTTGTGTGGCATCAAAAGGCTTATAAAGTACCTAATTTGGGGCTCATCATCTCCCCCATACAGAAGGATTCAACCATCCTTGGGTGACACATTTTGTTCATGGATAGCTTCTCTGATGTCCTAAGCAACGATCCTGGGAGTCCCTGCCTGCCTATGATAGCCATGGGTTCGGTCATCTCTGGCCCATGTTCTTTTCTCTTCCTCCTCATCAATCTGTGCTTTGATAACTAATGGGAGAAAGAATGGTGGATTGAGATTCATCCCTATCCATCTGAGCTGGTGTTTGATCAAGGATTAGCTATATAATTTGGCCTTAGTGAGTGCCATTTCTAACGTGAGGGGGGAGTGAGGCTCCTTCTTCCTCAAATCATCTCCAATCCTTTCCCACCTCTCACTGATGGCCTCCTGTACCTCTTTGTGTGTGCATTGAAGGGTGAGATCAAAATGTGTGACTGCCTCCTGCTGTTTTTCAAGCAAGATAGGAATTAACTCTTCGTCAGTGGTGATAGTTTGGTGGTCCTGAATTACCTTTTCAGGGTGAGATGCCTTGGCCCTGATCCACAATGGATTCTGCCACTTCTCTGCAAGATATATATGATCATCTTGTGCCCTTTCCACCTCGTGGTTCATCCAGGAGCATAATGCTCTTACCTGGAAGTCGCCTACATATGGATTAGGTGGCCAGTTAGGTGTGCTTGGCACCACGAAGTTGTGCAAGAATAATTCGCACAATTGATTCTTTTCCAACTCTATGCAATTCAGATAAGTATTCACAAATTCCTTTGGAGTGTTCAACTCCAGAGGTAGGCATTGTTTCAGCCTCTGCATCTGGGACCTTCCCCACTTTTCCTTTAAGTACACTGTGTAGATTTTGGACGGTGACCTGAGTTGCAATATTCCCTCATAGATTTTTGTAGTGACAGTTAATGTGTCCTCTAATTGCTGGATTTTCTGGTCCTTCTGACCCAATTCTGTCTGAGCTTGGTCCAATTTCTCCCTTAGTGCTGCATTTTGTTGTTCTGCCAGCTTCAACTCCCCTGCGTGCTGCATCTTCAATATCTGGGTCTTCTCCTGTACAAACAATGGAGGTGTTGGTGAAGTTGGTTGGCTTCTATGAATCCTTGCTTCAATTTTTAATGCTGCCAACTCTTCCCTGAGTTTTGCTAACTCCGCCAGTGCCTTAGCTTGCTGTTTAGTGGCTCCAGGGTTTGTATTTTGATTAGCAGGGTTTGTATCTTGACCAGCGGGGTTCCATTAGTCATCATCCTGTTCTTCAGGTGTGGTTGGGTCGTCCTAGTCTACCCAATTGTCATCATCGTCAGATACGTTTTGAATTGATGGGCTGGGCTCTTTTTCCACCTTCTTTGCCTATTCGTTCTTGGGCTGCTGTGGGATCCTCTTACTTCACCGTTTTTCCCCTTGCTTGCTGGTGGAAACCCCCTGATTTGTTTTGGCGGGAGGCATCTTTTGAATGTTTTATTCTAATCAGGGTACCAGCCATAATTTCATTGTCACTATCAAGGTCAATCTTTCTCTTGGCTCCTGATACGGAAGTGGATTTTTCCTTTGACCCTGAAGCTAGGGGTATTCCTACATTAGGTGTACCCCTCATTCTTTGCACATCATCTGCTGAGATTACCACAAAATCCTCCCATGAAAGTTCTGGAACCTGTACCGTTAACTCTTCACGAATTATCAATTTGATTAACCCATGGTGGGCTAACGCATCTTCTTTTCCTTGAACTAATTTTTTACTCATTTATCCTAGAGACAAGAGAAGATAATAGGGGATGCTGATGTTGTTATTTGGGGTGATATGGCTCCGGTGCCTCAGAAGATCCAAAATTCAGAAGTGGAAAAGAGGGACATAGCTCAGCCTCCCTGTACACGTGACATATTTCTGAACGACAGCAGTTATTTCGTCCCAAGGTGCTGGCATGGTGATTCTCTTGACCCCATTTTTTCTTCTTCATAAACTTCTCCTGGTCCAAAGAAGGCTGCCTTTGCACTCTAGTTGGCTTCCCAGTCGTCCCTGCTCCAGTGTAGACCCATGGGTAGCCATGTGTATTTTGCAATTTCCTCCTCATCCAGTCTGATACGAAGTCCCCTTACCCGGGTGACAAACTGTTCATCTTTGATGTGCTTCAAGTTTCTTGCAAATTATAAAGCCACCTCTATATTGGATCCCCTCAAATTTGAGATGAAGGGCATCCAACCTGCATTATGGACGATTGATAGAACCTGTGGGTTTTCATAAATGGGCTTGTGATATTCTGGTTCACTCTTTTTGAACCCCTTTGTCATCTTGAATCTTCTACTATAATTGACAAACCAAAAATTTTGAGTGTGGCTGACTTACCTCAACTGGCCGGGATTGATCACAGGTTCGAGGGCAGCTTGGTGGCTAAGTGACAACATGAATTTTCGGTCTTCCTGCTTCTGGAAAGCTTTGTATTGCAAGACTGGGTCTTTTTTGTAGATTATGGTGCCTTATTTAGCTGTTTTCACGTACTTATCCCTATCATCTTGCATCGTACTTGCTTCCTTATACATTCCTTTCCATTATTACACCCTGCGTTCTTTTCATCATTTGTACATTGCACTTCCGCTCTGATAATTTTTCATCATTTGTACATTGCACTTCCACTCTGATCATTGGGGAATATGGTAACTAGATGCGGGTGTTGTCATTCACTGACATGTCTGATGGTAAGTAATCATGATTCTGTGAGGTTACTTCCTGAACCGTGCCGCCGAATTAACTTAAAAGCTGTCCTCAACTTTGGAAAATAACCGTTTTGTGGGGGGTTTTGATTTGATTTTAAAATAAAATAGAGAGTTTTTTTTTGTAAATAAAAAAACTATATATTACTGCATGTAACCAGAGTACAGAGCTTGACCCACATTATCCAGACTATAACAGAGCATTCTCGGCTGCAAGCAACCAAACAGGAATCCCTTATCCCAAGTTTGAAAAAGACTGAACTGGACTATTCCCGGCTTAAAACTTGCCAAATAGGAATGTTGACATATACAGAGAAGTTCAACTCCTATTTTAAACAACTTAACAAAAATACTGAACAACTACTTAGACTATGTAACAAAAAACCTGGAAAACTGCACACTATCAGCTGAACAACCATTTAGTCGACATTGACCATGGGCATGACCTTGTCCGATGAGTCCACCACCAGCTTGCAAGAACTGGGCTCGCCCGAGTTTTCCGTCTGCATCCCGACTGTAGCCGGAGGAGTCCTGGTGCATTCACCTCCCAAGAGTCCTGGATCCTCGTCCCCTTTCTTTTTGACCACAAATTCCATGCCAATTCTCTTGGTAATGGCATTGATCTTCGCATGCATGATTCGGTTGTCCATGTTATGGATCTTCCAAGCCTGCACTGGCTCTTCATCCCCCTGGTTCTTGTTGTAAGCTTCCATCAGCACATTGCCCATAAGGTTCTTCATGACCCAGTAAGTCATCAAGGTCCTCTCATAGAGGGAAACATGACCTGCCGTGTGGCCTAGGTCCATCACCCAGTCTGAAACTTCTTCGACCAGATCATCCCTAGGAATGTTCCTGACCGCATTCCACAGAGCCGGCTCAGAAGCTTCCACTTCCTCTCGAACAGCCTAAGGAATATGATCGCTAAAGAAAGAAGCAGAAGCCGGGATGTGGGATCTGGTAGAATCCCTCGTGGCTCGCTCGCCTCCAGAATTTCCTTACCTCGAGGAATTCCCAGCCTCCAAACTTCGAGGCTCCTCATGGCCAGACGAAGAGCAGCCCTTATGACGACGGGGAGGAGCCATGACAGGGAAAATTCGAAAATCTGGAGGTCTGGCTCTTGAAAACCACCTTCTTTCTCGCTTACAGAACTTAGCAGAATACACAAAGCACCTACCCAGTAGATTATGGCAATAAACCCAAACGCCTAGGTTGATGAGCCTCCACCATTTAAAGGCCTGCGCCATAATCATTGTTGCATCTGAGACGGTATAGCTCGTTCGTGGGAGGTACAGAACGTCCTGCATCATCATTAATAAAACAACAGCCCAGATCATTGAAGAGCCGAGACTGGTACTCCAAAATCTCCCACCACCTCGTTCATTCAATACATCCTGCCTTAACATGACTTCGGTCTTAAAATCCGAAATGACCCTTTGTACAAGAGACGTCATGCAAAATCATGACGAGTTCGGGCGCGTGGATCCCTACGTGTAACACTGTTAAACATCCTCTCGTTCTTCGATGTGGTAGCCACTTGAGTCCTCTGCTGTCGATGGCCCATCACATCCTGCTCAGCCAGCTGGCAACAAGCTCTTTTCCAATCTTCGTCTGGGAATTCCACCATGGAACCGAGTGACAAGTGGCCGCCAGCAGAAATCCCCTGATTGGCTAAGAGGTCCACCACTTTGTTGGCGTCCCTCTTGACGTGGGAAAATGATATGGCATGCTGTGAAGAGAGTAAAGTCTTCAGATCTTCCAGCCTGGAAAGAAGGCGCCAGCTAGATGAGACCTTAGCTGGAGATTGTCCATGTAGGATTTTTTTTGCCATTCGAATCACAATTTGAGAATCACCCTCGACAATGGCTGAAAACCAGGCCTTAGAGTGAATCAGCCGCAGACCTTGAATAAGACCTTCGAGTTCAACATAATTATTGGAATCATGGCCAATGAAACCATAATTTTTTTTGGATGATCCCCTCGCTATTTCTGCAAACCCCACCAAACCCTACAGGACCTGGATTCCCATGCGATGCCCCGTCCAAATTTATCTTGAAACCTGTCTGGCATGGAGGTGACCACTTAGTGGGAATAACTGGTCGACAAATAATCAATCTCCTGTGAAGACCAGCCAAATCTTCCTGGGTCAAACCCCATCCTTCAGCAATGCGAGCTTCCTGCAAATCGAGATATTTGTCTTCTGCACTCCATTGCTGGCTTTGAATCGTTTCCTTCATATTTCAGGCAAGGTGTTCCCAAACTTCCTCCTCCCTTTGCTGCTTATCCCTGAAAATACGGTTATTTCGTTCCTTCTAGCTAGCCCAGACCACCATCCCTGGGAAGAGACACCAAAGAGTAGCGATAATTGGATTAGAGAAGGCTTTCAGATCCCAAGCACGTAGGGTCTGATCAGGCTGCCCCCTGGAGCGATTGCTACGTCTAAAAATAGAGGCGCCACGGTCCCATAGTGAGGAAGAAAAAGAACATGAATCCAGAAGGTGGCCCAAGGTTTCTTCGTGATTAAGACAAAGAGGACATCTAGACGGACCCATGATACCCCTCTTCCTCAGATTCTCACAGGTAAGAATCCTACCTCTTATAACTAACTAGCAAATAGCAAAATAGCGAGATTTTGGGCCAAATGTTCATGGCCCAAATTTTCTCCCATATTTTATCCACCTCTTCATTATTTTGGGTACGAATATTGTAGGCCTCCTTGATGCTAAACATTCCTTTCTGAGAATGGCCCCACCTAATTTTATCACCCCCCTGATTTCTCCTAATGAGACGATCTTGGAGCAGCTAGTTAAAAGATGCAACCAAATCATCCGAAGATGTGGTGTCCCATTGTTCCGCATCCCTCCATTTCTGAAACCCTTCCTGAGCCCCTGGATCCCAGTAGTGTCCAACTTTGATCAATCCTGCTGCCAGACCCTGGTCCCTTATAGACTGCCACCTAGGATCATCACCCAGAATAGGAAGCTGGTTCCACGAGTCCTCCCAAAAGTTTGCATCCATCCCATTTTGGACTTCCCAGAAGCTATGATCCTGGACCACCTTTCTCCCCTGGCATGCTTTGTTCCATATATGGGATCCCTGCCTTTCTTCATTGAATCAAATAAGTTGATTTTTCTCTTTCCCCCGAGCGTACTTTGCATGCCAAATCCTCGCCCAAGGTTCACTATCATGGGTGCACCATCTCCACCAAATTTTAGCTCCGTAGATCTCGCTCAAAATAGCTGGATCCCTCAACCCTAAACCACCCTGAAGCTTGGGTCGACAGATGGTTTCCCAGTTCACTAGAGCGAATTTTGACTTCTCGCTCCTCCCTCCCCACAAAAAGGTTCTCTGAATACCCCGAATCTCCTTCAAGACCGTTTTGGGACCTAACAACATAGAAAATAAGTACACCGGCATCGCCTGGAGAACTTCTTTGACAAGCACCAGTCTACTAGGAAAGTTTAGTGGATGTAAAGTCCAACTGTTTAGTCTCCTTTTTAACCTATCCAACAGATCCTGCCAAGATACCTGTCGAATCATTCCTTCACTTAAAGGCACTCCAAGATACTTGGTCGGGAAAAATCCAAGTTGGAAACCAAGAATTCTCAGGATGTTGCGTTGCGTTGGAGCTGGAGTGTTGAGAAAAAACACTTGAGATTTGCCAGGATTAACTTCGAGGCCTGAAGCCTTCGCAAACTGGACTAGGCAGTTTTTGGAGGTCCTTGCCTCTTGGACTGAAGGGTACCCCATGATCATAGTATCATCCACAAACTACTGGTGGGTTTGTTTCTCCATACCAGCATGCAACTGAAGACCTCGAATACCCCCATTAGATACTTGAGCTTGCAGGTGTTTACTGAGGCCCTCAACCATAAGGATAAAAAGAAAAGGAGAGAGCGGGTTCCCTTGTCTGATACCCCTGGAGGCCTGAAGAATTCTGGTTGGGGATCCATTGAGAAGAATGGAGAAGAAAGGGGTAGACACCAAGTTCATAATCCAGTCCACCTAGACCCGGCAGAAGCCGAAAGCCTCCAAAATTCCTCGCATGTACTGCCAACTTATCTTGTCATAGGCTTTCGCAATATCAAGCTTGATAAGCATACCAGGTCTCTTAGATAATTTGAGGGAATGTATTGTCTCTTGAACAAGAATAATACCATCCACGATTTGTCTCCCTTCCATAAAGCCAGATTGTTCCTGGCTGATCAGCATGGGCAGAATGGGCTTAATCCGATTGGCAATCACCTTAGTTATTAACTTGTAAATCACATTGCAAAGCGCAATTGGTCTGAATTTTCCAGGAGTGTCAGCACCATCTTCCTTGGGAATAAGAGAAAGGAAAGTAGCATTAAAGGATTTTAGCACTCCACCACTCCTCCTGGACTCCTCCACAATAAGATGGACCTCAGACTTAATGATATCCCAAAATGAATGAAAGAAATTGGACATGAAGCCATCCGTCCCTGGAGCCTTACCTAACGCCATTTGATTCATAGCATCCTCTACCTCCTGCAGGGATATAGGCTTGTTTAACATCTCGTTCTGCTCGTGACTGACCAATCTCGGGATCAAGTTGGTTATTCTAGAAATGTCTTGGCTACGATCATGTCTGTCTTCTTTGAGGATTAGTTCAAAGTGGTGGACAAGTTCATCAACAATGCTTTCTCTGGTGTCCAGATGCTCTCCATTAGCCGATCTGAGCTTAAAAATATTAGATTTGTGCCAGTTTTGAACGACAGTATTGTGAAAGAATTTTGAGTTCCTTTCACCCTCTTGTAACCATTGGAATCGCGACTTCTGCTTCCATTATATCTCCTCTTGTTTTTCTCTGGCTTCTAATTGTTCCATCAGGATTTGTTCCTTCTCTCTGAGATCATCACTCCAACCCTCTGCCATTCCTTTTGTTTGCAGGAGTTCCAATTCGTCAATCAGCTTCTTTTTGTCCTGAAAGATATTTCCAAAATCCTCCTTATTCCAAGTCCGAATTTTGCCCTTCAGGATCTTTAGTTTTTGTTGGAATTGGTACATTCCAGACCCCTCAGGGGGGACCATCTCCTGCCACCACCACCCCACCAGGTCCTTAAAGTCTTTGTGGTCCAACCAGAATTGCTCAAAACGAAAAGGTTTGAAAAGGTTGCTATTGGACAAATCCCAGCCCAAACAGATTGGCCAATGATCGGACCCAGCCGCCGGGAGAACAATGGCATTGACCTCACTGACCCCACGTGGTATATCTTCAGAGGCCAAGAATCTGTCCAATTTGGAAGCAACCAAATAATTGCCTCCTCTTTTATTATTCCAAGTGAACCATCCAGTCCCCGTTTTGACATTGATCAACGGTCCTTGTCTAAGCAGATCCCTAAAAGCTTCCTGGTACTTATCAAGACTTCTTCTCCCCCCTTTTTTTTCCTCCAAAGAAGAGATTAGATTAAAATATCCCCCAAGCAGCCAAGAGCCAACCTGGACCTGTCGAAAGATCCATGAAAGGAACCTTAGAAATTGGTCTTTAAGAGGAGCAATACTGGGGCCATAAATATTAACCAAAGAGCCGGAACGTCTAGAGTTCAAGATCTGGAAATCGTAGGAGAGAGAGAACCGATTTGCCCTCCAATTATTCATAGACACTGCGCCGGGTTGCCATAGAATGGCCAAACCACCTGCAAAGCCAACGGCATCCACCGCCATAACCTGACAACCTTTCCACATTTTTTGACCTGGCTTATCTAGAGTAGCGGTAGAGCATTTTGTTTCCTGAAGAAAAAGGACATCAGGCTTCTCCATTTTCACCTTTCTAGCTATCGCTTTAATTTTATGGGGATGATTACAACCCCTTATATTCGAGGATAACACTTTCATTGGGAAACTTGGTTTACAGCAGAAAAGGCCGCCTTACCAGACGCGTACTGCCCAGATTCAATTAGCCTTACTCCTATCTTTGCTATCCTCTGTCTATTGGGTTTCCTGCCCCGGTTCAGATCTCTCGCCAAGGATTTCCTCTTATTCCCCATTTGAGAGTCAGCTCGGATACCCAGCTTTTGATTAGCTTTGGTCTTGATGATCGCAGCCTGGAGGAGTTCCAATTGTTTCCTGGAAACATACCCCTCTCCCTTCTTTTTTCCACATTCTCTCTCCAACTCATCCAGGTCTAATTCTCCCAGATCTTCTTACTCTTCCCCATCTTCCTCCATTTCTATTGTCAGATCTTCCTGTGCTATATCCGGGATCACTGTTTCCGCGACTTCTTCTATTCCAACTACTTCTTTCTCCTTGTCCTCGTTGGGGGTCTCACCCTCCTCATTCACCTTTTCCAGGATTTGAAACGGGCTTTTACTGATAGCCCCATTTTTTGCCTTCTCCTTTCCCTTCCTCTGGTTTTCCCCTGATCGGGGTTTCCTCCTATTGCGGATCTGGGTAAACCCCTCCTTATCTTTTTTCCCTTCCTGATCAACTTGGGGGAGAGGCTTAGTCTGGAGATTCAATGGACAGTTTCTCCCAAAATGTCCATATTCGTGGCATGTTCTGCAGCGAAAGGGTAACTGGTCATAATCCAGGGGTTGTATCCATTCTTCATCATCTAATGTTAGGTTTATAGCCTCAGGGAGTTCCCGCGAAAGGTCCATATAGACACAAATTCTGGCACAGGCTGTATACCTTTGCTACCTAGTCTTTTCCTCGACCTTGATGAACTCTCCTATGGTATTGCCAATGTCTCGAAGAATTTATGGGTCCCAAAACTCGCAAGGAATCGAGAACATCTTGATCCATACAGGAGCAACCTTCATATCCTCTGTTTCT
The DNA here is from genome assembly GCA_027924585.1 of Larix kaempferi. Classification (NCBI taxonomy): domain Eukaryota; kingdom Viridiplantae; phylum Streptophyta; class Pinopsida; order Pinales; family Pinaceae; genus Larix; species Larix kaempferi. The sequence goes on along the minus strand of BSBM01000322.1, from coordinate 11,574,201 downwards.
GGGTTGAAACGCTCCTTCCATGGTTTGAGATACAGGCCAGCTGAAAAGAAGAAATAGGGCCCCCCCCTCCAGTACCCTATCTCTGTCTTCCAAATTGAAGAAAATAATAGTAAAGAAACCCTTGGCACTAAGGTGAAGATCATATTCTCCCCTCGGATTCCATGTACTCTTGATCCACCTGATTAGGTCTTTCTCCCATGGCCAGAGACCGATGAACTTACCTATCAGAGCTGTCTCTTTTCAAAGATCCACCTTCTCCTGCAATTTCTCTGCTCGGATCTGCAAAGCTAGGATCGAAGAGGCCTTTGGAAGACAACCACCCGGGCTTAGCCGTCTCTGTGGTCCGTGATTCGTCACCCCAATTCCATCTGCTCCAGTGCCGCGGGGAGTCCCCGCCATCGCCATGTCCCCAGGGCTTGCCGAGATGGAGAAACCCTCCTGCGCAAGCTAATCCTGTCGATCTCTTCCAGAAAACCCTAGATCGATCTCTCGACTAGCACCCGATATCCGCTCTAAAATAAAATAGAGAGTTAAGTGATTACCTTCCATGCTTTGCGTACCTGATTGTATGATTCGTGCTTGATTTTATGGGCGCGGAATTCTGTAGTTGAGATCAGTTGCGTCTGTAGTGATTTTGGGCGTGTCAGTAGTCGCGTCTTTTTCTCTTTTTCTCTGCCTTTCAGCTGGAATTTCTGCCTTTGTTTGCTTAATTTTCGTGCAAGCTTATTGATGTGACTTTTCATTGTGTTCAGCATTGTGTTGTAGTGATGCTTCAAATGGTGATTTGATTTCTGTAGTGGTAGCTTGCTGGTGATCTGGATCACTTGAATTGACTGCTGGCTTGCTTGAATTGACTTGCTGCTGGCTAGCTTAACTTAGATTTGCTGGCTTGCTTGATTTAGATTCTGAAAGTTGATCTTTGTTTGTATTTCTTTTGATGTTGGCTTTCATTCGGCTGCTAAATGTGTGCTGGCTCACTTGATTGAATTGCTGTCTCGCTTGATTTATATTGTTGGCTCGCTTGATTTATATTGCTGGCTCGCTTGATTGTTTTTTGGTTCGCTTGAATTGACTTGTTGCTGGCCTTGCTCAGAAATTGCTATTGGTTGTGCAAGGGGATGGATCAAGTCCACCAATTGTGTTTGTGAGATCCTGAGTGGATCATGTTTTCATTTTCTGTTGTTTTGTATTTCTTTTTTCATTTTTTTTCTCTTTTTTTCATTTTTTCTCTTTTTTTTCATTTTTTTCATTTTCATTTTTTTTCATTTTTTCATTTTTTTTCTTTCATTTTTTCTATTTTTTTTCATTTTTTCAACTGTTCTCTTTGAATCAAGAAATTTTCAGTGATGTTCTAGGATCTCTATTAGCATTAGATTCCGCCGATAAAGTGTCTGTGTGAACTCTTCTTTGGATTTTGGTGTCTTATAGAGTTTGAGTCTGTGTCCATTCACAATCATGGGGAATTTTTCCTCATCTATTGTTGTAATTCTGACAGCTCCATTGTCATAGATGTGTTCAATGATGTAGGGTCCGAGCCATCTGGTTGTCAGTTTGCCTTTGAATGCGTGAAATATGGAGTCATAGAGTAGTGCCTAGTCACCTTCTTTGAACTTCTTCTGCTTGATGTTCTTGTCATGCCATTTGTTTCTTTGTTGTTGGATGATTTCATTGTGGCCAAGTGCTTGTTGGCGTTGCTCATCTTGCTGGATGTATGAAAGTTTCATGTTCAACTCAGCTGCAATCCTCAATGTTTTGATCTCAAACTCAATGGGAAGCATTATTTTCTTTCCATAGACTAGCTCATATGGATTGAAGCCTGTTGTTGTCTTCCATGTAGTATTATGAGCCCAGACTGCCTCACTTAGTCGGTCTGTCCAATCTCTTTTGTGGAGTTGTACAATTTTTGTCAAGATCCTTTCTATTTCTCTGTTTGTCACCTCAGCTTGACCATTAGCCTGAGGGTGGTAGGGAGTAGATTTTCTATGTTTAACCTTGTTTCTTTTAAGCAGGTCCTCGATAAGGTTGGATGTAAATTGAGGGCCTTGGTCAGAAACTAGCTCTCGTGGGACTCCAAATCTGTGGAAGATTTGCTCTGTAAAAAACTTTGCCACATTAGTTTCATTTGCTGCTGCAAGTGCTGCTACTTCTGCCCACTTTGTAAGGTAGTCAGTGCATACAAGGATGTAGCTTTTTTGATTTGATTGTGGGTTGAATGGGCCAATGAAATCAAATCCTCATTTCTCGAATGGTTCCAATGAGATTTGTGGGTGGAGAGGCATTTCTTCTCGTTGTGTAGGCTTCCCCATTCATTGACAGTCATCACAATGTGAAACATATTCATAGGTGTCCTTGTGGAGTGTTGGCCAATAATATCCAGTCTACAATATCTTGTAGGCTTTCCTCTTTGCAGCATAATGTCCTCCACATGGTTCATTATGGGTGGCATGCAGTATGTCATGGACTTCATCTTCCCTAATGCATCTTCTCAATACTTGGTCTAGTCCTTTTTTGAAAAGCATGCCTTCTATCCATGTGCAGGTGGCACTTTGCCTTATGATTCTATTCCTCTCTTGGTGGCTGTAATGTTGTAGGAATTCTCAAGACACTAAGTAGTTTACTATGTCAACAAACCATGGGCTTCTTGTGGAGATTGCAAACAGATGCTCATCAGGAAAATTGTCATTTACCACTTCATTGTCTTGTCCATGGGTTAGCCTAGATAGAAAATCAACCACTACATTGTGTTTTCCTGACTTATCCAGAATTGTGATGTCAAACTCTTGCAGGAGGAGTATCCATCTAATGATTCGAGCACTTGTGTTAGGTTTGTTCATGAGATACCTTATTGCTGAATGGTCTGTGTGGAAAAACATTTGGTATCCAGTTATGTAGTGCCTGAATTTGTTAATGGCATGTATGACAACCAAAAATTCCTTCTCTGTGACTGTATAATTTAATTTTGCTCCTGCAAAATTTTTACCGATATAATATATAGTATAGGGCTTCTTCTCTCTTTCTTGTCCAAGGACAGATCCAATGGCCTTATCTGATGCATCAGACTGGATGTGGAATGGAAGTGCCCAATTTGGTCCTTGGAGTACTGGGGCTGTAATTGTTTTCTCCTTGAGTTTGTCAAATGATAACATACAATGTTTTGTCCAAATGAATTCTGTGTCTTTTGTGAGAAGGGCAAACATTGGTGCAACAATCTTGCTATAACTCTCAATGAATCTTCTATAGTATCCTATTTGTCCAAGAAAATTTCTCACATATCTCTGTTTTACGGGTGGTGGCAGTGTTTTGATGACTGTTACTTTTGCCTGATCAACTTCTATTCCTCTCTGTTAAATATGGTGTCCAAGCACGATGCCTGCTTCCATGAGCATTCTGCATTTATCGTTGCTGAGGCATAAGCTCATTTCGATACATTTTTTCAAAACCAGTTCTAGATGTTTTAGTGCTTGGTCGAAATTCTGGCCACAGGGTGTGAAGTCATCCATGTAGACCTCCATTTGTTCATTAATAAAATCAGAGAAGATACTTAAGATTTCCCTCTGAAACGTTGCTGGGGCATTACAGAGCCCAAAGGGAAGCACTCTGTATGTATAAGTGCCCCATGGGCATGTGAATGTTGTTTTGTCTTGATCAGCTGGGTGTATGAGGATTTGGTTGTACCCACTGAACCCATCCAAGAATGAGAAAAACTTGTTCCCAGCTAATGTGTCTAGTACTTGGTCAATAAATGGGAGAGGAAAGTGATCTTTCTTGGTTGCCTTATTGAGCTCTCTATAGTCTACACAAATCCTCCACTTCCCTCCTTTTTTAGGAACTATGACGAGTGGTGATACCCACTCACTATCTGAGATTGGGTATATGAACCCCGCATCTAACAGCTTTTGCAATTCCAGCTTAACTATGTCCATTAGTGCTGGGTTCATTCTTCTCTATGGTTTCCTGATAGGAACAACACCTTCTTTTATATAGATATAATGCTTACAGATGTCTGGGTGGATACCCTTCATGTTAGTATATGTCCATGCAAAGGCTTTGTTGTTGTCTGTCAGTACCTTCAGTAATTGTTGTTCTTGTCCTGGCTCCAAATTGGAGTTAATATTAACCGTCCCGCCAGGCATTATCTCGACTGTTTTTATCTGAATTGGCTGTTGTTCAAGTGTGAGTACCTCTGCCCACATTTTGTCAGGATCGTGGTTTAATGTTTCCTCTCCTTGCTGCTGACCTGTGCCAAGAAAATCTTCAAGCATATTCTGATTAGAAGAAGCATTTTGAATAAACCTATCTAAATGACTATCTTCGTCAATGGTTTTTAGTGATAGGGCAGCTTCAATTGTAAGGATAGGTCGTATGTTTTGGTTGGATGTGTCATCATAATTGTCTGTCCAGTTCTGATATTCTAGGTTTGAAGACTTTCTTGTTGGAGGATAAATCATGATTTTCTTCCTAGCTTGGCCACTGGTGATTGTCATGTTGCCCGATCTGCACCCTATGTAAGCATCTGCAGTTGCCAGCCAGGGTCTCCCTAGTATTATTGGGTATCCACTAAGTTTACTCTTTACTTCAATGACTATAAAGTCAGCTGGGTATTCCCAGGATTCTGTGTTGATAATTATGTCTTCGAGCATCCCTTCAGGTTTTACTGTTGATGTATCAGTTAGATGAAGGACGGTAGTTGTTGGTCTGACCATTGATTGTAGTCCTAGGGATATCATGGTATCCTTAGTCATCGCGTTTATTGCAACCCCTAAATCAATTAGGCTGTTGGCGATATGTTTGTTGTTGATGGTCACGTTTACTACTGGGCTGCCTGGATCAAGATATTTGGTGTTAACAACGATAACTAGCATTAAATCTGCTAACTGGCCTACTACATTTATGGTTGGTGGGTCATGTCTTCTTCTACCAAGTCTTTTCAAACAATTTTCTTTAATAAACTTGTTGCAGATAGGCACATCTCTGATGGCCCATAAAATTGGAATTTGGATATTCAAGTGTTTCAACTCATTCAGAATTGCATTTTCCTCTTCTTCTTTTGTATTTCATACAAGTTTTTCAGGGAATGGAGGGTTTCTATTTTGTGTGAGTGGTCAAATTTCTTCCTCCTAAGGGCTTGGCTCATCTGGATGCTGAATATGAGGTTGTGTTGTTTGTTCGTGAGCCTCATCTTCTTGATTATTCTATGTGTGTGTATTTTGCAATGTTTTCCCAGACCTTAGATTAATTTCGTTTATCTCTAGCATATCCACAACATAATTTAGAAACTGCACCATTTCAGTATTGTAGGCTTGTTGCTGCCCTGGCCTGTTGTTGTTAGGGTTTGGAATTGGTTGGGAAGGAATTGGTGGAGGTTTGGGGGGTGGTTGGTTTTGTGGTGGTGGCATGATGAGTGGCTGTTGATGCTCTAATGTAGGCCTCCAATTTGATGAATAAGGATATTGATTTCCATAATTCGTGGTTGGATGAGCAAAAGGTGGGGGATATGGAGAGTAAGATTGTGAGTAATAAGGTTGTTGATATGGTTGGCTTTGTTTCCACTAGTTTGGGCTTGGATGAGATGGCCACGGGGCTGGTACTGAGTTCCAATTTTCCTAGTTACTTCCTTGATTATAGTAGGCTTGGTTGTTGGGTTGGTAAGGCCTTGCAAAATTATTTCTCCTTTGATTGACTAAACAGAGTTGTTCTATTGCACCTTCTATTGTGGGATCTTGAATAGCAGCTTTGCATGAGGGTAACAGAGGAAACTTATCAGTGGAGTGATTGTCAGTACAGAGGCCACATATTTCTATGGTGTTTAGTGTGCATTGTCCCTTCTCATGCTTCTTCCTACAGCGTGGACAAAAGACTGCTAATGCTTGGTTTATTTCGTCCTGTTTCTTCTTAATTTGAAGTGCATCAAGTTGCATGGCCATGGATTTAGGATAGAGATCTTCATGTCATCTAAAAGGTTCCCTAGATCAAAATTTGTAAGGTTTGGTCCTGAAGATGTTGATCCCCCAGTAAATGGGTGTGAATCCCTTGTCCCACTTTTACCTTTCCTAGATCTAGAATAGTTTTTGAAAATTTTCAGGATTTGGTCATAAGTTTTATGAAATATATCTCCATCTCCCAGAAGGTTTAAAACTTCTATATTTTCTTCTTTTATCCCTCTGAGAAGGACAAGTTTCAGTGATTCTTGATCTAAGGTGCAGTGACTAGCTCGCTTGTTGCTGAGCTGGAATCTTTGGGCATAATCTTCTAATGATTCTCTTTCTCCTTGTTGCATTCTGAAGATTTCATCTCTTGTATCTTTTGCCTTACAGTAGTCCTTGTACTTTTGTAGGAAAGTTTGTTTCATTTGGTCCCATGTAAAAATGTTGTTCCCTTATAGGCTCATAAACCATCTGAGTGATAGATCTTTCGATGTAGAAGGAAAGAGTCTTTGTTTTTGTGCATCAGTGGTGTAGCCAAATGACCTACAGAATACCTCAAACTCAAATAGGAATGTGTCAGGATCCTCTGAGGTTAGGCCATGGAAGTTTGGTAGGTTATCAGGGTTGATATTCTTCATCCTGGCATCTCCAAGAGGTACACTGATAAGAAAGGTGAACCATTCTCTAGGTTCATCCTCTTCCTCTGCCATAGTGGTGTATGAGCTAGATCTAGCAAAGAAGTTATCTCTATGTGGATCATATCTAGAATCAACCTCTTCTTCTGAGTTAAGGAACTCAAATTTAGAATTATTAGAATTGTTGTTGCTCATAGGGCGGCCAGGCAGAAAGCGTCCAAAATCTATCTCTCTGTCGTCTAGGCATTCATGGTAAAATTTTTATGTTTCTGGTTGTTTTTGTATATTTTTTTTGGTTAAAAGATGTCTCCTATGGATTAAGCACCTCCCCAACAACGACGCCAAAAAGTGGTGGACTCCAGGAATGGATACCTAATTAGGGTAGCTAAACCGGAAGCATACTTTAATTATCGACCAGGGAGCGTACAAACTTAAGAGGTGATAAGCACTGCATGTGCTCTATAGGATAGTCTTCGTCGTTTTAGGATGATGGGGTGTGTCTTGAAGGTTTCTCGAAAAGGAAATGGAAGTGATCTGCTCTTAAACAACAAATGAAGGGATATGAAAATGTGGTAAATTTATAAACTAGAAATGTTGAAACTGATAGGTCTTTATTCTAAGAATTAAATACTGAAGGATTGTAAATCTAATCTAAGAAATCAAATGCTGAAAGCTTGGGAAACTTGATCTAGAAATAAAGCGCTGAAAGCTGGAAGTTTAACTAGAAATTAAATGCTCAAAATTAATCAAACTTGATCTCATTCAAATCCAATGCTGAAAGCAATAATCATCTATTCTATTCAAATCCAAAGAACTAAAACGATTAAATCCTATATAGCTGAACTCTAATAAAAGAAATATTCATGGTATCGTAGATCTAAATCATGGTCTAAAATTAATATAGCGAGCTGGAAAACAGAGGTAATTATGCCTGCATAGAATGCGTGTACAGGACTACAGGAAGTGCATTATAGAACTACAGAATCAATGTTGGCGAACTACAGATAAAAAGTGCTAAAATGAAAGGATCGCTTAATTTAAATAAAACCATGTCATTCAAACATTACCAAAGTACTTCATGTACGATAAGGATTTAAATCAATTCACAGCACATGTGAAAAGTACCTGAAATGGAAACGAAGCTCCTGACCTACGTGTTGGAGGGGCCCTCTCCAACTCATATTTCAGGAGTGGGAAAAGTCTTATAAACGCAAAGCTTGAAACAACATCACTTCTTCCATTAAAATCGTAATCTCATGTTCAGAAAAGTCTTAACACAGAATTGTCTCGAATAACATATAGTGAATGTAAATTCTACAAAAATGCCAACAGGAACCTCCCGCTAACCAAGAGGCCCATATTTATATCTATTTTGGAACATAACCTAACTCTATGATTTAAATGCTGATTACGCTGAACAGGAGTTCTCTTCTACAAATCAGGAAAAAGGCGCTGAGCCACTTATGGTCTTTCGGTCCTTGCGCTGGAATTGATGGTTGTCTCTTGGATTACTTGCGCCTGCTCATACACACTTATTTCCATATGATTAACTCATAGAAAACGCTTTTAAGCATAAAAGAAATAACCTATAAACTACTCTATCAAATAATCAAAACGGATCATTAAACCCCATAAACAAATGCATTTTCCATATCCATTATTGTGCTTGTGTGGCATCAAAAGGCTTATAAAGTACCTAATTTGGTGCTCATCAGTGATGGCCTGCTATGGTGGTGGGGGTCCCATCATAGGCTACGGTACAGGGTTATTCACCTGGTTGGAGGGACACCTCCTCATGATAGAGGATTATCCGTACAACGGGATAGATTTCAGAGGTGATCCCGACCTAGTACTCCCCGAGGGAGCACAATGGGGTGACATCGGTAAGAACAACAACTTTTGTGTTTTTCATTTGATATATTTTATGATTTTTTTTAGAGTAGTGCTGATGACTTGACATTTTGTGCAGACGTGGGTCCATCGCGACCAGTTGGGGTCTCCCTCATTGCGAGGAGAGGAGAAGTGCTAGTGGTGGGTATCGAGATGCGTGATGCCATCAGGGAGGTGGAGGAGGTCTATGAGAACCTCCAGAGGCTGACACTGGATATCCCATAACCGGGTGTCCGTGATCTTCCTCGAGGTTACCAGAAGTACATCGTCGGGGTGTCTAACTGTTTTGGCACACTGCTGGCTCAAGTGGCTAGGGCCGTAGTCTGATATCATGAGCAACCTAGGGATTAGGTTTTTGCTTATGTATGTATTGAAATCTTATGAGCTTCAAATTTTGTAGATATGACTCTTACTGAAAGCTAGTATGCTTCGGATTTTTGTATCAGCACCATCATTTTTGTATCGATATATATATATATACAGACATTTTCAGCGGCTTTATACATTATGTGTTCTATGGATGATTAATGTGATCTTGTTTACATGTTTGCTTCTAAAATGGGTTATTTACATGTTATGTATGCTTTTATATTTTATGAATATATTATGTGTGTGCAATGTACCAATCTAGAATGAAGTTGGCCATCGAGTTGGAAACTGTGTTCATGTCTCGTGGAATATGCAGGTATTGAATAGATTCAAAGGAAATTTCCAGAAGACGGGCTCGTCTGAAGAGACGGAGTAGAGTAGGGTCGCAGATAGCATAAATCTGGTTAAGATGAGAAACCACCAGTTATGAATCCAAATGGATGACAACATGGTTCATACCCAAGGAAAGAGCGTTGGTTAGGGTTCCAATCACTGCCTGATACTCTGCGGCGTTATTGGTCGCGTATCATAGACAACTTCCTCCTGAGCTGATAATCTCGCTGGTGGGAGAATAAAGTACCTAGGCTGCCGAAGCAAGGTTATGCATATGCCGGCTGGTGCCGTCCGCGAATCCGTAACCAATTTTTCGTCTACACATGCTGACAGAACATGGTATAAGAAGTGAAAACAAGATCTAGACACACTAAAATAAAAGCGTCACACCACACAAAACACACACAGCATGTACAGTATAGACAAGATGTCTATGCGTGAAAGGCTCAGGCATAATACCTCTTCAGGTAGAGCCCAATGCGGGGCTCACCCAAAGATATCCCATCATAGTCCTCTAGTTTGTAGGCTCCCTTCTCCAGAACACGTTTTACTATGTATGGTCCGTGCCACATGGACTCGAACATACCTGCCCCTAGCTTATCGTGCCTTTGGTCATATGTGAAGACCAAATCACCCTTTTTATAGACGCGGGGTTCTACCGACTTATCATATTACGCTTTGATGCGCTTCTTATGTGCCTCATTGGCAAGAGCGGCATCGCGACGGGTCTCGTCAAGTTTTTCTAGGTAGAGGAAGTGTTCTTCCTCGGCAGTGGTGTTCGGAAGAAGTTCAACTGCGAGTTTGAGAGATGGAATCTTGCACTCTATAGGTAGGACTGCCTCCAATCCATAAACTAACTAGAAGGGTGTAAATCTGGTGGCAGTCTTAACGGAGGTCCAATATGCCCATAGTGCGGAAAAGAGCATGTTATGCCAGTTAGAGTTGTGCGTACCCACCATGCATTGAATCATGGTTTTCAAGACCTTGTTAATGGCCTCTACTTGTCCATTGGATTGCGGGTAGAAAGGTGTTGAGTTTTCATGACGAAAACCCAATCTGATGCTCAACTCATCAACCATATGGTTCTGCAAGTGAGATCCATGGTCAGTGACTATGGTTTGTGGGACTCCGAACCGTGAAATAACATGATTAAACATGAAGAGTGCGGCGGTTTTTCCATCGTCAGTGTATGTAGGCATAGCCTCGGCCCACTTTGTGAAGTAATCCATGACCACTATGACATAACCATGCCCCCCGGTCGAGGTAGATTTACAGTGCATGAAGTCAATGCCCCATTTTGCGAAGGGGCCAACGACAATAACCGAGTGTAACGGGGCTGGATGGGTGCGCTTTTTCATTTGAAAATGCTGGCATGGGGGACATTTTTTAACAGTCTCAACACAATCTTTAAAGATGTATGGCCAGTAATATCCCACGTGTAGTATCTTCTGGGCCATAGCCATCCCAGAGAGATGACCGTCACAAGCCCCAGAGTGACAGTCATTTAAGACATGTTCAGCTCCTCATGTGTCAGACAACATCGAAGAACGAAATCTATACCTCGACGATACAGGGTATCGCTAACGATCAAGTATACTTGGCATGGTGGCGTATATGACGACGGTCGTCACGAGACAGTTGGGGGTTGAAACGTTGGGTCTGGAGAAATAAGGTAATATCCCCATACCATGGGTTAGACGTGCTGATGAGGAACAATGATTCATCCGGAAGAGAATCATTGGGCTCAAATCCTAAATCAACACGGGGAAGATCGCAAATGAGCTCGGCGAACACCAAAGACTTCTTAGACTTGGCTTTCTCGAAGAGGAGGTCGAACTCCTGAAGTATCACGATCCAACGTGAATACTTTCCCCCAAGTACTTGAAGTGTTAAAACATGGTACATGGGGTTCGAGTCGACGATAATGGTGGTGGTGCGGAGCAGTATGTAGTGAAGAAACTTTTGGATGACAATGACTGCTGCGAGAATGAGCTTCACGACATGTGAATAATGAGTTTCAGAGTCAATAAGACCCTTACTTAGGTAGTAGATCACATGCTCCTGGGCGTTGTTGTCCTCTTGTACCAAGACCATGGTGATCATGGTGGCATAAGCAACAAGATAAAGGATATAATCCTTGTAGTAATTGGGCGGTTGGAGCACAGGGGCATGCGTAATGGCATGTTTCAGACTATCGAAGGATTGTTGTGATTGATCATCCCAAATGAACGAGACGTCCTTCTTGAGTAGTCTCATATAACCCTATGTCTTTTGTGCGAAATTACATACAAAACACCGTAAGTAATTTGCCTTCCCTTGCAAACGTTTTAGTTTCGTGATGTCAGTAGGAGGTGGGAGAGCGACAATGGCTTCCACCTTCAAGGGATCATTGCGGATCCCATCTTTCGAGACAATAAAACTGAGGAGGCGTCTAGAATCGACGCAAAAAATACACTTGTGAGGGTTCAGATGGATGTTATATCATCTGCATCTGAGGAATACCACCGTCAGATGATCAATGTGGAAGTTGCGCTGCCGTGAATGGGCGGGGAGATCGTCAAGATAGGGTTCCACAAAGTCTTTCACATCATGAAAAGCGTACGGCATGCCCCCCTGGAATGTGGCACCAGCATTTTCGAGACCAAAAGGGATCTTGCGCTAAGAAAACGTGCCCCAAGGGTAGATGAAAGCTGTCTTATGTTGGTCAGCCGGGTGGATCTCAATCTAGTTGTAACCGAAAAAGCCATCCATGAACGAGAAGATGACACTTCCGACACAATTGTCTATGATCTGGTCGATGAAGGGAGTGGGGTAGTTGTCCTAGGGACAAGCTTCGTTCAAATCCTGATAATCAACACATACACATATGGTGCCCTACTTCTTAGCTACAAGAACGACATTTGAGACCCATTCTATTAATGGAACAGGGTAGATGAAACCGACCTTCAAGAGATTTTCAATTTCTGCCTTAATCGCCGTAGTTTTTCGATGGTGTACTGGTTGTAGCTTTTGTCGGACTAGTTTAGCATCAGGATAGGTTTGAATTTCATGTGAAACAATAACAGGGTCTATCCCGGGCATTTCTTCGTAGGTCCAGGCAAACACATCTCGAAATTGCTTGAATAAGGCTGTGAAAGTAGTAATTTCTTCAGGGGAACACTTTTGGTCTAAATGAATGTGTTCCACTACACCGGGAGTGATCGAGATGTCAATCGGGATGGTGGCTTCAATGTTTTCAAAGTTGACCTTGGTGTCCATATGACATGTGAGTATTGGGGACTGGGGGCAGGGTTAGACATCTGGTGTGAAAATGGTGGTGATGCTATTCTCCATAGTATCCAATGGGGGAAGGAAAGACGATTGATGATGGAGGTCTTCCCATGGAGGGTCATCCCCACTCATAATCTCCATAATGGACTTGTCGGAATGAAAAGTCCAGAGCAGAGGATTGGGTAAGGATGACTTCCACTGTAGAGAACAGGATGTAGAGGCCACAACCAAGTGGTTCTCGGGTGCTGACTGGATAGCCTCATAAGTGAGTTCAGCGGGTGAAAGAGGCATGGTATCTCCAATCAGGTGCATAGTGGCTTCGTCGGTTACGAGCCATGGGTCGGTGGAGTTGGGAAAAGAGGATATCATGTCAGCCGTGGCAACATGGTTAGGGGGATCCGAGTTTGGAAAGACACCCATAAGAGATGAATCTTTTATGAGTCCAACCCCCACGCTCTCATATGGTTGCGAAGATTGCCCGAGTAACGGGACATTATCGTCGGGATGAGTAGCAGTGTCCGGTGTACAGAAGTCCAATTGGTCGACAGTGACAATTCGTCCTTGGTGGGGGAACTGCACAATGCGGAAGATAGGTGATGCGACCGAAGTCATGGCATAAAACCAATTACGACCAAGTAAAAGATTATAATCTAACGGGGCAGCGACCACTTCCACGTTAATGGTTGCGGTCTTACCCCCCAACTCTACTGCCAAGGCTTGTAACATCCCATGGGGTTGGAAACCACGATCGTCGAATGCTTTCAAGGTAGTGGGAGAGTGGTATAACTCGGGAGAACCAATGGCTCTCCAACATGATATCAACATGACCAAGGTAGAGGCACCTTCGTCCCAAATGGTACGATGGATTGTCTTCCCAGCAACGTTTGTAGCAACTTGAAATGCCAACTGGTGGGAAAGCCTCGGTTTAAAGTACTCGAGTCAGAACATGATTGTATTAGAGTAATCCAGATCAACCGCGCCAATGGCAGCGAGAAGAGTCTTGCGCTGGTTGGGACAATTTTGCAAGGCTTCTAGCGTCGACATAGCACAAGGAGCTTGTGCCAAGTCCTTTACAATATTGTAGTTTTGAGCTGCCCGAGCATTGGGATTGAAAACGACTTTTCGAATCGTGCTCTTAGGCAAACGCAACACTGAATTTAAATAAGGATTCTCAATGGTGAGAGAAGCATGTGGTACGGTGACGTCGGGAATAGAAGTGGAATATTTTTCAGTATTACTTCCAATGGGTTCCTTCTGAGGAACTGAGTCGTACGAGCGTGAACATGTGTTCAAGTTAACCATCTCACTACGCATCATGAGAACATGCGCGGTGGAGGATGCCTCTCCGTGGGAAGGAGAGGTTTGAGTGATCAGTTGTTGGTTATGAGTGGGGAAGGGATCGTCGAGAATTGCGATAGTAGAGTTTCCTTTGAGAAAATTCTGCACTTCGTCTCCGTGAGGGCATTCCTTGGAGAAATGGTCACCACTGCACAGTAAACAAGGATACTTCAACTTCCTCTTCTGTTTAGTGTCTTCAGGGGTGGACTTGGGCTCCTGCTGATTAGAATATTTCTTAGGGTTTCCTTTGTTTTTCTTCTTACCACCGGATTTCTGGGGTGAAGCTGATTGAACAGAATTCACCTCTTTGGTGGAGGCAGGAGTGGGTGACTTGGTGGTGCTGTTGCCAGCCTGTTGTGGGGACGGGGAGGAACTCTGGGGGTCTGACGATCCACCAGTTTGAGTAGAAGGTTGGGAGTTAAGGGAACCAATGATGCCATCGGCCTGAGGTCCCTTGGGTGGTTTCATAGGGTCATACATAGGGCAGGGTGCGTCAGGAACAATTTCATACAACGTGCCGGATTGACCATAGACCAAGTCTAAGTAATGGGCACAAGCAATAGCCTGTTCCTCAGTGACGACCCCTCCCATGGCCACGTCTCCAACTACGACAAGTAAGAGAGACTTTGTGAACCAGTCAGCTAAGAGTTGGTCGGGAATATGAGCCTTAATAAGATGTCGTCTCCTGCGCCACTCATGTATATGATCTGAGATATGAGTGGTAGTGTTTTGATGGAGCAAGGTCAATAAGTCCGTACCAGTCTCATAGCGAATGGGCAACTGAAAATGGGTCAAAAATGACATAGCAAGAGAGCGAAAATCTGGAAAAGCGTTAGGTGGTAATTCAATATACCACTTGGCAGTTGGGCTGGTGAGAGTCCGTTGGAATAACCTGAGACAGATTGAGTCCTCCATCAAGGAGTTGGATGAACACCATAAGTGGTATGTCATCACATGATTTTTTGGATCCTCACCAGGTTTGCCATCAAATTTGGGGATATCAGATGGAAGTTTCACCGGAATTGGTGGCCAATTATATCCGTGGAAGATGGGGTCATTAGTCAGACGAGACAAGTCGGGTAGGTCCAACGTAGACAAAAAAGGCAGCCGTTGATTCAGCTGCAGGTACTGATAGTATTGATATGGCATGTATGGACCAGTGGGACCTTGCATCGACTGGTTGTAGGGTGTTTCCAAAGGGAACTCACCGTAAGGGGATGTGCCGCCCGGACCGTATGTAGGTCCACCGCCATAATAGGGTGGTCCGTTACCATAAGGTGGGGGTCCTCCGTCATCGCCGGGAGGGGGTGGGACTCCTCCAAATGGTGGGGGTCTCCTGCCGCCACAGGGATAAGGTGGTCCTCCGTTGCCTCCGCCGGGATAAGGTGGTCCTTCGCTGCCTCCACCGGGAGGGGGGTGGTGGTGCATCGCCTCCGTCGAAAGGGTGGGGGCCTCCGCCACTGCCACGGGAAGGGTGGGGGCCTCCGCCACCACCGCCATCGGAAGGGTGTGGCCCTCCTCCGCCACCTCCACCCAAATAGGGTGGTCCTCCAACTCCACCACCGAAATAGGGTGGTCCTCCACCATTGGGAGGAGGTGGCCCTCCACCTCCACCTGGCGGGGGTAGGGCCTCCGCCTCTGCCACCAGAGGGGGGTGGGCCATTGTTGCTGAAATGAGGTGGGCCTCCACCAGAAGGTAGAGGTCTGCCACCTCCGAAATTGAATGGGGGACCACTGCCTCCAGAGGGAGGTGGAGCGGGACCGGACGAGGGTGGTGGTACCTGAGGGACGGTTGGTGGGGGTCCATTCTGTAAAACATTTTGGTGCCCCCATAGAGAGTATGGATTGTCGGGATAAGGTATCCCGCAGAGTGCGTTTCTGAGATTGAAGTGTCTCAACACAGGTTTAAGATAACCTGGATATGCTTGAATCCATGGTGGTTGAGTTGAATGGGATGGTCCCCCAACATGAGATAATCCTATGGTGGATGCTCTGGTGGGTAGGGAAGTTCCAACGGAAGGATCGATGGTAACTACTCCTCCTGTATTATGGTTAGGAGATGGGGGTTTCCCCCCAGCAGCAACGTGCTGACCACTAACCAATGGTTGACCCAACATAGGTTGTTGATTATCTACTGCGGGATTAACATTACTCGTAAGGAAAGTAGGGGGTAAAGAGTATCCTCCTCGTGAGTTTTGGGGTGGGGGAGGAGTGGGTAATGTTCTCGTAGTAGTAAGAGGAGTGTTGGACTGTTTTCCTTCAACAGGTTGAGTCATTTGGGGAATAGAAATGGTCTCCTGTCTAAGGGGTGTACTTGCAGGAAGTGAGGGTTGACCAGATTCATAAGTAGTCACATTGTGGATGGATGGTTCCGGTGAATCATAAGATAAAGTGTGAATCGAGATCTTTCGATATGCGGGTAACGTCAGCTCTTCAAACCTTCGTAGAAGACTTTGTCTTTGAAATTCCTAGCCACTGGCACGTAATTGATTCAAGCGATCACGAAAGGGTCTAAAAAGCTCGTCAGGAGTGGGCCAACTGGGTGGGGATGTAGTGGAAAAATGGGCCACTTGTTGACTTAGAGATGTTTCCCAAAAGGGTGCAGCTGGACCAAACGGAGTTGATACAGGGTCGTCCTGGGGGTGATTTAACCATTCCATCGATCCAGGATCTCTTGGTAAAACGGGAGGGAGAGGTATGTCTTGTGAAGTGGAATTTTATGCCTCTTCAACCCCTTGAGGGGTTGGAGGTGGGTAAATATGGAGGGAACATGTGTGCCCCAACATTCAAAGTAGGGTTTTCTACTTTAGGTGACACGACCGTGACATGTGGGTCCATTCTTAGCTTCAGAATTACCTCCTGGTTAAGGGGATATTCGGGTGGTAAGTTCAAAATCCTACGGGACCTTCTCCAAGGAAAGACATCTAGAGTGACTGAACGAGAGTTTCTCCTAAGAGTATTCTAAACAAAAGAAAAGCAGTCCAGAAAAAATCTACACAAACTAAGGCTACAAGCAAACTTATGTGATAGGTGTGGATTCAAAAGTCTGGAACCTCACAGGATTGTCAAGGCTTTGCAACTCGCTATATACCGTAGGGTCCAACAGTAAAATGCGACAAGGAGGATTGGGACTGTACCCTTTCCTGAATACCTGACTACCTGGACAATACGTGCGTAGTAATCTCCCCGAGTGATGTTCTCGGTGTATTGCTCTGCCAAGACGGCCAAATGGTTAACTCAGTTGGTTTCAGGAATCCTAAGAGTGTCTCCCGATATACACAAGGTACGTGGGAGCTCAAATTCCTGTTGGTGCTATCTAATGCACAACCGTACGGCATGAGACCTTTCGATATACTATCGAGTACGTGAAACACCTTTCGATATACTCCAAGTACGTGAAGTGCCTTTCAATATACCCTAAGGTACGTGAAAGAGCCTTCGATATACTGGTTGGTACGTGAAAGAGATTCGATATACTGGTTGGTACGTGGAAGACTACAATATCCCCGGGATGCAGTGCAGGCAAATAATGACAGCTGCCATGTTTTAAGACGCCGGAACACGTCTCTAACGTAACACACAAGTTGCTAAATATTTTACCCTAGTTCTACCGTTAATTTTATCTGGATGATCAGGTGAATGCATGAGGTGAGTACATAAATGTAAGCATAATGCAAGCCCTAACTACATGAAGAAATGCACTTTTCTTTTGATGAAATCTATGTATGGGAAGGATAAATCTTTTTCCAAGTGGTTTTACCAAAACAACAAATTTCAACAAAATCCCAAATCTACCAAATTTGACAATGAAAGTACTCTTTTCGTTTTTCCGAGCAAAACATGAAAATCAACAAGCATCAAAACCAAATCTAAGCATTTTCTTTTTGTCTTTTTCGATTTAGCATGAAACCAAATATGATGAAAAAGAGAGAATTTCCACCTAGAGCACACTTAGCTTTTCAAATTTCACTATGGCAACGTAAAAGCATGAAAATCAAAAGTACATATAACTTTTTCAAGCATGGAATCACTTCTGCAAAAAAATTGACTATGCTTTGGATTTTTCAAGAAAATGAATGGTTCATAGTTCGAGAAAAATACAAATGATGAACTCTTTTTCAAACTTTCCAAAAAGATCTATGATGAATTCCAATGCATGATCCAATTTCTACAATAATTCTCAAATGCACTTGAAAACAGTAAAAATGAAGCACTTTTAATTTTTTCAATGATATGCCAAGACTACAACTTGATAACAATAATGTTTTTAAGTGTGAATGGCTGAAAAGAAAGATTATTTGCAGCACTCTAAACACTCATAAATTCTCAAGCAAATGACAAGCACTCCAATAAACTCAAAAAACACTCAAGACACTCAAAAAACAATCGGATGCAAGCAAAGCTAAATAACATATGCAAAAGAAGTCTAGGATCTAATCCAATGCAAATATTAGATCAGGTGAGGAGAGGAGGGAATGCAAGGTCAAGTGGATGAAGGTAGGGGAGACTAAAGTGTCCACCACTACCAAGTCTCAAACTTGTCCAAAATGGAACCCAAAACCAATCCAAACAAATCCAAACACTATCAATGCAAAATAAAAAATGTCTCTCACTGGAAGGTGCAGTGCAAAGAAGGTCTATAAGACAAACCAAACTCAAAAGTTGGAGAGGAGAGGATCCAAGCACAAGGCTTGACTGCTCGGCGTAGCCTATGGTTAGGATCAGAGCGCCCGTCGCAGGTGGAAAACAGGTGATCTGCGCCGATGGTGCAAGATGTAAAACTGAGATGAGCGCCGACGTCGCAGGTTGCAGGGAAGCAGATTGCGCACGAGAGATGGTGTCGCTCTGGCTATACTACCCAGGTGCGACGAGCGAAATCCCAATGCAAGGATTGAAAAATATCCAAAAATGAGCAATCAAAAGGTTTGAAAATCATACATACAAACTCAAAGGAAGTCAACAGAATCTTCAAAAAGAAGATCTGGTGGCGAGAGAGGCTTAGGAGGCAAATGAAATGGCTCACAAAGAAATCAGAGAAAATGACTTTCAAACTGAAAACTTAAAACAATGCACGTATTCCCCAGTATGGACACCAAATTTGTTATCGGACAGTCTACCGAAAGCGGACTTAAGGCATGATCTCGCTAGTTCAATGTGAATCTAGAACAAATAGGACATAATACAAATCTACCTTCCTAGATCAAATTAGAGATTAAGAGACATGGACATCTTACCTTTCAGATTTGTAGATCTCTTTCTCCCTCGTCGCTCCAAGCTCCACGGTCATCAGATCCAAAGCTGCAAGACTTGTTAGAACATGCAAGAGACAAACAAGCAGTAATAGCACATCTACACAATAATTGATCTAAGTAAACAGTTAAGGAAGTAAACTATAAATATCAATGCATAACAAGACATTTATGGAAAGAGTTTTGTATTACTATATAAAAAGTGGAAATACATAGAAGAGTGAGGATTACAACCAAGCCCTAACGTTGCAATATTCCTCCAACAAGCCAAGCCAATGCCTCTAAGGAGAAATGGGTGCCTCCAATGGATGAATGATGATCTCCTAAGCTCTATTTCACCAACATGTGGATGCTATAGCCTTCCTCCCTTTGGAATGGGAAGGAGCTTCATATATATAGGACTAGGAGGATAGGATAGGTTGAGAAATAGTGGGATAGGACTAAGGGATCCTCCCAAAGGGTTAGGGAACCGAATGCCAGCTCTCCTATGGGTTAGGGATAGAGATCCAAGTCACACACCTCCGAGAAATGGCTCGAAGATTGCCTTTATCCACTTTAACTAACATCGTCGCATGCTACATTAGGACAACCTGCGATGGCGCATGTTGCACAAGGGTGACCTACGACGACCCAACTAAACCCTATGGAAATAGGTCAGTATCTTTTCCAGTTTGACTTCCTAGTCATGGAAACTTTAGGGATGTTTACACTGAGTCTTATGGTGGCAAGATTTAGGTGTAACACCTTCCTAGCTAGTCATGTTAACTCGCTTGTGGGGGGTTACATTCTCACTTGCTTTGGCCCCCTTTCCTCGTTGCCATATGTCCACATCTCCCTACCAAATGTCAAGTCCAATAGTGCTTGTTGTATGGGTTCATATGAAGCCACTTGATGCCTCCCTACCACCAATATGGGGGGAATTAATAAAAATGTAAATTGAATTCACTATATGATTGCCATTAATTGAAATTAATTTTGGTTTATATAAATTTTAAAGAAATCACATTATAATTAAAAATAACGTGTAACTTATATATGCTATTAATTTTTAAAGTCATGAATGTCATACTATTGAAAGAATATATATATATATACAGAGAGAGAGAGAGAGAGAGAGAGAGAGAGAGAGAGAGAGTTTAACAAACAAAAGTAAACCCATTTTCAAATACAAAACAAACTTAACCATGCACTAAAATAAACTTAATATTTGCATTAAATACTTTATGATTTTATAAAATATATTCAAGAAATCTTGAAATTTGACGTGCAAATATAAGGTACTAGTAAATTAAATAAAATTATAATTTGAAATTGAAAATTTTATTATCTTGAACATGAAAATTTATATATCAAAACAAAGTTGTTAATATTGAATAATTGTTATTAATCTTTTTTTTTGTAAGCTACATAGTATTATATTAAAAATTCTAAATATCAAAAGTTGTTTGGTTGACCACTGGGGAAACCAAACTAACAATAGAACAAAATATTGACATTGTTTATCTATTTGACGTTGAAGTTTGGGATTGTAGTTACTAGTGAACCTTAAACCAAAATAAAGCCTATGATTTCTAGTCCTTATTGTATGTAAATTGGACTAACAAGGGTACAAAAAGGAGATAATAACATAAACTGAACTATATAATTGTATCATCATCTAAATTGAGACTATGGGCACCCGGTGACTCTTCTATGCCTTACAACTAACTGCCTCAAATTCTAGTCATGTGGTGGCTTTGAAGAGGACATTGTGTTTTATGTCCACCTTCCTGATTCAGTCCCGAGCCTTGTCCAATTGTAGCAATAGATCCTGGTGATCCTCCTACCTATCCTTCAAAGCCTTTCCTAGAAGTGCCTTCATTTGATAATAAAGTGTGATTATTTTATAGTATTTGGAATCTCTTGTCCGACAGGATCCCACATCCTATATCCAAGGTCCCATTTCCTCTTCAATGTCTTCATGACACGTGTAGTCTTGTTTAGTTTTGATCCAAGTTTTGACCTTAGCAATCTTCTTTTTAATTTTTACAAGATTCCACTGCTAGTAAAACTCCTTTGCTTCTAGAACTTCCTTCATGGATCGAGTTTATGGGCCCTTCTTATTATTCCTTCCTCCACACATGTTATTTAGTTGGGATGCCATCGGTAGGGAAATGTTGAGCAAGATTCCCTTCCTATACTTGGGAGTCCTGGAGTGACTAGAAACGATAATGCAAATCAAACAACCCCTAGAAAGACATGAAACCCAGCTACGGTCCCAAGAACCTAAACCAAAAAATGAATTGTCGCCAAGGGGACATGATCCACACACATACACACCACCTACTAGGTCCAGAGCCAAGCAAGCTTCCCCATTGGGTTGGGGAGTTCCACTGCACAGAGAAACCTCAAGCCCAAACATAGAGCCCTTCTTAACTTTACTCTATTGCATTGGGAGTTTGTGCTGAGAAAAATTCTCCACTTATGCTTTGGAGCATGTGAATGCCCAAAAACAAGAATATAGTGAAAATGACTCCTATAGAGACATGGAGCCCAGTTACACCTAGAACCCAAACCACGAAAGGAATTATCTCTAAAGGGACAAAATGCACACACATAAATACTACCTGCCAAATATGGAATCGAGCTAGCTTCCCCAATTGGTTCGGGGAGTACTACTTCATCGAGAAACCTCAAGACAAAATAGAGAACCCCTATGGTGCACCGTGAGTTTTTGTTATTCTACAACCACTTCGAGAAAACTTTGAGGCCTCTACCCTGATAAACCTGCATCACGAGACTCACCATGAGCCACAATAATTTCTTGCCCTCTTTAATAATGGAAACAACAGTCAAATTCGTCGGCCAGAGGCTTGGAAGTCTTATCCAGTGTCTGCAAAGTACTTGAGCTAGGCTTCGAATCTCTTTGCTTGTACCCCATTCTAGCACCGATCCCCCTCGTCCATATCCTTGCAAATCAACCTTTGGTTGCGTAAAGGAGACTTCTCGTGTTCCTAACACCCCATCCAGGATCATTGTTACTAATAATTTTCCCCATGTCAATCCAATAGAAATTAATTGTAGTTGAGTGTTTCGTGACACGTGCATTTCCTTTTCAAATTGCCAAATCATATATAAAAAAATAATAAAAAGAATTTTAGTCCCTTTGTTTTCAGTTTTTTAACTAGTTGTATGGGTTAAAAAAAATTGCCCAAATTTTACAATGGTTCCAAACATTTTATTATTAAAATATATTTTATTTTTTAATTTAAAGTATCATCTAAATACTCTTGATTTGATAAATAGAAGGTGATGTGACGGTTTTTCATTGCCAAACCACAAAAATATTAAATTTTCATTTAAAAAAACCGAAAAATACAATGCACAATTTTTGTAATGTTCAATAAAGTCTACACGAAGGTAAGTACAATTATTAAACAAGAGCCACGTGGTGGCAATGTCCCTGACATTTCCATTTCCATGTGTTGTTGCAATTTTGATATGAGGAAATTACTTTGACAAACGGTTTGCTATTTTGATATCAACTTGTCTTCGAAACATACACTTTAAAAAAAGAAAGAAACAACCAACTTCGACAAAAACTCCTCAAGACCAACCTTCCTTCCTACTCAAGAAGGGCTCACCACACAACATTAAACATAACATAACATGAAACATAACATATGCTCACCAACCCTTATAACAAAGAGATTAAATATACCACATGTTGACTAAAACTAGTTTGAACATAACATAAAACATAACATATGCTCACCAACCCTTGTAACAAAGAGATTAAATATATCACATGTTGATTAAAACTGGTTTGATCAATGTTTGACTAGTTTTTGTGACTTGGGAACCCACGAGCAGCAAATATACAACATGATTGCAAAAAGAAAAACCACTTCTAACATTTGCAAGTGACAGTTTTGTCCATTTTCTCATCCAAATTGTCCCCAAAGGAAAATACAAGTCAAAATTTGAAAAAACTAATTATCTATGGCATTCACTAGATATGTCTATATTTCAGTGTTATATACCTCAGACAGAGGCCAAATCCAAGCAATGTCACTAGTATAATTATAAAAAAAGGAATATTGTCCCTCAATCATCTGGTTGCCTTCACATAAACTATATTCTATTTTACCAATAGTTGAATTTTCATTGAAGATACTTCCTTTTAATAGCCAAATGAGGTCTAGAAAAATATAGTCAAATTTGATGATCAAAATCACAAACATATAGAAGGAATGTCTAACGAGTGCCTATAGCATCTCCAAAGCGATCTAAAATCTTAGGTTATAGAAAGAAAGAAATTAAAATACTTTTGACATGAAAACAAGGAAAGGTCATTGCCACACAATGAGGAAACCTTACTCGATTAAAATAACCTTCTTTAAAATTATTCTATCAGGAGATACACTCCGTAATGAACCAAATGATGCAATATTATCCTTAGCAGAGTCTTCTTTGAAAGCAACAAGAGGCAATGGTGCAAAACATATTGGAGCAAAAACAAAAGTCATAGAGAAACGACCTGGATGCAAGAACCTATCCAATTTATGTTTATCCATGTTGATATCATCATATGAAAATATTGGCATGGAAATGCAAACAAGAATACGTTGACTTATGGTGTAAAATTCTATTTGATTTATGTAAAGTAGAAATATGTTGAGTCTCTTAGACATCAACAATGAAAAATATTTTCTTCTAACTCATTATGATCAATGAAAAATCAATACCAAGAGCAATGAAATAAGGGAAAAAATGACCTTGAAGTAAACTGGCGGAATCCGACATGAAATACTAGAGATTCTTTTGACTTGATAGGTTCTGTGTAAGAGTCATGCTTCCTTACACTACACAAAAGGAAAGAAAATCATGTCATAAAATGAGGAAAATTGTTAGAACTTGAATATAAAACATAAACATATAACTTTCATTCAAGATGCCAAGAAATAGTAAAGTTAAACTTTGGTTTATAGTTGATAACTCAAGGTTTCCTAGTTATTTGTCCCAAATCAATATTCTAGAACATGTTTACATGGACACAAACTTAGGAAATTTTAATATGATATCAAACCCCAAGTTCATAAACTGATATGTTAAGAAGGTTCAAGACAATGACTGCTGCCTTCAGAATGGCTTATGTATGCCTGTTTAAAGTATGAATGTGCAAAGAAGTAACAATTCCCATTGAAAATGTTATAGCAAGAAGATATGTGCGAAGATATCTATCACAGGAAACAATTAAAGGAAAAATAAAAACTTTTACCTTTATGGTAGATATTTCAACCACCATAACATCTTGAAAGAATCGTAGAGAAAAAAAAGAGAAAGAATGTACTTCTTTGATACATATTCAAATATAACTTATAACACATTCTATTTCTTTGATGCATAACCATCACAACTCATAACACAATCTACTTCCCTGCTTAAAAAACTAAGTCTCTAATTTCCTATGTTGCATAAGTTTCCAGAACGTGGGAGCGTAGGGAACGTGGGTACGAGTATCAGATACGTCTAGAAGTTTCCCCCAAATTTGCAGGAAATGTCAGGTTGGGAGCGACAATAATATATATTAAAAAATATAAAAAATAAATAATTAAAAAACACATGAGAAGAGAAGAAGCATAGACAAAAAAAAAAACATTAACACAAACCGGATGACTTGACTTAGCTTAACCCTTACATTACGGTTGTAACTAGAACCTCTTAGCAGATGGAAATGACAATAAAATCAAGATTACCATCCATGTCATTGATTATATAAGGTAAACTCTTTCTAAAGTGGGGACTTTTAGAAGTTATAGTCCCTATATTTGTGGCTATATGTAGAGAGTAAGTTTTCAGTTTTGTGTCAACTATGATTAAAATGTATTAGAATATTATATGTTTACAAGACATTTTATGCTAGCATATTTGCAAAGGTGTATAAATAATCAAATTTAAGTTACTATAAAATAAAAATCAAGATAATTTTTATTTAAATGCAATATATGGATTTAGTTTTAAAGTAAAATTTAAAACTATTTCCAATTAGAGAAAAAATTCCAAGTCAATCATGTATATGTATGGGAAATTCGTTAACAACCCACGTGACGATCATGAATGCCTGGAAACTTCACTAAAGGAAACACCCAAGAAAAAGTCCCCAAGTTCCCAATTTTAAAGGGTAAAAGTTCCCAATAAGTTCCCAATCATTTGGAACCGTTCCCCTGGATTTGGAAAGTTTCCTACAAGTTCCCAAGTTCCCTGGAACGTCGGAACTTCAGGAACGAGTTTCCTAAAAGCCGGAAACAGTTCGGTGCTACATTGCTAATTTCATATAAACAGATTATCTAATTTCATATACACAGATTATACACATTAAGATGAGCATTATTTTATGTATTTCGTTGCTTATCATATCATATTATTTGGATCCAATTCAAAACATGTTTCACCAATTATACATCAATCCTATGTTTTGTTTGATGCATGGAATGGATAATAGAATCAATTTATGCCTCAATGCATATCCCGATCCTCCTCTCACGCAAATTCAGTCAGAAAAATAGAAGATTAATCCAAGAGCCTTTCATTTCCTTAAAAATGCCATAGTTTTCAACTAAGGCTGCATGTCTGCTACATGAATGTAGTGCAGAGAACTATAAAATCAAACTAAAATCAGCAATACCCTGTCCCATTGAAGTGAATTTCGGTGACCATACATTTAACCACATTGAATACACTAGCCTTTCAACAGAAGCTTCATCTCTAATTATCGTGTAAGACAGGATTTGGAGGAAAAAATGTAATTTTTGCACCGATGAAAGACGTGACCCCCCATTACGTCCAAAATTTCATGTCGGAATCCTAAATCCGCCAAATTCGCACTGCTTTTAATTCCACTGGCACTGGGGAGAAGTTAGGTAAATGCTCCAGCGTAAATTTCATCCCTGCATTCATCTGCATTAATTTCTTAAGCTTTGATTAATGTAAATAATTTTTCAAAAGGAATCCTTTTTCAAACTTTAAACCTTAGTTATTCTACATAGATAATAAATTTATAAGCAATAGGCAAGACAGATACCTCCGAAACTCGTAGTCCTTTAAATTCCACTGACTCAAAACGTTCAATTTCAGTCGGTGGGAAATTAGTTAAATTTGATAGCATATATTCTTGTTACTGTTAAAAGATTGAACTCTGTTGATTCTATAGAATTAAGAAGCCAAAAAAAAGGAAAGAAAGACTCTCTTGCTCAAAATTTAAACTTTGGTAAATCTATCCAAAGAATAAATTTTGCAATCAAACAAATTAAGTACCTCTGAAACTCGCAATCCTTTGAATTCCACCAAATCAAAACCCTAGCATTTCCGTTGGCATGACGGTAGTTAAAGGCTACAACTTAAATTTTCTCAAGGATTTAATATTTGGATTCCCGCTAACTCTAAAGAATTATGAAGCGAAAAGCACAAATATGAGTCAAACTTTAAACCCTGATTAATCCATAAAAATATATTTGCATGCAACGAACAAAGCAAATACCTCTAAAATCATAGATTGCACTATCTACCATGGAAATTTGTAAAGTCCGAATATACCATTTGTTGCTGCGTTTTAACGCGCAATTTTCCTGAATAGCGAGGATAGAATTTGCAAACTAGGGCCATGAAAACAAACAACGATTTCCTGCATAAAAATAACAATACCACTAGCTTCCCGTAACGACCACCATGGATGAAATAATGGATCTCAAATCTCCTCTACGATCCAACAACTAAACAAAAAACTTGACCGCCATGGATGAAATAATGGATCTCAAATCTCCTCTACGATCCAACAACTAAACAAAAACCAAAACCCTGAGACGAAATGCACTTGAGAGACGGCCTGGCATAGTTTACCCCTATGGGCATGGGAACATAAATCCTAACGACGCGAGCAAGCGCCAAGTGTAGAAAACGAATGGAACACTTGACCTTGGACCTTTGAAAATCAAAGCATTGACAGTGCGATAAGCTTGAAGAAGCTCGACAGCCTTAAACGAGAGAGAAAATTAAACATCAAAAATAAAAACCCGTGAATTGTTTTTTTACTGGTAAATAATATGCAGAAAAATATTGTATCTCCGCTTTGATCCTTTAAACGACTAAGTCCTCGAAACTGTGTCCCGAGGAAAAATAATAATACTAGCAATTGCCCCATGAGGGGTAAAAGGAACGCCTAGAGGAGAAGAGCCTAAGGAAATAAAAGTAGTTTGACTAGAAGGAAGGAAGGAAATATTTTAACGTCCGCGAGGCTAAAACTAAAAATAGCCTAGATTATATGCAATAGGTTACATCAATGTTATCGAAAAAAACAAAATCACAATTAAAATATGAATCTTTGACTAACTAACATAAGCACCCCCAAAACATGATGTAAACGCTTTAAAAGTAACTCTGAAAGCTAACAAGGTGATGCAATTCATAATAAGATACAAACACTCCTACAATTGACTTTGCTTTCTAAATTGAGGTTTATTCTTTTCATTATTCTTTTCACATTAAGTACCAATTGTACTCTTTGTGTGTATACTTCCCCAACTATAGGTTTACTTGCTGAAAAATAGATCATTGTGTTATTTATGGACATGGAAACACATCTCTATCCTAAAAACAACTCAAAATTTTCCATCCAAATTCACATGGTGAGTAAATAGGTGCACCAGGAGAAGCTTACAAATCCCATCCACTACTATATTTTCCATTGGGCCAATCATATTTGATATCACCATCATTGTATTGAGAATAGTATTGTATAAAGATATAGAAGTCGCATAGGTTATATCATGGATGAGAATTAAAAATTAGCGATTCTTTAATTCATTTAATAATGGATTTTTAATTAATGAAAGTTCAAACATACATGCAGTCCTTTTAACCTTGCTAAACATCTCTGAATTTTGGCATTGATGAGGACTCCTAAAGATATTTTATGTCTACCTATGATATGCTTTGTCATTCTATCCATGATAGTATTATTCAGTTCATTAATATATATAGTTTCTTCGACTAAGATTGTAAATTTAATTCATACTAAGGGCTATAAGCAACACTTGAGTTTCCATCCCTCTTTTCGTGAGAAGCCCTCCAAAGACATTCTTTCAATGTTTTTTCCTAAATCAATCTGAGCATCGACATTATCTTTATTTATAACTTATTTCCTCATATTTGTGCCACCTCTTTCAATGCACTTCCATCCTTGCACGGTTTGAAACATTCCACCTATTTTTCATGCTACATAAAAATTCAATGTCTATTGAACTATTTAGCTCAAAGATAAGTGCATTGAAAACACATTAGCTTACAATCTCTCAAGTGTTATACTCCATAGCTTTATTGGCTATGATTCATTTAAAGTGGACGATAGGAAAATTGACAATCAAACTGGCATCCCACATAATTAATTTAGAAGGAAACCTTATAGCAAATTACATAAAATTTTCACTAGGTTGTATAGGTGAGGAAATCCAACAATACAAAAACATAAGTTGCCATCAATCTATAACTCTATTCAATTTTTTGATGATTTGGATTGATTCAAAATTCAGCAAAACCCTTATAAGCATTGTTTCAACATGCATGATTAACCCAAAGAATTCTATATAATAATATTAATAATCTACCTTAAAGGTCACAACTAAACTCTACAGAGGTGTATGATATGTGTATGACCTCCTAGGAGGAAACACATGTTCTACTTCTACTTTATGATTATATATTCTTGAATAGTCAAATACATGTAACACCAAGGCAAAGACTTGGGAGTTATCTTTCTAGTTTTTATGGTGAACATTAGGAATTTTAATGCTAGGCTTTTGAGACTGATAAGAGATTAAGGTGAAAATATTCATGTTAATATGGACACAAGCATTACAACTAACTCAAAGATGGACTACAAGCAATCTACTTACTTAAGCAACTTAATCCCCAAGAGATGAACCAATGACCATCCATAAAACGCATGCTAGAGTATTGTTTTATCAAATTACGTAGGTCCAAATTTCAGACCATCAACCCATAAAATACAATTACCATAAACTTAAAATGAAAATGGAATTTATAACCCAATTCAAATTAGTCATACTTTAATTGATCATCATTTACCATCCATCAACCCATATAATTCAATTAACAATTCATCAATCATCCCTAGGGTTAGTACAATTAAAAATCAAAGGCCAATGTGTTCAATTGAATGCATTTAAAGTTAAAGACCAATGTTTTTTATACACATGAAAACATTATAAACCTTGATAAAGTCACTAAAGATATCACATACTTGAAAACGAGTTTTCAAAAAAGAATTTCAAACTCAAGAATCCTTCTATAATCAATTTATCCCATGCTTATATGGAATTCCATGAGAGGAGGTTAGAGCTAATGTGAATAACTTGAAAAACAATAAAAAATAGTTTTTTTCAAAAATGAACTTTAAATTTAAAAATCTAGATATAATTAATTCACTCAATATTTGGATGAGTGAGTTTTCATTAAAGGAATTTGGGCTTCTCATAATGGTGAAGAAGATTGTGGAAGGCAACTCTTTGAATATCCATAAATCTATGAGTGAAGCTCTTTTAATTTTTTAATTTAAAAAATAATAATAATAAATTAAATTTGTAATTATTTTATTAAAAACAATGAAAATAAAATTAAAATTGCTATATCAAGTATAAGGAAACTTGTATATTGTCAAAATTAAATTATACAATTTTTTAAAATAAATTTATCATCAATATTATGAGTTGGCAATTGGCTAATTTGATAGAACTATTCACTTCAAATTTCCTTATAGATTATTTATATTATTGTTTGAAAAAAAGTCAAAGTTTCATTTAGATAGTCCTGCGAAGAAACAACCTTGGTTTGGTTTTACTATTTATTAATGGAGAGAAACAACTTTCAATTTAATTGTATGACTAATTCCATAATGACATATACCTAATTAGATATAGAGTGAGGTGCACTAAATACTTATTAATTTTACTAAAGAACTCACTCACAAAAGTAAGAAAACATTCATAGAAAATTTACTTTCATGTCAAATTTTCTTTAGTAACAATATTTAAATAAATAAACTAAACTTCAACTTAATTAGAGATACCCAATTAGATGCCAAATGAGGTGCATTAAATACTTACTAAATTTACCAAAAAACCTACTCACAAAGATAAGAAAACATTACTAAAGATCCTTCTCACAAATGTAAAAAAACTTAATTTCTTGTCAAAATTTTCTTATTAAAAAATATTTAAATAAATAAACTACCCCATTTGTCAAAACACGTCTCTAATTTCTCTTAAATTTCCCAAATTTTTATGGCAAATGACACCTCCCATAGGTGCAGGTTGACGTGACTGCATAATTCAAAAGGATGAAAAAAATTATATTTAATATAATGAAAACCTGTACGAATAACAAAAAAGTAATGTATAGTCTAAGTAAAAGATATACTTTTTTTGGCTTTATATCTTCTTCTTTACCCTAGTCCTCATTATCTTCTTCATCCTATACTTTCTTGGCTTTAGATCTTCTTCTTCATCCTCATTCTCATCATCTTCTTCTTCATCCCCATCCTCATCATCTTCATCAACATCTTCATTGTCGTCTTCATCAACATCCTCTAAGTCATCTAGCCTCTCCAGTAAAAGCATGTGGAATTATTTTATCTTTGATGGTCAAACTATAATATATACACAAACATAGCACAACATGAGCATATGAACAAGTAGAGTTTAAACAGTTTTGTCAAAAACTGCAAAAGACCATATATTCAAGCAAGAAGCCCACCAAATGTCATAGTCCTCCTCCATCAGATCCTGAAGATTCTTGGCCCGCAAAAAGATACCAATGACTTCAATATCAGCTAAAGCACTGTCAAACAGATAACTCACTTTACAGTAAATCACATGTGAAGCTCAATCTAGAAAAACTACTAACCACTTCTAGTTTCTTCATTGAAATCCTCGTCATCATCCAGAACTTAAATTGCTTTCACATTCTTATGTTTTTTGTAACAGGAATGGCATTTTTGACTCCCTTCTCTTCTTCTTCATAAGCTTTTGTGTCACATTTTTTCCTAGATACCAGTCAATATTTGTTCTATAGAGTGAGCAGATCCTAGTAGTAAGCTATTGTGGCACTGTAAGCCAAATGAAAGAAAACATGTTCAAAACGACTTGCGAGTAAAAAATAGATTCATAGCCAAAAGTCTTGTGGAAAGATGAATTATTGAGGAAAATATTCATTAACAGAATTTAGTTGTCCCTTAATATATTCTTACCCCGAATTCTCGAAAAAGGGATTTGTGACAAAGTAAAAATCAATCTTGAAACCTTTAGGTTTATCAATTATGCACCACTTAATATCCTTTAGATATTTCAGAGCACCTTCATCACAGTCTGTTATTTGAAAACCAATTACAAGCCACATAAATAGAACAATGCAATTTATTTATTTGAACAAATATTCTACGTCTATACTGCAAAAGTTTGAATTTGGAAAAGCCCAGGTTCTTTCAGTATTTTCTACATTAACCAAAACAAGGAAAATTAAATTAGGATAGACATAAGGTCAAAATTCTCACCTATACTGAAATCACTTTAATAGTTTACACTGCAGTGAGCCAAAACTCAGGAACTTCTTTCTATAGAAAAAGTAAGTAGGTCAAAATGAAGGATACAATAACCATCGGGATAAAATGAAGGATCTTTAGATGTTAAATTCCCTAGGCTTCATCGTAGGATACAATAACTATTGCAATGAATGAGAAAAATACTAAATTTTAGTATATGTTTACATTCTTCCTTGTTGCCATCAATTGACTTATTATTCCGAGGCTCATCCTTACTTTCAACATTAGTGATACCGTTTACAATTTCAAATCGCTGTAAAACTAAATCAATATACTAAATTTTAGTATATGTTTACATTCTTCCTTGTTGCCATTAATTGACTTATTATTCCGAGGCTCATCCTTACTTTCAACATTAGTGATACCATTTACAATTTCAAATCGCTATAAAACTAAATGAATAAGCTATCAAGGCTTGCACCACAAGAAAACATAACCCTAGATAACTTAAAACAACCAACATTCACAGTATTACAAGAGATTATGATGCACTATGCTGAAATTTCAAACAACTGTGCAACGAGAAGAGTACCTTTGAACACAACGGTTCATATAACTTCTAATATTTAGCTTTCAGTGCTGCTCTTTCTTCAAAGAATTATGCTTCAAGTTCATCATATTTGCTATGCAATAGTATAATATTTCAAAAACTCAGATGATAACTTTTCAAGAAAAACATACAAGAATCCACCATATGTTGTGGCCATAAACTACTTTGCACGACTTTGAAAGAGAGTGGGAAATTTTGATTGGCACGAATGAGATCCAAGTGGATTTATGAAACTTTGAATATGTTTGTTCATAAAGAAACCACTATATGTTCACACATAGGTGTGTTAAACGGAAACTTTGATTTGCTTAATAAGAATAACATCCAAGTAGATTTTACACAACTTTAAATGTCTAAACTCATAAAAAGACCACCACATAACAAAGTAATTGTAAAAAAGACAATAATAGTGATATAAATTTGTAAAACTTTAAAACTTTGACCACCAATGCTTATGCAAATGCCTATATATAAGCGTTATACTTTAAAATAACTATATAAACAATAATATAAGATTTTTATTTCAATATTTATAAAACTTTTTTATTTCAATTTTCCTAGTAATTCAATTTATAAAACACATCAATGACTTAATCATTCAAAATCCAAAAGATATATTAGACCAATCATAAGATAACACTCAACAAATACCGCTTGCTCCACGGACGGGCGATTCTTGGTGCCCTAGCTGTGCTTTTAGCCTGGGCGGCCAGGGCTTGGCCCAGCCGCCCTTGCTTTTGTTGCAGGTTACTTATCTTACGGTGAAGGCGTCCCGTGGATCAGGATCTTTGCTCTGGCGTTGATGGTGTCGGAGATGGCCCTGAAGGTGGCGGTTCTGATGAATAAGGTGCTGCTGCTGGACGAGCCGACGAGCGCCCTGTCCCATCTCGACTCAGCACATCGAGGATCGATCGGGAAGATGAGGAATGGCAAGGGAATGGTCTCCCACAGCGTTTATCAGATTCAGTCTAGAATCCTGAGTTTGGGAATGTAGGAGGCGCCGTTTTGAGGCGCCCTCGTCTTCCAGCAGACAGAACCCCAGTCGAGCATTTAAAATCGCAGAAATATTTCAGAGGATCTTCCCTGAGCTTTTACATCGCAGAAACATTACAGAGGAGGATATGAATAAGACTGGTTCCTACCGATCTTCACTCTCGGCAGTATGGAATGGAGACGCAGAATCAAGAACCTGTGCAGAGGTTTCTTTATTCTCTGCTCTCCATTCTTTTCAGGCGCCATCCTCTTTCTCCGTTTTCAGGGATGTCCCCAGCGTCCCACGCAGCTCGCCGCCCGGCTCGCTGTCAATGAGTTGGAGGGAGCGGTGAGGGGCGAGGGTTCTTGGAGAGAAATTTGATTACTGTTTCTGCAGGATGATGGACGGCGTGCGGTGGAGGCATCGCAGATCCTGGTGTGCAGATCCTGGTGTGTAGGGCCTTTTTCTTCATCAGTAGTTGCTGGCTGAATTTCGCTGGTTTGGGAGATCCAGAGTCTGCTGCTTGTCCACAGACTTGGATCTGCTGTTTCTTTTGCTGAGGATTTCGGTTTGAAGCACCTGTCTTGTGGCAACGTTTGGGTCACGATTCATCTTCTTGTGGTGAAGTTTTATTGGGTTTATCTTTTTTTTGGTTCAGCTCATATAAGCTGTTGTATCTGCTAATATGGGACAGAAATATGTGAAAATGTAGGGATCTTTGTGATTCTACTACATCTGCAGAATGTAATTTTAATCATCTTTTTGAAATAAAATTACGGACATTTTCCCAGGAAAAAAACACTCAACAAATACCCAAACCATTAAATTGATTGCTGGACAAGATCTATATGTCATTGTCAACATGAATGACAAATGATAAATATCTTCATTTATTTTTAATGAAAGCTTATATTCAAATTTTAAAAAGGCCATGTG
Organism: Larix kaempferi; assembly: GCA_027924585.1. Classification (NCBI taxonomy): domain Eukaryota; kingdom Viridiplantae; phylum Streptophyta; class Pinopsida; order Pinales; family Pinaceae; genus Larix; species Larix kaempferi. The sequence continues at coordinate 11,540,082 of BSBM01000322.1, read as the reverse complement.
TATGTATTTGTAACTCTCTTCCAATAAAACAAAAACACATTTACATTTACCCAAAGACATAATGGGATCCATAACTCTCATCAAACCAAAATAAATTTATATTTACCAAAAACATATTGGAAATTGAAAATAAATCTCATGATGAGCGTAGCAGGTCCATCAAGCATATCAACTTGATGATGGGATTTCTTTGTTTCTTATGAGAAAGTTATCATTTTCTTAGTTTATAAGTTGTTTATGCTTATGTTGTTCAACCTTATTGGTATAAGTTACAAAAATAATAATGATCCAACGCACTTAGCAAACGAAGTCAACAAACCCACTCAAACTTTTGTAAAAGAAAAGCAAAAATCTGACAAAGGCCTATTAATGATAAATGCATGGGATCCACAAAAAAATACTTTTTAGTTGGGTTTTAGCACAAAACATGATACATGAAACAATTCACTGACACACATTCCCTTTTAGAATTCTGACAACCTCTTCCCCCACCTTTAAATTGTTTGTTCAAAAATCTCAATTCTTTAAGATGCATGTATCCTAATTTAATAGAAGGTGATTTCGAAAGTACCTCCATAGACAAAAGGGATATAGGCTAGCTGGAAGTGTAGAGAGAAACAAAGGACACTTGAATGATTTAGAAATCGATCCACTGTTATGGTCCGTTATTGCTATGTAACATAAATTCTCCACCAAATTTGTAACATAAATCCTCAAGCAGATGACACCTCCCAACAAAACTTTAATATCAACCTTGTTTTTCGCTCAATGTGTATCCTCTGTTTCAAGTTCCAAGTAATTTACCTCCGTTTCAAGTACTTTTGTGAATGCCCATCTCTGTTATTATTATTTGAACAAAAAATCTCAGAGCTTCTTTTGTGAATGCCTATGTCTCTCTTTATCATCCCACCATGCCCATGCAGGTATTGAGAGATCTAGGGCATGGAATAGAACAGATACAAGAGATGATGAATTTGGTAGGTCCTTCAAGTTGAGAGGTGTAGATGGATCTAGAATAGATGCACTGGAGGGAGATGGGAATTGGGTCGAAAGGAAGGAGAGAGGCGGGTTGGAATGCTTAAAAAACCCCGCCCCTCTGCGGTGGTAATAATTCATGGAAGTATCATTTGCACTTGCAGGAAACCAACAGGATTTATGGTAAATACAATTTTTACTCAGTATTTACATGTAAAGTGGAATATGTCAATTTTTAAGATTATTAAGTAATGTCCAATAGATGATTGTTTATGCGGTAATATAAAAGGTTTCAAACACATATAGTTTTTGTTGTGTCGATTATGGCTTAGAAACATTGATGTTTGGCACTGCAGATCAAATATCATTTTGATGAAATAAGTATTTCTGAGGGGATGTAAAAGATTCAAAACATTACTTTTTAAACTGGAATCTCAATTGAGCACCATGCAGCAGCTGATCGCCTTGCCAGATGATCTGGAAAGGCTCCTTAATGCTCCAACTCACTGTTATGTGTGTGACAGTGAGGCCATGGCTTCCATTCCCGTGGATGTTAAATGTGTTCTCCGTGTCTTCAACACATCGAAAATTTTCCATTGACAAATTATTTGGTATTTTTGCATTGACAAATTTTTCCTGAATTTTATCTTCATCAAATTCAGACTTGATTTTGAAGCAGGTGAGTTAGATGCTTGTGTCTCTGGACCTGTACAATTGAGATACTAATTTGTGAATGCTATCTTATTACTATTCACAATATGGTTTGATGTTAGGTTAGCCACATCGAGAATCGATATCAATAGATATTTTTATATCCTTGTTACCCTCCATCTATTCATCTTTGGGATGGAGATTATGATGAAAAAGCACCAAATCATTAATTCAAATTTCATTCTGGGTCAACCTATTGTTGTACGTCTTCTAGTGTATATGCTTTGAACATGTTTTAGTTATTCTTGCAACTAGTGTTACAAATTTGGCTCAAAAGAGAGAAGACAGGGTTCTGCAGATCAAGATATGATGACCCAAGTCTTCCCATCTCACACTTACTATATTGCAAAAATGAAAAGTCAGTAATCTTAAGAATAATTTAAATGAATATTCAGGAATAAAATGAATAGACCCAATTTAAATAATTTTTGTAGGGAAACGAAATTCATTTGGTTAGGCATTCTTTTAGGCATTTGACATATTCTCTCCATCTTCTAAACTTGTGAGTTCCCCACAACTTGATTCTTCAGGTTTATATACTCTTTTCCCGTCATGCTTTATTTCCAATGTGTCTCTGCCTTGATTCCTTCAATAATTAATTTCAAATGATGTGTCTTCTCGAACCAAGTCCTCCTTTCATTTGTAATCAATGAATGACACTTGCATTTGCATATGCATTTACATAATAAGGGAGTTACATTACACTTCGGAAGCTTATGTTTCTCATGTTTTCTTCGTCAATTACAAGATTATTTTGATACTTCCAATTCGCCCCATAGTAGCCGTGAATAAAACTTTTCTATACAAAAGGAATGCTATGCAATACCTCTTGTCTATCTATGTTATCTTAGTTAACCATTTTTTTTTGTTAGCAAGCAATAACAATAACAATAAGAGAATTTGCTCCAGCTACTAATGTAGTGTAGAGAAACACAAGCATGATACCAGGCTATGTTTATGAAACCCCACAAGGCAACTCTATTTAGCTCGTACAAATTTGGATTTTGTTGATGCTCTGTGGAAGTTCACATTAGATAACCAGCATAGATCCATCTTAAACCCAGATCTTTCAAGCACCGAGAGCGGTCTAATTTCTTAAGGTATAATTTTTTTTAAATTTTTTCTTTTTAAGAAGTACTTCTCTATCTTCAGTGATGCTCTCCAGCACGTTATGTAGCTGCAATGTCCAATCTTCTACAAACCAAGATCTTAAAAGCTATAGAATACCTTTAATAATGTTGCACTAAAAATTGGCAAAAAAATTGTCTACTGACTATTGAGCATCTGGAGATCTTACGCATCATTTTAGCTTAGTTGCTTGCTCTCATATATTGTTAGATGTCTAGGAGTTGAATATGTTAGATGTACATGGCAGTATTGAACAAACATCTTGTAGATATTTTAACTATCTAAAGGATAGTTGGAAAACGTCTGAAGTCCCTCGTGGCTAAGGTATGGTATTCAATGTAACTAAAATATGTTTAGTAACCTTCTATTTTGAGAGTCCCTTGGATCACTAGGAACATTGTGAAAAATTGTATATGGATAGACCATAATAATTGAAAATTTGTAATGTAACAAGTGTGAACCTCTCAAGCCACATTAAGAACGTGGGTGCCTAATAAACATGAAGTTATATATGTACATATGACCCATGAGCTTTTCCAGATAAAAAACAAAATCAAACATGAGCTTTGCCATCTCAAAAACAAAGCATACAAGAAATAAGGTCTCAGACATACACAGTAAAATCGAGGCATTGGAAACGAAGGAAGAGGTGACAACAATATCCTCTATTGTCGTTGACGAAGAAATGACACACAAATTACATTGTGCAATTAATAGCTCTCTGATGATTTCTTAGAATTTAGTTTCTCTGGGTGGGAGAGTCTTGGGCAAGCCATTAGATTCTAATTATTATAGGTCACCTTCTTAGAGTCCAAGTCTACTGAAGCAGCACATTCGTATGGGGTCTCCTTTTTATAGGGAAACTCAGAAGCAGGAGCGAGAATTCTGGGAAAATTCAGAGAGTTTTAATCTAGGAAGACTGGCTCAGCAAATAGAGCCTGAAAACTAGAGTGGATGTGGGAAGTTTGGATCTAGTGCTATTGATAATCTCTTACAAACTGTGGAACACTGAGGCAAAATCATTAGTGGGTCTTCTTGCTCTCAATCAAGATCATTGAGTTGGTCAGACAAATGTAAATGCGCAAGCTGAGATGAGAGATTCAAGTGATGGTGGGATGACCTCTCATGTACCTTCCATTGACTATGATGAAAAGGTATCTGATGCAAGTTTGGTTTTGAAGGAGCTTGGAGTTTGTAATTATAGTGGGGATTTTGTAAAGGATGGGAATTGCATGCCTCTGGAATTAGAAGTGGGTATTTTGGAGAAATTGGAAGAGACAGTTGCTGTAGTCATGGAAAAAGAAAATCTAGATATGAGGCATGCATAAAAGAAGAAGGGAGTTGTTCCACTAAACTAATTGAGCTTTCTTCAGAGAAGCATAATTTGGACCCTGGAGATACAACTAGTCAGAAACAAGGAAGATTTAAAAGGAAAAACGCATCTTTAGATTTACTCAAAACTAATGAATGTAAAACAAAGTTGTCCAAGAGTGTGGTAGGACACTAGTCCAAGCAGGAAATTACTAGGATAATTTTGCAATGGAAACCAAGTGGTCTCCTTTGATGACTGATTCGAGCACAATGAGAACTCATGTAAGACAGTCAAACATTTGAAATAACACTGAAGGGAGAACAAATTTTATCTCAGGAAAGTCAAGGATCATCTCGTGCAGTATCAACTTCGCATCAGAATCTCCTAAATCCATCTCGGAGTTCTGCACACAGTGTGAAATTAGCTCTTTTTCAATCTTCTTCTCCAGTTTCCTTGCAATCTCCTACGTTTGCAAGTGGATAATCACAGAAGCACTCATAATCACTGTAGGTAATCAATGATAAAATTGTCTATTTTCTGGCTAGAAATGTGTATAATTTTTGTTCTTGCAACTACATGTTTGTACGAGTGCTACTTGTTGGCATGATGGCTTGGTTGAAGCTTATATTTGCCATATTTGGTCTGTGTTTGCAAAAAATTCTGATCTTATTTTGCAAAACTGTATCTTATGAATTTATTTTGCCTCGAACCCCAAGGCTTCATATGGAATCGAAGGAAAAGGTAAAGGAGAAATAAAATAAGTTGTAACGAAATAAAATGCACACATGCTTGTTTTGAAACAAATGCATCTTATTATTTCATTAAATCACAAAATAAAATACAGGAAAAGGAGGGGCATGCTCCAAAGAGAGGCAAATGAAGGAAAACTGCTATCTGGTATAAGGACAAGAAAGAAAACAAGAAGTTACTTACCATGAAGACGAGTTTTTTCCCGAACCGGATAGCAGGATGATTGAGAGCATACTATAATCTAGATGGAAATCATGATTTTCAGCCATGACCCACCACATTTGAAGACATATGTGCTGTAAATTCTCATCATTAGGCGGGAGTGCATCGAACACATTACTCAACATTCTTACATTGCCCTCAATAGTTCTGCTCCTCTGTTTGTTCACCTAAACAACTCAAAAAAGGCTAGGTTAAATGAGCTGAACTGATCGAAAAATAACTGGAAAATAAGTGAAGAAGAACAAACTTATAATCAAAGAAAAAATTGAAAAAAAAGGACTTGTGGTTATTATCAAATCCCTTAGTTCCACACACCTATACTCTCTATCTTGAGTAAGTTTCTTAGAACTAATTTTTCTAACATGGGAAAAGAATTACCAGCAGTTTCGCTCCTAATGTCCCCCAAGGCAGGAAGCTCATCCAAGGCAGGAACTGGAAGCGCCCTCAGTTGGTGACATGAATGTAAAAGTAACAATTTCATATCTTGGAACTCACATATAATATTGGGTAGAGTTTCTCCTTGATAGTTAATCAGATGAAAATTATGCAAGTTTGGAGCACCTATACAAGTTGGAACTCTGGAATTATTTACTGCAGTGCCACAGACTGTTTAATCGATGAGATTTAGATTTAATATACCTCAAACGTGAATGAGCAATCAAGCGAAAAGTACATCAAGCTTCGAACAGATTAGAAAGAAATTTCGACCAGGTAGTTCTTAGCCTTTCAAGCTTCGAACAGCAATGGAAGTTCTGAAGCTTCGAACAGCAGCGACATGGAAGTACTCACCAACAGCGACATGGAAGTTCTGAAGCTTCGAACAACAATGGAAGTTCTAGTTCTTAGGGCCTTCGGTTTCATTTTCTTTCAACTCAGGGACTACTTGGAGCTACTGTGCATAGTCTATTTCGGCTGGTGAACAAACATATCCTCTTTGTGGAGTACAGGCCCTTATACGGGGTCTCTAGTACCAACCATGTTAAAAAATGTGGGAAAACAGTTTTGGTCAGCCTTAGCAGTTAATGCGGTTTGTTTTACTACACTGTTGGTATTCCTCTGAACTGTTTTATTTGGGGTTCTGAGTTCTGTTGGGAACTGCCTTTTTTATTTTATTATTTTTATCCATTTTCTTTGGCTTGGACCCACTCTCAGTGATTACTGCCATTCTTGTCTTGAGCCTGCTGCTGGCTTTTTGAGATATCAATGATGACTACTGGGGCCACTCCTGTGAACCCCGGTGACTCCCTGTTGGAGTCTTCAGTTGACCCCTTACTATGCGGTTATACTTCTTCAGATGATTACGTCTCTGGGGAGGACTCTCGCAGAACATCCTTTGTTCCAGTGGCTATTCCAAAGGGGGGAGGTGGCTCATCTAGGAGCAAGGGAGTTCGGGCGAAGACTCATCGGTCTCTCAAAGCTTATAAAAAATGCAGTAATGAAGTGGATATGACCTTGGGTAAAGATGTCTAGTTGGGAAGGGTCATCAATTTGTCAGCAAGGGCCTTAGTTGGAAAGATTTGCTTCATTATTAGTAGGGAAGATTTGCTGGCCTGGGTTAATACCCATTGGAAACCCATCCTTACCTACTGTCCTCGGGTTCATATGCTAGTAAATAGGTGGGTGGTATTTCATTTCCTTGAAGAAACTCATGCTGAGAGGATTTTGGGGCAGACCTGGATGCTCGGTCGGGGGTCTTTGTGCCTAAAGAGATGGCACTCAGATTTCAACCCATCAACTGAGACCTTACAGTGTAATCATTTTTGGGTTCTCCTCAAAGGGTTTCCATTGGAGTTATGGTCGCGTGAGGTTTTTATTAATCTTGCAAATCACATTGGGAAGTTTATCTTTTTTGATGATCAGTCTTTATTTCGGGTGGATAAGAGAATGGCTTGGGTATTAATTGAGATTGATGTGGAGTTAGGTTTATTGGATGCAATCAATATCCGCTGGGGGGATAAGACTATTCACCAGCGTTTAGACTACTGGAACACTCCTTTTAGATGCTATGCTTGTGGGGAAGCTAGGCATCTCCGACATGACTGTAGATCTTCTTCCACTCCGGGTCCAGAAGTGGAGAATATTTGGGATTCACCCTTGATGACAAAGTCCATTTCTCTCGCCCGGACAGGTGTTCTTCAGACATCACAGGAGCCAACTTATCTGGTGCAGGAGAATACCTCGACTGATCCTGGAATGTCCTTCACTCTTTTGGGGAAACTCAAAACACACTTCCCTACTTTTCTTCAGTCACTGTCGGGCAGAGACTTCAATACATTGGCCAATATAGAGCGGGAACTCTCAGGCAGTATTAGTTAGTCTTCCTTTTCTGCATTACAACATTTTGATGGATTAACTCTACGTAGTGAGTTAAATGAGGCAGGGATGGAACTGTCTGCTGATTCGGGGCATTCGCCCATCACTATACCTATTTCCCCTCTTGCTCAAATCTCGGATTCTCAACTACTTCGGGACGAGCTGGAGGTCTTAAGACCATTTGAGGATACCATTGTGACTAAGCCACATGTTCTGGTTCCGGCTATTGGCCTACTCTCACAAGCTCCCACCACCGATGAGCTCTTTAGAGACCCTCTACAGCTGTACAGTGGTGCCTCAGAATCTCCTCTGCCACTGGGGTCTGCGAATCCGAATGTTACCATTCGGAAAAAAAATGGGGGTAGGCGGAAGAAAGCTCTGGCTTGTTCCACAAATGGGTGTGATGATACACTACAGGAGACTGGTATTGACCCTTCACCTTCTAACGGGACTACACTTTCTCCTTCTGAACAGATTTCTAATAACTTTAGGCCGCTTAGAGTAAGGACGACAGATTTGGTTATTTCTCCATGAAGATTTTGTCATTGAATATCAGAGGGGTTGGGAGTGCCCCAAAAATGCTAGCTCTCCGTCATTTATTGGTTTCTATTCGTTCGGATGTGGTTCTTCTACAAGAGACATTGGTGTCTGGGGTTAAGGCTAGAGCTTTTATTGGTAATTTACTTCCTGACTGGGTCTGCTACTCCATAGATGCAGTAGGACATTCGGGAGGCTTAATATCAGCTTGGAATTCTGCTCTTTTTGATTTTAGGCCATACTCCACGGGGGGTGGCATTCTCCTGACTGGTAGATGTCGGGAACTAAATATTTCTCTTCATTTGTTTAACTGTTATGGGGTGGTTAGTGATAAATTGGGTTACTGGACTGAGCTCAGGCGTAGTGGGCTGTTAGATCTGGGGTCTCTGATTGTGGCTGGCGACTTGAATTTCACCCTTGCGGCTCGGGATTCGTGGGGCTTGAGGGCTCGGGACGCAAGCAGTAAAGACTGGTTCAGAAACATGGTGGATACACATCACCTCATTGATGTTGCTCCTCTCCCTTTCTTACCTAATTAGCGGAATGGCAGGAAGGGACTGGATGCGATTGCAAAAAGGATTGATCGATTCCTGATACATGAAAACCTTCACTCAGGACTAGATTACTGCCATTCTTGGGTGGAGAATGTTCACATTTATGATCATATGCCGATTATTCTGAAGTTGGGTGTCAATGGTGACCGTACCAGCTATCCTTTTAAGTATTGTCCTATTTGGTCGGATGACAGGCCTTTCATTCATTTAGTTAAACAACATTGGGACAATTTTTCTGTGTCATTTCAGGGTTCTTCGTTACATCGGCTGCCCTCCTTTTTCCGGACTTTAAAAATAATAGTATCTCCCTGGATTCTCCGCAAAAAGTTAGCAATCAATTCTGAGCCGAGCCAGATTGATGCCGAACTTAATGTCCTCTACTCTTCGCCTCTGGGTATTTCGGTGTCGGATGAGATCAACACATTAGAGGCTGAAAAATCTGTCATCCTTTCTCAGGAGGAGGAATTATGGAGGCTCAAAAGCTGGGCACTGTGATTATCTTGTGGGGATAGCAATTCGAAATTCTTCCACTCCTATGCAGCTCAGAGACAGTTAAAAAAAGCTATTTGGGACATAGAGGATGATCATGGAACTAAACTGTCCACTCATTAGGAAATCAAACTGGAGGCAATTTCATACTACAAATTATTTACCAAACCACAGGTAAACAATCTCGAGGCACATTTTAAGATTCTCTCTATTATGCCTAGGATATTTTCTGATGAGGAGACTACTATCATTGGAAGTCCTGTTACTCTTTTTGAAATTGAAGATATTTTGAAAAACATGGAGAAGGGAAGAAGCCCTGGACTTGATGGCTGGTCTAGAGAATTTTTTATACAATTTTTTGAATTTCTCGGTCCTGAATTGGTGTTGCTGGTGGAAGAAGCTCGACGCAATGGCAAAGTTTCCGGAGGAGTAAATGCCACCTTTCTTACACTGATCCCTGAAACTACAACTGCTGAATCTTTTCATGCTTACAGACCTATTTCACTCTGTAATTTAATTTACAAAGTTATTTCAAAAACAATCGCCAATCGGATTAAGAAGGGGCTGTCAAGAGGGATCTGAAAGGAACAATTCAGCTTCTTGCATGAGAGACCGATCTTTGATGCCGTGGGGGTTGCTCAGGAGTCCTTACATACAGCAAATACTCATGGTCAGAAGGCGAGTGTATTGAAACTAGACTTGATAAAAGCATACGACATGGTTGATTGGTCTTTCCTTAGGTTACTACTATTAAATTTTGGGTTGGATTTTCTGGCTACTTACTGGATTATGGGGTGTATCTCTTCTGCCAACTTCGCTGTATTAATTAATGGAAGCCTGACTTCTTTCTTCAAGGCATCAAGGGGACTTCGTCAGGGTTGCCCGCTATCTCCTCTGCTGTTTCTCCTCGTCATTGAAGGATTAAGTCAACTGGTTTTGCAAGCAAAGATGACTGCTAATGTAAAGGGGATTAAAGTCTCAACTCATCTCTATATTACACATCTATTGTTCGTCGATGATGTTCTGTTGTTTGGTATTGGGCATATTGGTGAGTGGATATACTATAAATCCATTATTGATCTGTTTTGCTTGGCTACTGGTATGTCCATCAGTTATCCCAAGTCAGGTTTTTATTCTATCAACTACTCGGTGGACTTCCATGTCCAGATCAGTGACATACTTCCTTTGGAGATTAGGGAACTCAAGATGGGCTTCTTTTATCTTGGGTATTTTCTGAAGCCATGCGATTATAGAATCGTGGATTGGCATTGGTTAATACAAAAATTTGAGTGCAGATTGGCCTCATGGACCTTTCAGAAATTATCCTTGGGTGGGAGGTTGATTTTACTGAACTCTGTATTACTTAGCTTGCCTGTATTTTGGCTAACATTGGCCAATGTTCCTTCTACTATTCTGCATACATTAAGGAAGATTTCATTTAACTTTCTATGGAATGACTGCCCGGATAAATACAGGTTCCATCTGGTGGCCTGGGAAAGGATTTCTTCTCCTGTGGAGAAGGGAGGTTGGGGTATTCGAAACTTATTCTGGGTCTCTAATGCCCTACATCTGAAAACCCTATGGCATGGATTATTCGACTCAGGTCTGTGGGGTATGGTGATTAGAGATAAGTATCTCCATAATACTGATGTCAACTTGTGGATTAGAGGGTTTACTAGAATTTGCAGGCGGGCCTCATCTGTGTGGACTGAGCTGGTCAAGACCTTTCCACTGCTTAAACATTGGCTAGCTTGGCGAGTAGGGAACTGTTTTCAAATTCTCGTGGGAAAAGATCCTATTGTTGGAATAAATCATTTGTCTGCCTTTCCGGCTCAGACTCTACATAATATACAACAGAGAGGTGTTGTTTTCCTCAACCAGGCTCATTTCCAGCAATCCATTGGCAGTGGTGGGAAACTATTGGCATAATGCCGACAATATCGGTCTGACTGAACCGGATTCAAGACTGTGGGATAACTTTGTTGCCGAACTCACCCATGCTGGCATAACTCTGTCTTCTGACAACGATGAATTGGACTGGACATTCAATAATTCAACCGGTGCTATAAAAACAAATGTGGCATATGCGGCTAGAGCAGAATCTGCCAATTATCCTTCACATCAGTGGTGGCACTCGCCGGTTTGGCAATGGGAGGTTCCCTTGAAGATTCGCTGTTTCTTGTGGATGGTATTACAAGACTGTATCCTCACGGGTGAGAATTATTGGCACAGAGGTGGAATGGGTCCTATGGCTTTCCCATTATGCAACGCAGCTGCAGAATCGGTGGCCCACCTGTTTTCCCAGTGCTCGGTGACTATGCATTTGTGGGATGACATCTCTTATCGCTCGCAGGTTGTGGGACAGTGGTCTATAGGCACTCTGGATGAAAATATTCAACATTAGCACCGGCATCAGCATAAGTTTATTAAATTTTCGGCTCTTTTCATCTGGGGGCTTTGGAGGTACCGGTGCTCTATCCTATTTGGGGACATAAACTTCACAATGGCAGGAGCTGTCAGATACATTACCAGCTTCACTAATGGGGCTTCCGTGGTATTATCCAAGACCAAGGCGGTGATACATTGGGCTCCATCTTTCCATGCACATATTCCGGTGGCATACTTTGATGGGGCAGAACAAGGTGGAAGATGTGGTGCTGGAGCTTTCCTTCTGACAGACCATGGCCGGCATTTTGAATTAAGTTTGGGGTGTGGTAATGGTACAAACACTTGGGCTGAACTTCTCGCCTGTTGGGGAGCACTGAGGTTGGCCATGAGTAAGGAGTACTCGTCACTTCAACTTGTTGGGGACTCCTTTGCCACTATCAATTGGTTCAATGGAAAACATCGACTTCAGATTCCACTACTTATTCATTGGCAAAAACACATTCGGAATCTGATCGGGATGTTTGAGTCCGTTCATTTTTCCCATGTCACGCGGAACTTCAATGAGAAAGCGGATTCTCTTTCCAAGGTTGGTCTCAGTCTGGATGAGGGTTGGGCACATATTCGTGGCTTCCAGGACAACTCTCTCATCGAAGACTCGTGGCTGAGACTCTATTGATCCTCCTTTTTGTTGGCTGGGGATTACCCTTTTATTTTAATTTTTTTAAGTTTTTTCCTTTTATTTTGGAATAGTTTCCTCCCCCTAGTATGGGGATAGAATCTGGACTGTTTACTTGACTTCCGAACAATTAGTAAGTTGTTGTTTTTGGCTTATTGTAGAATGCTTAAATTTCAGGGACAGAACTTGTATTGACTAGCTTATAGGATGCCATGTGCTTTTTTAGACTATACTGTAACTTCTTTGATTCATCCTTTGAATAGCAAGAAGTTTTTTTACTTCTATAAAAAAAAAAGAAACTCAAGTTGTCTAAGATCCCCTACCGACTTTGGAAGTGTTCTTGTTGAAGTACAAGAAAAATCCAAGACCTTAAGAGACCTGATATTTGAGGAAATTTATTGTGGAACCACTTCCAATTGAACATTAGAGGCTAATACCAAACTCTGAAGTCCTGAAATTTTCAGATCACCTGGAGGATCATGAATAACATTATGTCGCATAGATATTTGTTTGCAGCCCCCCGTGTCTCTTCCACTAAGAAAGCTTTGCAACTTTTGACCCGGTTCAAATAAGCATTTCTCCTTCGTTTCACGGCCGCCTATGTCTATTGCCATCTCACGAAGAACTTCATGCATCTTTAAATACTCCACACTATGGTAGTTGTCATCAACAATATCCTCACACTCCACTAAGCACCTAGCTACCAATACATTTATGAACTGCCGCCCAACATCCATCAAATAGGGTGTCTCTGCCCCCGGGTTGAGAAACCCTTTCATGTACCACATTTCCAACAACGTCTGAACAACAGTTTCTTGATCTTCCAGAAACGATGCACAGCTTACAAAACAAATCTTTAGATGGGTATCAGACAAATCATGATAACTCCATCTTAACAGTTGATAAAGCTCTGCGTCGGTGTTCCCGTGCATTCTTGAGGAGGAAGATGGATCTATCCATGGAAGTTAAAGCATCTCTCCAATATTTTTGTGCCTGCTTTTGTCATTCAAAAGGAAAATCCCAAATGCCACAACTCACCTAGAGTAGATCATGTCTAAATTCATTGAACGTTGAATGTTTTCTGTAATGGAAGATATGCTGAAACCACAGCCTGCACAGAAAACGTGAATTGACAAAGAGAAGTAGGTGATGGAGAACCAGATCAATAAGACGCAAACTGTTAACTGAGAAAGCGCTTGGTGGAGACCGTAGGAGGTGAACTCACTGGCTCAGTAAACCGTGAACTAAACCGGCCTCGAAGTGGGTACAGAGATGATCCTTGTGCAAAGAACACGGCAAGATGCATTGCTGCGAACGAAACTTCGTGAACACGATAGGAAGAGAATCGTCAACACACCAAGATGCACTGCTGCGAAGGAAACTTTGTGAACACGATAGGAAGAGAATCGTCTCACTGAAGAATTCAACAACCATATACGTGGACAGCACAGCGGATGAACCTGAAAACCAGCGGACAAAAATCGAACACGTGGCAAAATATGGTTCGCTAAATAGACGAGGAATCCTGCTCCATGAGCATGGATTGTGTTTCGCAGAAAGAACGCCTTCGACGTAAAAATAATATAAAATAAACCTCTTAAAATCCACACTGCCGCCCAGGCGCTGTGACGATCTAAGCCACTGACGCCACATTTAGTAGCTCACATTTGGAAAATAAATGCTCAATGGGATTTGATTTGTGGATACCTCAAAAGAAAATTGTGCCGCAACCTAGTCAATTGTTCAAATCTCGTGGAGTAGCTACCAAATCCCTATCACCATGCACCTCGACTGCAACTACATAATAAATGACAATCCATCCAGTACCTGGAAGAACTGATTGCCTTGGAGTGTGCACCTGTCCTCTGCGCAGGAATTGACGTTAGCCCGCCACCTTCTCCTAGGCACCAAAAAACTAGGACCACGTTAGCATCCTGCAACCAATAAGATTTAAAAAAATAGTTTTTAATAATTTCATTTAATATAATAAATATTTCAAACTATAGCGAAACTATAGTCATAGCAAAAAATTATAGAGTTTATGCCCAAATTAATAGGAGGTAAGTGATCCATAAATATCCCTTGTCGGGGACATAATAAATTACATTATAATTAAAAATGATTGATGATTTTTATTATTACATAAAAATATCATGTAACTTATATATGTTATTAATATTAAAAGTCATGTATGTCATAGTGGAAGAAAAAATATACAATTAAAGATTACATATAAGTATATTATTAACAAGAGAAATTGTTGCAATGCAGTTAAGTCCCTGCCTATGTTGTAAGAAAAGAGATTGGAGAGGAAAAACACATTAGAGGCAAACCTTCCTTCCTTTCTCAGTGCCATATCCCTTAATGTATGAAGATAGAGCTCCGATGCATCTTTTTGCACGCAAACATGTTAGTTTTTCGATGAAGTCGATTGACATGCTAAGTGTTAGTTCTCCGATGAAGTTGATCGACATGCTAAGTGTTAGTTTTTCCGATAAAGTGGATTGATGGTATAAGGAAGAGGGTTTGAAAACTTCATGGATCGGTGGTATAAGGCCGAAGGGTCTATGGTCTAAGGCATAAGGGTCCACGGTCTAAGGTAGAAGGGTCAGACAAAGGCAGAAGGGTCTGCAATCTAAGGTAGAGGGGTCCAATAATTTCATGGATCGATGATCTAAGGTAGAAGGGTCCATGATCTAAGTTAGAAGGGTACGAAAAACGTAGAAGTGTTCGTGGTCTAAGGAAAAAGGGTATGTGGTCTAAGGCAGAAGGGTCCAAACGATTGTGAGGCATAACAATTCTATGCATGCTTTCATGGAAGGTAATCTTTATGTTTTCAAGTTAGGTTATGATGCCACCTTCACTGCAACAAAAGATAACAAGTTAGAGCTTCGACATAAACTAGAATATAAAAATTCCTACCAGAGGATAGACCCTAGAAAATAAAATAAAAATGTATTGTGAGCTAGAATCCATAATAAGAGAGAGAAATAGTTAGATGCAGAGGGAAATTGATGTAATCAAGAATCCATGACACAATTTGAATGCTCTTTGAGGATTTTTTGGTGCCTTGAGGAGTTTCTGGTGTAGACTAAATTGAGAATTTTCATCAATGGAAACAATAGAAGGTTTGAGTTATTTGGTTTGGTTCCAAAGCGGGAAGTTAGTGGAGCACATTGTAGGTTCCTTCGGAGTTCTGGTTACTACTCAAATGAGTTCTTAGAATTGGAGACAGATATAGATATAGAGTTGAAGAGAATGGTAGCTAGTGAGGAGGTCATCAATTATTCCTCCTCAATAGAAAATAAAGGCTAGAGACCATGCAATTAATGAACACAATCCCAAGGAGTAGGGTATATGAGTATCCCATGTGATTGGAAACCAACCTGAAGGAAGATAACCCAACATCATACAGAGTTAGAGAATTGACGTTGATTGGTGTATTGAACAACATGGTTTCATTTGTCCTTGTATTGTCATTTGGATTATTGTGTGCAGGTTACGTAGAGGAAGGAACCAAATAATCAAACCTAAGCACAAGTCGCACATAGAACCATGAAAAGAACATAGTTCTAGTGGCCATCCAAATTAAATAATATAGATATAAATATATCATTAAGAACAAAGTCCATAATAAAATTCCACTTAGTATTTGTGTTGGTGAAGGAGGAAGAAATTGAATTTTTATGAGGTGACAGGTCTCGTCCAATGTAGGTCTATCAGACTGCTAGATGCACTATCAAGAGGACATGCAAGCTCTCCTATTCTATATACTAGATTGAATGTCAAACACACAATATGTTTGGATGTTTGCTCACACAATTATGATTTTCTTTGTTGGATTTTACAGATTGCTAAATTACTTTACACATTTTTGGGGTTCTTGCTCTTAGCTTTAAAAAAATGCTACACATAATCTATGGAACTGGAAATGCAATGATAAAAATCCATTTAGAAATATCTGCTTTAAAATGTACAATTTCTTCAAATTTCCGTTGCAATAGTTGCATGTTATTGTCACCATGCATCTAAGTTGAATAAATGTTCGGAACTTATTTTATAGGCTGCAACAAATGTTCTACCACAGTTGTGCTAGTATCCGAGTAGGATCCTTATGAGAAATGAAACCAGTGATAAAGCTCTAGAAGAAGTCATTCCTTGCATATCTTTGTTAGAAAATGATGGATATCTACTGTCTGCATCTTGTGGGCAAGTATCTTTGTTTATGATGAATGCATTTAAGGTGAGGTATATTGTCACATTCTTTTTATAGATGACTATGTCAGTCTAGCAATTGTTGTTATTTTCCCAATGTTACCGTATATACATGTGATTCTCTTGAATTCATGATCTTTGGTGGTGTAACATTGTAAAGCATGCATGGCAATGATGGAATATGCCCTCAGTTTGAGCCTTGAGGTTAATGGGGAAGTGAATTGTATCTTAGTTTTATACATATATACAAATATATATGACTTTAAAATGTGTTAGTGACACCTATTATAAGTTAGTCCATGGTGGACATGAGTATGGATGCTCTTTGAAGATTTAGAGCTTGCAATTCATCTTAAATATTCACATTTACTTTAGTTGTTTGTGAGTTTCTACATAGGACTTTGAGACCAATTTTAATTGTAGTCTCGAGATTTAAACCAAGTTGTGTCATTTTTTTTGTATACAATTGCAATTAATAATGAAATATCAAAATAGTTATTTTTTGCATGAACTAATATAATAGATTAAGGGTGGGTGATGTGGCTACCCATAATATATTGTTAGTAAATTAATTAAAGACAATATGAAACTATGGCTCACGATGATAAAATAAATATAACATCCATGCAATAAATACCAGCACAACATGGATATATAAAATGCCACCATTATAGTCTCCGCCTAAAATTTAGTCATTTATCCAAATTTTTGTTGTTTTTTAGTCACTAATTATCCATTTTGTACTAGTGTAAGCAAAAAATTGAGATGAGTAGGAATAAGTTATATACCTGAAATTTCTCCTCTACAAAGTTGTATGTGACCTACAATACCTTACGAATTTGGTTCTGCAGAAAAATCTGGACACCCCAAGGACTTCCTTGGAAAATCTCTCTTGCACAAGTCTCCCCTCAAACTTTTGGTAGAAGAATGAAATAATGATAGGGTTTCGACTATAAACTCACTTTTAGAAAATGAAATTATTGCTCATTTTTTACTGAATATTTGGTTTCATATATGAGAAATACGTGCTTTGTTATTTATTTTATTTTATTTTTTCAAATTCCGGTGTGCCTTAATAGTAACGCACACTAGTGTGCTATTTCTTTCATACAAATAGAAAAATACGAATGTAACTATCCACTTTTAAAATTTTGTTGACATTTTCATTTGTGTAAGTTATTGTTGATGATAGTTCCTGATGTGTATCATAATTTATTGCATCGATGCATATTACATTTATGTACGCACTAGTGTGGTAAAATATATGAAAGCATTGGTTTCATTAAAAAGCACTTTGGACATCTATTCGAAGTTAAAATGTTACATGTATCCCAAAATTTCTTCTGAGAATATAGAGACATAAATTACAATACTCAATAGGATACAAATGTTGCTTAAAATCGCACATATATTTTAAAAATGGTTTCAAAAGTCTATTTGAAGTTGAATTGTTATATGCTCTAAAAAAATATTAAGAATTTAGACACATATTGATTGTTGATTTGGTTCAAATGCTGGGAGAAAAATTTATAATATCAAATAGTCAATTCATCGTATTCCAGCTCATTCCATATTGTTCATGGTTCATCAAGTTCTCCCTTGTTTCTAGTAAGTTCTATTTTTATTTATATTCTGATCAACTAGTTGAATTTATGCTATTTATGCACATGCATGTGAATAATTATCCACTGAATTTTGCAGGATCATGATTCATGGTTGTGTTCAAATGCACAAGGTATTCCATTAGTTGAAAAACACCACAACGTCTTATTAGGAGCAATATATTTCAAGTATCTAGTAGGGGAAAATCGATATTCACTTTACCCCACCAATTGTAACATGCCATCTTTTAGCCACCATCTTGGATTGATGTCACTTCACCATCAACTAGATCTCCTTTATGACACCCCAATAGTATGTGGTTGTTCAAAATGAAATGGGTTGAAGGAGAATCTTTGACATGTCACACTATCGCATTATATTAATGATCGACTACCCAATGTTGATGGTGTAATACCTCCCACTGTGGTTAAAAATCCAAGAGGTTTTATAGAAAAGACACGTAGGAACACTTCCATATGCTATTTTTTGAAAATTTGGAAGCCAAAACAACTATGTTTCAACCTAAATTGACCAACCAATGTCCTACTGTTGTGTCAACTGAGAATTCTAGTAAGGAAAAGTATGATATCAATACTACCCAAAACATCTCTACTAGGAGTTCCAAAAAGTTGTATGAGCTGAGAGCTAAAATGTCCAAGTACACACCAAGGTTGGTTCAATTGTTGGAGGGTAGTGATGAATTCTCTTTCCCTTTCCCTCTCCAAAGTAAATACCAAGCTTGTTACAACCACTCTTTGTATGGCGCTTGGCCGTCTTCTCAGCCCATTCCCGATGTTGGGGCCAACTTATCCTTTTATGGTAATAATTATATGATTGCTAAGTCTAAAATAGATGCTACAAATCTTGGGTTGTTTATCATTTCACATGTATTCGTTCCTCCCAAACAACTAGTAGCACATATTCCATGTTGTGGTCCTCGTTATAGTTGGTCTAATTACTTGAATATTGTTAAATACAAACATATCATTTCCATGCATAAAATGTGCATGAACGATTATGCTTAAGGAAACTTTAACATGAAGAACCTATTATATATTGGTGGTCATCCATGGACTTATGGGAACATTGTAGGGTTCATATATAGTTGTAGGTGCTCATTACAATGCAAATTGTTCATTTGACGAGTACTCCAATAACAAGGAGTTCTGTATGAAAAGGAAATGATCTAGATTTTTTGTTGTGCATGTAATAGGTAGTTTGTGTCCTGGTGATGAGTTGTTAACAAACTATAAATTTTGTATACCATCGACTGCTCGTCAAAGACACCTTCAGTTGGGACTACCTTTAGACGTCTTCTTGGGGCGTAAGAAAACGATCTTTGAGTAATTGTATTTTATTTATTTATTTTCGACATAATTAATGTAAACGTATTTCTTAATTTGACAATTTGTTTTATAAAGTGGTTGGTTGCTGTGTTCTATTGGAAAAAATATTTGTGTTCCTCAAAATTGTTTGGTATAATGTTTAAACATACCAAATGCATTGTGTTTACTAATATGATCAATGTAATATTCAATATTTTTGCAATCAAAATTTTGAGGATGAGTGACATGCCCACCATCTCACATTGCACCCCACTATAATGTCAAATTGAGAGAAGGATACTAAATGAACACAACTTGGAGAGGAAGCACAACAAGCATGGTTGAATGAACCACCAATTCAACTCTCACTACGTCTCGAGTCACCAATTCAAAATGTATACTATAACAATGGTTCTTCACATGTTGTTAGTGAAGGTAATGAAATAAAGCTTGTTATGGATGATTTATTATAGGATATGAGTGACATGGAGGGAATGCTGTTACATGAATTCCAACAAGATGAGCTAGGGTATGATGCTCATACCACAAATACATTCTTCGAAAGCTTGAAATATGCTTCCACCACCCCTCTCTTCCATGGGTCAAAGTCTACCCAACTAGGGACAACAGTCTTAGTGTATAACTTGAAAGCAATGCATGGTATGTCAAATGCATGTTTCTCAACATTATTGAGGTGGATAACCATTAAGCAACCTATATTTTGAGGAATATTGTCCCACACTCAACATTGAAAATGGTTGATTTTATGCATGCTTGATGACAATGTATAACTATTTCCCACTAATTACAGGTTACAATAAGATGAAGTACTTAAAATTGAAAATGTTTTGCCCAATAGCTGAAAAGGTTAGGTGTTGAGTAAATATCATATCATGCATGTTTGAATGATTGTATTCTATGTAGAGGCGGATATGCAATAATATATATATGTCCAAAATGCGAGCATGATAAGTACCACAAATAGAAAAACAGGGGTAAAGCACATGGTACCCCTCATAAGATATCGAGGCACACGCCTATTATACTAAGGATTCAAAGGCTTATTTGCAAAGAATTATCCATGTTGTAGGGGTGGCACGCCTCCCACAAAAGTGAGTGAGGAGTTATGTGAATCCCAATAGATTCAATAGCCATGAAGCATATCGAGGATACATGGCTTGATAAATTCAAGGAAGAAGTGTGGAGTTTTTGATTGAGCATAGCCATGGATGGAGTTAATTGGTATTCCCTCTAAAATACCAACTATATTGTTTGGCCAATAGTTGTGATCAACAAATCCCCCCCCCATGGTATTCCATGGTTTTCCACAATGAAAAAACATCTTATGTTGGCTCTTACAGTCCATGGTAGAATACAAGTGAAGAATATGAATGTCTATGTACAACCATTGATCAATGAATTTAATCAATTATGGGAAGGGATACCTATACATGATGTATTAAGACCCATCCTAACAGAGATGTATTTTACGTTGTATGGCATTTGTGCATACACCACACATGATTATATGGGATTAGGAGTTTTCTTTGGTAAGTATAGTGATTGATTTATTTATATTCATAGTGTTATTTTGCTTAGTTCATTTGCGGCCACTATCTTCTTTAATGCTAATGTGATGTGTAACAAGAGGGTATCATGGATGTAAATTTTGTGGACCTTTTATAAAGGCTAGGTGGTCCAACCACCTACTAAATTTGGTGTACAATTGATCAAGGGTATTTCTCCCAGAAGACCACCCTTATAGAAGAACAACATCTACTTTTAATGGCAAACCAAAGAGAACCCATCGACCTAATATAATGACACAATTTGATTAGCTTAGGGTGGCATATGACACATAGAAGGAGAAGGAATTTGCATAATTGTTCGATTCAAATGGGGAACCTATGTTCACTAATCCTACATTTTTCGACACTTATGTTGAGAAAATGCCCATTTGGATGAAAATGCAAATTGTATGAGCTTCCATACTAGAAGAATATGAAAAATGCCCACTTACTAAATCCCATTCGTAAATTTAAAAATGTTTCATCTTCTTTATGGATGCACATATCATAAAAAAAGTGAGACATTGGGTGTTAGGATAGATCTTATTTATTCAATTTTAAAAAAGAAACATTGGCCAAGAAAAGAAAATAGAGGAGAGGTTGGTCCCTCTTGGTCTTTTAAAGAAGGTGATGTCCCATGCATATCACAAAAAGGTGATCCTTCTCTAGCGAAGGAAGTTATATTGGGTGTGAATGTGCCTTTTTTTATAAGGGTTGACTCTATGTTGTTGCTTCACTGTAGAAGAGTATTTGTTGGAGTTGAAATCACATGACTATTTGAATGTTCTAAGGGTATGTATGTCAAATAATTTTTTTTCCTTACAATGTAGGTTCTAATATACAATGCACTCACATTTTTATGACAGTTAATTTTGTATGTTTTTATTTTGCAGTGTCATTATATTTTTCTCATGTGTGAGTGTGTACCATGAATTCCCCTAGAACCTATGATGTGCCATATTTAAATTATCTGCATTTGTACATTGGATCACATCAAAGGAGATTCATAATTCCATGGTGGTGTCAAGGGATAGCTAATATTGCTTGTATGTTTGAGAAGGAATTGTGCATGAATTTCATGGACTTGCAAATTCATCTTCTAATTCACCTAGTTGACGAGGTTGAATTAGTCATTTTGGTCTCATGTCATTGAATGTTCTTCTTAGAGAGGTACGTGAAAAAATTGAAGGGGTTTGTTTGACAAAGGGGAAAACTTGAGGGGTTTATGGCACATGCTTACATAATATACAAGTCGTTTTATTATGCCAGTGAGTACATCAAGCAAATAAATGACACACTAAGCATAGTGGTTTGGGATGTCCAACGGGATGAGGACAAAAGGGAAGGGAATCTACCCCAAACGAATGTAAAAAGGCACGTGATAAACAGTAAATCACTTAACTTTGTGAAATTTTTACCGAGTAATTGTTTACATATAATTTGATAATATATATTTTATCTTATTCTGTTCTTTTTTATTTCATGAATACATCAATGAATTTAGAAATTGATGCTCAATAAATTCATTCCTTACAACATAATGCAACCATTGATCACATTGTATGAAGAGAAGAGAAGGAAATGAGAGAGTGACAAGAAATAATTTAGGAGGTTGAACAATTGAAGCATCCATTATCTTGATCATTTAAAAGAAAATAGGACAATGATTTGTCCCAACAGTTGGTGGATGACCAAATCAAAGAGAAATATCATGCATTTGGTTGTTACCCATGTGGTGAAGAGGATGCACTAAACATAGGGATCAGGTGGAGAAACTCTATAATAATCTCTTTGTGTACATATTTAACTTTATAATTCATTTGAATTATAACATCTATATGTTTTTATCAATGCTCAGGTTATTAGACACATGACACAATCATTGGTCACATTTGTTCCCATCTATGTGGGCATATGGACATCATTTTCGCATAAAGGATGTTGATGATGGAAACGCCACACTCAATTGTGGAGTGGATTTCAAGTTAGACCAATTTAATTGTGCTAGACAATGTGATCAAAACATAATAGAGGGGGAATGAGTCTACGTCAGAAATATACAAGATCATGCAAATGTACTTCTCATCTTTCCAATGTGTTATTTTTAGGTGCAAGTGGTGGGATAACTTTTTCTAGAGTAATGCAAATGAAGATCGTGATAATGGGATAAAATGTATCAACTCTAGAATGATATGGGATGAAAGTAAGGATCCTTATGTTTCCCCAAATCATTGGAACCAAGTGTTTTTTCAACCCATATGAGTTGGATAGGGATTGGTGGTTTGTACTAAGACATGAACCTAGGTAAAAACATCTTTTTAAGAACAACAATGTTATAATCCCAAGTGGGGAAGAAAATCAAGGTGATGGAAAGAGAGTGACATGTACATGTTTTATTTCAACTAGCATATATGAATCAAAATGGAGAATGGGAAGCCTGATGTCATCCACGACTATTGGGTGCATGGAAATTCCTTAGAAATATCACCCACTATGCTATTTTTCAAGGGTTGGGTGAATGATGAAACCCAAATGTGAGATCTATAGTACACGATGGAGGGTGGGAATGATATATATTATTCGTATGTTAGACATGTCTTATCCATTTCCTTAATGGAACCAAATAAATTTATAAAAATACTAGTAACAACTACTTCTAAATTTATTAAATATCATAGATATATTTTTTATTAGGGAATGGAGAGTATATAAAGATCATAATGAAGAATATAGTTCATATAAGATAATTATCAATGTTGCAACTAGATCTAGCATTCTAGATGAAAATATTACATGTAGAATATATGACTTTTAGGTTGCACAATATTGTGTATCACCTATAGCTAAGGATGCTTTATTGCATAGCGTTAGTCGTGGTGTTTGCAAAATATTATGAGAGGATGTATGGAAAGTTATTTAAAAAATATTATGAGAATTAAACATCTCAAGGATCATGTTCACTAACACATTTTTGATAGTTGCAATCCATGGTTTCTTAGAGCATTATGGGAACATAATATTGTTTGTTGTCATGATTATCATTTTCACTTTCAAATTTATTATAATAAATTTAGTAAATTAATCATGAACGATGTTCTTAGTGATTTTCATTCTCATTCCCCCTCATATTTCCCATGATTTTGTCTAAACAGTACATTGTGAGAGAGATGATGGGAAGTTGCTTAATAGTTCAAAGACGATGTGGATGGATCTAGACAACAACTTAACATAATTTATCTTAAAATATAGAAATGTACATTAATACATAAGTCAAAAAATTTTACACTCCAAGGTGAAAAGTTAGGTAATTATTTAGAGAGTGTAGGAATGGTTAATTTCTTACTAGGTGTTCTCTTGTTAGCAGTATATTAATTCAAAAAGACAAAGTCCAAAGTGAGTACTATTTATTTGAATAAGTTACTATTATAGTTCATTTCACATATAAGCATACTAAGTTGTAAACTATTGATAATAATAACATACATGATGATCTCCAAATATTAAATTCACATATTTATGTTACTATCCATACAAACAAGAATAACATTTTTTGAATCATTGTTTTAATTTGCATGTCTTCACTATTATTTTTCCAAGAATCTTGGTGTTACTTTTTATGAGCATGTAGTGTGGTCTTGTGGATGTGTCATTCAATACAATTTATCATGTTGTTTTATTAGATGCATGCATAACATTGTGAAACAAACAATTTGAACAATGGGGCATGTAGATGGATTAAGTGTGAATTGTTGGTGTTACTTGCACTAGATCATCTTGTGTTATTAAAATTATATGTCGGTTTTTTGACACATTTAGATTGTGGATTAGATTTTATTTTATGATTGTTTTACTATGAGATATATAGACAGTGAGGAGACCAAGTGCTTTGATATACAAACATTTAATACTAATGTTGGATATTAGGGTGAAGCTATGAGACACTTTGTGTCTCACACCTGGAAAACATCACGAAGTAAAAACAAATGTTCAGTCTAGATAACTTGAATGACAGAGAACTTTAGTAGATTTCAGATATGAATCAAATTGAGAAATCATAGATTGAATCATTTAATATTCAAGCTTTTAAACATGTTTGATCAAGATACTTCATCTTCTTGCGCAACAAATAATTCACATTTAAAATTGGTTAAACATTATATAATGGCATCAAATTAGTACTACAAAAAATGACATTAAATTATTTTAAATAGAGTTAAAAATTATCTAGCATCTCTAATTTAGATCACTGATACATCATACATTTTATAAATCAAACAACATCAACATGACATGAAAATACATATAAATATACATGAACGATATCAACATGGTATACATGAACGATATCAACATGATATACATGAACATGATATGAGAATGCATAATATATATTAATGACAATATCAAAATCATTATATATCTCAAGTCAAATATATGTGTAAAAGATACAATACAACAATCAAATATATACATGTGATCAATAACTGCTACGAGCTAGTTGGTCCACCACTAGAGCCATAGGCATCAATACCTCCACCACCAGAGCCAGAGGCATCAATATCTCCACTATATAAAAATGTAGAGTGAAAAAATTGGTATATCTTTCCACCATACGGTATATCACTTCATGCAACCATCACGTCTGTATCTTTAGTGAGTGGAGTGGGTGTTGCAGCTGGTTAGTTAGATTGTGAAGGGGAAGAGGGTGGTCGATCATCTTTTGGAATAGGATAGGGTGAATGGTTGACATGTGACATGTGGAAGAGGAGAAGGTAGTTGGTTAACATGTGGAAGAGGAGAGGGTGGTCAGTCAACTTGTGGAGGAGGAGAGGGTGGTTGGATGACTCAATCAGGAGGAGAGGATGGTCACTTGACTTGTGGAGGAGGAGAGGGTGGTAACTTGGCTTGTCGAGGTGGAGAGGGTGGTTGGTTGGATTAGGGAGGAGGAGAGGGTGGTCGCTTGACCTATGGAGGAGAGGGTGGAGGATGAGGAGGAGGAGGATGTGGACAACTCCTTCCCTTTGGATCGAGTGGCCTAGTTACACTAAAAATATGACATGTTAGTACTATCATATCACGAGGAAGGAATACCCATATATATATATATATATATATATATATATATATATATATATATATGGGATCAAGGTACTTTTCATCTAGAAAACTATATAGGGTGCACTCCTTTCTAAGCCAACAATCCAAATAACTGATTCGCTAGATTCTGACATAATTTATGATCTAGCCTACATCACAGGCCAGGTCTCTAGATATGAGGTATCTCATTAACCTCAGGCATCTCGTTATAATGTTGGAAATACATCTCCCCATCATACATGTCGATATATGTAAAATAGTAGACAATAATAATTAGACTATTTGATGAAGTATTAGAAAATTTAAGAAAATGTTATAATAAATCATATGTTCTTTAAATAAGACAAAAAAATGCAGCTACATTATCAAAACATAACACTAATATTACCTCCGTTGTATGGTGGCTCATCCTAGGTAAATAGGATGTTTGGACATCCTTGCTAGTCCAGCCCTGCATGTGGGTACTCTTCCAGATCCATGTATGATCATCCTCACTAGCAAGCATATCTAGTACATACAAGACTGATCCTACATGAGAACTCTTATTGGCCCCTCTTGGGCATCATATTCCCCCACATGTGCATATGTGTATCGGTCATCAACCTAGGAGGGTGGCGATCTAATGACCATAAGCCTCTCAACAAATAAATAAAATATACTCAAACCAAATGGGAGGCCAATCGTCCCAACAAACACATAACGAAAATGATCTAGAGCTAAGCAAAAATACCACAAAAAAATGGTAGACCACCCAATCAATCTGGGTCTCTACACTAAAGAATATACATAGTACAATTAAGGGAAACTAGTGCATTCCCCATCTAAATTATAGTTGGCCACTGTGGTGACCATAAGAGAGAGGCACCTAAACTCCTATGCACTAAATGCAATAACACACAATTGGCAACTAGCAACTTGGAAGTCATTAGGGGCAATGACATCCTCACTAACATATTGCTGAGCATATGGAAGTTGGATTTCTCTTGCAATGCCAGGTCTGAAATCAAGGAAATGGGGAAAATTATCCTCTCTATTTGATAGACCAATAATGAAATACATGTCCTCCACTATGGGATAAAATCACATATCAGGACCGACCCTAAATTCCTGCCTCCCATGATCCCAATGGCGAATCAACTACATCAATAAGAATGAGTTCCCCCTTAAGGGATGTAGCCTCCTCATAAAACTTGATGAGGATAAAATTACTCAAGAGGATACGAGTCTCTACTATAATAGGGAAAAGAATCCATTTCCCTTTCTAAGGCTTGCCAGTTATATACAAATTGTACGGGTCGATTTATTGTTGTTGTTTCTCCTACTGCTATCATCGCTTCTATGTCTAATTCACCTATGAATTTCAATAGGCATGTACACACACACATAAAACATAAAAATATATTAATTGACCATTCTTATTTATTAATAATTGAAATGGTTTTTTTTTCCAAGCCGTATATGAAATGGTCTTAATCTAGTTCTACAAAATCTAAAATAATCACTTGATATTTAAAAATATCATCCTCGAACAGAGAAATGTGAATATAATGCTAAATTTTTTGAGTATACATCAAGATTCCAAGCTATACATGAAATGGTATCATATGTGCCACTCTAAAGCACACATATCTCACATGTCTAATTTATTAATAATTGAAATAAATGTTTTTACAAATAAACTATTTAACACTACCAGTGTGCCATTAGTCTGTAAACTGTTGTGGATATTCCACTGGAACAGTTCGTTACAATGGATCTCATAATTTAATTAATTACGTTAACTTATTTCCATAAAATGCTAAATAAAATGGAATTGAAAGGAAAATAACTAGAGAAAAATAACACATTCATGCAAATAACACAAGATATACCCTGGGAAAACCCAATAAGGGAAAAAACCCAGCCAAAAGTGAGGACTATGCCTTGCTCTTTTCTTTTCCAATATATAGTGCAATATAAAGAAAGTGGTACTCTCTAGGGAGTTACCTATGACTCTACGACCAAAATGGCTACTACATGATCTCCTACTTTCTTTGTTATGCTCTAATATCCACTCCCATGTTGTTTCTCAACTATGGAACAATACAATAACAATATAAGAATGGAACTCCCCCTCTTCCTAACAACCTGATGTTTAACATAGCCCAATAGACGTCTAAGGTTAATTTTAGGGTTTTTGCATGCCTCAACTCTCGATTAGGGTTATGTTTTTGTATATTCTAGAATGCTATTTAAAATACACACATGACTAGCCCCACATGTGTGAGAAATGAGAGTTGATGTGGAAACCACTCAGTACCATGGTGGTCAACTGGATATGTCAACTTGTGGGAGGTGTAACTTCCTCATACAAACTCCAATTGAGGCGATTATTGCACCATTGGAAAGGTCTCGGAGTGTAGAATATCGTTATGGAATATCATGTAAGCAATAAACTTTGGACGCAAAAAAACATCACTTAATCCCTCAAACAGGCCTCAAAACGTTATGAACCCCAAATTTGCAAAGTGAGACTTGCCCCTAAAATGGGCCTTGCAAGCTAATTCATCTAGTCTTTCCACCTAGAAAGCACCAAAATAGATGAAAAATTATATATTGATCCATTTTAGATCAACGATAAAATGTTTAAAGCACAAATGTCACTGCTTATTAACGTGTAGCACATCGTTTACGGTGCAAGATGAAAAATATACCGCACCGTTAATGATGTGTGGAATTTTAATATTTGTTGTCATTGCTCTCTCAATTAGTCACACTAGTAACATTTTCGCTCCTCAATAAATATAGCACACCGATAGTGGTGCTTCATTAAATTAAGAGCTCTATACATGATGCGAAGGTTCTTATTTACATAAAGTGCATCGTAAACTATGCAATATAAAACTATATTGCATCTTTCATGGTGTGTTGAATTTTAATTATGAACATCGGTAATATTGGTGCTTTGAAATAAATATAATGCACAGATAATAATGCTTCAATAAAATAAGACACCATACATGGTGCGATGGTTCTTAGAATCCTACAACACACCATGAATATTGTGACATCATAAATATACCACACAACACCATGAATGTTGTGACATCATAAATATACCACACAATCAATGGTTTGCAAAATTGTAATATTTGTTATCAATGCTTTGGCAATTAGGTGCAACAATATTATCAATTCTCTGTAAGAAATATAAGACACTAATAACAATGCTTGATAAAATAATAGCACCGTACACGGTGCGATATGGAACACTAACCACACTGCTACCATAATACGATTCTTTTGAAATTAAGTTTTTTTTTTTCATAGAAAAATTCAACTTACTATTAATGTACGAAATAGTAAATATAACCAGCTGTCAGAACATACAAGTACTCTCAATCCCTGTCATATAGAGGACCAGGGAGAAACCAGTCAAAGTGACAAATGTGTCAACAACTACAACAGAAAGACCAATATAAAAGTGCCATATGTCCACAAGTCAAAACAGGAATCCATCCTGTAGAAGAAACTGTTCCAGGAATCCATCCTGTTGAAATTAAGTTAAGATGCGTCAAAACATTCTACACATTTTTGGTGTGCCTAAAACATAATGACACACCACTAAAAGTGCGCACATCCAATACAATGCATCGCCCAACCAAAAGTTTTGATTTAATTTCTAGGTTTTTCCGATGTGGTTATAATATCCATAAGCACCTTTATTGGTGCTTTCTTATATAATTAAATAACATGGCTTGATGTAAATTTTATAGTTTTTCCAATGCTTTTATCATTTTTATCCTGAAGTATTGTGATCGATGCTCTCGTATATTATAATGCACATTGCTAAACGCAGGTTTTCGGAGAATTTTTACGCTTTTTCAATGCATTTTTAATGTCAATCAACATTGTTAATGGTTCTTCCTAATATTATCAAGTGCATCGATTGAATTTGGCTTACATGTTTTTATTTTTATTTTTATTTTTGTCCAATGTGTTTACAGTACTAGGATGCACTCATAATGGTCTGTCTGTATACTACAAACCATTCTGGTTGAACGCACATATTTTTGACACTTGGTGTTAACGATGCTCTTGTTATATGTTAGTGCAATGTCACCAAGTGGAAGTTGTGCCAAAAAACAAATCGTTCATGGTGCATACTGTTTATTAACATGGCACATCATTTTTTCCGGTGCGAGCAAAATGGCTTGAAGGCACCGCATGTGATTTTAAAAAATAAATTGTAAATATCTCAAATTATAGTTAAATTTAAAATTTTAATTTGTTAAAATTGTAAATGAGTAGGTAAGAAACACTTTACTTGCTCTCTTACTGGTTGATGAGGCATGGTTTCCATGTGCGCCAAAAATGAATATTTTCAACCATTTTGCAAAAGTGATCCCAATCCACCAACAAATCAAAGGACATGAGGAACCTGACAGTGAGGCAACACCAATGATGGGATGGTTGTATAATGACGTTATGCACTGGTGCATATGTGTCCTCAAGCACTAAGTTGTAAAAATGAAATCACTGGTCAATAATTTTTTATTCTACCCCATTTGGGTTTGCTCGAGCTTTTTTTTTTTTTTTTTTTTTGCGGAAACGGTGCACGGGAAACCCACCAATACTTCCCCACATTTCGTGGATGGTAAGGATGGTAAACCGTCGGCCAGAAATAACGGCTAGCCTAACCCCTAAGGACTCAAGGCTCGAACTCGTGACCTCCCCCCGTACCGAGAGAGTGTTCGCACATCTTACCAATTGAGCTAACCCTTGGGGCTTACTTGGGGTTTGCTCGAGCTTATGTCACATTGATGTGCATTTTTCTAAAATCACACCATTAATCTATTATAAAAATCCCTAGAGTGATGTGCAATGGATGAAGATGCCCTAGTGTGGTTATCCAAAAGTGGTGCACTGGATATGGAAGTTAAAAAAAATATCAAACAAAATTTTTGACCATTGGTGAACTTGACAGTGCACCATATCCATATGTTCACCCGTTTGTTTATTAATGTGAGATGCACATGGTGGTTTTTAAATAGTTTTAAAATTAAAAAAAGGTGAAACTCTTCAGTTCACATATTTTATTATTAAATATTTTATGATACTTCAGTGCTCCATGTTTTGTGATGCACTGGTGCTTTACATAAATTATGGACACTGGTGCATCTCTCTCTCTCTGTATATATATATATATATATACAGAGAAAGAGAGATGCACAGTGTCCATAATTTATGTAATTTATGATTTTTTTCCAAAGGAAAAAAATCATTTTATTCATCGAATAAACATAGAACTGCTCGTGTGAGCTTACATCATATAGACTATCAGCATCCTTTCAGTCTTGTTCAAAAACAAAAGGCTCAAAATAGCCATACAGACTTGACCTCGGTAGAGCTTACATTAATAGGTCTCAACCCTAGGGTTGTAAATGTTTGTTCCACAAAAATTACAAAAAATATACAGTCCTCTCAGTACCAATTTACAAGAGATCTGGAGTTTGGGTTATCTCCAAGATTTTCTATCTCCATGCATCCAGGTTGTAAATCTAGGGCCAATTTTGACAGTGAATCCGCCTCTGTGTTGAGTTCTCTGTAAATGTGGCTGAAATTTGTTGATTCGAAGCTGGATATCAAGTCCTGAATTTCTCTTAATTGATGTTGTAGATTGGGAACTCTGATCTCATTCAACTTGTTTGCCCAATCGATCACCACCTTTGAATATCCAAAAATTTAGATCTTTGAAAGCTGCGCATTCTTGGCTAGCTTTAAAACTGCCCACAGAGCAGCTAACTCTGCCTTGCTGTTTGTTGCTCTGCCAATAACATACTTGAAGCATACTTTTTTATTATCAGATTTAAATATAATGCCTCTAGCACCCCCCAACGGCGGATCTCCTTGACTGGCTCCGTCGAAGAAATCCCAAGGAATCTTTTTATCAATAGCTGGAGCAATAATCTTTCTCTGTTTTTTGTTTTCGGAATGTGCTTATGCTCCTGTAAGTTCTTCAACAAGAGGGCACTGGTAAGGTCAGAGGGGAGAAGAGAATTCTGAAAGATAGCTTTATTGCGAGCTGTCCAAATACTAAAGACAAAAAGTGCCGGGAAGGCATCATAATTTCATACGCCTTCGCTTAGCCACCAATATTTAGAGCGTTGTTCCAAAAGAAAAAATTCTGGAGGAGAATTATAGTTGACAGCGCTAGCCACTGAGGTCCAAATAGAACCTGTATAAGGGAAAGAATCAAATAAATGAGAAGAGGTTTCATCCTGTGCTTTACACAAAACACAAAAACTAGGGCCTTCATATCCTCTTCTTTTCAAAACTTCCCAGGTAAGAAGTTTGTTGGTAAGTGCCAGCCAAAGAGTAATCTTGGTTTTTAAAGGACTGTGGATCTTCCAAAGTTTAAGCCACCACCACTTTGCTTCTTCTAGGAAATGTTCGTGGCAATCGACTTCATAACTGATATTTGCTGTGTAGTCCCCATTATGGGAATTTTTGGTCCAAATTAATTTGTCCTCAGAAACGTCAGAAAGGTGAATAAAATTAGCATTCAAAGAGTGAATGTAAAGGTCCCATTCGACTATCTCTGCTTCATTCAAACCTAAATCTGGGCCAATCTTCCAACCTGCTCTGCCAATTAATGATGGAGTATGCACTTGTGCATTAGCTAGGACACAAATTATCTGTCCTCTTAGCTTGGCTACTAGGGGTTCAGAAAGCTTATAGGTGTCTCCACTACCTCCCTAAGGGTCTTCTCCAATTCTTACTTTTTTCCCATCCCCAATCTTCCAAGCTAGCCAATTACCGATCAGGGGAAAGAAGATCACCAGAGCTTTCCATCCGACAAATCCATTTTTAAAGGATTTGATTGGGTTTCTGAGCCAGTCTATTATAGAGAAATCAAGGCAATACTTGGAAATCATTACTTTACCCCACAGAGACTCAGGGAACTAGGTAAGCCTCCAAAGGGATCTGGTCACCAAAGCTTTGTAGAACGTGGTTGGATTTTTTATGCCCCATCCACGTAACTCCTTGGGTAAAGATATAGTAGACCATTTGACCAAAGGGATACCTTCTCTTTGTCTACTAGCCGTCCAGAGGAAGGAGAAACATTTTTTCCTTATCTTGGATAGAATTCCTTTGGGAATATAGGTTATCATTGCCCAGTAAACCGAGATACTCTGTAGCACTGATTTTAACAGCACCAATCTTCCTCCACGAGATAGAAAACAATTAGTCCAGGTATCAATTCGAGCTTCAACCTTTTTGAACAACCAAATCCAGTCCTGGAAAGAATAGCTATTTGGTTTTAGAAAGAATCCCAAATACTTAAAACCTTCCTTAATAGGGGAGAATGGACAAGAGAGGACAGAGGATGAGGACTGTAACAGGGCATCCGAGAACTCATTATAGGCTAAGTTGGATTTATGAATATTAATCTCCATGCCTGTTTCCTTCTTAAAGGTTTCGAGAATAGAAGCATAGGCCCTTAGATTCACTACTGAACCCTTACCAAGAAGTAGCACATCATCAACAAAAAGGGTGTGAGTTATTTCTACAGTGCACGGAACCCAGATTCCTTCGATTTTCCTTTTAGATTTGGCATCCAGAATTAGATGACTCAAATTAATTTAGTAGGGGATCCATTCACAAGGATTGCAAGGTTTGTTGAAAGTAAGCAGCCCATTATCCAATCTACCATTTTTAGGTCCATTCCTATTTGGATTAGGACTAATCTCAAGAAGGTCCAATCCACTCTATCATAAGCCTTGGAGAGGTCTAGTTTTAGGGCAAAGGCACATAATTTTTCTTTGTTAATAGTATGTAAGGATTCCTGAGCCAAGGATACAAGATCATGTATTTGCCTATTGTGGAGGAAGCCAAACTGTTCCTCAGAAATGATCTTGCTCAGAAATGGCTTCAATCTTTGTGCAATGGTTTTAGAGATCACCTTGTAGATGAGGTTACAGCAGGAGATTGACTTGAAGTCATCAAAGGTGGAATCTTTCTATTTTTTGGGGATTAGAGTAATGAAGGTTGCATTCATGGCTCCCAACACTTTACCAGACTTTTGAGATTATTTAACCACCTTCAATATATCCACCTTCACAAGATCATAGAAGCATAGGAAAAAGTCCACTGAAAACCATCAGGACCTGGACTTTCACCTTTTTGAAAGGAAAAAAGTATACATCTTATTTCTTCCTTAGTGATTTCTTTGTTGAGCTCCTCATTCATATCCTCAGAGATTAAACGAGGAAAGGTTTTTAAGACTTATAAGATCTCTGAAATAGAGCTACCATGGTGCTCTCTAAAAATGGAGGAAAAGTGTCTCTCTGCTTCACTGGCTTTGTCGGTGAAGGAGTTAACCACGGTTCCATTTCCATTCTTAATTTCGGTGATTGTATTTAAGCTCCTTCTGTGAGAAGCAAACTTATGAAAGTATTTTGTATTCCTATCTTCTTCAGATAGCCATAATGCCCTACTCTCTAGCCTCCAATTCTTTTCTTCCTATAGAAGAAGTGTGTCCTTTTTATTTTCCAACTTTGATAATCTTCCAACTTCTTCAGTAGAAAAGACTCCCGCAGTGTTTTTTCTAAAAAGTTCCTCAATTTCTGCTTCAACTTCCGTCAGTTCCTTTTGGAAATGCATTTGATGTTTCTTGTCCCACTCCTTGGAGAATTTTTTCACCTTCTTCAGGCTATCCATAAACTGTTGCATGAAGGAAAGACCCCTTGTTTCTACTAGCGGAGTCCAGGTAGAGGAAATTAGATTTATATAATCTTCATCTTCAGACCAACGTGGGTTGTATCTGAAAGGCGGAGGTGGTTTTTCTTCAGGGATCGTAACCTTCCGAGTTATAGGTCTGTGGTCCGAGGAACCACCAGTTTCAATAGAGGATTGAATAATCAAGTGATCATTGACTAAGGATTCGCTAGTCAGGAATCTATCAAGCCTTTTGGAAATATCACAGTCCCCACCCCGTTTATTTCTCCACGTTGGTTCCAATTTTACAGGCATAATGTCCACTAGCCCCTTTTGTTCAAAAAAATTGGAGAACTGGCTTAAGGAATCAACTCTTGTTTTCTTACCCCAACATTTGCTAGCAGAGAGGGTCAAGTTTATGTCTCCTCCCAGAATTAAGTTTGGATTTGACAAAAAGATGGAATTCCCAAGGGATTCCCAGTAGAATTTCCTTTCAAAATAGGGACCATAAACATTTAAAATTGAAACCCTGAGACCTGAAGACGAATCTTCCAGTATGGTTCCAATAGCCGAGTCAAGAATTTACTTTGAAATCAAAGAGATCTCAGGACTCCAAGCAGTTACAATCCCTCCAGAATTTCCAGAGGCATCCAAACATACCATCTTCCAATCTTTTAGAAAAAATTGAATGACTTCTTCAGCCTTCTTCCCATCCATCATCTTCTCTTGCAGTAACAGAACAAAATGTTTTAAGTTTGAGACCACTCGCTTAAGGGATATTTGTTTGGAGGCTCCCCCCACCCCCCTTATGTTTAAAGAGAGAATAAGCATTAAAAACCCTTGTTTAGGGATTTATTAACTCTAAGAGCCCGGGTTATAGTAGATTGTTTTCTGCTTTTAATCTTTGAGATAGCTTGTTTTTGTGCCATTGATAGGAAGGATTTTCTTCCCAACTAGTTCTTGGGCGTAGGGTTAAGAGCAATTCCACCTAAGGAAATCACAGGGTCCTCTTTGGTAACGGTCGAGTAGGATCATAGGTTATAGACCTTCCTTTGGGGAACAAAATAAGGGGGAATAGAATTGGAAGTCGAGGGTCCAGGAGAAACAACATGACTAACAGGGGTAGGAATAGCCATTAAGGGAGAAGAAGGGAAGGAAGGGATGTTGGGGGAGGAAGACATACCTTGAATTAGAGCAGTTGGAGACTCCAACGACAAATCAGGAATCGCTTCTGAGAGTAGACCAAGAGTGTCTGTACCTGAGAGTTCAGAAATTTTTACCAATCTGCTTAACCGCATCGGATCGTCCTTGCGACATAGAGGTAGCTCAGTGCTGGGCTCACCATCACCACCTTTTTTCGCTTCATCAAATTTTTCATGTGCCTGAGACCCACTGTTGAAACATTTGTCAGCGGACCCATTGCCAACTATCAAACCAGACCGACCTTCACCATTGTAGTGAACCTTACACGTAGCAAAAATGTCCACCAGCTGTTGCTTAATAGGCACCTCATCGTTGTCCGTCACCTTTTTCTTGCCAACTTTCGTGTCTTCGGGTATAACATCAATAAGGGGACGTTGTAAGGAAAGATAATCTTTTTTTACCCAAACGTTTTTAGAATTTCCTTGAATTCTCTGCACTGCGCAATCCTTTTGCAGGTGACCAACCTTGCGGAAATATCTCTCTCTCTCTCTCTCTCTCTCTCTCTCTCTCTCTCTATATATATATATATATATAACATCATTTATGTATATAATGTTTTGTATAAACAAAGGTATAAATTTTCAAAAATATTTGACAAGATTCAATGCTTTTTATGTCATAATGTCTCGGTGCATTATGTCGATGTAGATGAATCGGAAAGTCTACGCAGATATAAAAATAGACATATTTTTCAATCCGAGGAGGAAATATTTTGACGTCGGTGCATGTAATATTGTTATGCACTGGTGATTATTATATAGTAGCGCACTAGAGCACGTCTTTCATTTAAGAGCACCAATAATAAAACCTCCTCTAAATCCTCCAGCCACCTGCCTTTGCTAGCAAACTCTGCTAGAAGGAGTTTTCCTTGTAGTGTGGACTTCTCTTCATCTTTAAACTCATATAAACACTTTTTTGGAAATGATTAAGATCATATTCCATATCTTCATATCAGTGTCATTATATAATGTGTACTATTTTTCTATTAGACCTAAACGAATAAAGGCTATGATTCCTTGAACTTGGAAGTAGCAATATAAATTGTTTTTAGTGTTGTTTGCAAATGAAAAATCCATCCATGGCATATTTGCATGAGTCTCTTAAAATTGGTTATCCTCTATGTGACTTGAGAGACATGATCTCAAAGGCCTTCCCTTTCTTCATAAGCTCACTATAGATATCGACAAGCCTTCGAGTGAAATTTCTATAGGGACCACACCAGTGGGTTTTGATATACAAACCCACTCTCCTGGACACTAGCTTTGCTACCGGGACCTATTGGCAAGACCCAAATCAACAATTATAACGACATAAAACAAAATCCTTGCAACTATTTTTCTTAAATCCTTACAAGATCCAATGATTGCATAATACTCAATATTACAATTCAATACATGAATTTATTAGACTTATTGCATGCATGATCCATTCTCTAGTTTTTCAACCTCGATAAAAAATTCAATAAATGTTTTTTTCTTTGCATTCAGGTAACAAAGAGCCTAGATCCATATTCGTAGGTAAAGAAAATCAAGAGAGAGACAAAATTCACTTTTCTTCCTCCATGCCCAATGAAAAAATCTCATTCATTAGACATATGAAGAAAATCTAAATTATGTTCAACCCTTAAGGCCTCGACATTGGCCCTTCACTCACCATGTCTCTCTGCAGTGAATTGATACCCTCAACACTACATTCTTCAATGATCTCAACACTTTCATTAGTGAAATATCTGCCTTTTGTTCATAACAACAAGGAATGAAAAACAATAACTTGAAAGTCTTGATCGAGGTTATTCCTCATAAATTCATCTAATAATGGAAATGAGGGCCATGGCATGGTGCTCTGAAATGAATTCCCATCATGATTTGCAAAGATGGAGATGATATTGAAGTCCCCTTTCTCCAATAACTCTATAGATTTTAGACAAAACGATGGTAGAATTCTTGAATGGAGGGTACTACAAGGAAGCATTCCATCTCATCCCATTCCATCACACCTCATCTTAGGTGAGAAGATTGGAGAAGATTAGGTTATGAGGGATTTTATCTCTTGGAGAGGGGCACTTCATTAATATTAACAACATTCGTTATAAAATCAACAATGTAGATGCACTCATTGGAATTGTTGGTAAGGCTAGCAAATTTGATGCTTCTCATACGATGCTAGTGTTTCTAACATTATATACATAATCAATCACATATTGAAGGAAATCCTTGTGAACAATCACTCTTATAAAACCCTAATTCAAAGAAACATATGTGAAATAGTTTGAAAACATCTTTATATTTCATATTTCAAAATAAAATAAAATATACATGATCTAGTTTGTATTATCATTTTGTGATATATTAGAGTCTTTCTAAAAATAGTTTGAGTCCACTATGTTTCAACAAGGGAATATATATACCCTAACCATATTATCTTACAACCAAAATCATATCATCAATTTGAAACCACTCTGCAATAGTAAAGAAAACCATACCCTAGTTTAACGATCCTTTCATTGATTTGAAACTAAACCACAATAAAGATTTGATAGATTTTGAGGAAGGAATAGAGTACTTGAATTCTAGCTCAACTAGAGATCCCTCATGGATCAAAATAGATTCATTATAAAGGAGATATGTTGTACTGTTGAATTCCATGTATATGTGTGCAAAGGATATTTTCTCAAAACGAAGTTTTAAATCTAAGGATTTTTCCATAATGGGGCCTAAAGCCAAATATA
Source organism: Larix kaempferi (assembly GCA_027924585.1). Classification (NCBI taxonomy): domain Eukaryota; kingdom Viridiplantae; phylum Streptophyta; class Pinopsida; order Pinales; family Pinaceae; genus Larix; species Larix kaempferi. Next base: position 11,501,589 of record BSBM01000322.1, on the reverse strand, counting down.
AAGTTTGACCTTTGTCATTTGATCAGTCCATCAAAATATTTGAGTCCTCAAAGCCCTACAAGTTGCTAATGCCTTTTTCAAATGAAGATTTCATCAAAATCCAAAGTGCATAAAATTATGCCTTGCTAGTTGTTCCTTGACCTATTCCATATTTAAGAAAAAAGTAATGTGAATTGTTTAGAAAGAGGATGGCACCAACTCCACACATACCTACGTTATCTTGGCATGCACCATCGACAAAGAATCTCGAAGGATATGAGTGGTCAATATCAGGTTCTCTTATAATTTTGTAATATTTCTTCTTTGGAAATTTCTAACAATCCACATATGAAGTTCTAATTTGGTTAGAGACCCACCCTAGGGCTTTTTCCACACCTTGAAAATCATCTTATTTATAGTAAGATAAATTCCCCACATGAAAGAGCATGGTAGTTCTTTATTTTCATAGGCATGCATATCTAAATATATAGGATTCAAAGAATTCCAAAAGAGTTTTTTTTTCCCATCTTGGCTTGACATTGACAACCTAGAATACATCCTTTCAAACAACCTTTGCAAAAAAAAAAAACAGCATAAGATTATTCACTAATTCATTTCCATATTTGTAAAGTACATGGTAACCAAGTCATATCAATTTTTTTTGGCCTTTATCCCAAGTTAGAATCTTACTCGCTAAAGTTATCCAAAGAAAGATTCTAGTTTTGAGTGGACTTTCTAGTTTTCACACAGATTTCCACCACCAATCTCTATCTCCCCTTGAATCTTCTTGAATCTTGGCTTCATATCCTAATTTTGTAGTGAGTATCCCTGTAGATTGATGCCTTGACCACAATACAACACCATATTGCTCCTTAAGGAAAATAACTTTGATATTTAGAATAAATATATACTATGTCCACTCTAAAGCCAAGTCCCCTTGTAATTCGAAATCTTTAGCAAATTTCCAAGTATGAAATCCACTACCTAGAACCTATTGAGCATAAGCATCAACTATTTTCTATCCCCTTTGAGTGGTGCTAACCAATAATTGAATTAGAAAGTCTATGGTTTCCACTACACCAAATACAAGGATAGACTCCTATTTTTATTTGATTCCCTCTCCTACTTTCTAGGTAGACAAAGAACCTAGAATTGGGAATCCTTTAAGAAAACTTTTCCAAACATTTGAGGCACCTTTAAATGATTTCACTTCTAATATGATCCAGTCTTCTAGGTCCCCTTCATCCAAATATTTATCCTTCATCACTTTGCCCCATATACTGTTGTGAACAAAAGTCTCCATAAAATTATGGTTGCAAGAGCCTACTTGAATACATAGATGTTCTTCAAGCCCCAACTACCTACCTCCTTTGGTTTTGCTAGTCTTTCCCATTACACAAAGGGGATACCTTCAAGTTATCTTTTCCTTGTGCATAACCTAGATATTTGAATCCTTCTAAAATACCGTTTTTGACCAAGGATAGAAAAGGTGCAGCATTGTCAGAAGTATTCTCCCCAAATTATGAGCAAATCATGTCGATTTTTGGTAATTCACCTCCATCCCTATGCCCGCATAGGAAATGTCAAGGATTTCTAGAGTCCTCCATAGGTCCCCCTCATCACTGAAACATAAAATTAAGACACCATCAACAAATAATAAGTGGGAGGTAGATAGACTCTTCCCCACCGGGACCCATTTTAAAATGTTGTCTTCAATAGCCTCTTTTAATAATTTTCTCAAACCCTTTGCAACTAGCAAGAAAAGCTATGGTGACAGTGGGAAACGCTATCAAATATCTCTTGTTGGACTAAAAAAATTGGAGGTTGAACCATCTATTATAACCAATAAATTTTCACTCATTACACATCCCATAATCCACTTCACCACTTTGTATGAGAACCCAATATGTAAGATTAGGGATTGAACAAATGTCCACGAGGTCCCGTCATAGGACTTTGAGAGGTCGATTTTAAGTACAAAAGTCAGATTCTTGTACTTTATGTTGTGCAAGGCTTCCTGTGCTAAGTCTACTACCTCATGGATATGCTCGTTTTGTCAAAATTTGAATTTCTAATCAACGATCGCTTTAGACAAAATATGTTTTAGTGTCATTGCAATGAATTTGGATACAATTTTATTGATCCATAAACTGCCGTGGATATTCCACTAGAACAGTTCATCACAATGGATATTACAACTTAGTTTTTTTTTATTAGCTTGTTTCAGTCCATTGAATGCAAAATAAATTGGAACTAAAAGAAAAATAACTAGAGCAAAGAATTACACAATCCACACAATCAACACAATATTTACCTTGGGAAAACTCAATATGGGCAAAAACACAACCATAAATGAGGACTATGCCTTGCTCTTTTATATGGAATGAAAATACAAAGGAAAAGGTAATCTCTATGGAGTTATCTATGACTCTGTGGCCATAATGGCCATTACAATAGCTCCTACTCCCTCTATTTTTCTCTAATATCCACTCCTGTGTTATTTCTCAATTATGGAACAATACCATCACATCATCATAATGGAACCCCTTCTTCTTCGAACGACTTGGTATTTAACATAGCCATATATCTGTCTAGGGTTAATTTTAGGGTTTTTGCATGCCCCAATTCTAAATCAGCGTTAGGGTTTTGGACCTTCTATAATGTTCTTGAAAGTACACAAATGAGTAGCTCCGCATGTGTGAGAAATGAGAGCTAACGTGGAATCTACTTGGTACCATGGTGGTCAACTGGATAGGTCAACTTCCGGGAGGCATAACTTCCTCATACGAACTTCGTTTGAGGCAATTCTTGGACTGTTGGAAAGGAATCAAAGTGTAGAATAACGTACATGGGAACTGCACAAGAAAATAACTTTTGACCTCATAAAACATCATTTAATCCCTCAAATAGGCTCCAAAAGGTTATGGACCCCAAATATGCAAAGTGAGACATGCCCCTAATATGGCTCCTACAAGCCAATTCATCCAATCTTTCCACCTAGAAAGCACCAAAATAGAAGAAAAATTATGTATTGATCCATTTTAGATCACATCTCCCAATTTTGGGAGGCATTTGGTCCCCAAAATATTTTACTGAATGAGGTGAGGAAATTTTTCCTCTAGCTTCTCCTTGAAGCACCATTTAGCCTTGCTTGGAAGTTTTCCTTTCAACCCCACCTACTAGATTTCAATTATCCTCACTTGGTTGTTCTTGACTTCCTCTGCAAAACTGTGTCTTCTGCTAACTTTTCCTAAGCCTCCGATGCTATGTCCTCTATAGAAGGTCAGACATGCTTAGGCTCCTGGTCCAACATGGAAGGTTCAAAGTTCCATATTTTCCACATTGACTACATATTAAATGCACATATATGGGGGTATACTAAGTCTGAAGGAATTATCTCCCGCCTTCTTCAACACTTCAAAAGGACCATACTATAATTCCTTGATCTTCTTACCAACACCTTTTACTCTTTCCTTATTCAAGTGCAACCAAACTTCCTTTCCCACTTTGACTATTTTCTCAACCTTGTGTTGGTCATGTCATTCTTTATACTTTTCATGTGACGTCTTCAATGTCTCATGTGCTTGTAAATGGATTTTCTTGGTCTTATCAATTAATTTGTCATCTCTTAATGCTTCACATATGGTGTCTTCCCTCACCACCCCTTGTTGTCCATAAACAACATCTAAAGGTGAAGGTGGTAGATGCCCAAAACAAGTTTCAAAAGGGGACTTTCCAATGGAAGTGTGGACTGCTCTATTATAAGAGTGTTGGTTGTATATCAAATTTTAATCCCAAGTCTTCGGATGCTTTTGATTGTAACCTTCAAAAGCTGCACCAAAGTCTTGTTGAAAAGTTCTATCTACCCATCTGTTTGTGGATGGAATGTTGTAGATCTCTTCAACTTAGTGTCCATCTTCTCCCAAAGTGTAGTCCAAAAGACACTAAGAAATCTAGCATCCCTGTCTAAGATAATTCTCCTTGATATCCTAAAGTGCACCCAGACCTGCTCAAAGAACATGCTTGCTGCCTCTTTTCCTTTGATGTTCTTTTTACAACACATAAGAATGCATATCTTGTTGAATTTATCAACTACCATAGACAAATAGTCATGTCCCTTCCTAGTGGCTGGAAAAACACCCACAAAATCCATGGAGATGCTCTCCCATGTTCTTGTAGGAAAAAGTAAGGGATGGTATAAACCTTTATTCTATTACTGGGCTTGCTTGTATAATAAATAATGCATTCTCTAATAAACCGAGCTACATATTCTTGAATTATAGGGCAATAAATATAATTTTGTAGGTTGGAAACTGTCTTCCCAACACCAAAATGCCCTGCAACTTTGAATGTGTGAGACTCTCTCATGAGTTGCAATATCTCACCTTTAGGTCCACAAAGTTTGTTAGGCTTGTAGAGTAACCCATCCTGGAGATGATTGTCAACGTTGATGTCAACTTATTCTACATGGAATTGGCCTTGTAGTTGTTGAAATACCTTCTTGAAGTCCTGATCTTATGTGTATTCCTCTTGGTGTGCATCATGGGTGAAAGGATCCATATTCATAAGAGACCCAAAGTTGTGATTTTGGTTGTAAGTGGTCTTGAGAGTATGTATGCCAGCTTGTTTGTATTTCCCTTCTTATATTTGATGTTTGGATGGAATTGTTGTAAAAATACCATCCACGTGTAGTGTTTTGTTTGTTGTAGGTTACTCTAGGCTTGCAAGTATTGCAGTGGCTGGTTGATCAATCTGAATGATGGTCTCCTTGGCCATTAGATAATGCTTCCACTTCTTAATATGTTTAACCAAGGCATAGAGTTCCTTATCATATGTAGGGTAGTTCATGACGTCTCCATGGAACATTTCAGAATGATAACATACTAGCCTCCCTCCTTGCATCAGAATCACTCCCGTAGCATACCCACTTGCATCTGTCTCCAATTTGAAAGGCTTATTTAAGTTGGCAAATGCGATAATTGAAGCTTGAATGATCTTTTAATTGAGCTCTTTAAAGGATTTATGCTAATTATTCCCCTACTAGAACCCCTTGCTATTGGCTATTATGTCATGGAGAGGTGAAAACACAACCGAAAAAGGAAGCTATGAACTTCCGAAGGTATCATGTTGCCCCGCTAAAACTCCTAACTTTAGTGACATTTGTAGGAGTAGGCCACTTAATGATGGCCTCCATCTTTGTAGGATCAATTTTAAGTTCTCCTCCACCAATCAGATACCCTAAATATACCAAAGATTGTTGAGCAAATTCACATGTCTTAATGTTTGCCATAAGTTGATGTTTTTTAAAGGTTTCCAACACCTGCTTGAGATGTGAGATATGCTCTTCCTAGGTAGAACTATAAACCAATATATCATTTAAATACACTATCATAAATGAATCTATTAAAGGACACAAGTCATCATTCATCAAACACATAAATGTAGCTGGTGCATTACACAAACCAGAATGCATTACTAACCATTCCTATAGACCTTGCCTAGTCTTGAAGGCAGTCTTCCAGGTGTCTTTTTCCTTCACTCGTACCAAGTGGTGTCCCTATTTGAGATTCAACTTGGTGAAGTACTTGGCATGCTGCAACTGATATAGAAAATCATCGATCATGGGAAGAGGGTATCAATTCTTGAGTCGGGTGATATTATTTAGAGTTCTATAGTCAATACACATCCTCCAAGTCCCATCCTTCTTGGGTACTATGACAATAGGTGTCCCACTGAGGTGTTTGGTTGGATTACTCCTTGCTCCAGCAATTACTGCAATTACTTCTTCACTTCTTCTGCTTTTAGAATAGACTATCTGTATAGTTTGATGTTCGACAATGGAGAATCTAGAAATAGTTATATCTCATGCTCCACTTCCCTCTTAGGAGGTATCTCTCTAGGATCTTGATGCACTTCTCTATATGTGTGCAAAATTCTATTCAATTGGTGTTTCTTCTCTTTGGTACATCCCTTTAGGGATGCCTTCACTTTTATTGATTTACCTTCTTGCTGATTATGTATTAAGAAAAGCAACATAAACTTTCTATTTGAACTGATCAACTTTTTTGCTTGGTTGGAACTTACCAAAGAGATCTTCAATTTACCTTTGTGTGCATTGATGATGAAATATTTCCCATCCTTGATCAAGTGGTATTGATTTGTTCTCCTCATGAAGATAACATCCATCTTATACATGTAGTGGCTTCCAAACACTACACCACAAACAACAAGGGGTACTACATCTACCTCCACTTCATCAATATAATCTGCACTTATGGAAAATTTAACCTTGCACTCTTTTGTGACCCTAATTTTTGTATCCTTATTTACCCATCCCAATGGATAGGGGATAGGATGATCATGTACTTCCAATCCAAGTTTAGTTACCAGATATTCTACTATGAGATTTTCCTGTGAATCGAAATCAAATAGACCATCAACATTGGTCTTTTTGACTAGGATCTTGACATGGAAGAGTTTTTTCATCTCCTTCTCTTCCTTGTGATGAAGTCTAGAGTCAGGTTCACCTCCTTCCGCACTAAAACACATACAATATTCTCATCCACATCTGAGCTTCTTTGCACCCCTTTGCTTGAATTTGTGGCTAGAAGGTTCTTCTTCTTAGAATACTTAATGTAGTTCTTAGGGTTCAACTTTGGATGTAGCTTCCAACACTTTTCTCTAGTGTGACCATCGATGTTACAATGGTTATAGTGGTTTTTTAGATCCTTTCACTGATATTCCATGGCTGTAGTCTTCTTATATTTTCCCATCAAAGCCTTCTTCCCCTCATTGGAAGTATCTTGGTTCTCTTTATATATGGAATCACTTGGATGCCCTTTCTTATGGCCTATATTCTCTAGGTATTGTGCTTACACATAGGCCTCATCGATTGTCCTAGGCTTGAAGAGCCTCACTTGATTTCGTAAATGATTGTGTAGATCCCCCAGATACTTGAGGAGTACATCTAGATTCTTAAGTGAGATACCCAGCATGATAACCATCTTCCTAAATTTGGTAGTGTACTCTTGCACACTCCGCCCTTTCCTTTTCTTGAAGTAATGCCAATGGATCCACTGGTCCTGTAAATACTTGATAGGGTAGAATTGGGAATTAATGAGGGTTTTGAAATCTTCCCAATTAGTTACTATTGGATCACCATCCAACCTAAGTTCCTCTATGTGTATTTACCACCAGGTTAATGCATGGCCCTCTAATTTTAATTGGACAAATGAAATCCTCTACTCCTCATCTATGTTGTGGATACTAAAATAGACCTCTAATTTATACAACCAATGATTCAACGTTAAAGCATCGATCTCACCTTGGTATGGATTGATATCAACTTTTGATTCCATATTAAATAAATATTGGGAAGAGGTAATGACACTGGAACTTGTCTACTCTATCTCAGGTTCTTTCCTCGACTCCTTTTCTTGGTTGCCTTTATATCCTGATTTCCCCTCTTATTTGATCTCTGAGTTAGAGCATCCAAAATCACCGAAAGGTCCAAACTTTCTCATACTCACCCTTTGCTTCTTCACTAGACTCGTTCACCATGAATAAGGTTTGAAGACTTATTCTTTATTCTTCCACTAGATCCTGCAATTTCCCACAAAACCCCAAAGAAAAATTCTCTGATACCAATATCCGTAAACTAGCGTGGATATTCCACTAGAATAGTTCTTCATAATGGATCTTACAACTTAATTCTTATTTATTAGCTTATTTCCACTAAATGCTAACTAAAATGGAAATGAAAGAAACTTAACTAGATCAAAGAAATACACAATCCACATAATCAACACAAGATTTATCGTGGGAAAACCATGATTATGGGGAAAAACCCATCTAGAAATGAGGACTATGCCTTGCTCTTTTATATGGAAAGCAAGTACAAAGGAAAAAGTACTCTCTATGGAGTTACCTATGACTCTATGACCGAAATGGATACTATAGGATCTCCTACTTCCTTTGTTCTTCTCTAATATACACTCCCATGTTGTTTGTCAAGTATGGAACAATACCATCACATCATAAGAATGGAACCCCTTCTTCTCCTAACGACACAATATTTAACATAGATTGATACTTGTCTAGGGTTAATTTTAGGGTTTTTTCATGCCTCAATTCTCGATTAGGGTTAGGGTTTTATACCTTAAAGAATGTTCTTGGAATTCCACATGTGACTAGATTTGCATCTGTGATAAATGAGAGATGACATGGAATCCACTAGGTACCATGGTGGTCAATTGGATGGGCCATCTTGTGGGAGGAATGAGTTCCTCATATGGACATCGTTTGAGGCGATTCTTGGACCATTGGAAAGGTATCAGATGGTAGAATCCTGAAAATTGACTCCAAAAACATCATTTAAGCCCTCAAATAGGCCTAAGAAGGTTCTGGACCCCAAAATTCAAAGTGAGGTCTGCCCCTAAAATGGGCCTTGCAAGCCAATTCATCCAATATTTCCACCTAGAAAGCACCAAAATAGATGGAAAATTATATATTGATCTGTTTTAGATTATTTATAAATCATATTACATAGGGAAATTGGCACAAAGTCACCAAAAGTCTCAGGATGATCAACTTTTAGTATGAGATAAATACAAGTTGAGTTCATATTTCCTGGCACCTTTCTTTCGAGTATGATCTCCTCTGCTGCATAGAGTAAATGTTACACCGTATTTTGCCACCTTGTGAGCATTAGCACTCCTTGGCCTCCCTTATCCATTTGTAGACTCAAAACCATATTGTTGGTTCTCTTTGAACCCATTTTCCCCTATTTTTCCTCCTGTACGTGAGCTACTTCAGTACAACTCGCGTATACGCTGGTTACATCACTGCAGCCAGCGTACATCGACTTTTTGGTAAATAAAAGTAAAATCTCTATTTTTTCACTCCAAAAAGTGGCCATTGTGACCTTTGGACCTCCATGTATCTTGAAACGACTCGATTCGACCTTTCACTTGCTTATGGAGGGTTATATATTGAGATATTGTGATGCATGGAAGGAGGAGAAAGAGAAGAGCATTGAAACTCTATCGAAATTTTTCCTTGTTTGAGTCTACATCCATTGATCCTAGTTGTTGTGAACCATTTATGTTCACCTCCCAAACTCTTTCATATCTTGTGAAGGATTTGTTTTCCATTGTATGGGGGAATGAAGTGGTGGAGGCACAAGTGGAGGGACCTAGTTCTTGGTTCAGATGAGTTTCCGACAGGAGGTTGTATCTTGTATTTCTTGTTCATATTAATAGAAATAGTCATGTTCTCGTCCATTTATATTGTGAATGATCATTTATTATCATTGGGTACTTGCTTATATATATCATGGATTATGCTATCGTATATGTTGACCTCTTCCATATATCATATGCACTTGTTTGCGTTTATTGTTGAGACTAAGCTACAGGTTCAAGTGTTGTGATTCGAAAGCTCAACGAAATTCTTCATCGGACATCCGGATTGAGGTAGGTCCTTTATTTTGTTTATCTGCATTTACATTTATATAGCATATGTTGGGAAGTGAGTTGATTTCTTGAGTCCATCTATCTGTTGTGGTCTACCCCGAGCCATAGGAAGTTTTTCTCCGTAACAGAATTGGCGACTCCATTGGGGAGAAGCCTCCATTTGGGGTCTTTTGGGAAATTTTTCCTTGTTTTTGTTCTTTGTTCTTTTGGGTTTCTGTGTCGTTGATAGGTTGTCAGGTTATATATAGAAAATCCTGAGTTTCTTGGCCTTTTTACTCATATTTTTTGTCACCTATCCTTCCATGTACGCTACTTTGCTGTGGTTTACCCGCGTGTACACGCTAATGTTAGTTAACCAGCCCGCATACATACGCCACTGTTCACTGAACAGTTGCGTACATATATAGTTTAACCTTGTTTATGGTGTTTGGTTGATGCTGGGTGAGTTCTGGGTGTTCTTGAGTCTTGCTGGGCCTGTATCCTGACCGTCTCTTGCCTTTTTAGTGACTTGAAGCTCCTCTTTCTTTGTTCGTGAGAAATTGGGTTTTTAGCCATTTTTCTTTTTTATAGCTCATTTTCTTAGCTGAGTCTTTCTTTTTGGGTTTGCTGGGTTATCTGCACTGCATTCTCTGCATATTTTTTCTACAAAGTATTGATTCTAGTTGCATTTTCATTTATTTATATTGAAAATACAATTTTCTTTTGCTTTTTGTACTTGCATTTTGCATTTGAGTGCTTGTGACTTCATTAGGTATGATTGGGCATGAAATATTGTAGAGAGATTGCATTTTATTTCTGAAAAAGAGACTTTGGTTTGATTTTCATTTAGTGGCATACATATTTCTATTGGTAGACGAGTCTAGTGTTTTCATGGTGTGCATATTATTGATTCATTTCATATCAATAGTTTCACGACCATATTCCTTTGAGTAAGCACATCCAATAAAACTAACGCTTAATTAAAAATTGATTAGAATGTTTTTCCTTGCTAGGGTGCACCAACAAGTATAGGTTGTAGAGTCTTTGAATAGAACCTGTGAAAGGTAACAATCCAAGAATATCAAACAAACATTATGTGTCTGAACAGGGAGTGGTGAAACCCATGGTATACATCGGTGTTCTTAGGAGCCTCTACTCACACCAGATTTAAGCACGAGGTCACGGGAGGTAGGTTGCGGAGATATCCCTCCAATACTTGCTGAACGTGGGAGATATATCCAGGATTTGTTCGTATCTGAGGACTCTTGAGGGATTTGACCCTTTTGAGTTTCGGGCTTATCTACCCTACCCATACGACGGATCCCACCTGCGACTGTTCGCCTGAGCATTGGTTATACGTGGTGACCATAGTTTCCTTACCTAGGTATCGCATAGGGCATTTGCAGCGGTTATTCTGTGAGTGTCCTGAGTCAGATAGGGGTCAGACAACACAATTGTGGTTACACATTGAAGTATGAGGGGCTTATAACTGATTCTGTTACCTCCGCCTATAGTTTGGGAGTCTCAGGCCTCTGCTAGGAGAGACATACCGGCTGTAGTGTCAGGAGGTCCCTTGATCCAGTCCTCTGTTGTGTGCATGTTGGCTGTAGTTTCTTTTAGGTGTGTGCTCTGTGATGATTTAGTAGGCTGTTAGGAGGTGCTTATTTGTTGACTATTTGAGGTCATCGTGGATCGAGATCCGGCTCTCCGTCAATCTCGTCGGTTGGATGGTTTTCCAGCTAGCGATCCGTTACAGTCTCTTCACAAGAGACGTCGGAGGTATATCGCTTGTCCTTTATTCACATCTCACGAGCTTCAGAGAGCTCCCACTATTAGTTCTACATCTGGCACATTGGGAGTCCCAATGAATCCATCCGCTGGCACGAAGAGAACTTCCCCTCCTCACACGTACTCTCTGAGGACTAGACGGGAGGGAGGTTCATCACACATCACTCCTCATGGGTTTGGGACATCCCATCCCACTAGTAGGAACACGTTTGATGATACATGGTCCTCAAGTCATCCGTATGGTTCATATACGGGTGTGTCAAGTGTTGGTTCCACATCCGTCTTCATGACCCCTGACCCTTTTGCTTTTGGTATGCTTGGTTTTACGTCGAGTGCTACTTCCTCCCTTTCCGGTAGTCACGCTAGCTCTAGCATTGGGATTGGGGGCACCATACCCCCTTTTACTGCTTATCAGTTTGGGAGTGGTCACATCCCTCCCTCTTCTCCGAATGTTGGAGGATGACCTCCTCCTTCGTTAGCCCCTAGTGTTAGTGTGAATCATTTCTCGAGTGGAGGTTTCATGGTAGGTGTTGGATCTACAACTTATATCCCATCCGTTAACCCATATGCCTCTATGCACGCTCCTGTGCCTACGAACGCTTATATGATTATGAATCCTCCTCCTAGTTCTTTGATTCCCTGGGGTGGGAACATACCATTTTATTATGGCCCTTACTTGGTTGGTTTTTCTACGTTGAGTGGTTACATGGTACCCCCTTCTTATGGGGGTAATTTTTCTAATTATTCAGTCGGTTTCGGCCCCTATTCCATTCCCCCTCATGGATCCCATTCTATGCACATACCTGTGTATCCTCATATGGGTCAGGTGGGAGGAGTATATTATTCTACTGGTCAGGGCCATGGGCTCTACCAGGGTTCGTCGGCACCTCAGGTGCCGACCTCGGTGTCCATGGTCTCATCCTCGTTTTCGCAAAGTCTGTGCCTTTCGGGAGCTTGTACTCAAGCTTCACAGTCTTAGCTCCCATTCCTCGCTAGGTTCAACTTTCCCGATATTTATAAGCTTACGAATGATCTGTTGTGTCATGAATATACATGGCCCCTAGTCCCCACCAAGCTCCCTTCCAATTTTCCAAAGTTTGAAGGGAAGAAGGGTGAAGATCCAGGTGATCACGTCACCACATTCCATCTATGGTGATCCTCGAACTCCTTAAACCATGATTCCATCCGTTTGAAGTTATTTCAATGCACCCTTACAGGGGTGTTGAGGCCTTGGTTGTGCAGGTTAGATGCAAAGGTGTTGGAATGGTTCCAAGGTTCCCAACAGAGGAAGAAAACCCAAGTTGAAAGGCTTCAAAAGACCCTGCGCAAGGGCAGTTCTATCCCCAACCTGTTTGGTATGGTAATCCCCCACGGATATTCGGCCTTTGCTGGCACTCTAAGAGTTGGTGATTTGACCAATTAGGTCAGTTTTTCAATCAAGGAAAACAAGGGTGTGAAAATGGTAAGACTAAGCTAACCTAACCTATTTCAGAAGAGGAAACTAATCTAAGTTAGTCCTATTCTAAAAAGAAAGCTTGATATTGTGCAGCTCAGTCTTGGGGTGTGATAAACAAGTAATGAAACACCTTTAACAGAAATGTCTTTGGTTGTATTAATTGTTAACTTAAATCATTACCAGTTAATAAAAATTAAATGACAATCTTTCAAGTATTTGAGCTTGTCCAAGATCCAATCTGTAATCACTCTGCTAATTTAAAAATTAACATTGATTATATGTGTATGCAATGAATCATTTGCAGAAATAGAAAATGAAAGTATTTGAATTGAAGAAACTCAATGAAATACTTAGATACATAGACCAGTCATACAGAGAAACCAATATAATAGATCTGTGCATTAGTAAATGTTTGGCAAAATATCAGATACATAATAGATGACAATTTGAAGCATGAATCTTCTCAAAGAAACTTGAGGAATAACAAAAGATATATCAAAAGATAACTTTACTGTATAAAGAGGTCTTGTACATAAATTACAAAAGGCTCTACTAAACAGAGTATCTCCAGTCCTGTCTCCTGCTGACTTGCAACTCCAAAATTACCAACCCCTAACTACAAGAGGTCCTCCTCTTTAAATAGGAAATTACAGCATAATAGAAAGATAGAGATTTCCCAAAACAAGGATTACAAAATCGGATCAACCTATCGATCCAAGAAATCCTGCCATTTCTCATATATCTCTAACAACTCATCTATACTGGGGAAGTTGACAAATTCTAAGGCTAACTGAGCATTGCATGTATTATTTTCCATGTCATGTTTGGCCAACTTATGCCAAATGCGAAGGTAAATGTGAATCTTGCCCTCCACGATGACCGGTTCACTCACCAGACGATCCACATCATTGATGCTGACTTGATCAAGATCCCGAATTTTCTGTGCAAACTCATCACACCTGTGTTCGAGCTCCTCAAGTTTGCATTTTGGCGGAAAAGGATCCAGAATGGGCTCCAAAAATGACAGTTTCAAAACCTCCATAATATTGTCAACTCCATACCAGCATCTGGTGCAGAGGTATTTAGACTTGTTGATAATTTCCTCAGCTGTTTCATTGAAATCAAGCCAAGTGTTTAGAGAGGCTTTCAACTTCTTCATTTGAAAACTGTTGAGGATCGGGCTGTCTTCTGGAGCATTCTTTATATACAACAGCCATTGACTAATTTCTTCCTTAGCTTTAGAAGCTTGAAGTCTCTTAGCCTTTTGTTCTTCTAGAGTAGTATTCATCTTGGAAAAATTAATAAATTTCTCCCTGATCTCATCAAGAGGAAGGTAAACCTTCTCCAACAATTTGTGATGGTCTTGATTAACTTTAAGGGCCAAATTCTTAAAATCAGATGAGGAAAACTTGAAAGAACTTGAGGAGGCTGCACTTGCAGTTGCATCCTCAACTTTCTTTTCCAAAGAAGCTATTCTTTCTGCATCTATGGCATGTTGAGATTGCGAAAGACGAAGTTCATTGAGAAGTGTATCATTCCTTTGCTCCAGGTCTTGAACCTTATCTGCCCAAGTTTTTATGAGGTTAGCCACATAAGTCACATGCTGTATCTTGATTTCAGCCAAATATGCTCTCAGGCTTCTGATTTCATTCTCCTTCAGGTCAACTTCTTTGTCCAGAACTTGAACTGAACCCCAATTGGCACTTGCAAAAGCCCCTAAAGCTGCAGCAATTTCTACAGCTTCAAGTTGTGGGTTGTTGGTCCTTGGAGCCCATATTACCTGATTTGGGACTGGTTCTTCTAACCCACCCTGACCTCTGCTCCTCTTCCTGGTTCTTCTGATCATTGCCTTATCATCATGGCTATAGAAGTAGTCACCAAGGGGAACTACATCCTGATCTGCATACTCAGTCACTTCCCCTGCAGAAGTAGAAGTAACACTTACTGTTGCAACCAAAGGGGGTGTTTGAATGACTATTGTATTAGGTATAGGCAAAGTGACTTGAGGGATAATCTAAGGTGTGGATGTGACTTTGGTAACTGATAAGACTTTGATTGGTGAAGGTACTGAGACAAAAGATTCAGAAAGTGGAACTTGGTTGTCAACCTTGGCTTCTGGAAGTGGCAATTGCTTATCATCCTTGATGGGTGATGATGGAGGGGAAACCTTGGAATATTCATCAGTGGTAGTTGACAATAAGTTAACTATGGGTGACTGCAGAGGGGCAGTCAAAGATTGGACTTCTGCAACCATGGATGATGAAATAGAAAAAGGGGCTAGGTGTTATGGCAATGGAGTGGTGCTATTAGTGAGAGTGTTAAATACTTGAGACAAGGAAAATGGAAGTGTCACTCCTAAAGGTGCAGTGGAGGTTTGTTGGACAGATGGTAGCACAAATACTGAAGATGTAATGCCTAGGGCAACATTAAATTCCAACATTGATTGATCCGGGAAAGAATGATCCATGTCAATACTATCCAACAAATCAGTGACAGTCTTAGGATCTTCAATGACTTCTTCTGTCACTGATATTGGAGGATGGGGCACAACTTCTTCATCACAATCGATTATGTTGATTGTGGACACCTATGATTTAGAAACCAGAACCTTCTGTCTCTTTGATGGATTAGCTCCAGTCATGATCATGTCATCATCTCCTTGAGTCTCTGTAGTAGGTAGTTGAATACTAATAGAAGGCCTAAGAGGTTCTAGCAATTGAGTATTAATCACTGATGACAACTTGTCATCTCTTTCTTGAAATTCCAAGCTGTTTGTAATAACACTTTAGCTGTTTCAACAATTTTCTTTTGTGGAGGTTCTTGTAGGGGAGTTTTACCTTTATCCCCATCAGGATATTTGAGCATTAAGGGAACTTTAGCTTTATGGGATTCTTTTTCCTCTCTGTCTTTCCTTGCCTGTTCAATTAAGTTCAACTGCATAGCCCTGTAGCTTAAAACTCTAATTTTGAGTTCTTTCTGGTATTTCAAAATATCATGCTACTCTTGTGAGTCACTGGCTTTGGCAAGGACTTGAGAAAATGTGTCTATCCCTTGGTATATAAAATCATCTGGGCGAACCTCATGTGCATAATCCATTTTTACATGTATCTGCTTGAAGTGTGCATCCAGGAATTCTTTGGGGTCATGTTTCCTCTTCTCAGCAGTGCCCAATTTCAAGGCAGCTATTTGGTCACCGAGAACTGCAGCCCAATTTGAGGTAGGGATAACCAGTTGGACAAGGTTGAGAGAAAACTTAGGCCAACCTTTCTTCCTGGGACCTGTGAGTTTCTTATACATGCCATCAGTCACTATCTGGAATGAAACCTCTTGTAGAACTAGCCTGTTTGGGACTATCCTAGGTAGAAGGTGCACTGTATCACTTCCCCTGATTCTGATGTATGAGAAGTACTTGAACACATACCAATCACCTATGGTATTAATGAAGGCTTTGGCATCTTCTAAAAATGCAGGTGCCTCCTACCTGAAAATCTTAAAATAGATGGTACCCATAAAGCTATCACAGATATCATACAATAGAGGCACAACATTGTCTTCCCACAATGTTGAATGGTAGATGTGTACAGGGGGGTCTGCAGGGGTCCAACTCCAACCTAAGTTAGGATACTGGAACTTTGCACAGAAAACATCAAGGACATATGCAGAAAAGAAGAAATGTGGCTTCTTATGAGCAGGTGCCTTTTGATAATCCTGTATTGCGTTCTTCAATTCCAATGACAGGATAGATGCCCATGGGAAGGATTCACCAGTGGTTAACACATGGTGTGCTATAGGTGCCCATTCGGCCTTGAAAAGAGAACAATTGGGAAGACCAAAAATCCTACAAAGCATGGATGCCAGCAGAGAGTAGGGTTCCTTGAACCAGATAATGGGATAGAGGTTGCCAGCCTTAGGAACAAAAGCGTTGGGCTTGACCATCCATGACTTTATCATCTCAGTGAAGTTATACCGGGTCTTTGAGGACTGAATAAATTCAGAAGAAAGGGTTTGTTTAGGGGGTTTAAGAGAAAAAGCTCGAACGAAGACCTCCGGGCGAAAATGTGTCAATTGAACACCGGAGGTATCATTGAAACCGCGGTCTTTGACACTGGCATTTTCAATAATCCATTTCACTACATCAGTGTAAGGTAGGATAGCAGGACGTGCAACAATGGCATGGATTTGGGAAGCCCTAATCCTTTCATACATAGATTTATCATTCTCAATATGGGAAAGGTTGTCGTTGTCAAATATAGCATAAATTTTAGACCAATCCACCTGGTACGTTTCAGTGACCTTCTCACTGATATTTGAGAGGATGCCAAAATTAGGGTCCTTGGTTAAGATATCTCTGTGTGCCGTTTTGGATCGTGTGTTTTTCGACATGGTGAAAATCTTGCAATTTCTGATAAATAAAGAAATAAAATCAAAATTCAATCCAAAATAACAGAATTGGAAAACAAAAAATAGAAAATATGGCAACAAACTTATCCGAAATAACTGAAGAATTGATAAAAACGACACCTTAACAGGAATCCGCAGTAAAATCCAAGCAATGGGGTAATTTCGAACAGTAAAAATGATGAAAATAAAATAGAAAAAACCCTACTTATTACATTTACCAGATTAAAACGTGACTGTGGGATCAAAACAAATGGACGGTCGAGATGAACCGGAGCGGGATGTGGGATTGGGTTCATGATTTATTTCAAAATTTTATTTAAGAATCCCGAAACCCAAAACCCGAAAGTGTCGGGTTGCAAGTTTCGGGATTGCAAGAAAACAAAAGCGTAAAAGAATTCCCAAAAGCCAAAACTCGAAAGTGTCGGGTTGCGGGTTTCGAGAATGAGAAAGAAAAATCGCAATCGAAATTTTTTTCCTGAAAGCCGCAATACGAAAGTGTCGGGTTACGGGTTTTGGGAACACACAACAAAATCAAACTTAAAAGAAATTCCCGAAAGCCGAAAGCCGCAATTGCGGGTTTCGGGATAAAATTTCCCGATATTATTTACAAAGAAAACCCGCAACCCGCAACTGTCAAGTTGCGGGTTTCAGGATGACGAAAATCAATAGATCCCATGCTTAGATGAAGCAAGGGAGCCCCATTTTTGAATAAACACAAAGGTAGTTGGGTGAGTTTTCTTGTAAATATGAGATTTTGGTTTTTATCCCTAAGATCCTTTACCCATACTTTTGTTCTGTGTGTTTGCCTTTTGATCTGAAATTTTCTAAGTGTTTTTGGTTTGCAGGAAGCCTCAAATTTTGAGTGTTTTGTCATTTGCTTTTGTCAACCCGACACCCGACACTTTGGAAACCCACAACCCGACAGATGCGGGTTGCAGAAATTTGCTTTTCAGTCTTTCGCCTAGGGTCAACCTGAAACCCGACAAGTGCGGGTTGCGGGTTTTCCTTTCATAATAATGTTTGGTGATTTCCAACCGGAAACCCACAAGTACAACTTTCGGCCTTCGGGATTTCATTTTTGATTTTGGTTGCGTTGTGTGTTTCCGAAACCCGACACCCGAAAATGCCACGTTTCGGGATTCAGGAAATCCTTTTTCCTTTTTGCGATTGTTTCTGTTTCCGAAACCTGCAACCCGCAAGTTTCGGGTTAGGATTTCGGAAACTTATTTTCACCATCATTTTGCAAGTGTGCAATCCCGAAACGCGAACCCGACTTTTCAGGTTGCGGCTTTCGGGAGTCATAATAAAACTTTGTGAATAAACCCTCGTGACTTGACCCCGCGGCCGCAAGATTTAATCTTGACCATTGATTTGTCTTGATCCTGTGGATGAGATTACACTGCGTTATTTGAATAATTATTTGGATTGTTTCCATTTTTACTTATTTGCTTTTGATTCATTTGAGTTGGTTTTTATCATTTGATTTGGTTCCATGATCTTGGTGGTTAATTTATTATGCTGTTTCCCACATACCCCACCTAGACTTGGTCTTCACTGCACAAACTGATTATTCGAGATGATGGTTGATTGATTACCTTCATTTTGAGATTTTGATTAATAGTATGGTTTCTTCTCTTATGATTTTGGATATTGCATTAATATGGTATTTGAGCTTGATAGAGTTTTATTTTACTTTTGCATACCTAGAATCATAATGTAAATATTGTAAATAATTTTAGTCTTTGGGTTTGTTTGCTTATGTTAGTTTAATATTTTTAACGTTTAAATTTAAGCTTATTGAAATCTTTTAAATATTCATGGTTATGCTTTGACTTTCATTAACTTAATTTGTGTATTTCATTAACTCCATATATTAAACTTATACACAATTTGATGTTATGAAAATTAAAAGAACACATGTTTTAGTTTGTTTGGGTTCTAATTTCCCTAATTTCTATAAGATTTGGTTTTATGATTATTTGGAAATTAGTGGGATTAAAACTCAACATTCACGAATGTCAAATTAGCTTGATCATGGATAAGTCTTTTATATTCAATAAGCTAATTTGATCTTGAAAATACATTTTCCATTTTGCAATTTAAAAAGATTTTCATTTATTATTGTGCAAAAAGAAATGTTCTTATTCTTTCTTGGTTTTTATTCTTGGAAAATGATTATGTTATAAACATATTTACGGAATTCATTAACTCTCCTATATTATAGGAGTGATTCTTTTCCTTTATACGTAACTTGTTTCCAACATTTAATTTTCTTAAGAATTAACTTGTAAATAGTTTTGGTTTTACTTCCAGGTTTAGGGTTCTCAGATATTTCATTTTCTTCGTAAATAATTTCTAGATTTTCTTTGAGCTTTTATCTATTGATATTTCATTACTTCATTCAATAAATTAAAAAATTTGCAATTTTCCAAGCTTCCTAAGTATTTTTATGCATTTTTTTATTTTTACTTTGAACATTGTTTTCAAACCCAAAATCCGAAATCCAAAAATTCTGGTTGCGGATTTCGGAAATACATTTATTATGAAGTTCCCAAAATTTCGGGTTGCGCGTTTCACTTTTTCACTTTTCATCCATGCATTTTTGCGGACCCTAAGCTTATCTTAGGTTATATTTTAATGTAATTTCGGGTCCGTAATTTTCGGTAACTTAATTTTTCCCTTAGGTTTTTTAATTTGGTTTTAATCATTGTTTATTTATTTATTTTAATTTGTTTATAAATCGTAATTTCCTTCCCAACATTTGATTTCCGATTTTATGGAGAATTTTGATTTTGTTTGGTTTTTATTTTAGAAAATGATTAATAATGGATTTAATTGTTAAATCAACGGCTACAATTCATTCCGAAATGAAATTAATGGCTGCTGAGTGTTATCTTCCAAGAGCAATATCTTGAGATTTATCAGTCCAAATCAATCCTGTGATAGCCCATTGGAAAGCTGGAAGGATGATGAATGATTTGGGAAGGTTATTTCTTCCATATGAATACTTAACCACCCCGAAAATCTGCATGAACAGTCCATTTCGGATTTGCATAAGATTTTTTTTTTTTTTTTTTTTATTATTTTGATTTGCAAATGGGTTTTTATTAATCTAGATTTCTTTGATTGGATTTGGAATGATATTTTAATTTATCTTCTGGATTGTGCAGGTGTTGATTTGGATTTAGAAGAATCAAATTGAAGAGTTGCATCCCAAGTTTGGAATAATAAAAAACGTGCCAAGTGGAAAGCAATGATCTTTGGACGCGATTTCTGCAGCGATGGAGATGAATCTGGAAAATCCGAGACATGGGTTTTGTGCAGACGGTGCCCAATTAGTTTGCTTATGAGCAGAATCCTTCAGAAAGTTCTTCATTTGGGAGATACGACTGGTTCTTCAAAATGGATTTTCTGAGATTTGTCTCATGGACGGATTTGGCAAATGAAACAACTCAGCTGGTTAGCTCAGCACTTGGGGAAATGGATCTGATCCTTTCTTATAATTTTTCTGTATAAATACCTACCTTCAATGATGTGAAAAGAGGAAGTGCTCGACAGAGCTAGAAAGATTTCTCTTCCAAAACCGAGGAGATGCTTCCAAGGTTGATGATGATTTGAGAGCTCGAATCAGCAAGGAGCAATTGGACATGCCCTGTTTTGCAGACACTGTAATTTCTTGCAGTTGCGTTAAATACAGTAAAGTTTATCCATATGTCTTCTTGTTTACTTATCAAGTTTATTTGATTAGTTTGATGATGCTCTAAGTCAATTATCAATTACTGTTTATTAATTTGCAATCAATTAACAATTCTGGATCTCGAGTTTTGGTTTATCATGATTCACGATCCAGATTTACAAATGTGTTGAATAAGTTTATTTATGCAACATGTTTATTTATTTCTGCAAATAATTTACAGTCAATATTAAGTTCATGCTAATTTTTAAATTGGCAAAAGAACAACAGGATATTCTTGGATGCGCTCAAATCTTTAAATTGTTATCAGTAATTTTCATTGTTTGATCATACTTTGAAGTAATAGGTTAACAATCTGGTTTTACATTTCTGTTAAGCTGATGAAATAACTTATTAAAACATAAACCAAGTTACCCTGCACATAAACAAGCTTTCATCTTAGAATAGGACTAACTTAGATTAGTTTCCTCTTCTGAAATAGGTTAGGTTAGCTTAGCTTTACCATTTTTACACATTTTGTTTTCCTTGATTGGAAAATCGACCTAATTGGTCAAATCACCAACTCTTAGAGTGCCAGCGGAGGCCGAATATCCGTGGAGGATCACCATACCAAACAAGTTGGGGATAGAACTTCCCTTGCGTAGGGTCTTTAGAAGCCTTTCAACTTGGGTTTTCTTCCTCTATTGGGAGCCTTGGAACCATTCCAACACCTTTGCATCTAACCTGCACAACCAAGGCATCAACAAGGGGCTGCTGCGAAATGGTATGTCGAGTTGCGTGGGGGCACGCATAAGAGATTCAACGATTTGGCTTTGGTTTTTCTAGATCACTTTCAATTGCCTGTTCGTTACGACACTGGCACCGAAATTTTGTCCACTTTCTTCCAGGATAAAGCCACGCACATTTCTGATCACATTCAAGAGGTGTTCAAGAGTGGCACCGACGGAAGAGGTTAGCAAAAGCTAACATTCCTCCAGAGTTTCTCCTGGAATGGTTCTTCAAGTCTTTGCTCCCTTATATTTCGAAGGACTTTTCATTTTCTGAAATTATGAATGAGGAACAAGCCATCTTTAGAGCACAGTAGTTAGACCTGGTCTATGCTCAGTCTAGGATTCTGTATGACATTATACTTGACGTGCCTCGATCAAGACATGATCCCAAGCCTGCTCCTAGACTGCATGCTGATGGCATTGTTGGTTTCGCAAGTGCTCGTTCCGTAGATATGGTTACGAATCAGATGCATAACCTGTCTATTAACCGGTCTACTTCTGGATAGGCTCCTGCCTCGTCCGTTTCAATCGTCCGATGTACATTTTGTGCAGTTGACAAACCCATCCGGTAACCAACAACCTGGTGGGAAAAAGAAGGGGAAGAATAACCATAGGGGTGGGAACAATAGGAATAAGAAAGGGAACGCTAACTCTCCTCGGGACGACGAAAATGCTGGTGGGGACTGCAATCCCAAGCGTAAGGTGAAGTTTCCTTGTAAACTTTGCTCAGAGGATCACCTTACACATTTGTGTCCTCGTATGGAGGAAGCAACGAA
This sequence comes from Larix kaempferi, assembly GCA_027924585.1. NCBI lineage: Eukaryota > Viridiplantae > Streptophyta > Pinopsida > Pinales > Pinaceae > Larix > Larix kaempferi. The sequence goes on along the minus strand of BSBM01000322.1, from coordinate 11,479,273 downwards.
GCACATCGCACATAACCCAACTATGCTGACAAACCCCCTTCCTCATCATCAGAATATGACTTTTGGTGCTTCCGCTGTTGGTCATGGGACTACTGAAACTTCGACTTCTTCTGCTCATGACTGTGGTTTTGGATGCGTAAACATGGTCAAATTTGAGGTTTGTGTTGCTAATCACTCATATGATTATGGAGCTCCAAAACCTTCTTTGGGGAATGAGCCACCTCCACCCAAGAATCCATTGCATATCGAGAAGCCCAACTCTATGCCGCGGGTATCGAAAGGTGTCCTCAAGCGCTCGGCACATAATCCTAATTCCCGAGCCGCCCATAACTACTCGATTGTGGATGATTTGGGCCAAAAATTGTGTGCTATGTCGGCTCTTGAGATCCTTTAGGATTTTCCTTCGCAAAGGAACGCCCTTTTATCTGCTTTGGGAGTCCTCGATCCTTATAGCCCTTATGTCATCAAGTTTGTTGTTACTGATGTTCAACCTCGGTTTCCCTATCATGTGGCTTTTCAAGTTCATGTTAGGTGTTTAGAGATGATTGTTAAGCATATCGTCATTGACGAAGGTGATTCCACTTCAGTGATGTCTTTAGCTTGTTGGAAGGCTTTTGGCTCTCCTCCGTTGTGGAATTCTATGACCATGCTTACCGCATTTGATGGTCGTTCTTTCAGGCTGCATGGTATTATCCCCTCCCTTGAGGTCCACTTGGGTGGGAAGACCGTGCCTATAGAAGTCGAGGTGGTCGATGCTCCACTTGACTCTAACCTTTTACTGGGTCGGAATTGGATCTACGCTATGAGAGCGATCGTATCCTCTGTCTTTAGAGTCATTTGCTTTCCTCACGAAGGAAAGATTGTGATGGTCGATCAGCTATCCTTTGCTAGTTCCAGTCCCGTAGCATCGGCGGGATCTGTGGTCCCTCAAATCGAAAATTATCAGCTGACAAATGGGAATGTTGGTGTAGGCTTATATTCCTCCTTGATGGCATCTTTTTATTTTTCCGCGCCAATCTTCTTTATAGGAACCATCTCCAATGATGCTCCTTCATCGCTGCGTCCTGTACCATTCCGGACATCGTACTTTAGTGATCCATGGAATCTATCTTCTGCGAGTTCCTCGTCGGGAGGCTCTTCACACATCGGAATGGCCATGCCCTTCTCTTCAACTGAGCTTGCTTATCGTGATATTCAACAAGTCACTGGAGAGCCCGATCTCCCTTCTTCAAGGACATAAGAAGAAGATCCCGTTACGCTGCTCGCATGGGTAGTTGACTCGTCTTGTTCACATGACTTCCTTGATGATACTTTACCTTTGGATGAAGCCATTATCGAGGCCATGAACGACAATGACAAGCCTTGGGAGAACCTCCATCATAGATCTTATTTCCTTCCCAACCTTGATCTTCTTGAGCAAGATGAGTTTCAGTCGAATCTAGCCGAGAAAGTTTGTCACCCTGTGGTTCCTTTGGATTCACATGGCATTTACGCAGAAGGGAATATGGATAATATTTCCCCTACTATCCCGATCAACATTTCTCGTACTCTCGGAAAAGTAAAAAATGTATACTTCGGTGCAGATTGTTCCCCTGAGGAAATCCGTATTTACACCGATTTATTTAAAGAGTTTCGAGACGTCTTTTCCTGGTCATACGAGGAGATTCCAGGTATTGACCCCAATATTGTCGAACACTAGATTAAGACTTACCTTCATGTTAAGCCTGTTCAACAACGTCTTCGTGCTATTAATCCTAGGAAGGAAGCTGCTATTAAGGCAGAGGTGGAGAAACTGATTAAGGATGGTTTCATCTACCCAGTTCCCCTTATCGAATAGGTATCCAACCCCATTTCCGTGGATAAGAAGCATGGAACCATCCGTGTGTGCACTGAATTTCGTGATCTAAATAAAGCGTGTCCTAAAGATAAATTCCCCACCCCATTCATAGATCAAATCTTAGATGAGTGTGCGGGAAGCGAAGTATTTTCGTTTATGGACGGTTTTTCGGGCTATAATCAGATCCAAATTAAACCCAAGGATCAACATAAAACTACATTTATATGTCCTTGGGGTACTTTTTCATCCCGGAAAATGCCCTTCGGCCTTAAAAACGTCGGAGTTACGTTTCAGCTGGCCATGACCTATGCTTTTCACAATCTTAAGCGTATACTAAAAGTTTTCCTGGACGATCTTACTGCTCACTCTCGTGGTAGAATGGATCACCCAGGTCACCTCCATCTCATTTTTTAGCGATGTCGTCGTTACAAATTCATTTGAATCCAAGCAAGTGCATCTTTTGTGTGAAAACTGGTCGCCTTCTAGGGTTTATAGTCTTGAAGGAAGGTATTAGAGTCGATCCGTTGAAGGTTGAGGCAATACTTAGGTTTCCTCCCCCGCGTACTTTGGTTCAAATTCAGAGCCTCCAAGGGAAGGCCACTTTCTTACGTCGTTTCATCGTAAACTTTTCCAATATTACTAAGGGTTTCATACGATTATTGAAGAAAGACACCCCTTTTATCTGGGATGAGCAAGCCCAATAGTCTTTCGACGCTCTTAAGAAAGCCTTGGTATCGGCCCCTCTTCTTAGTCCACCCGACTATGCGAGAGATTTTTTGCTATATGTGGCCACGTCTCAAGAGACGATTGGTATGGTCTTGGTTCAGGAAGACGATATGCTCCAAGAGCATGTTATCTATTATCTCAATCGAAACCTAGTAGACGTTGAGCTAAGGTATTCCCACATGGAGAAACTGGCCCTTGCAACTATTCATGCAGTCCAGAGATTACAAAACTACATCTTGCTTAGGAAAACCACGGTCATAGCGCATGCCAATCCGTTTCAGTTTGTGCTTACACAACGCTTGATTGGGGGGGAGTATAATAAATGGATTGTCATCCTTCAGGAATTCGATCTCGATTTTGCCTCGACAAAGTCTGTGAAGTCCATGGTTTTCACAGAGCTGATGTCAAATTTTCCTAGACTTTATGAGGAAGTGGTCCATGAAGACTCATTCGTAGATGAGCATTTATTCCTTATCTCGTCGTCAGACCCTTGGTATGGAAACATCATTGTATATCTCCGACCTCTGAAGTTCTCTTCACATCTTTCACGAGATGAGCAACGATGTGTGAGACATCAAGCCAAATATTATGTCATCGTCGGTGAGACTTTGCATCACCGAGGAAAGGAATCCCTCCTATGTTGTTGCTTGACTCATGAAGAGGCGGAGTTAGTGTTGAATGACTGCCATGGTGGGGCATGTGGTGGTCACTTATCCGGGCTTGCTACAGCCCAACGTATCTTGCAAGTAGGTTATTTTTGTCCTACGATCTTTAAAGATTGCGTTAACGCTGTAAAGAGATGCCACCCTTGTCAGGTGTTTTCTTGGAATATACGTTCGCATCCTGCCCCTCTCTATTCGATCGTCACCGTCGGTCCCTTCACCAAATGGGGGTTGATTTTATGGATTGCAACCCAGCTTCAGCTGGGGGGGATCGTCATATCATAGTGTCCGTAGATTACTTTACCAAATGGGATAAGGCCATGCCGACCACTAAAGCCGATGGTGAAATAGCATCCCACTTCGTGTTCAATCAGATCATAGCTCGATTCGGTATCCCGAAAGAGATTGTCACTGACCATGGTAGTCACTTTCAAAAGAAGATGATGGCTGAATTATCGCTTAAGCTTGGGTTTAGACAAGATCACTCATCTTCGTATTATCCCCAAGCGAATGGCCAAGTCGAGGCAGTCAATAAGTCCCTCAAGGCCATTCTCCAAAGGACCATCCAACAAAGCAAGAATAATTGGCATATCATGTCGTACCCTGCTTTGTGGGCTTATCATACCGCAATGAAGACTTCCACCAGTTTCTCATCTTTCCAATTATTTCATGGTGTGGAGTTCATATTATCGGTTGAATGCGAAATCCCTTCTTTAAAGCTAGCCATAGAACTCCTTCTTGATACTTCGGATGTAGAGAAACGCTTAGTCCACCTAGAGCAGCTTAACGAGCAGCGTCAGGATGCTGCTGTGGAAATAGATGACAACAAACGTCATGTCAAGGACCAGTACGATAGGTCTGTCCCTCCTCGACAGTATGCTGAAGGTGACTTGGTTCTTCTCTATGACCAAGCTAAGGAACCCCTAGGGGCAGGCAAGTTTAACCCAATGTGGCACAGTCCTTACATTGCGAGGCATGTCCTTGAGAAAGGAGCCTATGAGTTAGAATATTATGAGGGGAATGCCCTGAAGGAGCCTAGAAATGGGCTCTATCTCAAGCAATATTATGCTTGAGCTAATACTTTGTATACTATTGTATAGTTTCTGCACATAGTTTAGTTTTCCTTTGGTTTTTTCGAGTCTACTGATTTGCTTCCTTTTGGTTGACAAATGTCAGCAAAATCTCCAGTGTTCTTAGGATTCGCGAATGGGGCCAGCCATCATAGGAAGATATTATCCTCTGCTACATGGGTTATTTACTCGCCCGACAACCATCTTGTGTCGTCAGGAGGTTCTTGTCTCGGTCCTACATCGAACACTGTGGCTGAGTATAGTGTCGTTATTGAGTTTCTTCGCGATGCCATTTTGCATAGTATCCAGTCTTTAGAGGTCCACTTGGATTCACAACTAGTTGTATCTCGGTTGAACGGCCGGTACTGTGTGAGGGATCCTATGCTACTAAGGAGATTCTTAAGGGTAATACTCTTGGAACGTCATTTTGATTTTATTACTTATATTCATGTTCCAAGACGTTTTAATCATGTTGTTGATGCATACGCTAATTATGTCCTAGATTCGCACTTGTCACATAATTAAAAGAAGCAATGAATCACACATTTAACATTCATACATTTGTACACATACGATAGTAGAGTCAGAAAAAACATAGGTTTTCATTATCAAAATTTATGTCCAAAAAGTGATGTCATAGTAAAAAACTGGAGCTCGTAGCTCTCAAATGTACATATATCCGATACAAAAAATGAGACCCCATGGCATCTAATCCCTACAAGGAAATATCACCTCCTCGGCCGGATGAGTCTACACATAGTAGTGCATGGCGTTGGCTATATGCTGGAGCAGCCGCACCCATGCACCTGGTACCCCCACTACATGCCTCTGCATCGCCTCAGGGAGGCGCTCCACCTCAATCACAAGTACCCTAGTGGTCATACGGGTCAGGTTGACCCGTACAGTCTCTAATGTATGCTCCGCCGTTGCACCTACTATCTCCCCACCTCTGCCTCTGCGCTGATGTCGTGGGAATCCTTGTGGTCTTCGCGGAACAAGTCTGCGAGCAAACAATCAATCATCAATACATGATATCACACCAAAAAGATTTTTGCTTTCACTTAAAACAAAAATACAAAAAAAATTAAATATTCGAAACTTAAAAAGAGTGTCTTACCGATGTCTCCAAACGCGGCCCCTCGTGTAAGTGGCATGTCTCGATCCCCTCTGTAGTCAATCCCCTCATAGGGATAGTCATCTATGGCAATCACCTGTCGCCTCCACCAATGGAAGAACTCATCGGTATAGGGAGAGGCCAGTCAGCCACCCCCCTGTCATGTCAGTATCTCTGCCCACCGAGTCTGAGCAGGATCTCAGAGACTATGAGGAGGGACTTCCACCCTCAGATTAAGGCCTTGAACCCTCTCAAAGAAGAAACTGCACAAGATGCTCCCAAAAACAAAGTTTTTGGTCCGCCCCAACTTGCACTCTGCCAGCTGGTGTTTCATTGTACCCAACAGTGTAGTGCACTAGTCATATACCGTAGGCCTAAAGCACTCGACCGCATAGAATATTAATGGACTCGAGGCTTGATGAAGTGAAGCAGACCCCGCTATCCTCTCGAGAGTGAGGATGATGATATTCATGCTCATGATCGCTATAGCCTCTGTGGGGACTTGGATACCCACTTTTTGGGTACCCATAACACAATATATGTCAATATAGTCACTAATCTTGACTCCTCCCCCCACACTACGAGATCTGAGGCTTGCCAACTCTCCTCGGTGGGACAAGCCGGTAATAAAATATATGTCTTCCACCTCCAATAGAAGTAGTTGTCCATCCAAGTTAAATTGCTGAGCTTCGGTGTCCCAGTAATCCACCAATGTAGTAGGTAATCGATTTTGGGCCCTTAAACCCACGATACTCCAAAATTTGTATAAACCACAAGCTTGTAGTGCTTGTTGCGCGTCCAAATCACCTCCAACTTGATGATCAATGACACCATGTTCCCTCTCCCTCCATTCTAGCACCATCCTGTGGAAAAATCAAAGGATTTTTAATGTTAAAACTTGTAAAAAAACATTGCCCACAGCGGTGTATGCGGCCTATCCCATAGACATTCGCAGGTATACGCGGTCAACGTTTGGTTTGACCGCGTACACCCAGCCCTATACGCAACCCGATAAATTATAGCCTGCGTACAGTGCAAAGTGGCCATAAAATAATTAAAAAGATTAAAAATCTACCATTAAAAAGAAAATTGAAAACCATAGATTTGAAGGGAAGGATGAGGGCTCTTACCTGGTCCCGAGGGCTCGCAATTTCGTTGCTCCTAGGTCCCAGAATCGTCGCTTGAAGATTGAGGGCAAAAAACACCAAAATGTACTATGTTGGGTAAAAATGAAAATGGTATGGTAAAAATGGTTCTTTTTACTATTTATTAATTTTTCTTACCCACTTTTGTATAGTTTACATTGGTTTTGTACCATTTTTAGAGCCTTTTTTGAATAATATATCGTTGTGAGGTACCTTTTTGAGCATTTTTTTGTGTCGGGAGTGGATTTTGAACTTTTCGCGCCTTCAACAGGGATTTTCTACACCCGTCATGTAGGTTAGGATGTCATTGCGCCTGCATTATTGCATTGACCTTATGACCATATTCATAAACCTTAGGTGCGACCTCACTTTTTAACTGACACCGAACCTTCATGCTGCTTTAGAAGTTTTGTTATTTGGTGGTAGGGCCTATCCGATCATGGGTTCCCTAGTTAGATCCTTTTTATGTCTTATGGAACTCATGCAATTGCTCCTCCTTAGGATTGGGAGTCCTTTGTAGTCCCGCCATGACATTGCGATGGAGACTCATACTCTACTTTATCTTTATTCTATCCATCTCCCATAAGGACTCCCCATTTATGTCGAGTTGTGAATGCATTGCATTATCTTGCTTGCCTTTGAGCCTTGTGTCGGCTCCCGCTTTCTCAGTTATTAGCGATGTGCCTGAGCACTTTTCCTTTCGATCCAAGTAGAGCCTTAATTTATCTTTTGCAACTTGATGACCATTACCTTGAGGGAACACCCCCTTGAGTGTCCATGTCCTGCACATGCTTCTTTGCATTGAGCATAGGTATGTTCCATTTCCCAGAACTAGTTTGATTTCCCATGACGCTCATTCCCTCACCATTGTACCATAAGCAATTTTATTCTTTTTCAAGCTTCACAATATGAAAAAGACAAAAAAATCATATAAATTAAAAAGCCGGATGATAAAATTTTACTACCTTCTATTGGCACTTGTTGTGTCACCTTTGAACAGAGCATTCATTACCACTCCATGTATCATGGCTCGGGATATTAGTATGACCTTAAGAAGCTGTACTTATTTCTCAGATCTTACTCCATCGGCTAGTTAAGATTCCAGTCATTATGGAGCCTTTGTTGATGCTTCATGCATCACAAAGTATTCAGTGTTAAGTCTATGCTTCCTGAGTCGATCCACCTGTTCATGCTCTTGTTCAAAGAAAGTCTTTAAACCAAAGTCGACCACTCCTCAGATCTCTTGACTATTGCACGCCGGCCATCCCTTATGAGTCCAGTTTGATCACATATGATGTTCAGCCTGTTCGTCTGAGTTCTTCCAAATATTTCAGCTTAGCTGCTACCTCGTGCTCGTTGATGGGGATCCATTAATGCCTTCCTTCGAGCGAATCTCAATCCATCGACTCCAACTCATTTATTCTGGAATCGAGATTTAGAGTCCTATTGAGTACCTTGAGACTTGCAGTCATTAGTGGTAGGTTATCTCGCCATCGACAGTTGAGAATTCATTAATTCCCCCTGATCGATGGATTCATCAAGTGTTCGACCTCAACACCTTTATTCGCACTTGGTGAATGTACTCAGTGCCTTGGTACCCATTTTCATCACTGGTGGGTTATCTCGCGTCTGTTAACGGTATACTCCAATGACCGATAATCATACGATGTCACATCAAGTTCGACATCAGTACCCTTATTCACTTAATGGGGCATGCACCGTAGATGGTTTGTGTAGAAGACCCTAGACTTCAGTGGCATTCAGTATATGCTACTTGTGATCGTGATTGTACCTATGAGAGATTGTCCTCATACATCAGCAGTTTGTACCATCACTTTGCACCAGTTGTTTCCTCTTCAGCAGGAGACCATATCTTACTGTATATGGGTCATGGATACAACCATTCATGACATGTATCCACTATGTACTGCTTATTCATGGCCATTGTATCAGATTGATATGTATTGTATCGATATGTACATAGAGATATCATTGTATTGTGACGAGTGGGCTACTCCTTCCATTTGTGTCTCCATCACTCCACTTCTGATATTTGTAATGTATTTCGGCCATTGTAGTACCTTCTCTGACCTCACACATTAGGGGGCATCTGTTACAGCGTATTTTTCCACCTTGTGAGCATTAGCACTCCTTGGCCTCCCTTATCCATCTGTAGACTCAAAACCATATTGTTGGTTCTCTTTGAACAAATTTTCCCTTATTTTTCCTCCTGTACGCGAGCTACTTCAGTACAACTCACGTATACGTTGGTTACATCACTACAGCCAATGTACATTGAATAATAAAAGTAAAATATATATATTTTTACTCCAAAAAGTGGCCATTGTGACCTTTGGCCCTCCATGTATCTTTGAATGACTCAATTCGACCTTTCACTTGCCTTTAGAGGGTTATATATTGAGCTATTGTGATGCATGGAAGGAGGAGAAAGAGAAGAGCAACTCTATTGAAATTTTGCCTTGCTTGAGTCTACATCCATTGATCCTTGTTGTTGTGAACCATTTATGTTCACCTCCCAAACTATTTCATATCTTGTGAAGGATTTGTTTTCCATTGTATGGGGGATTGAAGTGGTGGAGGCACAAGTGGAGAGACCTAGTTCTTGGTTCAGATGAGTTTCCGACAGGAGGTTGTATCTTGTACTTCTTGTTCATATTAATAGAAATACTCATTTTCTCATCCATTTATATTGTGAATGATAATTTATTATCATTGGGTACATTTGCTTATATATATCATGGATTGTGCTATTGTATATGCTGACCTCTTCCATATATCATATGCACTTGTTTGCGTTTATTGTTGAGACTAAGCTGCAGGTTCAAGTGTTGTGATTCGAAAGCTCAACGGAATTCTTTATCGGACATCCGAATTGAGGTAGGTCCTGTATTTTGTTTATCCGCATTTACATTTATATAACATATGTTGCAAAGTGAGTTGATTTCTTGAGTCCATCCATCTGTTGTGGTCTACCCTGATCCATAGGAATTTTTTCTCCAGAGCAGTAATCCTCGCCCAAAAGATCATAGAAGGGCATAATAATTTTACTTCCCATCTATTGAGCCTCAAGCTCCAGTCCTTCCTAAAATACTTCAAAACCGCAAGTAATTCCTCTTGAGTATTTTCCTAAAAGAATTCTTCATCCTCTAGTTCATCGATGAATCTTTGAATTTTTTTTATCATTATCATTATCTTAGCTATATTACCTCGATGGGGTTCAACAAATAACCTGGTAAAATGGCTCACTCCTAATGCTACCAAGTCCCCAAATTTTTGTACCTGCATTCCCTCTTCATATTTGAGATCCCATATTGTATTTTTGTGCTTTCGGTGTGCCGCAAAGTTGTGGAAAACTTAGTGTTTCTGCACCCCTCCACAAACCAAACTGCCCTACTTTTAATTCTCCATTCCATTCTTAAAGTAACTTGTTCTTTGAAATCTCCAACTCCTTAATAGATTTTAATACTTCTAAAATCGATGTTCCTTCTTTTGCTTGGAAAATATTTTCTAGAGCATCTTCTATTTCTTTCAATTTTTGGCCTTGCAACCTATGCCCCTATCTGGCCCAATGTAAGAATTTTATTTTTAGTTCTCTTAAAGAGTCCATAAATTGCTTGCTAGACTTTTATTTTTAGTTATTTTAAAGAGTCCATGAATTTCTTTCTAACCTGTAGTCCAATTTGTGGATCAAAACGTTTCCAGGTTTCCCTAACCAAAGAATAAAATTCCTCTTCCATAATCTAGGTCGGATTAAATTTTAACGGAGCACCTGGCTTTTCAATGTTGTCTTAATTTTCCAACAAAATTGGAAAGTGATATGAACAATGGATTTTGTCCACCCAATTTTGTGCCCTTCCCAATTCCAGTAATACTTGATTGTGTAATAAGAATCAGTCAATTATTTTTGAGACTGCTGTTATGCAGTCCTATTATCGACCCATATAGGTTTTACTTCCACTAGAGCCAGATCCACCATCCCTGCATTCTCTAGAGAATAGATGAGAAGGTTATTCAGGGGCTCAGAACGAGTCGTGGCCCCCCATATTTCCTCCCGATGTAAGTGAAAATCAAGTCCCCTTCAATAAAAATATTATTAGTTATTATGGTCTTAGAAGTTAGAATTTTATCCTAACAAATTAACATAAAGTCATATGCACTGTACACATTCAGAACCTTGAATGCCCTATTCAAGTTCTTTGAGAAAACCTCCACCAGTAATCTAGATGACACTACAAAATAATTTAAGAGATTTAGTTTCTTTTTCTAGCCCGAAATGATACCCCTAGAATTACCAAAGGAATCCACTCCTACAAAATTCCATCCTCTTAAGGTTTTGCTCAGAGTACCACAAAAATAATCTCTTTTTCCCATCACTTTTTTAATCAACACCATATATGAATCATGAATCAACAACGAGTGATTGACGGTTATGTCACGTCCCCTTCCATCAATCCATTGCATAGAAGGTAACATGATTAAACTCACGGGGCTTATTGGGTAAACCCAGCCCCATACAATACTCGTAAATTCATGGATAAATAAAAAACTTCTATGTGTGCAAACTCATACTCAATAGAAACACAACGGAAATAAACATATTTGTAAACATACAAATAGTATTGCATCAACATATCTATCGCAGGCATAGGATGACTTAATGTGCAGAGAATCAATCCCATTCTTAAGCTATGCACAAGCTTCATATCAACCAGGCTAAGATAATCGTTTCTTTTCATTAACATAAACAATTAACATTCATAATTAACACATTGCAACACACAGAATGCATATAATTTAAACACAGAGAACACTTATCTTTAAGATGAATTTTTCCAAACAACTGGCTATGTGAGAGCAACGTTCCACCCAACCATAGATCTCTGTCTAGCTTGTATTCTTTTAGCTGAGAGATCACCCCCGAGCTGGGTTGTGTATCCACTAAGGAGGGATTAGATGGGTTCACTCACAGCCTGGTTTCACTTAACAACTATGCTAAGCCAACACACAGTTGGGTTTATCAAGCATATAAGAGATAGAGGAGGGAAATGCTAAGCCAGTGAGCTCATCCACAGAGCTATAGGCATCTCATTTAAACTCAATAGTTATGGCACCCACAATACCTACCACACCCAACACAAGGAAGGTCCCCTTCTCTGTTACACAGTCCCTCAGGCGTCCCTTCCCTCCAGTGCTCTTCAGGGTGGGCATAGAAAGGTCCAGCTGCTAAATCTTTGAGATTCTAGCCTTCATTGAGTTTATCAAGCAAACCCAACCTCTGCTCAGTCATTCACACTTGGATTTCTCACAGTTCTGTTATTTAATAACTCAATCCCGTCACTTCATTTCTGGGCTGTAAAAATTGGGTTTCCCAATGGATTTCGGGGTATCTAATACTCTTAATTTCGCCCCAAGGTTCATATCTATGGATCCCCCATTGGATTTCACTGTCAAATACCAAATCTGGGCATTTTTGGCTCTTCAAAACGTGGATTCTTGCAAAGTTGCAATTTTTGGTTTTTCTCACTGTTGGGAATTCATTTTTTTTGGATGAAGATTGATGCTGAGTCCTCCAAAATGGAATGGGGATGAGGAAGAAACAACTCCCATGAAGTAGAGTGACTTGTGGTACAAGAAAAATAGAGCCCATGCCTGCCATACGGATTTTTGGGCTGCCCATGCTCTATTGAAGCCATGGACTGAAATCTTCAACAACTCCCTTACAACAGAATTCAATGTCAGCAAGGAAGTCAAATGGGTTCTCACAATGACATTTGATAGCATATGGTTCATCCCCACAACCCCCTCACCACTCCCTAGTGGAATACACATGGGCCATTCTCATTCGTTGCTCCCATAGCCAGTTTTGGTATTTTATTGCAATATCAAATATTTACATCAGTTACAATATTCCATGGATTAATAGCACATGGGTAACAGAATATCAAATACTTGTCCATTTAAATAAAATCTGAGCATACACTAGCGGGGCCTTGGCTTTGAGCTCCATGCTAGGGAAACATACATTGCATGTATACAATATTTACATTAAAAACCAATATTTCATAAGGGTCAAAATTGGGATATTACATTCCTCTCCCCCTGAGAAAAACACCGTCCTCGGTGTCCTCAAAACTGAAGAAAAATGGGAATGCCTCTCTCATGGCATCCTCCAGCTCCCATGTAGCCTCATCGGGACTAAGGTGCTCCCATTGGACCTTTACCTGCCTGATGGCTCTGTTCCAGAGCAAAGTGACTTTCTTGTCTAGGATGCACATAGGCTCTACTTGGAACTCTCCCTCGGGTTCCACCTGTATCGCATTCCAATCAATCATATGATTAGGATCATGTACATATTTCTTAAGCAAAGATATATGGAAAACATTATGAGCTCTTATGTTAGCAGTCAATGCAAGTCTATATGCAACTGGCCCTATCCTATCCAGGACTTCAAATGGCCCACAATATCTTGGTGACAACTTGGCACAATTCCCCAACTTGAGAGAACTTTTTCTTGGTTTCACTCTCAAATACACATGATCCCCAATCTGAAATTCCTTATGCACTCTTTTCAAATCTGCATAACTCTTTTGCCTGTCCTGAGCTACCTTTAAATTCTGCTTGATCTTCCCGTTCCATTTCCTTGATCATCTCTAGTCCAAGTACTACCCTGTTCACCGGGCTATCCCAATTCACTAGAGTCCTGCATCCTTTTCCATACAATGTTTCAAAGGGACTCATCCCCAATGATGCATGCTGTCCATTATTGTATGCAAATTCTACCAAGTATAGGTAATCTTCCCACTTGGATGGTTTATCCATCACATACATTTTCAGCATGTCTTCAAGAACTTGATTCAGCCTCTCAGTTTGACCATTTGTTTGAGGATGATATGCTGTACTAAAATTAAATTTAGTTCCCAATTCCTGAAACAATCCTTTCCAAAAGTTGGAAGTAAACTTTGTATCACGATCAGAAATTATTGCCTTGGGCAATCAATGCAACTTGAATATCTCTCTCATGAAGACATTTGCAATGTCATTAGCCTTGTGAGTGGACTTGAATGGAATAAAGTGAGCTACCTTTGATAGCTTGTCCACCATAACCATAATTGAATCATATTTCTTCACCATCATGGGCAGACCTGTTATAAAATCCATAGAGATCACTTCCCACTTCCATTCCGGAATGGGTAAGGACTGCAACAATCCTGCTGGGTGTTGGTGTTCTGCCTTGACTTCTTGGAACTTTTGACACCTAGAAATGTACTCAGCTATGTCCTTCTTCATACCATGCCAAAAATATTGCTTTCTTGTTGCTGTTATAGTTTTCTGATATCTTGGGTGTCCAGAGTGCATTTGATGTATTTTGTCCATCACTAGCTTCTTCAAATCTGCACTATTTGGAATGTACAATCTATCTTTGTAGATGAGGATATTGTCTTCACCAAGCTGATATCCCGCACACTTTTCATTCACATTACCCTACTACAACTTCTCTTTAATTTGAAGGCAAGTTTCATCACTGTTTTGGGCTTCAAGAACTCTTGTCTTCAAATCTGATTTGCACATACTTACTGTTGCAACATGAAATCTTCTACTGAGAGCATCTGCAACCTTATTCTCTTTCCCTTTTACATGCTTAATTTCAAAATCAAATTCACAAAGAAACTCCATCCATCTATTTTGCCTAGCATTCAAGTTTGGCTGATCAAACAAATACTTCAAGCTCATGTGGTTTGTTCTAAGCTCGAATCTTCTTCCCATCAAATAATGTCTCCACATCTTGAGAGCATGTACTATGGATGCTAATTCTAAATCATGTGTGGCATAATTATTTTCATGCTCTTTTAATTTTCTTGATTCATAGCAAATCACAATTCCTTCTTGCATGAGCACTCCACCTAGCCCTTCAATGCAAGCATCTGTGTACACCACAAAATCCTTCTTTGGATCTGCTATCTTCAAAACAGGAGCACTGATAAGTAACTCCTTTAATCGCTGAAAACTTTTCTCACATTTTTCAGACCATACAAACTTGATATTCTTTCGCTGCAATGAAGTAATTGGATGAGCCATCTTGGAGAAGCCTTCAATAAACCTTCTGTAGTAACCGGCAAGACCCATAAAAGATCGAACATCTGAAACATTCTTTGGAGTAGACCAATCCATGATGGCATTAATCTTCTCTGGATCCACTGCAATTCCTTCTTCAGAAATAACATGACCCAAATATTGCACCTTATTTTGGTAAAACTCACACTTGCTTAACTTGGCATAGAGCTGAGGTTCTTTAAGATCTTGTAACACCATCCTTAGATGTTCCTCATGTTCTTCTTCATTCCTTGAATAGACAAGAATGTCATCTAAGAATACAATCACCAACTTATCCAAATATTTGTTGAAGACACTATTCATAAGACACATGAACGTAGTAGGTGCATTAGTAAGACCAAATGGCACCACAGTGAACTTATAATGACCATATCTAGTTCTGAAAGCCGTCTTGTGAATGTCTTTTTCTTTAATCCGCACTTGATGGTAACCAAACCTTAAGTCAATCTTGGAAAACAACTTAGCTTCCTTCATTTGATCAAACAAGTCATCAATTCTTGGCAATGGATACTTGTTCTTAACTGTCACTTTATTGAGCTTCTTGTAATCAATACACAGTCTCAAGGTCCCATCCTTCTTCTTAACAAATAACACCGATGCTCCCCAAGGAGACACACTAGGCTTGATATACCTTTTTTCCATTAACTCTTGCAGCTGCATCTTCAACTCTACCAATTCTGGTGTACTCATTGTATAAAGATCTTTGGAATTTGGTGCTGCCCCTGGAACAAGATCGATGGTAAAATTGATTTATCTCTTAGGTGGTAATCCCAACACTTCATCCGGAAATACATCATGGAATTCTTGCAATATCCTGAAGTCCTCCATCCTTGGACCTTTGTCCTCTGATGAATCTGACATGTGGATTGCATATAATTGGCAACCATGCTTGTAAAACTTTTTCAACTGTAAGGCTGAAATTTGTCTTACTGAAACTTGCTTGGGAATGCCTTTTACCAACCTTGGTCTTCCCTCTTCATCAATGCATTCAAGTGCTTTCTCATAACAGTCCAACTTAGCTCTATGCTTTTCCAACCAATCCATGCCAATTAGTGCATTATAAGATCCTAATGGTAGTACATTTAGTTCTACATGTGTGTGGAGTCCATTCAATTCTATGGGTCACCCCACCACTACTTCACTTACTTTTCTCTTGGTCCCTGTGGCTAATTGAACTAGCCAAGATTTATTATGCTTCACTTTTATAAGAGAACAACCTTCAACCACTTTTGGAGAAACATAACTATGAGTAGATCCTGGATCAATCAAAACAGAAATAGATTGCTTAGCAATCTTACCTTCAACTTCCACCACTGATGATTGATGATCTGCTTGATGATTATTCAATGCTGCATAAATTCGAGGCGTTTCTCTTGCCATGTCCTTCACTGTTGCTGCTCCCTTTAAATTGTGCAACCTTCGTGGATTCTCCTTCCGATGTGGACAATCCTTTAGCATGTAATTTTCTCCACATCCCCAACACTGAAGTAGCCCTTTTGACGTCTTTTCTGCTGCTACTGCTGGCTTGAATCCACTCCTTGCTTGATGCCCCTGTGGAAAGGTTCTAGGCTGACTTTTGAATGGTGGTTTGGAGCCACCTTTCCTTTGATCAAACCTCCCTCTTGGTTTTCCTTTCCATGCTTGGTTAACCTCTGATTTTCTTTTATTCTACTCATAGCAATGTATTGCCATTCTAATGGCTTCATCAAGACTTGGTGGATTAACAAATTCAAACCTATCTATGAAACTTTGAGGTAGAGTCCCAAGGAAGCACTGGATTTTTACTCTCTCATCTTTAATGTAATCTACATACCTCAATAATTCCAAAAATTTATGGACATGTTCTTCCATAGATTTTTGTCCCAACCTGAGTTCATTGAACTCTTTTCTCTTACTGTCATAATACCTAGCAGAAAGGTATTTCTCCTTGAAGTACTTCTTGAATCTCTCCCAGCTGATCTTCCTTTCACTGATCCCTTTCACTTGCAAGAGGTTATCCCACCAAATTGAAGCTCTACCATTTAGATTGTAAATGGCAATTTTAGCTTTTTCATTTCCTGAGTAGTCCTGAATTCTGAAATATTTCTTCATTCCAAGAAGCCATGCCTCTGCCTCTTGGCCAGTCTTTTCTTCTCTATCAAATGTGGGAGGCCTTGCCTTCCTGAATTCTCCCTGTGGGATTCCCTTGAATTTCTTTCTTCCATCAAATCTCCTAGGCACATGCCTTGGACTTCTCTGAGAACCTCTGGATTCGCATGATCTGCTGAAAGAAGATCTAGAGGAAGGTGTTCTATGCTTTTTGTTCACAGAACTCTTCCTTGGGCTTGGAGTCATATTCTTTGAAAGACCTCTAGAGTGACTCTCGGCATCTCTTCCTTTTTCACCTACATGACTTGGGTTGGACCCAAGGTTTATTTTCTGCTGCATATCAGTGAGGCTTTGCAAAATAGCAGCATTGAGTTGGTTTTGTTCCTCTTGAGCCTTCATCAATCTTTCATTGAAGCTCACCATGGTTTCAACCAGATTCTGTGGAGTTATTTGCTCCCTTCTCCCATTAGATTTAGTCTCAGCATTCTCTTCATGCACATTTTTTCCTAGTACATCTTCTTCATGATCATAAGAATCCTGAGCATCATTTATGGTCACCATTTTTTCTGTATGTTGCTTCTGCAACAATTATTAAATCTTATGAGCTGCAAGCACTGTGTATTATGAAAATATTTGTTAGACATTATAAGAATGCATATAGAAATATACAATATAAATATTTAACATAATCAAACTCATGGAATCATTTACAAAGTTACTATGTCTTCATTTCTTTACCCATTCATGCAATTCTGGAAATTGCCTCTATTGCCAACAATTGTCAAAACAGTCACTGGCACTTTTCGGCTCTAATTATCTATAATGTATGATAGCTCCATTTGAATTCTGATTATACACCAGTATTCCCTGTTGGACAAGCTTTCCACTGCCTATCCCCGTGCTCCATTCCGACTTCGGGTGTGAAAACTACGTTGCTTCAAAAATGACAACTTTCACTACAATTCTGCACTCTTTTTTTTACACAGTGGTAAAATATCATGAATTGCCAACTTCAGCCACCTGTAGAAAAAAATCTAAGAAGAATCACGAAATCCTTTCTACTGGGAGAAGTTAACCCATATAACAAGGAACACTCAGCAATTCATGGATCTCTGTTCCGATGCACCATTCATCTTTTATAACATTATGGGTTTGACTACTTCTCACTTTTGACATTTTTGCAAAATTTCAAATTTTGGGCCAAAAATGGTTTTTTCCCAAATGGTGCATTTATGGAGAATCCTTGTCTAACGGAATATGTATGGATTAATGAAAATATGAAATGTCGAGTTCAGTAAATTTGTTGAATCCTAATTACAGGGTCACTTTCATCTACTGCAAGTTTTTCAAAATTCCCAAAACGTGGCTCGAAATAGTGCTTTTTGGCCTTCTTGCACATCCCGACTCCACATCCTTTGGCGTTTGGCTCCAAAACTCCAAAGTTAACACCGTACCTGCTCCATGACTACTCCATATCAATTTCAGCTCAATTCGACCTTCTGTCAAGCGTTCGGACACTGATTTATAAAAGCCATTAATCTCAAATTTATGCCCAATTTGAGCATAACGAGCTCGAGATCCTCACTGGACCTTCCATGGCATTCGTCAATGGCCTAGGAACGCCACTAAATTCATCCAAATATGATTATGTAGGCTCCTGTAATCCAAAAATCAAATTCCGGGCTCTATACTCATTTTATTTTTTTTCCTGCAATCCATAGGTTCCGCAACTCGCAATCCCGCAATCCATACTGCGGGTGCGGAAATGCTACTTTTCCAACCCGGGGCTACTCCATCCCGTAGTCCCGCAACCCGCAATCCTGCAACTCCGTGATTCCGCAATTCCGGGTGTGGAAAGCCAAGTCACGGACATGGAAATTTTAACCTTTCCACAATCCCGCAACCCGCAATCCCGCAATTCCGCGCTTCGGGGTGCGAAAAGCCAAGTCGCGAATATAGAAATTTTAACATTTCCGCAGAAGAAGGGTCAATCGCCCCTTCTTGTGATTAGTGTTTTCTGTAATCACAATCCGCAGGTATTAGTATTTTCTCTAATCACACTCCGCAGAAGAAGGGTCGACCGTTCCTTCTGGTGATTAGTATTTTCTCTGTCATGTCCGCTTCCATCAATCCATTCCATGGAAGGAAACATGACTAAGCTTACGGGGCTCATAACTCCTTCGTCCCTTCGTCAAATGGGACGAGTTTGGTACCGTTGGAAAGCTCTATGCACCTAGGTGGTCCTTTGCCACATCTGAGAAATCTAATCCTGCCATTTTTTCATTCCAAAATGACGCCCCAACTTCATCAATACCATGTTATAACGTTCTGTCACCTGCCTATAACTCAAAGTTTGGCCCAAGCAGCCCTAGCGCTGCAAGCTGGGCTCTGATACCACTCTGTCACGTCCCCTTCTATCAATCCATTGCATGGAAGGTAACATGATTAAACTCACGGGGCTTATTAGGTAAACCCGACCCCATACAATACTCGTAAATTCATGGATAAATAAAAACTTCTACGTGTGCAAACTCATACTCAATAGAAACACAGCGGAAATAAACATATTTGTAAACATACAAATAGTATTGCATCAACATATCTATCGCAGGCATAGGATGACTTAATGTGCAGAAAATCAATCCCATTCTTAAGCTATGCACAAGCTTCATATCAACCATGCTAAGATAATCGTTTCTTTTCATTAACATAAACAATTAACATTCATAATTAACACATTGCAACACACAAAATGCATATAATTTAAACACAAAGAACACTTATCTTTAAGATGAATTTTTCCAAACAACTGGCTATGTGAGAGCAACGTTCCACCCAACCATAGATCTCTGTCTAGCTTGTATTCTTTTAGCTGAGAGATCACCCCTGAGCTAGGTTGTGTATCCACTAAGGAGGGACTAGATGGGTTCACTCACATCCTGGTTTCACTCAACAGCTATGCTAAGCCAACACACAGTTGGGTTTATCAAGCATATAAGAGATAGAGAAGGGCAATGCTAAGCTAGTGAGCTCATCCACAGAGCTACAGGCATCTCATTTAAACTCGATAGAAAGGTCCCTTTCTCTGTTGCACAGTCCCTCGGGCGTCCCTTCCCTCCAGTGCTCTTCAGGGTGGGCATAGAAAGGTCGAGTTTCTAAATATTTGAGATTCTAGCCTTCCCAACCTCTGCTCAGTCATTCACACTTGGATTTCTCACAGTTATGTTATTTAATAACTCAATCCCGTCACTTCATTTCTGGGCTGTAAAAACTGGGTTTTCCAATGGATTTCAGGGTATCTAATACTCTCAATTTCGCCCCAAGGTTCATATCTATGGATCCTCCATTGGATTTCACTGTCAAATACCAAATCTGGGCATTTTTGGCTCTTCAAAACGTGGGTTCTTGCAAAGTTGCGATTTTTGGTTTTTCTCACTGCTGGGAATTCATTTTTTTTGAATGAAGATTGATGCTGGGTCCTCCACAATGCAATGGGGAAGAGGAAGAAGCAACTCCCATGAAGTAAAGTGACTTGTGGTACAAGAAAAACAGAGCCCATGCCTGCCATACGAATTTCTGGGCTACCCATGCTCTATTGAAGCCATGGACTGAAATCTTCAACAACTCCCTTATAATCGAATTAAATGTCAACAAGGAAGTCAAATGGGTTCTCACAATGACATTTAGCAACATATGGTTCATCCCCACAACCCCCTCACCACTCCCTAGTGGAATACACATGGCCCCTTCTCATTAGTTGCTCCCATAGCCAGTTTTGGTATTTTATTACAATATCAAATATTTACATCATTTACAATATTCCATGGCTTAATAGCACATGGGTAACAGAATATCAAATACTTGTCCATTTAAATAAAATCCGATCATACACTAGCGGGGCCTTGGCCTTGAGCTCCACGCTAGGGAAACATACATCGCATGTATACAATATTTACATTAAAAACCAATATTTCATAAGGGTCAAAATTGGGGTATTACAGGTTAGTTATTTTTCCCGCCCTCATAGGTATTGAATGTTCAGGGAAAGTATTTTCATCAAGGAACATTTACAAAGGTATGATATGCTCTAAGAACCCCAGGGATCAGTGCTTTCCTACCTTGTTTTACTTCTCTCAATGCTTTTTCTTGGGCCTTTCTAAGGGCCGACGGTCTACCCACCGATAAGGGAGGTAACTACGAATGTAAATGCAAACCCAACCCTCCCAATGGAGGTGGATGGGGAATGGATTTATTCTTCCTTATTATGAAATCATAAGGTGTCCTCCTCTTTTCAAAACTACTCGAGGATGTTTGCAACACAGTTCTTGTAGAAATTTCACTTCTCAACAGACTTTAGACTATGCACAGATATCAGTTCAATATTTAAATTCTTGTTTACTAGATTTTGCAATTAAGAATGACACATGAACAATCTGAACCTAAAGCACAAAAAGAAGTTCTACCACATTAAAATCGGAGCAGATGACACATTCTTCACTTGACATTTTAGACACACAAAAATTTAGAAAACTCAGGAATTTTTGGCAAAACTACCCAGGAAAAACCCACAAGGGGAAAACCTATTTGAGAGAGAGTATTGTATTTTCTTCTTAAATGAAAGGTACAAAAATTAATACAAATTTACAAGTACAATTTATCTCAACTGACAGACAACAGATTACCTCGATTTTTGTGCTGAAGCTTCCTAGAATTATGTGTAATAGTCTTGAATTTTGTGCCAATTCTACTGTGTACACACTGTCAGTTTCCAACTAGTATGGACCTCGAATTTTGTGCCCATAAATTCTCTCTTCCTTCTCGAAATTTGTTCCCACTATCACAATAAATTATTGCCCCGAATTATGTGCCCACTTTGCCTCAAAATTCGTCCCTAGAATCTTCCTGGGAAATTGTGCCCTTAGTTGTACGATTTCAAAATTTATTGCAACTGTACTGTACCTCGAATTGTGTTCCCTAAGTCAGGAAAATAATGCTTTGTCTCTCCTTGATATGCGTGCTCATTAATTTATGTTGTAGCTGCCTCGGTAAGCATGCCCACACTCTTCTCCCTCTCATTTCTACGTCCTTCTCCTCTTCTCGAGAAGTCGACTTGCTCCAACTCTCTTGGATTTCATGCCTCACCAAAAACTCTCTTTTTGGATGCCAAACAATGGTGGAGGGAATTCCCATTTAATTCAAATCCTTTTTCTTTTGGTTTGCCTCTCAAGGGTAGCTGAACGATCATCTAATCCAAGGGACCACATTGGTTTAGATCAATGGATGAGAATAAATGCAATTTAATTATTTCCATTAATTAATTTTATTCAACCACTACTTAAATACATTATAAGTCACTTTATAACATTAAAGTGAATTAATTGCTTATCTCAAGCAATTAATACATGGGTCATCTCACCTGTTCCCTCATTAATTACTTGGGCAAAAATAGCTAGGGGAACACTTCCTAGGTACAAATTTCAACACTCCCCCTTACCAAGGAAGGTGTTGTCCCTGACTACTAACTCATCTCCGAAGAAGATAAATTGCTTCCCCACCAAAGCTGGTAAACTGCTCATGTGCTTCTCGCATAATATCAAAGTTTGCTCATGTGCTTCTCGCACAATATCGGTGATGCCCACCCTTTCTAAAATATCCTCTAGAAAGGTAAAATCAAGTGTCCCTTTATGTTATACATCATCACATGAAGGACATACTGAGCTGCAAAGCTCAGTGCTTCCGCTTTGCGCGGGAAGACCTTTTGGCATATCCTCTACCAGAACCACACTCCAGTCTCTGTAGCTAGGGTTTTCACCCTAGCTTTTGCAAATGAGCACCTACTAAGGAGAAGGGACTCCTTAGTAGTAGTTCAATAAGACAGTAAATTAAAATGCTAAAACAATATAAATTCTAAACTAGCATGAGCATTAAGAAACGTAACAAAACATGGAATATAAATGGTTTTTCTTTTGTATTAAAATGTTACCTCAAGTGTAGAGGTTGGTGAAGTTCTTGCAATGATCCAAGAGGGTTGCTCCAAACTCCAACTTTGCTCCTTCTCTTTCTCCAATGGTGGAAATGGGCCAAAAGGGGCACTCAATGGTGAGAGTAGCTAAAAGGGTGAGCTAGGGTTTCAAGAGTGATTTTGGTAGAGTAAGGGTGTACTTGATTGTGGATGTGAAATGAGGGGTCTCCATCACCTATTTATAGTTTTCTGGTGGTGGAGTGCTGGCCCATGGTTTTGGGAACCATATGGTTTAGGTCAGCTGTATAGGGTTTTTTCCTCCTTTTTTCTCTTTTTCCTCTTTTTTTATATTTTTTATTCCCTTTTTAGAAGGTTTTGCTATTTTTGGAGGAATTTTGGATAATTTTGGGGGGAAAATGGGTTTTTTAGCCTTTTGGAGGCTTTTTAGTGGGATTTTTAGGGTTTTTAAGGCAAATATGGTAGGAAAATGGACAAATGAGTCATGTAATGGGGTAGATGAGGTAGTGAGCACTTTTTGGGTGTTAACAGATTGCCCCCTGATGTGTGAGGGCAGGAGCTCATCGTATGGCCGATAGACATCATAAGTCGTGTATGGTTTCCTGAGGTGTGGAGAAGAGAAGAAACAAAATGGAGCCCGGAACAACAATCCTAAACAACTGCAAAAACTAAAAGTACCTAACCTCAATAATGGATGAGGAATCATCTGATCATATGGACGAGGCGGGCATTCCCATGCTCGTATCAAGATATAGAGCAATAATAACAATGGGGTCCAAAATATGGGGACCTGACATATACATAGCCTCAAATAATGAATGAGGAAGAATCTCAATATATGGACGAGGCGAGCATACCCATACTCGTATCAAGATACATAAAAAATAACTGGGAGGCCCGAAAATGGGGACCTGTAAGATACATAGAGAACCACTGTGTACATCATAAGGTTCCAGAGGGGACACAAATCTGGGACATACTGCTGGGCTGACCATGTCGGAGCTGAAGAACTGATACACTGGAATGACAACAGTGCTACTGAGTGTGGTACCAAAGGAATTGTGGAGCTGCTGGATCATAGTGACAAGGGGTCATACTCTCAATGGTACACTGAACTGGGACTGAACTAGGTACTCAAGGAAGCATATAACTGGATGGCTTCCGAATATAATCGTCAACGCAGCCCGGACATCCACGGAAACATATAACTGGGTGTTCCGAAGTGACTCACCAATGTGTTAGAGTCGGGAGAAATCCGGGGTCTTCGACAAATAATGGAAGGGATATAAACCCTGCGCGATTCTCAACGATGCGATCAAGGTGTTGAAGTCGAGCATGTGAGAAACAACCACTCGGAGAGGCAATGGTGACTCCTCTCAAAATGGTCCGTAGGCACTCACCACAGATGGGGATGGGTCCAAGGCGCAGGGACCTCTAGGTCTATCCTCTGGAATAGAGGAGCTGTCGTCGACAGAGGGAGACCTGCAACTAGCAAGGCAATGATGTTTCCTTAACATGAGCGCGAGGTGGAGAACCGAAGTGTGAGAGTACTGATGGTAGGACTGACAAACTGTGGGGGATAACGGGGCAAGTAGAGTGGGTGGACTCAAACTTCCTTTGTTCAGAGTATGATGACGGGGACGATCGGGCAGCATATGAAATTGACTGAGGGGAAAGGGATCATAGCTGTAATGGATCAAGGATAGTGACTAGGATGAGGGATACTCAAACTGGTGTAAAATGGCAGGAGACTGCAGATTACTCTGAACAAAGGTGACCTAATTGGGGGTGCTGCCGAGATGATCGATCATAGTGCCAGGAGGCACAGGGGGACTTCCTCATGGGTCAAGGAACTAGAAGAAGTGTGTGTAAAATGGTACTGTCGTGTGGATTTATACGAGCCCAAGACAGTTCATGCTCGTGATTGCTTTCAATTTTAAGGAGTCTGAAAGCGATAAGAAGACTCTGGAATAATGGAATGGTACTATCGTGTGGATTTGTACGAGCCCAGGACAGTTCATGCTCGTGGTGGCTTTCAATTTTAGAGAGTCTGAAAGAGATAAGAAGACTCCAGGGGGTTGCTTTTTCGTGTGTTAATCTCCAAGGCCCAAATAAGCATAAAAGGATGTAATGAAGAACTCTTCTAGCCGGTGTGATTAGAGTATTCCTTTTTCGTAATTAGTCTACCAGGTCCGGAAAATGGTTAAACTTATACCAGATAGACGCCCTTTCAGGTACTTTAACGAGCATGAAAGGAAGCAAGATTGCTCGGCGATATTTTCATTGTTTTAGGAGTCAGAAAAGAGCTTAACAGAAACTCCCTAAGTGCCTTTTTCGTAAAGGACTTGTCCGACCCGAAAAAGGGATAAAATTATACCGAACAAAAGGAATGGCCAGGCAAGGAGGAAGTGCTCAATCAAGGAACATTTATGATGACCAAGAACGAGGGTAGGGGGGAACACTGGTGGGCCTCCTTGTGGGATAATGAATGGTGGAAAAATAACGAAATGGTTGCAGTATGACAGGAGTGAATGGCTCATGTAAAAATGTGGAACAATCCGATGGCGGCCGATGTGGCGCGCAAATCGAGGCAGCAAGATGTCGGGACACAATGTTGAAACTGTACCAAGTGAGAGCAAGAAATGAACTCAAGCATCATCACGAGCGTGGAAAAATGAATCCGGCGACATAAAAAGTGTCAAAAATGGAGAACGGCCGATGTGGCACGTAAACTGAGGCGACGAGGGGCATTTTGGAAAAAATACCCGAAAAAAATATAGGGGTGAGAGCGAGAAATGATCCCAAGCATCATCATGGGCTCGGAAAAATGAATCCGATGATATAAGGTATATCAAAAATGGGCTACGACCGATGTGGCACGCAAACCGAGGCGACAAGGTGTCGGGACACAATGTTGATATTGGTCCTGGTGAGAGCGAGAAATGATCTCAAGCATCATCACGGGCACGGAAATATGAATCCGGCGGTGCAAATGGTGCGAAACACGGAGGTCATGAGGACTCCGGAATGGTTAAAGAAAATAACTAGGTTAAAAAAATGGTTGCAAATAAAGGTGAGCCCACCAAGCCAAGGATGCAAGGGTGGGGAGAAATGATGGCCCGCGGGGGCAAAATACTAGGTGTATCAAATCAAATCAAATATACAAGTGATATGTGAGCTCAAAATGGTTGAGATCACGCATGTGAAAAAGTGAGTAGGGTTAATGACCTGCCCCCATGCTATGTGCATGGGGTTTGTGATTGTGGATCACATATGTGTTAGTTTGAACAAGGGAGTCATGGACGTGCTGAGATAGATGTGATGGGGTAGGGTCAAAATGATTGATCATGGCCCCTATCCCAGGGTCGAGGTAATCTACTATGCCCCCTAACTCAGAGGTGTCAATGTGGGGCTCTATGATAGCGGGGTCAAGACTAGGCATTTTGGTGTAGGACCAGGCAAAGACATCACGAAACTCTTCGAAAAGTTTCTTGTACTCTCCAATCTCATACTCACTGTAGGAGGCTCCTAAAGTGATGAGTTCAGGGGCACCTCCTGGGGCAGAGATATCTATGTGGATAACGGTAGAGATGTTGGCTATGTTACCTTTCTCAAAGGCATCAGGAGCAGGAATAGGATCCTTAAACCAATTGACCTTGGTGGGAAGGAAATCTTTGGATTCAACTGCAAATTGGGTAGCTGTGCTAGAGGAGGATTCCTCAGGGAGGAAATACGAACGATGATGCATGTCATCCCAGGGATAATCCGGGGCAGTGAGTGCCTCAAGAATATCCTCATTAGAACGGAAAGTTGGATTCGTCAAATCGGGTGACGATGGAGTGGTGATTGAAGACATCATATAAATGGTATTAACCTCTCCTGAAGGGGAGGAGACCGGGGGGTGGATCTCCTCAATTGTGGGGGGCGTTGTCTCAAGGTCCAAATTATTCATCTCGTAGAGAGTTGCTCTGTAATCTGGGAGATCAGGACAATGATGTGAGTAGTGGTCGTAAATACCGCATATCACACAGGGGTGATTGGTACGCAGTGATTTATCACAAGGCTTGGGGGTTGGGTCGATTTCGACAACGGGGATGTTTGGGTCATCGTCAAGCATTTGCATGTGTTCCTGTAACGCCGGTAACTGTGGACATTGATGAGTCGGATGGCCTAACTCATCACACAATGAGCATTTGGGAGGAGCACGAAACACGGGGGGGGGGGGGGGGGGGGGGTTGACTGTTTTG
The DNA here is from genome assembly GCA_027924585.1 of Larix kaempferi. NCBI lineage: Eukaryota > Viridiplantae > Streptophyta > Pinopsida > Pinales > Pinaceae > Larix > Larix kaempferi. Next base: position 11,452,271 of record BSBM01000322.1, on the reverse strand, counting down.
GGAGGAGGTACAGTAGTGTATGGTTGTGGGCGTCTGCCCCCAGTGGGCTTGATAAGAGGAGGGGGATTTGTGGAGGACGAAGGGGTAGAGACACCGGGGGGTGGCTGAGTAGTAGTGACAATGGGTTGCACCGGTTGCAGGACGACATCTGGTGTCGGCGGGGGAACGGGAAGCGAAAGATACCACACGGGTAATCCTAAAGTTAACCCAAGGAGGCTAAGGGTAGCCATAATCGAGGCGCTTACTACTCCCGAGGGTGGGATTAAGAAGGGAATGGTGTGGATGGGTGTAACACCATTGTGACTAGGTACCAATGGTGGTTTAGGTAACAAGGGCGGCTGATTGGTGGGTGTTTGAGTATTGTGGGACAAGGTACATAGGTTAGATACTTCGGTCGCGGGTGACGGGGGAGGAATGGATTGGAATATGGACGTCATCGGCGGATCTGAGTAAACTCCAGGTCCCACGGAGGAAACCAGCGAGGTAGCGGCACCACTAACAGGTTGTTCAACCATAGGGAGAACATTTTCGGGTGCCGCGGGGGAACTTGGATCGTCGTAGGTGAGTTGGTCGACCTTGACCACGCGTCCGTCATGGGGGAACATCATGGTACGAAAAACAGATGAGGCAACCGCTCGCATGGCATACATATAGCTGCGGCCAAGTAAGAGGTTATAATCAAGTTGGGCATTGATGACCTCTATGTCAATGAGAACAGTTTTACCAGCCAGTTGGACGGGGACGTTATCTAATAGACCTTGGGGTTGAGCCGAACGACCGTCGTAGGCTCGCAGCGCAGTGGTGGACTGCTGGAGAGTAGGGGATCCCAACTTCTGCCAAACGAATGTGGACATAACGCATGTAGAGGCACCTTCATCGATAATGCACCAATGGATAACAAGATTCTGAATGGAAACAGAAACTTGGAACGCTAAAGTGGAAGGCAGGCGTAGTTCGGATTGGTCCAAATAGAATGCCATCATTTGTGAATCATTGGGATCAATAGCGCCAATGGCGGAGAGCAAAGTCTTGTGCTGTGAAGGGCAGTTTTTCAAGACTTCCAACGTAGACATGGCTGCGGGAGACTGGGATAAGTCATCTACAATGTTGTAATTGGACGCAGCACGAGCATTGGGATTATTGTTGATACGACGAAGTGGGAAACGAGGTGCTTTGGGGGCGCCATCGAGTGGAGCCGGAGGTATACGTAACGTCTGATCAGTGGGATAAGCGTTATTTTTTTTGTCAACGGGAGGGGCTTCAGGGGTGGAGCCATATTGGTTCCAACGGGTTTGGAGGTTGACATCAGCGGATGACATCATCAACAAGTGGTGGGTACCTGAGTCGAACATGGGTTGATCAGGAGCGGCATAAGTGATCTGTTGTTGTGGTGGCACGTTGGCTTGAGGGGGAGCCAACGGCTGAGTGTTCACTACGTCTTGGTTTGGTAAGGGGTTTTGAAGCACCAAATATGGCTGCTGAGGTTGTGGGGGGTTGGGTGGCGCTTGAGGAGCTGCGTGGCCTTGGCGATGGGCATCATCAACCCAGAGTTGTCTGCCTCACTCTAAATGTGGGAAAGCATGTGTGTAGTGGCCATAGACCCCGCAAATAGAAAAAGGATGGTTTGTTCGTAAATTAGGGATTTTAGCCTGCTTGGGTGGCCGATCAGGGTTTTGGTTGGCAAGGGCCGCATTATTGTTGTCTGGGGGATTGGGAGGTTGACCACCTTGGTCTGGAGGAGGGTTGTCTCCACGGTTACGGCCCTTGTCACGGTTTTGTTGGCCCTGTTGGCACTGGTTGTTTTGGTTTTGCTGCGGATTCTGTTGGGCGTAAACTTGCCCTTGGGCAGCAGGTGGGTTCTGGGGTTGTGCAGGTGCGGGAGCAGGCTGCGGTGGATAATAAGTAGGTGGAGGCTGCGCACGTGCTGAACCTTGTGGGGGTTGCTGATACGTCTGCGGAGCGGGCTAGGGGTTTTCCGCAGGGGTTGCCTATGGCAGGTAATAAGTCGGTTGGGCTTGGGAGGACACAGGAGCTGGGGCATCCTGTGGATGGTAATATGGCTGAGGTGCGACCGGGGGAGCATAAGCGAGGGACGCATGCCCAAAGCACTGAGGTGGACATGAGGGGCCGTGAGAATGGTGGTGATGTGTCATAGGAGCATACGAATTGGTTGCTCCAGATTGAGACGTAGCCCGCGAAAGGTCGGGGCCAGGGCTAGGACGTGCTATGGAAAAGGGTTGGGGATGCGAGGAAACACGGCCAATGATGTCGTCTGCAGCGTGGGATGCCCCCGGCGCATCGTGCTGGGAGGTGTCACCGCGAGGGGCGTCAGGGATAATGGTATAGAGGTAACCCGACTGGGCGTATATGAGGTCAAATTGCTAGGCTTTGAGGATGGCCTCTTCTTCAGACTGGGGTCGTTCGGATGCCACACCCTTGGCAATGACGGGAAGGAGGGATTTTAGGAACCAATCTAGGAAGATACGGTCGTCTAATTTTGTAGAGACTACGACGTCGACGCCACTCATGAATGTGGTCAGTGATGTGGGTGGTCGTGTTCTGTTTGCAGGACAGGAGGATCTCAACTCCCGCGTCATAGCGGACATGTAACTAAAATAACTACAGGAAGGTTAAGGCAAGAGAAGTAAAGGTGGCATGGGTCCCATGGGGTTGCTCAATGTACCACTTAGCTGCAGAGCCAATGAAGGTGCGCTGTAACAGACGGAGGCGGACAGAGTCATCCACTATGGAGTTGGAGGAACACCATAGATGGAAGGACATAATATGGTTTTGGGGGTCCTCACCTGCCTTTCCCTCAAACTTAGGGATGTCAGAGGGGAGCTTGGTGGGCATGTGAGGCCATGCAGGGTCGTGTCTGATAGGATCGTTAGTCAGTCTAGCTAGGTCAGGGAGGTTGAGGCTAGCCATGAATGGAAAACTAGTAGAAGGATGTGACATACTAGTGGGTTGGACCATGTTGGGGTCAATGCCCCCAAGTGTAGGGGCAGGGTTTGGAAGGTTGCCCCCAAGTGTAGGGATGAAAGTGGTATGGGACGGTCCTGCACCGCCAAGGGTAGTGTGAGTCACTGATGGAGTGGGAATAGGTATTCCAGCTACTGGAATGGGTGCAGTGAGCAGAACGGTAGACGTGGGCCCCATTGAGGGCATACCCAAAGCAGGTGTGGTAGCCGGTGTGGTGGTGGATGCTCCACCAATGGTCCCTACAAAGAAAGGGGTGGAAGTCACGCCAGCCATGGGGCTGGTTGGTGCAGTGTAAATGGAGTTCTCGGACTCTGCCTCATAATCGGAGGTAAAGTAAGGGGCATCTAGCTCAGGTGACGGAGTTCTATGCTGTTGACGAGTGGAGTCAAGCGACAAAGCTCGAGATCTGTGATGAGTGGTATCAAGTGATGAAGATCTATGTCTGTGACGGATGGTGTCAAGTGAACCGTGCTGCGGGGGCTCGCCCCGGAGGCGCCGAGAATGTCTCGGGGACTCAATGGTGACAAATGGTGTCAAATATCTGGGGGTTGTGTTGAGTGAAAAACAACTCAAAAACCCTAATGCAACCGAGTGTGCAGAAGGAGAGCTCAAAAAATATGGCACTCAGGTCAACAACCAACTCAAAACACCTACTGTAACAGCTGTGCTATAATAAGTGGAGTATCAACAGAAATGGTCAGAATACCAACAAGCAGCAGGTTTCCTAAAAAATAAAAATGGTGGACTCGCTAGACCAAAAGGAGGTAAGGGAGCATGTAAACACTTAACTAAATAGTATTCTGACTCAACTAGACATATCCTCTGCAAGGTGATGAAATCCAAGTCAGACAATATGGATAGGAGAGCCAAGTGGCTAAAGATATCCCCCTACCGGGAGGGACATCGGGTAGTCAATCCTAGAAGAAAGACAACTAAGATACCCCGTTCATGACACGTCCAGAAAGGTGAATCTTCTGTTTGGTCCTTTTACCGCAGTACCCCTATACAGGGATACTTCGAGAACTGCGAAAGGTAGCCCTTTGGTTATTGAATGGAGTGCGGTATTCCACTCAGGCCTCCGGAACGAGTCTAGCGACTTCAACCCTCCTAGGGGAGAGGCCCTCTGATAAACTGGTCGTGACCGTGCCAAAAAATACTTGAGGATTTTGGTTCCCTAATGGACAACAACTATGTCTCAAGTGTAAGCAACCGAGGGGTGTTATTTGGATGCCTATCCCCCCGATCCTACCTAACTACAAAAATTCTTATGTGTTCCCTAAGTGGGATTAGAATGTTGGTTGAGTTAAGTAGTTTTTTAAGGCTCACTTGAATTAGGTGACAGAGTGTGTGCGTGTGAGGTGATGAACCCAAATAAAAGTGCCACAAGGGGGGCAACTTTCTAACTAACAATAACAAGACAGAAAGTAAACTTTAGCATGCAAAATTTTCTCTTTTTCAATTTTTTTTTAAAAAAGGATTCTGTAAATGGAACAGAAATAAAACTGCAGAAAAGGCTGTAGGGAAGTATGGCTGCAGGTAGGACAGATGGTTGTGCAGGTGCAGAAAATAGTGCAGCAAAGTGCTGGGTTCAAAATAGCAGAGAACGGACCGCGGGTTTGTGGCAATTCTAGGCAGTCGGACCACGGGAAATAGCTCAACAGTCGCGGACAGGTTGCGGGTTTATGGCTGAAAGATGCAGTCGGACCGCAGGAAAATGGCTGAAAGCCGCAGGCGGGACGCAGGAAAAAGACCAACAAACGCAGTCAAGCTGCAGCAAAAGGGCTGAAAGCCGCAGTTGGGACGCGGGAAAAGGGCCGACAAACGCAGTCTGGTTGCAGGAAAAGGGCTGAAAGCCGTGGTCGGGACGCGGAAAAAGGGCCAGCAGACGCAGGCGGGTTGCAGAAAAAGGGCTGAAAGCCGCGGTCGGGACGCCGGAAAATTTGTAACAGCCGTAGTTGGATCGCAACAAACAGGCTGATTAGCCGCGGTCGGATCGCTGGTAACAAACTTGAATCCGTCGACAAAACGCCGGAAACAGTCTAAGAGCCGCAGTCGAGTTGCAGGTAAAGGCCTGAAAGACACGGTCGGAACGCAACTGCAAGGATAAAAGACGCGGCCGAAAGGGACAGCCGAAAGGAAAATATTTAAAAACTATAACCAGAAATTCAAACCAAGGGGAGTAGCCAAAACTGTAGCTAGGGTTTTCACCCTAGCTTGTGCAAATGAGCACCTACTAAGGGGAAGGGACTCCTTAGTAGCAGTTCAATAAGACAGTAAATTAAAATGCTAAAACAATATAAATTCTAAACTAGCATGAGCATTAAGAAACATAACAAAACATGGAATATAAATGGTTTTTCTTTTGTATTAAAATGTTACCTCAAGTGTAGAGGTTGGTGAAGTTCTTGCAATGATCCAAGAGGGTTGCTCCAAACTCCAACTTTGCTCCTTCTCTTTCTCCAATGGTGGAAATGGGCCAAAAGGGGCACTCAATGGTGAAAGTAGCTCAAGGGTGAGCTAGGGTTTCAAGAGTGATTTTGACAGAGTAAGGATGTACTTGATTGTGGATATGAAATGAGGGGTCTCCATCACCTATTTATAGTTTTTTGGTGGTGGAGTGCTGGCCCATGGTTTTGGGAACCATATGGTTTAGGTCAGCTGTATAGGGTTTTTTCCTCCTTTTTCCTCTTTTTCCTCATTTTTTAATATTTTTTATTCCCTTTTTAGAGAGTTTTTCTATTTTTGGAGGAATTTTGGATAATTTTGGGGGAAAAAGGGGTTTTTTAGCATTTTGGAGGCTTTTTAGTGGGATTTTTAGGGTTTTTAAGGAAAATATGGTAGGAAAATGGACAAATGAGTCATGTAATGGGGTAGATGAGGTAGTGAGCACTTTTTGGGTGTTAACAGTCTCACACTATCAACTGTAGATGCTCCCCCTGTCTCTGGAAGTTGTCCTGCATATTGCACTAAAGCCTCATGTCAGGACATCTCATCTCACTCATCCATCAATGAAAAGTCATACCAACTGAACCTCTTGCCATCACTGGAGGAAGTAGCCTCTCGCTAAATCCTCTGAATATAAGATGAACTACTCGGTACCACAATAATCTCTAGAGCATCTCTCTCTCTCCTCTAAACTACGGACCGACTACTCGGTGCCATATCAATCCTTGAATCATCTCTCTCATCGTCTGTCTCAGACTCAGGATCTATTATCCACCCAGATCCTCCTATTTTAGGATGACCACACAATACATACTCTCCATCTCTCCGATGACCTATTAACACAGGGTCAACTGAATCCACTCCCAATACATAAATGAAAATATGTTCACTCTTGAACAATACAACATATCCTGCTCCCTCCAAGGCTGGAATTGAAATCATGTTGTCTTGCAGCCTTGAAACATAGCGTACTCTTCAAATATCTAGAATCTCTCCAAACTCAAGATGGAACCGTACTCGCGTCACGTCCCCTCCCGTGGATTCAACTCCAGGAAGGGAACATGACTGCAGATCTTGGGATTTTACATAAACTCAACCCCATTCATTAGATCCATACAAATAAAGACATATGTATGTGCAGAAAACACAGCGGAAGTAAAATTCTTCTACACACATATATCATGCAAATTCCAGCATATTGATAACATTCATCAAATAATTAAAACATTGCAGAAGTAAATACACATAAATAATATACTCATCTTGATGTAAAGTTGCCCCAAGCAACTAGCTATGTCGCTGCAACGTTCCACCCAACCATAGGCCAGTTGTGTTCATCAATCTCTCAACACAACTACCACCCCCGAGCTGGGCATGATTTCTACAAGGAAAAGGGGACTCTCAAGCTCATACACAGCCAAATAAACATTGCATCTAAGCCAAGCTAGTCCACAGCTGGGTTTATCAGGCTAAATCTCAACCCTCTTCATTTCTGGATGCTTGCACTCAAGCTCAAGCCAAAGAAATGGATACCCATAACCCATACCCCAACATACACTATTTACACACATCAAAACTCCATCATTGGGCATGGATACACGTTTTTGACAATGGGATTTAGAAACAAGATGGCCATGGGTTTTCCCCAAATCGTTTCCAGCCAAAAATGGATTGTGGGATGGGGAAAAACAATCATAGGGAGGAAAACGATTTCTTCCCCAAATATCTAAGCATTCAGCGACCAAAACGGTCTCTATGGAACCCTAATTCAATTCCTCTTCTTCCCCACTGGTATACAACACAAAAAGCTCCCTTCTCCCAGCTGAGAATGAAGGAAAACACATAATTTCGATGGAGAAAAATGCCTAGCCAGCTCCCCAGTTGTGAGAGAGCCAAACTGGTTGATGGATAATGGCATGGGGAGCAATTCCTAACTCTTCTCTTTCCCAAGAAGCCAAAAACACGATTTTCCATGCAGAGTGGCTTGCCCATACCCGAATTTGGACAGCCATACCTCTCCATTCCCCAAGGTATTAACTACTTCACCCAACTCTTGGGAGAAATGAATGATTGGGTACAAAATTCAACAAGGGTAGTTGAGGGTTTTATGGGTTCTCTCATTGAAACTTGGCTTGACTTGATAGGCTCCAAGGTTTTGAATATCCCCTCCCAATTCCTTGTAAAATCATGCCCCCATCTCTGTTGCATTGCATAGCTAGTTGTGGGTATTTTATTAAAATGCATATTACATGATATTTGCAATTCCATTGTGCTTGGCTAGCACGTAAACCATATGCATCACTAAATCGATGGTGGGGCCTTGGCCTTTAGCTCCTCACCACAATTTTATAACAATATTACATCATTTACATTTTAATGCAATGGGGTCAAAATTAGGATATTACAACTCGTCCCAATCCTCTGACTGCATGCACTGTCCCATCTCTGTCCTGTATGAGCTGCTCTGGAATAGTCTCAATATTAAGGAAGGAATCTCACCTCCTAGTAATGTGACTGCAAAAGGAACTATCCACAATCCACTTCCCAACATCTACTGGTCCGCTACTACCGCAACTCGAAACCACTACGAAAAGAGATAATTCTTTCTCGAACATTGCATCGTACCTCTCTATCTCAGTTGTAGTTGCAACGTATTCATCCTTCTCCTACTTTCCCCTCTTCTTCTTAGGACATTGGCCATCATAATGACCAAAATCATTGCATGCATAGTACCTGAATCTGTTCAAGTCTTTTTTCTGCTCACCCCTCTGCTGCTTAGCCCTTCCCATAGGTCCCTTATTGGACTGCTTGCTTCTAGCTGATAAGGCAACGTTCTCCTTAGCCTCCTTAATATTTGAAGATATCCCCTTCACAAATCCTCCTCGGGTCTCCTCCTGTACAAAGTCATCCTAGAGACAATCCTAGGAAGGAATGTTGTCTCATGCAACAACCACCTCCACGAAGACAACCCACTGCTTGGATGCTCCATTCAGTGTCGTTCTCACTAGGTCACTGCCCTGCACAACCTCCCAACATGTTGCAAGGTCATCTCTCACCTAGGTGATTCGAGTAAGGTAAGTAGTCACATTCTCAGATTCTGCCATCTGTATGCTTTTCAGCTTCTCTCTTAGTACCATAATTGGATTTTCATTCGAACTTTGGTACAGGTTGGTCAAGGCATCCCACATAAGATATGCTTGTGTCTTGGAGGTCAAGTGTGGGATCACATGATCCTTCACCGCATCAAGGATGACACTCTTAGATTTGATGTCCTTCTTGTTGAAGGTTGTCAACGCTACTGCATCAGTGGCTACGGGAACCTGAAAAGGATTCACTGGAGTGTTGTTCACTACTTCATCCCACAGTTCATTCTCCCGCAAAATTAACATTATCCTTGCTTTCCAAGGAGTGAAATTGGATGCCCCATCCAACCTATCCTCCAACCTCAACCCAATGGCCATATCACTGAAAATGTAAGCCCAAAAACTGCCTCTCAAGTGAACAAAAAAAATCAACCTCTAATGTTTGAAAATCATTGTCTGTCAATCTGCCTTCAACAAGGCTTTGATACCATGTAGATATTTGACTTCCCAACAGACTTTATGTTATGCACATATATCAATTTGAATATTTAAATTATTGTTTACTAGCTTCTGCAATTAAGAATGACACATGAACAATATGAACCTAAAGCACAACTACAACATTAAAATCTGAGCAGATAACATATTCTTCACTTGACATTTCAAACACATCGAAATTTTGAAAACTCAGGATTTTTTGGAAAAACTTCCCAGGAAAAAACCACAAGGGGAAAACCTATTTCAGAGAGAGTATTGTATTTCTTCTTAAATTAAAGGTACAACAATTAATACAAATTTCCAAGCACAACTTATCTCAACCAACAGACAACATGCTGCCTTGATTTTCGTGTTGAAGCTGCCTAGAATTCTGTGCAACAGTCTCGAAATTCATGCCAATTCTGTTGTGTATGGACTGTCAGTTTCTAGCCAGTATGGTCCTCGAATTTCATGCCCATAACTGCTCTCTTCCTTCTCAGAATTTGTGCCCAGTGTCACAATAAATTACTACCCCGAATTTTGTGCCCACTTTGCCTCGAAATTTGTGCCCAGAATTTGCCTAGGAAATCGTGCCCTCAGATGTACGATTTCAGAATTTATTGCAAATGTACAATACCTCGAATTGTGTGCTAGAATTTAGGAAAATAATGCTCTGTCTCTCCTCGATTTGCGTGCTCATTAATTTCTGATATAACTGCCTCGGTAAGCATGCCCACGCTCTTCTCCCTCTCACTGCGTCATCCTCCTCTTCTCAAGAAGTCGACTTGCTCCAACTCTCTTGGATTTCATGCCTCACCCAAAACTCTCTTTTTGAATGCCAAACAATGGTGGAGGGAATGCCCATTTAATTCAAATCCCTTGTCTTTTGGTTTGCCTCTCAAGGGTAGCTGAACAATCAACTAATCCAAGGGTCCACATTGGCTTAGATCAATGGATGAGAATAAATGCACTTTAATTCTCTCCATTAATTACTTTTATTCAACCACCACACAAATACATTAGAAGTCACTTTATAACATTAAAGTGAATTAATTGCTTATCTCAAGCAATTAATACAAGCATCATGTCACCTATTACCTCATTAATTACTTAGGAAAAAATAGCTAGAGGAACATTTCCTAGGTACAAATTTCAACCGTTCTGTTAAGCGAGAACGAGTACCTCTATGTTATTATGTATCTCTTTGGTCTCTATAGAAGATAAATGTATAATTATAAGTAATGAGTCAACTAATAATGACAACAGATAATATAACATAGCAATATGACTATCCAAGATCTATGAACTTTGCAAACTGTTATGTAAAAAAAAACAACGCTAAGCCCTATAGAAGATAAAGGTATAATTATAAGTAATGAGTCAACTAATAATGACAACAGATAATATAACATAGCAATATGACTACCCAAGATCTATGAACTTTGCAAACTGTTATGTAAAAAAGGACAACGCTAAGCCCCATACAACTTAATTTGTTCAAAAATTCTTGAAATGTGTACCTAAATTAAAAGTGGCGCTTCTACTTTGTACTAAGGTTATTTTGTTAAAAAAAAATTGTAATGCTACGTTAGACATGTTTTTTTAGGGGTTTCTAAAAGTATTTTTATCAATTAAAAATAAGGTCATTAACGTCACCATCTTTTTCCAAGGGATTACTTTAAAAAAAAATTATAGTGTTGAAAAACTATCATTTTATTTTTGAAGGTTTAAGGTCATTAACATCACCATTTTTTCCAAGGGCTACTTTCAAAAAGAATTATAGTGTTGAAAAAGTAACATCATTTTATTTTTCAAGGTTTTTTCCCTTTACATTTAGAGGTAGTATAGTAACTCTAATTTATTTTATCGACACTTTTCTTTTCCTTTTGTTTTAGAGGTAGTATAGTAACTCTAATTTATTTTATCCAGTGATTATGGTATCACCATTTTTGTTTAATAGTTGCATTGGGATTTTTAATTTTTGTAAGAAAAAGAATAAACAATAACTCAAATTCTGATTCTACAAGATTAAATGGAAAGTATACTTTAATGTTATAAAATCAAAAGAGATTTTCACAAATTAAAAATTGAGAAAGTAAGTATTTTTTTTTTTAATTTAACATTATTATAAAAAAGAAGAGAAATTTAGAAAATTTTGTGCAAAATTTAGAAAAAATTCATGCATGAAAGGAACGAAGAACTTGTTGGAAATTGCCCATTTTCTTTTGTACTTGAAATTTAAAATATTTTGGAGAAATTTAGCCAAATTTCATGCATGGATGGGGTTAAACACCCCCCACGACCCATGTAGGATGATTCTTGGTGTCATGTCCCCCTCTCTTTTGTTAGGATATTTAGACACTTAGGAGTTAGTTAAGATCAATTTGTGTAATATATCCGTTAGGAAAAGTGTGTTTCTTTAGTATGCATTTGTAAATATTTAATCTGACATTCACGATATGTTCTAGACATAGAGTGATCCGACGGCTCAACTTCTCTTAGATCATACCTAACCTTGATCTGTGGCTTAACACCCGATTGGTCCATGATCTCTATTTAAAGAGCATGGAGGGTCATTGTCTAGTTGATCGATTATGAGAAGCTCATTTGTAACTTTCTTTCTTTGCATAATAAATTGCTCCGTAGAAGCTATTTGGTCGGGGCTGTGGAGTGTTTCCCTCTTGAGGGTTTAAACCACGTCAAAACATCGGTGTATCGATCTGTGATCTGTTTGTGTGAAGTGGTTTCTCTAGGTGTTCGGTCTTTTGGAAGTACCTTGTGTACCCGAACATGGTATTAGAGCTTTTATGAAGAGCTACTTCCGGTTATGATCTAGATCTTGAACTATTGTTGCTGAAACTTGAAAGGGTTTGTGATTCTGATATTTCTGTGTATTTCTGGGCTATGGGAGGTGTTCCATTCGGTTCGGAATGCAGTTTCCATTGAGAAATAGTTTTCGTTTGATTGAAAACGGTTCCCGGTTGCTTCAGAAACGCATATTTCATAAGATCTGAAGGTATAATGTTACAGTGACGTTTTTTATTATTATTTCTGTTTATAAAAAAAAAATCTCATATTTTATCAGTTTTTATTATTAGATTTTTTTAGTTTCGGATTGTTGGTTTCCTTGTCTACGTATGCTCTTTGCTGTGCACCTTGTGCGATCTCGGCGAATCAAAAACAGAAAGGGAAAGGGTTTTTCTCGGCTGTGTATGCTCTTTGCCGTGCACCTTGTGTGATCTCGGCAAATCAAAAACAGAGAGAAAACGTAGACTTTCCGGGCAAGCTAATGAGATCTAACCCCACAAGTGTGGAAAAGTTTTTTTTGTTTTGGTTTATGGTGTGATTTGCAGGGAAAAATAAAAAGTGAATCACTTAAGTTCATTTTTATTGCTGCACCATTTAAAGTAACATCATTATAAAAGTGAAATCACTTATTTTACAAAAGTGATTCACTTAAAGCAACTTTCTTGTAAAGTGATTGTCAAAGGTTCATCTTGGGAAGAGGAGGGTCCTTTTTTTTTAGCTGGTCATTCTCTATCCGCCACGTCACTATTGGGGACATCTTCAACATTTTCTTTGATCAAGCATAACTTCATCATACAGAGTCAATTTTCAGTGCCGTTTTTTTGAAATCGCTTATTTTTTTTAGCTCTTCGCATCCAGACTATTGGTTTCTGATTTTACAGCCATTAATTTACAAATATGGCCGCCCCTTGTGATATTCTACTTACTAGTTCCAACTATTTCTCATGGAAATCTCGTATGGACGATGTTCTACCAAGTAGAGGACTTTTCATAATTACTTTAGTGAAAGAAACAAAACCCACTGATGATGATAAGAAAATCAAATGGAAAAATAGATGTGATGAAGCTCGTGGATTGATTGGGATGTCAATCTCTACTGATTTGCGATTTCACATATCTGGAATTGATGAACCTAATGTTGCTTGGGACAAGTTGGAATCTGTGTTTGGTAAACACAATAAAATTTGAGGTACCAACTCGAAAATGAGTTTATTTCTTTAAATCCAAGTGATTTTTCATGCATACAAGATTATTTATCTAAGTACAAAACTCTTAAACTCTTATGTGAAGAATGCAAGATTAAGAGGGAAGACAAACAATGCATTTATCATATTCTTTCCAAACTTGGACCTGCATATTCTGTTTTTGTATCTACATTTTACTCCATGAAAGAATCATTGAATGCAGCTAGTTATCAAGAGCCTAGTCTTGAATCCTTTTGTGATTCCTTGATTAGAGAGCAAGATAAGCTCATCCATCTTGGAATAATTAACAATGCAGATACATCTGGGAAAGCCTTATTGTCCCAACAGAAAGAAAAGTCCAAGCCTCCCAAGTAACAAAATTTTTGCAATAATAAGTCAAACAAGGGTCCCAAACCCTCTCAGTCAGCTCCTTCTTTAAAAAATGACAAAAGATCCAATCCAAAAGGCAATAAGACTGAGCGTCATTGTAACTATTGCGGGAAAGATAATCATGATGAATCTAAGTGTTTCAAGAAGATGGTAGCCTTGGAAACAACAATGAAGAAGCACCACATCAGCCTAGATTCGCTTTCAGAATCTACCTCTCATGGACATGCACTTTGTGCTTCTGGTTATTCTTATAATGCATCTTCTTCTTCTACTTCAAATGAATGAATCATTGATTCTTGAGCATCTTATCATATGGCTAAGGATCAAGCCATCTTTTCTACTATACATGAATGTAACACCAAAAAAATATTTGTTGGTGATGATAGATCTCTAAGTGTTGTAGGAGATGGAACAGTTCCAGTAGATAACGGTCATTTCAGTGATGTACTATGTGTTCCAAGAATTTCCTGCAATTTGTTATTAGTCTATCAAATCACTCATTCTGGTGAAGGTAAAACTGTGACGTTTACACCTCACCAAGTTGTAATCAAGGATTTTAAAGATCTTCAACAGGTCCTAGCTACCGGAACTGTTGATGATATTACCAGGTTGTACAAATTTAACAACTTTGGGTCATCGCCTTGTGAAAATTCCCACACAAGATCCAAAGAGATGATGTAAACCTCACAATGAAATAATTTAGGAATAATAGAAGAAGAGAGAAGCAATAGAACATAGATTCAAAGGAGCTCTGATAGAAGCAGAATAATTACACATGTTACATTAATTTGAATAGTAAACTGGTAAATATACAATGCTGAGGATGAGGATTCGAATTCACTAAGTGTAATTCGAATTAGCCTTCATGCACAGATCCATAATCAATGGAGAGTCATCAATGCATAACTAGGAGTCCACCTTCTCATCAGTGAAGTCATCAATGCACAAGTAATGGTCAACCGGGAGTCAAACTGAGTCTAACTGAGTGTGGTTGGTGTAACTGGCACATGGAAGCACTAATGTAGTGAAGGAGGCTCAGTGGAGTGCGCAGATGGAGCTAACTGGAGTCAGAATAGGCTATCTAGTCACACTGGAGGTCCATCGGAGTGATAAGGTCAGTTAGGCGTCAGTTAATCCTTAAATCAAGGAAAGAACTGAAGATAACTAAACTAAACTGGATTGGTAGGTGAAGACAGGCGCCCTTCTCATGCAGTAGGTGAAAGGAGGGCGCACTAAGCTTTAGGAGAGATAAAATTGATCTGAAGGAAGCTCTGGGGGCTAGTTTGCTGAGGGCTAGGTGTTGGTACTGATGACTAGAATGCATGCAAACCCTAATTTTGCATGCATGACTGTGACTGAAAATGACAGAAATTCTAGAAGGACTAGGATGGAGTATAGGAATATCCTAACACCCCCCCTTAATCCATCCTGGGCCCTGGTAACTAGGACCAAAGGTCACCCATACAATTAAAGAAATGATAGAAAAAATAAAGAACTGTCCATAAACCGAGGAAATGGGGAAAAATTCATGGGAAAAATACCCCCCCTCAAAAGAACAGTAAATAACTCAAAGAACCATCATACTATGCAAAAAAAAAGAAGCTTTCATCAGCGAAAATTTTTGCAAAAGACTTGGCAAGCTGATCCCTTGTAGGAAGCCAAAGTAGAAGCTAGATCTGGATCTAGTCTCTTGATATGCCTCCCACTGTGTGGAGAGTGTGTTGGACGAAGCAAGTCTTTCAGGAACTCTTTCTGTAACTGGAGCGAATGGAACATGAGGAGTTTTCCCAAGAGATGGAAGAGAGAACCCCATCCTCATGCTACATCTCTCATGGAGAGGGGCATGGCATAATGCAAGGTTGGCATGATGTTGAAGTCTAGTAGTTCTGTGAACAGATAAATCATCAACTGTGTTCTCAGTAGTAGCAAGGACTGTGTGAGCCCATATTGACCTCGAATCTGGACTGAGAATAGGTGTTAGTTATGGATCTGAATCTTCTTGAACTATGATCTCAACATCAAAATCTTGATCTTCTTCTTCATCAGAAGAGGAGTCACTGTGATCTTCATCAGAATCTGAAGGAATAGTTGGAGAGAAAGGCATGAAGTGTGAGAACTCATATGCCTTTGAGGCATGATTAGCAATCCCATTCGTTATAACCTTTCCAGTGGAGATTTCTATAATCTCTATTGTGTTTGGACCAAAAATTACTTGCTTTGGTGATCCTGTATGAGTCATTTGATATACTGACAACAAATTAGCTGTTAGAGAAGGAAAAAATAAAACATTTTTGAACTTACCATGCTCCATATGAACTGTACCCAATCCTTTGGCAGAGATCTGAGAGTTGTCTCCCATGTGAATGGCAGGCCCATCTTGGAGATCCAAAGAGGAAAAGGATTTTTCAAAAGAAACCATGTGGTTGGAGGCTCTAGAATCTATGAGGAGGGATTTTGTCTTTGAAAAACCAACCATCAATGCATGGAAATCATCAGATCCACTTCCAGAATCAGACATCTTTGCTTCTTTTGGAACAACAATTTCATTTTGTTCAAGAAGCTTGGTTAAAAGATCAATTTTCTTATGCATGCAATCTTTCTCAGGATGGTTTCCTCTCTTGTAGTAGGAACAATTTGGTCTCTTTTGTTTATCATTCTTGGATTTTGATGGCTTATTGTCCTTGTCTTTTTGCCTCCCTTTTGCATTCTCTCCACTTGCTTCACCAGCTAGAAGAGCTAGATCTTTGGAGGTGTTTATGGCACCCATTTGAAACAATTTGTCCTCTTCTTGAATGAGGGCTTAAATGAAGACTTCTAAGGTAGGAAACTTCCATCCAGGGATTGACATTCGCCCAGAATGGAAAGTAGATACAAAGACATAAAATTGAGATCCAAGTTTGCTCAAAATGGAGAGCACAAATTGCTCATCACTTTTGGTGATGCCACAATACTTGCATTGTAAAACCAAATTTTTAAATTATGAGAAGAATGCTTGAATGCTCTCGAAATTGCTAGGTTGTAGGGAAACCAATTCATTTTCAAGAATATGGCCTCTTAGCCCATCTTGTTTGCCAAAAAGACTCTCCAATTTAGTCTATAACTCATTTGGAGACTTCAATCCTTCAACATGGAACAATAGATCTTTGGACATCTGAAGGCATATGAATCCAAAAGCTTCATCCAATTTGTTTAGATGCTTGACTCTCTCTACAGCTGTATGTGGTATGGCATCTCTTTCATAAACCAATCTTTGAAGCCCTTTATGTATCAAGTGAATTTTCATCTCACCCTTCCATTCGAAGTAATTGAAGGGAGTGAGGATCATAGTAGAAAGAGAAGAAGAAGCATTCGAATTACTCATCTTGACTGCTGGAACAAGTGCAAATAGAAATTGTTGAATCTGCTGCTGGAAATTCGAAATACCTGCAAAAAACTCTCAAGAATGGAGGTAGAATATACTCTCAAATGGCTCTGATACCATGTGAAAATGCCCACATAAGAGCCAAAGAGATGATGTAAACCTCACAATGAAAGAATTTAGGAATAATAGAATAAGAGAGAAGCAATAGAACATAGATCCAAAGGAGCTCTGATAGAGGCAGAATAATTACACATGTTACATTAATCTGAATAGTAAACTGGTAAATATACAATGCTGAGGATGATGATTCTAATTCACTAGGTGTAATTCAAATTAGCCTTCATGCACAGATCCATAATCAGTGGAGAGTCATCAATGCATAATTAGGAGTCCACCTTCTCATCAGTGAAGTCATCAATGCACAAGTAATGGTCAACCGGGAGTCAAACTGAGTCTAACTAAGTGTGGTTGGTGTAACTGGCACATGGAAGCACTAATGTAGTGAAAGAGGCTCAGTGGAGGGCGCAAATGGAGCTAACTAGAGTCAGAATAGGCTATCTAGTCACACTGGAGGTCCATCGGAGTGATAAGGTCAGTTAGGAGTCAGTTAATCCTTAAATCAAGGAAAGAACTGAAGATAACTAAACTAAACTGGACTGGTAGGTGAAGAAAGGCGCCCTTCTCATGCAATAGGTGAAAGGATGGCGCACTAAGCTCTAGGAGAGCTAAAACTGATCTGAAGGAAGCTCTGGGGGTTAGTTTGCTGAGGGCTAGGTGCTGGTACTGATGACTAGGATGCATGCAAAATGCATGCAAACCCTAATTTTGCATGCATGACTGTGACTGAAAATGACATAAATGCTAGAAGGACTAGGATGGAGTATAGAAATATCCTAACACACCTTTTCCTTCAGTTTTTGTTGCTCATAGTGATAACTTGAGCAAACTTTGGCATGAGCGATTTGGTCACTTAAATTATTGCTCATTGCAACAACGATGTAAAGACAATATGGTGACAGGTATTCCGATGGTATCTTGCAGGGATGGTGTCTATTACGGTTGTGTACTTGGAAAACATCATCAGGACAATTTTGACAAACGTGCCTCTTGGCACGCCTCGGTTCCCTTGGAGCTTGTGCATAGTGAATTGTGTGGTCCTCTTCCATCTACTTCTTTTTCTGGTTTCAAATATTTCTTAACTTTCATTGATGATTACACCAGACGCACTTAGCTTTATTTCCTAAAACTTAAGAGCGAAGTATTTAACATGTTCTTGGCTTACAAGGCCCTTGTTGAAAAACAATCTGGTCATCAAATTATTAAGTTAAGATGTGACAATGGAGGAGAATATGTTAACAAAAAGTTCACTACTTTCTGCACTAAACAAGGAATCCAACAACAACACACTGTTCCATATACACCACAACAAAATGGTGTAGCTGAACGGAAGAACTGCACTTTAAAAGAAATGGCTAATTGTATGATCCAATCTAAGGGACCAAGTCTTCAATTTTGGGCTGAAGCCATAAATTTTGCAAATTACATAGTTAATCGCACCCCCACTAAAGCTTAACAAGGTATCACACCAAAAGAAGCATGGAGTAAAATTAAACTAGATGTAAGTCACTTCCGTGTGTTTGGTAGTGAAGCATGGGCTTGCATTCCGGATGAAAAATGGAAAGCATTGCAGCCTAAAAGTGAAAAGTGCATATTTGTTAGATATTCTGAAGATGTAAAAGGTTATAGACTTCTTCAACCACATTCTCATGATATAATCATTAGAAGAGATGTTAAATTTGATGAAAATCTCTTGGCCTCCGATCCTAACTCGACAATTGTGCCATCTTTGGCCTACGAGCCTGATTTGGTGATTGTGCCTTCTTCTTCTTCCAACTTCCTTGACAGGTTTCCAACTCCAGTTTCTGATGATGACAGTGAGGATGAAAATCCACCTCCGCCTGCTCATGTTCCTCCAGTTGCACCAGCACAAGTGCTTCCTCGATGGGTCCGTTCAACATGTGAAGCAGTTGGTGATCTTATCGGTGATCCTAGAGATCAACGTCGAACACGTTCTCAGTTTCAGCGAGCCTCTTCTCTTTTGGCTCAAGTTTCCGAGAATCATGATCCAGAAACCTTTACAGAAGCTTCAAGAAATCCCGATTGGGATGCAGCTATGGATGAAGAATATTGTTCTGTAATGGCGAACGATACGTGGGATCTTGTACCTCTTCCAAAAGGAAGAAAACTTGTCAGATGTGAATGGGTCTACAGAACTAAGTAAGCATCAAATGGAAGTGTTGAAAGACTTAAGGCAAGGTTAGTTGCCAAAGGATTTTTCCAAGTTGAAGAGATTGACTACAATGAAACGTTTGCTCCTGTCGCAAAAATGAACTCCATCCGCCTTGTTCTTTCCCTTGCAGCCTTACATAACTGGGAAGTCCATCAAATGGATGTCAAGTCTGCCTTCTTACATGGTGATTTACAGGAGGAAATTTACATGGAACAACCTCCTGGATATGTTCATAATAACTCTAGCCTTGTCTGCCGCCTTAAGAAATACTTATATGGCCTTAAGCAAGCTCCTAGAGCTTGGTATGCCAAAATGGATAGCTTTCTCCTTGACACTAGTTTTTCTAGATGTCATTTTGACCCCAATGTCTATACCAAGAAAGTAGGAAACCATCTCATCATACTTGTTCTATATGTTGATGACCTCATTTTTACTGGTAGTGACCCTAAGCTTATAATCCATGTGAAATCCAGTCTTAAGCAAAATTTTGAAATGTCAGACTTATGACATTTTCATTATTTTCTTGGTCTCCAAGTCCTGCAAACCAAAGAAGGAATATTTCTTTCTCAGTCTAAGTATGCTTGTGACCTTCTTCGTCGCTTTCACATGGAAGATTGTACGCCAGCCCCTTCTCCCTTCTAGTCTGGAGTCAAACTTTCTGCCACTTGTACTTCACCTGAAGTAGATGCCACCTTGTATCGTCAGCTTGTTGGTAGTCTCTTATACTTGACTCATTCTCGTCCTGACCTTTCCTTTGTTGTTGGTCGTGTTGCCCGTTATATGCAAACACCTCATGAAAGTCATTGGAAAGCAGCTAAAAGAATACTTCGATATATTCGAGGTACAATTCAGTTTGGGATTCATTACAGTACAGGGGGGAAACCTTTGTTGGTTGGTTTCACTAACTCAGATTGGGCCGGCGATCCTGATGATCGGAAGTCTACAGCAGGTTATGTTTTCATTCTGGGATCTGGACCTATCACTTGGGCTTGTAAGAAACAACAAGCTCTTGCTCTTTCTTCAGCAAAGGCAGAATATCGAGCTGCGGTTAATGCTAGTCAGGAAGCTTTATGGCTTCGACAAATCCTTTCAAAGTTTGGATTCGAGCAGCAATAGCCTACTCCACTTTGGTGCGACAATCAAAGTGCCATCAAGCTTTCCAAAAATCCAGTCCTACATCAACGCAACAAACACATTGAGCTACATATGCACTTCATCAGAAATCTTGTTCATGATCGTGTTCTTGAAGTGCTCTTTTGTACTACAGATGATCAAGTTGCAGACATCTTCACCAAGTCTCTTACAGAAGCGAAGTTTTCTAAACTTCGATCTATGTTAGGAGTTCAGGAATTTGTCATTAAGAGGGGATAGGCTCTAATGCCTCCTTCCTTCTCCTAATAGTGTCACTTTTGTAAATCCTTCAATCCTATCCCAAGTTGTTCTTAAGGAGGGGTGTTAGGATATTTAGAAACTTAGTAGTTAGTTAAGATCAACTTGTGTAATATATCCGTTAGGAAAAGTGTGTTTCTTTAGTATGCATTTATAAATATTTAATCCGACGGTCATGATATGTTCTAGACATAGAGTGATCCGATGGCTCAACTTAGCTTAGATCATACCTAACCTTGATTTGTGGCTTAACACCCGATTGGTCCATGATCTCTATTTGAAGAGCATGGAGGGTCATTGTCTAGTTAATCGATTATGAGAAGCTCATTTGTAACTTTATTTCTTTGCATAATAAATTGCTCCGTAGAAGTTATTTGGTCGGGGCCGTGGAGTGTTTCCCTCTCGAGGATTTAAACCACGTCAAAACATCGGTGTATCGATCTGTGATCTGTTTGTGTAAAGTGGTTGCTCTAGGTGTTCGGTCTTTTGGGAGTACCCTGTGTAACCGAACATCTTTATGAGTAAAATTTGATGCAAGGTGGGAAGGGAGGCAATGATGAGTAATTGCTCAAAATTAGTTAAATTTTAGCCAAATTTCTTCAAAGTTTTAAAAAGTTTAAACATAGAGAGAGAATGGGTAATGTTTCTATTGGGTTAGTTTCTAAAACTACAATCAAATAGTTTATCCTAGGTACCATTCTCAAAATGAGAAGAAGTGTTCAAAATTTTTCCTTTAATGTACATTTCATTGAGTTTTATTATTATTTTATTATTATTGAAAACCAATAAATATTTTAACTTTAAAAAATAAATAAATACAAAAATAGTCAAAGAAGTTAATTATGAAGGACAACTTCAATTCAAATAATTTAAAGTGGTGGAAAGGGAATGGATCATAATCAACTCATTCTTAATGTGTATGAACATAGTGTGGAAATTAAGTACACATTTTAAACTTTCTGAATTTGTTTTTGAGATGAATATATCACTTTTAATAAAATATAAAGTTTAAATTTGACATCATTTTTAATTCTTGAAAGGGTAGTGTGTTTCAAAATGTCTTTTTCTAGTTTTAGTTAGTTGTAGATTATCGTATATAACATATTTAAAAAGGGTACCTTTATTTTTTTAAATAAATAATTTATTTAGTATTGTGAATTAAAATGAGTCTTTGAATTTGAGAGAATTATGAGTACAAAACATATTAAAGTGGATGATTTAACAACATATGTGATTAATAATATTAGCAATAAAATGAGTTTTTGAATTTGAGAAAATTATAACTACAAAATATATTAAAGTGGACAATTGAATAATAAAGATGATTGAATAATAATATTAGCATAGATCTAACTTAAAGGGGATCTACCAAGCGTAGAGAGGGATCAAATCTCTCGAAGTGAAAACCCCTTTTTAGAGTGTAAATGTTAAGAAGCATTTTAATTTATCTAATTTGTGTAGTTTTATTTATATGTAGTTGTAAATGTTTTAAATAGCCGACATGTTATTTTTTATAATATTTGTTTTTAAAGGACACGTGCCAGCTCCAAGATGAGCACAAAAGGAGTTACACGTCTCTCCCTACTAAACTATAGAATGCGCCTCTTCGGAGCCATTAGTAATGTAATAAAAAGACAATTGAACTATAGTGTCCCATCGTGGTTAGTATAGTTTTGTGACACCCCGAGGAGGAGGATTTTTTATGAGTTTTGTATGCCGGATTTATATGTTATGGATTTGGTTGGGTCACTTTACTGGTGAACACCGATATATCTGCATATATCTATACATGGTTGTATCCTTGTTTATGGATAATTATATCTATGATTATGTGTACCAAATCGATATTGACTAAAAACATGTTATATGTATGTTTCTTTTTCTGCATCTAGTTAATGGCATGGATTATGACACATAATTGTGACATATGGATGATCATTATTGTGCAGAACAAATAGTTGATTATGATCATGTGGATGATACATGATTCATAGGATTATGTATGCTTAACCTTGTGATTATCAGGATTTAATAGGGAACTTAGTTACTTGCTGGAAAGGATGCACTTGAGATTAAAAATGATTGTGGAAGCCATTTCGTCAGAGCAAAAATGATCGGGGAGGTCATGTACACATTTGGGTAAAATGTGATTAAGTTACTTCATCATAAATTTTAATTAATGCTCTTAATATGAGGGTATGACGCGTGCAAGTATAGGGAAACAATACCTCTCCAACAAGACCATCAAATGAGTATGAGCTCACAACTAGTACGTTGAGGGAAATGAGTTTCAAGGTAGAATTGATGAGAAATCATGGAGGGTAGGGTACAGAGTCCTGAATCCATGAGAGACTAAGATACATAGTCTTAGTTCTATGCAAAAGATTAGGGCGCGAATTCCTAAATCTTTGAAAGATCAAGGCATAGAGTCTTGGATCTTCATCAGGGTGTGGAGTCCTGAATCTACTAGGACACATAATCCTAAGTAGAAGGCAATGGAATGGAGTCATAACAAGTCTAGAGAGATTCCCAATAGGGCTACGGAATTCCTATTATCCAACAAAAAAAATCATTCAAATGCATAAATCAACTAGGTAATTCCACTTAGTTTAAACCTTGAATCAATTTAACTCCAAAATTTACCAACTTTTGAGGGGCTTTTAAATTTAATATTATTGTAATGCCCACTATATATATATATATATATATATATATATATATATTACATAATTAGGGAAATGCCCAAATATAATTATAAAATACAAAATTAAATTAATTAAATAATAATAATAATATAAATGTTATTGGAAATCTAATTAGTTAAAAATTAATTAGAGGATTAACGCATGCAAGAATCTTTGTTGGATGAAAAATGGAGTTATCCATGCAAAGGGGGGAAGGGGACCTTTCAGGGGGAGAATAGAATGAGTGACACACTTTTTTTTGGACGAGGGGACTATTTTTCCAAAGAGAAAGGAGGAAGAGGTTGGAGAGGGATTATGCTTGGCATAACTTCATCGGTTAAGGGATTAGGGGCTCTCGGCTTCTAGCTGAGGGGTGGGTTGGGGGGTGAGTCACCCCTCACCTTGTTGTTGCAAGCTCTAAGACTGTTGCAGGAGAGGTTTGTGTTTCCATTATTGGCAACTGGGATCGTTGGAGGCTACTGCAAGTCAAGGGATCAAGTTCTAATCCAAGTAAGTTATTCCTCTCTCTCTCTCTCTCTCTCTCACACACACACACACACACTCACACACACATATATATATATGAAAGAACATTTCAAGTTTTTTTTTCAAGTATTTTGCTATTATTGTTGTAAATTTTCTTATTTTTTATTTGTATAAATTGAAAGCCACTACATTCTGGTATCAAATCCAAGTTTTTATCTTAACCACGCTTACATTGTGTGTATATATATATATATATATGAAAGAACATTTCAAGTTTTTTTTTAAAGTATTTTGCTATTATTGTTGTAGATTACATAGATATAATGAATATTAGGATAATTAGTAAAGCAACTAAAAATAAAAAATAAAAATAAAAATTGTGGGATTTCCACCTCAAGGGAGGGTGATGAATAATACAAAATATTTCAATTTATATAAAAAATAATAATTTGCATGAGAAGGTGAAGTGCCAACTCTTTCAAGGCTATAAATACATAAGGACCCCCATGGTATGGGGAGAGAGGGATAGAGAAACCAAATGCTATTGAAATGCCTCTGGAATTTATGAACTAGAAATATGGGTTAGTTTAGCTGGTTGATTTAGACTTGAGTGGTGTTGAGAGGAAGACCAAATTATTATCTTCCTACGATTGTCTACAATATCTCTATTGTTGCATTGGTTATTGTTGTGAGCTCATACATCTCGCGGTTCGGGGTTTCAAGGAGAGAAGTTATCCCTGGATATGGTTGGGTGGAAAACCGGTTGGTCTTTGAAGTTGGAAAGTGGAGCTATTCGAGAGAGAGCAAATCAATCGAGTTTCAAGTGTAATTTTTAGTTTATTCAATTTGATGCATTGTTTTTTTTGTAAGTTCGAATAATATTAACAGAGTAAGAAAGGGTACATAGGTGATAAAACTAGGTCTGCTTTTCCCAAAACAGTGATTCAGACCTCAGTACCAACTAGGTATCCAAATGCAAAAGAAATATTCTTTGCAGAAAGCATAACGTAATTCAACTAATCCCCCACAGACCAGGGGTTATGGCCTTAGTAACATGAAAGACAATACTAGATTGCGCCATAAAACTAGTATATTGAATAACAAAAGAAACCAGTATGCAGAGGTTACTCCGGGATTTTGGTGATGTCGCCGCTGTAGCCAGTGGAAGTAGGGACCTCACCCAAAGCAAGATCCCAAGCCACCAAGTCCGTATCTCAGCGGAATACCAACTGCTTGCCTACGAACCTTTTTCCAACCAATTCCCTTGCAAGCACTTCCATTCGATCATTCAACTTGTTCAAGGTTTCATGGATTATCACCTGGTTGTGCCCTAGCCGGGGCATATTGTCCTCTAGGCGCTCCAGACATTTTTTAACTTTCAAGGGACATCCCTCCACCTGAATGTGACCAGCCAGACAATCCTCAAAATCCATAGACACCATTGATTTCATAGCCCAGAAGAGACTAAGGGTGCGAGTGTGCCTTGTGTCTCTTGTGCGTGGTGCGCCATAGTCCTCATTATTCCCTCAAATGCCTGCTTGAGCTCCTGAGGGCAAAGACATGGTTTTTTTTTACGCAACCTCCTATCCCAATGCTCAAGTCGATCCTGAGTCTGGCGACTAACCTTCTTCTCAAAAACTCCCCTGAGTTTCGCCAAATCCTTCTCTGCCCGGGGTGCATGGGAGCTGTGTGGACCATTTGTCGTTCGACACTTGGTGGATTTGGTGTGAACAATAATGTGTAGGGTGCCAGGGCCCAAGTTGCAGACAGCTTGAGTGCGGATATGGTGAGTGCAATAATATGGGAGGGATGCAAGCAGAGACGCGAAAAGGTGGTCGACGACCAATTGAAGTGAGGCTCGGTGCAGCCGGTGAACCCCATAAATTGCCATAAGACATCGCATGTGCCGCCTGACAAGGCCATGATGGAAGAAACAATCATCCGGTTTCATAATAGAATGTTCAGGTTGGAGAGAAGGGCTCCATACACCCATTTGCAGAGGATAAATGTATGCAAGTGCAGCTGGATTCGCGAATGAATGCTAGTATCAATCGAGCGAGAGAAGGAGCGAAGTTGGGCCCGCTTGCCTGTTGTGCATTAAGCACACATACATAATAAATATGTAACTACAGAAAACAATAGAATATGTAGAACACAGCATTCACACAAGAGACACAGAAATTTACGTGGTTCACCCACTGAGTGTGGGCTACATCCACAGGACAAGGGCAGGCAGACTTTATTCCATCATCAATAGTTTACAAACTATCCCGAAGAGGGCTTAAAGCCCCAGCTCAATATTTTCCTCAATGGGCCACATATTTAAGATCCTCCTTCTTCAGTTACACATAACCGATAACCGATTATACCGTTGGTGAAACCTCCGTGAACCAACTTGACCTAAACCGTCAATTGGTTGTCACATTCCAACAATCTCCACCTTGACAACAATTTACCTGATGCCCTGCCCTTGTCCATTTGTGCTTCTAAATACCAAAGCACCCATTTCACTGCTTCACCTGGATTTGTCATGTATCCACTGACAACACCAACCGCATGTGAAAAGATCTCATCGCATACATCACACCAGCATACCATACACGAGACATATAACCCTTTTCTTCATTACATGGACATCAACCTGAAGAAAGCTTATGATGTTTACCAGTTTCATCCCTGAGTATCATTATCATGTACTCATCCTATGATAACCAAATCTTACCATCAATCCATCTCTTGTACATTTACGCTCAAGATCGTTTTGCTGCTCCCCGATCCTTCATCTTGAATGTCCATCC
Source organism: Larix kaempferi (assembly GCA_027924585.1). Classification (NCBI taxonomy): domain Eukaryota; kingdom Viridiplantae; phylum Streptophyta; class Pinopsida; order Pinales; family Pinaceae; genus Larix; species Larix kaempferi. The sequence goes on along the minus strand of BSBM01000322.1, from coordinate 11,425,894 downwards.
GAACCAACATGTTGAATGTATCCATGCTTGTGCTTGTTTCAAGCATAACGCCAACAATCCAAAACACCAAGATAGTGAATACCATAAACCCAATGGTTACACCCACTTCTTATAAAACCTGGTTCACCATGAAGAAATCAAAACATCTTGTACCAAACGCTTGAGCTTGCTCTTCAAGCCATACAATGATTACCTTGAGCTTGCAAACAAAATCTTCCTATGCAATCCTGAGCACCTTCTATGCTCCACCTCGAACTTTACATCCGAAGACCTTAACCAAATCCGGCCAAGACAACCAAATGAGCCTTTACCGCTCACCTTCAGGTCTATTACATTGGAGTTAGCCAAGCCTTTAAAATAGGCTTCATTACATGTAATCTCATGGGCAAAATGAGCACAACAACCAATGCACTACCCCTTTTAGTTTACCTAAATCTACTTCTAGATTTTTCATAGGTAACTAAACAACCTAGGGTATGCATGCCATTCCAGGGTATGCATGCCATTCCAGGTCTTACAGTCATATACCCAATTACATGTAAAAAAAAAAAAACTAAATTTTTACAACTCCAAAAATAATAATAATATTTTTTCTACCATTGCTCTTTTTTACACTGCACTTACAAAAGTTAGGAACACTTTCACTGTCTTTATCCAGCACTTATGTCATTGCTACTTGACCACAATGTTGTTTCTTCCAGGCAGCCAGAACACAACAACACCGAACCTCACTGTCTGGTACCTCCGTGCTCCACCAGATCGGATGTGAATGCTCACCACACTTCCGCTGCACTTCCGGAGGAGGATAAGTGCTTCACGCAGGTCTCCACTGCTCGTCCACGAGCTCCGAGTCGACGAATTTGTCTGGGTTGGCTACATATTTCATCCGAGCCTCTAGGTTGTCGCGGAGGCAACGCTCGAAGACTAGCACCATCTTCTTCAGGGCCCCGAACGTCCATGGCTACGACTGTGCCCTCCGATCTCTCCAGGGCCTCCAGCAGACTCAAGTCTATGCCATTCTCCTAAACCATATCCTTCAAGAAACTGTCGCTGACTCTACCTTGGTCTACCTCATGCAGAACTGACACCATCTATAGGTGACTGCTCCAGCCTGATGTTATGATCAACAGCAAGAATGAGCAGATCGAGCACGTTCTCTGGGGTCTCGATTCTCCACCAGATCGGACTCAGTTCTCCCTTTTCCTTCGTGGCCTTGCAACAGGTCTGGGCACGTTGAGCATGCCTTGCTTCTCAGCTTCCACGCACAACAACAGCGAGTCCCTTCGCGGATCTCTGCTTCCAAGTTTGGAAAACCTGGAACCTGTGGGTTATGGGAAACATACACCATAGAAACTCTCTCACACAACTATTCCTTCACCCACTGACAGACTCGGTCTTATTCTTCTGCATAGTGAAGATACCTCCCTTATGTTCGCAGGCATCTTCTTCTTTACAGACTGCGACGGCAACTCTCCTCCCTTCAGGAATGACGACTATCCTCCCTTCTGTTCGCGGATCTCCAGCAGGACGGGCTCTTTCACAGACTCACGGGCTCTCCCCTCTGCATGATCTCTTCCACGCCTCCTGCCAATGCTGCAATGGTTGGCTCCTCCCTCAGAGGTCTGAAGCTCTCTCTTTGCATGCGACTTCTCTGAACTGTACAACCACAACTCTAGACTTGGCCCTTCTCTGCAATTTTCATTCTCTACGGCTCCTCCAACGACAACGGTAGGAGCGGCTCTCTGCAACGGTTTTCAACGAACCACAGCACTCCGCCACCGGACACAGACACAGCTCTGGTCGATTCCTCCACGGCTGGGCTGCACAAGCTAATTCACACCACCATCATGGGCTCCTACGAGCCTCCACCACGAGCACCTCCTTCTCAGACGATGAGCGGGCTTCCTTCTTTGCAGAGGCCACCACGGGGAATGCGACTTCTCCACCAGAGCTTTACGGCTCCTCACCAGCAGTTCCAACTCTTCCACGGTGGCTCCCTTTTCGTTTTCTCTTCGGGCACGCAGTTGGTCGACGGCTCCCACACAGATCTCCTTCTCCCGACGGTCTCTCTCTGGTTAGACACCAAAGACTCTACGCTCTATTTTGTTCTCTGCAACTCTTCACCCGAGCTCTGATACCACTTGTTGTGCATTAACCACACATACATAATAAATATGTAACTACAGAAAACAATAGAATATGTAGAACACAGCATTCACACAAGAGACACAGAAATTTACGTGGTTCACCCACTGAGTGTGGGCTACATCCACAGGACAAGGGCAGGCAGACTTTATTCCATCATCAATAGTTTACAAACTATCCCGAAGAGGGCTTAAAGCCCCAGCTCAATATTTGCCTCAATGGGTCACATATTTAAGATCCTCCTTCTTCAGTTACACATAACCGATAACCGATTATACCGTTGGTGAAACCTCCGTGAACCAACTTGACCTAAACCGTCAATTGGTTGTCACATTCCAACATTGTCGTGCTTTTTAGCATGCATGCTAAGGTTCGACCAATTCGTTAATACCGGACGTGTGGTTGGCAATATGGCCATTTGGACTAACGTTTGGGAAGGACGCGTGGTCATCCCTTGTTTGCTCTGGGATCACACCTGTGTGAGATGTGTGGGCACTGTGTAACATCTGTCGTGGGGAGGCAATCCCGATTGGTCACGCTGGCACACTCTTCTCGTAGTGGTGGAGGCATGTCAACGTTCCAATTATGTTCTATCTCATTTTTCAGGTGGTCAATTCCCCAAGTGGCCAGCTTGTCGGCTAGCTTATTGGCGTCTCTACGGACATGATGAGGTAAGAGGGCCTGAGTTGGCTTGATTTGGGCAGCTAGAGTGTCAAGTTTTGTAGCCAGCCGCCAGCTTGGATTGATTTTGCATACGCTGGAACCATGTAGAAGACGATTAAGAATTTGAATCATGAGCTTGGAATCTCCTTCAACGATGAGTTTGTGGTAGCCCGCTCCTTTCGCTATTTGAATTCCTTTCAACATTGCAAACAATTCTGCAACATTGTTGCTTTCTGTTCCCAAATAGCCCGCAAATATTTTCAATATATTGCCATGATCGTCGTGGAAGGCCCCTCCAAATCTAGCTGGGCCTGGATTTCCTCTACTAGCCCCGTCGAAGTTAAGCTTTACAAACCCCATATCAGGGGGCAACCAAGTGGCAGGACTCTGATTTCCGGTACATTTTCTAAAAGACCTTTGAGAGGCGTCTGGTGTTTTGATGTCCCAGGATTGGAGGATTCGATGATCCTGAGTTTGATTGCTCCAGTCATCTGGGGACCATTGGGATACTGCAATGGTTTCTTTGATGTTGGATTGAATTTTCTTCCAGACAAAATCAGTGGTTTGATTTTGGATCTTGAAGATCCGCCTATTCCTTTCCTTCCATATTTACCATAGTGTGAAGCCCGGAAAAAGCTTCCAAATTCGATTGACAATGTTGTTCTCACTAATGATCTTCCTCCATTGAGAGATGTTGTTTTTTATGCAGGATCGATCCCGATCGGATTGTATGAAGACGCTGGCTCCCTGTTCTAGAGTTGCTGAGAAAAAGGACATTGATTGAGAATATGTTCTACAATTTCTTCTGAACAATAGCATAGGTAGCATACAGAAGGACCCTGGAATCCTCGCTTGATTAAACAGTCCCAAGTGAGGATTATTTTCCAAGCGACTAGCCAGAGAAAAGGGGAGACATTTGTCCAAAGATTTGCTTCCAAATTTGAGACTAGATTTCATCTTGTGGGATTTGATGATGTTGGGTTAAGATGTTGCAAGCCTCATTCAAGGTGAAAGTGCCCTTGCTGGTGTGTCCCCAATGCAGAATGTCTTCTCCTTCTTGTGTAATGATTTTGCGGGATCGGAGCTCCTTCTCAAGAATTTCCCATTGCTCGTTTGTGGGGTTTGGATGCCAGTGTTGTCTGTTCATCTAGTTTCTCCATTGGGATTCTCCAGCATGGGGGCTCCAAAATTGGGCCACCAACGTCTGGTTAGCGCCAATGGAAGCTTGTCTAAGTCGCTGGGTGTGGGCCAAGGATATGAGTTTGGGTAGTTGTTTCCAGGCATCATCCTAGAAGAGTGTTGTACGTCCATTATGAATTTCCCAGAAGGCGTGTTCTTAGATGAGCTCTTTATTTTTCCAGGCTGCTTTCCATATGATAGATCCCCCTCCTGTGTCTTGAAGACGGATGAGGTCTTGGAATTGTACATCCGGGGCATATTTGCTGTGCCAAATTTGGGCCTAGAGCGATCTTGGAGAGGTAAGCCATCTCCACCATATTTTTGCATACATTTCCTGATTCTCTGTTGCCGGATCTCGTAGGCCAATCCCCCCTTTCAACTTGGGTCGGAATAGCTTGTCCCAGAAAATCAGGGCCCATATATTTTTCCTTTTTCCTTTGAGCCTCCCCAAAGAAACATTCGTTGGAGAGATTGGATTTATTTCAGGAATTTTTTCAGAGCAACAAAAATTGAGAAGAGATAAGAGCACATGCCATAAAGGACTAATCGACCTGGAATGTTAAGAGAACGGAAGGTCCAGTTGGTGAGGCGTTGTTCCATTTTGGCTATGATTTTAGACCATGATTAGTTGTGGGCGGCTATGGATATTAGAGGAGATCCCAAGTAAACTAAAGGAAACACCCCTCGTTTGAAGGAGAGGAACCTGGAGATTCTAAATTTTAAGTGCACGGGGTATTAAAGAAAAAGATCTCAGATTTGCCGTGGTTGAGGGTGAGACCTGAGGCATCCATGAAGATTGAGAGCAGGCCTTTGAGGGTGTGAGCTTCTCTTAAGGTGGCTACAGCTAAAAGCATCGTGTCATCAACAAATTGGAGGTGCGAGGCTCTCAGATTGTCACCGGCTGGGTTAAGACCATAAATATTGTTGCTATTGGTTGTTGCTTTTAAGGTTCTGCCAAGTCCTTCCATCATTAGGATAAAGAGGAAGAGAGAGAGAGAGAGTCCCCTTGTCGAATGAAGGAGTCTGTGGTGACCCTGGAACGAACCAAATCAACTAATAGGAGGAAGCGATCCAGTCAGGAGGATACTTGGTGGGATCCTCCTCTTCTGTTATTCCAAGTATGGGTCCCATTTTTTGGCTTTATGTCTATGTTATCCAAAGTGTTGATTAATTGTCCAAACTCTCTCTTTGTCAAGTCAAGGCGGGTAGTACCCCCTTTTTTTATAGGGAGGTAGAGATCATATTGAAGTCCCCTCCTAGGATCCAATGTACTTCCACAGGTTTTATCTAGTTTAACGAGTCTAAGAAATTATGTTTCATTGTCGGGTTGGCCGAGCCATAGACACTAATTAGAGTGCCTGAGAATCCACTTCCTTTGACATCGTAGGATGAAGATACGGTAAACCTTGTTGAAAAAAAGTTGGATAAATATATGACTGTAGGATTACAAAGTAATGAAATTCCTCCAATGGCTCCTGCTCCATCAAGTGCCATCAGTTGGCATCCTTTCCAACAGAAGGATGATCAGTTCCACATTGTTTCCATGGTGCATTTTGTTTCTTGAATCATGACTATTGCAAGATTTTCTTGATAGATCTTGGATCAGAGGGTTCTTGTTTTTCTTTTCCCTCCTAGTCCACGTATATTCCAAGATATAACTTTCATTGGAGAAACTAGTGAGTAGTGGTTAGGGATTGCATCCACTCTGACAATGGCCTGTAATTCCTCGATACGATCAGCTTCTCGCTAAGCCCGACTAGTCTCTGTTGGTTTTTTTTTCTTCCTTTCTTGCTACCTACAAGATTTTTTTTCCCCTTATGGGAGGGAAGAATGACCAAAGAGTTGTTTTGTTGATTCTATGAGTCCTAGGGTGATGCGGTGTTACCGGTAGCTGCTTGAATCGCTGAATTTGATGCATTGTTTTATTCATCTATTTGAAATAATTTTTTATTTCCTTTAGAATTACTCTGATTTGCTAGCTGAAAACATTATAAAATATGTGGTTGATTATCCAATATTTGGTACAATTCATTTCAAGTAACATTTCAGGTGACTAGATAGTTCGTATGCCATCTGTTGAATTAAAATTTTCATGTAGGGATTAAAGGAAAATAATATGTTACTAGAGATAAAAATCTTCTTTCTTCCTTCATATATTCTTTGCCTCATTCTATAGATTTCTCCTTAAAGGAAGTAAATTATTCAGTGAGGGCATGCAAGAAGGCTTATCAAAATTGTTATTTCTTGATTTAATTTTTGTTTAGGAAGGGAAAATTGTTAATAGTATGTATTTTCATTACTAGCGGTATTTGAAAAACTTAGATTGATAATTGTGAACTTCTCGATGATATTCTATTATTTGTGGTTGTAATGGATACCTTGCATGGGCCATGTGTTTGAAAAATTCTACAAACAATTCTTAGAGGTTTTACCATTGCAGGGTTTTAGAATATTGAGCTTTGAGACATTCATTTGCGTTTTATAGCAACTTAAGGGGGTATCCATATCATATGGACCTAGAACCCTCGATTTGAGTTCAAAAAAGTGTTTTAGAATCGATTTTCATGATTTGTACAATGTTCCACATTCCCTAGGCACCTTGTGGGGATTGTCTTCGGGTCTAACTATGCAATCTTGCAAATAATTACCATACCCCTTAGTGAATTATGGTAGTAAATAGGGCCATAGATTTAATGTATGCACAATGCTTGATCAAATGCCTCAATAGTTTTAGCTTTCATGCATGTAAGGTGTTTGATTAAATGCCTCAATGGTTGTAGCTTTCATGCATGCAAAGTGTTTGAATAAATACTTCAATGGCTATAGTCTTCATGCATGTAAAGCATTTGATCAAATGCCTCAATGATTGTAGCTTTCATGTATGCAAAATGTTTGATTAATGCCTCAGTGGTTGTATCTCTCATGCATGCAAAGTGTTTGATTAAAGGACTCAATGGTTGTAGTTCTCATACATGAACATTGTTTGATAAAGTGCCTCAATGGTTGAAGCCTTCATGCATGTAAAGTGTTTGATTAAAGGCCTTAATGGTTGAAGCTTTCACATATACCCTTTTGCTTTTTGATTTAGAAATACGGGTATTTGTCTAAGATAATTACAAACAATAGCTTTATGTTAATGCAAAGATTGCTACCATGCATGTTGGTCATATGCTTGGTTGCATACAATATAAAAATATTTAAAAGTAATTCATTCTAAGCATGAAGGGACTTATTCCTATGTTTGTCCATTATTTCTTATTTTATTTTCTTGTTATGGAATTGATGAATTGTGTAAATCTTTTGACAAATTAGGATTCGTGGTATTATATTTATTTTCTCACTCCTATGATTATAATTATAGTTAAGTAAAAAGAATTACTCTTAATGTCCCATGGGACCTTTGTTTCTTTATGTTTTGTTAAGTAGGTAAGGTGGGACCTTATATGAACAACAAATAAAGAGTGGTAGAAGTTCTGCATTTTCTTGGTCCCCTCAGAGAAAATTGGTTATTATGAATTTTCGATGACAAGTAGAGGAAACCGTAGCTCTGTAGGGGGTACGGGGGGTGAATCCTTATATTATTCTAGAAGTTCCTATGGAAACAACCAACAATAGATTTAATGTTGAGACCTTAATGGAAGGAATAAAACAATACCTCTCAAGAATTCCATAACCTTGAGGTAGCAGGGGATTTCAAACTTGTCATTCATACCATCTTAAGTCAAACAATGATTTCTCATGGTATCATTAATATAAAATTATTTGGATTAAAAAAACTGCCTTTGATATAAACCTGATCCATAAACATATCAAAAGGATTAATAATAAAAAGGTTGCAAATTGGGTCATCACATCACTATTCATCAAAAGGAAGAAATCAAAGTCATTGGCACTTGGGGTGGGAGGTTTGTTTCGACCAAGTTTTTAAATAATAGTTGATTATATGTTTTACACTCCCTTCCCCACTTTCCTCCTCCTTGCAAACTTTAAAATTATACCACAAATATGATAGACATAATGGCTAATTTATATTTGGAAGGACATGAGGAATCATATTTGATCCGAAATGGATCAATGTATTATTTTTCATATATTTTAGTGCCCTCTCGGTAGAAAGATTGGAGGAATTGGCTTGTGGGGCCCATTTTAGGGGCAGGTCTTACTTTGTAGATTTGGGATCTGGAACCTTCCAAGGCCCATTTGATGGCTTAAACGATGTTTTTTATGGTCAAAATTTTATGGACATAGTCCATTCTCTCTCAACTTTGTTCTACACTTTGAGAGCTTTCCAGCGATGCAACTATCATGTCAATTGATGCTCAGATGAGGAATTTATACCTCCCACAAGTTGACCTATCATGTTGACCACCATGGTACTAAGTGGGTTCCACATAAGCTCTCATTACCCACACATGTGGAATTTCAAGAATATTCTATAGGGTCCAAAACCCTAACCCTAATTAAGATTTGAGGCATTCAAAATCCCTATAACTAACCCTAGATGGCTATTAGGACATTGTTAATACTAAGCCATTAGGAGAAGAAGGGGTTATGTTTTCATGGTATTATAGTATTGTTCCATAACTGAGCAAGATACATGGAGTGGATATTAGAACATAATAGAGAAAATAAGAGACCTTGTACTAGCCATACATGCCACAATGTCATCGGTAACTCCATAGATAGTACCACTTTCTTTGTATTTGCATTGCATATTGGAGAATAAAAGAGCAAAGCATAGTCCTCACTTATGCTTGGGTTTTCCCCAAAATTGGCTTTTCCCAATGTATATCTTGTGTTACTTGTGTGGATGTCTAGATGTGTTATTTTTCTCTAGTTATTTTCCTTTTAGTTTCAGTTTACTTTAGCATTTTGTGGAATTAATCTAACATGATGAACCTTAAAAGCTTCAATAAACATTGCGTAACTAAGAGTTTGTAGAAAGTTGTAATATTTGTTGTAATAAACCATTCCAGTGGAATATTCATGACAATTTAGATATTAAGATTGATGATCCTTCCAAGGAACCGGCATCATGTAACACTAAATTTTCAAGCTAGTGTACTGGAAAATTCCTCAACCGTTAAAAGTAGAGTTTCTTCCATTTTACTCTCCATTCAAGCATGGTAAAAGTGCACAGAATGAGTTCGAGAAAAATGGAAACCAATGACCAATAATGCATTATGGAAGAAGGAAATCTTAACCCTCCATCACTTTGGATAAGATAAAGGAGGAAAATAGGATCATGCATGGAGAAATAGATCTAATTAGGCTTCAAGAGGTAAAACACTTTACGAAAAAAGGCCGCTTTGAGGATGGTATGGAAGCAATGCAAGAGAATTTGCACCAGATCATGTTTAATCTACAAAACCTAGATTTGAAAATTGAACTTTTTTAAAATGTCATGAAGGAAAATGTCAAAACAAGATCCAAGCAAATTTATGAGATAAACTCTAACGTGAAAAATGAAAAATTGGTCCTCACTAGTACGTCGCAAGGGATCTTTGACTACCAAGGATTACAAGGATCATACCTAAGGCAAATCCATTGGGATTCAAAATCCTAAAAGCTTTTCTCTTCAATGAATACCAAGAAACCCCTGAAGATCTGTCCCTTCAATGTTTGTATATGGAAAAGAGTTCAATATAGATTCTTTTTCACCTTGATGGCTATTATGATTGGTAATAAACATGCACATCAATGTGTCTTACAACATAACAATGTTATTTTGCTTCTATATTGTTTTAGTTTTTTTTTTTTAATTAGATTTAACTATATCTAACAAGGTTGATAGTTATATGAATTTAATCTCTACATTTTATGAAGCTAAAACTAGCCAAGATTTTTGTTTAAAGACTAAATAAATGAAGCTTCTAAGGTTACAATAATTTTTCTCAATTACAAGGAAGAAAACAAAATACTAAAGTACCTTTTACTTTAGCCAAAAGCATTTAGATCAATTGTATTTGAAACCTCAACTTCAAAATTGGAAAATAAGCACTCAAATTATAAATATAATTCTATATTGTAAAGTAATATTCTAAAATATAATTCTATATTGTAAAATAATATTCTAAAATTTTACTTAAAAAAATAATTTTACTTATAATCAAAAACACAAAGCCAAAGATTGGAAAAAAATTAAGTCCTATAAATCATATGAACATTTTTTGAGTTTGAGTTTCCTAAACTCCCATGGAACAAAATATTAAAAGGTTGCAATGAATCATTAAATTTCATAATGCCATGCCAAAGAAGTAATAAAATTCATAATGAAAATGATTCAACATTATACTACTAAAAGATAATATAGAATATTTAAATTTTAATTCTAGTAACTAAGATGAGGATAATTTCATAAATACAAACTCATGGTTATTATGAACATCAATTACATAGAAATATATTGGATATGACTATGAGATAATGAATATATGTATGAACATATAATATGAAACAAAATAGTAAGATCTAAGAAATAAGGGAGATAAAAGATAGGAAATGATTTATAGTAAAACATCAAGGTAGACAAACATCCACAGAAGTTGGCATCTTCTTTATGTAAACTTTACAAATTACAACACTTGAGCTCTCCACACATGTTATACCACACATTACAATTGAACTTCCTTCATCTCTATTATATAGGCCAAAGAGATATGAGAACATATCCCATGATGAATGTGAGATAAACTCACTTTATAAATTATGAGTTATTGAAGAATAACATGTCTAATAGTCTAATAATGACTCATTGTGTTTACAAAATGCCTTATCATAATAACAAGTTGTACAACTATAACTGAGACCACTAGACAAACATTATAAACATTATTATATTCCCCTTTAATGTTGACTAGAGGGATAAAACACATTTGGAGGAAGATGTCAACATTCCCCCTTGATGACAAATTTGGTCATCTCCAATAGGCTGCAAAGATGAATAAAATTTTCCTCTATCATGGATTTGGTGAAGAACTTCCTATTTAGTGGGACAACGCTCTAAATGAGTAAGACCATCTGTAACCATGTCCCAAACCTAGTGAGTGTCAAGGTCAATGTGTTTGGTTTTGGAGTGATGCATTGGATTATAAGCAAGCTAAATAACAATATCATTGTCACATATCAACTCCATAGGTGCATTCCAAGCTAGTCCAAGCTCATCAAGGATATGTCGGATCCAAATTGCTTGTTTAGATGCTTCCTAAAATTCCTTATACCATGCTTCACAAGAAGAAAGAGAAAGTGTTCTCAACTTCTTACTAGACCAAGAAATGGGACCTAAACCAAGCTGAAAGACACCATGGAAAGACATCATGTAGTATATATTTTGTCAGTAGTATCTCCTACCTAATTAGAATCGTTATAGCCAAGGAATGAAATAGAACCCTTGTTAGAATAGAAAACACTATTAACTGAGAGTTCCTTGAAGATATCCAAGAATCCTTTTAGCTGTATTCCAATGCCTATCATGAGGTTTTTGCATAAACCTTGAGACCATACTAATAACAAAGTAGATATCAAACCTACTATAAGTTAGATAAATCAAACTACCAATAAGTTGACGATAGAGTGTGGCATCAATATGAGGAGATTCACAATCAAATGTTTATTTGACTCTTGACATAAATGGTGTTGGTAAAGGATTACAATCACTCATGTGAAATTGAGCTAGCAAATCCAAAGCTAGCAAATCCAAAGCATACTTATGTTGAGAAAGGAAGATCCCATCAACCATATGCCAAACCTGTAGACCTTAAAAGTAATGCAACATGCCTAAGTCCATCATTTCAAAATTATGCTTGAGATCATTATTTAAATCTTGGATTAATAAAATCTTTCTTCCTCTATGAATCAAATCATCCACATAAAGAACAACTGTGAGAACATCACCTTCAAATAATTTAACATACAAATTTGGATAATATTGACACCCCTTGAAACCACTCTTCAAGAAATGAGTATCGATTTTCTCATACCAATCCCTAAGTGCTTGTTTAAGACCATACAAGGACTTGTTCAACTTGCATACGAAATTTGAGTTTTAGAGGTGATGATCACCATATAAAAAAACACTCTTGACATCCATTTGGTGAATTTCCTAATGATGCAATAAGATAAATGATGGTTTTGATGGTGTTAATTTTAACAACTGGAGCAAAGGTTTTAGTGTAATCAATACCTTCTTTTTGTAGAAATCCTTTGACTACTAACCAAGCCTTATGCTTTTCAATTTGTCCATCTACAATAAACATTGTTTTGTAGACCCACTTACAACCAACAAGATTATTTTCAAGAAGAAGCGGGACAAGGTTCTAAGTGTGATTTTTCATCAAAGAATCATATTCAAAAACCATTGCTTTCTCCCATTATGGCTTTCCTTTACCCTCTACATAAGCGGAATGATCATCTATGTCTAACACTTTTTCCATAAAGACATTCTAATATAGTCCTACAAGCGTTGAATGGAATAACAACCTCAGAACCTACATATTCAAGTGTTTTATGTGTCCAAACAGGAAGAACGTTAGAAATGTCAGGAACAACGCTAGTTTCTTCGAAATATTTAGATGGAACACTAGAACCAACAACTGAAATAGGATCTAAGACTTCTACATTACTTGGAGGAGTTACAGGCACAGACTTAATTGAAGACTCTGGTAAATTCAAGGCAACATGAGGTTCTTTATAATCTGGAGGTGTAGAGACTTCATGGAATTGTATATCCTTACAAATGATAACATCTTGAACATATAGATCAAATAACCTCTATCATTTAGAATTCTCACTATAACCAATAAAAATGCATTTATGAGATTTGGGATCTAACTTCTTCCATTTTTCATTCGAGATATGAGCCCAACATTCACAAGTAAATACCTTGAAATAGTTAAAGCTTGGTCATCTTCCAAGGCCACTTTTCTTTAGTAACATGCAAAACTGCTTTGGTAGGAATCCTGTTCAGAATATGATTAGCACAACAAATTGCTTTAACTAAAAATCTTTTGTTTAGTGCTTTTGAATACAACATACATCTAGCCATTTCAACCAAGGTTTTGTTTTTCGATTTGGAAACTCCACTCCGTTGAGGTGTGTAAGGAACAATCCTTTAAAGTTTAATCCCATACTTGGATAAATATGCTACGAATGCATTTTTAATGTACTCCCCGTATTACCCATTCTAAGAATCTTGATGTATTTTCTAGATATATATATTTTTTCAGCTAGTGCCTTAAATTCTTGAAATACAACAAAGGCTTCACTTTTATGCTTAAAAAAATAGACCCAAGTTGTCCTACTATAATCATCAATGAAGTTATTGAAGTTAATGTCACATAATAATGGAGTCACAAGAAAACCATAGATGTCACTATGAACTAGCTGCCAATGTTCTTGGGCAAGCTAGACTTTATCCTTGTCAAAATTTTAGCTATGATGTTTGTTGAGGACACAACCTTCACAAACACCCATAGCAGAGGAAATTGGAGGTAAGCCATGTACCATCTTAGACAATAACTGCATTTTTCCAAAGTTCAAATGACCTAATCTTCCACGCCACAACTTACTTTGCTCATTAGCATGTGCAAAATAAGAATATAATGGTTGCTTGATGGTTAAAGTGCAACCGGTAAACTTAAACAAACTAGCTTCATGAGCAACAGGGTCAGATGAAACAATTTTGAAATCATTATTAATATCTTTCAGGATATATATATTAGTCCAAGCTTTAAATTTATACTTTTTTTTGACAAGGACGATAAACATAAAAGAAATTGATGGGCATGACTTCAACATGAAAAACTTATTCCGGTACACCATTAGGAACATGAATATTACCGCACCCAACTATTGAAAGAATATTACCATCGCTTATTAAAACTTTATGAGCCAAGTGCTTTTATTTTTCATAAGAAGTGAACAAGGAAGCACTACCAATCATATGAATGAAGGCACCTGAATCCAAAATCCATTCCATAGGATGGCATGGGGGGACGATTTACCTAGTTGAACAAAATAAGCAAGGAGAGCAACCTATGGTTCCTTAGTGGCTTTCTTCTTGGCTTTGGAAAGTGCATTCCACCTCTTAAAGCAATTATTTTCAACATGTATAGTTTTGTCACAATGCTTACATGGTTTCAACTCTTTCTTCTTTGAATCCCTCGTAAGGGAATCATTAAAAGCCTTATTGGAAGTACTAGAAGAATTAGGTTTGTCTCTTTTTTAGGACCTTTGCTTGGATTGATATTGTTGTGTGCCAAATAGGTTTTCCAAATAACATCTAGCCTAAAGATAATAATCTATCTTGTTCACAAATCAACCCTTTGAAAAAGTCTTCAAAATTCGATTTCATAGTTCCCTTAGACATTTCCAATGCTTTATTTCTAGTTGGTATGAACAAATCAAAGATTGGAAACAATTTCCACTCTACTTGAATAATGAGAATTGTATCATTTTTATATAATTAGAACCACAAATATTAAGCTTCTCATTACAACTTTTTAGTTCAACAAGAAATCATTCAATTCTCTTAAAGTCCTTAGGATCTAATTTATATATTTTCTTTTCTATATAATAGGCATAAATGTTATCAAAATTGTCATACATAGATGTTAAGATCTTCCATACTTCTACAAGATTATCTTCAACTTCAATATGTGTCTGTAGGGAGATAGTGTGTCCAATCAACCCTCTTGCATGTTTACAATGCTCTTTCCATATAGCCAACTCCTTGGCCTTGGCATCAGTAGGTTTCTTGATATCACCATTGACAATCTATCGTACATTCTTTCCCCCTGAGAATATCAATCATCTTATGTTTTGAGACAATAAAGTTAGAACTAGATAATTTAGGAACAATGACTACCTCAGAATTCATGATGATACTTTCCAAGAAAATTAATAAAGGAATGCAAAATGTTGACTTCAAATAAAGATTCTACCACTACACCAGTTCTGATAAAGTCGTGTTCAACCAATCGACAAGGATGTACACTGTATCACAAGCCTAAATCAAATCAACAAGGCAATATATGATTGTAAACTTCACGATAACTTAATGTGCACAACAAAGCCTTCTAAAATGGATACTTACAACAAATTGTCACAATCTCAGGTGGAATGACCCAATGAGCCAACAGTAGCACTAAATTCCCACGATTCTATGAAAAAATTCATTGAGATGCAATAACTACCAAAATGTGACAACAAGATGACTCCCAGAAAGAGGATGCAACCATGTACTTGATGTTGCACCAATATTTCAGATTAGATTTAAACTTGCAGTACTAAAAACCATCGATCTAAAGCATGCCAATTACATAAAGTTTCACAGGCCGCCCTCTTAGATGTGAGCTATAGATATATAGTTGATAGATCCAAGGGATAGGGTTGTTTCAAAGCCACTATCCTTCACCAATACTTGGTCATTGGTGACGGTGCCTCTCTCCAAATGCTCACTACCTTAATAGTTCTTCATTCCCCAATGACTCGTTTCCAATACAATCGTCCTCAAAGTTTCCCCAACGACTACGCTACCTATAGGTTATAGATGACTGGATGAGGAAACATCTGTTTAGTAGAGGAAGTGACCTAGAATGGGCCTTTTACGCTTTTGTTTTTAATAGCCGAAGCGACATCCATAATTTTGTGCTTCTTTAATAGTGCCACGGAGGAGAGTGAATTAGGTTTTGGGTTGCACGTTTCATTCCTTAGTTGCCATGATTGAACAAATCATTGTTGGATTATATGAGATATCCAAGGAACTACTGAGGACCTTCACTAATTCACTAATGATGCGTGCTTTAAGTAGATCTGAAGCAGATGGGGCATCAGCACTCTGCTAGACAACGATAAATAACCACCCAGCGACATAGCATTTAAGGATGCTACTACGGGGTTCTAAACCATTGGATTGATGAATTGTTAACATCCTATGGTTCAGAACCCTGTAGCTGCAACATTAAATGCTCTGTTGTAGGGTGGTTATTGATCGCCCTACTAGACAGTGGACGTATGTTTCAAGTTTGTACTAGGGTAAAACAAAAGCAGACAAATGCAAGAGAGATTTGAGATTTGGGTGTATTATTTATTAATCCAAATTTGTATGTTGATGTGCAAGAGAAAGTAGCTAAGTAGAGAGGATAGCCACATAGAGACACAAACCACGTACTTGTGGCAAAATCTTATTTTTTCAGGGTTGAAGGTGGAAAAAACTATTTTTTTTAGGTTTGAAGATTAAAACCTTAAAATTTTAGGTTAGGTAATATTTACCCCAAAAGAGTTTAGATTAAAACTTACAAATTTGGATAGGCTTTCAAATTCGATCTAGAGTAAACGAGGGCCAACTTTGATGAGTAGATAATCATCAATGAAGTTATTGAAGTTAATGTCACCTAATAATGGAGTCTCAAGAAAACCCTAGATGTCACTATGAACTAGCTGCCAATGTTCTTGGGCAAGCTAGACTTTATCCTTGTCAAAATTTTAGCTGTGATGTTTGTTGAGGACACAACCTTCACAAACACCCATAGCGGAGGAAATTGGAGGTAAGCCATGTACCATCTTAGACAATAACTGCATTTTTCCAAAGTTCAAATGACCTAATCTTTCATGCCACAACTTACTCTACTCACTAGCATGTGCAAAATAAGAATATAATGGTTGTTTGATGGATAAAGTGCAACCGGTAAACTTAAACAAACCAGCTTCATGAGCAACAAGGTCAGATGAAAATTTTTTGAAGTCATTATTAATATCTTTCAGGATATATATATTAGTCCAAGCTTTAAATTTATACTTTTTTTTGACAAGGACGATAAACATAAAAGAAATTGATGGGCATGCCTTCAACATGAAAAACTTATTCCAGTACACCATTAGGAACATGAATATTACCGCACCCAACTATTGAACGAATATTACCATCGCTTATTAAAACTTTATGAGCCAAGTGCTTTTATTTTTCATAAGAAGTGAACAAGGAAGCACTACCAATCATATGAATGAAGGCACCTGAATCCAAAATCCATTCCATAGGATGGCATGGGGGGACGATTTACCTAGTTGAACAAAATAAGCAAGGAGAGCAACCTATGGTTCCTTAGTGGCTTTCTTCTTGGCTTTGGAAAGTGCATTCCACCTCTTAAAGTAATTATTTTCAACATGTATAGTTTTGTCACAATCCTTACATGGTTTCCACTCTTTCTTCTTTGAAACCCTCGTAAGGGAATCATTAAAAGCCTTATTGGAAGTATTAGAAGAATTAGGTTTTGTCTCTTTTTAGGACCTTTGCTTGGATTGTTGTTGTTGTGTGCCAAATAGGTTTTCCAAATGACATCTAGCCTGAAGATAGCAATCTATCTTGTTCACAAATCAACCCTTTGAAAAAGTCCTCAAAATTCGATTTCATAGTTCCCTTAGACATTTCAAATGCTCTATTTCTAGTTGGTATGTACAAATAAAAGATTGGAAACAATTTCCACTCTACTTGAATAATGAGAATTGTATCATTTTTATATAATTAGAACCACAAATATTAAGCTTCTCATTATAACTTTTTAGTTCAACAAGAAATCATTCAATTCTCTCAAAGTCCTTAGGATCTAATTTATTAATTTTCTTTTCTATATAATAGGCATAAATGTTATCAAAATTGTCATACTTAGATGTTAAGATCTTCCATACTTCTACAAGGTTATCTTCAACTTCAATATGTGTCTGTAGGGAGACAGTGTGACCTATCAACCCTCTTGCATGTTTACAATGCTCTTTCCATATAGCCAACTCCTTGGCCTTGGCATCTGTAGGTTTCTTGATATCACCATTGGCAATCTGCCATACATTCTTTCCCCTGAGAATATCACTCATCTTATGTTTTGAGACAATAAAGTTAGAACTAGATAATTTAGGAACAATGACTACCTCCGAATTCATGATGATACTTTCCAAGAAAATTAATAAAGGAATGCAAAATGTTGACTTCAAATAAAGATTCTACCACTACACCAGTTCTGATAAAGTCGTGTTCAACCAATCGACAAGGATGTACACTGTATCACAAGCCTAAATCAAATCAACAAGGCAATATATGATTGTAAACTTCACGATAACTTAATGTGCACAACAAAGCCTTCTAAAATGGATACTTGCAACAAATTGTCACAATCTCGGGTGGAATGACCCAACGAGCCAACAGTAGCACCAAATTCCCACGATTCTATGAAAAAATTCGTTGAGATGCAACAACTACCAAAATGTGACAACAAGATGACTCCCAGAAAGAGGATGCAACCATGTACTTGATGTTGCACCGATATTTCAGATTAGATTTAAACTTGCAGTACTAAAAACCATCGATCTAAAGCATGCCAATTGCACAAAGTTTCACAGGCCGCCCTCTAAGATGTGAGCTATAGATATATAGTTGATAGATCCAAGGGTTAGGGTTGTTTCAAAGCCACTCTCCTTCACCAATACTTGGTCACTGGTGACGGTGCCTCTCTCCAAATGCTCACTACCTTAATAGTTCTTCATTCCCCAATGACTCGTTTCCAATACAATCGTCCTCAAAGTTTCCCCAACGACTACGCTACCTATAGGTTGTAGATGACTGGATGAGAAAACATCTATTTAGTAGAGGAAGCGAACTAGAATGGGCCTTTTACACTTTTGTTTTTAATAGCCGAAGCGACATCCATAATTGTGTGCCTGGTTAATAGTGTCGCGGAGGAGGGTGAATTAGGTTTTGGGTTGCATGTTTCATTCCTTAGTTGCCACGATTGAACAAATCATTGTTGGATTATATGAGATATCCAAAGAACTATGGAGGACCTTCACTAATTCACTAATGATGCGTGCTTTAAGTAGATCTGAAGTAGATGGGGCATCAGCACTCTGCTAGATAGCGATAAATAACCACCCAGTGGTAGAGCATTTAAGGATGCTACTGCGGGGTTCTGAACTGTTGGATTGATGAATTGTTAACATCCTACAGTTCAGAACCCTGTAGCTGCAACATTAAATGCTCTGCTGTAGGGTGGTTATTGATCGCCCTGCTAGACAGTGTACGTATGTTTCAAATTTCTACTAGGGTAAAACAAAAGCAAACAAATGCAAGAGAGCTTTGAGATTTGGGTGTATTATTTATTAATGCAAATCTGTATGTTGATGTGCAAGAGAAAGTAGCTAAGTAGAGAGGATAGCCACATAGAGACACAAACCACGTACTCGTGGCAAAATCTTATTTTTTTTAGGGTTGAAGGTGGAAAAAACTAAATTTTTTAGGTTTGAAGATTCAAAACCTTAAAATTTTAGGTTAGGTAATATTTACCCCAAAATAGTTTAGATTAAAACTTACAAATTTAGATAGGCTTTCAAATTCGATCAAGAGCAAACGAGGGCCAACTTTGATGAGTAGATAATCATCAATGAAGTTATTGAAGTTAATGTCACCTAATAATGGAGTCTCAAGAAAACCATAGATGTCACTATGAACTAGTTGCCAATGTTCTTGGGGAAGCTAGACTTTATCCTTGTCAAAATTTTAGCTGTGATGTTTGTTGAGGACACAACCTTCACGAACACCCATAGCGGAGGAAACTAGAGGTAAGCCATGTACCATCTTAGACAATAACTGCATTTTTCCAAAGTTCAAATGACCTAATCTTTCATGCCACAACTTACTCTACTCACTAGCATGTGCAAAATAAGAATATAATGGTTGTTTGATGGATAAAGTGCAACCGGTAAACTTAAACAAACCAGCTTCATGAGCAACAAGGTCAGATGAAAAATTTTTGAAGTCATTATTAATATCTTTCAGGATATATATATTAGGCCAAGCTTTAAATTTATACTTTTTTTTTACAAGGACGATAAACATAAAAGAAATTGATGGGCATGCCTTCAACATGGAAAACTTATTCCAGTACACCATTAGGAACATGAATATTACCGCACCCAACTATTGAACGAATATTACCATCGCTTATTAAAACGTTATGAGCCAAGTGCTTTTGTTTTTCATAAGAGGTGAACAAGGAAGCACTACCAATCATATGAATGAAGGCACCTAAATCCAAAATCCATTCCATAGGATGGGATGGGGGGATGATTTGCCTAGTTGAACAAAATAAGCAAGGAGAGCAACCTATGGTTCCTTAGAGGCTTTCTTCTTGGCTTTGGCAAGTGCATTCCACCTCTTAAAGCAATTATTTTCAACATGTATAGTTTTGTCACAATGCTTACATGGTTTCCACTCTTTCTTCTTTGAAGCCCTCGTAAGGGAATCATTAAAAGCCTTATTGGAAGTATTAGAAGAGTTAGGTTTTGTCTCTTTTTAGGACCTTTGCTTGGATTGTTGTTGTTGTGTGCCAAATAGGTTTTCCAAATGACATCTAGCCTGAAGATAGCAATCTATCTTGTTCACAAATAAACCCTTTACAAAAGTCTTCAAAATTCGATTTCATAGTTCCCTTAGACATTTCAAATGCTCTATTTCTAGTTGGTATGAACAAATCAAAGATTGGAAACAATTTCCACTCTACTTGAATAATGAGAATTGTATCATTTTTATATAATTAGAACCACAAATATTAACCTTCTCATTATAACTTTTTAGTTCAACAATAAATCATTCAATTCTCTCAAAGTCCTTAGGATCTAATTTATATATTTTATTTTCTATATAATAGGCATAAATGTTATCAAGATTGTCATACTTAGATGTTAAGATCTTCCATACTTCTACAAGATTATCTTCAACTTCAATATGTGTCTGTAGGGAGACAGTGTGACCAATCAACCCTCTTGCATGTTTACAATGCTCTTTCCATATAGCCAACTCCTTGGCCTTGGCATCTGTAGGTTTCTTGATATCACCATTGGCAATCTGCCATACATTCTTTCCCCTGAGAATATCAATCATCTTATGTTTTGAGACAATAAAGTTAGAACTAGATAATTTAGGAACAATGACTACCTCCGAATTCATGATGATACTTTCCAAGAAAATTAATAAAGGAATGCAAAATGTTGACTTTAAATAAAGATTCTACCACTACACCAGTTCTGATAAAGTCGTGTTCAACCAATCGGCAAGGATGTACACTGTATCACAACCCTAAATCAAATAAACAAGGCAAGATCTGATTGTAAACTTCAGGATAACTTAATGTGCACAACAAAGCCTTCTAAAATGGGTACTTACAACAAATTGTCACAATCTTAGGTGGAATGACCCAATGAGCCAACAGTAGCACCAAATTCCCACGATTCTATGACAAAATTCGTTGAGATGCAACAACTACCAAAATGTGACAACAAGATGACTCCCAGAAAGAGGATACAACCACGTACTTGATGTTGCATCGATATTTCAGATTAGATTTAAACTTGCAGTACTAAAAACCATCGATCTAAAGCATGTCGATTGCACAAAGTTTCACAGGCCGCCCTCTTAGATGTGAGCTATAGATGTATAATTGATAGATCCAAGGGCTAGGGTTGTTTCAAAGCCCCTCTCCTTCACCAATACGTGGTCACTGGTGACGGTGCCTCTCTCCAAATGCTCACTACCTTAACAATTCTTCATTCCCCAATGACTCGTTTCCAATACAATCGTCCTCAAAGTTTCCCCAATGACTACGCTACCTATAGGTTGTAGATGACTGGATGAGAAAACATCTGTTTAGTAGAGGAAGCGACCTAGAATGGGCCTTTTACGCTTTTGTTTTTAATAGTCGAAGCGACATCCATAATTGTGTGCTTGGTTAATAGTGTCGCGAAGGAGGGTGAATTAGGGTTTGGGTTGCATGTTTCATTCCTTAGTTGCCACAATTGAACAAATCATTGTTGGATTATATGAGATATCCAAAGAAATATGGAGGACCTTCACTAATTCACTAATGATGCGTGCTTTAAGTAGATCTGAAGTAGATGGGGCATCAGCACTCAGTTAGATAGCGATAAACAACCACCCAGCGGTAGAGCATTTAAGGATGCTACTGTGGGGTTCTGAACTGTTGGATTGATGAATTGTTAACATCCTACAGTTTAGAACCCTGTAGATGCAACATTAAATGCTTTGTTGTAGGGTGGTTATTGATAGCCCTGCTAAACAGTGGACGTATGTTTCAAATTTGTACTAGGGTAAAACAAAAGCAAACAAATGCAAGAGAGCTTTGAGATTTGGGTGTATTATTTATTAATGCAAATCTGTATGTTGATGTGCAAGAGAAAGTAGCTAAGTAGAGAGGATAGCCACATAGAGACACAAACCATGTACTCATGGCAAAATCTTACTTTTTTTAGGGTTGAAGGTGGAAAAAACTAAATTTTTTAGGTTTGAAGATTCAAAACCTTAAAATTTTAGGTTAGGTAATATTTACCCCAAAACAGTTTAGATTAAAACTTACAAATTTTGATAGGCTTTCAAATTCGATCTAGAGCAAACGAGGGCCAACTTTGATAAGTAGATAATCATCAATGAGGTTATTGAAGTTAATGTCACCTAATAATGGGGTCTCAAGAAAACCATAGATGTCACTATGAACTAGCTGCCAATGTTCTTGGACAAGCTAGATTTTATCCTTGTCAAAATTTTAGTTGTGATGTTTGTTGAGGACACAACCTTCACAAACACCCATAGTGGAGGAAATTGGAGGTAAGCCATGTACCATCTTAGACAATAGCTGCATTTTTCCAAAGTTCAAATGACCTAAGCTTTCATGCCACAACTTACTTTGCTCATTAGCATGTGCAAAATAAGAATATAATGGTTGTTTGATGGATAAAGTGCAACCGATAAACTTAAACAAACCAACTTCATGAGCAATAGGGTCAGATGAAACAATTTTGAAATCATTATTAATATCTTTCAGGATATATATATTAGGCCAAGCTTTAAATTTATACTTTTTTTTTACAAGGACAATAAACATAAAAGAAATTGATGGACATGCCTTCAACATGAAAAACTTATTCCAGTACACCATTAGGAATATGAATATTACCGCACCCAACTATTGAAAGAATATTACCATCGCTTATTAAAACTTTATGAGCCAAGTGCTTTTATTTTTCATAAGAGGTGAACAAGGAAGCACTGCCAATCATATGAATGAAGGCACCTTAATCCAAAATCCATTCCATAGGATGGGATGGGGGGATGATTTACCTAGTTGAACAAAATAAGCAAGGAGAGCAACCTATGGTTCCTTAGTGGATTTTTTCTTGGCTTTGGCAAGTGCATTCCACCTCTTAAAGCAATTATTTTCAACATGTATAGTTTTGTCACAATGCTTACATGGTTTCCACTCTTTCTTTTTTGAAGCCCTCGTAAGGGAATCATTAAAAGCCTTATTGGAAGTACTAGAAGAAATAGGTTTTGTCTCTTTTTTAGGACCTTTGCTTGGATTGATGTTGTTGTGTGCCAAATAGGTTTTCCAAATAACATCTAGCCTGAAGATAGCAATCTATCTTGTTCACAAATCAACCCTTTGCAAAAGTCTTCAAAATTCGATTTCATAGTTCCCTTAGACATTTCAAATGCTCTATTTCTAGTTGGTATGAACAAATCAAAGATTGGAAACAATTTCCACTCTACTTGAATAATGAGAATTGTATCATTTTTATATAATTAGAACCACAAATATTAAGCTTCTCATTATAACTTTTTAGTTCAACAAGAAATCATTCAATTCTCTCAAAGTCCTTAGGATCTAATTTATATATTTTCTTTTCTATATAATAGGCATAAATGTTATTAAAATTGTCATATATAGATGTTAAGATCTCCCATACTTCTACAAGATTATCTTCAACTTCAATATGTGTATGTAGGGAGACAATGTGAACAATCAACCCTCTTGCATGTTTACAATGCTCTTTCCATATAGCCAACTCCTTGGCCCTGGCATCTATAGGTTTCTTGATATCACCATTGACAATCTGCCATACATTCTTTCCCCTGAGAATATCAATCATCTTATGTTTCGAGACAATAAAGTTAGAACTAGATAATTTAAGAACAACGACTACCTCCGAATTCATGATGATACTTTCCAAGAAAATTAACAAAGGAATGCAAAATGTTGACTTCAAATAATCATTCTACCGCTACACCAGTTCTGATAAAGCCGTGTTCAACCAATCGTTAAGGATGTACACTGTATCACAACGCTAAATCAAATCAACAAGGCAAGATATGATTGTAAACTTCAGGATAACTTAATGTGCACAACAAAGCCTTCTAAAATGGATACCTACAACAAATTGTCACAATCTCAGGTGGAATGACCCAACGAGCCAACAACAGCACCAAATTCCCACGATTCTATGACAAAATTCGTTGAGATGCAACTACCAAAATGTGACAAAAAGATGACTCCCAAAAAGAGGATGCAGCCATGTACTTGATGTTGCACCGATATTTCAGATTAGATTTAAACTTGCAGTACTAAAAACCATCGATCTAAAGCATGCCAATTGCACAAAGTTTCACAGGCCGCCCTCTTAGATGTGAGCTATAGATATATAATTGATAGATCCAAGGGCTAGGGTTGTTTCAAAGCCACTCTCCTTCACCAATACGTGGTCACTGGTGATGGTGCCTCTCTCCAAATTCTCACTACCTTAACAGTTCTTCATTCCCCAATGACTCGTTTCCAATACAATCGTCCTCAAAGTTTCCCCAACGACTACGCTACCTATAGGTTGTAGATGACTAGATGAGAAAACCTCTGTTTAGTAGGGGAAGCGACCTAGAATGGGCCTTTTACGCTTTTGTTTTTAATAGCCGAAGCAACATCCATAATTGTGTTCTTGTTTAATAGTGCCGCGAAGGAGGGTGAATTAGGGTTTGGGTTGCACGTTTCATTCCTTAGTTGCCACGATTGAACAAATCATCGTTGGATTATATGAGATATCCAAGGAACTACGAAGGACCTTCACTAATTCACTAATGATGCGTACTTTAAGTAGATCTGAAGTAGATGGGGCATCAGCATTATGCTAGATAGCGATAAATAACCACCCAGCGGCAGAGCATTTAAGGATGCTTCTGCGGGGTTCTGAACCATTGGATTGATTAATTGTTAACATCCTATGATTCAAAACCCTGTAGCTACAACATTAAATGCTCTTTTGTAGGGCAGTTATTGATCGCCCTACTAGACAGTGGACGTATGTTTCAAGTTTGTACTAGGGTAAAACAAAAGTAGACAAATGCAAGAGAGCTTTGTGATTTGGGTGTATTATTGATTAATGCAAATATGTATGTTGATGTGCAAGAGAAAGTAGCTAAGTAGAGAAGATAGCCACATAGAGACACAAACCACGTACTCATGGCAAAATCTTATTTTTTTAGGGTTGAAGGTGGAAAAAACTAAATGTTTTAGGTTTGAAGATTAAAACCTTAAAATTTTAGGTTAGTTAATATTTACCCCAAAAGAGTTTAGATTAAAACTCACAAATTTATATAGGCTTTCAAATTCGATCTAGAGCAAACGAGGGCCAACTTTGATGATTAGATAATCAATTTGGATTGATTTTCATGCTCCGGATACAATGACAATGCCAAATCTGATGAGTAGATAGTCAATTTGGATTGATTTTCATGCTCCAAATACAATGGCAATGCCAAATCTGGTGAAAACTGCAAAAAATGAAAAATACTAAGCAATGATCCAGAACTATTTTGCAGATCTACTAAAGAGGGACCCAAAAGACAACTCTGAAGTGGTGGACTAGTAGATACGATCTACTAGTATTTGATGCAAAAGAAATTCAATATGGAATTTTATCCGAGTTAGATCTTTGCAACATGCTTTGATAGGGCCAAATTTGATTAGTAAATAGTCAATTTTGATTGATTTTCATGCTTTGGATACAATGGCAATGCCAAATCTAATGAAAATTGTTTAGAAAATGAAAACAACTAAGCAATGATCAAAATTTATTTTGCAAGTCTATTAAAGAAGGGCCCAAAAAGCAAATCTAAAGTGGTGGACTAATAGATATGAAGATCTATTATTGTTTGATGCAAAAGAAAATCAATATAGAATTTTATCTAAGGATTTAGATCTTGGCAATATGCTCTGATACTATATAAGATCAAGAACATATGCATGAACTTATAACCACAAGATCTAACATGTTTAAACTCCTATGGGAAGCATCAAAACAAAACAATAGGAATTAAGAAAACAAGAAAGGCGAGAGAATGAGACAAGATTTACGTGGTAAAATCCAAAGGTAGAGAAACATCCATGGAAGCAAGGCTTCTATTCATCAAGTAAGCTCTCCAAATTATAACACTTGAAATCTTCACACATGCATACACTACACATTACAATCGAGCATTCTTCACCTCTATTATATAGTCTAGAGGGATAGGAGAACATATCCTATGATGAATGTGGGATAGACTCACTTTATAAATTAGCGAGTAGAATAACATGCCCAATACTTATAATGACTTGTTGTGTTTATAAAATGCCTTATCATAATGCCTAGCTGTACAATTGTAAATGAGACCACTAGACAAACATTATACACATTCTTAAAATGTCTTTGTTGTTGACTAGACTTTCTAACAAAAGAACAAAAATTCCTCTTTTAAGTTGAATTGAGGATATTCTCAATTACTATTAAAGCACACACAACATAAGTAATTAGATATCAAATATTGAATCTTTCATTCCAAATAAATTACATAAAAAGAGTCTCAAAACACAAGAAATAATGCATTCAAAATAGTAAGATCGAGCTTTTAGAGACTTTCAAGGTGTTAAGATATTTAATTGTCACCCTTGTTTTGCAGACATGTAAAATCTCTAGCTGGACGCGCTATAAGAAATTGGTGTTTATATTTGAAATCTATTGACATTAAATACCCCACCAATGAAGTCTTCATTTAGTTATGAAGCTGATGGAATGTGAGGTGCCTATTAAGTTTTCATTTCCTCAAATACACAAATAATTGGCTAAGGCTAATTGCAACTCTTACGTGACTTGGATGGAATCATACCCACTACCCCAGTCTTCATTTAATTCTGAAGCCGATGGCATGTGAGGTACCTATTAAGTTTTCATTTCCTCAAATACACAAATAATTGGCTTTAGGGCTAATTGCAACTCTTACGTGACTGGGATGGAATCATACCCACTACCCCATTTGTGGTAACTTAGCTAAACAAAAGTGTTTGTGTCAATGGTTCACCCATTGAAGGCCATCACTTGGATAAGTGGGTCGTTTGTGCTGCTTAGCCTTTTCCAATGAATTATGATGCTTCCATTACGTTTAAAGAAATCACTCTAAACAAAACAACGTTTTACCAATGTTCAAGTTAACAAATCATAGTTGTTTTAACAAGGCATTCAATTGCTGTAAATACCACACCTTGACGACAAACATTTCAGTGCTTCTATTAAGTAAAAAGAAACGACCTGGAAAAAAATCTCCAATGCTCTAGTTAAAAGGATCATAAAATGTTTTTACAAAGCATTCAATACCTATAAAATACCATACACCCTGCCAAGTACTCACGACAAATATTTTAGTGCTCCCTAAATGATTGGTCATTGGTCATGTTACAGTGGATTAGAAACTTTGACTAAACGAAAGAGGCACACAATCACTAAATAGCTTCGCTTTCCATAATAAAGGAAAAAAAATTGTCAAATTTAAAATAAATAAAATAAAAAATAAACTTGAAAGACATCTAATTCCTCTATGCACAAAAAAATGCGTAACAAAGGGTATGACAAAAAAGAATAAACCACCTTAAAAATCTAAATATCAAAACCCAATAAAATGCCATAACTTGTAAGCATAAAACAAAATAGTCATTGGCACTTCGTAAATAAAATAATAAATAGTACATGATCTTTATATTTACGTTAACCGTATCAATCTGAATTTCCAAAAATTGATATTATGAAACTTTCCATCAAATAATTTATTCATGGAATACATAGACATTGGTTATGTATTCTTATTTGGAATCTTTTGGGGTACTCTGTACGTCAGAATGTATGTTTAATATTCTAAGTATAGTAATCTGATCCCATAAGTAGACATTTGTCCCAGCTTCTGTGCTCCTTGAGCTCTATTGACTCACTAGTGGATAAAAATTGCTATATGAGAACTTATAAGCCTACTCAAAGATAATATTCCAAAATTGCTCAGCTCTCCAAAATGAAAAGGTGTCTATGACAACCCTTCTTCATACAAGATATAGTCATTTGGCACAAGAATACACTACATTTGCATCCAAGAGATTAACTTTTCAAGGCAAACAATTTGTTGTTTAAAAACTGTGCAAAAACAAAGTGTGTAAAAGCACACAATTATATTCGATATCCTTCAGCACGAGAGTTTGGATTCTTATGAAATAAATGCAGCATGTTAGAAAAATTAAAATTGATTATTCCAAAAAGATCGGGGATCTGCTTTATTAAATAACACCATAGTAAAAACCATCCGTGAAAAGGATTTTGCACATCATAAGATGTGATTTGCCCAAAGTTCGTGTCCTTCAGTAAAAAAGAAATACGTTTCATGGAGGATTTACTTCATTTAAAAGTTATCTTATTACAATATCAATATGGCTTCGGACTTCAATTCATAATATGTTCCGCTCACTTTGTTATCAATAAACCTCCATCTTCGTTCAAATCCTTTTATTTCCTCTAAAATCATCTGTTTATTTACTTACAGTAACACTTTGTGTTACAGTCACAACAGCTGTAGAAAGAATGTGAATACTTTAACTGTGATACAAAGGCTATCCATCATATTCTATCTCGGTGCTGAACATAAGATGCCGCGTGAGGATACTCCATCCTTCGATCTACAAAGCCACCCTTATATTGTTCTTTGACATGCAGACTATTAGAATGGTAACATAAATACTATTCACGAGAAGCAGTACTGTATAAACCTGACAAACCTTGGTGGTGATAAGATACCATGGTGGGAACTTCATCCTTGAGTTACAGATCCATCCTTATCTTGTATGCAAACTATGGGAAACATTAAAATTGAACGCACTGCACATAAATTAAAATGTACCCCAATGTTTCCTTACGTAAAGGCAGACAAATATCTAGAACCTAGTTCACTAGGATAAAATCACAAGGAGGTATGCTCTAATCAGCCTCAAATAGTTGTAAGAGCCAAAATTGGCGTTACACTTTGCCCCACCAATAGAAAGAAAGATTTGAGAGTTTAAAACTATCTAAATAGAAAGTTAAAGATGTCCCTCAAAGAGATAATGCCTTCAACACGGTTGCTACCAGCTTCCACGCATATAAGCCGCCGTACACCTAAAGCCCATCCCACCAAGAAACAACCACCAAATACAACGCTTAACTATCAGAACAATTTAATATCATTTCAAATAGTAATTCTGGAATCAAGGACAAATTCTGCAAAAGCAAAAGGCAGATGAGATTAAGGGCTCTACCAGGAACAGCTAACTGTTCCATGACCATTTGAAGGGTGTCAGAGCGTAGACACATATGGCAACGTACTCCAGGGGAAATCCCATCTTGAGATGACTGCAGAGCCTGTAGTTCCAAAACAAAAGAAACAATCAAGGAACTTTCTCCTGTTGCTAAAGTATACAACAATAGAAAATCATAGAAACGGATAATTAACTACTAATAAAAATATCCAACTAATATATGTCATGTCTCAAATTTTTGCCCTCCAATTCAACTATCCAGCAAGATTGTAAGAAGGCATGACATGTGAAATCCAAGGATGCACAAAAACGAATAAAAGATAAAATTACCAGCTATTTAAAGCTTGTAAAATCCATGGAGTCTTTATCAAAACTTAAGCATGCAGTCAAAGTTACACAAACCATGGGTCTGATCAGAATCAGCAGGACAATCTAGTGCGGGTGCAACACTCGTCCGATGATTAGGAATCGGGGAATCAGAACCCTAACCCAATTTTTTTATAAATATATATTTAAATTACAATGAGCTTGTTAAGTACAAGTCCTATAGCAATGCCAGATGGCATGACTGGTTACCCAGGCAGTCTGGTAGATGTCATGGCACGATAAGGACACTGCAATTAAAGTTGTGGTGAGGCTGGTTATCATGATGATACAAATTGCTGATGCTGATATCCAGGAAATAAATTAATAATGTAAGTTTTCTGAGAATTTCAACCACCCGGTTTCAATGTCAAAATTTCAAGGTTTAATGCCCAACCCAGTTTTCATGTTGGCTGGAAATTTCACTATATTTTCAGACAAATAAAACACTGCTGAAACTCACTTTTAATGACAAAAATTAAATGATAAATGCACACCATAAATTTCAGACTCAGAGATTTTTTTGGCAAACTTGCCCAGGAAAAACCCACAAGGGGAAAACCTGTTTGGAGAGAGATTTTTATTTCTTTAGCAAAATATAGAATAGCAATTACAGTAGAAAATACAACTTATCTCCACCGCAATAAATGCACCCAGAAGCTTCCTCGATTTCTGTGCCTGCTTCTCGATTTCTGTGCCAACTACAGAAACTCGTTTTCTGTGCCTGCTGCTCGATTTCTGTGCCTGCTTCTCGATTTCTGTGCCAACTACAGAAACTCGTTTTCTGTGCCTGCTGCTCGATTTCTGTGCAGAAACAGAACCTAAAAATTTGTGCAGTAAGTACAGTCTGTACAAACTTACGGCCCTCGAAAAAAGTGCCTGAAACTTTCCACGAAACTCGTGCCCTCAATAACTGCTGTACGGCTTCCTCGGGATGTGTGCTGATTCTAAATCTCTTTGCCTCGAAAACTGAGCTGTCTCGAAATTCGTGCTGCAGAAAAAAAACTTGTTGCCTGGAAATTCGTGCTCCTTCTCTCTCAGCTCTCTCCTTCACTCACTTCTCAAAAGTTAGTCTCTTTTGCCTTTCCCTTGCTTTTTGATTGAAACACTAGGTAAGTGAGGGGCCATCTAATCCAATGGCTGAGATTAGATCAGATGGGTGGATGAGATGAGATTAAATGCTCTCATAAAAATTAAATTCACTCATTCACTTAAATTTATCAAAAGTGACTTGAATCACTAAAGTCACATTAAATGCTCATCTCAAGTCATTTAATGCAAGGGTCACTTTATTTCCCCTTTTAAGTGACTAAGGCAAAAGTCACCTAAGGGAACACTTTCCTAGGTACAAAAATCAACAAATAATCTACGAATTTGAGAAATCTGAATTAAATCTTAAATCTGCCAGAATTCTGTCAGAGGGAACAAATCCTATTTTAGGAAATGGATCTGATTCAAAATACACAAAAAACCCAAGAATCCAATATGGATCTGACATTCCCCGATTCCGAGGAGATTCAGAGGCGGGTGCAGGGTGTCCTGAGATGAATCCAGTAACTATGCATGTGGTAGTCACAATAATACCAAAACCACCTTATGAGTTGGTAGTCACGAGTCACAATAATACTTTGAATATACAGAGCAACAGGGGAGTTCAGTTCAAAGCTTATTTGATGCAAGTCTGGTCAGAAACATTTACATTGGCCTACTGATTTACTTGTAAAGTCATAACATGGTCATCTCAATAAAGACACAACATTACCATGTGAGCACTACTTTAGTGAGTTCTATTTCTATATATATTTCCATTCTAATAGGAAGCACTTTAAAATGGTCGTCTTCGAGAAATTTGAAGCAATGGGTTTCACAAAAGGAAACAAATAATTGTCTGAAAAGGACTTTCAAGCAGTGGGTCGCATTCGAAAGCAAATAAAACATACTTCCATATGGCCCTGTGTTGAGTTCTAATCTTGGGCATAACAAGTCTAGTGGTCACAAACAAGTTTTTCAGTTTTCTTTATAAAAATTATTCAGTTCATTTAAATTACCGCCTGAGCCCAAGCTGCAGACAAACAAACTGACTAGGACATCATAATAAAATTCAGAATCACAATGGAGGTTTAATCCATACTCCAAGGTACTAGCAACCAGACCCTGGAAATTAGATTCTTAAGAGTGACACATTTCCTGGTAAATGCAAGCCCAAGTTGCAGATAAACAAACTGACTAGGACATCATAATGCAATTCAGAATCACAATGGAGGTTTAAACATACTCCAAGGTACTAGCAACCAGACCCTAGGTGAATTAGATTCTCAAGAGTGACACATTTCCTGGTAAATGCAATAAAGTTCACCATGATTTCAAAATGCTTAAATTTATTGAGTCTGCAAAAATGGATGACAATTGAATTTCAACTTAAGTACTAAAATATATCATTTGCCTTTCAGCTGTTTGGAAACTCTCATACAGAACAAGTCGGTTCTAAAAATGCAGAGGAGTCAATAAAGAAGCTTGTGTTAGAGACACTACAAACTAGCTGTATAGATTGTCTCAAAGCAACCTCCAATGCCTTGAAACCAATTAAAGCATAAGTTATATGAGTATAGTTTTCATCTGATTCAAATTCAAGGCAGCAAATGAATCCAATCATTTGTGTCCCCAGATTTGTGGCAAGACTGGCAGTATAAGCCTATTGTAGGATTTCCTTGACGAGTCATGTATATGTTTTCCATGGAGGTATATACAAATTACAAACTTCTTCATTGGTATTGTCCATAAAACTAAATTTGTCCATTTTGTGTAAACACTTATTTCAACTGAAATATTATTGCATATGAAAAATCAATGACACTGGGCCATACAGGAGGAGGCTGGGCGACCATATCTGCACAAACAATCTAAAATTCAGATTCCATGAGATCCTGACTACCAAATCAATAGACAAAGGTTTCTAGAAGACACTTCAGGCAAAGATGGGATGATTATCTCTTTAACTAATAACAGCTATAGTTTATGAGCAAATTTTAAATCAGAGAATCAGTTTATCCAGATTTTAACATTTTGGTTTGTTTAAACTTTATTTTAGTATCAGACTTCAGTTCAGGAGGTAAAAGATATATCATCATAACAGTTCATAAGCTCAGAATATTCTGAATAGGTTACCGTAACATTTTTACACTTCATCAAACAAGTAACGACATTCTAGGGGAAAATATCTCTCAAGCCATTTAGCCTGAAATGCAGTGAGATATAAGATACTTACTCTGTGAATGGTCAACTCATTAAGCCTCACTCGTACATACAATTTGTCCTTTGCCAAAGCTGTAACGTCACTGTAACATGTAATCACCCAAAAGGGAACAAGAATTTGGGTATAAGAAAGGATATCCAACAGACAAATAAGATATCCCTAAGAAGCAAACAAAAATAACTCTGCCTTCCTTGACTACACAATTATTTGAGTCATTTCCTTCACCAGAAAATTATTTTTTCAAATATTAATCATAATGAGCTTAAAAACTTTTCACAAAAAAGCATGCAGCATCAATGATCATTTTCTTCCAACAGCTATTCCCTGGAGTAGAAGACAGCAAAAGAAGTAAATTCCTTGCCTTCTGGCATATATATCCAGCAATGAACCATTGTCATCAACAATAGGGATTGCACTTACGCGAGCTGCACACAGGGAAACTAAACCAATTAGATTCTACACTAGTATATGCAAATGGAAAATAGTTGACACAATACAATTCTTTATTATTTGACTTGATCCTCACATGACAGTGACATATTAATGGAAATTAAAAGATAATGTTATAAAGAATACATGCAAACAAGCATGCAAAAAAGGTAGGAGATTTGAACATTGGCTCATAAGTAGGTGATGATTTTCTTTAGACATACAGTACTAAGTGCCGGTGGAAAAACATTGCATTGATAAGAGTCCCTTGTTTAGTTCATTAACCCCCACAGATAATTGTCACATAATAATCATCTACATAATGTAATATCAGTGGATGCAAGTAATACAAGCACACAAACAAACAAGAAAAGACATGACCCAAGTCACTTCATGTTTGATATCAGCAACAATGAAATTCAGGAAGAAAAACATTCATGCAAAAAATATGACAATTTGCCATTAAGTTTGACAGAGTTAAGCAAATCTTGTTATCACTTCATATAAACATGTTAGAACATCATATATTGTTCCAAAACATGTCAAATCAATATATATGTTTTTTAAACTTTTCTAAGGATCAACAAAAACATAAATGAGTTGTATTTATTTTTAAAGAATTTTATGAAAAGAAATTTCCTGGTCTTTAAATTTCCCACCAGATTTGAAATTACCAATAAATCTGAAACTTGCATGAAAGTCTCCATCAAATTCACTATTTCTTTGTTGGAGTATTAACACTCCAGTGATAACATCAGGAGATATGTCAATAGTCACACTAGTGTGACAGATATTGAGTGATAAAATTGACGTCTAGGTAGTTGGGAAGTTGATAGCCCAACTACCAGCCACATGAATAAAGGAATATCAAACTTGGCGTATGTTAAGATTTAGTACATGATGAGCAGATCTGCACTCCAACAAAAACCCTAAGTTAGTAAACTGAAATTGAGTTTACTCCTATCAAAACATCGGATAAACGAATGCTAGATCTACAAATAAATCGATCTGAAAATCAGAACAGCAAACTACAATTCCAGCAACCAATCACACCATTCTCTATTAACGGAAAGAAAGAATTACAATGCAATAAGCTCAAAACTCTAACCATCTCAGTGGTGAATCCTGCCTTTCTTGTCTAGACTAAGAAGATGCCAGGGTTATGTTAACCCCCAATTGTGCTTACGCTACTGGAGGGTTGAGATTCCATTTCCAAGTGCATCCAGACATTGACATCGATCAGAGCCTATTCCAAAGTTAGTTTCACCAAAGTCCTAGAAAACTGCTATGCTTGGCAGTTTGCCTTTTTCTAGGAGCCCGTGATCCAGGGGCCTGCATGACAAATATTATTCATATATTCATGCTCCTTGTAAAAAAGCTAGTCCAGTTAGACTATTTTTTCTTTTTTCCAGAAGATGGACTGATGCTACCTCCCTTCATGATCAAACTCTCTTGCCTTTTGCTCAAAACTCTAATTGTCTAACCATCTCAATGGTGTATGTTGCCTTTCTTTTATAGACTAAGAAGAGGCTAGGGTTAACAATGAAGAATGAATCCACGTGGCCTAGAATAGAGCACCCACTATGAGAGGCTAAATCTATATGCATACATGTGCCTCCAGTTATCACAGATTTTGTAGGAGGGATTTACTCCTCATTTTTGCTAGAGCAGACCAGATTTTTCAGCAGTCCATGACATTGAGCACCAGAGACAGATCATCAGTTGCAGATGGAAGGGATTCATTTTTGAGATTATAGATGGATCAGTTGAGTGGGAAGAGTTTCAGAGTAGGGCCCCAGGTCATCTACCGACCTGTTTTGGGATCCCTTGTTAAATTTCTAGTTCAGATCTGGTTAGCAGTCTTCAAATAATTTGCAATTATTAAGTGAAACACACTGAACTTTAACAAATTATGCAGCAGAAAAAACTCAGAAAATCATCACACCATTTGACACATTGATTTACCCTGGAAACCTCAGTCCCTCGGGAAAAACCAGCAAATGTTTGTCTTCTTATTGCAGGATTTGATTACAATAGCACAACAGTAGTCCTCCGTATACACTCTCCGGATTTGGACCAAACACCCAGGAAGATACTCCAAATCCTCTCTGCAAGCTAGACAGACAAACCCTAGATCCACCCTAGATCCACCCTAGATCTAGACTGCTCACTACAAAAGGAAATCCGTCTCTTGCAACTGTGATGCTGACCGCTATAGAAGATCTCATTTTCTCCTATGACTGTGATGTTGAACTCGTTCCTTTTATAATCTCACACTCATTCAAATACCATGGACCAATACCATGGGCCGTCCAATATCATAGGCCTACTAAAACCATTTACATGAGGTGTTATAAATCCACCTTTACAATATATGCCTAGAAATCACCTCGGCTGCTTCTATGTTGCTAGACACCCCCAACGTAGAAATACCTGCCCAGCTACAAAAACTAACATCCCTTGCCATACATTTTGGAACCTTGCATACAGTGGATTTCTTCACTACTGGACAAAGGATTGGATTTCGACTTACAGAGCTTCACATTGTGCCTATGATGTATCCTAGATTCCTACATTTTACAGCTATGTACCATAAATTGTGTCCTGCGGATATTTTATGGGTTGTTATATGTGATATTGATGGGCTAACTTGCATTAGGATTTATTTTATAACTTGTAATTATTTGATAAGTATGATGAGTAGGACATTAGCATAGCATCACATTTTGTGCTAGTTTGTGTGTTATATACATGTTCTCTGGAAAGTCTCCACAGTGTTGCTTAGACCAGCCTAGATCCAAATCCTAGGCTCTATCAAGCGCCGAGAGGGATCAAATCTCCCCAGGTGCAAACCTCTCATTGAAGAGCTCCTTGAGTGCAATACCTAAGTCACCTAATCCTAAGCTCTAAAGTCTCTAGTTTAAGTCTCATATTTACTTTTTACTTTGTATTATTCTTTTTTGTTTATGGTTACTTTGTATTATTCTTTTTTGTTTATGGCCGACATAATATTTATAATTTTTACTTTGTATTATTATTTTTTGTTTACTTTGTATTATTTTGTTACTCGACAAACACTCAAAAAACACTCTAAAGTCTCATATTTACTCTTTACTTTGTATTAAAAGTAAAAAGTAAAGTCTCTAGTTGAGTCTCATATTTACTTTTTACTTTGTCTTACTCTTTTTTGTTTATGGCGGACATAATATTTACCACCTAATCCTAACCTCTAAAGTCTCTAGTTTAAGTCTCATATTTACTTTTTACTTTGTATTATTCTTCTTTGTTTATGGCCGACATAATATTTATTACTTTTTACTTTGTATTATTCTTTTTTTGTTTACTTTGTAATATTTTGTTACTCGATAAACACTCAACAAACACTCGACTAACAAGATCTCCCCCATACTGGGCTGTAGAGCGCCTCTCAGCGCAATCATTACCTGACCCTTTGGTTTCGCATGTTGACCTTGCCCCTTCCCTTTTCCACGCATTCACCTTGCATGAAACAATTCCCTGTTGATCCAAATACAACTAAGTGACTCAAGGACATTGCCCCTCTATGACCTCTTTGTTAGGATGGCAAATTACATACATAGTACAAACTCTTCACACTTGCTCTCAGGGTTTCCACAACACTTTTTAATACAAATATACATGTTTCTGTCCAAAAAAAGTAAAACACAAGTTGCGCTAAGAAAAATATAGAACTTCTCTAACCCTTGTGCTTTTCCTAAATTAAGAATCGTGCCTAACTACAAATTAAAAAAAATCACTTTGTAAATACAAAAAGCATGCCCCTGACAAAGATAGCAAACCTACTAAAGATGGCACATGCACGAGCCTTAACAACATATGCTTCTTAATTGTTGTTGCACGCCAAAGAAAACAAAAAAAAACACCAAAAGAGTGCATCTTGCTCCTAAACCCTAATCCTACGATCTACCCTATTTAAAGTCGAAGACACCCTCTAATAGTTTTGTGTTTTCTTCCGATGAATGGAATTTCATCACAATGGAACCACAAAACAAATGGGAAGGACATATGCGGTAAACTTTATGACACCTCTTTTTAGTCTAGAGTAGATGAGATTGTCAGAATAAACCCACCACAGTATATATTTATGAGGTAATAGATCAAGCCAAAGATCAAATAAAGGCAACATACAAAGACAAAAAACATAAGTATGTCCCTATTTAGAACATCGTTAATAAGAGATGGAACATATGCAACTCCATTACCATATACATGCAACTAGCATTTATTTGATCCTAGTATACCTATACCATTACACTAAAGATTTTCAAGAAGATGGGGAGGTGAAAGATGGCTCATATGAATGCATATGAGTGAATGGTCCCCGATCTAGATGACCAAGATGAAACAAACAAAAAGAGGATTGTGGCAAAAGTTTTGGTGTCATAACCCCAAGGCATTGTGCCTCAGACATGCCCAACCTTTGGCATCTATGCGACACTACTTGAACATTCTCCCCAAAGAGTTGGTCTTTTGAGTTTACTTGTCAGCAGACTACACCTCCTCGTTCACAACTTTCCCATACCTTGCATTCACGTTCTCTCCAAAGACGTGGTCGTTTGAGTTTACTTGTCAGCAAACTATGCCTCCTCGTTCACAGCTTGCCCATACCCTTAGCTATGAAATACCCATTGCCCAAGCCCACCTGCGCCCAATGAACACTTAGACTTATTAAGAGTATGTGTGGTTATGTTTAACTTAGTTATGCGACAATATAACATAAGAAGTAAACATACACAACATATACAGTGGGTACTCAAACTTAAGTACTGGCAAACTTAATATTGTCAAAGGGGGCAATGGCCGACACCTATGTTACAAAGGAGACGTGACTCAATGACTTGCTACCCAAGTACAACAGTAAAACTCCAGGGCACTCCGGCCCAACTTTCTCCCTATGTGATTCTCTTTCCTTTACCAATTCTCCCTATAGCTGCCTTGCTCTTGATCTTCTTTGTCTTGGCATCTCTTCAATCGCAGAGCTAAGTCTTCCTTCACTTGGCTCCGGTTGGATGAGTTCGTCTCACACTTGCTCCCTCCATTTATACTTAGCAAAGCCTTTGGTCAAAATGTCTTAGCCGACTTCTCGATGATCACGTGCAACTAATCCAACCTAATGAGTGAGCGCACTTTGCATTGGATATGTTCGTAGGAACCCATCGGTGGCATGGGGTCCCAATGCCTTGACTTGTGATCCGCTGTCGAAACTCTTTCCTTGATCGCTTTGCCCACATCATTGCTTCTTACCTGAGCCCCTTTGTCCACTAGTGCAGGTAAGTGGACACACCCATCAGTAGCCGAGTGTGTCCTTGCCCATTAGCAAGGCATTCAAGACTGTCGAAGGATGAGGACGTTATAACCTCCCCCACCCAACCTGTTGCACTTGCCGTCCCACCAACATTCAGTCAACTACTGCCTAAGAGTGTCGAGGGTCCTATTATACTAGTTTGTGTATGGGGATTTTTTCCCATCTTTTTGCCGTAGAGATCAAGTTGAGATTCAGTATTCAAAGTGAAAATGTGATCAATGTTGAGATTCTATCAGTGGATGCCCTAATTTGCCTTGTGATGATGCCATGCCATGTGTCATATATTGCCATTTCTTACTTGAGGATATGTTTTATGAACTATGACTTAGATTGATGATTGTATTTTAGATGTTCTTCATGTTAGTCAAAATGATTAATTCTGATAAGCATAGTTAATAGAGATGTTCCATAGGCTAATATTTAGTAGTGATTTTTGTTTTATGCACATATCATTGGCTAACAACTCTTGCTCTTTACAAGGATTATAAATCTCCTTTGGATCCACTTATGACCTTATATCCATCTCCATGCTACTCCACCCTTGTTTGAAAATCCCATTAGCTAGAGAATGACAAATTGACTCTTGACCTCCCATCTGTGTCCCCTTCACCATGAAGGCCTCCCTGTTCTCCCTTGTGTCTGAAGCACACTTGGGTTATGAAAAATCCTATGACGATTCAGGAGGTCCCTGGGTATGCTCCATGAGGTTGAGTGGTTATCAAGCAAGAAGAGTTTCCATTGAGCAATGCTCTAACTAGACCTGAAGCATGAAAGGCTATCCCCTTGCAATGCCTCAAAAAGGGCATTTGAAGACAGCTCCTAGTCGAAGACTCCTTGTACCAAAAGCTGGTGTAAAAGAAAAATCTTCACCAAATCAAAAGAAAATCAAAGGAGACCAAGACAAATTGCAAAAAAAAATCAATCTAAAGAAAAGAAGCAAGTCCTACTTGCATGTGCCTCAAAATTAAATCAAGGCCAAGGTCTCCAAAAAGAAAAAGTACAAGAAGAAAGAGTCCAAGAAAAATCAAAAGACAAGTCCCAAAAGGAGCAAGCAAAGCAAAAAGTAAAAAAAAAGGGGGAAGAGTCTGATATTCAAGGTCAAAAGGAGTAGTACCTCATTACACATCACCCATTTGTGAGACACATTCCCTACTATTTTCCCTATTGGTGAAAAACATAGTGTTTTCCCTTGTCCTCCATCTTGAGACAATTAGTAAACTTTGACCAAACTCTCACTTGACTACCTATTTGGACTTTTCCATCCACTTCACCCAAAGAATAAATAATCTTTGTAATGGTCTTGATGTTGATTTGATGATGACATGTTTATAAAACAATAACCTCACACTTTGTATAAACCTTAAGTAGCATGGTATATGTTTGAAGCTATGTAATGATTCACTTGAACAATCATTGTATGTGCGTATTATGACTAGTACATTATCATTGCAAGCCATATAATATGGTTATTCCTCCTTCAAAAGGCATTAGAAGGGTCCATACATTCATTGGAGAAGTTCTTCCAACTTTTGACCAAAGTTGATTTTTTCAACATTTTGACTTGGTCAACGGGACCAGCCAATAGCATGTACTTCCTATTGCATCACCATTCAGCTTGTTGAATACTTTAGAAGCCAATTTGATCCTTCCAAATATGATTCTCAACATATATGTACTAACATGCAAAAATTAACGGTTTTTCCTAAGTTACAAAATTAAGATGCCTAAGTCTAATTTTAATAATTTGGAACAGCATGTAATTGAAGAATCCAGATCAAATTTTGGCATGATACTGATTGGTATAAGCTTCAAGGACATCATCAAAGGCAATTTCAAGGCATAATTTGAAGGGTTGGATCAAGATCAAATTGATTGGTAATTATCAATCAAATTTCCTAAGGTCTGATTTAAAAATTGCCTAAGTATGGCAGAGCATAAATTAAATGGCATAGAGAAATTCTAATTGGGCAAATAATGAAGTGAATCCTTCTCAAAGATGACAAATCAACAACTAGAAGACAAATTCACACATGTTTGGGGCTCCACTCAACCAAGTTGACTTGAGGGGGTGCATTCTCTTTCCAAGGGGGCGCATTCTTCATTTCCAGCCATTCAATTGATTGCTTCAGCCATCCAAATCAACATCGAACTCAGCCAAGGCACCTTTGTCATCTTCAAACTCAGCATTTGGTGATTCTATCTCAGCATTTTGGTTTCACACATTGGACAAGTGCACCCCACCAAGAGAGGGACGATTTCCCGACATGTAATATTCAGGAATTTAAATCTAAAACTCAACATATGTTTTAATCTCAGACATTGAATGTAAAGGGGAGACTGAAAGATCTCGGCCCTCTTATCTTTTTGTAGCTAGGGATTTTGCTCTCTCTTGTTCTATAAAAGAGAGAGAGCAGCTCATTTGCAGAGGGAGGCAGTTTTGAGATTAATAGTGTTGAAAAAGTACCAAGGAAATGCTGTTCACTCATGTGCCTTGGGGTGGACAAGAACATTAAAAAGTGGTCCCTAGTACATTATAAAGTGAGATGCACTTTATTTTATAAAATTACTTTATAAAGTGAGTTTGAGCCTTTGAGGTTATATTTATTAATGGACTTTATGAGAAAATTAAAATGGGGAGTAAAGCTAACGTCTCATTAATTATTTAAGTGAAGTGCATTAAATTCATTTAATGAGAAAAAGTGAGCATTTAATGAGAGCCTTAGATCTCATCTAGTCAAGTTTTGATCCTAGCCATTGGATTAAAAGGAAGTTAGTTGCCTCAAACAAAACCAGGGAAAGGCATTGGAAACCTAATTCATTCTTGCTTCATGAGATTTGGAGTAAAGAGAGCAAAGAAGAGAGAGGTCAAGCTAGAAGAGAAAACCCTTGGCACAAATCCCAAGATCATACAGCTAGAGGAAGGGCACGAACTAAGGATGCCGTACAGCAATAAATACTGGGCCATACTGTACAACAGCAGCAAAATTTTCAAGGCATTTGGCACTGAAATCGAGGCTCAGTTTTTACTGTGCATTGGCTCGAATTTCGAGGCATGGTTGGCACAAAATTATAGGCAAACAGAAGACTGTACAGTTCAGATTTCAAGGCATAAATCCATACAGTTCCGTACTGTACTAGCACAGAAAATCAGGGCACAATTTTCGAGACAGTTTTGATACTGTTTTTTAGAAGATTCAGTCACACGGATTTTAAGATAAGTTTCCTTTATTGATGGAATAATTTCTGCTGTAATTTTTCTCTAAAGAAATAATTATCTCTCTCTCCTATCAGGTTTTCCCTTTGGGGTTTTTCCTGAGCCTATTTGGCTAAAAATTCTGAGTCAAAATTTTTATGTGTGGCTGTTATAAATTTTCTGAGTTTGAAAAAGTGAAAAGAAATTCCATGTGTTTCAAGAAAAGTCAATTTTTTTATGCATTGAAGCTAATATGCAGTCATGGGGTTTGGGCATTAAATTCTCTGAAAAAAAAAACTTGAAACCGGGTTGGGGTTCCAAAATTCTCAAATAGAACTATAGTTCTCTTGTGTTCCTGGTTCTTTGTGGCTGGATTTTTGCTCTTGCTTTCCTCTGCAATTAAGGTAATATTTTTCTAGTTTGAGATTGTGTAAGTCTGGAAATTGCAACTGCTGTAAGGTTTTGGTCCTTGGAACTTCTTTGGTAAGAACAAAGTCGTAAATTTAATGCTTGTGCTTTCCTCTTTGGGTATTGTTCTTCACCACTGGTACAATCATCTTCTAACTTGTTTTGCTGATTTTTCTCAGGGATTTGGGATTTCTAATAGACTTTCATTGTCAGAGATTTACTCAGTTTGCAGGTGGGAGGAGTACTGGTTCAAAGGGGGTGCCTCAGCTGGATTGATTTGTTGATTGCTCAAGGGTCTCTGCATTTCATGAATCTCAAATCAATTTCAGTGTGCTAGGAGGGGCGAATCAACTCCAAGCCCAACACCAAGGCACCAGGTCAGAATGTTCTTGATCTCTTCTTCTCCACTCTTTTAAAAAAATTGTTTCCTAAACTTGTTTAGACACTAGGGAAAATTTGCACTGCTAGGCTAAAACATTCGGCATCCTAGGCATACAAATCTAAAGAATATTTTTTCATGCACAAATCTGAAATAATTCATGCTTAGAAACCTAGGAAAGGCACTAGAAGTTTTATTACTACATGTCATATAGCCTAGCTGTGCATGTTTTTCCTTAGTGTGCTTTGTATGCTTGTTGTTTTATGCATTTAAAATCAGACACCTTCAAAACTAGTGAGCTGTTCCATGTGTTGAACTCATTTTCAACTCAAAACCAACACCTTTAAACGACTTATACTTGTGGATTTGTGCACCACATTATAAATTCACTAAGATTTGAACCTTAATTAATGTTGGTAACTTTTAATCTCAACTCATTTAACCCAACAGTGACACACATTTACCATAGCCTAGGCACATTTGGTCACAGTCAATAAAAAATCTCAAATTTGATTCACAACGTAGATCATAAGCAGTGTCATTGTCCATTTCAAGAATAGCTTACATATTTATTTCCAGATATCACCTGGTTACCCTGATCATTCACATTTCGCTCAGGGGGTATTCCATCCATTAAACTTAGAACCCATTAGCATCACCCACAGTGTGCCACATTTAGACCCTTGTTAATTTTCTCAAGCAGACTGTGCTGGTATCTTCTGGCAAGTACCCAAAAAAATTTAACTGGGGACACCTCCCGTGGTTAGTCCATGTTTGCTTAGGTGGACATGCGAAACCTAAAGAGAGAGGACCCTGCCCGTATGACATTTAGGGGTAGTGTTCAGAGGTTTCGTCGGTTTAGTAGTCTATTAATCCTTGCAATCCAAAGGCTGCTAGGTTGTGCAACAATAGATCCTCTGCTCGAACTCTCAAACCTTGTCCTCATATAGCCACAAGGACTCCTTCCTCTCCTAGCCCTCCTCGTAGGGTAAATCCTGTCAATGGACAAAATACTCCTGTCATTTGCCTCT
The DNA here is from genome assembly GCA_027924585.1 of Larix kaempferi. Lineage (NCBI taxonomy): Eukaryota > Viridiplantae > Streptophyta > Pinopsida > Pinales > Pinaceae > Larix > Larix kaempferi. The sequence continues at coordinate 11,382,041 of BSBM01000322.1, read as the reverse complement.
GCCATGCCGAATCACTCTGTGAGCCAAGACCTTCTCAACTTCCAGATTCGATCGATTTGCAATCATTCTGCAATCATAATAGCTGCCCTAGATGGTCCTGCCCTTTCGGGATTGTTACCACCTAAAGTTGCACTTTAGTTGGACTTCAGTGAGCTGCCAGTGTTGCACAATCACTTGTGCTTTTCAATGTTCAGAAGTTCCAAGCTTGGCCTGTTCAAGGCCCCTTTGTTTTTTATGTTTTGTAGTACATGACCATGCCCCACGGGGTTTGTAATAAGCGTACTAGCATGGTGGTTTTTGAGTGACTCGGTTCCCTAGAACTTAACAATCAAAGAAGGTATTCCAAGGAGTTTTTTCCCTTGTCAATTATGCTTTGCCTTTAGCCGAGTATAATCGATGAGGTTTTCTCCCGCTCCTCCAAAGCTGGAATGCCCAAAGTGAGGGTTAGGCCTTAGGGGATTATTAGAGCCCATTTCATAACGTTTATAAACATGCTAGGCGCTAGAATTTTATCGTTTTGTCATGTACTAGGTTCCCCTGAAGTTTCAACCAATTCCGACAAAAAATATTTTTCCGCATTTTTAAGCCATTTTTTAATGGTTTAATTAAAAAATTTCAAAAGGTGATAAAAGTCTTATCCGGAGTCGGAATTTGACGCAGGGATGCTCGTTTTCAAGCTCAGAGCACCCTCTTTACCTCGGTACCCAGTTTTCCTACATTTTGGGCGACCAGGACGCCCCGTGGAGCAGTTTTGCCTATCAGAGCTACAAAGTGGCACTTTAATGCCAGAAATGCAACAAAATGCACTTTGGCCAAATGATTAAAATATTTAAAAAGTGAATATTGGCACATGCCAAATGATTTGGAATAAGTCAATTTAAGGTGAACGACTACATCCAAGTGAAAAGCATATGTTAAAAGTTAAGTTAAAAGTCAAAATTGGAATATTCCATTCCATGCTTCACGTTTCTTCCTCATACGGCCGTACGGATGGAGGTGTGAAGAGTAAATTGCAAATGGTGAAGAGGCCCACATGTGACATGGCATTTTTTTTATTAGATGGGCGAATTTATTAAAGGACAAAGCATGTGTATGGTAAAGAATTTAGAGGAGAACGATTATTATACTACGGCCGCCAACTTTCACGTGGGTGTCATCCTCACGTTAGCATTTTCGGATTGGAGTGATGGTGGGTGCCTACCTCCATCAACGTGGCATGATTCACATAGTTTGGTACTTAATCGAAACAATCCAGCCTACCTTTCCAGCGCAGCAAGGAAACAACATCACACCATTGCATCCATCCTTCACGTGGACCGGTTCTCTCCACACAGCATTTTTTTGGTTGGATGATAAGTTTAAGTGGGGTCGGCTAAGTCTGATTTTATTTCCTTTTTCAGCACCGAATCGGAACTCAAACTTCCAAATCAAGGCAACCAACATGGTTTGGAAACATCTTGCTGATCGTCCTCATCTTCACACAACTGTTTTCAAAGAGGGCAGCTTCCATTTTCATAAGCTTTTGTCCAAGTCTGATGGTGCATTGCTATTGGCCATTGAGTTTGCTTGCTCTACAAGTTAGGAGCTTTGTCTCTTAGGGTTTTTGCGCCCTAGCTGGGTTGCCATTTGCTATAAATTGAGGAGCTTGGCTCCATTGTAAGGATCGGAAGGTGAAACCTCTGCTGGCATTGCTCGTTCATTGTAATATTTTCTGAGTTTAATAAAGAAGGCTTTGGAGGCTAGTCTGGTGATTGTCTTTGGTTGGATCTTCATGCTTGTTACATTTGAGGTAAACTGTATCGTGTTGCATAAGTTAGTATTGTCGGGATTGTATGTCTTTTAAAAGGAAAGTTATCTTTCATAAGGAATAGTGAGTAATGCTTTATAGGTTGCTTACTCTTGTCAATGATATTAGAATGCTAGAAGTAGTATGATCTCTTGTTTGAATCTATTATTTCTCAAGTTTTCTGTTGTTCATTTACACATATGCTCTTATCCCCTTGCTAGTTGTTTGCAGTTGTCTACAGGTAGCCTAAGCTGGAGAAGTCCACGAACATGTTAGATCGTGCCTTCATTCAGTAAATACGAACCAAGTCTCGATCTTACCGGTGCATCAGGGAGCTTGACTCCGTTGCCCTTTCTTCAAAACGCTCAACCCCCAAGGGTTCCATTTTTCTGATCAAATTTTCTTCTGCTATCTTTGGTTACTAGTTACTTGTCTTAAGATCTACATTTTGTCAAGCAAATCTAAAAATAGATCTAATGTTACAAATTTTCCTTTTCAAGCTTGCTTTATCGTAAATCCAGAGTTCTTGATAGGAAAATTTTGTTTTGAGTGGAATAGTATATTTGGCATTTAAGTGCTTTGGTTCGCTTAGCTTTTCAAAAGCAAGCAAAAGATCCTAAGGAGAGTAGCTTTATAGCTCATTTTCCTTAGTCGTTTGATTTCATTTTCTAGTAGTTAAGTTAGAAAAATTTTCCATTTTTGCATCTAAACCGAACATACTCTTAAAGTGTGTTTCGGTAGTTTTTCAGTAAACTTTTGTTCGCTGGAATTTGTATCATTTTATGACAGTCCTACATTTAAAAGTTTACTAAAAGTCACTTAAAAAACTCAAAAATTGCTCTAAAAACAGGTTTTTGCATACTAGTTGCATTAGTTTTGATTTTTTGACAGTTCGTAGCATTGTCAGAACACTCTTAAAGTGTTCTGATTGTCATTTTCTAACCAATATAGCTCGCTGATCTGTTTTGATTTCATCACAGGTTGAAGTGAGAAATTTTAATAAAACTTGCTTTTGGAGCTTCCTGAACCACCCAGAGAGAACCAGTTTCAAGCATCATCATTATTTCTTTCAAACATTGTAAACTGACTTGTCCCTAATGATAAAGGGCAAGCAGTATTTCTCTTAAGTTTCCAAGCTGTAATCAAAAAAATAAAAAGAGCACAACAGGCAATTCCAGCGCCTGAACCCAATCCCCCAGGGGGGATTCGCACCCTTGTTTTTTTTTTTCGTTTTAGATTAGTTTCATTCAAGCAGTAGTAATTAGATAACTCACTCAAGCACACAACGTCCTCCAAGGACATGTTTATCATTTTTTATGCTTTTGTGTTTATTTCAAATTATTATTCTATTCTTGAATTTTAATCCTAAAATTAACACCCCTTGCTTTATGCTTGGGGTTTAGTGTAGAATAATCATCCACTCACACGTCTTAATAAAACGAACAACGCCCCAAACCCGGAGTATGCTCTTGACTACTGCAGCTTAGTTGGAACAGTTGGCTCAATCAGAAACGGGTGCAAGGTAATTAGTATTAATAGGACAATCCATCAGAATCCAATCCTAAGAACTCGAGAGGTTGCATGGACTGAATCCACAGAGTCAACAGGTTCTTAAGCGGGTTCATCCTCGCCTGGTTGGACACTTGGTAAGGTTGCTAGAGCACTCAGTTCGAAGTTTAGTTTTCTTTCGGGCCAAACCAAGAATTAACCCACTCCTTAACCACTCATTTAATAATCATAAAAATTACCAACCGAGCCACTGCAATACTTTCACTAAGACTACACAAGCAACCCTACACAACAGCAATTGCAAGCATTTTTACTTTCTCGGCACTGGTCTTCAATTTTCCATGTTTAAGTTTCAATCTTGAATGTCGTGAATGCTTAACTATCTTGTGTGGTGTTAATCAATTGATTTAATTTGCAAGCAGTGGTTAGTTGTTAATTTTTCATCTCATCATTTTTTTTTAAACTCCTAGAATAGACTTTTATCCTTTGTTGTAGATTAAAAGCCTTAGATTATTTTATAGGGACCACCCCCCTTGGCTTCGCTAGGAGTAAGCCTAGACGGAGGAGTCGAGTAATCAGGTGACAGCACTTGACTCTCACTTGCCCCCAAGGACACACCGAGCGGCTTGAAGGTTTCCTGCCGCGTCCCCCCAGGTATGTATTAGGCGGCAACAGGGATCATCCTCACTAAGTCTGCATGTTCGGGGCTAGCTAATGCAAATGCAACCACACCTTATCCCCAACTTGAAACTTGTGTCGTTGGTCATGTCGTGGTTTGTAGATCAATGAGGGCCAATGGCTGGAACCCCAAGCACACTTGAAAGGGCCTATGGTCAAAATAGAGTTGTGGAGGGCTCTATTGTAGCTATGGTGAACATATGGAAGGCTTTCGTCCCATCTCCACAGAGGTTTGGAGTTGTACATGCGCACAATATGCACAATCATCTCATTGACCACTTATGCCTGCCCATCCATATGGGGGTGGAAGGCAGTTGATTTGGTTAGCCTGGACCATAAGTAGGACCAAAAAGTGTTGAGGAACCTACTATCCTAATCTGAAATAATGGTCTGTGGTAGTCCGAAATGAACCCAAACACTCTCAAAGAAGAGCATAGTAGTGGCTTCGACTACGGTACTCTTCTTACATGGTGCTAGAATGGCCATCTTAGAGAACCCATTGACAACCACAAAAACTGAAAACACAATCGTGACCATGCTTGGTGGAGGGAAAACTTGACATGTAATCCATCGAGTGTGATGGCACAAGAAGTGCACGATCAGATATACCTATTGACGTCATGTCGGAGTTTTGGCCAATATAAATACTTTTGAAGTACTGCTATTGTCTTCTCCAAACCGAAGTGTCCGGCCACAAAACTGTATCGTGCCTCCCAAATTAGCTTTGCATGCTCGCTTGATGGAACACAAAGATGGCCTAGATTGCACAAAAGTGCATCCTAGAGGTGAAAGTCTAGAACTTGTTTACCTGTGCCCAATGTCTAATATGTAGTGGCGAAGTCAAGGTCACTGTTGTATAATTGGGGCCACCTAGAGGTCTCGTGCACACAAGAGTTAAGGACCGTGGTTAGTGCCACAACCGAGGGTCGACTAAGGCAGTTTGCAACACGATTTGTGCTACCCTTATCGTTCTTAATGTTCAAATGAAATTATTGCAAGTACGTGGACCACTTCTGATGGAAATCATTATGTAACTTTCCATGTGTTTGCATGAATTGCAAGGGCCTTTGATTAGTGTGGATGATTGTTTCTTTTCTGAGAATGTAATGCTTCCACTGTCAGCATGCCTGCACAGTGGAGTACATCTCCTTGTCATAGGTGGGATATCTACAAACAATATCAAACAGTGTCTCACTGTGATAGACCACTGGATGTCCCTGTTGAGTGCAGACTGCACCGATAGCATAGTTGGAGACATTTGTCTCAATCTGGTAGAGAACTAGCGATGAGCAGAGGCAGTGTTTCAAATCCTCAAATGCTTTTTGTTGTGACCCCAACCAGGTGAACTTGGCTTTAGCTCTACCCTTGGGTCACTTGGCTTAAGGGCCAATCAATATGAGAGAACCCCAACATGAACCTTAGGTAGAAGTTGGCAAGTACCAAGAAGTTGCGGAGCTATGTCAAGGTCATCAGAGCTTGCCAATCATGGATTACTTGGATCTTAGTTGGCTCCACATGTACCCCATGTTCATCCACGATGTATCCCAAATACTGAATTCTCTGCATAATAAATGAGCATTTCTCCAGGTGGGCATATAGCTGTGTCGTTGCAGGGTAGTCAAGATTTGTTGGGTGTGTTGCAAATGTTCTTCCCAAGTTATGTTGAAGATGAGTATGTCATCCACAATACTGAATTCTGGATAACATACTCATCTAAAATTCAGTATCCCAAATACTGAACTTTTTGCATAATAAATGAGCATTTCTCTAGGTGGGCATATAGCTTGTGTCGTCGCAGGGAAGTCAAGATTTGTCGGGTGTGCTGCAAATGTTCTTCCCAAGTTATGCTAAAGATGAGTATGTCATCTAGATATATGACCACAAAGGATTTTCTGCATAATAAATCAGCATTTCTCCAGGTGGGCATATAGCTTGTGTCGTCGCAGGGTAGTCAAGATTTGTTGGGTGTGCTACAAATGTTCTTCCCAAGTTATGCTGAAGATGAGTATGTCATCCAGATATATGACCACAAAGGAGTTTGTGAATAGCCGCAAGATATCATTCATCATCCTCATAAACGTTGTTGGAGTGTTAGTCAAGCCAAAAGGCATGACCAACCATTCAAAAAGGCCTTCTTTAGACTTGTAGGTTCTCTTCCATACACCGATTTGTTCAATTGGAACTTGGTGGTAGCCCAACTTCAAATCAATCTTGCTAAAGAAATTGGCGCACTTAAGTTGATCAAGAAGATCATCAATCTAGGGGATTGGCTATCGATTATTAACGGTGATTTATTCAGGGCTCTGTAATCAATACAAACTCGCCATGTCCCATCCTTTTACGCCAACACAATTGGGCTCCCACAAGGTGAGGAGCTCGGTCGAATGTGGCCTTTTTGGATGACCTCTTGAATATGATGCTTTATTTCCTCATTCTCCAAAAGAATGAGCACTATATACTGGGCCATTAGGTAAAGGAGCAACAAGTATCAAATCAATTAAATGTTGGCCTTCCAAAGTAACAATGAAACTACAGGATTTGTACTCATAAACAACATGGAGTTTCCACATATAGGTTTATCCTAAAAGAACATCACAAACTTCAAGTGGGGCAACATCACACAGTACCTCATCTTTGAAGGGCTTGATGTTGTAGGATAGGCAACACTCTTGACTAATGCGAATGTCTCGTCCCTGGCTCAAACAACCGATGGTGTATGGCTGGGGTTGGGGCGTTGTCGACAACTTCAATCTTTTGACGACCTCGATCGAGATGTGGTTCTTCTAGCTACCACTGTCAACAATGAAATGTAGCGAGTTCCCCTTCACCCATAGTTGTGAATGGAAGAGGCGCTCCCCTTCCTATGGCTCCTTCGACTCTTCTGGTTGGATCTTTGTAGTTGCAGTGGTGGTACTAGGTTCTGCATCAATGATCTACTTTCTCTTTTGTTGCTCTGAATCGGAGTCTAAGCCAGAGTCCAGCTCTGGGGATTTCGTCTCAACCAGCAATGGATGTTTTGAGCGACATTCATCAGTGTTGTGACAAGGGCTTTTGTGGAACTCACACCACTTGCATGTGTCCTTTGATTTCTCGTTACCCGTCTTTGCCTATGGCTTGGACTGGTTATCATGATTTTGGTTGTCCTTGCTCTATCCTTTGTTCTGTGAGTTAGGGCCGCCTTTGCCCAACCTCTGCTGCAGTTGATTTGTAAACTCAAACTCTTGCTTATTCTTTTGCTTAAACTTTTGCTCAATCTTGACAACGTACCGATAAGCAGCTCTGAGTGAGGAGATGTTTAGGAAATCCATCTTTGCTTGAATGTACTTGTGTAGGCCATTGCAGTACTTTAGAACCAAGTGTCGTTTAGGATTTATAATACCCAGCTTTGAGCGCAAGGTATGGAACATATTTGTAAACTCCGACACCGTCTTGTCTCTCTCCTAGCGCAAAATCATCCATCTCGTGTACTAGTCATCATAGTTTTCGACGGGGTAGAATTCCTCCTTGAGGGCATCAACAAAAGCCGCCCAAGTGGGTTTTGTCCTATATATTTCAGACTCATCTCTCACATGCCTCTTGCAGTAACCATCTCACCGATCTTTGACATGGGGGAGGGACTTAAGGAGCACAAAGGTGATCTTTTCACTATCGAAAAAAATTTGAATAGAGAAGTAACCCTCTAACAAATTTAACCATTTTTCCAAAGCATCTACATCTATCTGGTGCTCAAATAAGAGAATGTCAAAGTTAACTTGTACCTCAAAGGGAGTTGAACCTACGAAACGATTGCTTGTTGAAGTTGCATCTGCTACTATCGACATTCGTCGAAAGATCTGGGCAAAATTATCCATCATCTCGTCAAAGGATCTAGGCTTCCTCAAGCAACAACTTAATAGAATCTCCTGCTCCATCATCTCTCTTTTCTTCTCCCGCCATGTGAAGTTGCTTGGGAGGAGGAGAGTGGTTTTCCCAAGCTCAACTACTTCAAGACCCAACTCTCTATATTTAGATCTCGTTGGAGACATGCACTGAGTACGAAAAGAGCAGATTGCTCTAATACCACTGATCTGGATTATCTGGAGAACAAAATGAAGGAAACAATATAAAATGGAACTACACACACAAATATTTTGCAAAAAACACAGTAATACAATAAAACCCGAATTCTATTAATGATTGCAATGGAAAAACATTGTAAACTTCAAATCAATACAAACTAGCTCTAGATGGTGGTAGAGTATCTCTGAAAAGAGATGTGTCAGCTATGCTCATCCACAAGAACTGAGTTACAATGAGACCAAAAAGGCCTTTTAATATAAAGCATCAATGAGAAAACCCTAAACATCCAAAACCCTAAACCCAGGAGATGAAATGCCAAAGGGTTTGTGGGCCCCAATGTGGTTATATGATATATCAACTTCCCGAGGGCGCAACTTTTGCATACGATCTCCATTTGGGGCACTCAGTATCTCGTCGAAAAGGTCTAGCCGAGGACTCTATGTTGTCGACCCAGTACATGCATTCAGCTATCTACTGGGCGCTGCAGAGCCAAATAAAATGTAGTTTAGGGTCATAAAATGGCCCAGAAGTTCAGCACACAAAAACTGTAAAAAAACTTCCAAAATGGAAAATTGTGTTTTGAGTCAGTGGACTAGGTGGGTGGCCACCAATGTCCATCTAGATCAATTATATTAACCACAGTATCAGTATTATAATTTATGATCCACTGATATCATATTTATTTAACAACTCAGAAATCCTAACATCGCTAAGTTTATACTGCCTAGGAACACATAGGACCACCCCATAAGGTTCTCGTACTATACAAAATATGAGATCAAATTAATTAATTAACGACCATTGCTGATACAGTTTGAGAAGTTGCAAAACCTGAGTTGTCAGAAAGTTCTGTGCTGTTTCACAAACATTGCTCCACATAATTGATGTACTTGAAGCATTCTTTTTATATTCGTTAGCAGGAGAGACAAATTATGCACTATACAAAATAGGCAACCTAAATTCAAATAAAACCCTACCTTGAAGCAACATAGAAAATGCACTTGTTAGAGGTGCATCAGGTCTAAGCATAGCTATTGAACGACCACCAGCTTCCCCAATTTGGGGGATCCAAATACCTATGCGCAATGCACAGATGGGCTGCTGCAGAACCGGCAACAGACTAGAAGCAGATCTGAAATACCGGCAAATACCTGCATTTATTAGAAACAACAATCGATCTGAATGAGTAAAAACTCATAAGTTAGTTCACCAAATACGATTATTCATTGTTCAACCACATATACACTAGTATATAATACAAAATGAAAGACCATCTAAAATAGGTGACTAAAACATATGAAAGACCATATGAAATAGGTGACTAAAACTTTGGACATCTGATTACTAGTAAACCATACTTTTGAGTATTCCAGGAAGAGATGCTAAATGCAATAATTGTGGGGATGAGCCATCCCCTGCTGATGAGCATATGACTGGCACAGTTGCAATCTCATGCTGCAGAATTTTCTCTGCAACAACCCTCAAAGATTCATCAGGACCTACCTGCATAAAAACCAAGCAAAATAGCCTAATGGGCATTACAACCAGAAAAAAATTCTTTAAAGATGAGACAACCATTTATTACTTAAAAAGGCAATATCCTATTATTCAGGCACATCACGAGAGACTAAGAATGGACATATAAACTACTGCAGCTGCAACCACCCACATTTGACATTCCTAAGAATAAACTCAACACTTCCCACAACCAAGCAAAATCACAAAATAAGTATTGCACTGACAAATGGAAGGTCAGCTGTGCAACCAAAACCTTTTGTTGCATCCAAACCTCAGAATTATCCACAGAGGTTATAAAAGTGGATATATTCCATACTGTGCATAAATTCTTTATTTACCCACACTGAAAATACACGCTTCTCACACAGTAACAGCAACACTTCAACTAACTTGAACGATAGGTTCATGCAAGAGTCAATGGCTAGCAATTGCATTAGACATAATGGAAGATGTGTCAAGCAAAAGAAATAAACTGTTTAGTTATGCCATCTATAGACAACTCTACTTACAGAAATAAGGGACCTCCTTAACGACAGCAGTGGCCCATTAACCTGTTGATTAATACGCATCTTCTCATTTTTCCAAGCAGCAATTGTGTGTGTCTCGAGTTCTTCCTCAGACAGAATTGCCCCATTACTGCCAAGCTGCAGCACATATAATAATGAGATACTTGGACAAAAATTGAACAATGCATTTTAATGACAATAAACAGGGGTTCATAGCATATAAAAGCTCTCTGTCAAGCATGGTTATCATCAATATGCACCTCAATTTTTTAAGCAACTCACCAATTCTGAAGCTGAGAGGAATTTCCATGAAAATTAATGAAACAAGGAAAATATGAAGTTGAGAGTAGTAATGAGATACTTGAACAAAAATTGAACAATGCATTTTAATGACAATAAACAGGGGTTCATAGCATATAAAAGCTCTCTGTCAAGCATGGTTATCATCAATATGCAATTCACTTTTTTAAGCAACTCACCAATTCTGAAGCTGAGAGGAATTTCCATAAAAATTAAAGAGACAAGGAAAAGAAGAAGTTGAGAGGAATTTCCAAGAAAGTAAGCATCCATCTGTCTGGAAACAACTATGAAATCATAAATATAATAATATCAACATGTGATTAGGCAGCAGTGTATGTGGATAAAATCTAGATAGATATGCACAATGGGAGAGAGGCTACTGTGACCATATTTATGTGATGATTTCTTCATTATCTCCTTATTTGTTAATTTTCTGGCCCTTTTATGGAGGACAATCAGCAAGAAAAGGTAAACTTCCCCGACCTTTTCTGGTTCTTTAAATATTTGAAGGCCCTTAGCCCTAGAATAGTTGCTATGTTATGTTTTGTCTAATAATCTATTTTCTCTTTTGATGAATTATAAATGTGGTCATCAGAATTAATATTATGAAGATGCACTTTAATACTTTATCAGTGGGTTCTGAGCTAAATCACCAGGGCTTCACTAATGAAGAGACCATTAGTTTGATGAATGGTCGTGTTTCCAAACTGTCGTGTACATAGGATTTCCAGGTGCACAAAGAGACTTTTATTCAGAATTTAATTATCGTCATGAGTGAAGGCATCACCATTGTATACTCTATATCGTATCTCAGTTGAACACATCCATATATGCATACATGAGACTATGAGCTGGAATAAAAGCTCCAATGGCATATTTGGTACTTCTCTGAATGACAATGTGATTGCTCATTCTCATATATATTCAAGTGGTGAGGACACATACTACTTCTTGATTAACTTTGTCTCTCATAGCCACTTCCAAACTTGTGACTTCAGGTGAATTATCTCTCGACATTTGAAGATTGATGATGTGAAGTCATGAAAATGTGCGCTAGATGTGTCTTAGAGGCTAGACCTATGGAGCTGAATGGTGTGAGAAGATAAGGCATTTTATTAACTCAGCCAGACTATGCAAGTGAAATTGGGGAGCATGGGAATCATTCAAGTATATGGAGATGACATTCTGGTTGTTTATTTGCTAGTTACATTTAGATATGATGCTAAGAGGGTCAAGAAAGAAGTCTCCAGAATATAAGGGTTCAGGAAGTTGGGGATGACGGTGATTCAATGCTTAATAATAAGAAACTAGACAACTTGGCATCAGATTTGTCAAGATTGCACCCATATAAGAAGGAGAGGAGATTGACAAAGCAAAATGGATTTCCTCTCTAGTTTGGGATACTTCTGAAGGCAAGGTAGAGGATAGGAGGGGCAGAGTTCAATTCAGTAAAGTCCACTAGAGGAAACCAAGTTCAAATTCATATGCCAAAACCAAACTAAAGATGAAGATAGTAAAAGGGATTTCCTCTCTAGTTCGGGGTACTTCTGAGGCAAGGTATAGGCTAGGAGGGGCAGAGTTCAATTCAGAAAGCCTACTAAAGGAAACCAAGTTCAAATTCATATGTCAAAACCAAACTAAAGACGAAGATAGTAACAAAGGTGTTTAACAAAGTTATGATAGAAGGCAACTTGAAAAGATGACTACACACAGGGGCAAGAGAGGAAGTGCAGCAAGGACAGTTTGGAAAGATGTACAACATGTAGTAAATCCTAAACAAGAAACGATGATGACTTTTTGCAGATAATCATTGAGCACCACAAGGATAACTTGCCCTAGTGAAGGATCTTGAGGAAGCATCCAACAATGAAACTAAAATGGAAAGGGTGTTCTGCCCAATGGGTCGGCAGGTGAGTGTGGATGGCATGTAATTAAGGATGATGCCACACAGGCTATGGACAACTTGCTCATACCAGACAACACCATGAGTGATGATGTCATGAAGTCTGGAAAACGATAATGTTATGAAAGTGAAAAATGTGACGAGGGGTGTGTATAAAAGTACAAATAACCTAAAAGAATTCTATGAACTCATGAGGAAGTTCTCCCTGGAAAGGACAAGCACATTAATGTGGTAGTTAGAGAGGACAAGCATATGATTGAGAACATCCTAGCTAGAGTGGATGACCTGATTAATGAAGACATCTTTAGTAAAACTGGACAACTTCATTAATGACATCCTGACTTTGTGAATAGGACATCCTAGCTACAGTGGATGCCCTAATTAATGAGGACATCTTTAGTAAAAGAGGACAACTTCATGAATAAGAACATCCTGGCTAGGGTGGACAACCTAATTGATGATGCATCCCTAGCCAAAGTGCTCAAAAACGTTAATGAGGATATCCTAAATGTGAAGGGTGTCCTACTAAATCCTTACAATTCGTTTAATAAAGAACAAATACCTAACAGATATGTCATGATTCACGAAGATGATATTCTTGCCAAATCATCATATCACAAGAAAAAGGATAGCATAACTGATGTAAAGTGTTTACAATATAATGGCATCACAAATGTGGAGGATTGCTAGAAGAGAGAGGAAAGCATATTTATGTGAACAACCCAATGCAAGTGGTAGTTATGAATGAAAAAGATGCCCAGCACAAAGAGAATGCCGTGCATTAAGAAGGTGTTGTACACAAAGAGTGCATATCCAGAGAAGAGGACATGTTAGAGATAATATACTCATAGAGCCTACTTCCCTGGAGCATACCTGCTCAGAGTGGAAGTCTTACTGAAAGAGGAGCTACCCAAAAGAAACATCCTACCCACAAACCATGTTTTGCTTGTTGAGAATGTCATAAATGATAAAGAAATTCTGTTCAATAGGAATGTCAAGAGAAATCATAATGTCATGTGATGAAAGGACAAGCAAAATGACTTGAAGGATGACATGGAAAATGCTATGGACAATGATTTTTAATGAGACCTGCAGGAACATGTGTAAAACGGCGAGCAAGATGAGAATATTATACAAGAAAATGACATGATATGTTCCAGCGAAAAACAAACCAAGAAAATGCTCAAATATGGAATCAAAGAATAAGAAAATGACATGATATGTTCCAGCGAAAAACAAACCAAGAAAATGCTCAAATATGAAATCAAAGAATAAGCTATCCTATAAATGGTGAGAATCATACCTTCCCAGGAGAAAAACTAAATTATGGTGAAAGAATATATATAGGAAATTTCAATTGGGAATGCATAAAAAAAAGGACGCCATGAGCTGAATACAAGAAGCAAATGAAGAATACCTTCAAAGACATTGTGGCAAACGAACAAAATAGAATGTGATTCCTTTGAAAACCAAGGTGAAGATGTTGTAATGGAGGAGCTTTTCAACATGAAATATATTGAACAAAGTAAAGTCCAAGTTCAAGATGAGAAAGGAAAAGACAAAGATGTTTATATTGTTGATAAAGATAGAGTTAAACACAAATTTTAAGATAGAATGAATAGGAGGATGTCCAAAACTATAATTAAGGACTCAAGGAGGATTGTTAGGCATAAGAAAGTATCTCCAAGACAAAAATTGTGAGGGGAAAAAACGTGCAGCAAGTCACAGAGAAGCAGAAGTAGAGGATTAATATCAACTCGAGTTGAAGAAATAGAAAATGAAGATAAAGATTAACATCAAATATTTGAGGAAGTAGTGCAAAGGAGTCTAGGGGAGGCCGTTCTGCAATCCCCTTTAGTTATGCCTATTCAGGAATCAGGACATCACTCAACTAGTAGAAATTAATTAAGTGTTGTGAAAATATAATTATCTCTTATAAATTTCAAAATAGGATGGGCTGAGAAGAGTTGTAGTCAAACTTTGTCTCAATTGTCTATCAATGTTTGGGATCAAGTATAAGAATAAACCAAGGTAGAAGATGCTTCTAGGAATACATATTTGTGATGATTCCCTAGAGACTTTTACCAAACACTAAAGTTATGCAGATCTCCCCAGTGCTTTTGTTAAACAAGTATGTGACTCTGGCATGGAAAGTAAATTTCTGTCGTGATAAGAGATTAAAATGGATGGTTTATAGAATGTGAATGGTGTTAAAGAATTTGTGGGACTTTCCATGTAGTATAATAAGATAAGGTTATTTGGGGTACCAGGTGTGGGGGTGGGGGTGTTTCTCCTTGGACTTGATGGAAAAGAAGAAATCATGTTTTCTTGGGGACTAAGTGTCACTACCAACAATAATCTTGAAGTGCACACCCTATTTCTAGGATGGGAAATTGTTAAAATTCTTGGATTACAGCAGATCATGATTTATAAAGACTCTCTTCACGTCGTTAGGCAGGTAAGAAACCAGGTTGCATGGCAAGGTGAGATCCGGAGTAGGATACATAGCGGAATTGCTTGAAACTTTCAAAGTGCAAGAGAAGTCAATTTCTTGCATATAAAGAGGCATAAAAACAACATAATGAATCAATTAGCAAATAAGGAAATCAAAAGGAGCGATGGTTGCCATGAAATTACCGAGGCTAAACATGATTTTGAGGTTAAGTATGATTATGGTTTTTTTAATTGTATTAATTAATTCTTGGAGCCACTTAACGTGTGGTTGTCAAATTGAAGATAAGTACCGTGCATCAAGTGTGAAGTCTTATCGAAATCACTCCGAGCAACTGAAAGTCCTCTCCCCTGTGTACCTTTGGCCCTTTCTCTTCATATTCAGCTTCAAGGACAAGCCTTATAGTGGGATAGCTCTCAATGCAAAACAATGGGGTTTGAACTTTGAATGCAGCTAATGAGAGAGACAGATCTTTAGCGGACCGGCTTAGGCTTTTCTGATTTGTGGATTCTCTGAGTAAGATCTCTATGGCTAGCTTTGTGTTTGTTAAGGTGTAGAAAAATCCTATGGGAAATCTTAGATTTTTGGTTCAGTTTGGCATGGAGGAGAGCAGTTTACACTGCTCACTCTCCCCCTCTCCTCTGGTAGAATGCTCTGCTTCTGTTTTGTGTGGGAACAACGTGCCCCTTTTGAAGTGGACGGGCAAGGTAATGGCTCACCCCTCGAATCGAGATTTGGATGTGGGTATGGCACTCAGTGAAATCAGAGACATGAAGAGGATTTTGAGAAGGTGGAATTCCCAGATGGAGGGAATGAAGCAGTCCATTGATCGTATTAATAATCACAGTTGCAGGTCCAGAAACATGACAGGCTAGAGACGAAATTTGAGAGGCAAGGAGAAAAGATGGAGAATCTGATTAAAGACACAGACTTGCACTTCTACCTGATCTTGGGATTTACCCAAGGGAACCAGTCACGCGATGAGCATATCACTGACACTAGGGAAATTGAAAAACAAACAATTCAGCAAACCACACTGTAGAGATATGAAGGCCAAAGTTCCCAGGCTCGGGCTCACATAGGTGAACAGTCCATGGAGGATGGCCATAGCAACCATGTCTTCACATAATTATGTTTTTCTGATGCATAGTTTTATTATGCCAGTATGTTAGGTAGTATAGCTGTAGAATCTTGTTGAATGCTTTGTTTGAAGTATGGACTTATCTGACCGAGGAAATTTTGGAAGAATCTGCTGCCCTTTGGGCAGATAATTTGTATTGAAATTCTTGTAAATCTTGGGTTGATTAGGATTACTGGTTATCCTCAGCCATTTAATATAAAATATCCTACCCGCTTCTGTCAAAAAAAAGAGACAAGGTTATTTTATTAATATCAAAATAATGATCACAAAAGTAGTTCAATAGGACAAAAAGAGTACAAAGTGGGAATGGAAAAGCAGCACATAGATCAATACTGAAAGAAGAAAAAGATAAAGGTGATGAACTAAGTGTCTAGATAAAAGCTAAATGTTCTAGCTGAGAGAAGATATAAAATAAGGTGCAAGTACAAGAAAGATGCAAGACACTGATGAATTTCACCTTGGTATTTAAGAGAAGATGAGATGGCCAAGCATACTAGAGTTTCCTATCCAAGGTTTCATGTTCTAATTATGACTTAAACCATAATAGCAAGATTCAAATACAAACGGTATAGAAAAAATAGGTAACAAAAAAGCAATACGGCTTCAATATGAAAATATACATCTCATAGATAAAAAAAACATGCATTTTGTTTCAAATACACATAAACCATTCAAAATTTAAAAAGTAACAGTTATTCTGTTCATATTTGCAGCTTGGGCAGGAGCTTTTGCACATGTTTAGTGTCAAACATGTATGAAGTCGTCCAAGTCAAATCTATTTTGTAATTCACTTTATTAATAAAGTGAAAGTCTTACATTTTATTTTTGAGTCTAATAAAGTGCATTAATGCGTTATTGATTTAGACTAATCTCAATCGTCGATCTCACTGAGAGATTAAGGTTTTGGTAGATTAGGGTTTCAGCTAAAATATAAAGGCAGGTCAAGGTAGAGGGTAAAGACACATTCATTATTCATTCAAAAGACAGTTTGGTCGGGAGGTAAAGTAATTCATCCCTGGAGCAGAATTAGAGCATCGGCAAGGATCCCAGATCAACAACCAAGCAGATTTCAGCAAGCATGCAGCAGGTACAGCAGTTCCGTACAGTCACACAGATAGGTACAGCAGATCTGTACGGCTCCGTACAACCATATGGACAACTGTATAGCAAGGCAGCGAGTTTCAGGTTGTTTCTCGGTTTCTAGTGGGCAGTTTTCCTCAGTTACAGATTTTGATTTGTTTGAGTGTACCATAGAACTGCATTTTTTTGGTAGTTGTGGAGGTTTCCTTGTAAGCCTGGATCTATTAATGAAAGGCTGATTTGAATGTGTAAATCATCTGTGTATTGTGTTTTACTTCCGCTGTTCATTTTCTAGCTATATGCCTGAATCCTGCTATGTAAAGAATTTAATATTCTGCAAATTAAATACCAGTTGATTTATTTGAGAACATAAGGACGGCATTCACCTAGGGTTTAGAAAATTCACACGTTCTCCATTGAGAGCAACTTGAAACATATCTCAAATTTGGAGTCGATCATAAAACCAAAAATTTCCAATGTTTAAATGGTCAATTCAAATGCATCAAATTATTACTTAGTTGAATACAATGCTTCTACAAAATGTGGTAGCTTGATAATAAATTGCCCAGTTATGTTTAAACTAGCAAACGAAATATGTTTTTAACAAATACCATAATAGGTGCACACTCAAAACTACACAGTAAACTTGAATGAATATATTTCTTCCCTTGCAAACCAAGTGTGCAATTTTATGCCTTATCAAGTACAATACCAAAATTAGAATCCAACCAACTAGAATTTTATGTAGCAATACTTCCTATAAGCTGATCACAGGTCGATGACATGAGTTCAACCATCTATACCACTTGGGTAAAATGTTGCACATGGTCAATTACAGATGCTGTCATGTTCCTTGTTTCTTTAATTCTTCTCCCTGTGTTACAATTTAGATGCCATTGAAGGGCCACATAAGAGATCACCAATCCTTTGTCTCCAAAGATTAGAGATTAGATTAGTTGATGTAGGACGAGGGACCAATCCTCTACAAGCACATCCTCATGAGTAAGGCATAAATCATGAACCCAAGAGACCTAGTTCAATGCAATGCCTAACTAAATCTGGAAGACCCGCGATTCCTCACTCTTGATCAAGGCATTGACTCTTGAGCTATAACTTGAATGGAATATTTTATGATGGACTCCTCCACACAAAAACAATGGAGAATTTGATCAATCCATATTCGTATTGTACAAAAAATTCATTGAATTTCCTACCGCTACCAAATTTCCGTATAGCCAAGACCAATACGGTTGAATCTTGCTACTATGGCTTAAAAAATATCAAGAGCTTCACATACAAACCAATCCATATAAGCAAAAAAAATGATAGCATAGTAAATATTTAAGTTTTTATCAAAAACATATAGCCCAGTGTGAATTGAATAATGAGTAAAGATTTGTTTGATTGAAACTCCATAAGAGTATTTGAACCAAAGACTTCAGCATTCGAACCAAATGACTTAACCACTAAGCCAAACAATTCTTATGGAAAAACTTATCAAGCCAAAATTATTTTATAAAGACAGAGAAATCAAAGGGTGTGGTAATAATGCCTCGTGTAACAAAAAAAAAAATGTTCCATGAGGACACATCCCCCAAAGGTCGGGGGCGCGCCCCCCTCGCTCCCCGCATCCGCGGGACGTGGGGGAGCTTTGGGAAACATTTCCCCATGTCCCCAATTTGACAAAACGTGGGAAAATGCATGGCGAGACGTTTCACAAAAAGGGGGATGTCTGGGCACCCCCTCCCGAAAAGCAAGATGCCTAGATGTCCGCTCCTGTTTTTGAATTTTTTTTCGTAAAAAAAAAAAAATACCTATACATAGAACTTGATTTTTTATTTAATATGTTTGATTTCAGGCTCTAGTATTTGTTGAGTTGTCTAACATTAACTGGTAATATTAAATTCTTAAAGTAAAAGCGGCATCCTCCTTATCTTTCATTTTATATCATTTTCTTTAAATTTTAACATTACCATTAATTGTTTCGGGATGTTTGAGAGTGGTTACAACCTCATTGGAATTCATATGCAAAAAGTAGAATTTTTAGATCCCATTTAGAATTCAAAAGGCTTAACAGTATTCAGGATTTCAGGATAGCAACGTTTCCACTAGATTCTATCAAGTATGAGGGTATGGGATTGGCATTTAATCAAACACATCAACCCCTCTATGTACTTTGATGTTGGTGGTGTTGATTGTTGAACTCCTCTATCAAGACCCTAATAAAAATGTACCCTTCACTCAAGCAAAATCATTTATTAAGCATGGGAAGCTTTTTGAATTTTCTACCTTATTTTAAAGATTGGATTAAGAGGTTTCATCAAAATTGTAGGGTGTTGACTAATGTCCTTGTAGGATCAACTTCAAGACTCGAGGTAGAGGCAAGGGCTAGAGCCTAGTGGAGGGGGGCAGAGGGTGCTATTGATGAATAGGATCCTGATATGTGAAATTCAAATATTGAAATATGATAAATCATATCGACGATGGTGTCTACACTGCACAATGATGAATTTAGTATTTAGTATTTGAATGGTGATTGGATGAGGCATTGTTATGTTAATATGTTGGGATTTATATATTTTTAATAATTTTGGAGACAAGGCCCCCTATGTTAGTGCCCTGACGTCCCCCCATCCCCCATGAATTCCTAAAATTTGGGGGTGGTCTCCACACGTCCCCCATGTGCGTGTCCCCGCTCCCACGCTCCCACGTCCCAGAAACTTAGTGAAACATTGAAAAAACCTCAACAGAGGGCTGATTTTAATAGCAATCTCAGTCAAATCAAAATAAAACGTAAGAGTTACAAAAATTTAAGACTTGTTATTACTTCATTATAAAACCTCACACCTAAAAACAGTCCAAGTAAACACAATTTAATCACTCAGATCCACAACAAGAAGAGATGGATGTCAAGATTCAAAATGCCTACATTCTCTTCAAAAACAATCTAGCTGGCCCTATCCATACTTCAGTAGGAACACTACCATGCCTTCATTCAACAAAATCATAGCCCAAGTCTTGGATTCCTTTGAAGAAAGGTCACGCTTTGACTCTTCTCTACATACACAAACTCTATATTTTTACAAGGTTGAATGGTCGATTATCAACTTGAGCATAGTTAATGCACCCATCAACTTTTTAAAACCAGTGTTTAGAACTTTAGAGTGACTACAACTTCAACAATTATAGCTCTATACCTAGAAATACAAGGTGTTCTTTGGTGTATCTTCAAGTCTGAAGCAACATAGAACCTAGATCTCTTCTCACGATTTGATATCCATGATTTGGCAACACCTATATTGTTGATGTTTGTAGCATTGGACAAGTACTTCCACAGTGTTTTTGTGTCTAAGATGTGGAAATCGTCATTAATACCTCACAAGACTTAGGAAATCCACTTTAATTAAAGGAACTATTGAAGTGTATGCATTTTATAAGTAATTGGGGTTAATTTGGAGAAATGCCTAAGTATTGGGCATTAGTGATTTAAGTTAAATAAATGAATCTTAGTTGTCAATCTCAAGTGAATGAGATCTAATATCATCCATTGAAGTTAGGGTTTTGGTTCATCCCAAAAGTACAAAGGCAGCCAAGGGAGAGGAAAAGACACAATACTCTTAGAAGAGAAAAACTCAAGCATTGAGTGAGAGAGAAAATGGACATTCTGATTTCTAGTTTGTTGGCCAAGAGAAAGACAACGGTTCGACAACAACTAGGTAGTCGTACCAGTCCAATGGAGGCAATGTCGAGTAGCAAAACCAGACAGACAAGTCATACGGATTCTGTAATGCTATGTTGCGGGAAACGTGGGCCCCAACCCTGTTTCCAACGTTTCTTCATTTCGAAACCCCGAAACGCGTACCGTACGGCCCAGAAACGCATTTCTGTACGGACAAAACGTGTTTTCGAGATGGAAACATGTTTCGTCCATACGAAAACACGTTTCCACAATACAAATTCAGTCAACAGGGTTGCGTTTCCGGAAAAAAGATCACCATGGTGCAATAGTATCTGGTAATATTAATGGTGCAATTCTCCTTATCTTTTATTTTCCATCCTTTTACTTAAATTTTTAACATTACCATTAATTGTTTCAGGATGTTTGAGAGTGGTTCCAACCTCATCAGAATACATATGCAAAAAGTAGAATTTTAGATCCCATTCAGAATTCAACAGACTTAATAGTTTTCAGGATTCCAGGATTGCAAAGTTTCCACTAGATTCTATCATGTATGAGGGCATGGAATTGGCATTTAATTAAGGACATCAACCCCTATATGTCCCTTGATGTTGGTGGTGTTGGTTGTTGAACTCCTCTATCACGACCTTAATAAAAATGTACTCTTCACTCGAGCAAAATCACTTATTAAGCATGGGAAGCTTTTTCTACCTCAATTTAACGATTGGATTAGGAAGTTTCATCAAAATTGTAGGGTGTTGAGCCGTTAACTAATGTCCTTGGAGGATCAACTTTGAAATTCGAGTTAGAAGCAAGGGCAAGAGCCTATAGGAGG
Source organism: Larix kaempferi (assembly GCA_027924585.1). NCBI lineage: Eukaryota > Viridiplantae > Streptophyta > Pinopsida > Pinales > Pinaceae > Larix > Larix kaempferi. The sequence continues at coordinate 11,360,595 of BSBM01000322.1, read as the reverse complement.
GAGGCATAGGGTGCTATTGATGAATAGGATCCCAATATACGCAATGATTCGCCGACATGTATGATTTGTGATTTATATTTCACATTCATTTTTTTAAATGTTCTTTATATATATATATATATATATATATATATATATATATATATATATATATATATATATATATCGCGTTTCCCCGTTTCCAAAATTTTGGGGGGTCACGTTTCCCTTGTTTCGACGTTTCCCCCGTTTCATGCAACTTAGCTGTAATGTCACACGAAACTGACCGTGTCCTGACTGTACACTACGGATCCATACAGTACGAACAGACAAGACAACAGTGTAGTTTGCAGGCGGAGAATTGTTTTGGAATTTTCTAGGATTTTGTTGAAGCTTCTTGGGGCAAATTTGCAGGTGGAGATTTGTCTTCTATGGGAAGATTTTGCCAGGTTTGTTGTGTAATTTTTCAAGGCCATTTTACCAATAAGGGTTCCAACCTCAACGAACTTCATATGCAAAAAGTAGAATTTTAGATCCCATTCAAAATTCATCAAACTTAATAGTGTTCGAGGTTTCAGGATTGCAACGTTTCCACTGAATTCTATCATGTATGAGGGTAGGGAATTGACATTTAATCAAGCACATCAACCCCTCTATGTACCTCAATGTTGGTGGTGTTGATTGTTTAACTCCTTTGCCATGACCTTATTAGGCATGAGAAGTTTTTTCTACCTTTTTCTAATACTTGGATTAAAAGGTTTCATCAAAATTGTAGAGTGTCAACTAATGTCCTTGGAGGATCAACTTTGATATTTGAGATAGAGGCAAGAGCTAGAGCCTAGAGGTGGGGGGCACATGGTGCTATTGACGAATAGGATCCCAATATAGGCAATGATTTTGATGATATGTAGTTATTTGTTGTAGAATGAAGTTTTATGGACTCTAGAGGCCATTTAGAGCCTCTTTGTTTATGTATTTGGGTCAGATATGGATTGCACTCAATGAGAATTTAGTTATATGCACCCTTACTTTCTATATACATGAGAAACTTTGCATATTTGTGTATAATGGTTTGGATTCTTAAGAATGCACATGAATATATTTTTTTTTTTCAAAATTTGAATATTTTATGTATTTTTTTGTCGACCGGTTTTTTTCCGGTTCAAGTTTTTGGGCTTGACCAGTTCGATGACTGGTCCAGTTCTAATGACATTGGGTCAAACAACTTCAAGGTAGAATACATATATTACAAAAGAACCTCGCCAACATTTGAATGAAGGATCAAGTCAAACCCCTAAAAATAGACAAAGACAAGGATGATGCCACCAAAGAAACATGCTCAGCTAGAAGGAATCCTATTTATTATGCTTTGAGGACAAAGCATTCCTTGAGAGGATGGCAATGTAACAAACATAATAATAATAATAAATGTAGGCTAATGAAAATCCAAAGGGTACATACCCCTTTGCCTCATGACCAGTCAATGCATATAAGTATACCAACACGAGGCTCATTGTAATCCCGCCGTTGTATCAATTATTCATTATTCTGTGTATTCTTACACATTGCAGAAATCTTTTGTCAAATTATTAGTGAACAGGAACTGTTTACTTCATATTATATAGAGTTAATTTAGTATGGAGTTTTTACTATTTCATCCCTATCTATTACTAAAAACAAGTCCAGTACTATTTCATCCCTATCTAATAATGATCAGGATATGTCGACCAGCCCACATATCAATGGCAGTTTTTAAATTAGTCCAGTAGATTTATTGTACCTATGGTGACTTGATATCTGAAATTAAGAACCACAAAATATATAGAGAAAAAACTAATTTTAAGAAAACACATACACCAATATATGCTCTCTATTACACAAACTTTGAAATAATTTACCAAACTCAAACCTACAGCTTCCAACAACACATTTATCCATTAAAATTAATTCATAATATTTACTATTTAATAATATTTTACTATTAAGTAAAACATTTTAATTGTGTAATGCTAAGTTATTAACTGTGATCTTCCATGAGATATCTCAAATAGGGGGGGGTATTGGGCGATGGAAGGAGGGGTGCAACCGTACATCCATGTTTTTCACATATGAAATTTTTTCCATATATAGATTATATCACCCCAATTCAATGGATATTCAGCTAAGTGTAATCGGTTCCATTAATGCTAACAATAAGTCAATCCAATGCCGACTTAGTCAGACAACAACAGCAAACATAGCTTCTAGCCTATTACAACCTTTCCTCCAGTAGTCTATTGCTAATATACAAATTTGTGCATGATTCAATAAGTGCATATTTTGAGTTTGCATGTCACTTGTTGAGTTTTTCACAATTTATGGTCAACATAAAGTAGGTTAACTTGTTTAAGTGAAAAGCATCACTTGGTTAACGGTTAACCATAAAAATGCCCTACTTTTTGGAAAAAGCTAAAGAACTAACACTCCCCTTGCTCTTGGGTTTATTAAATTGCCACCTTTAGATCATTTACACATACATTTAGAATTTCACCTAAAATACAGACATCAATATTCTGCCAGTCAAAGTTCTTTATGTTTATGACTCTTTTTTCAATAAACATGAGAGATAATCTGCATTCTCTTCCTTTTTCAACCTCAACCTATACTTATCTCACAATATCTAGCTGACATTGTAAAATATTTTGCAGCATTTCAAGTAGACAAAGCACTTACATAGAGAGCAAAGACCAAAATAGATCGAAGACTAGGTGTACCTCTCTCAAGATTATTATGAAGTCCGAAGCACTAAGCATGCCTACAAACTGACCAACATTGGAATCCCATAGAGGAGCCACTGAAATACCCTGTAAAAACAAGTACACAATCTTAATTAAGTATACACCTTACAAATGAAAACCAGGCAGGACCTTTTTCACTTAAAAAAATATGGTGTCCCCACCTTTAGGATTTTTGACAATAAGGCCAAACCATGCCTGATTTAAATGGATAGTAGGATACACATTCCTGCCATCTGATTTAAAACATATTCGCAAAACAGTTCTTTAAATACCTGCTCTGACCATCATCCATTCCCATAAACAACAAAAAAGGTAATCACAAATTCTTAAGGGGACTGCTTATCGGAAACAGGGAATAACAAAGAAGACCCATATATTCAATAAATTTTAAGAAATTGGTGACCTTCAGAATTCATATTCATGATTAAAAATACAAGAGCAACAACAAAGAATGACCAAGGTTGCATCATCAATCAATAATGTTCCACATGAACCACAATTAATTTCGAAATTGTTGCTGGAATCACCATATTATAAAAATATCATTCACTTAAAAGACAAATTTCCTCAGCAACCATTCACTTAAAAGACAAATTTCCTCAGCAACCATTCACTTAAAAGACAGATTTCCTCCACAACCATTCACATAAAAGACAAATTTCTAGGTTATCAATTCTCTAACTCGCTCCCTCACTACAAACAATGTCAAATATAAGATGCACGTCAAATGTTCCAACTTCCAACAAGCTACTGAAGGCTATAATTGTAGACTTCCTGGTCTTGGTGAATTAGTGGATTTTAGACACTGTAGCAATATAAAACACATCATCGTGATAGATCATAGAACAAGCAGTAGTGTACAAGTAACCACTCCAAAAAAGCAATCAAGTATCAATTGGCATACAAGTGTGCACAAGAGAAGGTGCCTTGTCTTCAATGGATCATCACACCATATGGTGCTCCAAAGGGGCAAAATATGCAATTAAACACCCATCCAACTTGCACAGTTGAATAACTGATGTACTCACAAATGTATTGAATAAATAATTGGTTATTGATCAAGGGACAACCTTGCCCACAATCCACTAATTATACTGATAATTTAAATATGGTCTGTCATAAAATTTGATATCCCTTTGAACCAAAATTACAAATCCCTAAAGGATGCACAAGCATCTGCAGAGCCCTTTGAGACCTCAAAATATGCATTTCACTCAGTTAATACTTAATAATAGTATTTCATGTAACTTGCATTGCACCGATGCACTGCATGCCTGAGCATACCCAGTCAAAGAAGATGGTCAAACTGGGATTGCTGCACATTGGGTAGCCAAATGGGTAATCTATGTAACTCAGATTATGCCGCTATACCCTCACCATGCCCCAAAGTAACCCTACTATACCCAGAGATGGGAATTATCATTCCCAAAGTAGCCTTACTATCACCAAAAACTAGCATTATCATTCCCATATACATGACAAAAAAATGCAAAGAAAAAGATTAGAAAAGAACCCAAAAATTAACAGTTAAAATCATTCACGCTACAAACCAAAAAGACAAGAGTATCCTACCATTTTTAGAGCTTTTTATACAGTGAAAAATGTGCTTAAGAAATAATAGCATGTTGAAAATTCAACTTACGGAAGAGCGCACAGAGCTGGAAAGTTTGCCTACAATCACGATTGTAATATTAGTTGAAGTGTTTTCAGTTCCACTGTTTCGTGTTTAAAAATTGAACAATTGGGTGCTTGGCACTAAAGGCTATTCTTGTCAACATTATTGTTTTCTTATAAGCTCCAACGGACTTGAATTGTATCTAATTTAATAGCATTCAGTGTTAATTTATTTCTGTCATTAGTCAATGATTACCTTTGGATCCTTCATGTACTTGGCTTTTATTTTCAAAAAATTAATGGAAATTCACACAATACGTTGTATTCGTGGCCAAAAACTGCCATGATAATCTAAATTACCATGTATTTCTATCAAACGTTCTATACAAACAGGCAAAGGATCATTATCTCTTCCAATTTCAAAGTTTAAGCTAAAATGCACAACTTCAGAATTATGAATTCTTACCATTAAATGGTTGTATAACATTGACCTACTCCATATTTATGTGCCATATATCTTATGGAAACTAAACTTTTATTACCATCCTCAAAAGATCCAAAACGGAAACATTGGACATAATAAAAAAATAAGAGTAGCTCAGATTTATAAAGCTCTATATCTCTGTATAAGCTATGCAATATGTGAACAAAAAGTATATCTCTCAAACTACATAGTAAACAGTTTTTCTGACTATACTAGGAAAAAAAATCTATATATTCTTATAAATCCTGAAGAAAAATGTGTACATGCTTGGCTGGGAAATCCAATAATGCATTCAGCTGCCTAAGTTGAAATTGATGCATTGAATCTTTATTCTGATTTGGTCACATTTGGGAACATTTAACATAACATGAGTTTCATATTCAATAATCTTCATTATATAGTCAGCAGAAACGTGCTCCTCTTTCCATTTCTTTCCATCTTCCTGTTGCAATTTCCATTTTATGTGAACCTGTTCTTATCCTACATATTAATTGTCTTTTGAAGACTAGCACCTGCACATATTTCTCCTCCTCATAAATGACCACTAGATTTATTTCCTTACAGTAGAAGTTCATATTTTCCTTTGTATTTTCCAAATTTCTTCCACTACTTGGGATTGAACTGGATGTCAGATTGCTATGAGCATTTCTGGTAAGTTCTTCATATCAATTCCACATTTTGTGATTCAATCTGTATCAATTATATAACAGCCTTCAACCTTTGTTCCCACAATGCCATCATAGATCGATATTGAAGATGGTTTTGTACCGTGAGTTGATTTTTTCCTATCTATGTAGTAAAAAGAAGAAAGAAAAAAAGCTTCTGACACTAAAGGGAGCATACATGTTTCCGCAAAAAGGAATGGGTAGGTTGTCTACAATCTCATTCCCAATTCTTCTAGAAGAAAATGCTTTTGGATAAATTCAATTTTCTTCAAAATATCTTGAGAAAGTCCTCAACTGCAAAATAAATGCACTTTCATTCACTAGTTTGACAAGAATATAGAGCTTCCATCCCACTTATAACTCCTCCTTTTCAAAACAGGCAAAGCTTCCAAGTCCAAGTACTTAACAGGAGGATTTTATTTTCTGTCCCCCAAATTAGATTTCCCTACCTTTACCTTTGTACCAATTAGTGTTACATGTTACCCCTCATATTGCGTGAGGTTTCACCAGTGATTTTCATCACAATCCAGTTACACATGACAGACACTTCTTGGATTACATTCATGGATATTTGACAGATACAGGGGCTGTATGATGGATGCACACACATTCCCTGGCACTTCCCTTGTGGCATTTCCTACAATGGCCAACCATGGGTGCACAGTGTCTAGAGGAGAGTGGCTGATTGCAGAGTTATTTGTTTATGGCCCTTGAACCTAGCATGATCTCCAATCATTGATTATTGGCGTATTATTAGTTGACATTGGAGCACCATTTGTATCATGATGTACTTAAGTGTTGTGGTGGTATACTTGGTGTATTGGTTTATTACTAGGAGAGAGCACTTCACATGGTCACCTTTTCTCTATGTTGTTCTAATCATCACATGACTTTGGTGGGACATGTCCTAGATGTTGTTTGGTGGCACATTATGCCGAGGAGATGACCACCCTAGTACTTTGGGCCTTACTTTACGAGTAGATTATACTTTGGCATGACTCACATTACATATGTGGAGAGCACTTTACATGTCCCCCTTTTCACATGGTTCCAGGCATGTTATGTGGTTTATTTGGTATGGTTCAGCTTGATCTCAGCCTCATGTGTGAGCGCACTAGTTTACTTGGGGATTTTTTACACATATATTACCTTATTGTCACATGGACTATCACCCTAAATGGGCGCTCCCTTGGTGCGCACATTTTGAGGTGACTCTGTCCCCTTCTAAAATTCCACTAACCTACTAGTTCCCTAGGTTGGGGTGGAAGCATTAAAATTTGGGATAAGGGAGTTACAAGACCCAAAATGACATTAGACTTACAAATTCACATTAAATGGGCCAAATAAACAAATAATAAAAAGGAAAATAAGGTGGCATTGGATCATGAGGGCAAATAAGAGGTTGTGGGACCCACATGCGGCCAGATTACCCACTACACTTGGCATCATTCTCACACAAATTCAAGTTCAAGGTGGAGGGTAACGCACTTGGGGTAGATGAAGAGGCAATATCCATGGCAAGAATCATGGAGACTCGAATTGGAGTGGAAGAATAGCTCCCAATGAAGAGGAAGAGGCATAATAGACAAATTGTGACACTTGTAACCATATTCCATGGCATCTATGACAACAATAATGAAGGAATCTATGACAAATTCAGACGTTATGGCAGACCTATGACAAATTCAGACGTTATGGCAGACCTATGACAAATTTGACATATCAGGGCTAAAAACAGCCATCAAGAGGGAGCATAGAGGGAGTTATGGTTAGCTAAGATTCTCAATTTCAATTGAGGAAAGAGGCGTGCAAGAATGACAAGAAGTTTCTCATGAAGGAAGCAACCACTAACTTGAGTTGGGTGAGTGTCTTGGAGGCAAATTCGAGCTCATGAGTCCACATGAAGTTAATAAAAGAGGAGGATGAGGAAAGAAACCAGCTTTTGGATCATTTTTGTTTTGCACTCTTGTAGAGCATAGCTTGTCCATCCACGGTGGGTGTTTACCTTCCCTGCTATTGAGCCAATTTCGAAGGTGAAAGATCCCTATCCAAGTTGGTTGGAGGAGAGGCCATTCAGACCTCTAATCAGAGCTTAAAGGAAGTGTTTAATGCAGGTTCAAGTCCCTCTATAGTTCGAGTTCCTCTCATAGATCTTCTTCTACTTTCTCTTCTCACATTTTCTTCTCAATGTTCATGTCCTAGTGTTGATGGCGCACTAATGGTTGCATAAAACTTGTGGAGGATTACTTTGTGACTCCATTGATGCAGGATGTGATGTATGGCATTGTGTTGATCTGCATCTAAGAGCCATAGCTCGTAATCTCATGTATATCATCTAAAACTTCCAAGCAAACCTCTCGTTCGAGCTAGTTTTCCTCTATACTTTCTTATGGACTTTTGAAGTAGTTATACATCTGTTTTGTATCAAACTTTCTCTGAGTTTTTGTAGCTGTTTGAGCAGCCTCTGATGTACTGTAGATGACCAAATTACTCTATGCAAGCCTCTCGAGCATTTGATTAAAGTTTATGCAACATTTTCCATGTCCATTGTTTACATTTTCCAAGCAATATCTATATGTTACAACTTTCTGTTTGATGAGTGCAATACCTAGTTGTAGATCATGATAAATGTTGCATTTTGGCTGTCAATGAAGTCCTTTATCCAAGCCAAGCCTCTATTCAGAAATTAGGGAGGGTCGTAAGGCATTTGGAAAGCCTAAGGGTCAGTGACTAGTGGGGAGTTTCAACATCGAATTTACTAGTATTTTTCTCTTTCATTCCTCCTTGATTAATGCAAGTCACAAATGTCTTTAACAAGTATCCGAGTGTCCAATAGATGCATTAGGATGTCCTACGACCCCCTCAAGCCCTTCCAGACAAAATTTGAAAGTATTTGGGAGCATTTGGGACAGCTTGAGGTTCACTAGTCCAAGGTTTGAAATTGGCCAAAATTGAACAAATTTTCATGATAGGGGCATTATAGTAGTATCATGTCCCCAGATTTTGCATTGGATCACAATGGCCTAAGCCACTTGGCCATGTTCATGATAGTTTGTCAAATTGGTGCTAAGGGTCAAATAATTGCCAAGCATGATGTCCAAGTTAGTAATAATGCAAAATTAGAGCCAAATGGACAAGGTGGGTCACATGAAAAGTAAATTCTCAATTCAAAGTTTGTAATGTTCCCATCCAAATAAATTATCATGGAGAAAAAATTCCACTAATCTACTAGTTCCCTAGGTTGGGGTGGAAGCATTAAAATGTGGAATAAGGGAGCTACAAGACCCAAAAGGAACTTAGACTTACAAATTCACATTAAATGGGCCAAATAAACAATAATAAAACGGAAAATAAGGTGGCATTGGATCATGAGGGCACATAAGAGGTTGTGAGACCCACATGTGGCAAGATTTTCCACTACACTTGGCATCATTCTCACACAAATTCAAGTTCAAGGTGGAGGGTAGCGTACCTGGGGTAGATGAAGAGGCAATATTCAAGCCCTTCCAGACAAAATTCGAAAGTATTTGGGAGCATTTGGGACAGCTTGAGTTTCACTAGTCCAAGGTTCGAAATTGGCCAAAATTGAACAATTTTTCATGAGGACATTACAGTGGAAAATGAAGGAGCTATGCTAAAGGAAGGGGTTTTATCTCTCAACAATCCCCCCCCCCTTGTGAAATGATTATGTGCTCTTCGATGACTGACTTAATGGATGTTCTTACCATAGTAGGGTGGTTAAATGCAGTAGTATGTCGCAGTTTGAGTTGCACACCGAATGGATGGACGATGTTTCAAGCTGGCATAGGAAGGTCTTATCATATTATGCCTTCATTTAGTCTTCATTCCCTGGTCCGTGCCGAGCATTATGGTAAGCAGTACGAAGACCTCTGGGTTATAATGGACGCCCCCTCGACATTCTCGGAAACGGATAGCTTTTGGAAGCTCCTTATGCTTCTTGCTTCTTTGCATTGTTCTGAGAACCTATCAGACTGAGAGGATTTGCTGATGCAAAAGGACATAGTCATGGCAGAGAGAGATATCTCTTTGAGGAAGGAACTAAAGGTGCACCACCCGAAAGAGGATTCTGGCTTGAAGTATGTCATGCAGGAGATCAGGGGCATTAAGCAAGATAGGTCGGACCTTAAGAAAATGGCTAGGTGTGTTTTTGAGGTGGCAAAAGCGAACCTGGAGGAGTGTAGGCAAACTAGTCTGGATTTGTCTCGTTTTGAAACTCGTTTGGAGGACGTCGAGACCGGCTAAAGAGTGCAGACCGGTGAAGTAGAAGAATTGAAGAATAGCGTCACAAAAATGGAGCATGTTCTGAATGCAAAGCTTGATGGCGTGTGTGGAATGATTATGGAGCTGCGTAGGATCATCCAGGAGCAAAGCATGAACTTTGTTGAGCGGAATGAAGACCACTTCGTTCAACTGAAGGAGATATTGGAAGAAATGCAGGCTGATGTCAACAGTCTGTATCATGGGAATAACAAGCCAACCAGGGAGCATGCAGGGGCTTCCCCAATGGACTATGCATCCGTCTCTCAGCTAGAAATCAACGAAGACCTTGTCCAGGAATGAGGCCATATTCACTCTTTTTGTCCAAGTCTTTAGATTTTTTTTGCATATTATTAGGGGGTATGTTCGTTAAAGTCTATACTGTAAGAAGCAGCAGGTCCAGTTTTGATATAGTCTGCAAAGTCTCTGAACTTATGGAAGTTTTTGTGGTTCTTTTCTGTTCTGAAACTCTAATTTCAGACCTTAGTTATGAATTTTGTTGTCCTGGGGGCGTCTATAGTCTCACCCTTTTATAACATAAATCTCTTTTCTCGTTTATGTTTATAAAAAAAAAAAACTCCAAAAGAGATGAGAAAATGGTGAAAAGACAACTGGCATTACTTTTGACAATAGAAGGAAGGAGTCTTACAATTGTCATAGAAGTATATTCATCCCATTCTTCCATAACTACATAAAAAATTCCCCACCAACCTCACATATGCATTCAACGATAGGATTTAATAAGTCAAAATTAATTGTCTCATTTAAGGCACATGGAAACAAATGGATGAGTTCTAAGGTTGACACTTTTTTAACCATGGGAACTTAGCAACCTCCCAAGAGTATATGCATCAACCCGCAAGCCACATATACCAACAACTCATAGGTCAACCTGAGCTAAGGCTTCATATTAAGGGATGCCTACCCTTTCAGCTTCACTATGATGAGTGAATATGTGCAGCCCTACCCCCATCGAAATTGATCATGTGACCTTCCCAAAGATAACACATGTTCTTAACCATTGGGCCCACTCACCTACACGTTGAGTCCGAAGGTTGACACTTGGCAAAGAGGATTTAATCTCCCATAGGCCCCCTTGGCTATGGAGATCATGGGATGGAAACTCTACGTAGTGTAAAAATATGCATGGAGAATGAGTGATAGACTCCAAAGGAGATAAAAGAATGGTGAAAAGACCACTGACATTACTTATGACCATAAAAGGAAGAACTTACAATTGTCATTGATGTATAATCATCCAATGCTTCCATAACAACAAGAGAAGACTTTTTCCACAAACCTCACACAAGCATTCAATGATTGGATTTAATAAGTCAAAAGGAAGTAATTGTCTCATTTAAGGCACATGGTAGCAAATGGATGAGTTCTATGGTTGACACTTGGCAATAAAGGATTTAATCTTCCATAGGCCCCCTTTCCTCTTCCCCTCTAATGGAATCATAGCCCCTCTAATGCACAACCATCCTGGAGCATTTTATTTTTTTCAACATAATAATTACACAGCTTTTGAGACATCATGGCAAGCCTACCACATGGTTCATATGGAAATATTTACAAATACATGCCTAACCATTCACTAGCCAGGGCTTGGCCTTGAGCTCCGCACGATGAATTCATACTAGCATATTTACATATTTTTACATAATCTGATTCAATACATTACAAGGGTCAAAACTGGGGGTATTACAATCCCCTCCCCCTTGGAATAACATTGTCCTCGATGTTTCCTCAAAATCGTAACAAAAATGGATGTCTATTTCATGGAATCCTCCATCTCCCATGTAGACTCGTCGGGACCAAAGTGCTTCCAATGCAGCTTTACCTATCCGATGGCTCGATTTTGGAGCAACGTTATCTTCTTGTCGACTATGCATGGCAGGTCTATTTGGAACTCTCCCTCGGGTTCCACTTAGATCACATCCCAATCAATCACATGGATAGGACCATGTACATATTTCTTAAGCAAAAAAATATATGAAAAGCATTGTGAGCTCTAGTGTTATCAAGCATTGCAATTCTAGATGCAAATGTTTCTATCCTTTCAAGCATTTCAAAATTTCAAATGACTCACAATAGGTGACAACTTGGCACAACTTCCAAGCTAGATCACTTCATTGGCCTCACTCAAAGGTAAACATGATCCCCAACATTAAATTCCCTATGCACTCTATTTTTACCTGCATAGCTTTTCTATCTTTCTTGGGATGCCTTCAAATTCCGCCTAATCTTTGCAACCCCTTGTTCCATTTCCTTACGCGTTTCTAGCCCAAGCACAATTTTGTTCACTAGATTATCCCAACTCAATGATGTCCTGCACCTTCTGCCATACAAAGCTTCAAATGTACTCATTCTCAATGGCGCTTGATGCTCATTGCTATATGCAAAATCTACCAAGGGTAGATTTTCTTCGCACTTGGGTGGTTTATCCATCACATACATGCAAAGCATATCTTCAATCACTTGATTTACACTTTCTATTTGCCCATATGTCTATGGATGGTAGGCAATACTAAATTTCAGTTGTGTACCCAAATCTGCAAAAAGATTTCCCAAGGGTTAGATGTAAACTTTGTTCCTTGGTCAGATACAATTGCTTTGGGCAAACCATGCAATTTGAATATTTCTTCCATGAAAATTCACATTATCTCATCAACCTTATAGTTAGATAGAACAAGAATAAACTGTGTTGCCTTAAATAATTTATCCAACACAACCATGATGGTATCATGCTTTCTTGTAGTAGTTGATAACCTGCTAATAAAATCCATAGTTACCACTTACCATTTCCATTTTGGAATTGGCAATGGTTGTAATAAACATGTCGGGTGTTGATGCTCATCCTTTACTTGCTAGCATTTCATAAATTTAGAAATATACACAACAATGTCTTTCTTCATTCCTGGCCAAAAATATTTCATGTAGAAATTTTTGTTTGGTATCCTAGATGGCCAAAATATGGCATTTTAAGTATTTCATCCATAACAATTCTTCTCAAATCTATAACATTAGGAATATACAATTTATTTTCATAGATAAAAAGTTCATCATCCTATGATAACCTTTATACCTCCTTTCCAAATTCTGCTACTCTACTTTATCCTTTAGTTGCACATAGTGTTCATCTTCAGTAAGAGACTCAACAATCATTTGCCCTTAAATCTATTTTGGAATTACTAATGGTTGCCACATGCATTTTTCTACTGACTTCATTAAACACTTTGTTTTCCTTCCTTTTCATGTCTTTGATTTCAAAATCAAATTCACATTAAAATTCCATCCATCTAGTTTGTCTTGCATTTATTGTTGGTTGCTCCAACAAATATTTCAGACCACTAAGCTCAAATTTTTTGCCCATCAAATAGTGCCATCATAATATACTGTTGATTTTATGGACTCAAATTTGGTTGTTAGTCCCGAATAAATTACTGACAATTGTAAACTAAAAACGTACTGAGATTTAACAAATCACGCAGCGGAAAAACACATGAAATCATTCAACACATTTGACACAGATTTACCTTGGAAAACCCCGACTGGGGAAAAACCAGAAAACAATTTGATTTTATTAACAATAAAATCCTAGGGTCATGTCCTGACATAATGGCCCACTGAGCTAAGTTACCGAAAACGGCTAAGTGGCACCCCGGAAACGTCATTACCCGTTTCAGATACAAAAACGAATTCGAAACGGGTGGGAAACAGCACTGATACGTTTCTAATGAAGCTGATACGGATCAACTGATTGTGGAAACAGAAACCCCGGATTTGGATATGGATCAGCCAGAGTTGGAAACGGATCCGCCGAAAGGTGATACAGATCAGCCGGAAAGGGGTACGAATCACCCGGAAAGGGATACGGATCCGGCTACCAAAACCCTTTCGGGGAGGGCGAAACCCTTTTTTTACGGTTTTATTAAAAATTGTAAAATCATTTATCCAGTGACGAAAATCGCAACCACTTCACAGTTATTTATTTCTCCTGTGACGATATCAGTGGCTGCTTCAAACCAGAGATTCCATTGTGAAATGATAATCGGCCGACGGCAAGCGAAACAGGAAAATTGGGGTTTTCGATGCGAAATGATTTCGCTTTTGTCTGGCTTTGGTTTCGATGCGTATTTATTAATCACGGCCATAGGTTCATATGGTGGTCGGGGAAGGCAAACAGAGGAGTCGTGGGGAAGGCAAACAGAGGAGTCGTGGGGAAGCCAAACAGAGGACTCACGAAGCCTCTTTTATTCGCAGCCTTTTATTCACAGCACGAATTTCATAGTTTTTGTTTGATTTAGCGTTCATTTTAAATATAATTATTAAATATAGGGTAGGGTTCCGTAATTTGTGATTAATTTCTCTTTAGTTTAATTATTAAATATAGGGTAAGTAGAAGCAGAAGTTATAAAAATACATAGGTTATATCGTGTATATATATAATAAATTAAATATACAATGATTGTTATATTATATTACTTTGTTATAAAATATTTATATTTGAAAAAACGTATATTGTTAAAATATTCTTAATGCCGAACCTCATTTCGAATCTCATCGGAAAAGCTGAATTCGAAAAGTTAGATGCATTATTAATTTATTTTGTACTTTTTAAATTCTTTTGATGCATTATTTGCCATTTGGTTTGGTGGGGCATGGGTTCAAACTTCAAACTTCAGGGCCAATTACATACATTGGTAACCTGAGGTCCTATGCCAAAATAAATGCACAAGAAGGAATATGATGTGAAAAATGATAGGGTGCATCGAGGAACTCCAAGCATTTCAGTGGGATGGATTCCAAGCATTTACATTGGCCACCATGTATATAAGCCCAGAGGGTGTTTCAAAGTCCTACAATGGAGGCTCCTTAATGATTATGTAATATGTTATATGTAGTTTTAAATTTTAATTTGAAATTTAAATGATGAATGACAAATTTTAGTTAGATTTTATATATATATATATATACTAAGTCACCGGACACATCCTAACAAGGCCAAGTGTCCTGTGGGCACGTATTGGGCGCGGACACGACCCTCCCACATGGGGGACATGTGTTTTTTCGTGTCCCGAAAACACGTGTCCCCCACGTGGGAGGGTCGTGTCCGCGCCCAATACGTGCCCACGGGACACTTGGCCTTGTTAGGATGTGTCCGGTGACTTAGTATATATATATATAAAATCTAACTAAAATTTGTCATTCATCATTTAAATTTCAAATTAAAATTTAAAACTACATATAACATATTACATAATCATTAAGGAGCCTCCATTGTAGGACTTTGAAACACCCTCTGGGCTTATATACATGGTGACCAATGTAAATGCTTGTCCCGAAAACACGTGTCCCCCACGTGGGAGGGTCGTGCCCTGCCTTCGCCAAATCTGTTTTGTTAGCTGAGGCCATGACCTAAAATTGCCTAAAGTATTATTATAGAGATAAATGAAATTTTCAAATATAACCCTTAAAAGTCTTATAACATTAACATCATAAAATTATGAGCCATAGGATTCATGCAATTGTGTCGTAAAATTGCATAGTTGGTTGACATTTTTTAACAGGAACAAATACTGATTTGGTTTTTCATTTTTGCTGATAGGTGAATCTTGCACTTTGTGTTGTGCATGTGTGTTAAGGTGGGGGGAGATTGATCAATTGGAGTGCCAGACTACGTAGCTTTTAGAAAAATAAACAAAATATCCTTTTTTTCTTATTTAACCAAAATCTCTCAAACTCTGCATTACAAATTTCCTATGCAAGCAATGATTTTACCACATTTCACCATGCAAATTTGCTGCTCAAATCTCTGGAGTCAAATTGATTGCCTTAGGATGCTTTTCATCTAGTTGGCTATCGTCAGATTGAGTTGCTCAAAGAGAAAGAGGGAATCACTTCATAGAAGTGCCTCACTATTAAAAGAAAAAACATATTGGTTATAACTTATAAGTTATAAAATTGATTTTGATGACTTAATGAGAAATATGGTTCCGACATGCATCTATGTGTCTCATTGTGATTTGTGAATGACAAATGTGTTGTGATTTGTGAATGACAAATGTGTAATCATTAATGTGTTTTGATTCTAATTTCTATTGAATATTTGTAAATGTTCTAGTTTCTAAATTTTATTGGATCTATATGTCTATATTTTTAAATTTTAATATATTTTAAAATATATATATATATATATATATGTATATAAAACGTGTCCTCCGTGTCCTGATTCCGGGGGTCACCATGTCTCGTGGGGACACTCGTGTCTCGTGTCCTCGTGTCAAGTGACTTAGTATATATATATATATATATATATATATACGTCGTTTCCCTACCGTATCGTATCCAGACTTTTTGAAAATTTTCCGTATCAGTTTCTGTATCCGTTTCAGTGCAACTTAGCCACTGAGGAATACAATGACTGAATGATAGCTTTCAAACCTCAAGATCATTCCATCGATCTCACTGATTCCTAACCCTTGTTGCCCCTTGCTCTGTTCCTCTAACCCTACCCCTACACCTGCACACCTGGCTGAAAATCCGTCTTTAACCAATCAATGAGATCTCACTCACTCTGTGTGACTATTGTGACACCATCTCTCATCTAGGATGCCTTTATAACATTACAATATGCAAATACCTTGGGCCAATACCATGGGCCCTCTAGATCACTTTACATAAAGTAATTACAAAAGTACAATTACTTAAATAGTTCACTTTAATAAAGTGAATCTCCTAAGTATGAGGGTCAATAATGATGCCTTCCACCTCTTCAACACTATCCACATGGAAGTACCTATCCAATGCTACAAAAATCAACACATACCACATGATTGTCTTCTATAGGAACTCTTCCAATTCCTTGTTTACATGCATCAATACACACCACAAAATCATTTTCTAGATTTGCAATTTTCCAAATTGGAGCACTAATAAGAAGCTTCTTCAATAGCTAGAAGTTGTCTTCACATCCTTGCGTCCCCTCAAATTTTATTCCCTTCTTCTGCAAAAAAGTAATGGGATATGCAACCTTGGACCATTTTATTATTTTTCGATATAATATTAATATAGCTTTTGAGTCATCATGACAAGCCAACCACATGGCCCATATGGAAATATTTGCATATACATGCCTAACCATTCACTAGTCAGGCCTTCACCATGAGCTTCGTGCTAGGAATCCACACAAGCATATTTACATCATTTTACATAATCTGATTCAATACATTCCAAGGGTGAAAACTAGGGGTATTACATCTAGACACTTGGAGGTTGCCTAAGGTGGTATCAAGATAATCCAATGAGATGAGTTGATGGTCATAGGTAGATCCTATGGTACGACATATAGATTTGATCAAGATTGATATCAATTGATTACCTTGCTTCTAAATATTGTATGTCCATGGACATGAGGGCAGGTCAACCTTTGAGGTAGGAAGATGTTGGGGATAGATCCATGTCTAAGGAGGTGTCACTTCACCAAGATGATGCTCTTGGGTGGGCACAAATCATGTTACCTGGAATCGAGAGATCTACAAAGGATCTACAAATTTTGAAAGCTTTTCATTCTTTGCTCGGAGCATGCAATGCACACTATTCCGAGCTACACTACATGACATGCTCTTGGTTCACTCAATAGCACATGGGTTATGTGCTTGATTATAATAGTGGACTGGACTTGGTTACGTTTGGGTTTGTGAATTGAGTATATTAACTACACTCCATGATGTATGTTGTATACTTTTTGTACATTTTGGAGAGGAGGCAAGGCTTGAGGGAATATTCCCCTTGTCTTTTTATTTGGTACATGACTAATTCAACCCTTTAGAGACGTATGAGTATATATATGTGAGATCCTTAGTCATTTGATGTATTCTTACATCACTCTATTGTATCCCTTTAGGGAGCACTCCACATCATGCATGGTTTCCACGTAGGTATGTGTAAGGGCTCGTTCCCTTTGTGTTGATGTGTTGTAGCTCGGACAGGAACTTCCACATAGGTTTTGTGTCAAACATGCATGAAGTCATCAGTCAAATCTATTTTGTAATTCACTTTACTTATAAAGTGAGTTTTTTAATTAGTTGAGTCTAATAAAGATTTTGGTGCATTAGGTCTTCACCTAAAGTATAGCAGCATGTCAAAGTAGAGGGTAAAGGCACATTAATTATTCACAAAGACAGTTTTGTCTGAGGGAGAAGAAAGAGGTTGACGAAGAGAGAAAACAATGCAGCAGTGAGAGGATCAATCTGCGGTGATTGCAGGTTGAAGAGCAGAGGCGTAGTAGCGATTCCGTACAGTTGTACATGTAGTACCGTATTGATCCATACAGTCGTACAGACAATACCCTATGGATCCAGTTCAGCAAGCTTCACAGATCTATTTCAAGTTTTTTGAATCAGCAAGCTTAAAACATCAGTTTCGAGGTGTACTTGTAAGTTTTGATCATTAAACGAAAGATTTATTTGAATGACAAATTTCCTGTGTATCTCAAAAATTATTTGTTTCTGTTGTTTGTATTTGCCAACTATTTGTGTGATTGTTCCATGTTCAAAATTTTACTTCTATTATTGAATAAAAACAAGATTTGATTCGTTTAATAATAAAGCATAGGATAGCAGTCACCTAGAGTACACAAAATTTACATAGTACTAGAGCTTCTCCCTAATTGAGACTCTCAGGGGTTTACAATGGGTACATCAGATGCGGGCAGCAAAGGACCGACAGCGAGGGTTTCATTACTTTTTTATTTTCAGATTTGAGAGTTTGTACCTTAGATCTCAGAGATGGCATCAACTAGCCTCGGGTTCGAGGATATATTGGATTGTGCCTCGAATTTCCTTTCATAGAAAGTTAGGGTAACTCAGCTATTAGAAGAGAATGACCTATGGGATATCGTCAAGGATGTGGTGGCTTTACTGACATATCCACGGCTTTTGGCAACTCATAACGAGAAAGAAGTGAGAGCCAAGCAAATGATCATGGATGCCATGAAGGATCATCTAGTCCCTCATATATCCAACAAGAAGATGGTGAAGGACATGTTCGATGCCCTGGTCAACCTTTACCAAAGCGAGAACATTAATCCAAAGATGATATTACACAAGCTCAGATCTGTTGAGATGACTAGATCAGACATCGTCACCAGTTACATGATGAATGTCACAGAGATCTGTGACCAACTTGCAGCAGTTGGGGAGAAGGTTGAAGACAAAGAGTTGGTAAACAGAGCACTGAATGGTTTCCTATCTCAATGGGACACATTTGCCCAGGGCATTTGTGCTCGAGAGAACCTTCCCTCATGGGAAAGACTGTGGGATTACTATATCCAGGAGGAGACTTGAATGGGGTCAAAGACCAATAGACAGGGAGGTGACAATAACCATGCCCTCGTTGGTCAGGTAAAGAAGGGCAAAGGTAAAGAACCCATCAAGGGTAAGGCGAAGAAGGAAGAGTCAGCCTCATACTCAAAGAAGGACTTGAGTAAAATCAAGTGCTTCATATGTCGTAAGGATGGCCATTATACATCACAGTGTCCGGAGGAAAAAAAGGGTAAAGGGAAACAACAACACCAGGTAGCAACCTCAATTGAAACTCTGATGAATGAGTTTGCCTTCAAATTCGAGAAGGGTTTCTCGACGGTATCTTGCCTCTCTTCCAAAACAGTTATGAAGACCACGTGGTATGTGGAAAGTTGAGCATCGAAGCATCTGACATCACCTCGAGAACGATTCTCAAGTCTAATAAAGCACATCTCAACAGTTCAGGTCGAGCTTGGTGATGATGAAAGTCTCCAGTAGCAGGAATCAACAACATTCCTTTCCAACTCCACTCGGGTAACTCATTAGATTTTGATGATGTGTTGTTTGTTCCAGGTCTCACGAAGAACATGCTTTCAATTTCCATCATGGAAGACAAGGGCTATAAAGTAGAGTTCAAGAACCAACAAGTCCTCATTAAGCTGAAGGAGACTAGCCTAGGATCAACTCAAGTGATTGGGGTTAGAAAAGGCAACTTGTACTGGTTACAAGGTGAAACTGTTTGAGACCTAGTTCATAGCAGAGAGAACTTGTGCAAGTTATGGCACAAGAGGATGGGGCACCTACAATACCAAGCGTTGCCTATTTTGAGGGAGATAGTCACAGGTCTTCCAGAATTCAACATTGAGCAACAGGGTGTGTGCAAAGGGTGAGCACTTGTCAAGCATGCCAAGATTGCTTTCGCAGGTAGTGAGCACAAATCTAAGGGGATCCTAGATAAAGTGCATTCAACTGTGTGTGAACCAATGTCAGTAGCATCAATCACAGGAAGCATGTACTATGTTTCCTTCATTAATGACTTCTCTCGCAAAACATGGATCTACTTCTTGAAGACCAAGGATGAAGTCTTCAGTAAGTTTGAGGAGTTCAAGGCTCTTGTGGAAAACCAGACTAAGAAGAAGATCAAGGTTTTGAGATCAGACAATGGGGGTGAGTATAACATAAGATAAGACAATTTTATTAATGTCCGACGAATGACCACAAAAGCAGGTCAAAGGGACTGTTGAGTACAATGATGTCAATACAATGCAAGAGTACTAAAAGGTCCCCTATAAAAAGCGAGATGACGAAAGTAAAGTGCCATGAGGTAGAGTAGTAGGATCTACCCCAACGCATGAAGAACCCTTGGCCCCAAACTCAGATACCTAAGCTGATGATGGGGTGTACCACTATGTCACAAGTTTTGGGTTCGAGTTCAGGTTTGGAAACCGTTAAATTCGATTTGAATTTGAATTTTTTGATGAGATTTGAATGAGATTCACCATTAGGTTCATCCATATATATATATATATATATATATATATATATATATTCCAAATAATATATTTTATAACATATTAATATAATATAAGCAACAATATAAATTATAATATATATAATTAACATAATACTATATATAAAATTATTATAATATATATAATTAATATAATAGTTAATTATAATATGTGTGTATATATATAAGGTAATTGCTGAAATAAGTGAATGATGTAAAATGAATACGGATAGCTATATTATATGCATATACTTGTCGTTTTGGAAAACACTTTACCACAGTCGAATTCATACTTTGGTATTATGAATAGATGTGGGTAACATAGAAAATCGTGTCTACAAGTCGTATCCCACTAAAGCAACATTTTCAGAAGCAGGTATGTAGCAATCTATAGTCGACGACCTTGTTACTTATTACACCCTGGAGACACGACTCATTGGACAACGGATTCCTCATTGGCATAGTTGCATAGTCTACGAAAATTCGCAGGTATGTAGCAGTCTATAATCAGTGAACTTGTCATTTATTACACCTTGGAGTCACGACTCACTGGACAGCGTATTCCTCACTAGCATAGTTGCATAGTCCAAGAAAAATCGCTTGTAAAGTGTCATTGTTTATAGTCACCACCATCTACCTGTTGCAGGAAGGAATTGATGCAAATTCGAGCCATATGGCATGCAAATTCGAGCCATATCGCATGTCAATTTTGAGTCAGAGCAATATTTCTTCCAATTTTTATTCACCATGAAAAAACGTAGAAAACAATGGGGTTCACCCTTCAAAACCATGTTGCATGTTTAAACCGTCGAATTTCATTAATGAACCTAATCAAATTTGAAATTTTTCTTAGGCTCGCCGAATTTAGAATCTCATTGTTCAAGTTCGAAAAACCCTATGACATAAGTGTACCGTAGGAAAAGAAGATCCACGGACAAGAGGAACCAAAAGGAAGGAAATAGATCCGTCATGGAAAGGATCCATCTCTCCTACCAATCTAGCCAAATGAAGAAAGTTGAGTATAGGGGGTTGTCCCCAGCGGGACCTAGTGGGGTGCCTGGATCGTCCACTTTGTTGCTGACTAGTAGAGGTAGTGCACCGACGGGGTCTTGGGGTTCTCATCAATCTTTTGGGAGGGGATCTGGTCTGTCCATGTCCCTGAAATATCGTGGGATGAGGGGAGGTCCCACGGGTCCACATTGATCTAGAGTTCGAGACTATGTTGGTGTCGGTATGTCTCTTAGAGACCCTTCCCAAGGGTAGCACCGAAAAAGAAGTAGA
The DNA here is from genome assembly GCA_027924585.1 of Larix kaempferi. Classification (NCBI taxonomy): domain Eukaryota; kingdom Viridiplantae; phylum Streptophyta; class Pinopsida; order Pinales; family Pinaceae; genus Larix; species Larix kaempferi. Next base: position 11,338,699 of record BSBM01000322.1, on the reverse strand, counting down.
TGATCCACTGCATAGGGTCTATTCTTGTAGGAGGCTGAAGAGTATGGGCTTCGGGGCCTGAGGACCTCCAGTATGTAGAAGGCTAAACATCATTGATTCGGATACCTAAAGAAGCCCGTGAGGATCTGAGTCTCCCTAAATAAGCAATGACACCGCCCCCTGATCTCATAATAAATGGTGCACCAGAAGATGAAGTGCTCCTCGGTCTCAACCTCCTATAGGCTAGAATAGCTAACAAATCCTATCTGGTCGATCGATCTGGTGGTCTATCTCTACTCAAAGTCTATGAGAGCCCACTCTGAACTGGCCTAGAGGAATGCAAAGAGCATGTGTCCAGTGTCGGAAAGCATATTATGGTCGAATGATAAACCCATCCCTAAGCTCCAAGAAGTGCTCAACATAAAAAGCCATTTTTGGTCGTAACCCACCAGGGGGGTTAACCCAAGTGATCTAGATAAACTGCCTGAAATGTCATCTCTAGTGATCTTGTTCAGCACCTGTCTAGTCAGTAGGAGATGGTCAGGTGCATCCAAGGAATACTGAAACGGAGGGAGGCGATAAATCTGAATGCCCGTTGACCCTAAAAGATCTAAAACCCCGCAAACCAATCTCGAGCCCAACCCAATGAGCTAGAGAGGGTAACAGTCTCAATAGAGTTGTAAGCCATGTACAGATACTGGTCTTGCCCATTCACTGAGTCGACTAATCCCCAGATACGATGTAGAAAAGAGACCAGTTCGAACACTATCTTAAGTCGGAAGGGCCAAGCCCCAAACTCTGCTAAGATGATGTGATGAGGAACTGTCTACTTGTATCTAATGATGCATCGGAGAAGAAGGGTTTGTACTCTCTCAATTAAGGCCCAATGAAACTCTAGTAAGGTAGGCCCCCAAATCTTTGAGCCATAGAGAACAGTGGGTTAGATAAGGGAGTCCATGAGAGACATCTTGGATACCTCCAATGATTTCAAGGATTTTTGCCAGGATGCAAGAATCAAGAGGGAGTTCACTGTTCCGTACAACCCACAACAAAATGAGGTTGTAGAGTGGATGAACCGATCCATCAAAGGGGCTACAAAGGCCATGATACATGACTCGGATTTGCCTATGTTTCTATGGGCATTAGCATGCAATTCAGCAATGTACATCAAGAACAAGTGTCCTCAAAGGATTTTGGGGGACAACACACCAGAGGAAGCATTCATTGATATGAAGCCAAAGGTGAGGCATTTCCACATCTTTGGTTGTCCAGTTTACATCCATACACTAGTGGAAAAGAGGACCAAGTTGGAGCCCTCAAAAAGGTTTTGTTTGTTGGCTACATTGAGAATTCAAAGGCTTGCAAGATCTATGTTCCAGGGGAGAGAAAGCCAATTGCAAGCAGGAATGTAAAGTTCGAGGAAGATTTTGCATCCAGGGAGTCTTATGAGCCATTACCAAAGAGAGAGGATGAGGAGCAAGAAGCTCTAAAGGTTGAGCCAAAGTCACCAGCAACTTCTAATTCGGGGCAGCATCCTTCAAATGTAGAGAGGTGCCACCATCTCCTACTAGTTCTATTAGGAGACCTCGATGACTAAGAGAGACATTGAGGGATGCTCATGAGCATGTTGAGGCTCCCAAGAGCTCATTCAGGGAGAGCAGACCTCCAAAGTGTTCAATTTCATACATTCATAGCATAATAATATAAATGCATAACCAAAATCACTAGAAGTAAGACAAAGCACAAAACAACAACACAGAGTTTACCCTGGGAAACCCAATTGGGAAAAACCCAGCAACCTTCGCATAGAGATGATAATCCCAAGATCAGAGTACAAATAAGAAAAGAGAAAATGTGGAGATGTCTTCCACAAGTAGAAACCCCAAAACAACTACCTCCCGCAACTAGTGCGAAATCTGCTCTCTCCAAGTGATGCGCAAATGCTAAGTGAGTGAATAATGAGGTGCACTAGCCTCTTATTTAGCAAAACTGGAAAAATCCCTAACTGGGCCGACTTCACCTGGGGGCAATAAATAATTTAATTTTAATATTTTTCTTTTGTTTATTTGCACCCCAAGGTTTACATTGATTCTTTCATGTGGTTACATAAATAATTACATCCAGTTCATCTCCTTTAGGAGGTAAAAACAAGTATAATTAAAGTACAATAAAATAAAATGAATAATATCTTCCGAAGTTGTACAAAATCCAACACAAAGAAGTTTCCAAACTACATGGCGTTGATGAGCATCATCATAGATTCCAAGCCTTCTAGTTTTCAGGAAGCAACCAATTAGAAGGTTTGGAGGCATGCCATGGTGCAGTACACCTCCATCATAAAGAATGATGTTTGGGACATTGTACCTAGATCGGAGGGGAAGTCAGTGGTGACTTTTAAACAACTCTACAAGATCAAGCATGCGGCAGATGGAAGCATAGAGAAGTACAGGGCAAGGTTCATGGCAAGAGGATTCTCCTAGAAAGAGGGAGTGGATTGCGAGGAGAAATTTGCTCCAGTCGCCAAGTACCACTATCATTAGAGCATTGATGACTTTAGTCTCCATTATGGGATGGAGTATACATCAAATAGATGTAAATACAGTTTTCCTCAATGGGATAATTGAGGAAGAAGTGTACATCAAACAACCTCAAGGCTTTGAGGTCAATGGGAAGGAGTCCCATGTGTGTAGGCTGAAAAAGGGGCCCTATATGGAATCAAGCAGGCACCAAGAGCATGGTATTCCATGATCAATGGATACCTACAGAACATGGGCATGGGCTTCATCAAAAGTGAAGAAGATCCCAAGTTATATTTCATATTTGTTGAAATTGATCTGTTCATTTTGGTATTGTATGTAGATGACTTGTTTCTCACAGGTTCAAAGAAGCTCATTGCAAGGTGCAAGGAAAATATGGCAACTAAGTTTGAGATGAAGGTCATTGGCTTGATGCATTACTTCTAGGGGTTGGAGGTTTGATAAAGACCATAAGAGATTTCACTTGGGCAAGGTAAGTATGTAGTTGACATCCTAAAGAGATCCTGGATGGAAGACTACAAGCCCATGGCCATGCCTATGATCACTAATCTGAAGAAGGTCACTACTTTAGATTCAGATATGGTGGATCCCACGTTGTACAGGAAGCTGATAGGTTATTTGATGTATCTAGTCAACACCAGGTCAGATATATGTTTTGCAATGAACACCTTGAACCAGTTTCTGGTGGAGTTGAGGAAGGGGCATTGGGTAGCGACAAAACATGTGCTCAGATACTTGAGGGGCGTAGTGGAGTATGAACTAAGTATCTTGGTCGAGGTGAAGTGAAGTTGCATGGGTATACAATTACAGACTCAGATTGGGCAGGTAGTGCATCAAACAGAAAGAGCACCTCAAGGTGCTGCTTCAACTTGGGATCAGTGATGATATCATTGTTTCGTCGAAAGCAGACTTCTGTGGCACTCAATTCAGTAGAGGTAGAGTATATGGCAACGAGTATAGCTAGTTGTGAATCCATCTGGCTTCACAAGATGCTAGCAGGTTTATTTGATCAGTAGTTATATCCCACAGTGATTTACTGTGATAATCAGAGTTGTATCAAACTCTTTCAGAATCCAATTTTTAATGATAGATCCAAACACAGAGATCAAGTATATCACTTCATTTGAGACAAGATTCAAAAGCAAGCAGTGAAGCTCCCGTATGTACCCACAGATCAGCAGGTTGTTATTTGTTAATCTTTTGACCAAGCCCTTAACAAAAAGGAAGTTTGAACTTTAAAAACATTCAGAGACAAACTTGGATTGGTGCAGAATTCCTTCTTTGCTAAGATGGAGTGTTGATGTTTTGTAACTCGGATTGGGACTTCCACATAGTTTTTGTGTCAAACATGTGTGAAGCTAAGTCACCTGACACGAGGACACGAGACACGAGTGTCCCCACGGGACACGGTGACCCCCGGAATCAGGACATGAAGGACACGTTTTATATACATATATATATTTTTTTAAATATATTAAAATTTAAAAATAAAAAAAAATATGATTTTTTTTAATAAAATTCAATATATTCATTAAACACATTAAAATGACCAAATGGACCCCATGCCCCTATTGACCAAATTTGGAAAAAAAGAATGAAATATATAATGAAACAAAATGCATATTTTAATATATTATTTCATTCATTTGTCCATTTTCTCCTTGTCGCCGTGTTTCTTAAAGTTATGCCCACGATTTCTATAATGGACACCCACCGGAGGTTTCCGTTCACCATTCTGCCCGACATTTTCCTGTGTTTGCTTGCCATGAGAAGGGTTGAGCTTGCCCTGTTGGTCCATTGGAGGGTTCAACTACGAACAGGTGTCGAGCAATGGCGATAACGCTGGCGGGCGTAGCGGCTACGAGCTCAGTCAACAGAGAACAGTGAGGAGCAAGCACCGAACTTCGAACTACGAACGCTGGCAATAACACTTGTGGGCGTGGCAACTATGACCTCAGTTAACAGAGAACGTGGGCGACTATGAGCTGAGTCAACAGATACGCGAGCTAGGGTTTTCCAAACGAATTCGGTGAACTTGAACGATTAAAATCGAAACCCATTAAAACTGCCGAATCCAATTTTGTTATCGAAGAGGCAGGACACGACCCCCCCACATGGGGGACGCGTGTTTTTTCGTGTCCCGAAATCGGGACATGAAAAAACACGTGTCCCCCACATGGGGGGATCGTGTCCGCGCCCAACACGTCCCCACGGGACACTTCTGCCTATTCCGACATGTCCGGTGACTTAGGTGTGAAGTCGTCCAAGTCAAATCTAATTTGTAATTCACTTTTAGTTGTTGAGTCTAATAGAGTGCATTTTAATGCATTGTTGATTTAGAATAATCTACGCTAATCTCAACTATAGATCTCACCATGAGATTAGAGTTTTAATAGATTAGGTCTTCAGCTAAAATATAAAGGCAGGTCAAATTAGAGGGTAAAGACACATTCATTCTTCACAGAGACAGTTTTGTCCGAGGGCAAAAAAAGAGGCCGAGGAAGAGAGAAAACAGTGCAGCAGTGAGAGGAACAATCAGCGGTGATCGCGGGTTGAAGAACAAAGGTGCAGCAGCGATTCCATATAGTTGTACAGACAGTACCGTACAGACAGATCCATACAAGTCATGCAGTCGTACGGACACGTCAGTTCAGCAGGCCTCTCAGATCTGTTTTGCAGTTTTCTGTATCAGCAAGTTTAAAACCTCAGTTTCGAGGTGTCCTTGTAAGTTTTGATCATTAAATAAAATGACTAATTTGAAGGACAGATTTCCAGTGTTTCTCAGAAATTATTTGTTTCCGCTGTTTGTATTTTAATGCTATATGTGTTATTGTTGCATGTTCAGAATTTTACTTCTGTTATTGAATAAATACAAGATCTGATTCGTTTAATAAATAAGCATAAGAAAATATATAAAAGGAAGCATATGACAGTATATACTTCCGTGCTCATGCTTTTTCCAACAGCACAATATATAAAATGAAGTATTAAACAAGATATTTAAGGGGTTAGAACAAAAGGGAGCAAGGTATACCTGGTCATATAAGACATGAAAAGCCTGCTTCACAGGTAAACTAGCATCCAGAACCACAACCTGCATGTTTATAAATATTTCAATAAAGGCTAGAACAACTTAAGCTGTATCAGCAAAAAGATAATAATGATAATACATCTCATATTACAAGCACATCTCTTCCAACAGAAGTTGTATAATACAGAAACGCACCTTGCCTGACTCGGGAAGCAATTCATAAACAGTATGTGCAGATAAGAAAGCGCGAATCTTTTGTCGTGATGAATTTATTTCTACTTCTGATATACTTTGAAGCTCTCCCTGTAGGCATTATCTAAAAGTGAGACCTGTTTGCAGTCATGGTGATAGACGACAACCTGAAGTTGTGCAGATTCTGAAATAACAATGGTATCCAATGCAATGTCAACAATTGGATATATTCTTCCTACTTATTAAGGTTCACAATGCTGCAGGTCATTGCTGCAATGGCTGACGAGCACAGAAAGGCTTTAAAAACGAAACAGAAAACATCAACCAAATCACCATCTTTTTATTCATGATTTCAACCTGAATTCTCCCACCTGCTAAAATGTCGCCTTAAAGAAAATATATGAGAATTGGAGACTACATTGTTAAAAGGTCATAAGATATTAGTGGTACGCAAGGAAAACAATAATAAAATCAGACCCAAAGCACATGCTGATCTAAAGCTCAATAACACAAGCAGCTGCATAAAAAATCATTATTGTTGTGACCAGAAACAAGATGAGACATCAGGGTCATATATACTAGGAAGCACAGTGGAAAATGTGGAATTTGTACCTAGGAAAGTGTTCCCCTAGGTGATTTTGCCTAAGTCATTAACAAAGGGGAAATAAAGTGACCTTTGCATTAAATGACTTGAGATAAGCATTTAATTTTCACTTTAGAGATTAAAGTGACATTTTGATAAATTTAAGTGAGGTGAGTGAAATTATTTTTTTATGAGAATTAAATGTGCATTAATTCTCATCCACTCATCTGATTCAATCGGGGCCCTTGGGTTAGATGACTTTTCATTCACCCTAAGCATTCACATAAAAAGGCAAGGGAAAGGCATTTTTTATTTTACTTGAAGATTTGAGGAGAGAGGTCGACTTCTTGAGATGAGGAGCAGGACGCAGCAGGAGAGGAAGATTGGCACATTTCCCAAGATCACCGTACAGCACTAAATGCACAGCACAAATCCCGAGGCAGATTCTGGGCACAGATTTTGAGGGCTGTACAGCAACATTAATTGCTGATACCGTACAGTAGATTCTGGACATGATTCCTGAGACAGTGAGCATGAGTTTCGAGGTAGTGCAGAAGAAAATCAGTGGACACACATTTCGAGGTCAAAGTACATATTCTGGGCACAAATTTCGAGGATCATACAGTCCTGTTTTTCCCAGTCTGTATGCTGTTATTTCTGGCACGTTTTTCGAGATTATGGCTGCACGGAAATCGAGGCAGCAGTGACACAGATATCGAGACAGCTTGCTGAGTTTGGTGGTTGAGATATATTTAAATTTTGACTGAAAATTTCTGCTGTACTGAGTCATTTGAAGAAATAAAATTTTCCTCCATCTCTCTAACAGGTTTTCCCCTTGTGGGTTTTTCCTGGGCAATTGCCAAAAATTTCAGAGTATTGAAAATTTCATGGTGTGCATTTATTATTAAATTTTCTGCCTGTAATAGTGATGTTCAATCTGTGTTTCTAAGTCTGAAAATGTGATATGCAATTTCCAGCCTTGATGTAAACTGGGTTGGGCATTAAACTCTCAAAAATTTTGACTTGAAACCGGGTTGTGTTGAACCACAGAAAACTTTCAGAAAAAGCTGTTGCTTAAAATATTTTTCCCTGTTTCAGTTCTAAATTACAGTATTTTGTTTAACCAATGTAATTCCCTGGGGCTCACTTCCAGTGGAGATCATTATATATAATGGAGCATATTGACAGTATGGTATTCAGAAAGAGAAATCGAAATTGAGGTATTTAGTTGTTTTGTGCACAAATCAAAAACGTGGAAATAAGCAGGATTTTGGACATAGTTATTGACTTCTATTAATTCTTTTAAAAAGCATACTTTAATATCCCTGCATCTGTCTGTGAGGCGGACTTAGAACAGTGCATCTTATTATTTATTTCTCCTTGAATATCATTCATGATTCAGATCCAAAGGGTCAAGTTTGAAATTGTTCAAGTCATTTTATGGGATAAGGACCTTCTACAATATACCCATATTTTGGTTTCTGGTGTAGATTTCAAAAGTATGGCCAATGATTGGATGGCTGAAATCTTTGAGTCTAAGATATAGCAGAAGATCTCAAATAGCCCCATGGGTTAGCTCAAGTCGTTTGACTTGCCATGCCAAAGTCGTAATGGACAAGGAAAACATAAGGTTGAAACTTGAATCCACCTAGGCCCCTTGGCGTTAGGCATACATGTTGTCCACCAGCTTCATTTACCCCAGGTGCCATTCATGGAAATGTGAGGAACCTCTTGGTGGGTTTCCCCAAAAATGTTTTAAATGGAAAAAAAATAACAGAATATCTCAAATGGAACCAAAGTGAACTGAATAAATACTGTGAAAAAATATAAATGAGTTACCTCTGTTGTAGAAATGCGTAGACTAATACAGGAAGATTGAGAGTTAACATAAGAGAGACTAATACTTTAAAAACAAGTTTTTTCCTGACTTACCAAATGTCGAACTGGATCATGATCTACTTCCATGCTAACTCTTAAGCTTGGCATTTCCATGATCTGGGGGTTAGGTTCAAGATCTGGCCCCCTGACATGCAAGTAATTGTTGATATTACCATGGGCATCTATCATGAAGGCACTTTGGTCATCATGTCTCCAAACTCCATCGACAATAAATTTGTACTGCAAAAGAGAAGCAGAAATACTTTAGTGAGAAGGATGGTTAATCAGGAATCAATAAGATAGGCTTCAAAATGTAGCTAAAAATGCACGGAAAGAACAGATGGACAATGCAGTTAAACTAAGACCCCAACAAAGAATTTTTGCTATACTGCCACATATAAAAGCACACTATCATTTGCACTATTACCCTAGAGTCCCAAGTACATAAAAGAAAAAGTAGATCGATCCGCCTACCATACAAATGTGAATTGAAACCATGCATCTCATTGCGCTCATATCAATAATCTTAATTTTTTTATTTTCACTTACTGGCCATTTCTTATTCAAACTTCTAAGAAACAGCTAATGCTTAAAGTTACCTTACAAACCTTCTAGTGTGGGAAAAATTAAGGCAAAAAACCATCAAAGAGAATAATGAATACCCGAACACCATGTAGAAGGAAACCACACTCTATATGTAAAGTAATGATATGATGCTGCCAAAGCTCATCAATGAACAGGTCAAAGACTGTCAATGAAAGAGGACATCCCTACTTAACAACAAAAACAATCTAGATGTCACAAGTGACTCTCTAGGTGGTGCAAATGTCAACAATCGTAATCTGATCAAACCTGATCAGAGTTCAAATAATGATCTATGTGACTCTGATCCTGTGAAGCTTCATAAAAGAAATGTTCAAATATTTTATCAAAGACCTTCATATAATCCACAGAATAACACTATACCATAAGTACGGCCTGAGTGGACCTAACGGTCAAGAACATGTGTTTCCTTCTGAGTAGACCTAACGGTCAAGAACATGTGTTTCCGTCTGTAGACTTTAGCAGTTACATCGCTGCGCAGAGGGGGGTCCCTTGTCCCACAAAACAATGAGGTCTCATACACCACATTGGTGTCTGGCATGGCTATGACCTTAAAATAGATTATTATTATTATTATTATTATCTTGATTACCTAGTAGTAGGTTTCATCACAATAAACATTATTATCTTGATTACCCAATAGTAGCTTTTATCATGATAAACAGAAATTGAACACTCTTGAGATATTTTTTCGTATTGCATTGTTTAAATGAGAGGTGAAAGCCTTCATACAAAGGTTGCATACTAGTCGAGTCAATCCATTTTATGAATTTGAGATAGACCAAAAAACACACTAATGTGAAATAAATCATAAAAGGATAATATAACCTAAAGTCAAAATGACTTTATTAATGCCTATGTCTAATATCTAAATGACCATTATTAATCTAATACTACCCTAACACCCTCCCTTAATGGTTAATCTACTAACCACACCAAGCTTATATCCCAAAATTTCACATACTTGTCCAGAGTACAGACCCAAAAACTTGGCAACATTGCCTATAGTTTGGTAATCTGTGGGACAATACTGCAGCTAAATAGATCCATCCTCGACAGGTTGCCTGATGAAGAGACAATGTATTTCAACCAACGTTGCTAACATCACAATATATCACAATGTGTTCCAGAGTCCAGACAGAGATAATATCACTAGAAAATATCGTGATATTTTCAAAACAGCATGATAATTTTGGATAACATCACAATTCGATAGAAAATATCGCTGCTCGTGGACAGTCAGGCTTATCACACAAAAATTGTTTTTTAATCTCATATTCAAAACAAAGTGAAGGGATTTGAGAGGAAAGGAGGTACCCACCATTTTTCTTTTACCTAAGGACCAGAAATTAAGTGTTTTCATTTTCCATGAACAGTTTATTGTGGATTGGGGATTGATTCCCATCAGCTGTTTCCTCAGCTGTTTCCACATTTGCAGATATGTGCAACCATTTTTCTTTTACCTAAGGACCAGAAATTAAGTGTTTTCATTTTCCATCAACAGTTTATTGTGGATTGGGGATTGATTCCCATCAGCTGTTTCCACATTTGCAGATATGTGCAACACTTTTTACATGGCTTTTGTTTGTTTGTTAGAATTTTGATAGGTTTTTCAAGGTCCATTAGTTTCCCCTCTTCATGCCAATTTTTAAGGAGAGATCTATCATTCATTTAATTAGCTCTGATGTTTTTTATTTGCAGCATTTTTGTATTTTGAAATTTCAAATTATCTTGATGTCCATGTTTCTCTACCCTATGTTTAATCATTGCTATCTGGAAATGTCGAAAGCTTTGGATCTTATGTGGGAATATGGTGGGGCCAGAAGAGGGGCATAACTGACAAAAGTTGAATTGCAGGTTGTAAGCGAAGGAAATGTTCAGGAGAATTAGCCAGTTGAAATACCACCTTGCACAAATTCCAAGGCATGAAGTGGGAATTTGTCAAAAGGAATCCACAGAAATCATTCATATTGCCAACAAATCACTTCAGGATATGGGTAAAAAGAGAGATGAGTCTATAAGAGGATAGTTGTGACTCTGTGAGCACTGATCTTGCAACAAGAGGAGCTACAAGAAGTGAGAGCTTCTCCTCAGCCTCTCCTTCAACAATACCCTCAATGACCTCACCTTTCTTTGTTCCAAGAACCACAACTGGCGCACAACCTTTTATTAGGTCTGTGGTTAAAATAAGGGAGTAGCAAGAAGCAAAGAAGCTTGTGGGTAGGTGTTTTCTATGGAGTGCCATTCCTTTCAGCATTGCCAAAAATAACCCTTTCTACCAGTCTATGTTTGACGTTGTTGCTACTGTTGGCCCAAGGTACATGACCCCCACCTATGACGAATTGAGAGGCCTATCCTTCAAAATAAAAAGGCTGATTGCACCCGTAGATCACAGGATCTTAAGCAATCATGGGAAATCAATGGATGCACTGAGATGTCAGACTATGTTGCCATATCCTTGATCATTAGAATGAAACACGTTGAAAATCATATGACAGTAAGTATAGACAGGAAGTTACCAGACTGAATTTATCCTCTTGAATGCAGCATTCAGAAACATTGTTTCCTTAAATGCAGTTGAACAAAATAGGAACTGGATGCTTAAACTCTAGAATATGTGACTAGAGAAATCTATTAAAACTACTTCAGCCTCATAAAACACCAGCATAGAAGTCTTAGACTAAAACCTAATACACAAACTACAGAACACGCAATGCTGGAAAATGAAACCTATATATATGTATTAGTTATTAACTCATTACAAGCGGTTACAGGTGAAAATTCAGACAGAGCTGAACAATATTCCTAGCTTCAACTTATAACAGAACTGCTTTCTTACGAGTTCCCAAAGAAAGTAATCAGCTGGATACAAGAAAGTGCTCTCCAATACTCACTTTCACATTCTCACCTTGTGTAAGCCTGGGGGCAAGCTGCAGATAGCTTGGAATACAGATGGACAACCCTCCACAGGTGACATTGGCAACCTATCATCCCACCTGAAATATCAAAATTTGAAATCTTAGAAGCCCACATCAGATAGCTGGATGTGACAGGATACTAAATTCTGTAATCCATACAGAAAGCTACAGGTAACTTGCCCTGCCTATCATAATTTCCAAATGCATAGCTAAACAAAAACCTCCCCTTCCAAAATAAGCATCGGGAAGCCAAAAACTTGACAAGGATTGAAACAACAGCAAAAGCAAGCATTAAGATTAGTACAAGTCTGCAAGAGAGAGTATTGTCAGAATAAGTTAAAATTGTTAAGACACTTCATTTTATGTTCAGTCCTGTCTAATCTGCACTCTCAAACAAACACCCTTAAAGAACACAGAATGCACAGACCATCCCTAAAAGACAGAAATTTCAATCTATTATTGGCAAATGTTGCTTAGTCCTCGTGTTTGCTGCTTTTTATCCCCTATCAAGTTTCCAGATTTCCAACATCTTTGTACAAGATAAACATTGACAGAATAAGTAAAATTGTTACGACGCTTTATTTTATGTTCAGTCTTGTCTAATCCACACTTTTAAAACAAACAACCTTAAAGAACAGGACACTTCATTTTACATTCAGTCTTGTGTAATCCACACTTTCAAAACAAACACCCTTAAAGAACATGGAATGTGCAGAACATGCCTAGAGGACAGAAATTTCAACCTAATCTTACACTGTGTTGTCTATTCTAATCTGACTTGAATATTTTTCAAACAGATCAGTGCTTTAAAGGGGTAGTCCAGGCTAACCAGCCCTCTAATATAATCAAGTTAAGAATCTTGAGTGTAGAAGCAAAACATAAATCAGAAGCCCACTTTTAAGAATTAAAAAATGAACTATCTACAACATTGTAATAAGGTGAACTACAGGTGCATGCTTTTGGAGTTCCAGAGAGCACAACTGCAAAAATGACAGTATAATGAGGCCAAATCCGCTTTTGGAGTTCCAGAGAGCACAACTGCAAAAATGACAGTATAATGAGGCCAAATCCAAATGACCAATTTATTAAGTTTCAGCGAGCAGAAATGCCAAACGTTGGGAGTTTCAAAAACAATAAGAATTACATAGAAAACAAAAAATGTCTTTAAATGCAAAAAAATATATCAACATTCCTAAAATACTAGAAAGCAATCAAACAAATGCATCGATGGGTCAGAAACACCTTGTAATCAATCTCCATGACCTCAAACAACACCAAAGAGCCTAAATTGCAAAAGGTTATGCCAAAAACAGCTCGAATAGCTCCGACATGACATAAGTTTGGGAATAAGTTAAAACTATCCTTGGGGATGTGCTACAATTCATTTCAACAGAACAATATCTGTTTCACCTAAAGAATACCCTTTTGGGAGCTCAACAAGTCATAAGAGTTTAGGGATAGGAAAAGTTATTTGCTTGCAGGTACTCTTGAGTTACTACTTGCAAAAGCAGATTCAACAGATGGCTTAATGCTAAACAAAAAATATAGCAAATATATGTCATCCAATGCTCCACGAACATTCCAAGATGGAGGGGCATACGACCGGGTTAACGCATCCAGTGGACATGTGGAGACACCCCCCACATTTTAGGAAACATCATGGGAAACATTCCCATCCAAATTCCAAAAGAAATGAAGTTTTAATATATGATAAACAATGACAAGACAACAATATGAACAATGAAAGCATAAAATAACTACACATTCGCTTTAGGGTTTTTACTTTTTTTGTTTTTCATTTTTAAAAATTGGCATTTTCTAAGGCCGCCGCTGGGCAAAAAAAAGTGGGGGTTGCCCAATCGTTTCCCACAAAAGGGAAACGTCACCCATTACGATTCCCCAAAAGGGGGAGGTGGGAAAACATCCCACACTGAGTTTCTCCATCCCAAAAAACATATAGGACACAGCCCCCACCTGGCAGAGTGTGTCCTCATGTAACACTAATCTCATCCACTCCTACTATAGGTAGGAGCGACTATGCGCAAGGATGGGCTATGATTGCACCAAGAGGCACTTTCTACAGCCCAGTACAGGGATGTGTAAAGTAATGTAATGGTGACTGTGGCATAGCTCGACCAAATATAACAGTTTAAAAAAATTAATTGGAAAAGAAAAAAATATGTGATGTCAGCTTAGTATGTTTATATCGATACACACACACACACAATCACGTAAATGAAAATGGAATAACAAAATACATCATTAAACAACCTTCTGCACCTTTGGAATGAATATATTGATTCCCTCCAATAATACTGTATTGCTTCTTTTAAATCATAAATTAGTGTTAAATCAGAACTTGTGTTAAATCTTGTAAAATAATGCAAATCAAGAGACCAATTAAAACACTCAAAAATGCAACCAGTCCAGATCCATCTTAACTCTAGGTCAATCAAACATGAGAGATTAATCTCTTGAAGTGCGATACTTTTCTAAAGTGCAAAAATGGAGAAAAGGTTTGCAACTCGAAGGATTTGAACCCTATCTACACTTGATAGATTCAAAGTTGAGATAAATTTAAATTTTAAATTGTCTGTACATTGCTATTGGAGGGGATCTCTACCCTGGCTTTGATGAACATGTTGCACTTACAAAGCCCCGCTTGATAACGGAACAAAACTTTGTGCTCATTGTTCAATCTAGAAGATGTATCACACAAAAAGAGGTGGATTTATTTGGCAAACACAAAAATCTTACTAATCTAGTTACTTCATCAAACACCAGAACTTAGATTGGTTGTTCTGAGAGAAACCCAAGGGACAGGTCTAGAGTGAAACCTTAGGGATAGCTGGGCACTCTAGTAAATATAAAAACTAGTGGTCGACCAAGGGGATCTAAAGAGGCCATACTCAACAATGGAACAGTCTCCGATGCTTGATGATCAATTTGAAGGACATAACACTCAAGCCAAGCAGAAAGGTAGATATTATTGTCAAGCAAGAATATTGCTATTACTGTTAATCTGGGAGGAATGAAAACTATCAACTTTCAAGCAGTGGGATCAACGGTGCACATGCTCCATAAGGGAACAGTCCTCAATGCTTAGTGATCGTTCTGGAAGATGTATCCCTCAAGCGTCGAGCAAATAAAAATTCATTTCGTCAGGTAAGGAAACAGAAAACCTTGATCATCTAAGATGTAAGAAAACAATGGAGCAAGGGATTCGATGGTGGCCATACTTGATAAAGGATCTTTCAGTACTTAGTGATCAATCTAGAAGATGTATCACTCAAGTGTCGAGCAAAGAGATAGATCTTCACAATGGGAACAAAAAGTGCAAATTTTAATAAATTGATCGAGCATACACTGTTCAAGAACCGTAATCCAAATCGAAAAACAAGATCAAGGAGGAACGGATTGATTTCACCCAAGGTCCCCTGGAAAATTTGGGTGACAGTTTCATTTTTCCCTTCCAAGATGAAGTAATTGGGGCATGGGGAGACAAAGGGGTCGACACAATGAAAGGAGTATCTTTACACTCCTATTGGAAACCCACCATTAGAGAAAATTTAAATTGGTGGAACAAGGGTGACATGAAGACTTTTGGAAGGATCATTGATTTTTGAGGAAATTATCTCGAGGTTCGGGTAGATTTGTGGGATGGGGAAGATTTTCCATACCAAGGACATCAATAAGGAGAGGACCATCCTTGGGTTTTAGCATGCTTGAGATTGTACCTAATGGACTCGTGATGGAGAAACAAGCCTAATCCCAAAACATGATCATCGAACAAATGATCATTATAAAATATCAAGCCTAAATTCTGATAAATATGCATGAGAACCACACTTTCACAAAAAAGGCTTTATGACGTTTCAATTGTGTTCACACAAACGATACCAATATATAGTACAATGGGTGATGCCACCTCATACAGAGAATTGCTCTAGATCCTAAAATCAACCATGATGATTAGGCTAGGCAATCCCAACTAACTCACTTAGTCATCACTGGGTATAAATCACTATTATCCTAAATGAATAACACAAATAATGGGACATGAAGAACCTGTGATTAGTAAAGTAATCCAATGGCTAACATTCTCTCCCCCCTCAATCACAAGTCTAGCTATCTATACCAGCTAAGAATAATGCAAAAGTTGATATGCTTGATTTTTCAAAAAGCCCTAATCTGAGCTCAAATGAAAAATATGCCTCAAAAAATCGTCAAAACTGGATGTTGCATGGTTCATCTGAAAATTGGAAGAGAGCTGAAATTCTGGAAGTGAAAGCTGCCATGTCTGAACATTCCCTATTTGCTTAACAATTTGATCAATTTCCAAGTAATTTTGCTTCAAGAAACTGACATCTTCTATGAGTCGGTGAACATGTAGTATCTCCACTCTAATGTTAGTGAACAAATAGGATCATTGAAGTGCTCTCTAAATTTAGACACAATTAGGTGTCAAACAACATCCCAATGTGTCCCAATCAGATAATTAAGAGCAATGAGAGGAAACCAAATTCCTTTCGAGATCTTCCCATATGCCGATTTAATGATGATTTGAAGAGGAGTCCAAATGCCATGCTAAAACTTCCCTGATTTGATTTGTAGATAGCCGTTGAGTAGACCAATTTTCTAATTGAATTTTGATTGATAGGACTTCGAAGCTTGAAGCCTAATTGTCATCATTGATATCCCCCTTGTTAGGTACAAGGTGAGAAGTCATGGGTTTTGATGTGGGTTACCCTGAACCAATTCATCACTATATCTAAGGTTCTCATGCACTCTTCTTCAAAGATGAGCACATGTCATGCAATTGGAGCCAATTGTTACCTCTCATACTGTATGAGGGTAATCCAGTAGATGACTGTGATAACTTGATCAAATTCTGGATCCCGGGAAAGCATAACCTATTGCACATGGCTTAGAACGCGCATTGGAATAATTATCATGTATCTCATAATGGTTTACCATGGACATATGTTTGGAGTTAGTTTGGGTCCCTAGGGGTGATTAAATTGTCAAAATATTGTAAAGTATTGTTACATGGAATGTAAACCCCATTTTGACCCCCTTTAAACCCTCAAATCAAGCCTAGTGCACCTCCTGTATCCCTTTTTGTGGATTTTGAGGACATAATCCCTTGATTCTATGGCCCAAAATCCTTATTTGATAGATTTTTTGTTGGGGAATATGCTCTTTTTAAGGGGGGAGCACCTCTCTTGGTCTCTTCGACTCCTAGAGGTGGCACATTCTCATGAGGAGAGATTTGACACATGGCTAAAGACTCCTAGAGGTGGTGCACTTCCTAATGCATGAGATTTGACACATGGTAGAGCTCCCCTCTGGCTCCTAAAGCTATATAAGATTCCATCTTTGGAGAGTTCCATCTTCTTGGAGTCTAATAGATATATCATTATTGGAGCTTTTGTGGCATGTATGTAGGTGCTTTCTTACTAAATGTGTGGCAATAATCTTGCATGGAGTTTTCAAAAGGTTGTGAGTATTGCTAGCTCTTTTACATTGAAATTTCTATGGCTTTTGGGTTAAAGGGCATAAAAGGGTCTTGCTGCCACATTGGAAGGGAAAGGTTCTAAAGTAATCTCTATTTCCTTTTCCTTTGTATCTATGCACATACGGGAGTAATTTTTGCATTCATTCTTAATTCAAAGGATGTAATATTGATCTTTTGTGTATATGCTACACCCCCAAAGCTAGGAAGGAAGTGGACACTTTACTTGATCCCTTGCCTTATAAAACCTGGTATAGTATTGCACTTCACAAAGCAAGGTTTGATCAATCATGCAACCTTCCCCACTTCGTGGCATATGAAGCAAGGCCCTTTGAGAGTGTACTTCTTTGACTCCATTTGCCCTTGGTGGATTGACACTAGTCTCTTGATTGGTTTCTCTCTACCCTCCCATCACCTTTGCCTTTATTCTTTTTTCTATGCTACAACCATTTTGCTAGAGTTATTCTTCATTTCACCTTGCACTTGTTGCCTATTGCTCTAGAAATCCTAGTTTAGGGAAGCCCCCTAAATTGGAGAAGAGCCAACCAAAAGTGTGAACAGGGATTGGTGTGGTGACATTGTCCTTTTCCTCTCAAGTTCCCCTCGACTAGTTTGCTTCTTCAGGGATTTAATCATACGTGCTAGTTTGGGATGTAACAATTTTTAGCGTCGTTGTCGGGGAGGAAGTCCACTTCCCAGAAATTTGAAGACTATGCTTCATGAATTTTTGTGAAAGACTCTTATTACATATTTTTCTTCTCACATGGCAACTCCGGCAACTCCGTGAAGGGACGAAGCCCTTGTTCCTTTGCAGATTTTTGAAGGCTTGGTGGTATGTAGAGGTGGGCACACGCAACATCTTGAAGGCACATTGAGGGCTCATCTTAGTGGGTTTAAGGTATGATTTGTAATATCATTTTGAAGATTTTGAAGTGAAGAAATGGATGATGAAGATAATGGTTTTAAGGTTGAGAAAAAATTTCCTCAACTTGCTTTTTCGGGCATCCTTGGTTTTCCTAATGAGGGCTATGATCCAGGTGTATTGTTTGATTTGACTACTTCATTTCATGGGTTTGGTGATTCGACAACCCTTCACGTTGCATCTTTCACCAAAGTTGCAGTTGATTTCAATATTTTTAATGAGGATGATTTGATGAGAGTATTTCTTTGCACACTAGTTGATGATGCATTAAACTGTTATGATGATTTTGGTTGCAAAGAAATTTCTTCTATTGCAGATTTCTTCAAGAAGATTATCCATCATTGGCATGATGAAGAAGAGGCCAAGATTGAGAAGGTTATTGAAAATTATATTGCCCTCCTTCCTAGTATAGCGCATCTTGATTCAAAAGAATTAAATAAGGATGTTGTTGAAAAAGCACATGAAGAAGTCCATGAAGTCTATGAAGAAGATCAAGAACCCTTTTTTGAAGATCTTGTGGAAGAGTCTCCTCACGCTCCCATTCAAGTGCATGCTAAAGATCTAGTTGATGCTTCTATTTGTTCTCCTCATTGTGATGAAGGCTTGGTGAGCTTTTCTCCTTCTCATATCTTTGAAGCCACGCATTTTGAAGATGATAGATTTGAGGATCTCTTTGCATGTGATAAATTGATGACAACCATGGATGTTATGTTGGTGATCCCATCTATGATTCATCTCATGAGGAAAGTGTGGATTTTGAAGACCTTGGACAACAATTTTTAGAGCATATTTGGCATGAATATTTCCAGCCATGTACATATTCATGTGATGCAGATTTGGGGCAGCCTTGTGTGCCATTTTCTAGGGCAGATTTGGGTCATCATTTCCAGCCATCTTCACCAGGACTTTTGAGCAGCAAGAGCAAGTTTCATATGCAGTTTTGGGGAAGTCTTGTTTGTCCTCTCCTAGAGCAAATATGGAGGACTTTTCAAAGCCACGTTCTCCTAAGATAAATGCTGATTTTGAACATATTTTGGGGCAGCAAGAGGCTGTTGTTTATGCAGCTTCTGGTAGTCATGTTCAACCCTCTTCTTTGTTTCATGTTCAAGCACAAAACTCATTACTCTTTTTCATTTTCATGCTTTGTTGGATCTAATATCGTGTTGGAGGATCCCAAGCTCTCCCTCCTTGAGGATTTTCATGATGATATGGCAGATTTTGATGGACAGCCACAAGATGGATAGAGGAGACTTCTGGTGGATAGAAGAGATTTGTGAGAAGACTTGCCATGCTTGGCAAGGTCTTGATGATATTGTTGTACATGCTAATGATCTCATGTAAATTTCAGCATACTTACATATGATAATTAATATTGACTTGTTTTTGTCCATTACCAAACAGAAGGGAAAGACCCATGCCATTGATGAGAGACTAAGGTGGCTTCACTAGATATTTGATTTTACCTCGCATACTCATGTTCATATGCTAGAATAGGTGGGTAGAAGATGAATAAGCTCTTTTCATGAGCTTTAGAATGTATTTCATTATTGTATAGATGGATTCTCTTGTTATAAAGCCAAGCTTGATGTAATAAACATGTGAGGTTTGAACCATTCCACCACACGCTCTCTTTCTTTCTTCCAAGCAAGTACAGCCAAGAGATTTTGAGGTTCTCATGCACTCTTCTTCAAAGATGAGCACATGTCCTACAGTTGAAGCCAGTTGTTACCCCTCATATTGGATGAGGGTAATCCAGCAAATGACTGTGATGACTTATTGTATAGATGGATTCTCTTGTTATAAAGCCAAGCTTGATGTAATAAACATGTGAGGTTTGAACCATTCCACCACACGCTCTCTTTCTTTCTTCCAAGCAAGTACAGCCAAGAGATTTTGAGGTTCTCATGCACTCTTCTTCAAAGATGAGCACATGTCCTACAGTTGAAGCCAGTTGTTACCCCTCATATTGGATGAGGGTAATCCAGCAAATGACTGTGATGACTTATTCAAAATTTGGATAACGACACAGCATAAACTATCATGTATCTCATAATGTTTCACTGTGGACATATGGTTAGAGTCAGTTAGGGTCCCTAGGGATCATTAAATTGTCAAAATATTGTAAATGTAAACCCCATTTTGACCCCATTTAGACCCTCAATTCGAGCCTAGCACACCTCAGGGGCCATTATCCCCTATTTTGTGGATTCTATGGACAACTTTCCCTAATTTAAGGGATTTTTGTCTGATTTCTAGATTTTGGGAACATAATCCCCCAAGTCTAAGGTCTAGAATCCCTGTTTGATGGATTTTTGTTGGGGAATATGCTCTTTCTAAGGGGGTGGAACCTCTCTTGGTCTCTTAGACTCCTAGAGGGTTTAACACATGGCTAAAGACTCCTAGAGGTGGCACACTTCCCCATGCATGAGATTTAACACATGGAAGGGCTCCCCTCTTGCCCCTAAAGCTATATAAGGAGTGCTCCTTGCTGACTGTAATTCATGATTGGATTTTGGAGAGTTCCTTCTTCTTGGAGCCTAATATATATATATATATATATATATATATATATCATGCTTGGATATTTGATGACGTGTATGGAGGTGTTTTCTTAATGAATGTGTGGCATTAACCTTGCCTGGAGCTTTCCTGGTGAGTATTGCTAGCCCTTTTACATTGAAATTTCTATATTTTTTAGGTTGGAACTTGGAGGCCAAAGAAGGGTATTACTACCTCAATGGAAGGAAAAGGTGTTGCAGATAAATTAAACTAATAAAAGAAAAATGATACTGAATTGATAAAAATTACAATGATTGCTCGCCTCTAAATAAGGCTCGAGCATTTTATTGAAGGGTTACATCCCTTTAAAGATTAATAATTATTGTTTTTAATTTAATATTAATTTTGGTTACATCGCCACCCCCTTTAAGGGAGCCTTGTCCTCAAAGCAATCGTAGCGAGGGGTGTAGTTGTCGAAAGTGTTCGGATTCCCAAGACGCATCTTCTTCAGGAAGATTCTTCCATGTGATAAGATATTCTTTAATTACTCAAGTTCTCAATCTCTTTTCTCTCATAGCAATAACGGATTCTAGCTCGAAAATAATTCGTCCTTCATCGTCCAGCATAGGAAGCATTGTTTGTACCTTCTGATGTTGTCCCAAAGCCCTTTTTAGACATGAGACATGAAAAATGTTGTGGATGCGACTTGTATCTGGTAGCTCTAATGCATATGCCACGTGACTAATCTTCTTGATGATCTGATATGGACCGTAAAACATGGGAGCTAAGTTATTATTTCCTCCTTGTTTAAGTGACAATTGTTTATAGGGTTGTAGTCTTACAAATAAATACCCAATCTCCAACTTCAAATTCTCTTTTTGTACGATGTCGATTGGCTTGTTGTCTCATTCGATTTCTAGCGACATTAAGATTTTCCTTGAGTATTTGAACAACCTTTTGATTTTCTTCCAAATGGTCATTTACTGATGCAACCCTTGCTTGGTTAGAAATGAGATCCTTCCATTTAGGGGGTTCATATCCGTAGAGAGCTTGGAATGGGGTCATCTTGGCAAATGTATGATAAGTAGAATTATACCATCATTGTGCCAAATACAACCATTGAAACCACTTGTTTTGCTTGTCTATTACGAAGCAGCGTAGGTAGGTTTCTAAACATTTATTGACTATTTATGTTTGACCACCTGTTTGTGGGTGGTAGGATGAACTCATGTTAAGTGATGTTTCGATTTGTTTGCAGAATTCTCTCCAGAAATTACCTTTGAACTTAGCATCCCTGTCACTAACAATAGTCTTTGGGAACCCGTGCAACTTGTATACATTCTTGCAAAAAGCTTCAGTTGTTTCTTTGGCAGAGTCGGTTTTTCTTACTCCGATAAAGTGTGCATATTTGGTTAACCTATCTACCACTACCAATATTTTGTCTTTCCCATCCAACATGGGTAAGCCTTCAATGAAGTCCATCAAATATTCTTCCCATTTCTGATTTGGGGTGTGTAATGGATGGAGTAGACTTGGGCTTGAGATGTTCTCATTTTTATTTCTCTGACAAATGTCACATTCTGCAACATACTTTTGAATGTCTGCGTTCATTCCCTTCCAAAAAATTGATCGTCTTGCATTATAATAGGTTTTGAAAAACCCTACGTTCCTATCGTTGGACAGTCATGCGACTCTTTAAGCACTTTGATTTTAAAACTTGTTGGAGCTTAAGTAAATCCGTCCTTTGTACCATAAGAGGTCATTTTTCCATTCAAATTTCGGATATTGATTTATGTTGTTGATTATGGAGCAAACCTCTGGATTTTTGGCATATTCAATTCGAATTTCATCCAAAAATTCTGGAACCACCATTGATATGGCCTCAAAACATTTTCCTGCTTCCTCATCCCATTGAAAGGAATTCTTTTTAAGGAGGTTCGTTAGCAAAGGTTCGATAGTAACCAATTAACCCTAGAAATCCTCTTAACTTGGAGACATTTCTAGGCTGGGGCCATTCATTTATCGCCTGGATCTTCTTTGGGTCCACCTTGACTCCTTCCTTTGAGATAATAATAATATGACCAAGATACTCCACTTCTTGCCTTCCAAAAGTGCATTTCGACCTTTTTGCATAGAACTGGTTTTCCTCTAGTAGGGATAGTACTGGTTCCAAATGCTTCAAGTGTTCCTTCCATGTCTTGCTGTATATCAGGATATCGTCAAAGAAGACTAATACAAATTACCAAAGGTATGGCTGAAATAGTTCATTCATGGTTGCTTGAAATGTGGCTAGGGCATTTGTTAACCCAAACGGCATTACCTTGAATTCATAGTGCCCTTCATGAGTTTGAAAAGTAGTCTTTGCGACATCTTCTAATCTAACCCTAATTTGATAGTAACCTGATCTTAAATCGAGTTTTGAAAAATATTTTGCGTCATGAAGTTCATCCAGCATGTCGTCGATGAAGGGGATTGGAAACTTGTTTTTGACTATTATTTCGTTTAACCCTCTATAATCGATGCAAAATCTCAATGATCCATCCTTCTTTCGTACTAACATGGCTGGAGCTGCATATGGACTTCTGCTCTTTGCGATAACCCCACAGTTCAATAGGTCTTGAACTAATCTTTCAATTTCTGTTTTATGGTGGTGGGGATACCTATATGTTTTAACTTTGACAGAATTTGATCCTAGTTTAACCTCGATTATGTGCTCAATATTTCTTTCTGGTGGTAACTGCATGGGTAGGTCTTGAAATATTTTTTCGTGTTTCTAGAGTAACTCTCGGATTTCTTCTTCTTTGGACTCATCTTGTTCTAAATCTTGACCTTCCATTTGATGGCATTGGATCACATAAGTTGATGCTCCTTTTCGAATGAGTTTTCCATGTGCTAAGATGAAACTACTTGTATTTCAGGTGGTTGGAAACCATATAGATTATACTTTTGTCCTTGCCACTTGAACTTGATGAATTGTTTCTGGTGATTGGGTGAATAGGTTCCCAACGTTTGTAACCATTGGACTTCCAAAACAATATCTACTCCAGCCAATGGTTAGGTGTAGATTTCGGATTCCAACTTAAAGTCTTGAATTTGAAGTTTCACCTTGTGACACTTCCCAACCTTTTCAATTTTCTTGCCATCTGCGAGCATCACCTTCATGTTTGGAATTGGGTGCACGAATAACTTGAGTTTCCTTGCGACCCTTATGTCGAGGAAGTTGTGGGTGCTTCCGGTATCCATTAGTATTATAACATTCTCATTTTCAATATGCCTCTTTAGCTGAAGTGTTTGTGGTTGGCTAATACCGATCATGGCTGCCAGGGATATTTTGGGTGTGTCATCGACTTCGGTTACAAAATTTTGGGTATCCTCCTCTTCATTTTATGATTCATCTTCTTCTAATTCACTATTCTCCTCTGCCTCGCAAGTGTATAGTTTTTTTGAATTCTCTTATGAGCGGCACTTGTGTCTAGGATCCCACTTGTCTCCGCATCGTCTGAATTTCCCTTCTTTCATTCGCTGAGCTTCCAAATTTTTTCTGTCGTCTCATCTGGGTGGTGGAATGTATTTGTTTTTATCTATATCTATCATTGATAGGGTGTTCTTCCTTGAATATGTCTTTCCATTATTTGCTTGGAAATTGTCAAATTTGGCTTAGGCTGCTTTCGCCTTACGTCTTGCTACTTCGACGTTTTGTATGTCATGCAATTTTAATTCTCTTTGTATATACGGTTTAAGGCCTCCTAAATAAGTTTCAAGTCATTGCTTGTCAGATAATCCAAACACTCGTGTGGCAAGGGATTCCCACTAATGTGTGAATTCGTCAACGCTTCCTTTTTGTTGTAACCGGGTAAGCTTCGAAAAGAATTCGTCCTCAATGATTCCTTGAAACCTTTTAAAAAAATCATTTTTGAATAATTTCCAAGTATAGGAAAAGTTGTCTCCTTTCCACCATATGTACCAATTATAGGCATGTCCTTCCAAGTGCATTGACACGTACTTCACTTTTTCTTCATTCGTCATGATGATGTATATATCGAAGTATTTCTCAGCGTTATTTAACCATGCGACACATTGGTCATCACTTCCATTGTATTTTGGCAACTCAATTTTTGCTCTTGGTGGGTACATTATAAAAGGTGCATATTGATTTCCTTTTGTTTTGTCGGGTGGTGGTGACTCGGAGTCGCGAGGTGATGCAACCGACATGTCTAAACTGCTTCGTTGTTTGCGATGATTTTTATTCTTATCATTTCCCAACATCTACACCATATGTACCAATTATAGGCATGTCCTTCCAAGTGCATTGACACGTACTTCACTTTTTCTTCATCCGTCATAATGTTGTATATATCGAAGTATTCCTCAGCCTTACTTAACCATGCGACACATTGGTCATCACTTCCATTGTATTTCGGCAACTCATTTTTTGCTCTTGGTGGGTACATTCTAAAAGGTGCATATTGATTGCCTTTTGTTTTGTCGTGTGGTGGTGACTCAGAGTCGCAAGGTGATGCAACTGACATGTCTAAACTGCTTCGTTGTTTGCGATGAATTTTAGTCTTATCATTTCCCAACATCTCCACAATAGTATTCAATTTGTCGTCCAATTGTTCCTGTTTCTCTTTCATGCCGTCCAATTTTTCGTCTAGCCTTCTTTCCAACACTAGAACAATTTCTTCTTTTATTTCTCTTTTCAGTGTTGCATTGTTATTTTTCATTTCTTCTCTCAGACTCTCTTGGTTCTTGGAGATGCGATCATTGAAGTCTTTCTCCAATTTTTCAATTTGGGCCTTTAATTCTGTCGACATGCTTCTTAGGTGCGGGGGTGAGTAATTAGACCCAATTTTGCCTTGGCACAAGAATAAAAATATATATAATTATAATAATAATAATGCTATTATAATATATATATATAAGGTTTCAAATTATAATAATAATAACAATTTATTATTATATTATAATTTCTTTTGTTTTGTGGATAAGGGCTTGTGTGGATTATGTGTAGGTGGCTGGAAGTGCAAGAGTAAGGGGTATGGAGATGGGTGTGGCTTGGAAGTGGATGGGAGGAAGAGCGGTTGCAGCAAAGGAGGATGGCGTGTGAAGGGAGACAGAGTCGGAGGGCATAGGTCAAAGGATGTAGCAGGTGGAGAATGGCGTGAGAGTTGGCATGCAGGCGTGAGAGGGCAGGAGGTGGTGGCTAGAAGGAGGGCGGCGGTGGAGATGTCGGAGAAGAAGACAGGAGGAAGGAGGGCGGCGATGGAGATGTCGGAGAAGAAGACGGGAGGAAGGAGGGCGCAGCAGGTCGTGGAGTGAAGGTCTGCGAGTGGATGAGTGGAGTGCAGGCTGTTGGGGGTGGGAAGAGGAGGGTGCAAGCGGTAGAGAGGGGGACTGTGATAACATGCGAGAGTGGTGGGGAGAAGAGCACGGGGTGGAGAAGAAGCGAGTGAAGAGCAAAGGATGGGAAGGAGAATGCATGGGGATGAAGAGTAATGACTAGAGGTGACCCGAGAATTGGGGTTGGGAAGGTGATGGAGGAAAAAACGTGGAATGGAGCACACGGTGGGTGATGGGAGAAGGGCAAAGGTGGAGAATGCCTATCAAGGGTGGACACACCAACAGGCCACGACCGTGGCTAGCTTTGATACCATATGTTGCAGATAAATTAAACTAATAAAAGAAAAATGAATAAATGATATTGAATTGATCAAAATTACAATGATTGCTTACCTGTAAATCAGGCTCGAGCATTTTGTTGAAGGGTTGCATCCCTTTAAAGATTAATAATTATTGTTTTTAATTTAATATTAATTTTTGTTATAAAAGGTTTTAAATTAATCTCTATTTCATTTTCCGTTGTGTCTATGCACATATAGGAGCAATTTTTGCATGCATTCTTAATTCGAAGGGTGTAGTATTGATCTTTTGTGCATATGATGCACCCCCGAAGCTAGAAAGTAAGGGGAAATTTTATGCGATCCCTTCAATTGTAAACCCTAGTATATTCTTGCACTTCACAAAGTAGGGTTTGATCAATCATGCAACCTTTCCCCCTTAGTGACATTTGAAGCAAAACCCTCTTGGATTATACTTCATTGACAATTGCCTGCCCTTAGTGGATTGACACTAGTCTCTTGATTGGTTTCTCTCTATCCTCCCATCACCTTTGCCTTTATTCTTTTTTTTATCCTACAACCATTTTGCTAGAGTTACTCTTCATTTCACCTTGCACTCATTGCCTATTGCTCTAGTAATCCTAGTTTAGAGAAACCCCCCTTGAGTTGGAGAAGAGCCAACCAAAAGTGTGAAAGGGGATTAGCATGGTGTCATTAGACTTTTCCTCTTAGTTCGCCTCAGCTAGCTTGCTTCTTCTAGTCTTTAATCATGCATGCTAGTCGAAGCTCGATACAAAATGCACACTAACCAAACAACATGTTCTTATGTTTATGATTTAAAAAATTAACATTTAATTATTTTACCCTTTTTTCGATGTATAAAAGTATTTTTCAATGCCAAACACATTACCTCCTTATTTGTTTCCAAATGAACTTATCGAATATGTGGTAGACTTCTCTATCAAAAAACTTCAAGAGTTTATTTTCCCATCTGATGTCATTCCTCTTGGCCCAGAAGGACTGCAATTCAACACGATTGTTTTCCCAATCCCTGATCTTCTTGTAATCCCCAAATAAATTACTTGATTGTCTTCTACTCTAGATAGGCTACCTGCTACCCCTTGCCGCATGCAAAAAGATGAAATTCAAGACCATTTGGAATCAATATTTACCTGGTGTTTTGCCCATCGACGATTACCTCGAATTTTTTGTTGCGGCTTGTTACCACCCAGTTTGCACAAGATGATCAGCAAATAAAAGATATCAAAGAACCAAGGAAACTCCAATTCCATGATACATCTCTTTTTCCCATGGTCAAAAGAAGATGATTGTAAAAATTGCATGACATCCTATTAGATGTGTAAAAGGGCTAGCCTGAATGAATCACTTGTATTATTATTTCTCTGGAGTGTTTTTTCACTTAGATGAACTTGGCAATCTGAGTTTGTCTATGTTTTTCACTCACTCCTCCAAAGCTAGAGTATGTAATAATGCATCTGCCTCAAGTTGTGTCTAAGTCCTTATGTTTGATGTCATGTATTAAGTGTGACACCATTTTTTATCGTAAAATATGACCTTTTGGGCCCCTTGGGGGGCTAAACATGTCATAATGTTGTAAAAGGTGGTCAAAAGGGTGTCAAATGTATTAATAAACTCTCTTAACCACTTTAGACACACTCATTTAGCCTAGCACACCCCTTAGAGAGAAAATCCCGTGATTTTTGCATGTTGGAGACAAATTTGAGTGATTTTAGGAGGTTGGTAAAAGGGAATATTCCTTAATTCACCCCCCTTGAGTGAGGTGCCACTTTTTATTGGATTTGGTCTCAACCAATCCCTATTTGTCCCTCCTTGACTCTTAGGTGGCTCATGAGGAGACCTTAAGTTCTCATTAACTTCATGATGTGTCAAATTACACTTTAGTTAACTCTATGGAGTGTCATATGACACTCTAGTTCACTCCACTCATGAAATTCGCCTACTCTTCCTATTTTTCTATTTAAGAAAGCTCTCCCCTCTCTTTTCTTTGTTGGTTGTTGCTTGATAGTCAGAGCTTTGTATTGTTTCTCTCTTGAAGAGCATTGGATTAAAGGAAAGACTTTGGAGGTCACATTAGTTTCGCCCTGCAATTGTGTGGTATACATTTCTTCCTTATGTTATTGCCTAGTTTATCTATGTAAATTACTCTTGCTAATTGTTGTAGCTTGCATGGTCACTAAAAGGGTATTGTTACCCTCTTGAGATAGATCCATTCTAAACTTGTGTTTAGATTTATTTTATTGATAGAGTGCTTGAAAGGTAGATATTTTAGTTCTATTATCAGTTTGGATATTGCTATATTAACACCTTTCAAGTAGGCTACACCATCTAGTTACAAAAAGAGGAGATCCCTCTACTTGCATGAGTTGAATTATTGCAGGTTTTCTAGGAGCTTCAAGCAGATCAGTGCAAGCCTTGAGCAGCTCTCTTCTCTTGAATACTTTCAAAGCAATCCCCTCAAAGATCAAGACCTAAGTGACTCCATTGCCCACTCATTGGCATCCTCTTCTCTTCTTCTTCAACCCTCCAAGCTTCAAAGAAAAGGAAAACCTCTTTAAATTTGGTTTGGTTTTGTTTAAAGCTATTTGCATCTAAAGATCTAACCATTCTAATAGCTTGCATGTAACATGCATATAGATCTACATTGTTAAAAGTCTTTATCCTAAGTAGATCTAGAAGTACAAGCATTTCTAAGTATTGCAATCAAGTCTACTCTCTCCTGCACTTAAGCTAGTACATAAAAGTCGCCTAAAATTGTGTTTATTTCATTTTGGCACTTTTTAGCTCGCTGTCCGCTGTTTGTACAATAAATAAACCACGTGTGACGGACACTTACATCCTTGTTGATTTGTTGTACCAACCCCCTAACAAGTGGTTGCAAGTTCCTCTTTGACTGTGCAGGTAACACTCACTTTTCAGAGCAACTAAGGAGCAAATTTCCCACCATTTTCTACTGTTGTTCGGAACATTTTGCGCACTTTTTTTTGGACAGCAAACACACAGTCCAAGGAAGCAGCCTTGACAGCCCAACAGTTCGGCCTAGCCAGCTCACCGAAAGAGGTATTTTTCTATTCTCTTTTCTCCCATATTTTTCTAATTTTGTAAACTTGATTGTTGGCCACTAAGGACCAACAATAAATGCTTCTAAAGGCTGATTTAATCAGCTCGTAATCAGCCCAGTAGGATGGTGGTGTCACATCCCCCACCCCCTGAGTCATTTTCGTGTATTTGTTATTCTTCACATGCAAGTGTTTCTTAGTATAGATTAGAGTTACTAACTCGCTAATCTAGATTATATCACCTTCACTTTGGCTTTTAAAATCAATCATAGATTTTTTACTCTTTTTGTCCTCAATTAGGACGTCAATAGTAATTAAGCCACGCTTCCATTTGCTGCTTCAATTTATACTAACTGCAATCTAGTCTAGGACTTACCCTAGTAATTAGATCATTTTTCTTTCAGCTGACAATCAATCACATAGATTAAATCATTTTCCACTTTCAATTTTGGTAACATTAGCTTTAAAGATTCCACACTTGCAAATAATAATTAGACCACTACCTTTTGCTTAAAGGCATTGGTCTCTCAAATTTATATATATTGTATATCATACTATAAATACTAAGTGATCCTGGATATTATCTCGATTTTGCTAAGTCTTTATTTTCAATAAACTATTAGATTAATTTGTCATTTCATTTTTATAATTAACTCTTAAATTGCTTCTGAAAGCAATAAGCCTTAGATATTTTGTTTAGGGTCTACCTTCCTTGGCTTTGTTTAGGAGTTTGCCTAAACAAAGGAGTCAAGTAAGGCAACAACAACTTTGGTGCCATTGTTGGGGATAAATCTTTTATCATCTTGGATTTCGACCTTTGTTTCTTTTTGTTTTGTTTACTTTGTTTGAAGATTGTTTATTATTAGTTATTTATTTCCATCTGGCAACTCCATTAAAAATATATTTTAAAAAAGTATTATACAAGAAGAAACTTTGAAGGTTTGTTCAAGTTTATTTGTGAACCTGAAAGGGTCTACAAGAGAAGATTGAACAAATCAATTTCTCGTAGAATCCTTGATAATCTCGTATTCGAGTCCATTTCTGATATTCATCATTTATTTGCAGGTAGTTCAATAAATCAAGTAGAAATGGATGATTTGTATAAACCTATTGATTTCACTGCTATCAATGGTTACCCTCATGATATTCCCAAAAAAGCCATTGATAAATTACCATCGTTTCAAGGAAATAATGTTATTAATGCTAAATCTCATGTGAAAGCTTCTATATCTTGCATGAACAAATATGTTGGTAGGAATGAAGATTTTCTTATGAAGTTGTTTGTATTGTCCTTAGAAGAAGATGCTCTAGACTCTTGGTTCATGGAATTGAATGATAATCATGTTAAAACTTTAAAAGAGCTTCTTAATGTTTTCATGCAAAGATGGGGGGATAGAGAGGAAAGGCGTCACTTTTTAGTTGCCTTAAACACTATCAAGAAAGATGAGAATGAGACTATGGAAGAATTCAATAAGAAATTTAATGAGCTAGCATAAAGCCTTTGAGATACCATTAGACCTCCTGAGCTATCCATTCTCATCCATTACATTGAGGCATTTAAAGGTGAGATTTGCTATCAACTCAGGGATAAAGACCCCCAAGATCTTAAAACAGCCCATACCAAAGCCATAAGCATAGATAAGAACATGCATGCTTCAAGGAGATCTAACTTGCTAGGGTTTACAAGGGGTAATTCTTCTAAATCAAAGCCTAAGGCAAATGTAGTAGTAACCGATATCAGTGATTCGTCTCATGACTCCATCAAGAGCACTTGAGACTATGGAAGCAAACCATGCCCAACAACTTAGTGGCATACAAAATAGAATGATCCAAATGGAAAGGTCTCAACATAAGAGATTTCAGCCAAAGGGGAATGAAAGATCGGAAAGGACTCAAAGGCCTTATCAAGATCAAAGGCCTCCTAACCAATTAGAGCCCATAAATTTAGTTGAGCACGAGGCTCCTCATTTTTGTAGGGCCTGCCAAGAATTTCATGAAGAGTATAGTTGTGCTAATTATAAATAGTTGAATCTATGTTGCAGGAAACATGGGCCCCATCCCCGTTTCCAGCATTTCGACGTTTCAAAACCCCGAAACGTGTACCGTACGGCCCGGAAACGCGTTTCCGTACGGACAAAACATGTTTCGGAGATGGAAACACGTTTCATTCGTACAGAAACACGTTTCTAGTACGGATTTAGTCAATGAGGTTGCGTTTCCCAAAAATATATCACCATGGTGCAATAGTATCTGGTAATGTTCAATTTATTTTAAAAGTGATATTCTCACCATCTTTTATTTTCCATCCTTTTACTTAAATTTTTAAGATTACCATTAATTGTTTCAGGATGTTTGAGAGTGGTTCCAACCTCCTCGGACTTTATATGCAAAAACTAGAATTTTAGATCCCATTCAGAATTCAACAGACTTAATAGTTTTCAGGATTTCAGGATTGCAAAGTTTGCACTAGATTCTATCATGTATGAGGGTATGGAATTGGCATTTAGTCAAGCACATCAATCCCTATATGTCCCTTGATGTTGGTGGTGTTGATTGTTGAACTCCTCTGTCATGACCTTAATAAAAATGTACTCTACACTCAAGCAAAATCACTTATTAAGCATGGGAAGTTTTTTCTACCTTATTTTAACGATTGGATTAGGAAGTTTCATCAAAACTGTAGGGTGTTGAGCCGTTAACTAATGTCCTTGGAGGATCAACTTTGAAATTCAAGTTTCCTCGTTTCCAAAATTTTGGGGGGTCACGTTTCCCCCGTTTCGTCCTCATTTCCCCGTTTCGTGCAACTTAGAGTTGAATAGTGAATAATCCTCATATTTCAATGGAAACAACTTTGTAGGGTATTCAAACTACATCAATGCAATTGGTAAGATAGCACCTTTCTAGAGATCAAGTGGTTTAGACAGAGGAAAAGAGTGTGGGTGTAGACAATGTAACTAAGATTTATGGAGAGAAACCCACACTTGAACAGATCTTAGAAATGATGAATTATAAAGGAATTACCTATCAACGAAAAGGAGATGATAACTCAAGTTCCAAAAAATCTAATCAGAATAATCCAAACCCCAAAGCAAGCATATGCCTTCAACTACAGATTTGAACATAAACTTAGGGGGATGGATGGCAAATGCCAAGAAAGTTGTGTCAGTGACAGAATTGATTAAGATCTCCTCACAAAAGGAAAAATTACGGGTCCCAAAGAGAAAGGTGTTGAAAGACACAAGGAAACAAGTGATGATGTCGCAGTCATTATGCAAGCCATGGACAAAGAAAAGGGTAATGGAATCCATTCACCCTTCTCATCTCTTTGCTAATAAACGATCTGCTTCTTTACAACTGCATGTTAGACTCAAGGGCCTCTACGAATGTCATGAGCCTAAAAGTCATGAATCAACTCAGGTTAAATATTTCTACACCATATAGAAGTGTTTGTGCCATGGATTCCGGGGAAATAAAGGTTTCTGGCCTAATTAAGGATCTCTAAGTTCGGTTGGTAGTTTATGTAGACATTTCAGTGTTGATGGATGTAGTGGTTATTGGCATCCCAAATGCTTGGAGGATGCTTTTATCGAGAAAGCGGTTTGTAAGTTTGGGAGGTAACCTCCAAATGGATTTTATCATATGCTACTATCCCCACTTGTGAGAACACATGTGTCACCCTCCACTGCGAGTAGGAAAAGAAGTATCATGTAGAAGATCCTCAGGACCCTATGAATGAACCATTATATGAAGTTGAGGATATCGACAATTATGCGATTTTATCTAACTCTCTAGCACCGATCAAGGAAACAACTAAGGAAGAAAGAGTTAATGAGATTTGGAAGATGAACTTCGATGTTGCCCGTTCAAAATCAAGAACAGGGGCAGGTATTGTGTTAACTTCTTTAACAAATAAGATTTTCAATTTTGCATTCAAGTTAAAGTTTGAAGCAACAAACAATGTGGTAGAGTATTAGCATCTTCCTCTTGGGATATAAGTTGCTAAAGACATGGGAATCAAATTTTTAAAGATAAAGGGAGATTCAAACTTAGCAATACTTCAAGTAAAGAACAAATTTGCATGCCAAAATGATAGGCTAAAGAAATACAAAAATGCAGTTTGGGACACAGTGGAATATTTTGATGCTTTATCCTTAGAAGACCCAAGAGAACATAACAATAAGGCAAATGTTTTAGCAATGTTAGCAACCACCTTCCAGCCCTACGATGAATTAATGAAAGGCCAAGGCAAAATGGAAGTAATATTCAAGCCTTCCATCCCAAACAACTTTGAAGATTAGCAGGTTTTCAATGATGATAGACAGATTCTAAGATTTATGAACAACTTGCAAGAGTTTTCAGACTTCTAGGGAAGAAGGAAGTGAGTGCATCCTAAAGGATCGGATCCTAAAGAAACTCACTTCCCAAAGGACTCATCCCTTTAGAGCAAACTTTTGATAGACATGACATGTACAAGAAGAAAAGGAAAGTAATCAAACCTTGGCGATACATCGAAGTGAATATCAGATCAGTTCAAAACCCCAGGATGATTAAGATAGGAAAAGGTACATCCCAAAAGGAAAGACGAGACATAGAAAACTTAGTAAGGGAATACAAAGTTGTTTTTGCCTTCACCTATGATGAGCTTAAGGAATTTAAGGAAGATATTATCCAGCACACCATTCCCTTAAAGTAAGGAGCTAAACCATTCAGACAAATCAATCCCAAGTTGGCTCCGTTGGTTGAGAAAACGTTGGCAGCAGGTATCATCGCCCCAACAAGACACTCAACGTGGATATCAAATTTAGTAGTTGTCAGAAAGAAAAATGAAGAGATCGGAATTTGTGTAGAATTCGAGAACCTAAACATTTATTGTGACAAAGATAATTACCCTCTGCCTAACATGGAGACTTTGCTTCAAAGAGTAACAAGTTCAAGGATCATGTCTATGTTGGATGGTTTTTCGAGTTACAACCAGTTGTTAGTGAAAAACGATGATCAATGCAAGACAACTTTTACTACACCTTGGGTCACCTTTGAGTATTTGAGAATGTTATTCGACCTATTCAATGCAAGTGCAACTTTTCAGAGGGAAATGGACTTTGCCTTTTTAAGGATTTATTGGAAACATCATAAAGATATATCAGGATGACTTAATTGTTTTCTCAAAAGAAAGATCAAGTCACATAAGTCATCTAAGGCAAGTCTTTGACAAATGTTGCAAGTATGGAATTTCATTGAACCCAACTAAGTCAACGTTAGGTATTGACGAGGGCAAGCTTTTAGGGCACATTATATCAAAGGACGAGGTAAAGATAAATCCAAAAAGAGTGGAAGCTATCAAGAAAGTTCCTCTACCCCATAACAAGAAAGCCCTTCAATCTTTTCTCGGCGAGACGTTAGCAACTCTACCTTTACAGCCAGTAATAGTTGAAGCGCCCTTCCAACAATGGGGCCTTGATTTTATTGGGAAGTTTCAGGAAAACTCAAGAAACGGATATACATGCATCTACACAGCTACCGATTACTTCACAAAGTGGGTAGCCATACCTACTAATAAATCCACCGATAAGATAGTTATGGAATTCTTGGAAGATAGGATAATCACAAGATTCAATGTGCCAACTAAGATCACTACCGACAATGCCATGGCTTTTAGTTCAACAGAGTTCTCCTTCTGTTTCAAATATGGCACTATACTATCCCATTCTTCCAGCTATTTGAAATGGGAACCTACAAAGAGTACAACAAATGTCCAACACAATGAAAGAAACATAATAGATATTACCTCTCAATTTTTATCACTACTTAGGAAGGCAATCTTGGCATGCTTGTCGATTGCACATCCCTTGCACATTATTGTCCTCTCCACCCTAAATCAAGCAACCCCACCACCATGTCCTTCAAGAGAGGCAAGCTCCATAGTGCAAGTGACCTAATTGTATGTGCCAAAGTCACACAAATTGTCACTACTATGAATCAAAACTCCATGCTTCATAAGACGTTCTAGCAACCTGTAAAGGCCACCCTTACACACTCCTTTGGTTAAAACTCAACCAGGCTCAAGGCTAAGTTTCCTAATGAGCACTTATTGACCATCAAACTAAGACATAAACTTTGGATCTATTAGACAAAAAAATGAAGATTCTTGGTTAACCAAGAACATGCAATATCTCATAAGCACAAGAACCTGTCTTGTTGGCATGCAAAATGAGATAGAACCCATCCCAATCATTGAGTGCTTGGCCTCATCAACGAGCTCCATCTGCATGTTGGAATCTCGTTTTTCTAGTCTAAAGAAAGTTGATATGTTGGCTCTCAAAGCACCATTGTCTACATACCACCAACATCAAAAGAGTGTTAGTGGAAAAGCACAACACCATGGAGGAGTTGTCTCCAATCTGGATGCAAGCTCATCAACTCCTGCAAAATCTTCAAGCCCTGAAAATTGCTTCTACCACTACTGCTTACCCTTCCCCTTCTTCTCAAGACCTTGAGAGACACAGTAACCAAACTTCCAGCAATTAAAGCACATCACATGGCTCAGATGTTTATTCCCATGGTTCAAAGATCCTGAGTCTTCTTTCTTCTAATGACCCTTGCCGAGTCCTTCCTTCTTTCCTCCTTTCCTCACTTTCCTGATAAGGACTAGGTCTTGTGCTTCCTTGAAATTGGTTGAAATCGTCTCTAATCTCATCTCCTCTCCAACAAAGTCATCCCCCAATTTCTCAAAAGTGGGTAACTTCTCACGAGCACAAATACACTAAACAAAGTGATGCATGATGGACCAAATCCATTCAAAGTGATCTGAACTAGCTCTCTGATGAATCTCTTCTCCAACGGTAGTGAATTGATCTCTCAACTATGTGATCTCCATCAAATAGCTTGCCATAGTAACAGTCATGCTCATGCAAGTAGCAGTAAACTTGTCTTTAGAAGCATTTTATGAGACACGTTGACACTAGTATAACATGCCCAAGGCATCAAACATCTTCTTTACGATGTAAGGTATCAAGTGATCCTTCACCAAATCAAGGACAATTCACTTCACCTTGGCTGATTTCTTGGTATGGTTTGCATAGTCCTTCGGATCAATGAAATGTGTGACGTCCATATCCAAAAGCTACCACAATTCAACTTCCTCCAAGAGATTTTGTAGCTTGCACTTCCATAGTACAACACTGGAAGTGCCCTCCAACATTTGACACTCTAAAAGACCGAAACTGACCATCACTGCAACCCCTAAAAGCGCATTTGACAAACAGATCAAACTCAAAAGAAATCAGATCCACAACCTATCCCAGGTGCAGATCGTCTATCACATGCAATAACAACTTTCCAGTGACTAGAAGATCCTAAGCATCTCACCCAACAAACTATCACAAGTCCTGATCTTCTTCACTCACCAAAGCTCAAGCATCACACCCACTGAAACCCCCAACAGCTCCCTCTCACAGGCAGCAGCACATTCCATACTCGAATCTAGATGATTTCAGTGAACATGCTTTGATATCATGTTAAATTTGAAACCATGGTAAGCAGATTATGCACTCAGAAAAAACAACCCTCAACCTAGGTAGCTTAAAAACTTGAAAGCTTCAATCAAAATAGCAAATCTGAGCTACATATATCTAAAAACACATACTATACTAGAACTTATGAATGGCAGAAACATGCTAAACAAAACCACTCAGAACTACATCTGTATTCTATTTCAAACAAGAAAAGAATGAAATTACAATGCATAAGCTCAAAACTAAAACTCTGAACCAACACAATGGTGCACCCTTCAGCTTCTTCCTAAACTGAGAACATAGGGAAAATACAATGTATCTAGACACATGCATGAAGCACCTCACAGCGATAGAGTCAAGCCTAACCCTAATCATCTCAACTAGTCAGAAATAGTCTCCTACTGGAGATAAACAGTGACATGCAAACCTGATAGTGCTTCTTATAAATCTGAGCCCTCATCCAGGAATAGAAAGTCTCAAGCAAGCAATCTAGCTGAGGGATCTGCACCCTCCACTTAAGATGGAAAATACATGCTACAGCTGATAAAACAAACTCTAATTAAATTATTAAAATATACCACCCCAATATCAAAAGGAGAAAGGGAAAGCTCAATCAATCCATTGATTCCAATCCCTACTCCTCGGGGATCCATCCACCTATCCTCCTCTGCCAATCCCGTCATCTTCCACCCATCCATCCCATATCCAATCTCCCGGGGGATACTATCTACCTATCTTTTGCTTCCATTCATACTAGGATTCTACCTATTTTTTGCTTGCATTCATACTAGGATTCTACCTATCTTCCAGAATGCCAAATATGAAAAAGCAGTTCTGGATCTGGGACCAGAATTTGACTGGTGCATGGCATGCATGCGCCTTCACTCTAACTCTATATATCACTGGTACACAACTCCCACGACAGGCTAATGCTGCGCCGTCACTCTGCTCTACCTCTGCTGCACACAGGAAACTAAGAAGATGGGTTTGCTGGAGCTGCTGCACCAATCAAAGATCTGCTGTGTATGCTGGCTGTGTCCAGCTGTAGATGAATACTAACAGAGCAACCAGGTAAACTCTAACAAGTCTGTTATGGGCCGAATTGCTTGATTAAAGCCTATTTCAAATTTTAAACAAAACTCCAAATGGAATCTTATCTCCAAGAAAGTGGATAAAATTACCCCGAAATGTCCCTGAGTGGTAAACACAAGTTGCCATCTTAGATGAAAGCCAAATTTCAAGTCTCTGAATAATAGTTTAGTTTGCCTGTTAATACAAGAAGCTTTCCACAAAAAAGCAGAAAAAACCTAACCAGCTCTGAGGACCTGTTAAATCGTATATCAGCGGTGATACATAGTTGTGTTTCTGGGTTCATCCTATATAATTGTGTTTCAAGTTTTTGTTTTGGGATTTGACATTTTGAAATCAATTTTCCAGCAATGGCCCACGGGGTCGTGGTTTAGCATCGAAGAAAGTGGCATCTAGGCCACCCGCAAAGGTTCAATTCTCCGGAAGCACGAAGAAGCGGCTTGGGCGAAATGCATATTCTAGGTGGTTTTGACATAAGAGTGGTTTTGAATTGTAATGCTGCTCCACTTATCGAAACACAAAACAGCAATGCGCACTAAAATTAAAAGCAAAATTGAGAATCAAAAATCAAACCGATAAAATTGAATAACAATTATGCTAGGAATGAATAATAATCACCTGGTGAAGGAACCGACGAGGAATACACGACGACCTCCATGGGGCCAGACGAAGCGCGTTGGCACCAAAACAATGGACGTATTAATTCCGCTGCTGGACCCCCCTTGTTCCCTATGCGTTGGCAACATTTGACCTGCCATGCCGCGACTTACCTTAAATTTCTTAACCCTAATTAACCCTAACCCTACTCAATTTTCCAGCTGTCACATCCCCCAATGTTATCATCTCCTCTGCAACAACAGTATACAAAATTAATCGCCTGTGTAAATACATTTAGATGATATATATTTTATAGTCCCCTCTTAATCAGGACGGCCCTGGAACACACCCTGAGCGATCTCCAACCATAGACAAAGGCTCAAACCGAAATTCAATGTGCCTCTTATTTTCAGGGCTTATAATCCATAATTATCCTCCTGCCTCCGTGTTCTGGCATCCCGAGGCTGCTTACATGTTAATCCCCGGTGCCCCATGTGACCATGGATCAATTACCTGCTGAAGACAAAGCCCTTTCTGCAGCTCAAATCAGCAGTCACAATGGAGAGATTGCACTACTATCAGAAGCAACAAGAATCGCTGCGGATCACGAAGCTCCTAGGTCATCAAGACGGAACATTGCTGTATGAAAAGCCAATCGAGGACAATAACTGGAGGAACAAAAAAGAAAATGTAACATATTTTGTATTTATAACTTTCAACTAAAGGGACGAGGATAAACATCGTTTATCACGAGATTTCATGTTGACGATATTTGGTTCCAACTATTGCAATGGCATTGGGTTTTAGGAGAACCTCTATTTTTTGTGAATGAGGTGGTGGCATTGGTTTCTTTGGAGAACCTTTATTCTTTTCTAAATGACGTAATGTTGAAATTTTATACTTAATTTGAATATTTTTAAGTATTTTAAAAGTTTTTCATTTTTTTTTAATAACCGAGGAACTAAGTGGATCCTCCTTTCTGAGCAACGTCAGCCGAGCAGGCCAGTTTACAAACCTCGGGCCGGGGTCAGCCCCAATTTGGAACCGGTTCACCACCGTCTGGGAAGGTATAGCGCGTTCAGAGGTGACAGGGACAGGTCGCTGCAGGAGTGGGCAGGAGTTGAACCCTGGTCTCTGGCGTAGGGACCATCTGGACCAGCCGTTGGGTCCGGAGCCTCAGCCCCTAAAAGTTTTTCATTTATGGTGGTGGAAAGCAAACTATCTTAAATCATATAATTTAAAGATTAGAAAACTATTATTTATCATTTTCACCTTATAAAATATTAGAATTCTTATTAATGATTTATGGGTTAAAAGACAACATGCCCATTTTTTTTCTCTTTATAGGATACTCTATAGTCTAAATATTTTATTTAAAGCCATAAGAATCCAAGTTATGGGGAGAAAGCCATAAAAGAGGTGTGATTTCATGAATGCCTTATGATACACAAGGTGAAAATCAATCTCTTTTGGAAAAAAAATTGGTTGCGTGGAGAACCGGAGTCTGGCAATAGATCTGACCTCGGCACTGCTCCCTACGAAGACCGAATCCAACACTCGCTGTGTGCGATAGAAGGAATCTGATCGGATCATAGGGGCCCTTTTACCGCTAATCTGATAGTGGCGTTGGGAACAGAGCATTCCAGAGCTTGGACAAAAGAAAGAGGTGGAGGCCGAGTGAGTAATCGAGAGCAGCCATGGCCCCGGGGGGAGGACCGGATCCTCCTCCACCACCGATTCCTCCAAAGCTCGCAGCCTTCAAGAGACTAATCGAAGCCCACATAAAGCGACCAATTTCGAAGATTCAACAGAAATTTGTAAAAAAATTAGATGGGATTCCTACTGTGGCAC
This sequence comes from Larix kaempferi, assembly GCA_027924585.1. Lineage (NCBI taxonomy): Eukaryota > Viridiplantae > Streptophyta > Pinopsida > Pinales > Pinaceae > Larix > Larix kaempferi. The sequence continues at coordinate 11,298,278 of BSBM01000322.1, read as the reverse complement.
TTCTGGCTGAACAACCTTGCAGATCAGCTTTAAATCTTACAGAGAAAGGCCTCATCGGTCAGTTCACTGGACTATGGCCATCTCCAAGAGCTATAGAATCATGGGTGCAGCGAAACTGGAAACCGCTTATCGTTGAAGACATCAAAAGCTACCTAGTAGGCAAGGGATATTTCGTATTCATCTTCAAGAGCACTACGGATCAGGATCTCATCTTTCGGAATGGGCCCTATTTTATGGGACCACGAGGCTTGTACTTGAACAAATGGACTCTGTATTTTGACCCTACTATCATGTCCCCAATTTTGGTTCATCCAGTACCATGGGTGAAAGGGGACAAAATCAACCCCTAAGGGAATTAAATGGTATTAGTTCTATTTGCTTAGAATTGATTTTGGCCTAAGTCTCCCAAGTTGGCAAATTTATTTATTAAAGGTGATTTTGATAAATAAAATTAATGGATAATGAGCAAGTGGGCCAAGAGGGCACCCGTGTGGAAGATGTTGCCAAATTGGAATAGGGGTTAATTTTAAGGCAATTATACCACATGAATTAATTAATTATTAATTAATTGCTTAAATGTTGAATTTGGAATTAATTCTGATTTGGAATATTTTTATTAATAAATATTGCTAATAAATATTGGCAAGTGGTGATAATATGGCTAGGAGGTCGAATTTGGTCATGTGGACCACTCTTACCTTAGTGGCAAATCTCAGGAAAAGCAAGGAGTCCAAAGGAGGAAAGAAGATAAGGCAAATAAATTAGAAACTGGCAAAAGCAAACAGAAAAGCTGGCAAAAGCAGAAAAGTGGAAAGAACAAGAAAAGTTGTAAGTAAAGATTTAGCAACATCCAGAAAGCTAACCAAGGCACAGTTGCTAATCTGGTTGAAGAGAGACAAAAGTTGGCAAGTTTTTCTAAGACAAAACTTGCTAATTATTCCAAGAAGGCGCCCACATGACTTGGAGTAGGATGGGCAAGTGGTAACCTACTCTCACAAGTCACCAAAGCTAAGTAACTTACTTAGCAGGTCATCATAAAGTTTATAAAAGAAGCCAACCAACTCCAATGAAGAACTTTTGATCATTTATGTTTTCTCATGAGAGCTCTGATGCTTCTCTAGTTGAGTGATGTGCCTCAACCATTTCTCTTGGGTGATGTGCCCCAAGACTCTGTAAGTTATCTAAGAGTGTTATGCAGGTCCAGGATATGTTATTGCAGCCAATAACATTCATATCAGTCCAGCCATGAATATCTATAGTCAGCTTGAAGAGGAGGACAATTCTACAGTGGATTAGCAGCTAGATTTGAAGGAAAATAACCAGAAGAGGAGCTAGTTCTCAGGAATTGCGCCCAGAATCTCCAGGAAGTTCAGTATGCCATGATTTGTTGCATATCAGAGAGTTATATGTCTAGAGATCAGATTCATATATGATCCTCACTCTCTTCTTACATTCTTCTCCCATTCACAGCTAAATCTAGAGGAGCTTTCCCTGAAAGAGAGGGTTGGCTCAGTGAATGCGCCCCAATCAAGTCCAGAAGTTCAGTATGCAGCCAATGACAGTCACGTGACCTATAGGTGACCTGATCATAGCTCGAGAGCAGATCCATAGTAATATTCTCATTCTTCTCTCCATTTCTCCCACTATTGTAATGAAAATCTAGCCTGTGAGGCATGTACTTTGGAAGGCAATCTAATAATGAGAAAGAAAGTGTTATGAACCCATATTTTGACTTATATGTGTTGAATATCCTTTATCAGAGCATTATCTAATAGCAGAACAGATTATTTGAAGTTTTGGAGCAGTTAGATGAATTACAATGCAAGACTAGCTACTTGGGTGTTTTTTCTCGACTAGTTTTACTGAATTTACTGTAAAATGCAATCTGTGCATCCATTTGACCTCCCATCTTTTGCAGTGGGTTAATAACATGTTATATTAACCATATCAGTCCACAAAACCAGAATTTGAATCTTTGTAGCCTCGTTTTGTAAAGATAAGAAAATTACTAGCTCAGCAATCTCGGGAGAGCCCAAAAACCCAAATTCTTCCCATATCTTCATAAGTCTTCAAATTTACCTTATTGAACTTATCCAGCATATATGTGACTAATATAAACTCTGTTATTAACTCCCAGTGACCCCGCCCTATCTTGTATGCATATGCCAGACACCTAGGAAGCCTCGAAGTAGGCATGGACTTGTTCTATGCTGAAAAGTGAATGGTGCCGGTACCTTGTGCATGAGGAAATCTGATTTGTCCACCTTGGTCTGCTGCTGCACCTAACCTCATACATTTTCCAGAATTGAATATCCATCCCATCATCCTCAATCCTCACATCAATACCCCTCACTTACCTCCTGCCCGGTTCGAAGGAATGAACAGAAAATTTTACTAGTGAAAATTGTAACAATTTTAAAAGTGGAGTTAATATCTGGGTCAGTTCTTGCCCAGGATATTACAGTGGTATCAAAGCTCTTTCCTTGGCTCAGCCTGTGGAAATTAAATCTCAGTGGAGAGAAGACTCTTAAGTTAATGAATTTGCAGTCATGTCAATATTCAGCAAAGAAGACTTTTACTCGGATGATGTTTTTTATGAACAATATGATGATGAATGTGTTGAACCATATGAAGAGGAGTCGACCCCTATTGGAAATTTCTATGTGCAGAAAGTTGAATATGATTCCTTTGTTGAACATATGTTTGAAGAGAGCGTAGGAATAGACCTACCTATGGCTAACTGGGATTATGAATTAATACTCAAAGGAGGGAACCCTGAGAAATCCTATGAGTACTACATGGAGTACTCTGCCTTGAAGAAGGAGGTTCAGAAGTCCCTGACCTTTAGAGACTATTGTGATTTAGAGATTCAGAGTTTATTTAAAGACCCCTACAATAGTGATAGCAGAAGAAGGATTGCACATATGGTTGATGGTGTGTGGAAGGATGTCGAGCCAATATTTTTACCCCTAGGAGCTAAGATGGATAGGAGGGATAAAGATGTGTCCTCACAGCCCGAAAAAACCAAGGGAGGAAACCAAGAGCCACCTAGTTCTTCGGGTGGAGAAGAAGTAGGAAAAAATAAAAATGAAGTTGCAACCCTACATATGGATCCATCCCAATCTTAGGAAAAAGGAAACAAGAAGGAAGTTTCATCAAGGCCATTGGTAGGGCCAAGCATTGTGAGACTGTTTGGTTTTCCTTTGAGAAGGAAGTCCATAGGTTGTGATCTGAGCACCACACAATGTGGAGAGACATCAAGTTTCTTGGAAAGAAATGACCAAGAAGACCTTGTTGCTGCCCCATTACTCCAAGAAGTGAATGAAGAAGGTCAATGCACAACTGAAGGTCCAGCAGTCAAGCATTCGATTGTTGGCAATGTGGAAGGTGAAATCACTCCCAAGCTCTTCGTGGGTGATTTCAAGATCAGTGCAGAAGAGATGGTAAGGAGTGATGATGGTAGGAAATCTTTTGTATCCTATCCGAAAGAAGAACATCAATCAGATTTGAAATCATCATTGGAACTTCAAGTTGAGGTGGAAGACAAGCCCGAATCAGCTGGGTGTGAACCTAGGAATTTGGGAAGGAAGCATGCTGCCATTAAAACACCACATGAGGAGGAAATTTGGGCACAAAGGTATGGCTGCAATTCTGATTTTTGCATGCCTTTGTTGCAGCCCAATATGGCAGCCACTTCCAATGAGAATGATGGATTAGAAAAGCCTTCTAGTGTTAGAATTCAGAATCGGGAGAAGGTTGAATTGCAAGAAGCATAAGAGGTTCACCAGTTGGAACTTCTTTCCCTAGTTGGACCATTGAAAATGAGTGAGAGAAAAATCCAAGAGGCCCTGAAAATTCTCCATGACACTCATTCTTCAGTGTCGAGGTTGTGTTGGGAAGCTGCTTTAAGGGGAGATCAATATTTCTTTGCAGCCATGGAGAATATCCAAAAAGCAATGTCCACGATCAAAGGTAATTTCTCACAATTGCTTTCAGATAAAAATTACATGTGTGAGCTTGTTGAATTGTTGCGGGATGCATCATTGCATGATGAATAAAATATTTGCAGATATGAAGAAGAGAACTACAAGCTCAAAAGTGAGTTGTTGGCCACCCAAGATTCTTTGAGATACACTCAAAGTGCTCTCTCGGAATCCCAAATGAAGATAGAACAATTCCAGCAAGAGTGGAAAGAATTGACTAAATCCTCAATTTTGCCTAAGAGTCATCCCTTTTGGGTCAATGACATAAAATATTACATGAAGGAACCTCATGAGTGGGTGGACCATGAGGAGCAGTCTATGTGGTATGTGCTTGAAGAATGTGCAGAAAAAGTGGGTGAAAAGCAAGTGCAGGATTTTTTCCAGAATGAACATGAGAGGATCATTGAAGAAGGTCTTTCTTCCAAGGAAGGTGCAGTTGAATTCACCATAGATGGTTCAGCCATCAATAGAGATGGTACATCCACAACTTCAGTAGATGAAATGTTCAGAAGCATGACTCACCACCCTTCATTCCCCACTTCACATTCAACCACAAACCTTGGGAATGAAAATTGGGTAAAAGGATTTTATTTTTTTGTGTCACATGATGAGCAGAAAGATCCTAAATTTGAGTCAGATGACATGTTCCTTAACCTACAGCAGCGGAGGCAGCCCATGCATGTGTGTGCAACCACTTTTGACAAGGAGGCATCATATCCACACTTACTTTCAACATGTAGGTCATATGATGGAGTTTGGCACCCTTGGATCAATGGCAAAGAGTTGAGCCATTGGATGAAGAGGGGAACACCTGTGGAGTTCCGTAGAAATCATGAGTTCTCTTTATCTGAAGAGGACAGACATATGGCTGATCACATTCCATATGATTCAGCAGATAAAGGTGTTTTTAAATCCATTGGTTGGATGGATAGAGGCATAACTGAAAGGGAAAACCTAGAAGGTAAGAATCTTACGATTTGTTGCAAGAAACTTGTTTTCATCATTGCTGATTTTTATATGATTTGCAAGCAGCAGAAAAGGCATAATTTGCAGCCATCTGATGTCACTCATCCACATATGGATTGGGTGAAAGATTACCTGACAGACATGAAATCTCCTTGCAAAAATGTTTATGGTCAAGGGAAGGCAGCTAAACAGGAAAGTTGCCAAGATAAATTAATGATTACTTGCAGAAGTTGGCCAATGTGAAGGGAATCCACATGCTTGGAGATTGGAAAAATGCAGTTGATACTTTGGGATCCGGGAATTCCTTGGAGTGATAACTTTCTTGAGGTGACAGAAAATTATGGGTCCTTGCGGAGGAAGCAGTGGGATCCGGGAATTCTACTCAGTTATATTAACTAGGTTAAGATTTTTGTTCATGATTTAGTGCAAATAGAGTTTACAGTGCAATTTAGTCATATTACATTTTACTTAGATTTTTTTGAAGGCCCCAAGTTTAATGTTCAGATTGTTCAGTGGATGGGCACAAATAAAATCAGAGTGGTGCAGCAGAAGCTTGGTGGAATCCTAACATTGCTTGAGGACAAGCAATCTTGGGAAGGGAGGACTGTCATGTCCCCAATTTTGGTTCATCCAGTACCATGGGTGAAAGGGGACAAAATCAACCCCTAAGGGAATTAAATGGTATTAGTTCTATTTGCTTAGAATTAATTTTGGCCTAAGTCTCCCAAGTTGGCAAATTTATTTATTAAAGGTAATTTTGATAAATAAAATTAATGGATAATGAGCAAGTGGGCCAAGAGGGCACCCATGTGGAAGATGTTGCCAAATTGGAATAGGGGTTAATTTTGAGGCAATTATACCACATGAATCAACTAATTATTAATTAGTTGCTTAAATGTTGAATTTGGAATTAATTATGATTTGGAATATTTTTATTAATAAATATTGCTAATAAATATTGGCAAGTGGTGATAATATGGCTAGGAGGTCGAATTTGGTCATGTGGACCACTCTTACCTTAGTGGCAAATCTCAGGAAAAGCAAGGAGTCCAAAGGAGGAAAGAAGACAAGGCAAGCAAATTAGAAACTGGCAAAAGCAAACAGAAAAGCTAGCAAAAGCAGAAAAGTGGAAAGTAAATAAAGTGGAAAGAACAAGAAAAGTTGTAAGTAAAGATTTAGCAACATCCAAAAAGCTAACTAAGGCACAGTTGCTAATCTGGGTGAAGAGAGACAAAAGTTGGCAAGTTTTTCTAAGACAAAACTTGCTAATTATTCCAAGAAGGCGCCCACATGACTTGGAGTAGGATGGGCAAGTGGTAACCTACTCTCACAAGTCACCAAAGCTAAGTAACTTACTCAGCAAGTCATCATAAAGTTTATAAAATAAGCCAACCAACTCCAATGAAGAACTTTTGATCATTTATGTTTTTTCATGAGAGCTCTGATGCTTCTCTAGTTGAGTGATGTGCCTCAACCATTTATCTTGGGTGATGTGCCCCAAGACTCTGTAAGTTATCTAAGAGTGTTATGCAGGTCTAGGATATGTTATTACATCCAATAACATTCATATCAGTCCAGCCATGAATATCTATAGTCAGCTTGAAGACGAGGACAATTCTACAGTGGATTAGCAACTAGATTTGAAGGAAAATAACCAGAAGGAGGAGCTAGTTCTCAGGAATTGCGCCCAGAATCTCCAGGAAGTTTAGTATGCCATGATTTTCTGCATATCAGAGAGTTATATGTCTAGAGATCAGATTCATATATGATCCTCACTCTCTTCTTACATTCTTATCCCATTCACAGCGAAATCTAGAGGAGCTTTCCCTGAAGGAGAGGGTTGGCTCAGTGAATGCACCCCAATCAAGTCCAAAAGTTCAGTATGCAGCCAATGACAGTCACATGACCTGTAGGTGACCTGATCATAGCTCGGGAGCAGATCCATAGTAATATTCTCATTCTTCTCTCCATTTCTCCCACTATTGTAATGAAAATCTAGCCTGTGAGGCATGTACTTTGGAAGGCAATCTAATAATGAGAAAGAAAGTGTTATGAACCCATATTTTGACTTATATGTGTTGAATATCCTTTATCAGAGCATTATCTAGTAGCAGAACAGATTATTTGAAGTTTTGGAGCAGTTAGATGAATTACAATGCAAGACTAGCTACTTGGGTGTTTTTTCTAGACTAGTTTTACTGAATTTACTGTAAAATGCAATCTGTGCATCCATTTGACCTCCCGTATTTTTCAGTAGGTTAATAACATGTTATATTAACCATATCAGTCCACAAAACTAGAATTTGAATCCTTTTAGCCTTGTTTTGTAAAGATAAGAAAATTACTAGCTCAGCAATCCCGGGAGAGCCCAAAACCCAAATTCTTCCCATATCTTCATAAGTCTGCAAATTTACCTTACTGAACTTATCCAACATATATGTGACTGATATAAACTCTGTTATTAACTCCCAGTGACCCCTCCCTGTCCTGTATGCATATGCCAGACACCCAGGAAGCCTCGAAGTAGGCATGGACTTGTTCTATGTTGAAAAGTGAATGGTGCTGGTACCTTGTGCATAAGGAAATCTGATTTTTCCACCTTGGTATGCTGATGCACCTAACCTCATACATTTTAAAGAATTGAATATCCATCCCACCATCCTCAATCCTCACATCAATACCCCTCACTTACCTCCTGCCCGGTTCGAAGGAATGAACATAAAATTTTACTAGTGAAAATTGTAACAGTTTTAAAAGTGGATTTAATAACTGGGTCAGTTCTTTCCCAGGATATTACACCTACCCAGGATATTCCCTCGGCAGTCCCTGTCTGGTCAAGCTCCCACATCTCCCACTCCATTGTTGGAATCTGGAATCACTTGAAGCCATAGGGAACACCCTCGGACGGTATATAGATAATGTTGGAAAAAAAGATCAATACACCTGTGCACGGATATGTGTGGACGTGGATCTCGAAGTAGGACTACTGGAAGCTATAAATGTAACTGTACTAAATTGGTCCCATGTACAAGAGCTAGACTACGAACAGATCCCTTTTAAATGCAGACATTGCCATGAATACGGCCACTTTGCTCGCCATTGCAACAACAAAAAACAGAGGAAGAAACATAAAAATACAAAGAAGATCATTAGAAACAAGCATTGATAAAAACCTACCTCCGAGACAAAAGGGAAAGGGAATCCATCCGGGACATTGAATCCACCAACAGAGAGAGGTCAACAGGAAAATGCTCACCCTAGGGTAGAAGCTTCACAAAATCAATTTGAAGCCCTAAGCACATCGGACGAGCAGACTGCATCTGAAGAGAAGGAAGAGGGAGAGATACAAGTATAAGGCGAGGAAAAACAACCGACTCCATGGAAAGAGGTTACCTCTTCACCCTCATATGATGAAATGACAAAAAGAAAGCCCGCATAAGCGATCTCATCCTCAGAAGAACACTTCTCAGAGAGACCCTCGAAGAAAGCAGGGAGGAAATCAAACAAAGAAATAAGAGAGGAGGAGGTTGAAAGACATAAGATGCAAGGAAGCCAAGGAACCATGGACATGGCCTGTCGTAGAACTACCAGATACAGGACCCCTAAAGGAGGTCCACCACCTTCAACTAGTAAGTAATGAATATGGTCTCTTGGAACTGTAGAGGATTGGGGAATCCTTCGAAATCGAACGAAGTTCAATATCTCCTTAAGATTGAAACAACAGATATCCTTATGCTCCAAGAGACCAAAATAGAAGAGGAATATCTTCTCTCTGTAAGCAAATCCAAATGGAAGAAGAATGCAGGTATGGCAGTAAGCGTTAGAGGGTCCTTTGGATGGCTCGCTACTCTATGGTTCGAAGAGAAGTTCATCCTGGAAAACTCCTTTGCAACACAACACTGGATCTATACTAAGCTTTATCACATTCAAACCAAGCTCACCTTTGTGCTTTTCAATTTATACGTATCAGTTCAATACTCCAAGAAAAAAGATTGTTGGAAAACTCTAACAGACTTTCTGGAAATCTACACACCTCTGAACATTATTTTGGCAGGGGATCTCAATATAACTATGAGCCCAAAGGAAAAAAAAAGGGGGGAAACAACAGAAGAGACCCCATGCTACATCTGGTCGAATATATGATACAATAATGGGACCTGGTTGATATCAAACCTAAGAGGGGAAAACACACCTGGACTAATAATCGGACGGGATCTCAACATATTGCAGCTCGTCTTGATCGATTCTTAATCCAGAGCACCCTCCTCCTTGAAAAGAAAATTATTTTCTCTAAAATAATGCCTAAGCTAGCATCTAATCACAGGCCAATCCTCTTGCACTTGAAAGATGAGGAATATCTAGGACCAATCCCTTTTAGATTTAGCCCACTCTGGATCAAGCAGGAAGGATTCATGGAACAAGTGTCCAAAGCCTGGGATATTCCCATCACAGGTTCCTCGAGTTTTGTATGGGAGCATAAATTAAAAAATACAAAATATGCATTAAAAAATTGGATTAAGAATGCGATAAAGAGCCCATTGGCAGATAGGAAGGAAGTTGTTCGGGAGTTGTCTACTCTCCAGACGGAGATGGATGAAAAAGATATATCTCCCGCGGATCTAATAAAGGAAAAACAGGCTCAAGCGAACGTATACAGAACGCTTTGCCAAGAGGAAGAACACTAGAGATTGAAATCACGCATCCTGTGGCTATAGACAGGTGACCACAACACCTCCTTCTTCCACAGACAAGCTAGAGCCAGACAAATTCGAAATCACATCTCTGAGATTACACTAGTAGATGGAGAAATCATCAAAGAATTCGAAAAGATCAAAAGGGCCGCAGAAATACATTATTACGACTTGTATAAGGAGGATGACTATCACGATGAGGATACTACAGCCGACTTCCTATCACACATCCCCAATATCATCAATAATGTTGAAAATCAAATGTTGTTGAAGCCTTTTACCGAAGAAGAGATAGTCAACGTGATATGGAACATGGAGTCGAATAAAGCCCTTGGGCGAGACGGGGTTTCAATACATTTTTTCAGAGCATGTTGGTCCATTATCAAACAAGACCTCATCCGAATGATTAGAGGTTTCCACAAAGAAGCTAATATCAAAGGTAACACTAACTCCACTTTTCTTGCTTTGACCCCAAAAGAAGTGAATTTGGGGTCCTTCGACAAATATAAACCTATCTCGCTCTACAACGCCTCGTATAAAATTATTTCTAAACTTTTAGCCAGTAGGATCAAACCACTACTCAGTAGGTTAATCTCTTCCAATCAGTGAGGGTTTATTAAAGGAAGACAAATATTGGACAATGTGATCCTAGTGCAGGAAGCAATGCACTCCGGCAAGCTCATAAATGAAAAAGGTATGCTCATAAAACTCGACATGGCAAACGCCTTTGATAGAGTCAAACTTTCGTATCTTTACAAAGTCATGTCCTCCTTTGGATTCAGTAAAAATTTCATAGATCTCGTAAAAGCCTGCATTGAAAAACATTGGATTGCTCCTCTAATAAACGGAAGACCTACAAATTTCTTCCAAGCTACATGGGGAATCCGTCAAGGGTGCCCATTATCCCCTTTTGTTTATATATTGATGGCGGACTCTATGAGTTGGAAGTTGGAGGCAGCAAGAGAAGCCGGCAAAGTCCCATGAATAAGACTGGCTAAAGGTCTTCCCTCCGTAAACCATGCTCTTTTTGTGGATGACTCTCTCTTCTTGGGAGGAGCATCACTAAAAATTGCCAGTGCCTTCAAAGAGATTATTCTGAATTACTGTCCGGCAACGGGAGTGGTGGTAAATAACAGAAAAAGTGCCATTTACAGATGGAATGTAGAGTAGCACACAATTCATAGAATAACTCACCTTTTGGGCTTCTAGGGGTCTACTACATGGGACAAAATCAATTATCTAGGTTTACCCCTATCCTTAGAAACAAACAAAAACTCCCTGTGGATAGAAGTTACGAGAAAGATCAAGGCAAAAATACGTGCCTGGGGGGGGACAATGGCTCAATCATGCAGGAAAGTTGATCCTCATAAAATCTGTGATATCCTCACTCCCTATCTATCAATCATCTATTCTCATGGCGCCTAAGTCAGTTATGGACCAAATATCACGACTAATTAAAGAGTTTCTCTGGAAAGGAGGGAAAGGAAATAAAAAAAAATCCATCTAGTCAGCTAGGATATTGTTAAAAGGCCATTGATGGAAGGAGGACTCCAAGTAAGAGAACCCCGCTTAGTCAATCTGGCTCTGGGTGGGAAAATCCTCTAGAATTTGTTCTCTAATCGTGCCCACCCGGTGAGTAAACTATTGTGGAAAAAGTATCTCAAAGGGGGATCTATTCGTAATCTGCACATTGAAAATATCCCTAAAGGCACTTCAATTTTGGAACTTATGTAGAGCTAGAATTAAATACTTCCAAAATCAGCTTTATCGCATCCTAGGAAATGGGACTAAAACTTATCTTTGGACAGATAGAATCATTGGCAATACCCCTCTTGGAAGTATAAAATCTCTATCAGACATTCGGGATTGGCTCACACAAAGAGGTCTAGTTACATTGGCAGACATCTCCTATTGGGATAACAATGGAAATTGGGTGGCCTGGTCCTTGCCAGAAGTCCTAGAAAGATTATCAATTCAAAAGGCAACGCTACTGCACAGCCTCATCGGGCTGGCCCCTATCCACAGGCTAACGATAGACAAGTGGGGTTGGGGAAATCAGGAGTCTACTCAATCGCCCAAGGATTCAAAGAGCTTCAGGAAACTCAGAAACCCCTGCACACTCCTTCTCTCTGGAAGTTAGTCCGGAACACATATGGCATTCCAAAAATCAACTTCTTTGTTTGGATCTTAATGCATAAGAAAATTTTGACAGGAGAAAATTTAGAAAAAACAAGAATTACAGGGTTGCATAGATGCCCTCTTTGCTGCAATAACTCGAAAAATATAGACCACATGTTTGAAGATTGTCCCTTTGTGAATACTGTATGGACCATTGCACTTCAGGAATTGGAAATTCCTCCACCATCACAGATTTCAATCACTGATCTCTTCTCCTCCTGGCAAAATCGCTATCCAACTACCTTTTCAAAAAACGCTGTATGGAAAAAAATTTGGATAACATTGCCCAAATTCATTTGCTGGAACATCTGGCTGGCCAGGAACAGCAGAATCTTCAATAATCAGGAGCAAACTCCGGATCAAGTGGCCACCAAATCCAAGGCTCATCTCATTGAAGCAGTAAGAAACCAAGTGAAGGAGATGGATCAAACGCTCACTACACTTGAGAAAAACTGGATCGGATAGCCAAACTACATTCAAAGGGGGAGCACAAGCAGAAGATCGACCACCACATCTCCATGGATAATCAAAATACTGGACAAGGAGTTCCAAAAATGGTGGAAGGCACAAGAGAAAGCCACTATCTTCTTCGATAGAGCGTCTAAAGGAAATCCGGGAGTCGCTGGAGCTGGTGGGGTGATATTTTCTCCTGGAGGAAAACAAGAAGTCAATTTCAGCTGGGGGGTTGGCAAATGCTCTAACAACCAAGCAGAAGCGCTTGCTCTTCTAAAAGGTTATCAGCTAGATCTGAGAGAGGATTACAACGAAGTACAAATCTTCGACGACTCTCAAATATTGATTAACAATTTGAATACCAAGAACCAATCTGGAAACCTCAAGCTAAATAGGATCATTGAAAGGATCCAAAACACTCTACAAATATTCTCCAAGCATCATATCTACCACATCCTACGGGATTCAAACAAGGCAGCCGAAAAGTGGGAAAATTTAGGTTGGAGGTTAACTCAAGAACATCTATCAATAAGCAAAGGCCATAACAACTTCCAAGCATTCAATAATCAATCGGATCCTGCAAACCTACTCAACCTGACCTTGCGCAATATACAAACTCAGACAATTCCATAAGAAAAGTTGTCAGCAAGAACAAAGACAATCGGGCCCCTTTGGATCGATCAAATTCTGAGAGTGAACTAAATTAGAATCGAATGTCCTACGTTATTCGATATTGACAGAATTCAGGTGGGTTCTCTTGCCCGTAAACTGACACTCAAGGAATCTCCAGAATGGCACCCAACAAATTGTGAAATAAAGGATGAGTTGTGATAAGAATGCGAGCTGTCAAGTGCAAGTTATAGGAACGCAAGGAGCAGAACATTGACACTTTAAAATAGATGAGATAGTCTCAATTTATAATTAAGAAATAGGAAAGCAGAGGTAGAGGACATCAAAGCTAAGCACAAGAGTTTGACAGAGTTTGGCAATTAATATTAAAATGTTGATGTTGCACACTCAGAAAATGTAATCAGATCGTATTAGGCTATGACCGCGACCTCCAGTTTTTCTTTTTTATAAAATGAAACGTTTTAGTGAAAAAAAAGGAGAAAGCCATAAAACAATAAGAAAATAAGAAAGTGTAAACATTTAAAAATATATTAATTGTTTTTATATGTATAAAATAATTTTCAGGGTAACAAGGTTGTGTGTCGAAGGAACTTTTGGAACTAGAAGGAGCACAAGCAGAGGAGTGGGGGCAGTATGTGAGATTTTTTACTAACAATGGCATCAAACTATCTGAAAAAGCTGACAAACTCTACTAGTCAAAAAATCATGCTTCAGGAGCATATACAGAAAAGTTGGGATATGATTCAAAGATAGAAGAGGAGGGTCTTAAGGAGAAGAAATGTTGGTGGGGAATCATTTGGAAGTTGCATTATCCCCACAAAAATGAAATCCTACTTTGGTTTGCTCTGGCCAATAAAGTTTTGACTTGGAATAATGGACTAAAAAGAGGTTGGGTAGGCCTAGGTAGGTGTATATTGTGCAAGCATGAGATTGAATCTACGTTTCATCTTTTTTTCTGTCATGTTCTTACACTAGAGAGGTCTAAATTGAAGTTACCAAAGATCTAGGGACTAGATCTAATTGGAACAGCGTTACATTGGAAGAATGTATGATGTAATTGTTATCAGATAATACAGCCTCAACTTGTAAGGCTTTTCCATTTCTCTCTTGTTATTACATATGGTGGGTCAAGAATCAATTCCTTTTTGAAGCAAAAAATTTCCATTAGCTTTGGTGGCTTGAAAAATTAGATTGGTATCCCATGAACATAAAGGAAATCCAAGGGAGAAGGATAATAGAAACATGTTGTTTCCCAGTATTGACTTTGAATTTCCTTGGGGTTATTTCAATTGCTTTTTGAAGAAAAAAAATTACATTAGCTTTGGTGGCTCAGAAATTAGATTGGTAGCCTATGAACATAAAGGAAATCCAAGGGAGAAGGAGAATCGAAACATGTTGTTTATGAGTATTAACTTTGAATTTCCTTGGGGTTATTTCAATGGCTCAAGTCAAGGAGAACCAACGGATCTAAGGCAGTACTTTTTCAAGACTACCCATTATTTTTATTTAAAATATGCAGCTAGAGTGGGCTCAAATAACAAAGTTAAGCTCTATGCACTATAGATTTTACTAAAATGTGCAGAGGATAATGGTTTAAAAAGGCTACAAGTCCTGGGTGATTCTAAGATCATCATTGAATGGACAAACCAAAAATGTTTAAATGGAACTTGGGATTAGCCTTAATAGTGGATTTCATCAAGGAGGTAATGGAATCTTTTGAGTGGAATTCCTTCACGCATGTTTTCATTGAACTCAACACTCAAGCTAATGATTTATCTAAACAAACTCTCATTTTGCAAAAGAGGGTACCTTTATTGAACATTGATTCAAAGGAGGCACTCTCTAATAAGCTTCAGAAGTTTCCCTTTATTGAAGTTTGCTCTTTATGTTTAAGAGGGAAATATTGGGAGTGTTAGATTCACTTATTTTCATATATAAGTTGGTATAAGAGCTCTAAGTTAAGGGTGATAATCTATGTTGTAATCTTTGTAGGATAGGAAGTCCTAGGAAGATAATATCATGACTTGTTTGTAAGGTAGAGGGTAGACTATTTTTAGGATTTTTTTATCTATGGAATGAGTTCGTTTTAAACACAAAAAATTATATTTAGTTGGGTTCGCATCCTTCCAGAGTGTAGGCGGTCAAGTATATGGAATCTATGGAAAGCTTCCATAAAAATAATCCAAGGTTGGGGAGAATTGAGAAGAAAGGATTGAATGGGAGGGCTAGGGTTTAGCAGAGGTCTAAGTAAGTGCGACAGAGGGTTTATCAGGAGTAGGCTTGGGATTGTATAGCAGGTTGGATAAAGATGGCAGAGGAAATAGTAGGTACCTGGGTGGACTTTTCGAGGGATAAAATCTATGAGCCAAAGATGTGCATCCA
Organism: Larix kaempferi; assembly: GCA_027924585.1. Lineage (NCBI taxonomy): Eukaryota > Viridiplantae > Streptophyta > Pinopsida > Pinales > Pinaceae > Larix > Larix kaempferi. The sequence goes on along the minus strand of BSBM01000322.1, from coordinate 11,282,995 downwards.
GTGTGAAGGGCCCTCAATTAATGACCTTGTGTACAAAGTATGTCAGGAAGGATGTGTAATGGTTGAGGTGGAGGGTTCCAATAAACACAAATTACCTATCGGAGCTGGGCGGGGATCGAGGGCATTCAATGCTGGGTTACTTTCTCTAGGGGAGGGTTTGGGAAGCATTTTGAAGGCATGGGTTAATGTAATAGTCCCAAGAAATGGCATCCCTTCGATGCATGTACCGGTGGCAGAATAACATAGTAGAGGTGTTATGAGTGGAGGCCTTATCAGAGAGGGGGACTTGGAACTTACCATTCACTATGCTTGGTCATATCCTTTAGGGGACCTATTAGGTAAGGAATCGAATAAGGGATTGAGGTCTAAGGTTCCTGCAAGTAGTTGTAGGGAAGTTGGAAAAGGATCTAAGAAGCAAAAATCGATTAGGGCTAAGGGGGTTTTGGTGGCTCTGGTCGTTGGTCGAGATTTAGCCCCATCGGACATTTTGGATCTATATGGAAGAGCTCTGGTAGGAAAGTTATTGAGAAGGCATATATCCATGGTTTCACTAAGCGTGTGGTGGAGGAGCAGTGGAATCTGATTTTGGGGTATTCACCCATTTGTCACATCTTAACTCGGGGATGGTTGGGGTTCATTTTCAATGAGAGGAAGGATGGGGAGAAGATCTTAAAAGGAATATGGTTTTGGAGTGCAGTCTTTCTTAACCTAAAGTCTTGGTATCCTTTGTTTGATCCTAGTGTGGTTGTAATGGAGAAATTTGCCATTTGGATAAAATTATCAGGTTTGTCGTTGGAGTGGTGGACGATAAAAAGTATTTCAACTATAGGGAACAAGTTGTGTAAGATTATCATTATCGATGATCGATTCCTAGACCAAGGGAAAAGGTAAGTGGCTATGGTTTTGGTGGAGCTGGATCTAGGTGGAGGTTCATACGAGTCCATTGAATTGGTAATAGATGATCAAAAGCATGCGTAGACTCTTAACTACCTAAATGTGCCTTTTAGATGTGTGTAATGCCACAACCTTGGACATTTGGTGAAGGACTGTTCAGTTCGAGCTTATAATAAAGTGTGTTCAAGGAAGGACACAAGTGGGAATAGATCGAAGTGTGAAGAGAATGTGACTGTTATGTCAGTTGAGGGCATGGAGAGGGATTTTATGGCGCCTAGCTCTAGTTGGTCAAAGGAGGACGAGAAGGATATGTCTATTGCTACGATCGAGGAAGAGAAGACTCACAAGCTTTATGTGGAAAGTCAGACTAGTGATAGAGACCTCGATTTAGATCCTAGAGGCACGTTTTCTTTAGGTAAGATTGATACCTCTTCTTGTCCTTCGCAGGTTTCCTTTGGTTCATATGCAGATGCGTTAAAGGGCCCCGTGGGGGGATGTTGGGAATGAGGTGGTAGGATTTCCCTCATTTGGTAGGGCAGATGATTCCTTAAACTTCCTTCCCCCTTCGCTAGGTATAAGCTCTGTCCCAAAAAGGGGGGTTATTTCGAACCTTCATGCTAATCCTTCCAAGCGAGGGATACATTTTTTAGAAGCTACATCTTCTTCATCTTTGGGAAGAAGAGGGGGATTTTCCTATTACTTCAGGCCTAGGAAGCCGTGGGAGGGTGAGGATTATGATTATTCTTATGGGTTGGATGTGGATCCTGGGGGGCCTTCCACCAGGTAGGCGTGGGAAGAAAATCCAATAAGAGACATGCTTAGGAAAAGGCCTAAAGAGAGGTTCACCAATGGAAACAAGCACTTATTACAGGGGTAAATAGAGCACCAAAAACACCTTCATTTGTTATAGAATGAAAATGATCTCCATTAATGTTCAAGTCCTTGGGAGCCATGCCAAAAAAGTGACTCTAAAAGCTCTCACTGGAGAGACCAATCTAGATATGATGTTGTTGCAGGAGACAATGGGTATGGGGGATGCATTGTGTGCTCTACTGCGTGGTGTGTTTTCTGGGTGTGAATTTGAAGCTATAGATGTTGCGGGAAACTCAGGGGGTCTTGTGACTAGTTGGAAGGATAGCATAAAGATCATTAATTCTTTATATGTTGTATCAAGTCTTCTAACTAAAGTCGAGAGTAGAGAATTGGGGAAAGTTTTATGCATTTTGAATATATATGGGCCTTAAATCAGTAAGGTTGATTACTAGGGTAATTTTTTAAATTCCCTCTATTAATGAAATCAAACCTGATCATAGCGGGTGACTTGAATTTCACTTTGCACCAAGATGAGATCTAGGGGGAGGATGCTCGCTATAACCCTTTACACGTTTTCTTTATATAAGCTTTGGAGAACTCGAAAATTATTGATTTAGCTTCGAAGGAGATCCAACCTACTTGGGGAAATAAGAAGGTTGTCAGGGACGTTGTTGCAAAACATCTAGACAGGTTTTTATGGCATGGGGATTTGTGCGCCCAAGCGAAAAGGTATCAATCGTTGGTTGGGCAGACCCCTTTCTTGAATCATTTTATGTTATTTATGGAGTTGGATGTAGGAATTGACAAACCAAAGGCCCCTTTTGAATATAACCCTAGTAGGGGGAGGATGAAGGGCTCTGAAATATTATTTATAGTCGATGGAGGCACTTTGATGCGGGATGTCTTGATTCAATGGGTGTTTAGTTCTATGCAGCTCTCAAATTGGTAAAAGAGCAGGTAATTAGATGGGATGATGAAAGACGTAGGTCAAGGGGAGATTGACTACAAGAGTTAGAGGAGTTTTTGGCTTTGGGGTATCAAGAGAGCACTAGTTTATGCCCATATGAGCAGTAGAGACTGTGGATGAAGGAGATGAAGGCACAAAAGTTGAAGCTTCTACTGGAGGAGGAGGAGGAATGGATAGTTAAAAGCAAAGCTATTTGGGTTGATAGTGGAGACCAAAATAGCAATGCTTCCACTCCTTTGTTGACTATAGGAAAAAAAAATACAATTTGAGATTTAAGAGATGAAGAAGGCAATGTTGTGATGTCTTTTTCAGACCTCCCAGGATCGAGTGTGCACCATTTTGGTAAAATCTTTAAGGAACATGAACATTGCCCTATATCAAAGATTATGAATCTTCTTGGGAAATACCTGAGAATGAATGACGAAAATGCAAATAAATATTTATTTAGGGAAAAATCCTAGGATGAATTGTTGGTGGTTATGAAGTCTTGTAAAAAGGAACACATCCTGGGGCCAGATGGATGTCTAGTAGAGTTCTCCATCTCCTTTTTTGAGCTGATGGGTGAGGATCTCCTTAGAGTCATGGAGGAAACTCAGAGGCTAGTATATGTTATAGGTAATCTAAACTCCACTTCCATTGCCTTAATCCCAAAGGTGGAGCATCCGACATCTTTTGATGACTATAGGCCAATTTCATTATGCAATATGGTTTACAAAATTATCGCCAAGCTTATTGCTTTATGAATTAAGCGATATCTATTAGAAGTTATTTTGAATGAGCAGTTCGGTTTCTTGGAAGGATGAAATATACATGAAGATTTTGGGGCAGTTCAAGAAGCCCTCCATAGTGTGAAGGTGCATGATCTTCCCTTGGTCATAATAAAATTGGAATTGTCCAAGGCTTATGAATTGGAATTGGAAGCATGATCTTCCCGTGGACGTTCCTTCATCTTATGCTACTGCAAATTGGTTTTTCAATAAGGGTCATGAAATGGATTATGGCTCGTATCTCATCCTCCTAGTTGGTTGTGCTTGTTAATGGGTCCACAACACCTTTCTTCAAGTCAACAAGGGGTTTGAGGCAAGTATGCCCCTTGTCCCCATTTCTTTTTTTGTTGGTGGCAGAAGGACTGAGTAGGTGCATGTTGGAAGTGTTCGGATATCCACATCATCTTTTTCAGGATCTTGCATGCAATTAGGGTTTGCATGCAAATTCTAGGGTTTGCATGCATCCCAGTCACCAGGTTGATGCCTCCAGCACCTTAGCCACCTTTTTCTAGCACCCGGGAGCCACTTATTTCAGAGTTTCAGCCCTCCTAGCCTAAAAGGCGCCCACTTCTCACCTACTGCCAGAGAAGGGCGCACTTGTTCACCTACCACTGCAGTTCCACTTCAGTTACACTCAGTTAGCTCCGATTCTCCCTGATTTGAGGCTAGTTTCACTCCTGATTGACTATTTCACTTCCGTTGGACCTCCAGATTGACTAGATGACTTGTTCTGACTTCAGTTAGCCTCCCATGCGCCCCCCACTGAGCCTCCTTCCCTTAATCAGTGCTACACACTTCAGTTACACTTGTTACACTCAGTTAGACTCAGATTGACACCTGGATGACTGGTTCTTGTGCATTGATGACCACTACTGATTGATGATGAGGACTCCTAGTTGGAGTCAAGCTACTCCATTCAGTGATTCGAATGACCTCCTTAGGCAATTCGAATTGCTCAGTCAGTGTGACAGTTTGTATTGTAATTCATTCACCCTTATTGGGATATTGAGCACTGCTACATGTTTTGCACAGTTTTGCACCATATTTTCTATATTCATCTGTTGTGATTGATTTACTTGTTCATTAGATCTGCTGTGACTAATTTTACATGGTATCAGAGCCATTGCAGGGACAAGATCTCCTTTCTACAGGTGTTTTTACAAGAAGATTTGACTGAATTGCTCAAATTGCAAAAAGTTTTGGCATGAGATATCTCAAGGGCATTCGCTCCTGTGCATGCAAAGCTTGAAAATACATCCAATACCACTCTAGAAGCTTGAGTTACCACATTTTTCCTGGATCTGATACATTGGACCCATTCAACATTGTTTGATCTCCAATCCCAGGTGTGATGCAACTCTAAAAGGGTGGATTGTTCGACCTTACTGTTCTTGGTTTATTGTGATTTGCAGGTTTATTGTCTCCATCAATTGCATTCGATACATTGTGCATGCAAGCTCCTCTACAGCAATTGCATTCGCTACACTGTGCATGCAAGCTCCTTCTACATCAGTTTGACTCGCTCCTATCAATGGAATACTCTTCTTCAAAGCCTATCCTCACCCCATTCAATTATTTTGATTGGAAAGATGATATGGAGATCATATTACGTTCAAAAGGTTACTACCGAGTCACTCTTGGTCTTGAATTGGAGCCAAACAATGTGTCAGATCGAACCAAACACTACAACAAGCTTGATGAAGCTTATGGTCTTCTTTGTCTCTCCATCTCCAAAGATCTTCACTTCCATCTCAGCGGATTGAAGACCCCAAAAGCTATATGGGAGCAACTTGAAACACTATTTGGCAAGCAGGACGAGCTTAGGGCTTTTCAATTAGAGAATGATTTGATTGGCCTTAGTCCTGAGAATTTCGAGACCATTAATGAATTCTTCACAAAATTCAAGAACTTGAACATGCAGTTGAAGAACAGTGGAGTTATCAAAGAGGATAAACAATTGATTCTCTCCATTCTCAGCAAGCTTGGTAAAGATTATTCGGTATTTGTCTCTACTTTCAATTCCGGTCGGCTAACTACCCCGAATTGGAAGATGCCTACCTTGAATGCCTTCATTGAGTCCATCACAAAAGAGCATGACAAGTTGGTTCAAATGGGGTCCATAAGCTCCAAAGATTCAGCCCTATATGTTCAAGGACCCAAGATCACGAATGGTAAAGGAAAGCAGAAGAAGGAGAAGCCCAAATTCGAGCCTAACAAGCAAAAGGAGAAAGGCAAACAAACGGATGCACCATCCAGTTCGAAATCCAAGCAAAAGGGCAAAGAAGGTAACCAAAAATCTAAATGTACTTATTGTAACCATGGCTTTCATCCCGAAAGTTCATGTATGAAGAAGACTATAGATCAAATGGCCCTCCTTTTGGAAAAGAACAACATAACCCTTCCTGACAGTGCAAGGAAGAAGGATAGAAATGATGATCATGAAAGAGGACAAGCACTCATGGCAACTGTTTCGAAGCCCACTACTCTCTTGATAGATTCGGGTGCATCGAATCATATGGCTGCAAATATTGATTCTTTTTCTTCATTCGATCCAAACAGCTCCATCCCCATCCATTTGGGAGATGACTCAAAAATTTCTTCAAAGGGCAAAGGTACGATTCATGTAGATCATGGAAGCTTTCAGAATGTTCTCTATGTGCCTTCCTTGGCTTCAAATCTTCTTTCTGTGTATCAAATGAAACACACTGGTGAACCGAAGCAAGTTACATTCAGCCCTAATACAGTTGAAATTTCTGATATCAAAAGTGGAAGACTCGTTGCAGTTGGAAAGGCAAACCACACTGCAAAATGCTATGAGTTTTCGCACTTTATTCCGCTTGCAAAGCCCACTGCTCTTCGCACACATGGTAATGAGGTTAGTAGGCTTTGGCATGAAAGATTTGGACATCTAAATTATAAATATTTTCTGCTGCTATCAAATAAATCCATGGTAGATGGGCTTCCACAACTCCGTTCCTCGAAGGGAATATGCACTGGTTGCATCATTGGGAAGTACCCCGAGCACAGATTCGACCGCGGCAAAGCTAGCAGAGCTTCTACAATATTGGGATTGATCCATTCTGATATCAGTGGTCCGCTGCCCCATATGTCATTAAATGGTTCAAGGTATGTTTTGACATTTATTGACGATTTTTCCCGCTTTACATGGGTATTCTTTCTAAAAAACAAGTCAGAAGTGCTTGGAAAATTCAAGGATTTTAAGGCTTCTGTTGAGACCGCCACTGAGAGAAAGATCAAAGCTCTTAGATCTGATAATGGTGGAGAATATATTAAATCCGAGTTGCTTCAACTTTGTTCCCAAAGCGGAATCAGATCCAACATACAGTTCCCTACACACCCCAGCAGAATGGTGTAGCGGAAAGGAAAAATCGGTCACTGAAAGAGATGGCTACATGCATAATTGAATCAAAAGGTTTGGCTGCAAATCTTTGGGCTGAAGCAATCAATGTTGCTGCATATATACAGAACCGTGTTCCACATCCATCCGTGAAAGGTATGACTCCTTTCGAAGCATTCTTTGGTCACAAACCGGATGTGTCAAATTTGAGAGTTTTTGGCTCTACTGCATGGGCTAGAATTCCTTCTGAGAAGAGACAAGCTTTGGATCCACAAAGTACCGAGTGCATACTGATAGGATATGGGGAAGAATCAAAAGCATATAAACTCATGGATATCAGATCTAAAAAGATATTCATAGAGCGCAGTGTGCAATTTGAAGAACCGCTTCAAGAATTGCAACTAGTCGAGGAGAAGACTGTCGATTAACCGCCTTCACCAGAAGAAGATCCGTGCAGCGATAATGAAGGTATGAGTTCTGATATTTCTGATATTGTAGCAGCATATGATGATCATGACATATCAGGTTCGGAATCCTACCATTATGATCCTCCTCAGTTACCAAAGTGGGCCCAAAACACTCTTCAATCTGCTGGTTCGAATCTTGGAAATCCTGCTGATCCGAGACGAACAAGAGGAGACTTTCAAAGAGCAGGTATGGATCTTTCTATTGCTGATCCATTTCTTCCTGAGATTTGTTATTTGATGGCTGGTTCAGATCCTGCATCATACTATTCTGCTCATCGAGATCCGAGATGGAAAAGTGCCATGGATGAAGAGTACAGTTCTCTTCAAAAGAACAACACATGGGAGCTAGTTTCTCTTCCACCTGGAAGAAAATTAGTGAAGTGTAAATGGGTCTACCGTACTAAAGTTGCTGCTGATGGCACTATCAGCAAATACAAAGCAAGGTTGGTGGCAAAAGGTTTCTCCCAAGTCCAAGGAGTGGACTACACTGAGACTTTTGCACCGGTTGCAAAGATGGATTCCATCCGCCTTGTTTTAGCTATTGCCGCATCCAAGCACTGGGAAGTGCACCACATGGATGTGAAGAGTGCATTTTTACATGGAGACCTTGCTGAAGAGGTATATATGCAGCATCCAGAGGGTTATACATCATATCCATCATTGGTTTGTAGATTGAAGAAATCTTTGTACGGGTTAAAACAGGCCCCAAGAGCTTGGTATGCAAAGATGGACTCCTTCCTTCTTTCTCAGAATTTCCAAAGATGCAAATCTGATCCGAATGTGCATCTTCAGCGAGTTAAAGGTAATTTTTTGGTTATTGTACTTTATGTTGATGATCTTCTCATTACTAGTAGCACTCTTACTTCAATAAACAAGCTAAAAACTGCCTTAAATCTAGCTTTTGACATGAGCGATTTGGGCTTGCTGAGTCACTTTTTGGGCTTGGAGATAGCTCAAAATTTTGATGGGATCACTATATCTCAGCAAAAATATGCTTCCGACCTGTTATTGAAGTTTAATATGGCTGAATGTAAGGCAGCCCCATTCCCATTCCTCTCAGGAATCAGTCTTGAGGAGGGAGATTCTACACCGCTTGCAGATTGCAGTATGTATCGACAGTTGATTGGTTCACTACTTTATTTGACACACTCACGGCCTGATATCTCATATGCCGTGAGTGCCGTGTCAAGATATATGCAGCAGCCACATGAGCTTCATTGGCGAGCAACCAAGCGGATCTTGCAGTATGTGCAAGGTACGAGACAGTTTGGCATACATTATGCTGCAGATTCTGAGCTTGATTTCATTGGTTTTACTGATTCAGATTGGGCAGGTGATAGCATTGATCGGAAGTCCACTTCCGGTTATGTTTTCATGATTGGTCATGGTGCTATTTGTTGGTCCAGCAAAAAGCAAGCAGCCATTGCACTTTCTTCAGCAGAGGCAGAGTATCGAGGGGCAGTCAATGCCTGCATTCAGGCAGTTTGGTTGCAGGGTATTCTTTCCGAGTTTGGTTTTGGTGGCACTACTTCGTCTTTCCTATTTTGTGACAATCAAAGTGCTATCAAGATCTCCACAGATCCAGTTCAGCGGCAGAGGACCAAACACATTGAGATTCATATGCATTACATTCGACAGTTGGTGCATGACCGCAGCATCATTATGCAATATTGCCCTACTGATGAGCAAATTGCAGACATCTTCACCAAGAGCTTCACTGAGAAGAAGTTCTGCTACCTCCGTTCACTGTTGGGGGTGAGTTCCATCATGGTGGAGACAAATTGATTCATTATTATGCTTTAGCTTGAGGGGGGGCTTTCTTCCCACTGGGTTTTCCCTCTTTCCTGACTTAGTTTATTTTCAGCATTTTTGGATTATTGTATTGGGGTGACCTTTGGTCTTAGTTACCAGGGCCCCACATTATTTTTTGCACATCATAGTCTAGCTTGAGGGGGGGTGTTCGGATATCCACATCATCTTTTTCAGGATCTTGCATGCAATTAGGGTTTGCATGCAAATTCTAGGGTTTGCATGCATCCCAGTCACCAGGTTGATGCCTCCAGCACCTTAGCCACCTTTTTCTAGCACCTGGGAGCCACTTATTTCAGAGTTTCAGCCCTCCTAGCCTGAAAGGCACCCACTTCTCACCTACTGCCAGAGAAGGGCGCACTTGTTCACCTACCACTGCAGTTCCACTTCAGTTACACTCAGTTAGCTCCGATTCTCCCTGATTTGAGGCTGGTTTCACTCCTGACTGACTGTTTCACTTCCGTTGGACCTCCAGATTGACTAGATGACTTGTTCTGACTTCAGTTAGCCTCCCATGCGCCCCCCACTGAGCCTCCTTCCCTTAATCAGTGCTACACACTTCAGTTACACTTGTTACACTCAGTTAGACTCAGATTGACACCTGGATGACTGGTTCTTGTGCATTGATGACCACTACTGATTGATGATGAGGACTCCTAGTTGGAGTCAAGCTACTCCATTCAGTGATTTGAATGACCTCCTTAGGCAATTCAAATTGCTCAGTCAGTGTGACAGTTTGTATTGTAATTCATTCACCCTTATTGGGATATTGAGCACTGCTGCATGTTTTGCACAGTTTTGCACCATATTTTCTATATTCATATGTTGTGATTGATTTACTTGTTCATTAGATCTGCTGTGACTAATTTTACAGGAAGCAAAGACACGAAGGGTGGTAAAGGGCATTTAGGTTGGCAAAAGGGTGTCGTTGACACATAAAAGGTTCATTTATGATATTTTTCTTTTCTCTCTTTGGATGTGAAAGGGAGGTGATGGAAATTCTAAATCTTTACTATGTGGCGATAAGCATGGAAGTGAACAGAGAGAAAAGTCCCTTTATTATGAGTGCTCTCTTGATGATGACTTAGGGGCGCGACTATCAGTTATGATACCCTTTGTGTAGGGGAACCTAGATGTTGGATTGAAATATCTGGGGTTTACCTTAAAGCTTAATTTGTACAAGAAGTTTGATTAGAGTTGGTTGGTAAGGGGTGTGGAATAAAAGGACCTCCTTCTTGTGTAACAGGATTTTATCTAGAGATCACTATCTTGTGCTCATTAAGTACGTACTCGAAGTGGTACTGGTGTACTGGCAATTCTTGGCTCATGTTTCAAAGGGGGACCATTGATAAAATTCGTAGGATGTGTTATCACTATTTGTGGTGAGGGTGTAAGGATTACAAGGGGCTGCATTTGACAAGGTGGAGGAAAATAACTCTTCCTAAAAAGTTGGGGGATGAGGTTTGAAAGATATTTCTTGTTTTGGAAAAGCCCTAGTGGTAAGGTCTCCATGGAACCTAATCACAAAACAAGTATGTAGAAGGACATAACTATAGACAAGTATATGTATCCAAGGGGGATTTTGGATTGGATATCGAAGGGACACAAATCAGTGCAGGGGGTCTCAAACCATTGGACGACGCTAACTCTCTCCTTTATAGTGAACGATCAATTCCTAGCTTAGAAGCTAGGGCCTGGGGAAAAGGTCCAAGTTGGACCAAATGCAGTGATAGAATGCAATCGAGATATCTTGCTGCCACTCAGTATGGTTAGGGCACTTCTGGAGCAATGTAAATCTACTATGGTGAGACTTTCAAACCCTCTTACGACAACAATATGGCAGCAGGGATGGTTGTTGTTTGAATAATTGAGGATTCCCAATATTTGGGTCACATATTAGGCACATATTAGATTTTCGGAGCAACATGATGAACTTGTATGGGTCTGCAATCCTTTTGGAGGATCATATATGCAAAAAACGAGTATCAATCAATGCTGGAGGACAAGGTTTTGGAATTAAGTGTTGGGTATGTGTTATATTCTCTGCATGACTACCCCCCTTCTGGCGGGGGTTGGACCCAAGGTCCGAGGGGAATTGTTTTTGCTCCATTTTTTGCTATTTTCGGCCAATGGTTTTTCGACCAATTGTAATATAATCAGGGTTTGGGAATTAGGGTTTTAGAGGTTGGTGAATGCCTATATATTGTATTGTAAATAGTTGAATTAATACAATGAGAAAATAAACAAAGAGAGCGATGAAGCTCTAAGTTAAGCTAGTTTTCCCCTTCAGGGTTCCCAGGGTAAATTTTTGTGTATTGTGTGTGAATGCCATTGTTTACTTTTTGTTTTGCTTAAGAATCGTATGCATTGTTACACTTAAACACGTTTAAAAATTTTAGTTAATGGGTGGTGGAAGCAACCGTGGCAAGCACAGACACCTTGGAACAGTAAAATATTTTTCTTATGAGAAAACCCAACGTAAGTAACGTAAGTGGTCCATAAATGGATCAATAGTAATGTAAAAATGTAATGTATAATAGATGATTAATAGTTACATAGGTTTGGGCTTTATATAAGCCCATCATGCACCTTTTCGTAAAACGGGCATGACTATTGATTTTAGATAGTCTTTAATTATAATAAATTAATATTAATATTAATTTATTATTTTATTGTTACACTTAGAAAGGCTTTGTCCTCAAAGCCTTATAATTTTTATGTATTGCTTTTCGTGGTGACGTAGTTGACGACACATGTCGATACGAACTTTTAAGCGTCGAGCATAACTTCTGGTATGTGGAGGGATCAATCCATCCCAAGTTGATTTGTCAATGATTGTTGGGATTCCGTACTGATATGTCATCGGGAGTTTTGATCACCTTAGTACCTTTATCTTCCGACATTTCCGCCTTTTTAGGGTGTCGGTTTTTATGGTTGGGGTGTCGATAGGGAGTTTTCACACTATAAATTTATTTTACAAAAGTCCTCTTTTGATCACTGCTCTGAGTTGGAAGTTGTATTTTCGTCCCTTGAGGTTTTAAGGTTTCATCTTGTATTTTTTCCAACTTGTTCTCTAACTGTATCTTATCCTTTTGAAACTTCTTAATCAATTCTACTTGTGATTTCCTAACTTCTTCTGATTTCTTAAGTTGTTCTTTAAGATCCTCGTTATGACTTTTGATGCAACTATTTTCTTCTTGCTTGTCTAGAGGTTTCCCTTCAATGTCTTCCATAGATTGTTCTATCTTTCGGCTATTTTTGAGTTTCTTAATTTTTGTGACTAGTATCTTGTTATGATTTCTTAGTCTGAAAATTTCTTCAGCATTGTTGGATAATGCTTTATTATTCTTTGCGATCTGCGATTTGTGTTCCTTTTTAGAGTCGTCGTTTTTTGTTTGAAGATCTTGTATCTGTTGTTGACATTGGTCGACCTTTGATTCTTGATCTTCTAATTTATGCTGTATCTTCAAATCTTCATCCTTGTCATTAAGGATCTTGTTCAAGCGTTTTATTTCTGGTTCGTATTTAATTATTTAATTATTTCATTCTTTATATCTTGATCGTCTAGCCTCTGATTGAGTTTATTTTCAGCTCTTAATTCATCAATTTGTACATACAATTTTTCTATATAACTTTCCTGGTCGGAGATTTTTTGTTCATCGAACTTTTGTTGTATCTTACGTATTTCAATTACTGCTTCAAATTTTGTAATCCTATCGTGTAAATCTTCATTGTCTCTTTGATAGTGCTTTAACTTGGCTTCTAATTTTTCTATATGTAGTCGCAAACCGACTTCCATGGTCTCTGATTTCTTCAACGTTAGATGCTTGTTCTGGACTAGAGATGGTCCTTATGCTTGTTCTGGACTATTGATGGTCTTTAATTGGTCTTCGATTCCTTCGACGGGGGTGGATTAAAAAGATGTAATAATTCCCAATATGTCTATCTTGGAAAGAACTTTCCTTGACCCCTTTTTATCAGGTCAATTAATTTTTTATTTTTTTCACAAATAATTATTATTTTAATATAATAATAATTATTAATTAATTAATTAATTAATAATAGTATTATATTAATGTTTTATAAACTATATATATATATATAGTTTTTTATTTTATTTTTTAGTTATATAATAACTAAACACATCTTAATTGAGGTATGAGTTGTTATAAATAATGGTTTCTTTATAAAACCAAGGCTAGTTTATAAAACCAAGGATGGTTGATATAAAACCACAAGATGGTTTTATAAAACCAAGGCAATGTGTGGTTTTATTCTTCTCCTTTTTTATGCAGTCTTCTTTCTTGTTCTCTCTCTTTTTTTAACTTCTCTTTTATTCTCTTCTCTTTTTTTCTTCCCTCTCTTTTAATAATTTTTTTTTTCTCCAATAAGGATGGCTAAAAGCCTAATGCAAGGTTAAAAACCTAAATCTCAAAAAAACTTTGACAATTTGGCCACAAGCCGGAATCAACAAGCTTGATACCACTCGAGCAGTAAAATACTGTTCTTACAAGAAAACCCAATGTAAGTAACGTAAGTGGTCCATAAATGGATCAATAGTAATGTAAAAATGTAATGTATAATAGATGATTAATAGTTACATAGGTTTGGGCTTTATATAAGCCCGTCATGCACCTTTTCGTAAAAGGGCATGACTATTGATTTTAGATAGTCTTTAATTATAATAAATTAATATTAATATTAATTTATTATTTTATTGTTACACACCTCCAAAATGTATGATATTATTGTGGTTGATCCTGAATAATAAAAACTTAAATTGGGACATTCTCCAAAAGAAATGTTGGATTGGTCCCAACATGTGCGTTCTCTACAATAGCAAAGTCGAAGACAATGCTCATATGTTCATTCACTATGGGTATTCAAAGGAGGTCTGGAGGGCTGTGGTTGACTCCTTGAAGGTTAATTATCGATGGGATAGTGAGAACGCCATGAATTGTGTTAAAGAATGGTATAAACCCTCTCTTAATAAGTACCATGTAGTCCCTCTACTTATCTTATGGAGTCTCTAGACAATAAGAAAATATTTGATGTTTGAGGGGAAATGGGTCCCGACGGAGGTGGTGGTCACTTTGGTTGTTAGTCATTTTAATCTATATTCAAAACCTTTCAAACGACGTTCTAGCAGGTAGCTAGTTGTGTTGAATTATAATACGGATTTTTCGTGGGCATTCTTCAATGGAGATGCATAGGACAACAATTGTGGGCTTGATTTCATTTTATTCTAATCAAACTGCTCATTTTGGACTTTCGAAGCAAATGCAGGGCCTGGTTCAAACAATTGAGTTAAGTTCTTATCACTCTTCTACTTACTACTTATTGCTTGGAGAGTGGATGCTCAAATTACCACACTAATGGGGGACTCGCCCATGTAATTAACTAGATGAAAGATATGGCAATTATTAACAATATCCATCTTGGGTCGTTGGTGCATCAAATCGAGAAGATTTCTCGTTCGATTTTTCAGATTGATTATAAGCATGTGTACCGCAAATCAAACATTGGGTTGATGAATTGTCCAAATATGGATTGCTTGTGCAGGAATGGAGGCATCAAATTGCCCATTTCGAGGATGGTAGGGAGGATGTGCGGGTTGGGCTTATGGAGGAGATGGCAAGGTTTTGAACCGTCAATTTCTTTTAGCTTTTAAGCCGACTGTCGAAGATAAGGTGAGATGTAAAGACATAGGTCTAGATTTTGGCTGATACAAGTTTTGTGGTATACTCAAAGTGGTATGCCATAAGAGATTAAAAGTTGTTATGCTTAAAGAAGTAGTATGCATAAAATGTTGGATGGGTTTTTGAAATGGTTAGTTATGAAGTGGTGTGGACAGTGCGTAGAAGCACCTTTGAATTGTACTTATTTATGAATAAAAAGTATTTTTTTGTGTGTGAAAAAAACCAGTGTATATTTAGTTCAATATAAGGATTTGTTCTTTATAAAAAAAGTATAAGAGATTTGGCGTAAGAATACAAGTTATGAGGCCCTAGGGAGTGTAGCTCGACTAGTGATTCACTTGGAAATGAGATGATATGTTGTAATAGAGGTCACGAGTTCAAAACACCCCGACTTACCCATGCCCCATGCTTGCGGGCTATGTCGGTGCACCTAGGGGTATAGTGGTAGCGGACGAGATTGGACCCCTAGACCCCGTGTCACGCGAGTACTAGCCCCATCCCAGTTGTTGATTCCCCTGGTACAAAAAAAAGAATACAAGTTATGAGGTGAAATACATAAAAGCATGAGAAGGCATTAAACATTTAAAATTATATTAATTATTTTATATGTATAAAAGATTTGGTGTGTGTGTGTGTGTATGATTTGGTTTATATGATATCCTATAAGGAGAAAATGATGGGTAGGTTGTGTGTGTGTGTGTAGAGAGAGAGAGGGATTGATTTTGGATAAACATTTTGTGGAGAAGAACGAGAAGTTGAATCTTTAAATATTGGGGTTCCAAGCAAAAAGGGATCTTTTATATTTCAAATGTGTGTTTTATTGCTCCATTAGAATGCCCAGATCACCATATGCAAATGCAAAGTGTTTATGCCATAAGAGTTTAAAATATGTTAAGCTTAGAGAACTAGTATGCGTAAAATGTTGGATGGGTTTTTGAAATGGACAATTAGAAAGTGGTGTGGTCAGTGCGTAGAAGCACCTTTGAATTGTACTTATTTATGACATTTTTTTTTCATGTGAAAAAACAAACAATGCATATTCAATTGAATATAAGGATTTGTTCTTTGTTAAAAAAAGTATAACAGATTTTGCGTAAGAATATGAGGAGAAATACATAAAAGCATGAGAAAACATTAAACATTTAAAATTATATTATTTATTTTATATGTATAAATGATTTGGTTTATATGGTATCCTAGGAGAAAATGATGGGTAGGTTGTGTGTGTGTGTGTGAGAGATTTGGTTTATATGGTATCCCATAAGGAGAAAATGATGTGCAGTATACGTGCGCGCGCGTATATGTGTATGTGCTGTAAGAATACAAGTTGTCAGGAGAAAGATGTAAAAGCACGAGTTAAACATTTAAAATTATATTAATTATTTTGTATTTATAAAATATTTGGTTTATATGGTATCCTATAAGGATAAAATGATGGGTAGGTTGTGTGTGTAGAGAGAGAGAGAGAGAGAGAGAGAGAGAGAGAGAGAGAGAGAGATTTTGGATAAACATTTTGTGGAGAAGAACAAAACAATTTAATCTTTAAATATAGGGGTTCCAAGCAAAAAGGGGTTCTTTATATTTCAAGGGTGTGTTTTATTGCTCCATTAGAATGCCCAGATTGCCATATGCAACTCCAAAGTGTGTTTGATGTATAGGTGAAGAGCTCCTCAAATGTAAACTTCAAATAGAAGAAAAACTATATCCATGTAATTTTTTATGAATTTATTTATTCAAAATTGTTAATGTGAGATAACTAATATTTTAACTTATATGAATGAAACCATTATAATTGATTGAATTCCACCCTAGTTTGTTTTCTTTCATCGATGATGCTCAGGAAGGAATCAATTTGATCGGTACTCAAGGTTCCACCCCTGGTTTGAATCACATTCAATTCTATATTATTTTAGTGTCCATCATAGCTACACCCAACATGCTTTAAATCGAGGTCTCGATGATGCTTGTAAATAGTAATAAAAATGCATTTCTCCCCCCAAACACACGCACAAGCCAAAATGGTTAGCTCAATCAATTAGACCATTGACAAAGGCATGTTGTTAATGGTGACGTCAAAGTTCCAATCCAATTGAATCCCTTGGGATTACTAGTGTTTCTTGTAGCTAATGATTCACATCATCCTTTATCCAAATATTAGTTTTGGAATAGCAAAGCTTGATGTTCCAACACCCCTCCCACCAACAAAACACCCTGAATATCCAAAGGTGTAAAGAACTAACAAAGCATGGTGTTCCAATTATGGGTTTTGGAACAATAAGTTTTGATACGTCATCACACCTCTGGATCTTTACAGACAATTAGTCGACATACCACTAAAAGAGTTGACTAGAAAACTACAATCCATCATTTTCTCCTTACAATATATATATATATATATGTAGTTTTCTAGTCAACTCTTTTAGTGGTATGTCAACTAATTGTCTGTAAAAGATCCAGAGGTGTAAAGAACTAACAAAGCATGGTGTTCCAATTATGGGTTTTGGAACAATAAGAGAGAGAGAGAGAGAGAGAGAGAATTTTTAATGTTTCACACTTTCTTGTTGTTTTATAGTTTTCTCCTCATAAGTAGGATTCTTATTGATATTCTACAGGTTAACAAACTACATGCCCGTCATTGTGTCATTGTGTCTTTAAAAGATACCCTATAAACTAGTTTTTGTTTAAGCCATAAGAGTCCAATTTACGAGGAGGGATACATAAAAGAATGAGAAAGTGTTAAATGTTTAATAATCTATCAATTAGTTTTGGGGTGGCAGGTGCGGGGGGGTTGTATGACCCCGAGGGACCTATGGTTTTTTCTATGCTTAAGGGATTGGAGTCTCCACCAATAATCAAGTTGATACCGTTTCTTTGTGGAAAGGCCTTCACCTTGCTAATGGAAAAGGGATCAATCGAATCACGACCATTGGAGACTCTCTAATCATCATCAAATATCTTAGAGAAAGCCGTCACCCTAGCAACTCTCACATTAATAGAAACAGGACTCAAATTCAAAGCATAATGCGATTGTTCCAGTAGGTGCAAGGTTACCATGTGTCAAGGGCCCTAAATAGTGCAATAGGTCATTTTTATAACCAATGATGCACTCTAAATCAAGGGATTCTTGTTATAAACGAGGGGGGGACTAGTCACCACCCCATCCCTAAGTTTTTTGGCCTTCATATCTCCCCCTTGCATTTATGAGAGTGTGTTAGATCATGATAAAAAAGGCTTTGTGGGAAGTTTCCCATGCATTCCCTCGATTCTTCAGTGGTCCTTTCCATCATGGTGTAGTTAAGGGCATTCATCTCATTATTCCCCCTGTATGTGGTACTTCTTAGCCCCCCTTCTTCATTTAGTTTATCAGTACAGGAAAGAACAATTTGAGTTCGGCTACTATCTCGAAGCTTGTCTAGTTTGTGGGAAAGATTTTAGGAATGTCTACAGTCAGCTCGCAGCTTGATCCTGCTTTTGGGAGTTTGGACATCAGTATGGATCTAGGTTTGTTTTATTATCCCCATTGCCTATGTTCTCTTTGCCTTAGACTCTTGTTGATATGGGTCCTACTTTGCAATTTTTGTTTTCAAGCTTAGTTACTCAATAATTTTCTGGAAAATTTCCTCATTGCTTTCTCTGTCCCATCGACTATTTTTTACCTGTTGTGGCTTTGTTCTTTCTTATGTGGCTCCGTGCTTCAGCACAAAGGCTCGTTGGTATTGTTCTGGGTGATATTGCCCCTTTGAATTTGGCTTAGGACAAGTAAAATATTTTTGTCCTCCCCTCTTGGCTCATTGGTTCATGGATTATGTTTCCCTCCTAGTGGCATATTTTGCATTCAGTCATGGCCAACCTTATCCCGTTATGAGTCTTTCCTATGTTTTGATATCCTCATACTCCAGTCTCTGAGCCTTCAGTCTCGTCTTGCCTTGCTCCAGCCTCGACTAGCAGACCTGTTAGCCTCCTCTTATATCAAGTCTTCACCATTGGCTCTCAAGGTCACATCGCTCTCCAAGGAAATTTCTTTCAAAATTATAGGTGTGGAATGGAGGACCTCAAAGCGCTTCTCAACATACAACAATCTCAAGGCAACAATAGGAAACCGGTTTTGAAATATTTTAGGGCTCAAATGATATGTGGTCACAAGGTTGGGCACGAGGAGAAATTTTGGATCTAGGAGGAGCACAAGCATAGGAGTGGGGGTTGTATGTGAAAATTCTTATTCGCAATGGAGTCAAACCATCTGAAGAAGCTGACACGCTTTCCTAGTTAAAAAATCATGCTTCAAGAGAATATATAATAAAGTTAGGATATCATGAAAGGATAGAGAAGGGAGGTCTCGAGGAGAAGAAATAATGGTGGGGTGTTGTTTGGAAGCTACCTTGTCCCCTAAAAACTAAAATCCTAGTTTGGTTGACTCTAGCCAATAAATTTTTAACTTGGGATAATAGACAAAAAAGAGGTTGGGTAGACCTAAGGTGTTTATTGTGCGAGAATGACATTGAACTTGTGTTTCATCTTTTTAAGGCTTGTTTTTATACTAGAGAGATCTAGATTGAATTTACCAAATAACTAGGGACTAAAGCTAATTGGAATAGAGTTACATGGAAAGAATGTATGTTGGAATGGTTATCAAACATGACAACCTCAAATCATAAGGCTTTTCCATGTCTCTTTGTCTACTAGATATGGTGGGCCAAGAATTAATTGTTTTTCTAGAAAAAAAATAATGTTAGCTTTGGTGGCTCACAAAACTAGATTGGTAGCGCATGAACATAAAGGAAGTCCGAGGGAGAATGAGAATATAAACATGTTGTTTTCAATATTGAATTTGAATTTCCTTGGGGTCATTTTGACGGTGCAAGGCAAGGAGAACTAGCCACCTGTGGGGCTGGGGCAATGCTTTTTCAGGACTCTACCCATTATTTTTACTTAAAATACATAGTTGATGTGGGCTCAAATAACATAGTTGAGCTCTATGCACTATGGGATTTAATAAAATGTGCAAATGATAGTGGTTTCAAAAGGCTATAGGTCCTAAGTGATTCTAAGATCATCGTTGACTAGACAAACCAAAAATGTAGAATATAGAATTTGGGATTAGCCTTAATAACATATATCATAAAGGAGGCAATGGAATATTTTTAGTGGAACTCCTTCACACATATTTTTAGAGAACTCAACACTCAAGATAATGATTTATCTAAGCAAGCTCTCATTTTGCAAGAGTGTACCTTAATTGAACATTATTTATGAGGAGGGATCCTCCAATCAACTTCAAAAGTTTTCCTTTACTGAAGTTCGTTCTTTATGTTTTAGAGGGATAGATTAGAAGTGCTAGGCTCTCTTATTTTGATATGTAAGTTGGTATAAGGCCTCTAAGTTAAGGGTGATAGTCTATGTTTTGATCCATGTAGTCCAAGAGGGCTTGGGAAGACAATATTATGATTTGTTTATAAGCTAGAGGGTAGACTATTTAGGGGATTTTTAATTTGTGGAATGGATCCTTTTTAACGAAACAATGTATATTTAGTTGAATAAAAGGATTTTCTCTTTGGACAAAAGTATAAAATATTTGGCATGAGAATCCAAGTTATGAGGAGAAAACCCCAAAAGAAGGAGAAAGTGTCCATCATCAAAATACTCCAAGGATCCAACATTGTAAAGAACTAGCGAGGTATTGTCTTATGGTTGGTGGTGTTGGGACAACAAGTTTGATAGTTCATCACACCTCTAGATATTTTAGAGATAATCAGTCAACAATCAAGTAAAAGAGTCCACTAGAAAACTACTATCCATCATTTTCTCCTTATAAAATAATCTATAAGCCAAATAGTTTGTATATATAATTATTAATATAATTTTTAATGTTTCATACTTTTTCCTTCTTTATAACTTTCTCCTCATAACTAGGACTCTTATCAATGTATTATGGGTTAAAAAACTTCCTACCAATCATTGTGTCCTTATAAGATACCTTATAATCCAAATCGTTTCTTCAAATCCATAAGAGTCCAAGTCATGAGAAGAAAACCATAAAAGAATGAGAAAGTGTTAAATGTTTAGAAATATATAACCTATTTTTTATATGTATAAAATATTTTTAGTGGTCAAATAGTATGCGGTCACAAGGTCAAGTGTTATGGGAACACTTGGAACTAGAAGGAGCACAAGTAGAGAAGTGGGAGCAGTATATGAAAACTCTTATTCGTAATGGTGTCAAACTATCTAAAGAAGTTTGCAAACTTTACTATTAAAAAAATACTTCATCGAGAGAATTTAAAATAAAATTTGGATATGTTATACAGATAGAGGAGAAGGGCCTCGAGGAGAAGAAATGATGGTGGGGTGTTGTTTGGAAGCTGCATTGTCCCTTAAAAACTAAAAACTAGAATTAGACCTACACATAGTGTAAACATTTTTGGTAGATTTATGTAGAGATTGTTATTGTAGCAGAAAATAAATTGTATTGTGAACAATGGTTAGTTGATGGCATTGTAGAAGGCATTGGTGACATTAGCACCATACCTGGATTGGATCAAAGAACCAAGAGAATTTTGAGCAGAGGAGGTTGGAAATTGCATCTTAGTCCAGAGGCCTATATGTGACTAAGAAAAATACAGCTTCAGATTCCACTTTGTAACTTGCAAACTATATTTTTTGTAGTTTATTTGCACTTGAAATTGTTTCTTGTGAGTTGTTTGCAATTGGGTGCATTCTCGGTTGTATCCAACACCCTTCTACCTCTTGAGTCAAATACTTCAATTGTTGAGGTTGTTTATAAAAAGGGTGGAGTTGTAAGAAACCCTTTGTGTCTTTTAACAGTCCTTAGATGGCTCAGATTGAAGAAATATTAGAGTTACTAAACACTCTAATACTTATTGTCTTTGATGATTCAATCACAATCAACAAAGCAACTCTCCAAACTATTATAACTCGTTTATAGGATTCAAAATCCAAAGTGGATATTCTTTAGCATGACGATATACAACAAAGGAATC
Organism: Larix kaempferi; assembly: GCA_027924585.1. Lineage (NCBI taxonomy): Eukaryota > Viridiplantae > Streptophyta > Pinopsida > Pinales > Pinaceae > Larix > Larix kaempferi. Next base: position 11,261,223 of record BSBM01000322.1, on the reverse strand, counting down.
AACATTTTGAACTAGTTCTTGTTCAAAACAACCCTCTTTTTTAATATGAATATGATTCCTATCAATTGTTAGCACACGGCCAAGTTAGTGAAATGATGACATAATACGAAGCCCCCCGTGATCATGTTCAACATAATCTTTCCAATCCCATCATAAGACCTTGGGAAGAACTCAGTATAAACAAACACAAAACAAGTATCAGATATGATAAGTAAGTGACCTTTCAAATTCCATATTTTTCTAAACCAATCCAGTTTCAAAGTTTTAGATTTCTTCAAGATAAGTCTACTTCACCTATTCTAGTTGAACATCAGTGCCAACATTTTCAGGGATTTGGACACATGGAAGAGCAATGCTATGATATCCATCCTTGTTAGCATTGCGGGAAGCATAACTATTCTTCAAATAGATGGTCGACATTGAAGAAGCCTGCAATATTGAAGATTCACTACGGGTGCATCGCTTCTTGGAAATGGTTAACAACAACCAAGATGATATGTCATTCATATCACAGAACCCAATCTTGAGTTCTGGTAGAACTTGCAGCAAAAAAATTCCATGCTTCTTATCTTGTACCTAACAGGGGGGAATATCATGAAACGATAGTCATGCTTCAAGTTTCAAAGCCCTATGAACAAGCGAGCTTGAGCCACATCCACATTCAGTTGTTAGATTCAGAGTTGTATCCAGGAGATAGAAAGAGATCCATGCTCCATAGCATTCATTAAATCATGGTATTACATGTCTAGTTTTGACACTTATAACCACCATAAGATTTTGCACTCCTCACTTTGTTCCTGATAGGGGGGATGATTGACCATCAGAAACAAGCGAGTGAGAACAAGCAAGTTGGAACAAGTGAGCCTAAACTAGAGCTAGAGCCATAGCTAGAACCTTTTGCCAATTATTAGAGCTTTGAGCTAGAGCCACCTAGCCAAAGTCATAGTTGTAGTTAGATATAGAGTCCAAGTAATGTTCCATTGAGCATGATTTGGTTTGTGGTTTTCCTAAAACCACCCAATTAGTAGAAGACATCAACCTCACGTTGTTTCTGCTAGACATCAGTTTGTGGTGGTCCTTAAACTTGTTGTAATTGATTTAATACTGAGAGGGGGGTGAATCAGTATTAGCGCAGTTATGAGCAATGTTTACCTTCTTTAACAGATTAGTCTTAAACTTAATCTTGATCTTTAATTATGAATCCAACATAAACCAAACATTCATCCACATATGCACCAAGACAAAGAACACAAAACACATAAGATTTTGATGTGTAAACCCAATCGAGATAAAAACACGGAATGCTCTTTTGTAATGAAAAGATTACATTCAAGGAAGCACTGACTTCTTGTGTTTACCAGCACCAACTGGAAGGAAGCATCGATCCCCTGGTTTTACAAGCATTGAATTGAAGGAAGCACCAACTCCCTGTGTTCTCTAGAACCAATTGGAAGGAGGCTATGACCTCCCGCTTCTTGCCCCATCCTGCCGCTTAGATATCCAAAATAAGATTATGTCTTACTGAACTTCCAACTTGCACACACTTATGATCTTTTGTGGTTCGTTCTGCTATGCGCACCTTCTGTATGCAATTGTATTGTTGTCACTCCCCTGCATACATCACTTGACTTCTCATCCCACTCAATTCTTCACTTATGCCGATGAATCACTTCATGTACTGTGTGCTACTTCAACATATCCTGCAGTCTGTGTCAGGATTCACTTTGTTGTTATGCTTCTACGCAACTGCACTTCACCAACTAATACTGTGCTTCAATTGATAGCTTGTTGTTATGAAATCACGCACCAGTATCAGATGGAACTACGCACTAACTGAGATGTGTTCGTTATGTTTAAGTGCTACATACTTTTTGACAATATTCGACATGCTATGCATCATATGATTCATCCTTTTGGTTTAATGCACTTGCCTCAGATCATCTTCATCATGATGCACACACTAGATTATGCTGCTACTCTGTCGTCGCACATCAAATGGACTTCTTTGTTTCACAAACTTTTACTTCAACCTTTGTGCATCAACAAAACTTCTGTGCATCTTCTGATATGCCTCAGTTCTGTCTCTGCACTTCTTCCTTCCAAAACATCTGTGACTATTTGTGTGCTACTTGTGCTACTGTCATTCAGTCCTCATACACTTGCACATCTTCTGCATTCAACCTTTCTGTCTTTGCGCAACGATCACAGATCTACAACATCATTCTGCGCACTATCAATTGTATCATTCTTTTGCATGTGTGCACTTGGCTCCTCACTAGATCATATTGTTCAGTACCTCGAGCCCGTGATGCCCCAAATATAAATATGTATCTTCCACTTGAAGCTCTATATCCTTGCCATCAAGCCTACTTGAAATCTCCAACTTGCTTCCCCATTTATACATGTCCTGCATGGATTGTATGACCACAAGTTGGTTGCGGCATTCCTTCTTACTTGCTTCATGGATTATGCCTATGTCACATGACATGTCATGTTCTACGCCGTTGATGTGTCCTTTCTTTGAGTGTTTTGCGCATACATGGTCCTCAACTTGGTGGGACTTTGACCCTTGGGGTACCATTACTTGTGGGTATTGCGCACTTGGTGTATCAATGCTTTACAGAAGTTGCGCATACGTGATCTTCGACTTGGTGGGACTTTGACCCTTGCGGTACCATCACTTGTGGGACTTGCGCACTTGCTGAGTCTTCGCGTATGGAATTTGCGCATATGTTGACATCAACCGCTACACCCTTCTTGAAACTTGTGCACCCTTTATCAACTGAAAGCGTCTTCTTATTGGTGATGACCGACGTGCTTTCAGGACTTGTATAGGTGTTCAACCATCTCTTGTTCCACGATGCTTGTGCACTCCACTTGACTTGCTTGCGCACTCTTGAATCTTCTCTTGAGTTGTTTCTGTAGACTAGACTTTGTCCCATGTATTCTTTAGCTTGCTTGTGCACTCTTCATCTTCTGTCCAACCAACCCTTTAGCTTGTGCCTTGAAGGACTATGACTGGATGGACTTGTGATCTGCTCAAGTACGTCTGCCTTATGTACTTCTCCACACTAGATATTCATGATGTACCCTTGGACACACTTCTTCATATTGGATGCAACTTCTAGATATACTTCTTCACATTGACATCCATATCCTTCACCATATTGCTTGCACATATACTTCTTCAATGTGGCTCTTCAGAAATTCTCAAGCTGGCATGGGAATAATGAATCCACTCGACTTCAATTGAAATCAATGACTCAAACTAAATCAATTGACATCAATGACTCAACCTGAATCAATTGACATCCTCTTTGACATTAGTTGACATGAATGACAACCAAAGTTCAACAATCTCCCCTTTTGGCATTGATGTCAACACCTTATGAAGATGTGCATAGTCATCTTCTTGAACTTGTATGCTTCATCTATGTTCGTTGCAGTACTCCCCCTGTGTATATGGTCCCCCTGAATTCTTTTCTAGTTTGAACCTTTACTTCTACATCTGCGCATTCTGCTTCTTTTGCTTTCTGTTACTTCTGCGTAGATCGCATGCATCATGATCATCTTTACTGCTTTGTTGCCATGTATGCAATGATTTGCTTCACGCTATTTCACGTATGATTTCTCATGTTCTTGATTCAGCTGCATTACATCTTGGCTTCATGTAGTGTTCTTTCAGCTTCATGTTCAATTTCATGCTTTTTCTTCTTCATGTTGCATCCTCTCAATTGCATTCAACTTCATGTCATGTGTACAAACAACTTCATGCTTTTCTCCCCCTTTGACATCAATGGAAAAGAGGTGCTATTTTCCATAAGTAACCGTTGATCCCCAAATCCAAGTTCTAGAGATAATCACTGAGTGAGAACCATAGTTAGCACCAAGTTCCAGAGGGAACTGTTGAGCTGGAACCAGAGTTGTCGCCAAGTTCCATAGTTTGTGGTCATCCAAAACCACCCATTTAGTAGAAGACATCAACTTTTCCTAACTATTTGGTTTATGGTCATCCCATGTAATGTCCCCTCCCCAAGGGATCCTTGTTCATCTTCCTAACCCATTCAATCCCCATGGGTTTTGGTTGAAGTCAATCAATTTGCAGGGATTAATTTTTGTTCATAGTTGTCTAGTTTAATTAATCTAAGATATATATAAGTGATATAATTCTTAAGTTGTAAATATTTAGTTATTATTTAATATTGTTATGAGTTGGAAATGCTTAGGTGTCCTAGGAGCTTTAGTGGACCCTATGAGCTGTCTTCCAAAAGGGAAATTGGAATAAAAGCATAGAAAATCAAGAAATCAACTAAAAAGCTGGAAGGCAGCATAAAAGCAGGAAAGCACAAAAAATCAGAGAGCAACATAAAAGCAGGAAAGCACGAAAAAGCAAAAAGAAACATAAAAGCAGGAAAGCACTGGAAAAGCAGGAAAGCAGAGGAAATCAAGGAAAAGCAGGAAAAGCAGGAAAGCAGAGGAAATCAAGGAAAAGCAGGAAAAGCATACTAAAGTAGAAAGACAAGAAAGCAAGGAGAAAAGAAGGATAAAGTTGCAACTCCAAAATTAGTCAGTGAGGGCGCAGTGGATGAGGCAAGTGACCACATGCATTTCATCTTGAATCCAAATCCACTTATAAAAGAAGGAGGAGTGCACCCACTCACATATTTTGCCTATTTGATTATTGCATTAAGAGTTCTGTGCATCTCAAGACTTGGGAGATGTGCCCCTTGTCATTAGTTGGGAGATGTGCCCCTTCTGTTAATAATTCTAGTTGTGGATTCGGCCAGATCATGAGGAGTAAGGAATTCATCCCTAATCATTGAGGATACTTGCAAGTCTATTCCATTGTCAGATAAGTGCTATCTTGCTCAGTGTTGAAGATTTCCTCAGTTTGAGCATTTTTTATAGTATATAGTATTTGCCTATGTTATTGAGGGAGGATAGTGATGCCATGGGTACTTGATGCTCTATTTGTAGCTCCGTAATGTAAAGGAACTCTTTTTATATTCAATTTAATGAAATGGATTTCCGTTCTACAAATTATGTCTTTATCTTTCATGAATATTTGCACACATTCTTTTTATAGTGTCAAATTTAACTAGTTTTCCAAAATTTTGTATTAGACTGATTTCCATGACTCCAAATATCTATATGCGAGTTCCTGTAATAAGAAGACACATTATAGGACCCATACCAGCCTTCAAACCATAAATTCATGACCCTTAGAGGTCATTCGAATTGACTTGGATATCTCTTAGTTGAGCTGTCCTTAAACTAGTTTTTGTTTCATATATATTCCAAACTGAGTCCAGTTGATCCTAATTGTTGATCTCAGGGTTGTTATATTTGGTCGGGGGTAGTTTCAGGCTAGCCACTTCCATATCTGCACTAGAAGCCATTGGTTTCCACATAAGTCCTGGGGATATTGCCTTGAAGCCTTTGTTTTATCCAAAGGAGTCTACCCAAGCGTGATGCACCCAGAGAATGTGCAGTTGTCGAAGTTGGGAGTATGTTTAGGTTGTTGTAGGATGTCCATGAGCTCTAGCATGTCCTAAAATCCATATTGGGAAAATTTGGGAGGGTATAGAGGTGTTTTGGGCTTAATCTTTGATTTCTAGCCAAATTAGTCAGTTTTTGTATCTAGGCCATCCTCTGTGTGCTTGAGTTAGTGTACCTAAAGTTGGATTAGGTACATTACAGTGGTATCATAGCATGGTCCTCTGAACCTACTCGTGATTATCATTGACGATTCTAAAGAGAAATCCATCTCATAAGAGGAAAGATCCCAAAGATCCCATTGCATATGAAGAAATTAGTTCCACAGAAGCTGAGATTCGAGAAGGAAAATCAAGTATGGGGGAGAGTGGTAAGAGTAGGGAAGAGAAGGAGGACATGTTTGCTCAAAGCATGTTGAAGGTTATGGAAAAATTTACCCAAGTGTAAAATGAAACCAGAGACATATTTTCTAGACTGGTGGACAAGCGAGATGGTGATTGCAACAGTAGTGGTTCTCATCAGAAGGACAATAATTTTTTTAAAGAGCAAATCTTCTCCAAGACTGGGCCACACAATCAGCCACATGAATTCAAGGACATGCTGAGACCTACTATGCCCAAGTTCCTTGAGCATAGAATGGAATATCTTGAAATGTAATTTGAAGTAGTTGCACCATTGGAGGTTCGACTTGCAGAATATATGGCCTTGGATGAGGAGTGTAAAAGACATTTGACCTTCAGAGAATATTGTGACTACCAGGACAAGGTCAAATCAAGAGGAGGCAATAGAATGCCCACTCAAAATTTTGAGTTGAAGAGAACCATTGGTAAGATCTCCCTTCCCTATTTTCATGGATCCTCTAAATGCACTGCTAGCTCTTGGGTGTAGAAGCTTGATGCTTACTTCCAATTGGATCATATGGCTGAAAGGGATGCCATTAAAATGACTACCTTGCATTTGGAAGGGGAGGAAAATGACTGGTGGTTTCATGGTTTGAGAACTTTGGGGCATGATATTGTAACCACCTATGAGGATTTTACAAGAAGGTTGGTCAATAGGTTTGACATGAGAGATCCTGAGATGTCATTTAGAGATCTTGCTCAATTGAAGAAGATTGGAACTCTTGAGGCATACATTTTAGATTTTCAAAAAGTTGTAGTCATGGTTGATGATATCTTTGAAGCTTGCTTGGTTCTTTTGTTTACAGAAGGAATAACAAAGTCACTTAAGGGACTGGTTAAAGCTCATCAACCTGCAACATTGCAGGATGCCATGAATAAAACTAGTTATATCCAAGATGTTATTCCAAGAACCAGATTCCCACCTAAGAATAGCTTCCCTCCTAAGCTCAAGGATAATATATATTTTCAAACGGGTCCAACTGGAAATTTCAAGAAGGACAATTTTGTTAGGGACCAAGATGAGTTGAGAAGGAAGAAGTTGTGTTTCTCTTGCTAGGAGCCATGGGTTCCGGGCCACAAATGTGCTAAGGGAAAAGGACATTATATAGAAGTATTTTTCTGAAAGTGGAGAGGAAGAAGAGAATGAGGAGCAACCACTAATTCCAAAAGAAGATTATGAGTCAGTAGAAGAGGAGCAACCACAACCGTATTCGGGAAAGATTGTTTTTTTGTCCAGAGTAACTAGATTTCATACTCTCTGATTCAAGGGAGTAGTCCAAGGCCAAAGGGCTATTGTATTGGTGGATGGAGGTGCCACTCACAACTTTATTAATGTTGCAGTGATGGAAATAAGAAAGTTGCCCACATAATCTTTTGATGGATTCACTGTCATGATCCCATGAAATAATTCCATGGATTGCACAATTGGATTCCTAAGTTGCAACTAACCATAGGGGTTTATACAATGACATATAATTTCTATGTTGTGAATGTGGCTGACACAAAAATAGTGTTGGGGGTTCAATGGTTATTCTTGATTGGTGAGCATACTGTGAACTACAAAATTCCAAAAATGAGATTACAAATTTATGATGGGAAGAAGGTAGTTTTGAAAGGCATGAACACCTATCCAAATCAAGTGGTGTCTTCCCATAGCATGAGGTCTACACTGAGGCATGGGGACATATAGTGGGTTGTTGAATGTTTCATTTTCTCACAAGGATCATCCTTTGACATTTCACAACATCCAGATGACATCAAGGAGTTGCTTAAGAAGCATGAATTTGTTTTTGGAGACCTTCTTCCTGAAATGCCACCAGATAGAGGAGTGGAGCACATGATAGAGTTGGAGGTGGGAACACATCCCATAATGACCCACCCCTATAAGCATCCCAATAAGCTAAAAGAATAAATTGAAAGGGCCATAAAGGAGCTTCTTCACTTAGGACTCATCAGGCTGAGTTCGAGTCATTTTGCCTCCTTAGTGGTTTTAGTGAAGAAGAAATATGGAACATTGAGGATATGCATGATTGCCGAGCTCTTAACAATAAGACCATAAAGAACCGGTACCCAATTATAAGAATTAATGAGCTGATGGATGAGCTGCATGGAACCAAGTTATTTTCCAAGATAGACCTCCATTCTGGATACCATCAAATCAAAATGAGAGAGGAAGACATACATAAGACAACTTTGCACTATCACTATGGACACTTTGAGTTTTTAGTCATGCCCTTTGGCTTGACTAATGCTCCAGCTACATTCCAATATTTCATGAACAAAGTATTCAGTAAGCAGCTTTGTAAGTATGTGTTGGTGTTCTTTGATGATATTTCGATTTATAACAAGACTTAAGATGAACAATTGCATCATTTGGAGGTTGTACTAACCATTTTGGCAGATCAATCATTGTATGCAAAGTTGTCCAAATTTGAATTTGGAATGACCGTGTTTCTGTATCTTGGTCATGTGATTGGAAAAGATGGGGTGAAATTCCACATGGAGAAGATCCAAACTATTCTTGATTGGACAAGTTCCAATAATGTCACTGAATTGAGAGGATTCATTGGAATCTGTACTTACTACAGAAAGTTTGTCAAAGGATTCTCACAGTTGACAGCTCCTTTGACTGATCTTACTAAGACTGAATATTTATGTTGGTCTGAGGAGGCTAAAAGAGTTTTCAACAAAATGAAGGAAGTAATGAGTAGTTGTGTAGTCCTTTCCTTACTAGATTTCCCTCAGCCATTTGTGCTTGAGTGTGATGCCTCTAGTGAAGGCAATGGAGCAGTTTTGATGCAAAATAAGCACCCCATTGCTTTTGAGAGTAGAAATTTGCAGCCCCATGAAAGGCACTACTCAATCTATGATAAATAAATGTTGGCCATTATGCATGCATTGGCCAAGTTACGACAATACTTGGTGGGGAGTAAGTTTGTTGTCAAGATTGATCACAATAGTCTAAGGCATTTTTTGACACAAAAGGAGCTTAACGACAGGCAACAAAAATGGGTGAGTAAAGTTCAAGCCTATGATTTTGACATAGAATACAAGAAAGGGAAAATGAATGTGGTAGTTAATGCACTTTCTAGGAAGCCTTCTCTTTCTTTGATGCAAATACCAAATGATTGGAAAGTACAATTGGCTATTGAATACTCTAAGAATAAGTTTGCATGTTAGCTGCTAGATGGTTTGGTACATGATGATGCATATAAGGTTCTCCATGATTTCATATACTACAAGGACTGCATATTCTTTGTGCCGGGTTCAAACTTGAAAAATAAAATTTTAGAAGCTGCTCATGATGCACCCTTAGCTGGACACCCTGATTTCCTGAAGACATACAAAAAGGTGAAAGAGAGGTTCTCATGGAAGGGCCTAAAAAATGATGTGATGAGGCATGTGAGAGAGTGCATGGCATGCCAACAGAACAAGGTGGAGCATATACATCCTGTTGGATTATTACAACCTATACCCATTCCGGAGCAGAAATGGGAGAGTATCTCCATGGATTTCATCACCGGCTTGCCAAAAGTTCAAGGTAAAGATTGCATTTTTGTGGTGGTTGATAGGATAACAAAATTTGCACATTTTTTTGCTGTTACATCCACTATTGAAGTAAGCCAAGTTGTTGGTCTCTTCTTTCTAGAAGTATTCAAGTTACATGGTTTGCCCAGAACCATAATAAGTAACAGGGACGACAAATTCACAAGTGCATTTTGGCAAGAATTGTTTAAGCTGGTGGGGGCAAGCTTAGAACTTAGCACAAGCTATCACCCTCAAACTGATCAACAAACTGAAAGTGTAAATCAATGGCTTGAAAGTTACCTCAGGAACTATGTCACGGGGCAACAAAAAGCCTGGGTTACATGCTTGCACATGGGAGAATTCTGCTACAACACAACTTTCCACTTATCCATTGGCATGACACCTTTCAAGGATTTGTATGGTTATGATACTCCTAGATTTGCAGACCTGATTTTGGATATTATAGGGCCCAAAAGGTAAAGGATTGGATCCAAGAGAGTCAATACATTTTGCGAATACTCAAGGACAACTTGGAGACAACTCAATATCAACATAAAATGTATGTAGATAGGAATAGGATAGAGTGTAGTTTTCAATTGAATGACTTGGTGTACTTGAGGTTGCAGCCATACAAATAATCTTCGTTGAAAGGAAAAGGGGTTGAAAAGTTAAAACCAAGGTTCTATGGTCCTTATAGAGTTGTGTGGAAGATAGGGGAAGCTACTTATGAGTTGGATCTTTTAGAAGGAAGCAAGGTACACAATGTGTTTCATGTTTCTTGTCTTAAGAAGGCAGTTGGGAAACAAGTGACAGTGTCAGCAGAGCTTCCACCATTGGATGACGAAGGACATATGATCTTGGTACTAGACAAGATTCTGCAAACAAGAGAAAGAAAGTCGAGGAATAGGACCATCAAAGAATATATTGTTTTGTGGAAAGAATTGCCCAGTGAAGATGTCACATGGGAGGGTGAGAAAGTATTGCACCATCCAGGATTACAATTGCTTGAGGACAAGCAATTTTGGGCGGGGAGGACTGTAATGTCCCCTCCCTGAGGGATCCTTGGTCATCTTCCTAACCCATTCAATCCCCATGGGTTTTGGTTGAAGTCAATAAATTTGTAGGGATTAATTTTGGTTCATAGTTGTTTGGTTTAATTAATTTAAGACATAGAGAAGTGATATAGTTCGTAAATTGTAAATATTTAGTCATTATTTAATATTGTTATGAGTTGGAAATGCTTAGGTGTCCTAGGGGGGAGCATAGGAGCTTTAGTGGATTCTATGATCTATCTTCCAAAAAGTAAATTGGAAGAAAAGCAGAGAAACTGAAGAAATCAACTAAAAAGCTGGAAGGCAGCATAAAAGTAGGAAAGCAACATAAAAGCAGGAAAGCACTAGAAAAGTAGGAAAGCAGATAAAATCAAGGAAAAGGAGGACTTGCCAAAAGTAGGAAAAGCATACTAAAGCAAGAAGGCAAGAAAGCAAGGAAAAAAGAAGGATAAAGATGCAACTCCAAAATTAGTCAGTGAGGGTGAATTGGATGAGGCAAGTGACCACATGCATTGCATATTGAAGCCAAATCAACTTAGAAAAAAAGGAAGAGTGCACCCTGTTATCACTCCAGGAGTCCTTCAAGGCTATAGGTCAAAGGAGCCTGGTAACTTAACTATCCTCTCAATGATGGGTATGTAGGTGGTTCAAGATGAATAACTAACTTGCTGGATTGTATACTCAAGATAGTCTAAGTATATTCAAATAGTACAAGGCCTTCAAGAGCTATTATCAGATTGGTAATTGTATTAAAAGGATGAAGAAGCTAATCTCAATAACCATAACACATACATTCAACAACATATATGATGGGCCAATAAAACTAGCAATGAGTGCTTGTGATCCCTTACTTACTAATCAGAAAGTAAGATGACAGTTACCATAGGACTATATAAACAAAGATAAAGAATCAAATTCAACTCATAAGCATAGAACAGAAATGAAAGAAGGGTCTGACAATAACAATGAAAGAAGCTTGCAGCTGAATATATTAAAGAAAGTGTTTTTCTCACAAATACAATCAAGTGTAGTACTCAAAATCGAAACCCCCCCTTTTACAATGATTCTTCAATGAGCTTAAATAAGCTTTACAAATCAGTTTCAAGATCCACAAAATATGGATCTGATAACCTCTTTTCCTATCTCAAATCTGAATTTGTGAGGTGGTTGGAAAATGCAGAAATTTCTGGAAATATGCTGCTCAGAGATTGACCTATATCTCTCAAATCAAAGCAGATTTTGGAAAATGAGAGAGGTTTTTGTAGATTGGTTTGTTATGAGCAAAAATCTCTCTCAGTTCTTTGATATTCGTTTTCATTTGCCCGACATCTATATTTAAAAAACATGTGTCAAACAGGGGAATTCTGAGATCCGAAAATTAGGTCTCAGAGATGGATTCTATTATCCCAATATGTGACACCTGTAGAAAAACTGAGAGAGGTTATTGTTCTTTGACATGTTAGGAACAAAAAACTCCTCCCGTTTTTCAAAATGATTTTCCAGTCGCTCATAATCATCATTTGAAAATGATGACTCATCACAGTAAAAACGCCATTTTTGTAGTAAATCTCCTCGTCTCCATCTTGATAGTCTTCATGTCTTCGACAGCTGTAGCAAGCCTTCAAAGGTTGATGGATAAGGTCAAAATTGCCACCTTGACTGACAAGTCATCTTTTTCCCAAAAATAAGCAACAAACTTTATCTCTTTCAGCTTGTTGACACCTTCAGAACTGGGACATAGCACTAAATCTGATGCTCTTAATTATAATCTTTGTTTAGAAATCATCCTTGTGCCCTTTAGAACAATAAAACTTAGATCTGTGCAAAAAGAATGCCATTCTGCCCATCTCTGTGCTTTCGGTGGCTTAGAGGGCCCCGAAATTGCAGTCTTAGTTGCCGAAAGTGAGTGCTTTTGGTGGCTTACAGAACTTTAAAACATACTCCTTAGCCACCGAAACCTGTCTTTTGATATTTTTTACAAATGAAGTGCTGACTCAAGAGCACTTATAAAATATAAGTCCAAAGCTCTTCTAAAAGACTCTTTAAAAATGAACTAATGCTTCATCTAATGAATTTCCTATCACCTAATGAAAATAAATTGAAAAATTTATTTGAGGAGATAACACACCCACTCACATATTTTTCCAATTTTATTATTGCATTGAGAGCTCTATGCATCTCAAGACTTGGGAGATGTGCCCCTTGTCATAAGTTGGGAGATGTGCCCCTTCTGTTCATCATTCTAGTTATGGATTCTTCCAGATCATGAGGAGTAAGGAATTCATCCCTAATCATTGAGGACACTTGTAGGTCCATTCCATTATCATACAAGTCCTATCTTGCTCAGTGTTGAAGATTTCCTCAGTTGGAGCGTTTTCTACAGTATCTAGTATTTGCTTTTGTTATTGACGGAGGATAGCGATCCCATGGGTAATTTATGCTCTATTTGTAGCTTTGTAATGTAAATTAACTCTTCCGGTATTCAATTTAATGATATGGCTTTCTGTTCTTCAAATTATGTCTTTATCTTTCATGAATATTTGCACCCATGTTCGTTATAGTGTCAAATTTAACTAGTTTTCCATAATTTTGTATCAGACTGATTTCCATGACTCCAAATATATGTCTGTGAGTCTATGCAGTAAGAAGACACATTATAGGACCCATAATATCCTTCAGATCATAAATTCATGACACTCAGAGGTCATTCGAATTGACTTGGAAATCTCTCAATTGAGTTGTCCTAAAACTAGTTTTTATTTCATATCTTCCAAATTGAGTCCAATTGAGCCTAATTGTTGATATCAGGGTTTTTATAGTTGGTTGGGGGTAATTGCAGGCCATCCATTTCCATATCTGCACCAAAATCCATTGGGTTCCACATAAGTCCTGGGGATATTGCCTTGAAGCCTTTGGTTTATCCAAATGAGTCTACCCAGACGTGATGCACCCAAAGACTGTGTAGTTGTCAAAGTTGGAAGTCTGTTTAGGTTGGTGTAGGATTTACGTGGGCTCTAGCAGATCCTGAAATTCATATTGGGTAAATTTGGGAGGGTCTAGAGGTGTCTGGGGCTTAATCTTTGATTTCTAGCCAAACTAGTCAGTTTTTGTATCTTGCCCATCCTCTATGTGTTTGAGTTTTCAAAAGTTTGAGTTAGTGTTCCCAAAGCTGGATTGGGTACATTACATCCCAAAACCACCCATTTTAGAGAGAACCTTTTTTTCATGACTTAGAAGAAGACTTCCGCTTCTTCTAGCTTACTTAGCAAATTGAGATTATAAAGTTGGAAATGTTCAGCCTTTGGCAGCTGTCCACTTCCAGTTTTTTCAGCTCTCTTTTCTTGGACTCATATACACCCCTTTGGATCAAGGGGGAATGTTGGAAACATTAATCCGTATGGTTTAATTATTGTATTATTATGCACATTCACTCTAAGAGTCACATGTGAATGCGAACTGTCTTTAGGAGTACAAGAGACGCCTTGGGAATATAACGTAAGGGTCATCTCAATATATTTATATGTACATTTGTTAACAACAAGAATGCAACTCACGTTTATCTATTTGTTGTGTATTTCGCTTTGTTTAGTCAACTATTTATCTTCCCTATTGGGCATTCCAACATTTCAGACATGATAGCCTTAGCTTATAAGGATTTTCTATATCTCTTTGTCTATTGGATATGGTCCAAGAATCAATTGCTTTTTCAATCTAAAAAATTATGTTAGCTTTGGTGGATCACAAAATTAGATTGCTATCCCATGAACATACAAGAAATCCAATGGAGGAGAGTAGAAACGTGTTGTTTCCCATTATTGAATTTGAGGTTCCTTGGGGTTATTTTGATGGTGCAAGTCAATGAGAGCCAACCACTTGTGGGGATAGGGAAATATTTTTATAGGACTTTGCCCCTTATTTTTACTTTAAATATGCAGTTGGATTTGGCTCAAATAATAGAGCCGAGATCTATGCACTATGGGTTTCACTATAGTGTGCAAAGGAGAATGGTTTGAAAATGCTACATGTCTTAGTTTATTCTAAGATCATCATTGAATGGATATGTTAGAATAATTAGACCCCATATAGTCTTGGGATATATTTTATTATAATGTTTTATTAATTTCCTAGGTGTTAGACTAGTTAATTGGCCTCTTTTGCCTAGTAGGTCCACAACTTTTCATACATATCACTTATGCACCCTCATATGCTTTATGCCTGCTTTTCTGACAGTTCTGAATGGCAAGAGTGCATATTCTGCTTTTGCTAGATTTGTCTTGTTTTTCCTGAAGTATAAAGCAACACGTTCTGCTTTCAGTTGGATAAGGATAAAGCAAGGGCGCCTTCATGGACTTGGCAAGTTGTTATCTTTTTGGCCAACACATCCTCCATGATTTTATCTTCTAAAGCCATCATCTTTCTTCTTTTTCATCACTTATTGGCTGCCATATTTGATATTTCCAATTCGTGAGCTACTTGAATAAGTTGGAAAGCTGATGTTGCCACTGATGGGGATTTTTCATTATTAGTAAGTTTGATTTTTGTGAGATGCTCGAATGCCTCCAAAGGCTTTCAAATTTATAATGTAATTATATATTTCGATAGCCATCTCAGTGCCTAAGTTTGGATGATGTAAAATTATACAATAGAGTTTCATTCTGTGCATCCATTATGTCTCAATTTTTACGGCATTGTGCAATCTTTGCTAGTAAATTTTGTGAGGAATTTCTTAAGCGCATAGATCTTCATGTGATCTTGTTTTTCACATGGTATCAAAGCCTAGGAAGCCTAGGGAATATAGCTGCAAAAAATAGTGCGCCAGAAGCTCTGGAGGTTCCACAGAAGTCCTGGGGTTAACTCCTTGAAGCCATTGGAGCAATCCTTTGGAGTCTACCTAGGCATGACGCACTCCCGAAAGTGCCTACTGTCCATTGTAGATCTCATTAGATCAAGTTTTCATCCTGTGTGTTGTTTTTCATTTTTGCAGGTTACAGTTTCAGTCTCATCAAGGGTGCATCAATTGGCCATGGAGTAGTCTCAGTCTATCATCTTGACTCCATTCAATCACCTTGATTGGAAAGCGTAGATGGAGAGTAACTGTGGCTACTAAACTTGAGCCTATTGCAGCTGTTGAGAAGGCAAAATGTCATAACAGATGAGATGAAGCTTTTGGTTTGTCGTGTCTTAATACCTCCATGGATCTTCTTTTCCATCTGGATGGTTTAACCACACCGAATGAAGTTTGGGTTAAACTTCAAAATTTGTGTGGTAAGACAGATGAATTGAGAGGCCATCAACTGGAGAATGATTTGATTTCTCCAAGTCCAAGAAACTTTGAGACCTTACAAGACTTCTTCACTAAGTTTAAGTCTTTGGTTCTTCGCCTGAAATAGTGTGGGATTGAAAAGAAGAATGAGTAGTTGATCTTGTCCATACTTTCGAAATTGGGTCCAAAGTACTCAGTTTTTGTTTTGACCTTTCATGCTACCAATCTCACAGTCGAAATTGGAAAATTCCCTCTCTAGCAGAGTTCATGGAGTCTCTAACTCAAGAGCAAGATAAGTTGGTCTTGATGGGAACCATGAAGCCATCAAAAGACCATGCATTAGCTGTTGGAGATTCGAATAATTCTAAGGGAAAGAAGAAGACTAAGGAAAAAAAGCCTTTAGATTAAAGGAAGGAGAAGTCAAAGCCACCAAAGGAACCTTCCAAGTCAAAGAAGGATAAGCAGAAAAAGAAGGAGAATAGCAAGTGCGCATACTTCCATAGGGGCTTTCATCTTGAAATTTCTTGTATGAAGAAGACCATCGACATGATGGCTCATCTTCTTGAGAAGAACAATATTCCTCTTCCTGTTGGAGCTAGGAGGAAGGAAGGAGGTTCAAATTTAGAAGACAAGGAAAGATTCATGCTTTGATGGAAAACACCTCAAAATATTCATCCTTCATTATTGATTATGGAGCATCTAAACATATGGTTGCCACAAGAGAGTCCTTCTCCTCTCTTGATTCCACGGGTGGTCCAATAATTATGTTGGGAGATGACTTAGAGACTACATCAAGAGGTAAGGGTAGGATTGATCAAGACCATGGTTCTTTCAATAATGTTTTGTTTGTCCCTGGTCTGGTTTCCAACCTCCTTTCTGTATATCAGATGACTCATATAGGGTCTCCTAAGAAAGTCATCTTTACCACTAATGATGTGGAAATTCATGAAATTTCCATCGATAGAATTGTTTCCTTACGTAATGCAGACCATGGTTGTAAAGTTTACAAGTTTTCTCATTTTCTGCCCTTCTCATCACCTACTGCACTCCTCACTCATTCCAATGAAACTAGCAAGTTGTGGCATGAGAGATTTGGGCACCTTAACTACAAGTACTTGCATGATTTGCATAAATTTTCTATGGTTGATGGGCTTCCCAATATTAAGTTCTCAAAAGGAATTTGTCATGGTTGCATCCTTGGTAAACACTCTGAGCACAAGTTTGAGAGAAGTAGAGAAGAGAGAAATTTTGAACCCCTTGAGTTAATCCACAATGATATCTCAGGTCCCTTCCCAAATTTGTCCTTGAGAAATACCAAATATGTGTTAACCTTCATTTATGACTACTCAATATTTGGTTGGGTTTACTTTCTCCAATACAAGTTAGAAGTCTTTGGTTTTTTCAAGGTTTTTATAGCCTCCGTGGAGAATCTGTCTAGTAGGAAGATCAAATACCTTCGAACAGACAACGGGGGGGATATGTCAAGTCTAATTTGTAGCAAATTTTTGCTAATGTTGGCATTCAAATGCAGCATACTGTGCCCTACACACCTCAACAAAATGGTGTGGCAGAGCGGAAGAATAGATCCATCAAGGAGATGGCCACTTGGATGCTGGAGTCCAAGTATTTGTCTCCAAGACTCTGGGCTGAAGCCATTAATTGTGCAGCCTATATTCAAAATAGGGTTCCACATAAATCCTTGAAAGGTATCACTCCTTTTCAAGCTTTAAGTGGACACGAGCCATACGTGTCACATTTAAAAAATTTTGGCTCTAAAGCATGGGCTAGAATACCTCCTGAGAAGAGAAGGGATTTGCATCCCCAAATCCAACCATGCATATTTGTTGGCCACCTTGAATACTCAAGGGGTTACAAATTGATCAATCTGACCACTAAAAAATCCTTCATTGAAAGGAGTGTGCAATTTGAAGAAGAACCCTCGCTGACAGTTGAAATTGGAGAATCCTCATAGCCACCACCTAATGAAGTAAGTGAAGCTTCTGATGAATCTTCTGATTATGATTATGATGATGTATAAGACCACATTATTGCAGATCCAAGTTCACCTACAAGGCATAAGTGAGCTGCAAAAACCATTGAAGCAACAGGAGAACTTGTGGGTGATCCTCTAGATACAAGGAAGACTAGGTCTCAATTTGAAAATGCACTTTCTGCCAAAGAACCTCATCTTCCTGAGAGGTTCTATTTAGTGATTGAATTTGATACACAATTATATGAAGAGGCCTCACATGAACCTAGATTGAAAGCTTCCATGGATGAAGAGTTCCAGTCTCTTCAAAAGAATGGAACCTGGGAGCTAGTCTCGTTCCCAACTGGCATAAAATTGGTCAAATGTAAGTGGATCTTTCGTACAAAGATGGCTGTTGATTCTGATGGAGTCAAGTACAAAGCAAGGTTAGTGTTCAAGGGCTTCTCCCACGTCTAATGCCTTGACTACAATGATACTTTTACACCGGTAGCCAAGATGGAGTCAATCAGACTAGTTATGGCAATTGCAGCATCCAAGCACCAGGAATTACACCACATGGATGTGAAAAGTGCATTCTTCCATGGAGACCTCAAGGAGGAAATTTATATGTAGCAACTAGAAGGTTATGTTAATGACCCCTCCCTTGTGTGCATATTGAAAAAGTCACTATATGGGCTGAAGCAGGTTCCTATAGCGTAGTATGCCAAAATGGACAATTTTCTTCCATCACAAGGTTTCAGCAGATGCAAATCTGACCCAAATGTTTATTTGAGGCATGTTAATGGTTCCATTTTACTTATTGTATCATATGTTGATGATATTTTGAACACATGAAGATCCATTAATGAGCTTGCTTCATTAAAAACTGCTTTGCATCATGCGTTTTCAATGAATGATTTGGGAATACTAAGACAATTTATGGGACTTGAGATCTCTTAGTCCACTTCAGGAATAAAGGTATCTTAGTCAAAATATGCATTAGGTCTACTAAATAAATTCAAAATGGAAGAATGTTAGCCAACCAAGACTCCCTTTCTCTCTAGAGTAAGACTTGAAGATGGAGATTCTTCCCCATTAGTGAACATCACCTTGTATAGACAACTAGTTGGGAGTTTGTTGTGTTAGGATATTTTAATACTCCATCCTTGTCCTACTTGCATTATTTACCATTTCCTAGAACTTAGTGATGTTATTTCCCCCCTAGTGGTGTGCATATTTCATATAGGACCCATTAGCCACCTAATGCACCCTTCATGCATGATTTTAGGACTCTCAGAGGTAGTTCCCTATATTTTAGGAGCCCACTCAGTGACTCAGTTCAGTCTAACTGAGTTACACATGAGTTGGTGACTCTAATTGGGGGTTTATGCTCCGATTGCCACTGATTGTGGCCTCATGTGCCCTTTTCTGATTGATTTGCATGAGAAACTCACTAATGCGCCCTCCTTAGTTAATTAACTGATTGTGTCTTCAATTAATTGAGTTTAGGTTCAGTTGAGTTGAGTTTAGGTCTTCCGGAGCAATCTAGTGGGACAGTCCCTATGCTAGACACATTGAGACTTGAATTCTCCCAAGTGATTCAAATTCTCTCCATTGTAACATCATTGTTGAATATACCGATTATTGGATCATGTGACATTATTATGTTCCTATCTGAGTTCTCATGCATGATCAATTGTCTGCTCTTTTTACTACAATTTTCACGGTAACTCAATTTCTCTGCTCATTCTTTCTCCGTGAGGTATACTCAGCTCCATGATCTGCTGTGATTTAGAATTTCATATGTTGTATCTTACTCACTCTCTACCATATATTGCATATGCAGTGAGTGTTGTTTCAAGCTATATGGAGCAGCCACATGAGCTCCATTGGAAGGCTTAAAAGGATCTTGCATTATGTGTAAGGAACCAAGTAATTTGGGATTCATTATGATGTTGATTCTTCATTGGATCTTATTGGTTTTTCAGATTCTGATTGGGATGGAGATAGATCAGACCGGAATTTAACTTCCAGATATGTTTTCATGCTTGGAGGTCGTCCAATATGCTGGTTAAGTAAAAAGCAAAGTGCCATTGCACTTTCATCTACAGAGGCTGAATACAGAGGAGTTGTAAATGCAACCACTTAGGGTGTCTGGTTGCAAGGTATGCTTTTAGAGTTTTATATTGACTTCTAGACACCTACAGTCATTTGGTGTGACAATCAAAGTACTATTAAAATCTCAACTGATCCAGTGCAAAGATAGAGGACCAAGCATATAGAAATTCACATGTATTACATTTGAGGACTAGTGCATGATCAAATTATAGCTCTGGAGTGTTGTCCTACTTCTGAGAAAACTGCAGATATCTTCACCAAAGCATTCACAAATAATACTTTCAGCCATCTCAGAACATTTCTTGGAGTGGCTAAAGATATGGTAAAGAAAGATTGAAAAGCAAGTTTTTCAATTTTGTTCATGCCCATGTTAAAGGGGAGGTTTTTCCCATGAGGTTTTTCTTCTTTCCTTGATTTTTGGACAAATAAATGTAAAGGGTGACCATAGCCATTGTTGTTGGGCCCAATATTTCATGATTTTGTACTCACATACAGTCACACTTTAGGGGGGGTGTTAGAATAATTAGACCCCATCTAGACTTAGGATATCTTTTATTAATTTCCTAGGTGCTAGACTAGTTAGTTGGCCTCTTTTGCCTGGTAGATCCACAACTTCTCATACATATCCACTAATGCGCCCTCACATGCTTTCTGCCTGCTTTTCTGACAGTTCTGAATGGAAAGAGCACATATTATGCTTTTGCTATCTTTGTCCTGCGTTTCCTGAAGTATAAAGAAACATGTTCTGCTTTTCAATTGGATAAGGATAAAGCAAGGGTGGCTTCATGGACTTGTCAAGTTGTTATCTTTTTGAACAACGCATCCTCCATGATTTTATCTTCTAAAGCCATCATCTTTCTTCTTTTTCATCGCTTATTGGCTGCCATATCTGATTTTTCCAATTCGTGAGCTTCTTGACCGAGTTGGAAAGCTAATGTTGCCACTGATGGGGATTTTTCATGATTAGTAAGTATGATTTTTGTGAACTGCTTGAATGCCTCCAAAGGATTTCAAATTTCTGATGTAATTTTATATTTGGGAAGCCATCTCAGTGCCTAAGTTTGGCTGATGTAAAATTATGCAATAGAGTTTCATTCTATGTATCTATTTTGTCTCAATTTTTACTGTATTGTGCAATCTTTCCTTAGCAATTTTGTGAGGAATCTCTTGAGTGCATAGATCCGCCTATGATCTTATTTTTCACAGAATATAACCAAAAATGTAGAATTCATAATTTGGTATTAGTTTTAATAATCATTCTCGTCAAGGAGGTAATGGAATCTTTTCATTAGAATTCCTTCACACATGTTTTTAGGGAACTCAACACTTAGGCTGATGATTTATCAAAACAAGCTCTCATTTTGCAGTAGAGTACCTTAATTGAACGTTAATTCCAAGAAGGCACTCTGCAATCAACTTTACAAGTTTCCTTTTATTGAAGTTTGTTTTTTATGTTCTAGAAGGGTAGATTGGGAGTGTTAGGCTCTCTTATTTTGAGATGTAAGTTGGTATAATACCTCTAATTTAAGGGTGGCAATCTATGATTTTATCCATGTAGGATAGGAATGCCTCATAAGCCTATATTATGATTTGCTTGTAAGACTATTTATAGGATTTTTAATCTATGGAATGAGTCCTTTTTGGACAGAACAATGTATATTCAATGTAACATAAGTATTTTTACTTTGGAAAAAAATGTATAAAAGATTTGGCATAAGAATCCAAGTTATAAAAAGAAATCCACAAAAGGACAGAGTGTTAAACATTTAAAATTATATTAATTATTTTATATGTATAAAATTTTTGTTTCATATGGTATCCTATAACCTATAAGGAGAAAATGATGGGTAGGTAGTACACTGGAGAGAGAGAGAGAGAGAGAGAGAGAGAGGGGGGGTTAAAACACTTTGTGGATAGGAAGAACAAGAAGTTGAATCTTTAAATATTGGGTTTCCAAGCAAAAAGGGACTCTTTAAATTTCAAGGGTGTGTTTTATTTATTTGAAATGTTAGTGTGATTGGTGAGATTGGTAAAACACTTTGTGGATAGGAAGAACAAGAAGTTGAATATTTAAATGTTGGGTTTCTAAGCAAAAAGTGATTCTTTAAATTTCAAGGGTGTGTTTTATTTATTTGAAATGTTAATGTGAGATAACTAATATTTAAACTTATATAAATTATTCGATTATAAAGTCCTTCGACCTCATAACATTATGTATTCATGGTTTTTTTTAAATTCAAAATTGACATGCTATTAATTTAAAAGAATGTAAATTGGCTAGTGGTAGAAATATTGGAACATCATGATTTTTTTTACGAACAAGGGTGAATGTCAAATTTTAACACTGGTACAAGGTATCAACTTCAATGTGAATGCAAGGTAACAACTTTGGCATTGTATGAGGTGACATGGCAAGATGTGATGCTTCGAGAGGCAATCGAAACCATTACAATTGATTGCATTCCACCACAGTTTATTTTCTTTCATCGATGATGCTCAAGGGATGGATCGATTTGATTAGCACTTGAGCTTCCACCCTTGGTTGAAAAGAATTATAGTGGATCCCATTCAATTTTGGGTTATTTTAGCTTTTGCCATAGTGACGTCTAGCGTGTTCTAAATTAAGGTCTTGATGATGCTAAAAAATGATATTAAAAAAAGCGTTTTTCCCACCAAACATATACACAAGCCCCAATGGTTAGCTCAATCACTTAGACCATTTCCAAAGGCATGTTGTTAATGGTGAGGTCAAGGTTTCAATCCTATTGAGTCCCTGGGGGTTACTAGTGGTTATTGCATCTAGTGATTCACATCATCGTACATCCAAATATTACTATTGGAATAACAAAGCATGATGTTTGAAACTATTACAATTGATTGCATTCAACCCTAGTTTATTTTCTTTATCAAGGATGCTCAAGGAAGGAATTGATTCAATCAACACTCAAGCTTCCACCCCTAGGTCAAAAGCATTATAGTGGATTGCATTCAATTTTTGGTTATTTTAGCTTTCATCGTAGCTATGTCCAACATGCTCTAAATCAATGTCTTCATGATGATCGAAAAATGATAATAAAAAACTGTTTCTCCCACCAAACACACAAACAAGCCCCAATGGTAATCTCATTCAGTTAGACCATCATGAAAGGCATGCTGTTTATGGCAAGGTCAAAGTTCCAATCCTATTAAGTCCCTTCAGGTTACTAGTGGTTCTTTCATCTAATGATTCACATCATCCTCCAACCAAATATTACTATTGGATTAGCAAAGCCTAATGTTCCAACACCACCCCCGATCAGCAAACTAGTATAAAGATCCAAAGGTGTAAAGAACTAGTAAAGCATGGTGTTCCAATTGGGGGTGTTGGAATAACAAGATTTCTTAGTCCATCACACCTATGTATCTTTTAGAGATAGTCGATTGACAGTCAACTAAAAGATTCAACTAGAAAAGTACTATCCATCATTTTCTCCTTATAAAATACCCCCTAAGCCATATATATATATAATTTGATGTTTCATACTTTCTCCTTCTTTTATAGCTTTCTCCTCAACACTAGGACTCGTAGTAGTGTTTTATGGATTGAAAAAATACCTACCCATAATTTTTTCCTTATGGGATACCCTATAAATCAAATCCTTTCCTTAAATCCATAAGAGTCCAAGTTATGAGGAGAATTCCATAAAGAATGAGAAAGTGTTAAATGTTTAAAAATATATTAATTGTTTTTTTTATGTATAAAATGTTAGTAGGGATCAAATAATATGTGGTCACAAGGATGGGTGTCAGGGTAACTTTTGGAACTTGAAGTAACACAAGCAAAGGAGTGGGGGTAGTATGAAAATTCTTATTCACAATGGCATCAGACTGTTTGAAGAAGTTGACAAACTCTCATGGTAAAAAAATCCTACTTCAACATAATATACAATAAAGTTAGGATATGCTGTAAAGATAGAGGAGGAGGGTCTCGAGGAGAAGGAACCATGGTGGTTTTTTGTTGAAGTGTCTAATTGGGTTTCTAAAACATGCCCAAACATTTATTCTATTATTAAAAAAAAAAATTACTATGTTCGTCCAAGAAAGTTACAGGTAAATATATAAAAATATAAAAAGAAGATTTACTCCACAATACCACAAAATTTGTAAAACAACGAGATCCTTTCCTTTTAAAATGATAAAAAATTATATATTAACATCTTAACAAAATAGGAATAAGATTAAACTTACCTTGAGTATGCAACGGTACCTTGAGTCCTTGAGGATGTAGCTGCGCCAGGTCATTGAGTATGCAACGGTACCTTGAGTCCTTGAGGATGTATCTGCGCCAGGTCATTGAGTATGCAATCGTTCCAGTCGTTCCCAACCGAAAACTTGGGTATCCCTCACCTCCCAACAAAGCCCTCAACTTAAAATTGAGATCCCCCGAGCCCCCAACCGGTAAGCTATGCCAATAGAAATCCCCCCTTGTAAAACCCAACACTGTGAAAACTCATCCTCTCCCCCTTCCCCCCTCCGTAAATTCTCTTTATCACCCCCCTCTGTCACTCCCATTACTTCCCCCTTCTCCCCAAAATCCATCCTCCATAAATTGTGTTATCTTCCCCCTTACATGGATGACTCCACTTGTCATCCACGCGGGGGCCTCCTCATGCATAAATCAAATTTTTAGTTTATTCCCCGACTTGTTAATTTAAATATTATATACATTATCGTTATACTTATTATTACTATATTTATTCTATTTTTTATATAATGTGGCATTACATATATTTATTATTATTGTATTTATTCAATTTATTATATAATGTGTGCATTGCATTTGTTTGGAAGTTGACTTGTCCCCTAAAAAATAAAATCATACTTTGGTTGGCTCTATCCAATAAAATTATGAATTGGGATAATGGATTGAAGGCCCGAGTAGGTGTATATTGTCCAAGAATGAGTCTGAATCTATGTTTCATCTTTTTGTGGTATGTTCTTACACTATAGAGGTCTAGATCGAAGTTACGAAAGATCTATGGACAAAAACTAATTAGAACCAGAGCTACATTGGAAAAATGTATGCTGGAAGTGTTATTAGATATGACAACCTTAAGTTATAAGGATTCTCCATGTCTCTTTGTCTACTAGATATGGTGGGCCAGGAAGCAATTGTTTTTTCAAGAAAAAAAATTTCATTAGCTTTAGTGGTTCAGAGAATTAGATTTGTAGTCCATGAACATAAACAATGTCCAAGGGGAGAGGAGAACATAAACCCGTTATTTCCCGGTATTGAATTTGAAGTTCATTGGAGTTATTTTGATAGTGCAAGTCAAAGGGAACCAACGAGCTATGTGGATAGGGCAATACTTTTTTAGGACTTCGGGCATTATTTTTACTTAAAGTATGTAATTGGAATGGTCTCAAATAACATAACTGAGCTCTATGCACTTTGGGTTTTGCTAAAATGTTCAAAGGATAATTATTTCAAAAGGAGGATACAAGTCATGTGTGATTATAAGATCATCATTGTCTGGACAAACAAAAAATGTAGAATCTAAAATTTGGGATTAGCCTTAATAATGGATTCGACCAAGGAGGAAACGAAATATTTTGAGTGGAATTCCTTCACACATGTTTTTAGAGAACTCAACACTTAGGATGATGATTTATCTAAGCAAGCTCTCAATTTGTACTAGGGTACCTTAATTGAACATTGATTCAAAGGAGGCACTCTCCATTAAGCTTCATAAGTTTCCCTTTGATGAAGTTTGTTCTTCATGTTTCACAAGGGGCAGATTGGGAGTGTTAATATCTCTTATTTGTTGGGTATGTGTTATATTATTTGCATGTGTGTTTGGGGTGCCCTTCCCCTGTTTCGTGGAGTGGACATTGGAAATGGGCGTTAGCCCGTTGCTGATATGAGTTGAAGGCGAGTACAAATTTTTTGTGTTATTTTTTAGTCTTACCTAAAAATGTGTAATATAATCCTAGGTTTTTGGATGTTGCATAATACCTACATATTGTATTGTGAATGGTTAATAAACATAATGGGAAATATAGAGGTGCGACTCTAAGTTTTGTTGGTTTTTCCCTTTAAGGGCTTCCAGGTTAAATCTTAGTGTATTGTGTGTATGTTGTGGTGTAATCTCTAATTTTTTTTTCGAAGCTAGTACCCATGGGGATATGAACTTGTGACCTTCCATTCACAACTTCTCATCTCATTTACTCATTACCAATTTCTCTGGCCCCGTGGGCTAGGTGTAATCTCTATTTTGCTTAAAAGAATCTGTATGCATTACTTCTCTTCACATGTTTAAAACTTTCAAGTTTTATCAAAGATCGATTATTGGCTTTAGAGGGATGTCTTTGTTGCTTAGGGTTTGACACGATTGCTAGATCTTGGGTCTGTGATAAACTTGGTTCCAATGAGAGCTTCATAGTGGTGATTCGTGCATTAAAAGAAAATGATGAGTAGTTCAAGAATAGAGATCAATAAATTTAACAGCTAGAACTTTGAGCTATGGAAGCTCAAAATGGAGGATCTTCTTGTAGATATGAAATAATGGATTATTGTTGATCTAGGTACACAGCCCATTGGATCGACGAAAGAACATTGGGAGAAACTAGAAAGAAGGGTGAACATTGAGGGGTACAATTCAACTGTGCTTATCAGATTTTGTGTTGTTGAACGTGTCAAGAGAAGACATGGATTAAAGCTATAGAATAAGTTAGGGAGTTTGTATCAATCAAAATCCCTAGTAACAAGTTGTTTCTGTAAAATAAGTTGTATCACCTCAAGATGGATGATAACAACATAGTGATAGATCATCTAAATGTCTATAATACTCTTGTAAGTCAAATCACCTCTATTGGTATTAAAATGGCGGAAGAAGATAAATGGATTACATCATTATATTCTTTGCTAGATTCCTAGTATAACTTGATTGTAGCGATAGGTAGTGCTCGCTAGCTGACCTTGAAATTTGATGAAGTAGTAGCATCCCTTCTATTATAAGAAATGAGGCATAAAACCATGGATAGTCATAGCATGGATTCCTTGTCTGTGAGAGGTCATTCCCAAGAGAGAAATAAAAATATGGGTTCATGAGGGAGATAGAAATCTAAGGGTAGATCTAAATTTCCAGGAAAATATTTGAGGAAGTGTTGAAAATCCGGTAAAGCACGGCACTATAAGAATGACTGTAGATCGAAAAATGTTGAAAAAGTGAAGGGATATGATGATACGCCCTCCATAGAGGCGAAGACCTCCACCGAAGAAGGAGGGGATGTGTACCTAGATTCCACAGATACCCATTCAAATAGTGATGTATGGTGGATGGAATCAAGTGTGTCTTTTCATATGACTCTTCATAGGGAGTCATTTTGTGAATACATAAAGTACAATGGAGGATATGTGTTCCTAGGAGATGATTAAACAACCAACTATCATTGAGCATGGAAGAGTTAAGTTGCAGCTCAAGGATGGAAGATTAGAACTCTCCCTGGAGTACTACACATTCTAAATCTAGAAAGAAATTGATATCTACCGCAAATATGGGTGATGTAGGCGTACAGACTGTGTTTTCAAAAGACACATGCAAAATGGTTTGAGGACCAATGGTATTGATGAGAGAAGTATTGAATGGAACTATGTAGAAATTATTGGGAATCACCATCATCGATGGGTGTAATAGCTTTGTTGTTCCCAAGGGAGGAGATAAAGAAGACACAAATCCTACTACCTCTGGAGGATAGGCAATGCTATGGCATCATAGATTGGGGCATATTGGAGAGAAGGGCCTTCAAGCATTACAAGGTAAAGGTATGGTTGAAGATATGTTTGATTGCACACTAGATTTTGATTTATGTGAACATTTCATATATTGAAAACAAAATCGAGTAATATTTGCATTTGGTGCTACAAGAGCAAAGGGAATTTTATAGTTAATACCGAATGGAATGTTTAGACTCATGACTGTTCCATAATTAGATTGGTCTCTGTATTATGTTTCATTTATAGATGATTTATCAAGGAATACGTGGATTTATTTCCTTCAAATGAAATATGAAGTATAAATTTAAAGAATTTAAGGCTCTTGTAGAGAATTGGGTAGAAAAGAAAATAAAGGTGTTGAGGACAAATAATGGTGGGCAGTTATGAGGGAATGAATTCAAAGAATTTTGTAAGAAGTGCAGTATTGTAGGTACCCCCCGTTTCCGAGGCCCTCCCAAAATCAATCTAAAACTTAGTAACATAATATAAAAGAGCTTCGATCTTATCAATGATAGAAAACTAAAATACACTTAAAAAATTAACTTAGCAAATACAAATGGAACAATAAACCTGTCAACTGTAGGTCGATCCCGCTGTCGAAGGAGGAGTCATCGTCGTTAATCCGATCTAGCTTGTCCATTGTCGTCCGTGTCTTCCGTTGGATTCCACAAGTAAAATCTCGTTTAACCATAGGCGAATAAATCGTTAGCTTCGCCACCCAACCATAGGCTTATGCAATCGATCGCATAGCCACCCCCGAGCCTCGGGGTCGTAAGAACATACCAGCCTTGACCTTCCAATGGGATCTCCCAACCCCTAGACATGCTATCAACCAAACTCCAAGGAATCACAATCAATGAAAACTTCTATTATGAAGTTCATCCAACACTGAGGAGCAAGTGAGAGACTCTCTCCTTCTCCTCCCCTTTATTTTATAGCCCAAATCTTGCATGACATGTGTCCTCTCATGCAAAAATAACTTTTAATTTAATAATTCCTTATTATTTATCCTCATGCGACAAGTGTCACTCTCACATCAGTGTGCACCTAAATCCCTTAATTATCTCTTTGTTGTCTCCCCAGTCAAATTTTCTAATCCCTAAATCAGTGGGTGTAGGTGGAGTGGTATCTACATGAGTGTTATTCTAGTTTTGCTCCATAATTTATTAATTTGAATATTTATTTATAATTTTAATCTCATGCATATTCATTCTGACACAATGGGTACACATCTACTCCAATTTCCCCTTCTTCTGAAATTTCATATATTAAAATGCTCTTTTATTTGATTTTCTAAAATTCTATATGCAAAACTCGAAAAGTTGCTCTCGTGGGCTTGAAGTTTAAATGCTCCAAGAAACCTCGAAACCCCCACGCAGACAGGAATCGAGTTCTCCACGCAGAGAGAATTGGAATACTGATCGATCTCGAGGGAATACAAAGGGATCCATTATGATCCAAGTTGCAATGGATGATGGAGGGGGCCCCGAGGCCCTCCCTCCCCTGCTCGAAATTGCTGCATTCCAGAAGCTAGTGGTTGCCTGTGGAAAATGAAATCCGAGCGAGCAATAGCAGAAATTTGTTAAAAGAATGGCTAGCATCCCTACTATCAACCTACCGACTGAAGACCCATGCAGATCAGCGCTAAATCTAGCAGAAATAGGGCTCATAGGGCAGTTCATTGGCCTTTGGCCATCACCTAAAGCAGTGGATAACTGGGTGCAAAGAAACTGGGGAACATTGACCCAAGACGACATCAACAGTCACCTAGTGCGTAAGGGTTTCTTAGTTTTTGTTTTTTCCAATGTAGAGGACATAAACTTAATTTTCAGGAATGGACCTTATTTTATGGGCCCTCAGGGTCTATATTTGAATAAATGGACACCGGATTTTGATCCGATGCAAGACGTACCCTCGGCTGTCCTAGTCTGGGTTCGCTTGCCTCATCTACCCTTGCACTGTTGGAATCCCAAATCGTTGGAAGCTATAGGGAATAAGCTGGGGAATTACATTGACCGGGCAGAGAGGAAGGATCGGTACACTTGCGCCAGAATTTGTGTGGAGGTGGATTTGGAAATAGGGTTGCCCGAAGCAATAAAACTCACAGTGGCGGACTGGTTGTACATTCAAGAGTTAGATTACGAGCAATTACCATTTAAATGTCGATTTTGCTATGGGTATGGACATTTTTCCAGGCACTGCAAAAAGAAGGGAGAGGAGGAGGCAGACAATGAAAAAGGCAATCAATGGATCCCAACCCAAAAGCCAATTGCAGCAAAACAAATCAACAGACCAAAAGGCAAAGAAAAGACTAAGGGAAATGAAGGCCCATCCTCTATCCAACCACAAGGTGCAGGGAACTCAGGACCATCAAGAATGGAGACATCCATTAACCTATTTGAAAGTCTCAGCATCCCAGAAGACTCTTTAGTTTCAACTGCAAAAGAGGTTGAACAATAGCCCAATCCAATCGCTGAAGACAACTCCCATGAAGATACTGTATCTCTACAGGATGAATCCCTTATTGGAGTTACAAACCCTCTGTCATATGCTAAAATGATAAGAAAGAAGTCCCCAAAGGTCTCAGGCTCTTTGGAAGATGAGACCTTTGAGCGGCCATCGAAAAGAGTAGGGAGAAAATCTCACTGGGAGACAAGGGCAGAAGAAGGGGAAAGGCAAAAAATGAAAGGTAGTCAATCAACAATTGAGATGTCTATTGGCAGAAATACCAGAAACAGACCTCCTAAGGGAGGAGCTGCACCCCCATCAGCCAGGAAATAATGCGTTTAGTCTCTTGGAATTACCGAGGATTGGGGAATCCCTTAAAAGCGGAAGCAATTAAAAATCTAGTGAAATTTGAGTTTCCTGAGATCCTCATGCTCCAACAGACTAAAATTGAAGGGGAAGCTCTCCTTCTTCTCAGTAATTTGAATTGGAAAAAGAACGTCGGGAGAGCAGTCAGTGCTAGGGGCTCCTCCGGAGGGCTGGCTACTCTGTGGGAGGAGGATAATTTCCATCTCGAAAGTTCTTATGAGACACAACATTGGATTTATACTGAACTAAGGCACAATGTGAATAAGATGACCTTCGATCTTGTCAATTTATATGTCCTTGTCCAGTATGCTGAAAAGAGAGAGTGTTGGCAATCTCTGTCTAACTTCCTTGAGTCAAGTCACCCAAGAATATAATTCTTGCAGGTGACTTCAATCTAGTGTTTGAACCTAAGTAGAAACGTGGTGGCAACTCTAATCGAGACCAGATTCTTCCTTTGGTCGAGGACATTCTACATCATTGGGATTTATTAGATATTAAACCAAAAAAAGGATTATTTACTTGGACCAACAATCGCGTTGGGGATCACCATATTTCTGCTCGACTGGATAGATTCTTAATTCAGAGTTCTTTTTTGCTTGGAAAGCACATCATCTCCTCCAAAATTTTGCAAAAACTGACATCAGACCATAAGCCTATCATGCTGCAGTTTGAGAAGGAAAAAAATTTGGGACCAATCCCCTTCCGGTTTAATCCGGTATGGGCTGAAAGAGATGGCTTTGAAGAAGATGTCCAAAACGCCTGGAGAGTTCCTGTTAAAGGGTCGCCTAGTTATGTATGGGAGCAGAAAATGAAGGCTACCAAGGTGGCTTTAAAATCATGGATAAAAAAGTCCACTGTTTCTCCAACGAGCTGTAGAAAACAGTCAACCAATCAGCTGGAAGAATTGTAATTGGAAATGGAAACCAAAGAAATCACCCATTCTGCCATACAAATGGAACAAGCTGCCCAATGTCTTACTCTTCAATCTTTCAGACAGGAGGAAGAATATTGGCGACTCAAATCGAGAAGCCTCTGGCTGAAATCAGGAGATAGAAATACACCTTTTTTTCATAAATAATTCAAAGCCCGACTCACTTGTAATCACTTGGATGAAATTATTGCTTCTGATGGGACTATCCACAAAGAATTAGCTCATTTAAAAGAGGCAGCTACTGCTAATTTTCAGGAACTTTTTATTGAAAAAGGAATGGAGACGGAAGAGGAATTCATTGCATTCCTTGGTCATATTCCGAGATTGGTAGGTCAGAATGAGAATGCAGGTCTCTTGAAGCCCTTCACTGAAACTGAAATTAGCAATGTTATTTGGACAATAGAGTCGGACAAAGCCCCGGGTCCTGATGGCTTTTCCATAAATTTTTATAGAATTTGTTGGGATTTAATCAAGGTGGATTTATTCCGCATGATCAGGGGCTTCTCCCAGAAAGCCAAGGTCGGAGGCAGCATTAACTCTACTTTTTTGGCTCTAATCCCTTAAGAATCAAATCTTAGAACCTTCGACAGGTTCAGGCCTATCTCGCTGTGCAATGCATCTTATAAAATTTTGTCAAAGCTTATTGCCAACAGAATCAAGCCATTGCTGGGTAACCTCATCTCTTCCAATCAGGGAGGGTTCGTGAAAGGTAGGAGTATCATGGACAATGTGACCATAGTGCAAGAAACCATTCACTCTAGCCACCAACGCAAAGAACAAGGGATGATTATTAAGCTAGACATGGCGAATGCCTTCGACCGGGTAAGACACTCCTTCTTGTTTCATGTTCTTTTATCTTTTGGATTTAGTCCCGATTTTGTAAGGCTGATCAAAGCTTGTATAGATAGGCCTTGGATAGCGCCTTTAGTGAATGGTAGGCCTGCCAATTACTTTCAATGTACTCGGGGTATAAGGCAGGGCTGACCTCTGTCCCCATTCTTATACATTTTGATGGTAGACTCCTTCAGCAAAAAGTTGAATGCAAAGAAGGCTGCAGGAACTGTTCCAAGCATAAGAGTGACGATAGATCTTGACCCCATTAATCATTCCTTATTCGCAGACAATTCTCTCCTTCTGGGAGGATCCTCTGTCCAAATCGCAAGGGTCTTCAATGATGTTACTCAAAGTTTCTACATAGTCTCTGGAGCCCTTCTCAATAAGAGGAAATGTGCTGTGTATGGATGGAATGTGAATCAAGCTACCATTCAACTTATTGCTCAGTATCTAGGCTATGCTGGCTTTGAATATTGGGATACTATTAAATATATGGGCTTGCCATTAACCCTGGGCATTACCAAGGCCACTCATTGGTTCGAGATCATAAGCAAAATTAAATCCAGAATTACAGCTTGGGGAGGGCAATGGCTAACCAAAGCTAGGAAATTAACTCTTCTTAAATCAGTTATCTCCTCTCTGCCTCTCTACCAAGCAGCGTTTTTATTGGCACCTAAAATGATCACTGAGCAGGTTGCAAATCTCATGCGAACCTTCTTGTGGCAAGGTGGAAATGGGAATCATAAAAAGTTTCATCGAGTTTGCTGGGATGTTGTGAAAAAGCTGTTATCTGCAGGAGGTCTACAAGTCAGAGATCCAGGGCTTGCGAACTTGGCTCTCAGTGGAAAGATGCTATGGAATATTTTCTCAAATCCCAAACATCCGGTTAGCCGAGTTCTAATAAAAAAATACATGCACGATGTATCGGAATTGAGCATGGATGAAGCTACAGCCACCCAAGGCACCATGATGTGGAAATTATGCACTTGTGGGTGGGAGTCTTTTAAACATCATCTCTACCGAATACCAGGTAATGGGAAACGAATTTCAATATGGAATGATAAAATAATGGGACGTCCACCCCTCAAACAGCATGAAGAATTTCACAAGCTACGCAGCTGGCTCACCCAACGAGGCATCATCAAGCTCGTAGATATCTCAAAATGGAATCAGGATGGCAGTTGGCATGAATGGAACCTGCACAGGCCGTCGGATAGGATGATCGAGCAAGTGAATTCACTGTTGGCAGCTCTTATTGGATTAGCCCTAGTGCATATTAGATCAAGGGATAAATGGGGCTGGGGAATGATGGGAGAATATACAACAACACTTTGATTTGCTGCTCTTTAGATGCAAAATTCTCAGACTCAATCGAATGCTATCTGGAAGCAGGTATGGGATTCATTTGGAATTCCTAAAATTAATTTTTTCAGCTGGGTTCTCCTACACAGAAGAATATTGACAGGTGAGAACCTTGCAAAGCGTGGAATTTTAGGGCCACACAGATGTTCACTCTGTCATTCAGCCGAGGAAACAATCGACCATTTGTTCATTGACTGCCCATTCATGCAGGAGGTGTGGCAGCTAGCTTTGCAAGGTCTCAGTGTTCAAACTCCAGCTCAGTGCAATGTTGCCTCTTTATTTTCCACTTGGACAGAACGGTATCCTCGGGTGATAAAGAGTAAATCTCTATGGTCCAAGATTTGGCAGGCAGTCCCTAAATACCTTTGCTGGGAGGTGTGGCTAGCCAGAAATGAAGGCATCTTCCAAAACAAATTGGGTACCCCAGCAATTGTAGTTGCTAAAGCCAAGGCGTTGCTATTGGAAACGGTAGAAAATCATCCCTCTAATAAAAATTATAGGCTTCTTCCTGCTGAAAATAGTTGGATTGGCAATCCAATGCAGTGCACAAAGAATAAGATTTATGTTCGTCCTATTAGTAAACCTGAGTGGCGGCTACGGCATAAGGAATCCGATTTCTATCAGTGGTGGAAGAATCAAATTAAAGATATTATGTTTTTCAATGGGGCAGCTCAAGGAAATCCAGGGAGAGCTGGAGCCGAAGGGGTATTCTATGCTACCGATGGTCAGTTAAAGGGCAGTTTCAGTTGGGGATTAGGGGAGGGTACAAACAACCAGGCTAAACTATTAGGTCTGCTCAAAGCTTGCCAAATAGTCCATGGAAATAAAGATCATGATATCCAAATTTTTGGAGACTCGAAAATCCTCATTAAAATTTTAAACACTGATGGACATTCCAATAATGCGGTGTTAAATAAGACTTTACAACGAGTTCGAAATCTGTTGCAAAATTTCAACTCTGCCTCCTATTTCCATATCCTCCAAAGTCTAAATCAGGAAGCTGATTATAGGGCCAATGTAGGCTGTCTTTTAGCCCCTGCAGATTTGATTCAGAATGATGATATTCCCCTTTGGTTTCCCATCCCGTAAGCTGGCAGCTTCTTGCCTATTGTAATTGTTGGAAGTAGGGTACCTCTGAAATTTGAGCACTTTGGCTTTGTATGATGGGTTGATTAGGCGTAAGCCCAACAATGTTTCTATTCCTAATAAAAAAAAAAAACCGCTCTTGTTAAAAAAAAAAAAAATTATATATGCAACTTTTAACATATATGCATTATTGTTTTAAATGCGAGAAGGTGTGAGTAATAATTTTCCCGTCGATGTCTAGGTACCTCTTCGACGGGTCCTACCAACAACCTCTTTTTCTTTGTGTGGGGAGTGTTGTGTAGCGATCGGGGAATCGTTACCGCGATCTCTCGACTACACTTCCTTGGAGACTAAATGGAGGTTGAGGGATAAGGTCCTCACTATCATGCACCCCTCAACACATCGTACATGACCAAATCATTGTGGCCTCGCCCGTACGACACACGCTTCCCCGGGTGAGCTGAAATGACTTCCGACCTGTGCGTGGAGTGTTAATTCAGGGTTGATAGTCCGTCGTCGTACCCCTAGGTATTTTTCTTGTTCTTACGACCCCTTTCTTGTTCTATCATGAGTCAGTCGGTAAACCACCTTACCTGTCACTGTACACATACTCAGAGCACACACATCAATAGTACTGTTACAAAATCGTCATCTCATAATTGATTCGCTAATCGTTAAGCAAACATAGATAATTGTCCATTGGATTCACATCATAATCACCCACATAATTCCATTTCCATATTTCAGCATAAATACGACATTCATCATAAGGGTTCACATGTGCTAATCAATCAACAATATTTCATATCAAAATCACAAGTATCCATAATCATCATTAAATCAATCATTCATTAGAAACATATTCGTTTATCACATACATCGCTAATCAGTCAACAATTTTATTCTAAATCAACATATATGCAGTCATTTATCTTGGTTTCTTTAGCTGGGTCACTTACCAATAAGAGTCGTCAATATCGATAGTCATAGTGAGGTTGAGGGGCATTACATACTCCCCTCCTTATTTAAAACTTTGTCCCAAAGTTAATTTTTATCGTACATTCACAAATACTCTCACTTTCTCCTCATGATCAATTTTCATGCCATTCTCTTCTATATTCCCCAAATAACCTTCGTCATAAACACTAGTGGTTCTACTATCACTGTTTTTTTTCTATTTCATTCAATCATCGTAATTTCGCATAATGTAAATCCAATAATACCTTCATAATTGTCAATACTAGCTTAGATTTCCTACACCTCCTAGTCATCCACAAAGATCCACGGTATCCAAATTAGCTGCAAGATATAATGCATCAATAGCCACCCAATAGTTATCAAATCATAGTTATCAAATCATCATTTTGCATAACAAATCCAAGCAAGTATTCAAATCTATTTCCAGGTTATTCCCCCTCCAAGACGAGAAGGTAAACATCATAAAATATTTAGTCAAATATAGATAGGTAAGATATAATCACAGATTTAACAAATCAAGAGAGACCCTCAAATAGTCCAAAAACCAATTCCGTAAGACTACTTCCAATACCCCTAAATGTTTTAATAATGTTGGTTCTCAATTTGACAGGATTCAAGGCATCGAAATTTAGTGACTTAGTCGAACATATTAAAATTTAACTCTTAGTCCTTTCTTCAGTAACATCATGTCCAGATCAATGAGCTTATCACATCCTTACGTCATTTCATCATTTCTGTTGTCATAGGACCACTTCGACAGACTCATCAAGTCGCACTATGTGTTTTCTTAACCTCATCAAGTTCCATCTCGAGGTTAGTTGTCTTTTCTTCAAGGTTTGATCATGACCTAAGGTTATCTTCATCGTGTTTAGTTTATTATGCTAATCGTCTCCATACTTCATTTCATGAAAATAGTCTTCATTTGTCCCTCTCAGTGGACTTTCCCAATCAAAAATTCTTCCTTTACCTTTGTCATGGTCACGTCGAGTTTGTACTTTTTCATTCCTTTTAACAACATTGTCATGCTGGAAAATTAATGTCATTGGGCTCAGCTCCTCATGCTAGTAACATTGATATCTCATTTTTCAAATTTTAAATTCGTTTCACTTCCTCGACAATCATTCAAAGTTTCGCAAATCTTAGCATCTTGGTGTCTTGCCATTAAAATTTATCAATTTTCCGTCATTTAGTAAATTCACCAAATATATCCATCCACTTGTCTTCTTATCATGGCTATGTAGGACAATTTTTAAATATCTCCAGTCTTTGTCCCTTCCTCCAGGTACATTTTCCTTGAAATTCAAATTTATGTTATTGATACAATCTCTATTCAACAATTTCCTTTCTTAGTTGGCATATTCTAGGCTCTTTATAATTGTTACTATTTCCCTTGTTGCATATGATATTCAACAAAAATGACCAAAATCGTCCTAATTTCCCCCATGTAACCCAATCAACATTAGTTAATATCAAACAACGCCATGATTGCATTTTAGCTTGGGAAGCAATCCTTCTCAGTCACTTTGTTCCTTCATGATTGATCCAAAATCAAGTTTGTAAGAAAGACTTCCATAATCTTTATTTAAGGATTTTGACCCCCCCAGTTTAATAAACATTTCTATAATACTCTTACCTTCAATATCTTTGATAATCAACTATTCCTTTTACCAAGTACTCACCCATCATTGACCTAACCATTCTTATTGCTAGATAGCGTGCAACTTTACCATGCTCTTGTTCCCTGATTGTTTCTTCATTCCAGAAAGAAACTATTACCTTTTCTAGGTGAGTAAAATGTAACCGTTTTCTCTAATACTAACCGTTTTCTTATGATCTAATTTTTTTCCCAGTCTTTACTCTATTATCCTTAAATATAACTTTCTCTATATTCACCATTCTATTATCATATTATATAACTTTCTCTACCAAAAATAATGACCTCCTTCATTTTCATGTATCCTAGTTGTTAAAATATGTATTGGCATTGATGTTAAAGAATGATCGAAAGTTTTAATTAATTAATTAATTAATTAAAAATCAGTAATAAACAAAGATTTAAATTAGAAGTTAATAAACAAAGATTTGGAAAGGCATGAATTGGAAAGACACATAATGGAGAGGTGCGACCTGAAATATAAGAGGTATTTAAATGAAGTTTTGAATTAGAAGAAAGTGTCTCAAAAGTGCAGATCGTAGCAGCAGTAAGAAAAGAAGAGACCAAGAAGCATGAAGAATTTCCAGAGGCAGAATTTAAGAATTAAGAAAAGATTGTGAAGTTATAAATATCAGGGAGGCAGGGTGGTGCTGGGGGCAAGTTGAAGCCTGTCAGGGACGTTGTAGCGTCCTTCTAGTAGTAGCTAGAAAACAAGGGTGTTGTAGCATCCTTATCTGTTGGTGTAGATAGAAAACTGGGATGTTGATGCATCCTTTCTGTTGCAGAAAACAATTTTGTAGAAAACATTTTATTAATGAGTTTGATTTTGTGGTTTGCTCTTTGAGGTTTCCATGATAAAATTCTTTGTCGTTGCTTGTTTGATTCATATCATATTTTGTTTTTAATACTAATTGTTTTAATAAAAGAAAAAGAAGGCAATACTGATTCACCCCCCCTCTCAGTATTGTTGGATAAACCAACAATTGGTATCAGAGCAAGATCCTTCACTACAGTGTAATCACTGGAAGGAAGATCCTATTAAAACACTATGGATCAACAAGAAGGTTTAGCTGCTAATAGACCTCCATTATTCACATGAGAAAATTATGCATACTGGAGTGTAAGAATGAGATGCCATCTAATGTCTCTTGGATGCAAAGTTTGGAATGTTGTTGAAAAGGGTTATAAAATACCAGACAGTCCACCTACAGATAAAGATGAACAAGATAAATGTGAAGCCAATGCAAAAGCATTGAATGCAATTTTGAATGGATTGTCAAATTCAGTGTTTGTCAAAGTCATGCAATGTAAGACAACCAAAAATGCTTGGGACAAATTAAAAAATGTGTATGAAGGAGCTACCAAAGTAAAAAAATCCAAACTCCAAACATACAAAGGACAA
Organism: Larix kaempferi; assembly: GCA_027924585.1. Classification (NCBI taxonomy): domain Eukaryota; kingdom Viridiplantae; phylum Streptophyta; class Pinopsida; order Pinales; family Pinaceae; genus Larix; species Larix kaempferi. Next base: position 11,222,579 of record BSBM01000322.1, on the reverse strand, counting down.
TTCGAAAGTTTAAAAATGAAAGAGGAGGAAAACATTGCAGAATATCTTCCAAGAGTAGATGAAATTGTCAATTCTATCAGAGGCCTGGGAGCAAAAATACAGGAGAAAGAAGTTGTTGAAAAGGTACTAAGAACACTACCAATGAAATATGACTCAAAAGTGTCTACTGCAGAAGATCGAGATGATCTTGAATTTCTAATAGTGGATGATTTACATGGAATATTCACTGCTTACTAGATGAGAACATAACATAATAAACCATCAAGAAAAGAGGCAACATTTAAAACCATGAAAGAGTCAAGAAATTTGAAGCATTACCCAAAAACCACTTAGAGAACTCAGATGATGAAGAAGCTCTTTTCATCAGGAAACTTGAGAAAGGTACTGGAAAGTACGAAGGGAAGCTACCATTGAAGTGCTTTAACTATGGAAGAATTGGGCATTTTGCCTCAAAATGTCCCTGTCCCAAACAAGATGATAGTGATGATAGAGAAACCTCTAAGAAAGTCAAGAAAAACACCGCAACAAACAAGAATAATTTTAATGGGAAGAAGAAGATATTTTACACTCTGGAAGATGGTGAAGATGAAGAAGAAGAAAATGAGGAAACAAAAATTCTATTCATGGGAATAAAAAATCAAGCTCCAGATGATGAATCAGATATGGAAGGAGAGGTGGACCTAAAGGCCGAACTCATAAGTGCTCTCGAAGAATTGAGAAAAAGTAAAAGGAAGATTAAATATTTAAGAACACAACTAGCTGATTATGAAGAAGGACAAAATACAAGAGATAAGGAGTTAAGCCAAATCATTATAGATATGAAGATCCAGCTCCAAGAGGCTAAGAAGATTGAAGAGAACCTAGAATTGCAACTCAAAGAAAGAATGCAAGAATCTGAAAGACTTGAAGCAGAAATTATTCAGCTTAAAAGGAAACTTTATGATAAATCTATTAAAACAAAATTTGAGAAGAGCTTGAAGACTCTAGATGACATCCTAAGTGCCCAAAGACCATCAAGTGACAAAACAAGGTTAGGATATAACAAAAAGAGTTATGCTGCTGCACTTATGAATCCAACCAAAACATGGGATAGACAGAAATCTAATCCTCGCTTACATGAGACAAATATGGTGCCTAGAATATCAATGACAAGCATGTATCAACATCTCTTTTTGGGTCATTGCTACTTATGTAATAATTTTGGACATAAAGCCCTGAATTGCAAAGCATATGGAAAGGTTCATTTTCATAAGAAGAATACATCTAACAATTATCCAAAAGAAAGAAGAGGAAACCATAACTCCTTTGCACCTCTACAAAGCTATGATATAGAATGTTACAAATGCAATAACCATGGACATATAGCTAGAGAATGCAAACTGATGACTCCTACAGAAAATAATACTGGAAAAATGTTTCAAGACAAAGAGCAGAGAAAGGCCTGGAAGAAAAATGAAATAGTAGAGAGGGCATAATCCATGATAGCTCGTGTGCAATAGAAAATAAAAATATATGGCATGTTGATAGTGGATGTTCAAAACACATGACATGAGATACAAACAAATTCATAATCCTAAGAAGAGATCAAAAGGGGAAAAGTCACTTTTGGAGACCATATGTCTTCTAAGATAGTTGGAAAAGGTACAGTTGCTATCATAAATAAAATCAGAGCTGAAAATATGTTGCTAGTAGAAGATTTAAAGCCTAATCTTTTCAGTGTGAGTCAAACATGTGATCAAGGCCACATCTGCATATTTGATTACGAGAAATGTGAAATCAGAAAGAAAAACTCAGGAAAAATTATTAGGATTGTTGTAAGGAATTCAAGTAATGTATACATCCTAGAAAATGAAGAGCAATGCCACATGAGTTTGATTGATGAAGGTTGGCTGTGGCATAGAAGGATGGGACACTTGAATTTTGACAATCTTATAAAGGTGAGTAAGAAGGAAGCTATAAGAGACTTGCCAAAGATTGTGAAGCCTCAAAATTCAATCTGTAAACATTGTCAACATGGGAAACAAACTAAAGCCAGCTTCAGAATCAAGGAATATACATCCTCACAGCCATTGAAAATAGTTCACACTGATCTCTGTGGACCAACAAGAACTAAAATCTTGCAAGGAGAACCTTATTTCATGTTGTTCATTGATGATTATACAAGGATGACTTGGGTGACATTCCTTAAAGAAAAATCATAAGCTTTTGAGAAGTTTAAAATTTTTAAAGCACTGGTTGAGAATGAGGCAAATCTGAAAATCAAATGTTTAAGGTCAGATAATGGAGGAGAGTTTACCTCAAACGAATTAAATGAGTTTTGTGAAACCCATGGGATTAAAAGACAATTTTCAGCTCCAAGAACTCCTCAGCAAAATGGCGTTGTGGAAAGAAAGAACAGGACAGTCCGAGAAGCAACCAGAACTATGCTTAATGAAGCAAAAATTTCAGATGCATATTGGAGAGAAGCAATATATACAACTGTTTATATACTCAATAAAGGACAACTCAGAGTAAATTATGACAATAATCCTTATGAGCTATGGTATGGAAGACCTGCCTCTGTCAAATATTTCAGAGTGTTTGGTAGTAAGTGCTACATAAAGAGGAATGAAGATGATCTTGGTAAGTTTGACTCCATAACCGATGAGGGAATATTTCTAGGATATTCATCCACCAAGAAAGCATATAGATGTTACAATCAAAGACTACACAAGATCATAGAAAGTGCAGATGTAAGAATAGATGAAATGAATCCAAGAAGAACTAGAACACAAGGTGATGAGATAGCAAATAATGATAAGGAGGAAAAATACTCACAAAGGAAAGATGATTCACAAGATGAAGAAGAAATTGAACATGAAGAAAAGGAAGATGGGGTATCTCAAGAAAATGACAAAAATATTCTCCAAGACCTGATACAAGAGCACCATCAAGAAGAATTCAAATAGATCATCCCGAAAGTCAAGTTATTGGTGACATAAATACTGGAATTAAAACAAGAAGAAGGTTAATATATGATCAAGAACAAACACTACTTTCACCAGTAGAGCCTAAAACATTTGTAGAAGCTAGCAAAAGTGATGATTGGATCAAAGCTATGAATGAGGAGCTGGAACAAATAGAGAAGAACCAAACCTAGGAAATTGTACCAAGACCTAAAGACAAGAATGCGATTGGGACCAAGTGGATCTTCAAGAACAATTTAAATGAATATGGTAAAGTAATATGAAACAAGGCCAGACTAGTATGCAAGGGATATGCTCAAGTGGAAGGTATTGACATTGAAGAAACATTTGCCCCTGTAGCAAGACTTGAAGCAATCAGGATATTCTTAGCTTTTGCAAGTTACAAAAATTTCAAAGTATATCAAATGGATGTTAAATCTGCATTTCTGAATGGAAATCTTGAAGAAGAAGTCTATATTGAGCAACCTGAAGGTTTTCTCTTATCAGAAAACCGGGATTATGTTTGCAAACTAAAAATGGCACTCTATGGTCTCAAATAAGCTCCAAGGGCATGGTTCTCAAGACTTGACAACTATTTGAAGCAACTGGGATACAAAAGAGGGGCCACTGATAGTAATCTCTACATAAAATTTGAAAATGAGAATATGATCATTGTTGTTATCTATGTTGATGACATCATATTTGGAAGTGATCTACAAGTCCTGAGTGTAAACTTTGCTTCAGATATGAAGAAAGAATTTGAAATGTCTTTGTTGGGAGAAATAACATTGTTCTTAGGATTACAAGTCACTCAATCAAACAAAGGTATCTTCATTTCTCAAACCAAGTACATTAAAGAGATGCTAAACAAATTTAAGATGGAAGACTCCAAGCCTGTTAGTACCCCCATGATCACTAGCTGTAAGTTAAGCAAAGATGATGAATCTTTGGAAGTGGATCATGCTATGTATACATATATGATAGGTAGTCTGCTATATGTGATAGCTACAAGACTAGATGTGATGCAAGCTGTAGGATTGGTTGCTAGATTCCAATCAACCCCCAAAGAAACACATGTAACAACAGTAAAAAGAATTCTCAAATATTTGAAAGGTACTATGGAGTATGGTTTATGGTACCCAAAAGGCCAATACTTCACTTTAAAAGCCTTCACTAATGCAGATTGGGAAGGAAGTGTTGATGACCAAAAGAGTACTCGTGGAGGAGCATTCTACTTAGGAGACTGTTTGGTATCATGGCTAAGCAAGAAACAACCCTCCATTGCACTATCTACAACAAAAGTTGAATTTATTGCTGCTGCATTATGTTGTACTCAAGTCATTTGGCTGAAGCAAACATTGGAAGACATACTTGTGAAGTATGAGCATCCCATAGTGATAAATTGTGACAATACCAGTGCCATGAACATATCAAAAAATCTTTTCATGCACTCTAAGACTAAGCACATTCCAATAAAATATCACTTTCTAAGAGATCAAGTGTCACAAAAGGTTGTCAAAATGGAATATATTGATACAAACTGAACAAATAGCTGATATCTTCACTAAGCCATTACCCAAAGAAGCTTTTGAGTATCTTAGACAAAAATTGGGAGTAATCTCCTTACAGTAGATAAAAAGAAGATAATGCCTTGTCAGGGGGAGACATGTTGACAGGGGGAGTTGTCAAAAGGGGGCCTTTGTCATTGTTGTCAAAGGGGGAGACTATCTTTGGTGTTGCCATCAATGCCAAAGGGGGATAATGTTGAAATATGTGTTGGCATTGATGTTAAAGAATGATCGAAAGTTTTGATTAATTAATTAATTAAAAATCAGTAATAAACATAGATTTAAATTAGAAGTTAATAAACAAAGATTTGGAAATGCATGAATTGGAAAGACACAGAATGGAGAGGTGCGACCTGAAATATAAGAGGTATTTAAATGAAGTTTTGAATTAGAAGAAAGTGTCGCAAAAGTGCAGATTGCAATAGTAGTAAGAAAATAAGAGACCAACTTGGGTTGGCAGGTATGGGTGGAGTCATTTATGACTCTAAGGGGAACAAACAGAAGGAGTATGTATGGGGAATAGGGAGAAAATGGAATAATGGAGTGGAATGGTTGGCCTTAATTAAAGGTCTGGAATTAGTAAGGGACACCGACATTGAGGAATTGGTGGTTATTGGTGATTCGCTAATAGTGATCAGAGAAGCAAGGAACCTTATGAAGAATCGCAAGAATCTGGCCACAAAGATGCATTACCTATTGAAGTGCTTGGTTAAGGAATTCAAAGGTATCAATTTTCTTCACACGCTGAGATCCTTCAATCATCAAGCGGATATCATGGCTAATAAATGATCAAGTTTGAACTATGGAACCCTGGTGCGTGATCATCAGACCTATGAAAGACATTGGATCCCTTAAACAAGTCTTTGATGTTGATAGAAATTTTGGAACTAGAAGTCTTTGGAGCAAGGAGGAAGAAGCCCTCCTCGATGATGTTTTCCCACACCGTCTTGTGAATTGTAATGTTCCTATGAATTTAAACTTTGGCTGACGAGTATTCATGGATCCTCATTTCGAAACATTCCCTTGGGTCTCCTCCCACGCCACGTTAATTGTGTACAAACATGTTTTACGGAGGCAGTTTGTTTCCATGCGGAGTATCCATACGACGAATATGCAGGACGGGGCTAGTATAACTATTGTCATGTGGGGAGAAAATCACATCAATCTAGATTTTAATTCTGTGTGGAGTTTGAAGACGAGACAGAGTGTCTGTGCTATGGATGAGCTTAATGTTCAAGCTTGGGACTATGCTTCGGCTCCTTCCCGGTGTCTGCGGTGCAAGAAATCAGTTTGGAAATGCGAGAGGCTATCAAACATGGCGGAATCAAAGACTTATCTAGGATGGATGGCAACCAGGAGATTGATAAAGAACTTCTGGTAAGATCCCACGCTCATGCTCCTCGTCAATTCGATTTCCTGGGACTGGAGAGAAAGTGGGTCAATCCAATGATGAAGAATGAGCATGGAAGCACAGGTTTCTCTCAACTGCCTGAAAGAAACTCCAATTCGGTTGAAGTCGTTAGCTATCTTAAGGGCATGGAAGATCAAATTCGCCTGCTCCATAGTGAGAACCAGGATTTGAAAAGCGTTATCACCCACCTTTTCTCTTTGGCTCAAGCCACGCATTCGGAGGTAAGAAATTGGAGCAGTCAAGGGAAAGTAAAGGCTGAAAGTTTGGAGGACCTCAATGACACGATATATGTTGTCAATATGAACTCTAAATTTGAAAAAATTAGCATAAACATTAAAAAGAAGTGGAAAGGAAATTGGATGCTCTCAAATCTGATGTGGGAAAGATGTACTTGGCTCAGCACTCTAGTAAAGACTCGGCGGTTGGAAGACTTGAAGACTCTCCGGATGGCACTCTTCTCAGCGAGCAAAATCTCCAGTTATAGTCTTTTGGATCCGATTCGAATTTTGTGTTTAGAAATGGGTCCTCTTGGAAGTAGTTTACTTGTTTTTTGTGCATTTGTAGAAGTTTAATTTTTTTGCTTTTGTGCGGACAATCTTTTATTGTTACAAGTCTTAGAGATGTCCGGAACAGGTTTTTTGCTGTTTCACTTTGTTAAAAAGAAGCTGCTCATTTTGGATTTTTTTTGGGAAGTCAGACACTCCATTATCCTTAGATATGTTCTGTTTCTGCCTCCTTCTGTTTGGTAAGTTTGTAAGGAGATACAGTATCCATAGATTAGGGAAGTTTCATGACAGTTTTAGAATAGTCAATGATGAACAAGGAGTTCTGGACATTGTTCTCATGTGGGAGCAATCCTTCCTCAGTTTTTTGTAACTTCTGCCTACTTTTTATACAATCAAAATCTCTTTAACCGTTTTTGTAAAAAGAAAAAAGAAAATAAGAGACCAAGAAGCATGAAGAATTTTTAGAGGCAGAATTGATGAATTAAGAAAAGATTGTGAAGTTATAAATATGAGGGAGGCAGGGTGGTGTTGGGGGCAAGTTGAAGCCTGTCAATGAGGTTGTATCCTCCTTCCAGTAGTACCTGGAAAACATGGGTGTTGTAGCATCCTTATCTGTTGGTGCAGATAGAAAACTGGGATGTTGATGCATCCTTTCTGTTGTAGCAGAAAAACAATTTTGTAGAAATCATTTTATTAATGAGTTTGATTTTGTGGTTTGCTCTTTGAGGTTTCCACGATAAAATTCTTTGTTGTTGCTTGTTTGATTCATAGCATATTTTGTTTTAAATACTAATTGTTTTAATAAAATAAAAAGAATGCAATATTGATTCACCCCCTCTCAGTATTGCTGGATAAACCAACACTAGTTAACTCATGAACCTACTTGCATACATGAGCTCATATAATCCTTCTCTAGTATTAAAATCTAATTAATTATAGTGCCATGATTCAAAAGGAATATAATCTATGTTCAATCCACTCCAAGTATATATATTGTCACCATAATAATCTTTTAATGGGGAGTGGAATGTTTACTTCATATTTATTCCCTTACCATCCATTCTATGTACCAACCTATATATAACTTTAGTCAATAATAATTTCTATGTTTCAATCTAGAAAGATGTAGAACATTTTTCGTAAATCATCACAAAGCTCGTGGGTATTTTTTTTTTAAAAGCGTAAAGATGTCCTCCTTCGGCTTAAGGAATTAATAATGATACCCAAATGATACTGCCAAATACAGTGTTTCCAAATGTCCGAGGTACATATGGAGATGTAAAAGACTTATCATTTCTTCATTGATGTAGTTAATTCCTATATAACTTGAAAACATAAATAAGATTATCCCATGGTCATTGAATCGATTTTATGGCATTCATAGTAATCAGCTTGATGTAGTTATAATAGGTAAGTAGCTAAAAATAAACAAGTAAAAATAGCAGCAAAGCTGCTTATACCTGCTATTTGAAAATAAAAAAATACTGCAACACAAAGTTACAAACAAGCAATATTACCAATTTACCAGCTCTATGGCTGTGGATTAGAAAAGACCAGCAAATCCACGAGTAGTGAGAAGGTGCACGGCTCTAAGAAAAGTGACTTCTGAGAAGAACCTGAAGATGAAATCTTAGAGTACAGTGAGAGTTACAAATATAACATATTTAGAGAGGCAGAGTTCCATATTTTTAACCCATTAAGAAATTGTAAACTCAGTATTGATGATTTCTGAATAAAAGTAAGTTTTCCCATCTTACAACTTCAAACCATAATATGTCAAATATGTATTATGGATGGTTGATTTTTTTAATTCATTTAATCATTTTTTATAAAATTTTATTTAATAATATTTATAAATGTTATATATATATATATATGTTATAAAAAATGTTTTTACATAAATAAATTATATTATTTAATATATTTTTAAATTAAAATTAAAATAAAATAACATTTATAATATAAAAATTATGAAAAATATTTTTAATTTACTTTTTTAAATACTATTTTTTTAATTTTAACTTTTATTTAATAAATCACTCTTTTTAATGAAATAGTGGAATCTTTTACATAATGTATCATGTCTTAATTTTTCTCACATAACCGTTTTTAAAAGTTTGCGGGGAAATAGTTAAAAAATAGTGGTCCCGACTCCCGATAAGGGGAAATATATAATTTGGTTGTCGTTTATGGTTGATGTGGACACGTATTTTGAAATATAAAACGAAAAGTATAAGATAGTATTGAATTTCTAGTTTCTTGGCATAATTGATTAATATTGTTATAATAACATATCAAAATTCAAATCAATTTTAAAATTTAAATTTAAAATAATAACCGTCAAAGATGACAACTTTATGTTTGTTTGACTAGTTGAAATTTAAAAAGATTACAACTACCGACAACCCTACTTCAAGGAAGCATCTCTCGTCCGTGCCTTCGAATCGGTACCGACCTATCCTCAAGTTGAAAATTGTTGTGTATGGCGTTGAAATCGAAGCTCTCGGTTCTTAGAATCTTTATGTTTTTTCTTAAATATAATACATTTTGGGCATAGTAATTTTTGTTATTGAATTTCGAGATGTTTTGAATCTCTCTTTCACTTAACACTTACGATTATTTCATAACATGTAATCGAAGCTTAAAAATAGAAGAGTATCCAGGGATGCAGTTATTTATGTCGGTTTATTTAATTTTGTCATATGTTATAATTTTTCCATACGTCCGCTATGCCATAGAGGTAGTCTAAGAGATTTTCCTAGCATTAAAAGGTCTATTTGTTGATGAAATTAGACTAGAAAACTTTGAGTATTACAGTGTCATAATTTTTTTTTTACAAACAAAATAAAAATAAATAAATAGTGATATAATATAATGGCTAGTTTCCCTTGCTTAGGAGACTCTAAGGCTAACACTATTTATAACCTAAAGAAATGATTAAGGAGAGTGCACGAACAAATGGAAATATTAAGGAGAGTGCACGAGCAAATAGATGGCATTAAACCAGAGAAATGGTTAATTGAGCAAAAATAATTTAGGAGAAAAAATTGGTAGATTTCAAATCTAAAACATAGGAGAACAACACTAGGATGGATAGAATGGTAGGGAAATGGACTTATTTTAAGTCAGTTACAAATCGTAATTATTTTTATATATTGATGTGTAACTCAGTTTTTGTTTTTGCACGGATCATTAAATATTTGGAAGTTGATAAAAGTTTCTTTTTGTCAAACCTTATGACGGATTATAATGCCACTGCCATATCATCAACGATCTTCTCGTGTAATTAAATAATGCATGTAGGTTTATTTAATTTTGCCATGTGAAATTTAACATTTCTCTTCATTTGGACAGGCCTACAATATATCTATCATGTTTTCTTTCTATAGATTTCGTAATCTTCAATTCATTAATGAAGCTGACCGTATATAAAAAAAAAGCCGCCAACTAACAATGGTGTTCTATCGACCACGTGGATATTTGGGAAATCATCAAAGCTGCTGTAACCACTAGAAAAGAATAAGATCTATTGCATCACCATCAAGTCAATTACAACCAAATCTTCTAAACTCAAGATCGCTCCCTTGTCATCAGTCTTGAAAAATAAAAACTAGATGAAAATGGGTTTTGAATGTGGAATAATACGAGGAGTTTCAAGATGGACACATTCAACAATTATCATGCTCAAAGATATTAGATCATGAAATTTACGTGAAAGAGTTTGACGGTCGTTGGATGACAGCTAGATAAAGGGAAGATCATTGAAGAAGACCATCGACAATAATACAGAATCACAGCGTAAATGTTGTAACTCATTGAGTGGAGATTGCGGTTACATCAGATCAAGCTCAAACTTATTCAAGTTTTTTGTTTCATGCAATGATTTCCATGTGTCTTAGTTTCATTCAAATATTGCTGCTATATTTTCAGAATTTGGGCAGAAGCTCAAACCAGAAGTAAAGATCCTTTCCAAGTAATAGTGCTTAAGAAAATTTGAGATATGAGTTGGTTTTTCTGAAGTTTAAAAACATCACAAACGAGTTGTAATAAGCCCAATGGCCACAAACTGTGGAATATAAGCCTCTTGTTTCATCTTCAGCAGAGGCGTAGCCACGCGCAGGATCGCGATTCACATCCTCATTTGATCGACAACTCTAATCATCGTTAAAACGTATAAAGCATATCTTTGATTTGAAGACCCACCTACTCCGAAACATTGAATGCGAGTTGATGATATTGAATGCGAATGTACAGTAAGCTGTTCTAATTCCACAGGCCCGTCCGCGCTCAAATGGTATAATAAGGCCCGTCCCCACTCAAATGGTATAATAGAATAAGTTGGACATAAGAAATTTAGTTTAATAACCAAATATCAAATCCCGTGAAATAACTCTCACTCCAACCTTCGAGGTGGTGGTGACGCGAAATTCGATTGACACAATACTATGGAGGACACGCAACCATCCAAAACCCCCGCTCCAGTTTTCGAGGTGCTTTTTCAAAAGTTTAAGTATAGAAAACATTGTAAATTTGAAAAATTAGCCATTACACAAGGAATAATAGGTGCAAAATGATTGCAATATGTCACACGGACATAACAAGCACGGATAATCCTGGAGACCATATCATACTTTATTTCATAGCAAATGGATCGGCATAGTAAGAGTCACATCACCAGAAACCTGAAGGTTACATTATGTGATCTTTGATTTTTATTAAAAAATTTCTAAAATTCTGACAAATAAATTTCATAACAAGGGAAATTAGTCATGTCATAGGTTTTATCCAATTAAAAATTATTAATATGTTATTTTAATAGTTTTTATCCAATAAAAAATTATTAATATAATATTTTAAAATTATTAAAAACTTTTTTTGATTATCAAATTATAAAAACGATAGAAAAAAAAATTTGAGAAAAAAAAAATAAATTGAAAATTGAAAAAAGTTTGAATCATAATTGATTGCTCTATACCTGCCTTGGCAGGTATAATAAATAAGTTATCAATTTGCGAAATAATTTGCAATCATGACACGAGCCTAACACATTATTACCGAAAATAATGTTTTCCTCTTGACATAGAAATACATGGAAATATAAAGGCAAAGATCATTTCTAATTCAATATGATTATAACATATGAAATTAGAACGAATGTGTAAGAAGATTATCCTATATTAAATACGTTGCATATCGTGCTGATTATATATTACTCTCTGATATAAATATAATATGAAAACTCAGCACATGCAGAAGTTTATCATTGACCTAAATAAAAACTTATAACATTCAGAATTCATTACTGATGCAATAAAACTAGAAACTTGCAGACGTTTATTATTAGTATAAATACAATAATTCTTGAAACAGTCGGAATTTATCATTGATATACTTACAACGACACCTCGAACATGCAAATTGCACTCATGCAAAATTTATCATTTTTATAAATACCATAGAACTGGTAACATGAATTTCATTTAAAATTCTTGAAACATATTGACTTTATCATACGCAATCAAAGGTTGAACAACCAGAATTTAGCATTGATATAATTACGGTAGAACTCGAGACATACCGACGTCTATCTCTAATCAATAAATTGAAAATGATGATATATAACCCAACACGTTGCTACTAGGGTAACGAGTTCGAGCTGTAAGTTACATCTCCTTCCAACGAGGATTGTATCCACCCAGTCACTAGGGTCAAATCCATACTGTATTTTGTCTCGGGTTTGTATAGTAATCCACCTATCGTCATCAGGGATACTATAGGATCTAGGCATATACTACTAATAAAAATGTCGGGTGATAATAGGTTCCCACCTAAGTTCGCAGTTAGTGATAAAATAATCTCGGCATAGTTCGTAAGATTTAAGAAAATGAAACAATATAGTTATGAATCCGGTGCCCTCAAGGCTTGACCGACTCTGATACCAAATGTATGGACCCCGATTTTCGGGTCCCTCCCAAAATCAATCTAAAACTTAGTAACTTAATATAAAACATTTTCGATCTTATTAATGATAGAAAACTAAAATACAATAAAAAATTGAACTTAGCAAATACAAATGGAACAATAAACCTGTCAATCGTACTTCGATCCCGATGTCGAAGGAGTCGTCATCGTCGTCAATCTGATCCAGCTTGTCTATTGCCGTCCGCATCTTCCGTTGGATTCCATAAGTAAAAGCTCGTTTAACCATAGGCGAAGCAATCGTTAGCTTCGCCACCCAATCGTAGGCTTAAGTAATCGGTCGCATAGCCACCCCCGAGCCTCGGGGTCATAAGAACATACCATCCTTGACCTTCCGATGGGATCTCCCAACCCCCGGATAGGCTATCAGCCAAACTCCAAGGAATCACAATCAATGAAAACTTCTATTACGAAGTCCATCCAGCACTAGGGAGAAAGAGAGAGACTCTCTTCTTCTCCTCCCCTTTCTTTTATAGCCCAAATCTTGCATGGCATGTGTCCTCTCATGCAAAAATAAATTTTAATTTAATAATTCCTTATTATTTATCCTCATGCAACAAGTGTCACTCTCACATCAGTGTGCACCTAAATCCCTTAATTATCTCTTTGTTGTCTCCCCAGTCAAATTTTCTAATCCCTAAATCAGTGGGTGTAGGTGGAGTGGTCTCTATATGAGTGTTATTCTAGTTTTGCTCCATAATTTATTAATTTGAATATTTATTTATAATTTTAATTTCATGCATATTCATTCTGACATAATGGGTACACATCTACCCCAATTTCCCCTTCTTCTGAAATTTCATAAATTAAAATGCTCTTTTATTTGATTTTCTAAAATTCTATATGCAACTTTTAACATGTATGCATTATTATTTTAAATGCGAGAAGGTGTGAGTAATAATTTTTCTGTCGTTGTCTAGGTACCTCTTCGATGGGTCCTTCCGAAAACCTCTTTTTCTTCATGTGGGGAGTGCTGTGTAGCGATCATGGAATCGTTACCCGCGATCTCTTGACTACACTTCCTTGGAGACTAAATGGCGGTTGAGGGATAAGGTCCTCCCTATCGCGCGCCCCTCAACACATCGTACGCGACTAAATCGTTGTGGCCTCGCCCATATGACACATGCTTCCCTGGGTGAGATGAAACGACTTCCGACCCGTGCGTGGAGTGCTAATTCAGGGTCGACAGTCCGTCGTCGTACCCCTAGGTATTTTTCCCGTTCTTATGACCCCTTTCTTGTTCTATCATGAGTCAGTCGGTAAACTGCCTTACCTATCACTGTACACATACTCAGAGCACACACATCAATAGTACTGCTAAAAAATCGTCATATCATAATTCATTTCATTCATTCGCTAATCATTAAGCAAACATAGATAATTGTCCATTCGATTCACATCATAATCACCTGCATAATTTCATTTCCATATTTTAGCATAAATACGACATTCATCATAAGGGTTCACATGTGCTAATCAATCAACAATATTGCATATTAAAGTCACAAGTATCCATAATCGTCATTAAATCAATCATTCATTAGAAACATATTCGTTTATCAAATACATCGCTAATCAGTCAACAATTTTATTCTAAATCAACATATATGTAGTCATTTATCTTGGTTTCTTTAGCTGGGTCACTTACCAATAAGTGTCGTCAATATCGATAGTCATATTGAGGTTGAGGGGCATTAAAGGTATAGCAAGGTAGAATACTACTCCATACACACCTCAAGAGAATGGAGATGCATAAAGAATGAATAAGATGCTGGTGGAAAAGGCAAGGAGCATGCTTAGTAGTGCCAGTCTAGGACAAGAATTATGGGCATAAGCAGTGGAGATTGCATGTTACTTGCTAAATCGATAACCGACATCAACATTGGTTGACAAAAATCTACATCCTACATGGACTTATAAGAAACCTTCCATTAAACATGTGAAAGTTTTTGGTTGTGATGCTCATGTACATGTTCCAAAGGAAAAAAAATAGTAAATTGGATAAAAAAGCTGAAAATGTATCTTTATTGGTTATAAATATGGTGTGAAAGGTTTTAGGCTTTGGAATCCTGTAACTAAGAAGACTGTTTACAACTGAGATGTTGTTTTTAGAGAGGTCAAATATGTTCTTAAACAAGAAGTGACTCCAATGGAAAATGAACCATAGAAGTTGAATATTTAAATATTAGGGTTCCCGGCAAAAAAATGATTCTTTAAATTTGAAGGCTGTGTTTTATTGCTTCATTAGAATGTCCAAAATCCCATATGTGAATGCAATGTGTGTTTGATGTGTAGGTGAAGAGCTTCTCTAATGCAAAGTTCAAATAGGAAAAAATAATTTCTAGGTAATTTTTTTCTTCTTTCAAAATTGTTGAGGTGATATAACTAATATTTAAACTTTTATTTTCCTCAGAAAAAAAACATATTTACATTTCTAGTGACAAAAATAAATACATTCCTCAAGCGGTCATGTCTTTACAGTCACGAGGGATTGTGATTTGATAAAACATCTCATAAAAACAAAGGAGGTCTCCTTGAATCCTTCACTAAGGGTCCTTAATCCTTCTAGATACCATAAACCAAAATTCAAGCATAGATGGAAGTTTAGCCTCATTTTATTCATTTGAAAGTGACTGTTAGAAACTAATGTTCTATTACAGAAAAATTGAAATCATGCTAACTTTAAAAGAGAGAAGGGAAAATGAGGGATGATGCCACATCCCCACCAATGCATTCCTCCTCACACACCTATGATAGAGTCCCAACAAGAGTTGATTTCGAGGGATTGTATGCATCATTGTTGAATTATCTATATATATGCTTGAAGAAGATCTTGTCAAATATCCCCATTGCATATCTGGCATGCTGAACCAAATTGAGGATTGCGTTTTAAGCTTGAATAACACTCAACACTCTTTTGATTACTAATTATGAGTCCTCAAAAACTTGTAAAGACTTTATATTCTTTTCTTGAGCTGATTGGATGAGCCCCTTTTCCCTCTTTAGGGGTAAACCCTAGTGCAATTCCTTCTCGCTATAAGGCGATCTCAATTCCTGGTAATGGAATCTGTGAGGATGAGTTGATACATCTCTTCATGAGAAAAGAAGAGCCCTCCATGCAGGATTTATTTTTTGGTTCCTTAAGTATCCCGATAAATTGCAAGGGGTCTCCTTCACCTAGGTCTTCTGATTTTTGGACCTATCCTACTCTCAAAATCAGAGGTTAGAAGATATGGGGTTAAAAAATAGTAAACAAGATGAACCCGATATTGTTTCTCCTCTGACATTAGTGCAAGACAAAGATCCTCGGGCAATCATAAATCTAGCAGATAAGAGTCCTTATGGTGGGCTCCAGGGATTCATCAGTAATACCTGCTCTATTGCATCCTCTTCAAATGACATTCTACCTTCTAGGGAACCTCCTCTCGAGGAGGTTCAAACAATTAATCTTGATAATGCTAATGATAGTGATATTCAAAGTTCTCATGGATGTAATTCCTACATTAAAGGGACTGGGCCATCTCAGGATTGAAGGGAAGGGTGATATTATCATCTTCGGTTCTATGCAATGTCCCTTTCCCAAGGAAGTTTTCAATTCGTTGGTATAGGGTATGATAAGCCAAAAGATGTGGGGAATTCAAAGGTTGTTCACATATATACTTTAAAAATTGCACAAGACAAGTCTGGGAGAGAAGTTAATCAAGGCCGCTAGAGCCTTTTGAAATGGGTCCTTAGAGCACCAAAACCCTCTTTGGAGGGTTTAACATGGAAATTCTCTCATTAAACGTATGTGTCTTGGTGGGCCAAGCCAAACACACTACGCTTAGGTCCCTGGTTTCATGTTTGAAGAGAAGTGGTCAATTCTCTTCCAATATTTTTTTCTCGTTGGACTTTGTATTTATCGATGCTTTCAGGTTCTCCAGAGGTTTGGTTAGAGGTTGGAGCTCCTCTATTGAGCTAATAAAATCTTATGCTATTGTTTTAGGTCTTTGTACAATGGTGCATTGCAAATAACTTGGTAAGACTCTTCAGATATTGAATGGATACAGGCCATATGTTGAACGTGAGCCTTTTTTGGATTCATTGTTGAAGAACAAATGGATCATTCTAGAGCAATTGATACTTGGTGGTTATTTAAATCTAACTTTGGATAGGGCATAAATATAGGGCATGGAATCTCAAGCAGTCTGGTTTCAAACTACTTCATTAACAAATTTGAAGATATGGGGCTTATCAATATTGAACCTCTGGTTATTAAACCCACAGGGGTTAACAATAGAGTGGGTATAATCTCATTGCTAAGTGACTGTATTGTTTCCTTACTCACTCTTCTCTTATGGATTCAATTGGAAATATCTGCTCCTAGGTTGAACAACCATAAAATATGATCATTTCCTGTTTGTTTTGGAATTGAGCAATGGGGGAAGAAAACCAAATGCCCCATTCAAGTACAACCATATGTGGGTGTTGGAGGATGATTTTAAAAAATTGGCTTGTGAGTGCTGTTGTAGTGTTGATCAAGACCAAGAAGAGTCAATACGTTATTAGTTCATAAATTCTTTCAAGGTTGTGAAGGAACAAGCTATAAAATGGGCGCATGAGCATTTGAATAATAGGGATTGAGAACTAAATGATATTGAAGGTACGTTGACAGATCCGTATAAGTTATACAATGAGGACTCAATTCCCATGGAATCCATCTCGTCTATAAAGGAAGAACAAAAATGGACAAACAAACTTCTTTTGGATAGAGATAATGACTAGAGATTGAAGAGTCACGTCACTTGGCTTGCGCCAGGAGATCAAAATACTAGGTCTTTTCCCCAATATGAAAACTTCCACAAAAAATCCAATTCAATCTAGGTTATAAGGAATGCAAAAAGAATTAGAGCCTCTAGTTTTTAGGAATTATCAGACCTCACAGTCTCTCACTTTTCTGAACTTCTCAAAGAGCCTACCCATACTCAAATGGATAACATCCTTAAAGTTATCTCTTATAATCCCATAATGATTGAGGAAGAGGAAAATGCGAATATGTTCAAAGAAATCTCAAGTGAAGAATTCATGAATGTTATGACAAATTTTCAGAAGGAAAGGAGCCTAGGACAATATGGATGCTTGATTAATCCATAAACTGTTGTGGATATTCCACTGGATCAGTTCGTCACAACATATCTTACAACTTAGTTTATTATGTTAATTTAATTCCATAAACTACTAAATATAATGGAACTTAAAGAGAAAACTAGAGCAAATAAGTGCACATCCCACACAATAACATAAGATATACCATAGGAAAACCCACTATGGGGAAAAACCCAGCAAAAAATGAGGACTATGCCTTGCTCTTCATATCAAAATGCAAATACAAAGGAAATGGTACTCTCTATGGAGTTACATATGACTCTACGGCCAAAATGGAAACTACAATATATCTTATCTCCTCCATTATGCTCTAGTATGTTCCCCCGTTCTATTTGCTTATCTATGGAACAATAAAATACATCAAAAGAATGGAAACCCCCTTATTCTCCTAGTGACCTGATATTTAACATAGCCCGATAACCATCTAGGGTTACTTTCAGTTTTTTTTTGTATGCCTCAACTCTATATTAGGGTTAGGGTTTTGGTCCTTCTAGAATGTTCTTGAAGGTCCACACGTGACTAACTCCACATGTGTGGAAAATGAGAGCTGATGTGGAATCCACTCGGTACCATGGTGGTCAGTTGGATAGGTCAACTTGCGTCATGCATAACTTATTCATACGAACTCCGTTTGAGGCGATTTTTGGACCGTTGGAAAGGTATCGGTGTGTATAATATAACATGTTGGTATTAATTATTGCTTGAGTAAAATAAAGGTGTCATTTAATCCCTTAAAATGAACATGAAAATTTTCAGACAATTTTCGACCCCAAATTTGAAAAGTGAGACCTGCCCCTAAAATGAGCCCTACAAGCCAACTCATCCAATCTTTTGACCCCGAAAGATCCGAATAGGTGAAAAATTATATATTGATCCATTTTGGATCACAGCTCCCCATTTTGTGAGGCTTTTGGTCCCCAAAATCCTTTACTGAAGGAGGTGAGGAAATTTTTCCTCTACCTTTTCCTTGGAGTACCATTTAGACATGCTTGGAAGTTGTCCTTTCAACCCCACCTACAAGAGTTCATACTGTCCTTGTTTGGTAGTTCTGGACTTCTTCCGCAACACCGTGTCTTCTTCTAACTCTACCCGAGCCTCTGCTTCTAAGTCCTCTACAGAAGGTATGACCTGCTTAGGTTCCTAATCCAACATGGAAGGTTCAAAGAGTTTAAGATTTTCCACATTCACTACAAAGTATATGCACATGTATGGGGGTAGAATGAGTTGGTAGGCATTATCTACCACCTTCTCCAATACCTAAAAAGGGCCATACCTGAGAGCCTTGATATTCTTACCAGGACCCTATAGTATTTCCTTGTTCAAGTGTAACCATACTCTGCCTCCCACCTTAAATATTTTCTCAACCCTTTGTTGGTCATGTATTGCCTTCTGCTTTTCATGTGCCTTCTTCAATGCCTCCTATACTTGTAAATGGATCTACTTAATATTATCAATGAACTTTTCAACTCTTGCTGCTTCACCTGTGGTGTCTTCCGTCATTACCCCTCATTGTCCATAAACAACATCTAGAGGTGAAGGTGGCAAGTATCCAAAACAAGTTTCAAATGGGGACTTCCCAATGGAAGTGTGGATTGCTCTGTTATAAGAGTGCCAGATAGTGCTGGATGTAGATCACATTTTCATCCCAAGCCTTCAGATGCTTCTAATTGTAACCCCTCAAAAGCTGTACCAAATTCCTGTTGACTATTTATGTCTTTCCATCTGTCTGTGGATGGAATGTTGTAGACCTCTTAAACTTAGTGTCTATATTTTACCAAAGTGTATTCCAAAATGTACTAATAAATCTGGTATATCTATTTGAGGTGATGCTACTTGGTATCCCAAAGTGCACCCAAACCTGTTCAAAGAACATGTTTTCTACTTCTTGTCCTTTGATGGTCTTTTTACAAGGCATAAGAATGCACATATTGCCGAATCTGTCAACTACCACAAATAAATAGTCATGTCCCTTCTTAGTGGTTGGAATACCCTCCACAAAATCCATGGAGATGCTCTCCTATGGTCTCATAGGAACATATAAGGGATGCTATAGGCCTTTCTTCCTATTGTTGGGTTTGCTTATACAAAAAAGTATGCATTCTATGATAAACCAAGCTACATCTTCTTGCATTCTAGGCTAGTAAACATACCTCTATAAGTTTGCAACTGTCTTCCCCACACCAAAATTACCTGCAATTTTGGATGTGCGTGCCTCTTTGATAACTTGCAATCTTTGGCCTTTAGGAACATAGAGCTTGTCTAACTTGTAGAAACTTATCCTGGAGATGATAGTCAGCTTTGATGTCATTTTCTTATACTTGGAATTGGCCTTGTAGTTGTTGAAATACCTCCTTGAAGTCCTCATATTCTATGTATTCCTCCTTGTATGCATCATGGGTAAACGGTTCCATGTGCATAAGAGCCCCCAAAGTTGTAATCTTGGTTGTAGGTGGCCTTGAGAGCATGCCTGCTAGCTTGTTTGTACTACCCTTATTATACTTGATGATTAGATATAATTGTTGTAAGAAACCCATCCACTTATAATGTCTAGTTTGTTGTAGCTTACTCTGGGCCTGCAAATACTATAGTGGCTGGTGATCAATGTGAGTGATGGTTTCCTTTCCTATCAAATATTGCTTCTAATTCTTAATAGATTGAACCAAGGCATAGAGTTCCTTATCGTAGGTAGGGTAGTTTAGGGCTCCCCCATGAAACGTTTTAGAATGATAACATATTGGCCTTCCTCCTTGCATCAGAATTGCTCCCATGGCATACCCACTTGCATCTGTCTTCAATTAAAAAAGCTTCTGCAAATTAGTAAATGCAAGAACTGTTTCCCGACTAATCTTTCACTGGAGCTCTTTAAAGGCTTTTTGTTGATCCTTCCCCCACTGGAACCCCTTTCTATTGGCCCTTATGACATGGAGGGGTGCAGTCACAGTCGAAAAGGAAGCTATGAAATTCCAAAGGTATTGTGTCTCACCCAAAAAGATCCTAACTTTAATGACATTTGTAGGGGTAGGCCACTTAGTGATTCCCCCCATCTTTGCAGGATCGATCTTGAGTTCTCCTCCACCAATCACATATCCCAAATACACCAAGCACTCCTGGGTGAACTCACATTTATTCAAATTAGCCAACAACTGGTGCTTTTTCAGAGTCTCCAACACCTGTTTGAGATGCAATATTTACTCTTCCCAAGTATCACTATAAACCAATATGTCATTTAGATATACTATAACAAACGAATCTAAGAAAGGGCATAATACGTCATTCATCAAACAAATAAATGTAGTTGGTGCATTGAATAAACCAAATAGCATTACTAACCATTAATATAGACCTTGCATAGCCTTGAAGGCAATATTCCAGGTGTCTTCTTCCTTCACTCGCACTTGGTGGTATCTCGATTTGAGATCCAACTTGGTGAAGTACTTGGCATGCTGCAATTGGTCCAACAAATCATTGATCCTAGGTAGAGGGTACCAGTTCTTGAGTGTGATCTTGTTCAAGGATTTGTAGTTGATGCACCTCCTCCAAGTCCCATCCTTCTTGGGTGCTATGATGATAAGTGACCCACAAGGTGAGGTGATTGGTCGGATCACACCCTTCTACCACAACTGTTGCAACTGCTTCTTCACTTCATCTGCCTATATGATAGACTGTCTATATAGTTTGATGTTTACCAATGGAGAATTCGACAATAATTTTATCTTGTGCTCCACCTCCCTCTTAGGAAGTAGCCCCTTAGGATCCTGGAACACTTCTCTATATGCTTGCACAATGCTCTCCAACTGTTGTTTTTTCTCTTTGGTACATCCTTCTAGGTGCCTTCACTTTAATGATTCACCTTCTTACTGATTTTGTCTTAAGAAAAGCGATACAAACTTTCTACTTGAACTGACCAACTTTTTTCGCTTGGTTGGCACTTACCAAAGAGATCTTTGATTTACCTTTGTGTGCGTTAATGATGAAGGATTTCCCATCCTTGATCAAGCAATAATTGTTGGCTCTCCTCATGCATATCACATCCCTCATATACATGTAGGGTATTTTGAACACTACACCACAAACATCCAGGGGTACTACGTCTACCTCCACTTCATCAACCTAATCTGCACTTATGGCAAACTTGATCTTACACTATTTCATGAATCTGAGCTCTACATCCTTATTTACCCATCCCAATGGGTATGTATTGGGATGATCATGTACTTCCAATTCAAGCTTACGTACCAGATCCTCTGCTATGAGGTTTTCTTATGAACCAAAATCAAATAGAGCATCAAACTTGGTCTTCTTGATCTGGATCTTGATGTGGAATAACTTCATCATCTCTTTCTCTTCCTTAGGGTGTAGGATACTTAGATTCACCTCCTTCCGTAACATGGTACAAATAATATTCTCATCCACATATGAGCTTCTTTATAACTCCTTACTTGACTCTGTGGCTAGAAGGTTCTTCTTCTTGGCATCCTTCTTGTAGTTCTTGGGGTTTAACTCTGGATGTAGCTTCCAACACTTTTATTCAATGTGAGCATCGATATCACAATGATTATAGTGGTTTTTTGGATCCTTAAACTAATGTGCCATGGTTGTAGTCTTCTTATCCTTTCCCTTCCACTTCTTCTTACCCTCCTTGGCAGCATTTGACTCTCTTTCTGTTTTGAACCACTTGGTTTCCCTTTCTTTTGTCCTACGCTTTCCAGGTATTTTGCTTGTACACATGCTTCATCAATTGAATTGGGCCTGGAGATCATCACATGACTTTGTATGTGACTATGTAACCCCCTATATACTTGAGGAGTACATTTGGGTTCTTGGGTGAGATACCGAGCATGATAACCATCTTCCTCAACTCGGTGGTGTATTCTTGCACACTTTGCCCTTGCCTTTTCCTAAAGTAATGTCAACTGATCCACTGGTGCTCTGCATATCCGATAGGGTAGAACTAGAAATTGATGAGGGTTTTAAAGTCCCCCCACTTAGTTACTGGTGCATCACCGTCCAACCTAAGTGCTTTCATGTGGCTTTCCCTGTTGGGAAAATGAGATCTTTTGAACTTCAACTGTTTGATGGATGCTAAAATAAACATCCAACTGTTGCAAACAATGATTGAGTTTTAAAGATTCGATCTCACCTTGTTACGACTTGATGTCGACTTTCGCTTCCATCTTGAAGAGAGACTAGGAAGGAATATTGGTACTAGAACTTAACTTCCCTCTCTTTGGCTCTTTTTTCGGCTCCTTTTTTGGATCGCTTTTATCTTTTGATTTTCCCTTAGATATGAAATCTGAGTTAGAGCCTCCAATATTCTTGAAAGGTCTAAAATTGCTCTCTAGATCTACCACGAGGATTAATATGTTGCGTGAGATATCGACAACTTGTATTTCCAGTTTTGAAAATCGTTGCTCATGATCATTCGTTGCTCCTGAACAAACTTGTTCACCATGGCTAGTATTCGAAGACCTTCTTTTTCACCAACTACTCGATCCTACGCTTATCCACAAAAAACAAAGGAAAAATTGGTCAGATACCAATATGATCCGTAATCTGCCATGGATATTCCATTGGATCAGTTCATCATAACAGATCTTACAACTTAGTTCATCGTATTAATTTAATTCCATAAATTATTGAATATATTGGAACTGGAAGAGAAAACTAGATCAAATAAGTACACATTCCACTAATACAATATATACCCTGGGAAAACTCACTATTGGGAAAAACCCAACGACAAATGAAGACCATGCCTCACTCTTCATATCAAAATGCAAATACAAAAGAAATGGTATTCTATATGGAGTTACCTATGACTCTGCGGCCACAATGGCTACTACAGGATCTCCTATATTCTATGTTCTGCTCTAATATCCACCACCGCATTGTTTGCTCAACTATGGAACAATACAATACATCAAAAGAATAGAACCCCCTTTTTTCCCTAATGGTTTGATATTTAACATAGCTCGATAGCCGTCTAGGGTTACTTTTAGTTTTTTTTTCCCTTTCCTAAACTCCTGATTAGGGTTATGGTTTTGGTACTTCTATAATGTTCTTGAAGGTCCACACATGACTAGATCCACATGTGTGAAAAATGAGAGCTGATGTGAAATCCACTTGGTACCATGGTGGTCAACTATATAGGTCAACTTGCGAGATGCGTAACTTCTTTATACAGACTCTGTTTGAGGCAATTTTTGGACCATTGGAAAGGTCTCAAAATGGCCTCGAAAATTTTTAGATGATTTTTGACCCCAAATATGAAAAGTGAGACTTGCCCCTAAAATGGGCCCTACAAGCCATTTCATCAAATCTTCTGACCCAGAAAGATCCTAATAGGTGAAAAATTATATATTGATCCATTTAGGACCATTGATTGAGTTCTTTCTTTACTTTTATGATTTAATTGGAGCAGACCTTCTTCAATTGGTCAAATAGGTTCATCTAAAAAGCAAGATCCTGAAATTTTTAAATGCTACATTTTTGCGCTAATCCCATAAGTGGATAGGCCAGAAACATTTGGTGACTTTAGGCACATTGCCTTATGCAATTGCACGTATAAGATTGTATATGAAATTTTGGCTATGGGAATCAAACCACTCTTTTCCAGGTATATAGCTCCAGAACATTTCGTGTTTCCTGAAGGGCCCCTCATTCATGAGGTCATAAGGTCAGCTGAGGAGGAAATTCAATCCATGAAGGTTCACTCTATTCCATCATTCTTACTCAAATTGTATCTATCAAAAGCTTATGACCATGTCTCATGTACATTTTTAATACTTCTACTACTTCATTTTGGATTCTCTCTTGATACGGTAAAATGGATCTTATGTTGTGTTTATTCTGCTAGTTTTTGTCTTAATAAATGGCTCAGCCTCTGGTTTTTTCCAATCCTCTCAATGTTTGAGACATTGACATACACTATCACCCTATATATTCTTGTTAATCAATAAAGGACCCGGTCGATTAATCCACAAGGACAAGAGTCAAGGGATTCTCTCAGGTGTTAAGATTGTTGGTCCTATTGCTATTACCCATCTCTTGTTCGTAGATGACATAATTCATTTTGGGTTGGGATTTGTTGAAGAAGGGAATGTTATGCCTAGGATTCTAAATATTTTGTCCTCAACAGCCAAAATGGTAATTAATCTAGAAAAAACATCCTTAGAATTAAAAATATTTTCTTCCTCTCTTATTCAATCCTTTTATGTTCCTCTTCCATATTTAGTTTTTCCTCTGCTTCTTTAGTAGTTTTCAACATATATTTCTCTTATTTTTTCCCTGACAACTTGAAGTCTGCCTTGCTCTTCTTTTAGTTTATTTTCTTAAATGGATTTCTTTTCTTACTCTTGTTGTTGTTGTTGTTTCTTTTTTTTGTACTAGGGGAATCAACAACTAGGGATTGGGCTGGTAATCGCATGACACGGTGTCCAGGGATCCAATACCACTACCACTATACCCCTAGGTTCACCACAACATCCCACAAGCATGTTGCACAGGTAATCTTGGGTGATTTGAACTCGAGACATCCATTTACAACATGTCCTTCATATAAAGCGAATCGTTGTTTGAGCTACACCCCTGCGAGGTTCTTACTCTTGTTTTTATTGTAGTGTTATTTTTTCTTTAAACCTATAGTCTTTCTCTTGCTCTGGATGTTGTTTCAATTGTCTTTATTCATCATATTTATTCCCTTGTTCCTTAAATTTTTTAGTCCTCTCCTCATGGATCTCAATTTTTTTTCTAGTCAATACTTCATCCCAATATTCTATATTTTCCAATTGTTTTTCATTGTCCCATTCTTCATGAGCATATGGAAAAATTAAACTAACCTATCTGCAATGTCTAGCCAGTAACCCATATGGATTGTGTCTTTTGAACTGTCCTTGGGGGGGACATGTATTCTAGCATAAACTGAGCTTGTTCTTTAGTTGTTTTGGAATTACACATGCCAAAATGTCCAATATAGAGCTGGTAAGGAATTACAAGTGTTTCCTTTTATTTCTTCAATGCAGCATTGACTCCAAGTAGAGTGGACTAGTATGCACTTTCTAATATGAGAAGTCTACTGGGAACATAATTAAGAAAATATGAGGGGGGATACCACTCCATAGATTCTTATGAAAGTATAATCTTCCTCCAAATACCAATTTCCAATACTTCACAACATAATTTTGGTTGCAGGTGTTATCCTTGGAAACTCCTCATTAAAGAATACTTGATATAGAGGTGTGAAAAAGTAATCACAAATCAAGGCATAGTTCTCTTATACTTATTCTCCCATAGAATTTGACAATATACATGAACTTGGCTATAGGACAGATTCCAAATCCATCCCAATTGGGGAAAATGTTGATTAGCACACAAGAGTTCCAAGAGGTAACATGACATATTAAAAGTTGGGAATTAACCTTCAACATTCTCCTTTTGTGCTCTCTCCATAGCTCTTTGTAAGGCCAAATATAATATACCAACCCAATTGAAAATTTCGGGCCTAGTGATGAAACAATAGTATGAACAAGTGGAACCCAAGCATCCTTGAAAAGGGTATAATTAGGTTGTCCATATGGTATATACATTCTAGCCATAGCATAAACATAGGGAGTTCTGAGATGATTTATTAGATATATGCCATCATTCCTTGACTGAAATTTTTTCCCTTCAATCCACCAATTAGTTGTTGGCTGCCAACAACCACCCCTTTAGTCCCTAAGGGTTCCAAATATGAATTTTTAACTCAAAGATTGGAATATGCTATAATCTAGCTTGGTTTATGAATGGTTTGACTGCATTTTATACTCTTATTTGGCAAACATGCATTATGCTAAATTTCTAGAGTGCCTTCAAAATATATGGTTCTGAAGGTACTCTGATTATAAATTGTTTGCATAAGGATGATGATATGCTGGTTGCAAAGATTATGTTATTGCTTGGTGATTTATGCAAATATTCATCCTTTCATAAGTCACAATATTTCATGGATTGGTCATCAATTCTAACAGGGATTTTATAGCTACTAAAATTTTCAGTTTATGTCTTGGTTCAGGTCAATGAATGAATGATACATTGAATCTCACACAAAGTATTGTGAAATTAACTTATTTCTTTTATTATTTATTTTATCAAGACCATTCATTAAAATATTTTTAGTATCTCTTAAAATCATAAATTGTTTTAATTTTATAGTGGTTGGGTGCATTCAATTTAAGATGGAATGAGATGGTCAAAATTGTTTTATCATGCGTAGTGGTGTATAAGAGTATTTTCATTTTTGTTAGTTATTCCTACACCTCGATTTCATTCTCGAATTATATTTTTAATATATTTTATATGACCTCTTGATCCTTTAGCTAAGTACCCTAAAGACCTATCAGTCATCTACATTGTGAAACACATGATCAAATTTACTCTGTTCAATAATAAAACCATGGATCATATTTGA
The DNA here is from genome assembly GCA_027924585.1 of Larix kaempferi. Taxonomy (NCBI): domain Eukaryota; kingdom Viridiplantae; phylum Streptophyta; class Pinopsida; order Pinales; family Pinaceae; genus Larix; species Larix kaempferi. The sequence goes on along the minus strand of BSBM01000322.1, from coordinate 11,195,577 downwards.
TTCTATGTATTACACCCTGCAAATTATCTTTTAACATTTAACCACCACCTATGTACTTGATTTTTAACATTTTTAGTTTCATAACGACTCACGATGGTGTTCAATATTTGATTTAAATGGTTTTCATAAACTGAAATGACCCTCAGACCTGCAAACCTTACAATGCAATCATTGACTTGTAATTTTCTGGAGGGTTCTTTGCATTTGGATATTATGAAGATCAATGTGTTTGAAACCAGTTTTCGAGTCTGCCCTCAGAGGTCAAAATTAGAAACATATACTCTCCTCTGCTATGTTTATAGTATGGTTCTTCACTCCCCTTACAAGCCCTCATTTTTTATCTATGGATCCTATGTCACGCTTTGAGATGTGCAGGGTTGAGTATATTGAAAATTTATGAGGAGTGTAAAGAGATATTTAGAAAGATTTGTTGCATGCCCTTTCTGGAGAAATTTAATGGCTTCAATATGGAGGTTACAAAAGCTTTTTCTATGTCTTTCAATGGAGAATAGGGTTGGCGATATTGAGCTACATATTTTAGAAGAATTTATAGCCCATGCTAAACAACTCCCTTTGGACGGTGAAAGATGGTTCAAAGGTGGACGTATTCATAGCAAGTTGTGGAATCAATTCCCGGTGAAACCTAGCCAAGAAATTGTTGCTACATTTGGTGTTCTTATTCGACTAGTAAAGAAATCTTGGAGAAATATGGTCGAATTGATAATCAAGTACATAACCTGTGATGGTCGTTTTTCTACTGTGCATTTCTATCACTTCAGGATCTTGCTAGAATTTAAAGGTCAATCCTTAAATCTCCCTTACTATTTTTTGAATAGCCTTAAAAATATGGTTGTTATAGTCCAAAAAAATATAAGAGATGTGAAATTACAGTCCAAAAATAAAATGCATACTGAAATTACACAGCGGAATTAAAAACATATTAACACACACACAGACTGGAATGCATCAGCATATCTATCCTAAGCAGATGATGAATCAACATACAGAGAATCAATCCCATTCTCATGCTATGCACAAACTTCATATCAACCATATTAAGATAATCATTTCATTAACATGAATAATAAACATTCAGGACAGAGCATAGAATGATCATAATTTAAACCACAGAGAATACTTATCTTTAAGATGAAATTGTCCAACAACTGGCTATGTGAGAGCAACGTTCCACCCAACCATAGGTCTCTATCCAGCCTGTATTCTTTTAGCTGAGAGACCACCCCCGAGCTGGGATGTGTATCCACTAAGGAGGAACTGGACAGGCTCACTCACAACCATGATCTCACACATACAGTCATGTTAAGCCAACACACAATTGGGTTTATCAAGCATGCAAGAGACAAATGAGGAGGATGCTAAGCCAGTGAGCTCAACCACAGAGCTATAGACATATCAAGCTAAATTCGGGCAATCCAATCCTCTGTTCAAACATTCACACATGGATTTTCACAATTCGGTGACCAAATAACTCAATCCCGTAATTGGATTTTTGGGCTATAAAAACTGGGGTTTCCAATGGATTTCAGGGTATCTAATACTCTCAATTTCACCCCAAGGTTCATATCTATGTATCCCCCATTGGATTTCACTTTCAATACCAAATTCTGGGCGTTTATGGCACTTCAAAACGTGGGTTCTTGCAAAGTTGCGATTTCTAGTTTTTCTCACTGTTGGGCATGTGTAATGGATGAAAACTGAAGCTTGGATGTTCAACCATGGAATGGGAATGAAGAAAAATGAATTCCTATGAGGTAGAGTGACTTGTGGGTCAAGGAAACATAGCCCATACCCTTCCATATGATTTTCTGGGCTGCCCATGCTCCATTGAAGCCATGGACTGATTCCTTCAATAACTCTCTTACACAGAATTAAATGTTAGCAAAGAAAGTCAAATGGGTTATCAAAATGACAGTTGGCAGCCTATGGTTCAATCCCACATCCCCCTTACCACTCCGCAGTGGATACACATGGCCCCTTCTCATTAGTTGCTTCCATAGCCAGTTTTGGTATTTTATTGCATGATGTTTATTTACATCATTTTTACAATGTTCCATGGCTAAATAGCACATGGGTAACATAATATCTAATACTTTCCTTTTTAAATAAAATTCGAGCATCCACTAGCGGGGCCTTGGCTTTGAGCTCCACGCTAGGAAACATACATCACATGTATACAATATTTACATTAAAAGCTAATATATCCTAAGGGTCAAAACGGGGTATTACAATCCCCTCCCCCTTAGAATAACGTCATCCTCGGTGTTCCAATACTTAGGAATACATATACAATTTACACGTCCAAAATTTTCAAAATTTTGCAGATCTACTCTGCATTCTATCCTTTACTTTGAACTTTCAGGAGCAAGTCCTTTGGCTTCCACAGTCTGCTCCTGTTGGTTCTGATCTTCCAGCTCATCCACAAGTCTGAAAAATTTATGGTTGCTACCCTCTTGATGTTCCTTTGTTGGGCAGTTGCGGAGGCAATGATTTCCTGCACATTTCCAACATTTCACTAGCTTCTTTGCCTTTTCCTGCTCAATTTCGTTTGAGTCTTCCCACCTGGAACGTTTCTTAGTGGAGTGATTGGATGAATGCCTCTTCATTGATCCAATGTCCTTTCCTCGGTTGATTGTTTCCAGAATTATTTTTACCTGTCTTTGTAGACAGAGAGAGTCATGCAAAACTTTATGGTTCATCTCATTCTACTTCTTTTGTAGCTTGAGCAGTTCTCCAATATTTTCTTAGGCCTTGGAAATTGTTTGAAAAATATTTTCAGCCAAATCCATTAGCATTTGGTTTGTTTCCATGGTCAATGTACACAGTATCCCACTCTTTGCTCGCTAGTACCACTGTTTTTTGTAACAGCTGTAACCAATTAAATTCCACTTCTCACCTGTGAAATACATCATTGCAATTCTTTGTTAGGACAACATAACATAAACATTAAAATCAGTCAATTAATTGCCCAATTGACATGGGTAGTCCATGCTTTATCCATGAGAATTTCATACTTTTCATGCTTTCCCAACATACACATGAACACATTCATGTTGACATGGGTAGTCCATGCTTTATCCATGAGAATTTCATACTTTTCATGCTTTCCCAACATACACATGAACACATTCATGTTGACATGGGTAGTCCATGCTTTATCCATGAGAATTTCATACTTTTCATGCTTTCCCAACATACACATGAACACATTCATGTTCATCCTTTCTTAGGGAATTAACTACTTCAACATTCACAATTTATTTCAAGCAAATAAACACACTTTACTTTCAGCCATAACATGCATTCAACAATTTTCTGTTTTCTAAATGGATCAATAAAAAGGAAAGAGGAGAGTAAGAGTTTCCCCCTCTTAGTCTTGTTCCAATCTGGAGCCACACCATCCTTGTGGTTATATGATACTTAGCCTCTTTCACCTCAATGTGAATGCTTAACTTTCCCTTCCCCATGGTTTTTCCACAGAACCTTTGGCTGCTAGGACTCACACATGTCCACTAACACCATTTGTATCATTTATGCTCATACTGAGCTTTCTAGGATAGCCACATGTCCAAATGCATCCTTAGGATGCCTTCAAGACTTCGTGCTTCCTGCAATGACTCAGGTTTCCAACATAGAAACAATAACATATCAGCTTGGTTGTCATAACATTGTTCATGAAATTTTCATTATCCAAAATAATAAATGAATGAAAATGAAATACTTATCTGTATTGGACATTTTCCTCTCCGGTCCACAGGGTCCTGCTTTACTTTACAAGCCTCGGGATCACCTATGGAATTGTAAGTTGGCTAGCACGCAGGATACTCCACGCCATCCAAACAGTTAATGCCGAACCAACACTCTGGCTGGAAGGAAACTTCACCACGACCATTCCTAGGTCAACGCTCTACCATGGAGCCATAGGCATATAACATCCCTTCACCAAAACCTCCACAACACCCAAATAACCAATGCCAAACGAGTACACTGACGAGGTTTATTAGGCATACAACAACCCTTCATCAAAACCTCCACAACCTCCACAACATCCTTTCATACACATCAACCCTTCCACCACAACCCCTCACAACAACCTCTTTACTTTGTTTCCTTAGTGTGCAACACCAATTGCATATGTTCAGGATCACAACACAAGATAGATAAGCAAGCTCAACAGTATTGCTGCTCTAAAACTATAAACACATTTCATAACATTCACTATTCAACATTGAAACGCCGGGGATGTGTCCATTCCCTTAGGGTGTAGTCAATATTGACAATCCTGTCATAACCCGACATCAGAAAAGTGTGCACCCCTTTCCGATGTGAGCCATGTCGGCCTTACTCATACTCAAGCAGTCTGCCATAATGGAAATAAAATCAAAACATGCTCTGCATATTGACTCTAACAATTAGACATGCATATTCTTAGTTGGGGTCATAGAACACTTCTCCATTTGCAGATGTAGTCTTCTTCATTAATGAGGAATGGGGGCTCCCTTCTCTGAGTTGACAGTCCCTTGGTTTTCCATCCCAACTCCTTTTTACATTCCATATCCCACATATGTCTTACTGACATAATCTTTACCATATCACTCATATTGTTTACCAATCATGCAATGCAGATTGGACATTACCAAAATATCCAATGGCGTTTCACCCGAAACCCATTTCCAAGATATGGGATCCTTCCCATGAAGTTTGGCTCCTGCAGGCCATCACACATGGTCTTCTTACAGTGTGTCTTCCTGGCACACTTATCAAATAGCCAAACAGTCAACAACATTTAACAATAAAATTTAAATATGATTGTTCCATAACCAATCAATGGCATTAATAATTAAATTCAATATGAGTTTGCAATTATGTCTACCACAGAAATCGATTTGCTTAGTCATGAGGTTATCATCATATTGTTTGTCTCTTGTAAGTGGCATCACTTCTCCCATTATGGTCTTATGCCCGCTGCCATACATGAACATCTACTTACAACATGTCCTCCTGACACAATTTATATAATCCAAATAGTCATTAGTCATTTATTAGCAAAATTCCAAATCCGAGATTTACAATTCTTCTTTCTAACAGAACTTAGAGTTCTCAACCATGAGATTCTTTCTCATAAGCTCTAAATCAAAATTTTCAAATTTGTTTCCCTACATAAATTAGATTTGCAACCATGATATTATTCTCATAAACTTAAATCAGAATATTTTCAGATCTGTTTCCTGCATAAGTTAAATTTCACAACCATGAGAACATTCTCATAACCTTTGGCTTCTGCACATGGTAGATTTCGGTCTTTACTATGGTCTTATCCTCAATTTCCATACGCAAGACATTTCTACCTATAATATGAAACTTTCAATCAACCAAACATGTTGTGAGTATCTATGCGTATAATTTGTTCATTGCTACAACAGCCACTGAAGTGATCTCAGAATTATAACACTCAATAATTCAAACACTCAGTTGTTAACATTTTAAGTGCAATGAAATATATAGGCTTATGTTATATGAACCCTTATCACCATAAACCTACAAGACACCATCCCACCATCTATGAAATTAACTTAAGGCTTTTAAATGCTCATTAACTCATAGCCATATCATTTATACAACTCAGTCCTGCCAACAAAGCAATCTGGAAACCCATCAAACATGACTACCTTCATGCAATCCTTCCCCTGCATTCATAGTAGCTCATGAAATGATCTCAAAATTATCATTAATTCATGATTTCATCTATTGTTTAATTGTAATCAAACATATACATATATCACAATCATGCATGCACACAATGCATCTCATTAGGTGTAACTACACACATGCATGCACATTCACAACACTTACTCAAACTTTTCATATGCATTCACTCAATACACAACTACAATATTTGCAAAATATTTTAATGTGCATTTACTCAATGCACCCAATGCACTACAACATTGATCTAAGACATCTTGGTGCCTACACAGGTTTCTTATTATGGTAAGTTGGGCATTCTAGCTAGTGCTTCAACACCATACCTAGCCATATCCCAAATTCACTTGGTTAACTTATATGGGTGCCTTCCTTCTCCACCCAAACATCGCATCAGGGGTTTCCTCACTCCTTGGTTGTTGGCAAAGAGGTTTCACCCAAATTAACATCAATAGGGAGTTCATGGTATGCTTTTTGAGCACCATAACATTATCATTCCAACCACATTATGACATTATCCATGACTATCTCATATAGCATGCGTTACCATAATCAGGACCATCAGTCCTCACTTGCTTTGGCTATTAAACTCATAACCAACATACACATGCAATGATATATTTTTATATGAATGTAGTCTAAATTTCTAAACAGTCACATGGTATGAGGCCTCTTGCCTTCACCACTCCATGCTCCACCACACTATGGCAGTATGGCATTCACATGAATGCATTTCAACCTTAAATGCATACCATTTTATGATTACTCAATATGGTCCAATGGATTCTTACCCAATCCCCTTTCAACACATATGCAATCATTATAATTAAACCATTACCTGTATGGATCCCATTGACACCTTTTATGTTACCTGATCAGTTGGTCTCTTACAGAGGATTACAGAATTCTTCTACCAACCTATTGATAATGGATTTGTTGCCCTAACCTTTTCTTCATAAGGTTGTTGGCCACATGCAACAACATCATCAACATATTTAGCCATGCTTCTGTTGTCTTTGGTCCTACAACTAATAACAACACTAATAGTGATTATCAACCACAATATTTTCCATTAGTGGTTCATTGCATATGTAGAACCTTACTACTTTTACCAATATGTAATATCATGTGTGTACAAACATCTGCTCATGCACTGTGCAACGTTTATTAATATGCCAGACAATGCATATTCATGCCATCCCTCTATTCTCTTGTATTTTAGCATTCCCATGCCATAAATTTTCTACACATCAAGCTCATAAAATATAAATACAGCAACAAAGCAGGGTTAAGGAATTTTCCCTTTCCAATCCCTCATCGCCGCATGGGATTCATGTTCCACATCATAGCTGGTCTGATTTCATGGCCTCTAGAAAACACACAAGGAATAATTAGCTGTGATTTTATCACCAAGCATCAATTCAATACATATACTCATGCATAATATTGTAGCTTGCTACTTTCCAGGCATGCAATTCTAGAAATTGCCCATATTGACGACAATTTTGTCAAAATAGCCATTGGCACTTTTTTGCTCTAAATATTGATGATATATGAAAACCCCATTCAAATCTCATTATGCACCATTGTTCCCTGCTGGATAATATTTCCAATGCCTATCCACATGCTCCATTCCGACTTCGGGTGTGGGAATTACATTACTTTAAAAATGACAACTTTTACCAAAATTTTGCACTTTTATTCACAGCTGCAAAATATCCTAAACTGCTAACTTCAACCACCTGTAGAAGCAAATCTAGAAAGATTCAGGAAAATGTTTCTATCGGACGAAGTTAGTCCATACAGCAAGGAACACTCAGCAATTTATGAATCTCTGATCCGATGCACCATTCATCTTCTATAAATTTTTGGGTTTGACTACTTTTAACTTTTGACCTTTTCCAAAATTTCAAATTTTGGGCAAAAAATGGCTATTTCCCAAACGGTACATTTATGGGAAATCTTTGTCTAACGTGAATTGTCTTATTTAATGAGAATAAGAAATGTTGAGTTCAATAAATTTCTTGAATCCTTCATCTAAGGTCTCTTTCATCCACTGTAAGCTTTTCAAAATCTCCAAATAATGGCATGGAATAGTGCTTTTCGGCCTTCTTACTCACCTCAACTCCACATCCTTTGGATTTTGGCTCCAAAATTCCAAACTTAACACCGTTCCTGCTTTATGACCGCTCCATATCAGTTTCAGCTCAATTCGACCTTCTGTCAAGCGTTGGGACACTGATTTGTAAAAGCCATTAATTCCAATTTTATGCCAAATTGGAGCATAATGAGATCGAGATATTCTCTGGACCTTTCATGGCATTCGTTAATGGCCTCAGAATGCCACTGAAATCATCCAATTCTGATTCCGCATGCTACTACAATCCAAAAATCAAATTCCGGGCTCTCTCTCTCTCTCTCTCTCTCTCTCTCCTCTCTCTCTCTCTCTCTCTCTATATATATATATATATATATATTTTATCCCGCAACTCGCAATTCGTACTGCGGGTGCGGAAATGCTAATTTTCCAACCCGGGACTACTCCATCCCGCAATCTCGCAATCCGTACTGCGGGTGCGGAAATGCTAATTTTCCAACCCGGGACTACTCCATTTCACAATCCACAACCTGCATCCCGCAATCCCGCAATTGCGGGTGCGGAAAGCCAAGTCGCAATTACAAATTTAAAATTCCTGCAATTGCGGGTGCGGAAAGCTAAGTCGCAATTACGAAAATTTAAAACTCCCGCAATCCCGCAATTCCGCAATTGCGGGTGCGGAAAGCCAAGTCGCAATTACGAAAATTTAACGTTTCTGCAATCCCGCAATTCCGCAATTGCGGGTGCGAAAACACCTCTACTCCGGCAACTTGCGGGGCTCATATCTCCTTCCTCCCTTAACCAAATGAGACGAATCTGGTATCGCTGGAAATTTCTTGCAGATCTCTATGCAATGTTGTGATCCTATGCCACACTTGAGAACTCTGATCCTGTCATTTTTCCATTTCAAAATGCCGCCCAAACTTCCTCAATACCATATTAAAACATTCTGATATCTGCCTGCAAATTCAGAGTTTGGCCCAAGCAGCCCCAGTGCTGCAACATGGGATCTGATACCACTCTGTCAAATCCCCTCCCATCATTCCAAACCACTTAGGGAACATGACTGTAACATGGGGGTGTCTGATTCTTCCCCAAAGCCATAAGATTGAATTTTACCATTTAAATAAAATGCATACTAAAATTACACAACGGAATTAAAAACATATTAACACACACACACTGACTGGAATGCATCAACATATCTATCCCAAGCAGATGATGAATCAACATACAGATAATCAATCCCATTCTCATGCTATGCACAAACTTCATATCAACCATATTAAGATAATCATTTCAGTAACATGACTAATAAACATTCAGGACAGAGCACAGAATGATCATAATTTAAACCATAGAGAATACTTATCTTTAAGATGAAACTGTCCAACAACTGGCTATGTGAGAGCAACGTTCCACCCAACCACAGGTCTCTGTCTAGCCTGTATTCTTTCAGCTGAGAGACCACCCCCGAGCTGAGATGTGTATCCACTAAGGAGGAACTGGATAGGCTCACTCACAGCCATGATCTCACACACACAGTCACGCTAAGCCAACGCACAGTTGGGTTTATCAAGCATGCAAGAGACAAATGAGGAGGATGCTAAGCCAATGAGCTCAACCACAGATCTACAGACATCTCAAGCTAAATTCAGGCAATTCAATCCTCTGTTCAAACATTCACACTTGGATTTTCACAATTTGGTGACCAAATAACTCAATTCCGTAATTGGATTTCTAAGCTATAAAAACTGGTTTTTCCAATGGATTTCGGGGTATCTAATACTCTCAATTTCGCCCCAAGGTTCATATCTATGGATCCCCCATTGGATTTCACTATCAATACCAAATTATGGGCGTTTATGGCACTTCAAAATGTGGGTTCTTGCAAAGTTGCGATTTTTGGTTTTTCTCACTGCTGGGCATGTGTAATGGATGAAAATTGAAGCTTGGATGTTCAACCATGGAATGGGAATGAGGAAAAACGAATTCCCATGAGGTAGAGTGACTTGTGGGTCAAGGAAACAGAACCCATACCCTGCCATACGAATTTACGGGCTGCCCATGCTCCATTGAAGCCATGGACTGATTCCTTCAACAACTCTCACACACAAAATTAAATGTCAGCAAGGAAAGTCAAATGGGTTCTCAAAATGACATTTGGCAGCCTATGGTTCAATCTCACAACCCCCTTACCACTCCGTAGTGGATACACATGGCCCCTTCTCATTAGTTGCTTCCATAGCCAGTGTTGGTATTTTATTGCATGATGTTTATTTACATCATGTTTACAATGTTCCATGGCTAAATAGCACATGGGTAACATACTATCTAATACTTTCATTTTTAAATAAAATTTGAGCATCCACTAGCGGGGCCTTGGCCTTGAGCTCCATGCTAGGAAACATACATCACATGTATACAATATTTACATTAAAAGCTAATATATCCTGAGGGTCAAAATGGGGTATTACATTATCATAAGTATTCCCATGATCAGAATGAAAAACCTATGAAGTTTCATGTAGATGAAACTCAAATACAAAGGATTTCATGTTTGGAGATAGAGCTCAAAGAATTTGAACTAATTAATAGTTTTATGAGAGATGAAATTGATGGTTTGAAGGATGATGTGCTTATGACTGTTGAGAAATGGGAAGCTATAAAAGCTAAAAAAGATAAATATAAGGCCCAGAAGAATGCAATGGCTCGAAGGAACAAGAAATGGTTTAAACAAAACAAGTCCAATATGGAAAAAATAATCAAACTTAAAGAAAAATTGAAAGAGGCTTGTAGAGCTACTCTCGTTCAAGTGTCAGTTGATGCGACACATAAGGCTTAATGATCGGGCTTACCAATGCCCAAATTTTGTTTGTTCTGGATTCCCTTGGTTTGTTATAATTGACTATCATATATTTTCAGGGTTTCTATATATCGACCGTTATGTAGGTAACGTTCTCATTTAATGCCTTATTCCTTTTAGTTTATTGCTAGTATGAGAACACATACATAATCAAAGATTCTATAGGCATTCTTATTATACATTTATTCATTAATTCTGGAGTTGTAAAATCGTTGGGGCATTTTCAAAGATAACTTTTAACTTGGATTATATTGTGGCAGGTTTCCATTTCAGTTTTGCCCCATCAATGAATAGGCTTGTGCTTTCTAGATCGGCCTAGGCGGTAACTATATTCCTGATTTCATTATGAACATTCAAAATGACATTAAAAGATATCTTCTACAACTAGTGCTCGTGCATAAGATGGAGTAATTTCAAAGTCGATCATCTTCAATGAATTCCTTCACATTCAAAGACAAGTGGCATATTTTTTATATCTAGATGAGGATGGCTAGGGGTGTCATCAAATAGTTTTAAAACACTTCTTTTATGTGTTGGAACATTCAACAACCCACTTTAGACTTAGGATATATTTTATTAATCTTCCATGATTAATTTCCTAGGTTTATACTATGTAGTTGGCCTAATTCTTGTATTTTATGACACCACTTGCCATCGTGAGTCACTAGGGAGAATTTGGATAGATTATGGATAAGATATTTCCTGATTCTGTCTAATTTTATTCTATTCCTAGATTAGAAAGGCACCTTCCTGCTTTAGACAGCTTTATCCTGCTTTTTCTGCTTTCTAGTGGATAAGGTAAAGTTAGTTTGACTTGGAAACTATCTCTACTTGGCCAATTAGACCTCCACCTCTTTCTTCTCTCCAAAATTCGTTATCACATTCCATTTTCATCACTCACTAGCTTCCATACCATATTCATCTAATTCATGAGCCTCTTGATTGATTTGGAAAGTATTTTTGCCACCTAGGGGTTTTTTTAGCTTTTAGTAAGCTTGCCTTTTTTGTGCTTTACAACTTGCCTTCAAGGCATTCTATTTTCTCTCCTAATATGTATTATATATTGTAAACATATTGATGAATAAAATACAGTGATTTTTTATCAAGATATATTCTCTATTATTCTTCTCATATTCTCTGAAATATTCCAAGTGAAATTGTCTTATTGAATCTAGATCTAGGCAATCTAAATTCTCACATGGTATTAGAGCTAGTCTAATTCAAAGCAATTTTCAGAGTGTTTTTTTTCAGGTTATTTCCATCACCAAGAGCGCACTAGCACTGACCAAAATCAAGCTCAAGCTGTGATTATCACTCCCTTCAACTACTTTGACTGGAAGGCGCACACGATCATCTAGCTTCGAAGCAAAGGACTTTATAGAGTCACTATGGGGCTTGAAACTGAGCCAGCAACTGTTGCACTAAAATCCAAATGGTTTAATAGGATTGATGAAGCTTATGGTTTGCTTTGCTTCTCTATATCTCCAGATATTCTATTCCATATTGATACTCTATCCACTCCAAATCAAGTATGGACAAAGCTAGAGTCTCTCTTTGGAAATCAAGATGAGCTCAAATGTCATCTATTGGAAATTGAGTTCATCTCATTAGTCCAAGCAATTTTAATTCAATGGAAGAATTCATCTTAAGATTCAAGAACCTAGTGATTCAACTCAAGCGATGTGGCATTGATAAGAAGGATGAGCAGCTAATTCTTACCATTCTGTCAAAACTGAGTTCTAAATAATTAGACGTGTTTGTGTATTCTTTTCATGCTGCAAAACTTGCAGTTCCCAACTAGAAGATGCCAACCTTGGATGCATTCATAGCCTCGCTCACTAAAGAGAAGGACAATTTAGTTCGAATGTGGGCTCTGACACCCTCCAAGGACCATGCACTTGTTTCTCATGGAGCAAAGGGTTCCAAGAATGTCAAATCCAAAGGAAAACAAAAGATGTTGTCAGATGAAGAGGACTTTGATGAAGATTCCAAAGCCAAGAAAATGAAGAACAAGAAAGAGAGATCCAAGTGTTCTTATTGCTGCAAAGGTACCCATTCTGAGAAATCGTATTTCAGGAAGAAATTGGACATCAGGACCAAGATGCTTGAAGAACATAATATTGTTGTTCTTGATTTTGCAAGAAAATAACAAGGCAAGCTTTCTGTTGAACAAGAACATTGTCTCCAAGCTACTCACAAAGGTAATCATCTGTATGCTTTGAGTGATAGAGCCAAAACTATTTCACATGTATTTGATTTTGATTCACATTTTGATATATCAGAATCAGAAACCTTCACCCCTTCCTTGGAACAATCTCCAATCAGTTCACCAAAGTCTTCTTCCAAACCTAGTCATTTTTCACTAGTTTCTGACTTGTCTTCTGAAAGGTCTTTCCACCTTCTTTCAAATATTTCATATTCTGATTTTGAAGATGATATAAATTCTGATATGCATGTCATGACACCTTTCACACCATTTCCCCAACCATTGTATTCACAAAAGACCCTACAACCCCCAAGTTCTCCAGTTAAGAAACCACACAATTCCATGGTTTGCTACATTGTGTCACTTGTCTCTGTTGTTCTTATGTCTGTCATGTATTTAATTGGTTGGAAATCCATGTCTTTGGCCATCAGTGGACTGTTGTTCTGCATGTCTGTACCTGATCCCATCACTCATGGTTCAAATGTCAAGTCCTCAAATCCTCCAGACTCGCTCAACTGTCAAGGTGATCTAATTGTTCACTCTTTTCCTACTACAACCCTATCCGATCATGGAGACACTATACCTTTGTTGTTTGCTGCTCCATATGAATTATATTCTGATATTGCATAGATGCATGAGATCCTTTACAGTCTCAACAAAGTTTTACATTAGTTTGAGAAGAAGTTACAAGGTTTGATTCACCATATTGCAACTGCACAAGAAGTTGATCATGTTAAGTCGATTGATACTCTTTGGGAAGGAATTTGCACATATCTATTTTCCATAATTGATTATGTATATAAATCATAGCATGTATGTTTTAACGGCAAGAAGCATTCATATGATGCTCCTCCATCATCAAATGATGAGTTTCATGGAGCCTCTACACATGGTTTTTTCCTACACTACATTGATGCATTGATGCACGATCACGACATCCACAACCTCTTCACCAAGTTTGTTACTCAGAAGCAGTTCATTTAGCTCATCCAAGTGAGGAACAAGAGTATGAAGACATTCTGCTTATTTCTGTGCCATGTCCATTTTTTAGGGAGGGTTTTGTTCCCATGAGGTTTTCAGTGTTTCCTCATTTTACATGGACTAATAAATTTTTGTATTGGGGTGAACATAAGCCTTGTTGCTTGGGCCCTATATTTATGATATTTTAATCACATACAGTCATGTTTAAGGGGGGGTGTTGGAACATTCAACAACCCACTTTAGTCTTAGGATATATTTTATTAATCTTCCATGATTAATTTCTTAGGTTTATACTATGTAGTTGGCCTAATTCTTGTCTTTTATGATATCACTTGCCATCCTGAGTCACTAAGGTGAATTTTGATAGATTCTGGATAAGATATTTCCTGATTCTATCTGATTTTATTCTATTCCTGGATTAGAAAGGAGCTTTCTTTCTTTAGACATCTTTATCTTGCTTTTTCTACTTTCTAGTGGATAAGGTAAAGCTAGTTTGACTTGGAAACTATCTCTACTTGGCCAAATCGACTTCCACCTCTTTCTTCTCTCCAAAATTCATAATCACATTCAATTTTCATCACTCACTAGTTGCCATACCATATTTATCTAATTCATGAGCCTCTTGACTGATTTAGAAAGTGTTTTTTCCACATAGGGGTTTTTTAAGCTTTTAGTAAGCTTGGTTTTTTTGTGCTTTACAACTTGCCTTCGAGACATTCTATTTTCTCTCATGAGATGTATTATATATTGTAAACATATTGATGAATAAAATACAATGAGTTTTTCTCAAGATATCTTGTCTATTGTTCTTCTCATATTCTCTGAAATATTCCAAATGAAATTGTCTTATTGAATCTAGATCTAGGCAATCTAAATTCTCACATTACATTTATCTATATTGGGAAGTGTTAGTTATAATTAGTTCGATGGATTGACCTATGAAGTAAGTCTATTGGTTGTAATATAAAACTATGCAATTCGAAGTCCAATAGGTCTTGAAGAGGGGATTCGAAGGATGGTATGAAGAACATTTGAAGGAGTTGCTAGTGGTTGTTCCTATCATAAATTGTTGAGAGTTTGTTCATGTACAGTTTGATAATGGTTTTACATCATACTGGTACTATCAATAATTTGATTTCTATACTATAAAACTCTTTTGTTTTTCTTGTATACCTTTTATATCTCTGTCCAATATATCTTTTGATTATGGAAATGAAATCTTGTTACCTTCGAATACATGATGTTTGATATCTGTTTTAAATAATTATATGTTTTATGTAATGGTAGATTTGTTTATCATTATTGGAGATGTGTAATTAATATAAAAATTGTTATGTTTTAGACTTAAGCTTTGTCCTTAGATTAATTCATATCGAAAAATATTGTTTATTCAGATTTTAATAGCATTGATAGTTTCAAAAATTACTCCTGGCTGGGATAGGTTGTAAATTTGTAATTGAATATTTAGATTAAAATAGTTACTGTAGTTTCTTGTAATAGCTACTACAATTTATTTTGTCTTAGTTAGATTATTTTATGAAGTTAATTTAGTCTCTATATTAATTAGTACATTCATCTTAGACATAGTTCCCTTTTATCCTTGCTTAACATTTAAATTCACAAAACACACAAGAGATTCTCTATTTTGGAGAGCAAAACCTTTATAGGTAGCAGGGCCTCATTCATGTGAAAAATAGCTACCCGAAACATACAAGGGGCTTCTTTAAGCACGTTGTATGGGTTGTTTTTCCTTGTTGACTATTTGACACAACATTTGGCCAACACTAGCCAAAACTTTCTTTGTATAATTTATCATATAGAATCTCCCACCAAAGTCACCAGTCAACATCTCTGGTTGATGGAATTTATAATACCTTTCTAGATATACAGTTTGAAAAGATTCAATGCATTTTCCAATGTCATCATGGATTTTTCTAGTGTCTTCTTTAGTATGCTAAATTATCCATTGAATAACATATGAACATGATGGTAGAACATGGGTTCTTGCAGCAACATTGTGTAGGTGAGAATTCCTTATGTTGGTAAAAACAACATCATCCACATTTCTTGAGGAGGGCTCACTTGGAGGAGAAATGTTAGGGTATTTCTCCTCAATTCTTCTAAATATTTCTCCCCCAGAGGGAAAATCAATCTGAGCTCCAACAACATATTCAATATCCTTGAATTCAAGTTTTATAGGTTCAATATTTGGTTTGCCTAATTGGATTACAAGAGTTCCATATTATGCCATTTATTTAGTCTTTGTATCTAAGATTTCAAGGAGTTTCCTTTTTTCTTTTGGTGATGGCCTCAGAGTCCTAGTCACAAGTTTTCAAGGTGGCATTTTAAAAGATAGTGACTTCTGATAAAAAAAAATAAAAACTTTGATTTACAACAATGGAAAAGACAATATTTAATGTAGATTAAACTTAATTTATTTCCAATAAGAGTATTTCATTAAATTTTACGATTATTCTTTTTGAAATTACAAACTAAGATTCCAGAAAAGGAGAGGAATTGAAACAATTGTTCCTTGTAACTTTTTCCAAGAATATGAAACTCAATATTGCAACCAATAGCAATGAGACACCAAGAAAATGAGATTGGAACCCACAGTGATTATAGACAGAGTGAATGAGATTGAAGACAATTAGGTGAACTATAACACACAGTTAGTGGTATTTGTTAATTTGAAAAACAAATTGAGTCTGAAACCTTTGTTTTATAAACCATTCAATAACCAATTTTTAATGTGCATAGATTTAACTATGTCTGATTTAATTAGTGATATCCTCACATGAGGTAGAGATATTAAACCCATTCTAACATCGTTTATTAGCTAATGACAAGAATATATTTCGGTGAAATGTTTCAAGTGAGATTTAGAACCTATTTAAAAAATGCCTATAAGAATTATTTACATTCTCGAGGTTGCTAGATGCTCATGTAATCTTGTATCGACGAAGGTTGAAAAGATTCAAGATGAGACCCACTTATTGGCATTCTCTTAAAATTTAATTGATGAAACTTTAAAACATGAATGCGGGCCCACTTATGATCATAAGTTCATTGGTGAAATTGAAGAACTCATATTGCAGATTCAATGAAACCCATGAAATCGATGAAACCTACCAACTATTCTAATGTGTTAGTAGAGTTTTTTAACTTCGAAATGTGTATTAGTACTTCACAAAACTTGCCTTAGTGATATCTTAAACAAGATTCAAGGTCTATCAGAAAGTATCTCAAAGTCGATTCAACAATATTTCAAAACTCTTGTTTTTCAACTTATAAACTCATGTTGATATAGTCTTCAGTAAATTTTTATAACTTATTGTTTTGCATTCTTTTGAACTTTCACCAACGCACTTGTCAATGACTAAATGAAAGTCTGAAACTTGAGTTTCTTGCATGCATCGATTGAGTTTGCACAAGAGCATCGATAGCATATTAGTTGATAAATTGAACTCATTTCAAAGTTGAATTTGAAGACATCACTGATAGTACATCGGCCCAAAACTTAAAGATTCCAAAATTATTTAAATTAGTAAATTAAAAAATTAAAAGTTTTTTTTCATTAGAATTCGGCAAATCAAGAATGAAATTTTGACAATAACTCAAAATTGAAATGAACCATGAAAACCAAAATAGATTCACAAACCAAAAAATCAAAACAAAGTCTTAAAGGGGGACCCAAAAAAATTGTGAAAATTTCTTGGATGTGTTGAGGACTAAATAACTACTCCACAAACCAATGGTCAAGTTGAAGTCACTAACAAAGTCTTAGAGTCCATACCTACCAAGACTGTGCAGATTCACCAAAGAGATTGGGTCAATAGATTTCCAGAAGCCCTTTGGGCTTACCAGACCACTTGGTGCAACACTACTGGCTTGACTCCTTATGAACTTGTGTATGGTAAGCATGTAGCCTTTAAATTGAGTTTGAATTAAAAACATTATGAACACATTATACAACTTGACGAGAACTCTTGTTGTAAAAACTCATATTTTTGTGTCAAAAACACCAAAAGCAACCCTCGAACTGAAAAGTGGTGCTACCAATAGCACCCTTTTTTGGGGAGGGGCTAAAATTACAACTTTTTCAAAACCTTGGTCAACCTCAACTAGTTCCATTGCAATAAAAGTGTAAATCAAGCCCTGAATTAAAAAATGGACCTCCCAGAATCGCCCTCATTTTTATTTGGGGTTACAATTACATCTTATTTGAAACCCTGGCCTTAACAACTGATGTCACTGTAATCAAAACTCTAAAATGATGCTCCCGAAATCAATTAGAATCACCATGGCACTCCCATTTTTCTTTTCGTGGCTAAAATTACAACTTGTTTGAAACCTTAACCTTAACAACCAATATCGTTCAATTGAAAATGCCAAAATCAATCCCTAAATAAAAAAGAGTTGCTACTAGTAGCACCACTTTTGTTAAAAAATATTAAGTTTTTTTCCTAAATCACTATAAAAACAAAAAATGACAAAATTAACCTTAAAAAATCTAAAATTTTCAAAATTAAATACTTAAAAAATAAAAATAAAAAACATCAAAACTTTAAAAACAAGGGAAATCGCTGCAAAGCAGCTAGTCCCTGCCTTAAATTTATATTTATAATTGACATAAAATATATGTTTATTGAAAAGAAAATATTTATAATATTAGTTTTATTGTTTATTTATTATTGCAAATATTTGGACGAAAAATAAATACATAAATATCAATAAGACTTTCATATATATATATATACAATTTATTAATATATTTAATAAATTGTTTCTTTCATAATTAAGAGAAATTGAAAATAAATAGATAAGCTTTTTTCTTAATATATTAATTGTGTTTAATCTAAAAACTAGAATAATTATTTTCACAGGCTTCATTATTTCTCCATGTTGTTAATACTAAAATTCTATAAGGTAGTATTGTAATTTTTTTATGAAATTGTGAGAGAATGCAAGTTGTGAATTAAAAAAATTTCATAACTGAATTTTAAAGTCTCCTAGCAACCAATTTTTTTAATTATTAATGTATTTTTATAATGAATTACTATTACAAGATTGCAAAAGAGAATTTTGTGTCATTACTCATGGTTATATTTGTAAGAGTGAAGTTGTAATTAGAATAACAGTTATTAGTTTTTGAGTAATTTTCAATGTTATGTATAGAAATTGTTTGTAGTATTCACATTTTGGAGAGTTAGTGCAAGTAATAGATAATAAGCTGAAATAAAACTTTTTTCGTTATATTTGTAAAGAGTGAATATAGAATTAGAATAATAATATTTAGTCATTTAAAATAAGTTTTCATATGTCAGTAGCATGAATGAAAATTTGTTCCCAGAACTCCATTAATAAACTCAGGATCTACATCTTAACCTTCTCAGGATCTGCACTGCATCTTAACCTTCTGAGGATCTGCACGACCCAATGGGGATCTGACTTATATTTTCTTTTGTCAGTTTCTTTTGTCAGTTTTTTTTTATGTGTTTTGTGCACCTTCCTCTCCAAAGATACCAATGCTTCCAAGTCTGGTTTCTTTAGTAAAATGTTCATGTCCATAGCATGCCTAGGTTTCGAACCCGCATTCCCAATTCAATCCCAACCCAAGTTCACACCCAATTCCAGTGCCACTTAATTTGAGTTAAACCATCAAGTGTCAAATGCATGTAAATGTCACGGAAGCACTCACAAGAGAATACACATATACCCACAGCTCATACATTGAGCTAAAAAATTGCCCTGTGAATATGCAAACAAAAAAAAAGATTTTTTTATAATTGAAGTATCATTTTTTTTTCTATTCTACATCACGCCTACATTTGAGAGGAAATGGGTAGATGGGAAATGAAGGAATATTTAAGATGTGTCATGCGGTCCACAGACTGAATACAATTTTATTAAATTTTTGGTTTCAGGGATAGGTTGTTTCCCATAGAAACTGAGAGGGGAAGCTCATTAATTAGGATAAAAGGGTGAGATCAAGAATGAAGAATAACCAAATTCTCATGAAACATGTAAATCCAAGTATCACTGATGATGAGTATTAATAAAATGATTACCAGAATGCGTGATCACCAACCAGGCCGCATGCATTAAAATAGTTGGTAGGTAAACATGCATAAATGAAAAGAAGATGCATTAATAAAATAATTACCAGAATGCATGATCACCAACCAGGCTGCATGCATTAAAATAGTTGGTAGGTAAACATGCATAAATGAAAAGAAGATGCATTTGAAGGCTTTGAGCTGCATTAGTTGATGTAATGACACATTTTAATAATTTGTACATTTACACTCACAAATTGATGGATGTCGAGCCTTGATAAAGACACGTAAGAGATTTTGCGTGCATATGACCGGAAGTGGCACAACTTGGAAGGAAGAGTATTTTTTTTTTTTAACAGTAACAGGGGAAAAGGATATATTTATAAAAGCTGTGCACAGCTATTCATTACATGCATTCAAAAATATTTTGACAGAGGAGTAAATGTCTGCAAAGATTGTAGCTATAATTTCTAACAGCATGGCTTTATAAGCTCTGAACTTTGTCTTTCTAAAACTGTTCAAAATGGAGCTGGGATAAACCCTGATAAACTGTTTGTTGAGTATAATGCAGAAATACATTGGCAAAATATATACAAAATTTTGAAACCTGGGCTAAACTGGAAATTATCCATAATTCTTGAACTGAGCAGAGGCTACATCCACCATTTCCTGATTTATCTCCTGATTGACCGTTGGGTTTTCCTGCACATAGCTTCCCTGAGTTTTCCCTGTGAGGACGGCCATGTCTTCCTGTAGCATGTCTACTTTTCCCATCAGCTCAAACAAATTCTTCTCCAAGTCATCTATCCTCGCATCCTAGCAAGAAAGCTGGGAGACCGTGTGGTTAAGATCCATGGCCATTTCCTCATTTTGTTTCACGCTGGTATAGACAGCATTGTAAGTGCTGCGAACCGAAAGCTTAATGTCCACCACAGTGCGACTCAGAGTGGCTATGGCCGCCATAACACTTTGCATTGTTCCAAAGTTAAACGATGGCAGCAGACGGGGACGGGAAGGAGGAGAGTCTAAATCGCAGAGGGAGATCCGACTCAAAGCACAGGAAAGAGGAGGACGAGCCATTGCGTTGAAAGAGGGGAAAGGAGCGGGTGGGGGAGTTAATAATGGCTCGTGGGAGCTGACAGCACAGCAGAGAGCCAGGTGACAAGTGCGAGGGTGGCCGGGGAGGCGTGTGGCAGAAGCGACGGAGGGATGAGGGAGCACATAACCAACATTTGAAAGAAGGAAGAGGAGGACCCTCGTGGAACCCAAGGACCCTACCTTATGTTTTGCAATGACAATGTTGTCCTTTGACATTTAGCTTAGGGAATGAAGTGAAACCCCTTGACACCATTGAGGTCCTCAACGTGCCCGATTTCTAACAAGATTCCTTTATTAGCCGCTAAGTCCGCCAGCTTGTTGTTCTCTCGGCGAATGTGGAAAAAAGAGGCCTTGGAGAGATGAACATTGGCTTTAATTCTTTGCATGTATCTGTGGGATTTTGAACCTTGAGGAGCAGAACCCCTTCTCATAATTTGAATAACGTGTCTGGAGTCCCTGTAAATTCTGAGATTGTCAATGCTGAAGGAGGAGGCCAAATCTAATGAGAAGATGAGAGCTAGCCATTCTGCCTCATTATTTGTCTTTCTACCTAGACCCCAAGAGAAGGCTGCAATTTTATTTCCTCCGGGATCAAAGTGAATCCCACCCGCACCTGCCACCCCAGAACTTGGAAGGAAGAGTATTATTAATGAATTTGAAAGCCAATATTTTGATGTCTTTCTATGACTACGCTCAGAATGGCTCCTGTCACATGTTTCTAAGTATGGTACCTTTTTGAATAAATGATCTTGGATGGACGAAATGAATTATAAAGACTTTGAAGTACGGTACCATTTATAATTATCATGTGTAGTACTAGATGTTGTTTTGGTATTTGTAAAATAATTAGTATATGTACTATCTATGAATATGTGTCAATTTGAGAAATATTTTTTAAATATTTTTTTTAAATAATTGTCACCTCCAACTAGGAGTATTTTGTCAAATCAAACTTTTCAACCAATAACAAAATAATATTTTATAATTTCAAAAATTAAAAATACATTTTATTATTTAAAAAAATTAAAATTAATAAGTATTTTTTGCATAACATTATAAAACTACTATTAAATTGATAAAATTAATAACAAAGTCAACTTAGTTTTTGACAGGGACTAATAAACCAAATTAAAAAACACATTTAAAAAGATTAAACACTAAAATATATTTAATACATTAAAAACAAATAAAAAAATAAAACAATAATATTTTTTTTTTTTTCCGTGAAAAAATACATACTATTGATATTCAAACTTGAATCAAATAGTACATGATGGTCATCATATCAGCATCTAAGATTTTGTCTCCCTCGAAAGGTAGATTTACAAATAAAAGAAAAATATACATCATAAGCCAAAAACAGACCAAAGGTCCTTGGCCCAGCATATAGCTATAACCAGATCTACTAAGTTAGGTAAACTTATAACCAAGAATCAAAAAAAACTCAATCTAAATAATACCAGGTACCAGAATCAATACACTGATTCTGAAAGTATTCCTCCCACACAATGAAGTCTTCAGCCGTGTCCAATGCTAATTTAGAAAGAAGATCCGCCTGCACATTATGTTCCCGGAAAATATGCTTCAAAGTGATCTGTCCCAGCTTATTTAATTCCTCCATAACTCAGTCACACCAATAAGTCAGCTGTAAGACATTAAGATCACATTCCCCCCTGGCCCACTTGATGGTCACACGTGAGTCGCCAAAAATAAGAACATTTGTAAGCCCGAAACAATTAGCCACCTTAGCCACACACCATAAAGCCATAATTTCTGCTTTCATATTAGAACCTTGTCCACATTTCATTTTCAAAGCATAATAATGATCACAATTGAGGTATATGATACCCCCAGCCCCACATTCTCCAAGAGCAGCTGCACCATCAAAGAAACATATGGGGCGTGTGAATGATAAATTAAGTTGCCCAATATTCCGATGTACCCTGGACTTACCCTCCACCTGGTAATTTGAATAGTAGTTGATAACATTCTTAGACAATAGCTGTACACGAGGTCGAATATCTTCAAATATTACCTTATTTCTAGTCCTCCATACCACCCAGCAAATGAAAATAGGCAATGTCTGGTGTTCCTTACACTCAGTGCGCCACTGAAGCAAGGTATTAGCAATATAATCGCCTGCCCATCTAGCTTTAATATCATAGAACAGATAAATATGCTCCCAAAGATCCAAGGTGAAAGGAAATTCCAGAAAGAGATGCTTCGTTGACTCCAGATTGCATCTGCACAGAATACACATACTGGGGCCGATCCATCCCATTAAATTAAGATTCTCCCATGACTTCAGCCGGTCCTGAAGGACTAACCAGAAGAAGCATTTTATTTTGAGCGGTAGATTCCAATACCAAAGTTTGCCGAACCACCACTGTTTCGGATAAAAGCACCTCCCATTTATAAGGTAGTGATAAGCCGATTTGACAGTAATAGACCCTGTAGAATCATTCCCACACCAGATAACCGTATCATCAGTATCTCTGAGCCGAATACCATTGATATTGAGATTGTGAATATATATAAACATAATGTTACATAACATTAAATATTAAAAAAAGGGGAGTGAGGAGTTTATATTGGATTCTGGAGATTCGATTTTAGAATCGAGTCTTAATTCCCCCCTCCTACCTTTCCATAGATTTCCATTGCTGTCGATCGTTTGCTACAAATCTGCCTATTTTCGTGGAACACATCAATATGTTGTCAACACTCCATTCAATATGCGTGTGGGTCACGTTCTTTCATCGTTGCGATCGGAATCGATGGTTCCTATCAGTCGGCCAAGGGTTAAAATTGACGTATGTCTTTTACTTCTTGGTTTGAATATTCACTGAACAAAATTCACTACTTTTAGCTGGACTTTGAAATGTTTTACTTTTTTGCTATTCAGTATTTAAGCTTTCAAATTCCATGTTATATAATAGATTCCATTAATAGTAAGACTATGTGACTTTGCTTCATTGTGACAAGTTAATATTTTGTAAATTGAGTTTTTTAATGAAAAGTTCCTTCACAGTGATTCATTTCATTCTAGTCTTGCAAGGACAAAACATTTCTATCTTAGCTTCATATCTATTAGATTTAATGCTTAAATTTTCTTTTAAAACTAGGATTTTTAAGCAAGTAAAGTTTTAGGGGCTAGTGATTATTCATTTGGCCACTTTTTCTAAATTACATAATGGAGAGTAAGATTGTTATTGTTGCTTCTTTTACTTTTTAAGAGAAGCATATATAGATCTTTTGAACTATTTATCCAACCAACTTCTTGTGATGAATGTTCAAGTGAGAAAATATATGGAAATTCATTCTCTATGCAGAAAATTGTGCAAGGGTCTCTTTATCAAGAAAAGATTGCATTCTTGTCTAGAATGCTTAGAAAAATAAGGGAAACCAAACAATTGGGTGACTTCTAGGGCTTGATTATTAAGTGTTGTGTTTGGCCACAACGAAACCATGGTCAATATAAAGGCGTCGATCTCTACTTGATCCAATTTCACAACTTTTTAGTGGTGTAGAAATAAATTCAATAGAAGGGTAAAAATATATTAAAAGTTATACGCAGGGCAGTTTTAAAAACAAAACCGTCAAATATTTTTTCCCGATGGGAAAGGGCGCCCGTCAAATTTAACCTCTGATCACCATACTCCTCACTCATGCTAAATCCTGCATGTAGTGCAAAGGTATGAATTCCTTCTTGTACTTTTAATTTTCATTAAATGCCAGATCATGCTATATTGCTCCATCTCCGTTGTCTGTATTCATTCCCATGTTGAGGACAACATGTGTATTCAATTGGGGGGAGGATCATCCAATCACCAGGGAAATTTTTAGGGGCGAAATTTCACCAATTGGCTATTTTTGGGCCTTTTTTCAAAAAATAAATTCGTTATTTGGTCATTTTTAGTCTCTAATATCACCTATATTTACATAAAATATGTTTTTTTATCATATTTTTCGCCAAAATTTACAAGTTTCAGTAGTAAATTGTATGTTTCATATTTAATATTTGCATACCAATCTATATTTATGTTTTTTTCAATCCAAAATAATCACCTAGAATACTATACTTAAGTATACTTTTATAATCCTTAAAAAATACCTTGCCAGTCACCAGTCTACTAGCCATTTATTTATTTTCCTTACCATTACGTCACCAGATCCTTCACCTTGCAATTTCTTGACTTGTCATTTAGGTTACCATACTCTACCTTGAATTTCACTCTTACTCGACCTTGAATTTTTCCATTTCTTTATCCATTTACCATCCACATTTGGGAAAAATTGGTTTTCATCATCTTGCCACTACTGCCATTGTTTCTGCTACTCACAATTGTTGCATGTTAGTTTGTTGCGGATTACATGGATCAACATCATCAATTTTTCTGCCATGGAAGTCTCTATAGTATGTTATGAACTTTTAACCTTGGCACAACTAAGAGAAACTTGGAAGTGCTACAAATTTGTTGCAATGCAAGATGGCTAGTATACTTTAAATGTCTATACTGTTTCGATACCATTAGTGCACTAGAATTTTACCAGAATTTTCATCTACTCAACCATTATCACAGAGCTTCAAGTCAAATTCTTGAGGAACCTCAGATAAGCAAAATCTGGTTTATCAGGAAGGTGGTACTTCCACAAGTGAGGATAGATTTTTTGGACCCTAGAAAACAAGTTGAAGACAAGGGAAAATGGGTTAAATGGATGTCCTTTCCATGACTGTGGATAAAAGTGGCATATTTCATACAAAAGTATCTCACCTGTTTAGTAGACACAATTTATTATTTGGGTACCATTTCAAGCACTTAACGCACTTTCGGCACCAACGGATACTGGACATTCCATATTTTCTTTTGAAGACATTGCAGACCATGGCACACAATGTGAGGCATATGAGGAAGCATGAATCCAGTTTATTGCATCACAAATTGATCAAACTTTTGTTCATTTATGTCCTTTCTCGGTCTAACTGGACCTAGAAAGCATTCTTACAGTGACCTCATCAGATTCAGTAGGGGGAAGTAAAGGCATCAATAGAGGAAGACAAAGATGTTGGGTATGTGTTATAATCTTTGCATGTGTGTGTGGGGATTTGGATGCTGCAGAATACCTACATATTGTATTGTGAGTGGTTAATAATCATAATGAGAAAGATAGAGTTGCGACTCTAACGTTTGCTGTTTTTTTCCCTTTAAGGGTTTCCAGGGTAAATATATGTGTATTGTGTGTATGTCATTGTGTATTCTCTATTTTGGTTAAGAAATTGTATGCATAGCTTCTCTTCACAACTTTAAAACTTACATGTGGTATCAGAGCTTGATTATTATCTTCAAGTGGATGCCTTTGCTGCTGAGGGTTCAACGCAATTGATAGATCTTGGGTCTGTGATAAACTTGGGTGTAGTGGGATCTTCACAACATTGATTCGTGCATTGAAAGAGAATGGCTAGCAGTTCGAGAATCGAGATAGAGAAATTTAACAGCCATAACTTTGAGCTATGAAAGATCAAAATGAAGGATCTTCTTGTAGATTGAAAACAGTGGATTGCTGCGGATCCGGGTACACAACCCACTAGATCAATGAAAGAAAGTAGGAATAAACTAGAAAGAAGGGCAAGGAGTACAATCCAACTGTGCTTATTAGATTCTGTGTTGTTGAACATGTCTGGAGAAGGTAGTGCATTAAAGCTATGGAAAAATCTAGGGAGTTTGTATCCATCAAAATCCCTAGTAAACAAGTTGTTTCAACAAAATAAGTTGTATCACCTCAGGATGGACGATAATGACACGATGAAGGAGCATATGAATTCCTACAATACTATGGTAAGTCAAATCAACTTTGTTGGTATTATAATGATGGAAGAAGATAAATGCATTGCATTATTATGTTCTTTTCCAGATTCTTCTAGGGTTAACCTGATTGTAGCGATAGGTTGTGCTAGTCAAGCGACCTTAAAGTTTGATGAAATAGTAGCATCAGCACTTTTCTAGGGGAAAAGTACAATTTTATGTGGTTGAAGGTCGTCATTTCCCATTTGGGATGCAGAGCTTCTATTAGAAGAAATGAGGTGGAAAACCATGGATAATCATAACATGGATTCCTTGTTTGTGGGAGGTCGTCCCCATGAGAGAAATAAAAATAAGGGTACAAGAAGGAGATCTAAATCTAAGGGTAGATCTAAATATCCAGGAATATATTTGAGTAAGTGCTTGAAATGAGGTACATCAGGGAACTATAAGAATGATTGTATATCTAAAAATGTTGAAAAAGCGAAGGGATGTAATGATACCCCTTCCACATAGGAGAAGACATCCTTAGAAGGAGGGGATGTGTACCTAGCTTCCACAGGTACCTATTCAAATTGTAATGTATGGCTAATTGACTAAGGTGCGTCTTTTCATATGAATCCTCATAGGGAGTGGTTTTGTGAATATGAAAAGTAAAATGGAGGAGATGCGTTCCTAGGAGATGATTCAGCAACCAATATCATTGGATGTGGAAGAGTTAAGTTCCAGTTCAAGGATGGAAGGATTAGAAATCTCCTCGGAATACAGCACATTCCAAATCTAGCAAGAAATTTGATATCCATCGGAAAGATGGGTGATCATTCAAGGATAAATGGTATTGATGAGGGGAGTTCAAAATGGAACTCTGTACAAACTATTGGGAAGCACCATCATCGATGGGTGTAATAGTTCTATTGTGGTTGAGGGAGGAGATATGTAAGACAAAAATCCTACTGCCTCTAAAGGAAAGACAATGTTATGGAATCAAAGATTGGGGCATACTGGAGAAAAAGGCCAAGTATTACAAGGTAAAGGTATGTTTGAATATACACTAGATTTTGATTTATGTGAACATTGGACATATGGAAAACATAATCGAGTAAGATTTGCATCTGGTGCTACAAGAGCAAATGGAATTTTAGAGTTAATACATAGCGATGTGTTTGGACCTATGCCTATTCCATCATTAGGTAGATATGTGTATTATGTTTCATTTATAAGTGATTTCTCAAGGAACACATGGATTTATTTCCTTCGAAAGAAATCTGATGTATTGCGAAATTTAAAGAATTTAAGGCTCTTGTAGAGAATCAAGCAGACAAGAAAATAAAGGCATCGAGGATAGAAACGATAGGGAGTTCCGTGGGGATGAATTCGAGGAATTCTATAAGAAGTGTGGTATATCAAGGCAAAATACTACTCCATATAGACTTCAAAATAATGGAGATATAGAAAGAATGAATATGACACTGATGGAAAAGGTAAGGAGAATGCTTAGTAGTTCCAGGATATGAAAAGAATTATGGACAGAAGAAATGGAAATTGCATTTTATTTGGTAAATCAATCACCCACATCAACATTGGTTGACAAAACTCCACATGAGGTATGGGCCAGTAAGAAACCCTCTATTAAACATCTGAATTTTTTTGGTTGTGATGCTTATGTAGATGTTCAAAAGAAAAAAAAAATGAGTAAGTTGGATAATAAAGTTGAAAAATGTATCTTTATTAGTTATAAAGGTGGTGTGAAAGGTTTCAAGCTATGGAATCATGTAACTAAGAAGATTGTTTACAGTCGAGACGTTGTTTTTAGAGAGGTTAAAGATGTTCCCACATAGGAAGTCACTCCAATGGAAAATGGACTAGAGAAAATAGAGTTTGAGGTAGAGGATGAAGAATATGAGTCAACCAAAGAAGATGAATCATAAGAAGAAGAACCTCATACCCTAGTTTTGAGGAGATCATCTTGAGAAAGAAGGCAACTAGAAAGGCATTCCCCTCTTGATTTTGAGTCTTGTTTTGCTTTATCTATTACTGATGATGATCCTAGAAATGTGAAGGAAGTTGTTGATTCAGAGGATAATGATATTTGGAAGAAGGCCATGGTTGAAGAAATGGATGCATTGGACAAAAATGAAGCTTGGGATCTAATCGAGTTACCAGTTGGAAGAAATACCATTGGTAGAAAGTGGTTGTTTAAGAAGAAGTTGAATGCAGAAGGTAAAGTGGAGAAGTACAAATCCCACTTAGTAGAAAAGGGATATTCCTAGGTAGAGGGAATTGATTTTGGTGAAATATTTTCTCTAGTTTCTAAATTAACTTCTATTAGATTCATTCTTTCTAATGCTGCTACTTTTTATCTTGTAGTAGAGTAGATGGATGTGAAGGCAACATTCCTAAACGGGGATTTTGAAGAAGAAAACTACATGAAACAACCAAAATGGTTTATAATAAAGAGAATAAAAGAGCTATTCTATAAGCTAAAGAAGTCCCTTTATGGGCTAAAGTGATCTCCAAGGATGTGATACAAAAATTTCAATACATCCATCCTTGAATTGGGGTTTGTGAGAAGCGAGGTTGATCAATGTGTATATTCCAAAAGTTTGTGATCACTTCGATAATATAGTACTGTATGTTGATAACATGTTGTTGATTGTAAACAATATGAATGTCATAAAGGAGGTGAAGTCACAACTATCCTCCAAATTTTACATGAAGGATCTCAATGTTGCAAACTTCATACTTGGAATGGAGATTAAAAGAGATTGTGCAAAGATGAAAATCCGGTTGAATCAGAGAAAGTATATTGAGACGATACTACAAATATTAGCACATTACAGGAAAGTAATCTAATCAAGGTCCATGTTCCCATAGGAGTAATTTAATATGTAGATTAGTGTCCCAAGACACGGGAAGATGAAAAATATATGTCACGAGTACCCTATGAAAGTGAAATTGGTAGTTTGATGTATGTAATGGTTTGTACTAGACCAAACATTGCTCATGCAGTAGGAATTTTGAGCAGATATATGTCAAAACCAATGAAGGAGCATTGGATATTTGTAAAGAGGGTCTTCATATATTTGCATGGCACCACATATTATGCAATTTGTTGCCAAGGAAGACCTATACCACACATAGGAATTGATGTATAAGGATTTGTTGATGCCAAGGAAGACCTAGACCAAACATAGGAATTGATGTATAAGGATTTGTTGATGCAGACATAGGAATTGATGTACAAGGATTTGTTGATGCATACTTGTATATCTTCTTGATCGCAGAAGATATACAAGTGGGTATGTGTTTAAACTATTTGGAGGAGCTATCAGTTGGATGAGCAAGAGACATGCTATAGTTTCACTCTCAACTACAAAATTTGAATACATGGAAGCCACCCATGCAAGTAAAGAAGATGTATGGTTGTAGAGATTATGTTTAGGTATCAATGGGTTTGTACATAAATCTATAAGGTTAGATTGTAACAACTAAAGTGCAATATTTATGGCAAATAACCTTGCTTATCATGCTAAGAAAAAGCATATTGATATGCAATATCACTTTGTGAGAGATATGATTGAAGACAAGAAGGTGTTGCTAGAAAAGGTTGACACCTTGAAGGATGTTGCAGACTCGTTAACGAAGTTTGTCAGTATTGAGAAGATCCCTTGGTGTAGAGTATCTATGGGAATTGATGCCCCGAACTTGTGACCTTATCAGTCAATGTCCCATCATTATGCAAAGAAAAGAAAACGTGGGAGAATTTTGGGTATGTGTTATATTCTTTGCATGTGTGTGGGGATTGTTGTTTGACATACCTAAAAATGTATAATTTAATCCAAATTAAGGGATTGGGATATATATCTAACCCAGGTTAACGGATTAGTGTTTCGGATGTTGTTGAATGCCTACATATTGTATCATGAGTGGTTAATAATCATACTGAGAAAGATATGGGTGCGACTCTAAGGTTTGTTGTTTTTTCCATTTAAGGGTTTCTAGGTTAAATCTGTGTGTATTCGCCATTTTTCTTAATAATTTGTATGCATAGCTTCTATTCACATGTTTAAAACTTACAAAAGCTACCAATATATATGAAGAATAGGTTGAGGTGAATACACTTGAAGAATTTATGGTTGGCCCACTCAGAACCAGCGGCAGGAGGTGCATAACAAAAAATTGAGGAACATGCAATAGAAATAGCATAGCATACAACAGAGGTACATACTATTGTTACAAAATTAATACACACTATTTCTACATAAGCAGTTCACATTGGTACAAAAGAAGGGTCAGTGGATGGCAAGGTACAAATTATAGATCCTTTAGTTGGAAAATTTGATGGCACATGGATTCCTTTCCTTGTTGTTCAAGACCAGCCTGAAGCATAAGAAAATATCAGAACAGGGCCAAAAGCTAAGACAACCAGAAAATCATCCTCATTTACAGAATACCCTAGGAGAAAAATAACAAGGGTATTAGTTGCTATAGAAGATGCTACAACAACAAGGCCAAAAAGTCATGTTGTTGTTCCAAAAGAACTAGTAATAAGAAATTCTGTTGTTGCTCCACAAGAACCGACAATAAAACAACAATAAGCTATACCAGAGAAGGATCGGAAGGAAACTATTGTTTCCCCACAAGAACCATTAGCAAAAGAATATGTTGTTGCTCCACAAGAACTAATAGTGGAAACTGAGAAAGAGAAGGAAAGTTTCTTTGATGAGCATGAGGACGAATTTCTTGGGAGTCCACCTCAATACTTTCCAGATGAGTTGCAAGAATAAGTTGTTGTGGAAGCTCCAGTACTAGTTAAAACAACAAAGAGGGTTCACTATATTACGAGTAAGCTACATCATTAAAGCTTCCTAGCAGTTTCTCTTAAATCAAAATTATCAGCTATGGAAGGCCAATAAGAAGTTAAGGATGAAGTTAGTTTCTTCCATAACAAATTTAAAGCACCATGTATCTCACACAAGGATGGATGTATTGGTCCATTCCCTTCAATAAATCATGAGGGTCGCCGTCTTCTCTATATGAGGGTGACTAAGCAGTGAACAAACCCATTGCTATGGAAGTAGTGAATCAAACCATTGATATGGAAACAGTGAATCAACCCAACCCATTGCTATAGAAACATGGAGTTAACATATTTCTATGGAAGTAATGAGTCAACATATTGATCCAAGAAAATGGTTGATCCTAATGCTGCCACTATTGGTATAGCTACCGAAATTCTTTTTGAAGTAATGAGTCAACCTATTGATCCAAGGAAATGGTTGATCCTAATGCTGCCACTATTGGTATAGCTACCGAAATTCTTTTTGATATTGTATTGAAGGTTACCTTTGAAGATGGCCTTAATAATCAAAGTATAGGAAAAGTTGATAGACCTGATGAAGAAGCTGTTGCAGAATTTGTAGATAACATTCTGAAATTAGTCATCAATACCTTTACTACATAATTTGTTGGTGAAGCTACTCCATAACCAACTATTCAATCCGTAGGGGTTCAGATAAAGTAGACAGAGCCAACCGATATCCTAGAAGTATAGCAATTAAAATCACAAAGGGAAAAATGGAGGCATATTGTTGAGGCTTATGGAAAAGGGTTAATACCCCTAGTTGAATGCAGATTGAGGATTAACACTTTAAGAGAGTAGTGGGGTGATTTTTATACTTATGACATAATAAAAGGGCAGAGTTTAGAGAGGAAAGGTAGAAACTTCCCGAAGTAGATAAAGAAGTGAAAAGGATAAAAGGGAGAAACACCAGGTCAAGAACACGTCTCATTCTCTTCTTATTTGCAGAGAACCTTATGTTATGTATTCCATGTTTCTACAACAGAGGTAGATGGTGTTTATGCTTGAATCCATAGCTGAGGAAATACCTTACGATTTCTCAACTTTGGAATTGTTCCTAAATACCTTCTTTGCTTGTAATTATGTGGATAAAAATTTGTTATGCTCAGCATGAGATCATTTTATCTCATGATTGGAAATTAAATCTAAACCCATTTGCGGGGGACATTAAATTAAGTGCCTTAACATCTACATGAATAATAAAATTCAATGGGGCCATACACATACCACCATAGATGCAAATGAGCAAGATGTTCATTTGTGGGTTAGAAGGGAATATGGGTTTCCCCTAATCAATATAGTTTTACATCATATGCTTCTTATGTCAAAGGAGGGAATGCATTTCCTCCTCAAAAATCAGCAAGAGGTTATTCATCACTATATAAATCAAATCAATAACATGCGAATGCAATCAATGCTGGAAAGACAATGCATGTGGCCACATCTGACATAGTCACATCAAGAGGCTACCCTAACTTTTTGGAAGCCTTAAAGAGAGTGGAAAAACTCATATGCTCCAAAATTAGAAATGGAGAAAATTGGATTGGGATGAGGTTCTGTTTTCCATTAATTTGGATCCTAGCACCACTATACCAGTCTTAGTATAAACCACCGCCACATGGAAAAGACAAATATTGGCAAGATATTGAAAATAAGTCAGGGTATTATGAGACATGGGAACGGGGGCATTCCTCCTACAATCTTAGTTACATACATTGGTATGTAGTCCAACCTAACTCAAATTGACTTGCAAGGTTGCACTGGGATGCACAACACCTCCAGTTGGGGGGTGATGATGGGCTTGAGTTTTTCATCTTTATGATCACCTTTTCCTTCATTTTTGCACCCTTTTTGCTAATGTCCATCTTCACTTTCAACCTATCTTGTCCTCTTTTGTCTTTCATTATGAAGGTAATATTTTATCCACCAAATGGAATCTAATTGACGAATTCTTGAAAATTTTAAATGGATTCTCGTATACTTTGTATCTAACATGTAGGATAAGGTCTGCTACATAAAATGCCACCAAGGATTTTGCTGTAGAATAGGCTACCACAGTCTGTTATAAAAAGCCCTACTTTGTTGCAGATCCAATGCTATGAGTCCATGGTGCACTAATACCATCATGGTTTCCTTTTGCCGCGGAACGACATTTGCTGCAACTCCATCCACGTCATTGCTACTACAAATCACGTCACATATGTCATCTTACTATGTCAACATGTCATGACTACTACTCATCCAATTACTACCGTGGATCCTATCATTGTTGTGCATCTTGTCATTGTTGCGCATCCATCCATCAACAAATTCTAATAGGGCTAACATAATTGAGGTTGTTCACTACAACAATGAGAGGGATATTGTAGTGGTTTAATGGAATATTACACAAGACAATATTCTTGTTTCATAATTGTTAAGACACTTCGAAGAGAGAAATATTTTGGTTGGGTTGGTTTATGATTGTATGCTACATTTTCATAACTATGTTTTGTTACAAGCAACGGTTTAAGAATCATTGATTCTCAAGCATGTTGCTCTTAACTTGTATATAGTAGTATGTTGAATATTTCACCTATATAAGAAATGGAATTCCTTCCTGTAAAGTAGTTCAAATAGGGACAGAAACAAATAAGAATACTTGAAGTCTGAACTTTATTAATACTATGTTCGATGTTAGTATTATAAAGCTAGTCTCATTTAGTTATCGTGTTCATGAATTTGTGAGATAAATTGTTGTTGTCACAATTGAGTGTTTATTCATTGAAGTATTCCCAACATTTCTCTATAGAGGAAGGGCCCACTTTAGAAAACAGATGTCGTTTACTGTTTTTTTCATTAACTTAGATAATTTCCATTTCCCATTTTACAAAAAATGTGTTATTTTAATCATGTTACATCATTTTCTACATAACTATTAATAATTTATTGTTACATAATTGTTAATAAAATAAAGCTACATAACTATTAATGAGTTATTTGTTGTAGAACTATGTATGCATCAATGAGTCTGTATGCTATTATTCCTGTAGTTAATGATAAATGTGTGATTAAGTGTTCTTTACTTCATCGTTGATTTTATTGCTTTCTTGCAAATTAATTTAGTTTTATTTTATTAGATGTAGGATTGGATTTCTGGGTGGACTATGGGAGAATATTAGAATTTAGAATTATAATCACTTATGAATATATATATATATATATATATATATATATATATATATATATATATATTTACATGATACCTCACAAGCATACTAGCCCTGAGTTGATAATTAAATGTAATTGCAAGGTAGGTGCCATGTTTAAAATAATAATATATATAGATGGAATGTTAAAATGTAAGCTTACAAAGACATTTAATGGTCAAGGGATATGCAATATTACGACAAAATAATTAGACTTGGATAAAAATTTGGATAAAGGTTGGGAAATGAAATCTTATTCTACACGCAAAAAATCTTATACAACCCAACCATAATGAATTCTTGGTGCATTGACTTGAAACAATTTCCACAAATTGGCACAACTCCATGTAGATTGAGTTCTAAACATAAAAGATCCATAAGGATTATATATACACAATATCAATTAATAAATGCCATCTTGTTTCAAAAAAATCGCAATAAAGTGCTACGAATATGCTTGGAAAAACAAGAAGTTGATAAAGTCCTTGAAGAATTGCATGATGGACTAACTAGGGGAAATCAAGATAGGGAAGCCACAATTGACAAGATCGTAAGAGTAGTGTACTATTGACCAACATTGCTAAGATATGCATATGCATATGTATAGACATGAAATTTTTGTTAGATAAGGGCTTGAGGTGAGAAGAAACTAGCCATTCACCTACAACTACTGTTAATAAATGAACCATTTCAACAATGTGGTTTTGATATCATTGGCAAAATAAATCTAAATTATTAGAAGCAACTAAAGTAAATTCTCACTGCCATAGACTATTTTATGAGATGGAAAAAATAGTATGTTGGTTAAAGTTAACAAAGCATATGCAATTGAATTCATTGAACAACAACAAATACCAGGTTTGGTATTCCTTTAGTTCTTTTATTTGACAATGCTTTGCACTTGTCTTTCATGAAATTAACTAAATTTCCCTTAGAAAAATGAATTGTCTTATGCTATTCAACTAACTACTATCAGTGGGGAAATGATGTAGCTGAATCCACTAATAAAAAAACTTATTAGGATTATAAAAAGAATAGCAGTAGACCATTAGAAGAATTGGCATAATGCTCTTTATAAATATCTCTCTTAGTTAATAGAGTTACCCTAAACAATGTATTAATACTTACCAATATTTCTTGTATATGGAAAGGAAGTTATTATACCTCCTAATGTTTTCTTTTTCTCTCTCCAATTAATGAAAGCCTCTTGAAAAAAAAATTCCCGACCATTTAATGATGAATACATTTCCTACTCCAACTATAAGAAGAGAAGGAGAATACGAAGCATAATTAGTTCGGTGCTCATCAACAAGTAGTGAGAAGATGGTTTGATAAGCATTCCATGGGATGAAAAAACGTTTGAGATATGGGATTTGATCATGGAGAGGGATAAGCTAAATGAGTCTAAAGACAAGCATACCAAGTTTCAACACCTATGGCTTGGGCCATTTGAGGTTGTTGGAAATGTTGGCATTGAGACTTATAGATGAGAAAACCTACAAGGGGAAGTACACATCCTTGTTGTCAACGGCTAGGTCAAGAAGCAATAAATTCATTTACCATATCCCTGAGTCAATTGATTTGTACATAGGTAGTCTAGTCTACATTTCAATCCTTTTGGTGTTTTGTTTTCATAAGCTATGTTTTATTTGAATTTTCTTTCCATGCATATTTTATGAAATTTTAAACCCATATTTTTTCTAAAATTTCTTTGTTTATTTTTTACCCTCATGTTATCATCTTTCATTGCCAATGCTATTGGTTTCTCTCTAGATTGATTGAAGGTCAAATGAACATATTCATGACATGCTTATTGAGTAATGATTTTTGATATATTTATTACAATTAAGCATTGAATGACAATTGGCACTGGATGAGTCAAGAATTTAATGTGCTAATGCTTGAGTTTGACCCCAAAGGGAAAATGACCTTCAATTAAAAAAATACAACAAAACATGTTGTGAGTGTTTGGAACATGAACATTTTGAATAACAGATCATGGCTGTGCTTACACCTTAGTTTGGTAAACAAATCCAATATGTTGGAAGATCCACTCATATACATTAAAAGAGCCAAAGATGAGAAAGGGTGCAGAGCTCAAAGTCTATAGGTGTGATGCTGAAGAATATTGTAATTACTCAAATAGATAGACACAACTAATTATCAATGAAAATCCCAAAAGTATTAGGTAGACATTCCCTAGAAATGCATAAATCCATTACTTCCCCTATCTAGTATTTTCTTAAGCAGATTTTAGAAAGGGGGATCTAGAAAGGTAGATAAATCCAAAAAGGGAAAGACAATTAACTCCATCGGGGCTACATATTATCATTGGTGATGGGGAAATACTTGTGATGATGTGGTGACTCCACTGGGGCTATGGACACTCATGGGTAGTGGAGCAACACTTGAGTATACTATATTGTGGCTTGGAAAAAATCATTTAATCCCAAATCCATCATGCCTTATGATATAGAATTAAATCCATATCATTGATCTATGCTTTATCAAAATAAATATCATCATATTTGTCTTTTAGCATGAAATAGAAGTTTATGAGACTAGTGTGTTGGTAGGATCATTGGCCTATTGCAAAGGGAAAGTGCATAGGGATCCACCACAGAGTGATGCTCAATTATTTTAAACATAAAATAAAGGTACTCCACCCTCCATATTCATAACATAACAAAATGCTTTAGATATTTCCATCTCACCCACCATGTTTCCAATTGTTGAGAACAGTGGCTTTCCCATGTCCCATGACTTGAGGACCCCTCCTTCAATTTTTTTTTTAACCCTGATGTATCCTTGATTTTGAAAGTAATGAATATCTATTTTTGTGAAGTTATATTATGATTGCATATTTAGTTATAAATTCCAGTTTGAAAGACAATGCAAGTGCTTATTATCCTACTCCAATTGATCATTATAGTTTGGATGCATTCTTTCTGAATTATAACAAGAAGCGATGCAATGCCTTGCAAAATTTAGATCCATGCAACAAGTATCATGTTCCTTTAGAAGTTTAGTGAAACCTTATCATGCCCATTCATTGGTTTAAAATTAAGAGATACCACATCATACTTGTGAAAAATTTCATACCAATGAATCACATTTTTCATCAAGTTCAAAGCACTGCACTGCATTTTCTCAAAAATATGAAAAAAATGTGACGAACAAAAAATTATAGACACTTTTCATCGGTCACAAATTTCAAGTCCATATAATATACATCTCATCATTCACAAATTTCACACTACAATGATACAATGCATATAATTTGGAAAGTTTAATACCAAGAGCGAGTGCTCTCTTTTAATTTGATCTCTATGTTAAGATTTTAAGAGATGAGTACTATATTTAATAATTGTCGAAAATAAGGGCGACTCCTTATAGAGACTTGACCCTTTAGTGTTTAATGCATTTGCGGTATTCCATAGCTGCATAGAATAGTCCTTCAAATCAGAACCTGGATGGCAAGGGACTGGCTAGGATTTTGAACCTGGATGGCTTGTTGGTTTTCCTGGTTTTGGCGGTCGAAGAGATAGAAATATACTACAGAATTGGAGTCCGCCATTCGACTTGAATGGATTAGTACCAACCAAGTCAAAAACGTGGGAATATATTCTTTTCTCTGCAATAGATTCTTTAGTTTATTTTGACCCTATTTTTCCATTTCTTGGTTCGGTTTTGGGTTTTTTTCATACTGTTTCCAGACATCTGATGGGATAGAGTCTTTTATGTACATTCAAGAGCTCTTTTCTATACATTTGGGTTTTCCTTATTTGGAATATTGGTGTTATGACGTGGTTCAAGACCACGTCCTCATCTCGACAGTTATCGGGTCGGGGGGAGGCGTCAACATTTTCCCCTAAAACAATGCCCACCCATGTTAGAGTTAATCCACTCTGCGAGGTTGTTTATTGTTCACTGTTTACAAAGGATAAGGGAACTAATGGGCCACTCCTAGGTTCACCTGTTCAGGGGGCAAATAAAATACGTGAGGGTTCATTTGCACCTAGCCACAAGATGCAGGGGGATTCTTCTAGGAGATGTAGGAAATATAAGTCTGAAAAGGCAAAAAAGGAGAGGGCGTTATGTGTTTTAGGGAAAGACATACCTATGGAAATGGTGCAGAATATGTCATCATGAGGCCTTGTCGAAAATTCGAGTACTCTAGGTTGCAGAGGGACGAGATAATTGAATGGATCACTAGGGTTTGGAAACCCTTAATTCACTATGTCCTGCGGGTCATCATTCTTGTTAATGGCTAGGTTTTTTTCACTTTCTAATAGAGGACACTTTGCAGATTATTATTTCTAGGTTTTCGGTTTATGGATCAGGTTCTCTTATTTTGTGCCAATGGCATATGACATTTGATCCCTGGAGAGAGAAGTTGAAGAAACAACACTTATGGGTTAAAATTCCAGGCTTTCCCCTCTTTTGTTGGACCCTTCCATCTTTCATGACGTTGGAAAACTCCATTGGTAGATTTATCCTAATTGGGAAGTTGTGCTATTGTCAAATGATCATCGTTTCCATAGAGTTCTTGTTGAGGTGGATACCACTGACGGGATTCCATCAAAGGTTGAGGTTAGATGGTTAGAATGCGTTTTTTCCCAACAATTGGACTACTGGGGCGTGCCCTTCAAATGTTTTAAGTGTCATTCTATTGGTCATCTGTGTCAGGAATGTGATAAATTGCATTCACGAGACTCTGGGAAGAATATACTTCATTTTGTGGGGCTTCAGAGGATGAGAGGACCCGGCTCAAAATATTTCCTTTCCTCTCCCGATGGATGAAGATTCAACCTGTGTTTTCATGGGTAATTTTAATATTTTTCTACCCCTGCTCTTAAAATTGCTTTCGACTAATGATATTTTAGATTCTATGAAACTCGTTGTTACATCCCCCAAGTATTCTCCGACTCCAACCAACTCTAATCAGAGGTTCCTTTTTCCATCAAACCCTGAGCCGAAAAACCCTATGTCAAAGGAAGTTGTACTTTTTTATTCCTCCCGACCTGCTTACACTGAGGTTTCATCGGCTACGGACAGACCCTCTCCAGATGAATTTCCCAATGACCTAGGGTTTAATATCTCCCATTCTCTGTTGAAAGTTTCTATGGATCCTCTGGGTGTTGTTTCACATAGGGTTTTAGATTCTCCTTCCTATTTTCAAGTTGTTTCCATTAGTGTTTCAGAAGGTCTTGATGTGTAAAAATATGATATGAATCTGGATGATACTACCAAGGATTCCCATGTCCAGGTAAATCCTTTAGTGATCTTTGGTAATGATGGTGGAAACTCTGGATCTGTTATCTCGATTAACTCCATTCGTCATAATGTGACCATTGTGAAAAAAGGGTAAATCTAAGTTGGAGGAAAGGAACGAATCCACTATTGAACAAAAATGGATTAACCCTAGATGTGAAATTCTATGTCACAGCAGATCTAAATATATGAGGATACCTCACAAAGAAAGAATGAGCAGAAAATTTGAAGAAGAGTGAAAACAACAGTAAAAAAGAGCAGAAGAATAATAATGCAGCAGAACTCAGATAGGACCAAAATAATGTCACATGTTCCAATTATTAGTATAATAAACAATAATGTTACAATGGAGAGAATTCGAATCATGCAGGAGAATTCGAACCTCAGTTGGTCTAGCATAGGGATTATCACCACTGGAGTGCTCTGTAAGACTCAAAGTCAACTGAACTGAACCTAAACTCAGCTAACTGAATTCACAATTAGTTAACTGACTAAGGAGGCCACAATAGTGAGTCTGTCATGCATGCTAGTCAAAAAAGGGCGCATGAGGCCACAATAAATGGCATCTCGAGCTCTAACCCCCCATAAGAGTCAGATAACTCAAGTGGACTGCACTGGAACACTCAGTAGGTTCCTATAAAATAGGGAACTGACTGAAGTGGTCCTAAAATGATGCATGCAAGGCTCAGAAGGTGGTAGATGGATCCTGGATGACATATGCACACCACTAGGGAGAAAATGACATCATCAACAACTAGGAAAAATAAATAATGCTAGGTAGGACAAGGATGGAGTATTGAAATATCCTAACACTAAAACCTTTGATATTTCCTCTATCTCTTCTATGATTGACTATGTGTCTCCATCCTGGCCTCTTAGAGCGTATTTGGGCCATGAAAATGGTTTCCAATGATTATTTTGTCCCTCAATATAAGAGGGCTCTACAGTCAGCCTAAAAGGACTGTGTTTAGAATACTGTTAGACAAAACCTATCCTAACATCATTTTGCTTCATGAGACGATGTGCTTTGGTGTTGTTGCATGTGATTTTTTGCTCAGACTGAAGCCGCATTGGTTTTGTAGTGATGTGGATGCCAATGGGCACTCAGGTGGACTGTTGGCAGCATGGAATCCATTGTCTGCTAATTTTATTACCTTTAACACTCTCTCAGGTATCAAGATGACTGGAAGATTCATGGGTTTCAACAATTCCTTCAGTATTATCAACATTTATGGTCCCTACAATAACAGGGTGTCTTTTGGGGATTATATATCAGATCAGGGTATCCTCAATGATCACTCCCTTATCATCGGTGGTGATCTTAATTTAACTATGTCTGAGCTGGAGATATGGGGATCAAAGAAGACTGTGGACCATCTGGCACTTTACTTCAATGATTTATTTTATAATGTTGGTCTCATTGATATTGTATCAGCCTTGTGTTGGAATATTCACACCATCATTTTTATATTCTGCATGCCTGCATGCAAAATTGCATGTTTCATGCATCTAGTCATCATCATGGTGGTCTCCCCAGCACTTAGAGCTTGCTTCTCGCTCTCCAAAGCCTGTCTACAGCCCCCATTTGGCCTCCTACCTACGTGATGCGCCCTTCTTGACTATTCTACATGGCAAGTGTGCCTTTCTCACCTACCACACTCAGTTAGTGTGCCTTTACTCACCTACCTTCAGTTATCAATCAATTAGGGCACCTTATCTCACCTACCAGGAGTTATCACTCAGTTAGTGCATGGATTGAGTAGTTCTTCCACTGATTGCTCATCCTAACTACCTGTAGCTCCTAGTTAGCTATTTTTGGAGTGCCACTTGACCCTATGACAACCTCATGCGCCCCCCTTGGAGTCTTCATTCCCTGATTTATGCCTAGATGGTTCTATTAGACTCAGTTGGACACACTTGACTGACTCTTACCATTTATGACTGATACTACTGACTGGATGATATCTCTATAGCTATCCAAGCTAGACTTTGAGCTCATATTCGAATGCCCCACTTGGCTAATTCGAATCCTATATGATGTTACTTCACAGTTTATTGTAACACATTCTTTACATTCATTATTCATTGTATGATACTGATATTGTCTATTATTATGTGTTTATGAGTGATTATTGGGTGCATGCTTCTCTTCTTCTTTGCAACATTCTTGAGAGTTTGATTGTGAGTTTGTTACAGTTGCTATATCTCCTGCAGATTATCACACCTTGATGGTCCCTAACTGTTCTAACGGGAGAACTGGGAGTGTTGGCGTTGCGAAAAATCTTAATAGATATATGATTAATGAGGATTTGGATAACAGGTTTGGTAGATATCGCTCGTGGAGCATATCTAAGGGGATCTCAGACCATAAGGCCGTGGCACTTCAGGTGGATTTTGATTGTGAACATTATCATTACCCTTTCAAGTTCAATAGTACTTGGTTGGAGGATAGCTCTTTTTGTGATTTTTTCAGAGAGCATTTGGCCAAATTGAATAATATTGAACATCCTTCCTCTTTTTAGTAGTTGATTATAAAGCTTAATAAGTTGAGAGGTGAATTAATAAAATGGGATAAGGCTAAGAAAAAACTGACCGATAGAGAACTATGCAATATTGAAGAGAAAATTCAAGTTATTGAGAATGTTCGGATATCCATCATCTATTTCGGGATACATCATCTATTTCAGGATCTTGCATGATCTATTTCAGGACATGATCTATTTCAGGATCATCTATTTCAGGATATGATCTATTTCAGGATCTTGCATGCACAGGCATGCATCCCAGTCACCA
This sequence comes from Larix kaempferi, assembly GCA_027924585.1. Classification (NCBI taxonomy): domain Eukaryota; kingdom Viridiplantae; phylum Streptophyta; class Pinopsida; order Pinales; family Pinaceae; genus Larix; species Larix kaempferi. The sequence goes on along the minus strand of BSBM01000322.1, from coordinate 11,152,631 downwards.
GTTTGATGCCTCCAGCACCTTATCCACCTTCTTCTAGCACCCGGGAGCCACTTACCACAGAGTTTTAGCCCTCCTAAGCTGAAAGGCGCCCTCTTCTCACCTACTGCCAGAGAAGGGCGCACTTGTTCACCTACCACTGCATATTCACTCTAGTTACATTCAGTTAGCTCCGATTCTCCCTGATTTGAGGCTAGTTTCACTCCTGACTGACTGTTTCACCTCCGATTGACCTCCAGTTCGATTAGGTGACTTGTTCTGACTCCAGTTAGCCTCCCATGCGCCCCCACTGAGCCTCCAGATCCTATATCAGTGCTACACACTTCAGTTACATTTATTATGCTCAGTTAGACTCAGATTGACACCTGGATGACTGGTTGTTGTGATTGATGAGTACCACCGATGATCTATGAGGACTCCTAGACAGAGTCAAGCTACTCCATTCAGTGATTCGAATGGCCTACTTAGTCAATTCGAATTGCTCAGTGACAGTTTGTATTGTAATTCATTCACCCTTTCTGGGATAGAGAGCACTGCTGCATGTTTTGCATAGTTTTGCACCATATTTTCTATGTTCATCTGTTGTGATTGATTTACTTGTTCATTAGATCTGCTGTGACTAATTTTACATGGTATCAGAGCCATTGCAGGGACAAGATCTCTTTTCTACAGGTGTTTATACAAGAAGATTTGACTGAATTGCTAAAAATTGCAAAAAGTTTGGCATGAGATATCTCAAGGGCATTCGCTCCTGTGCATGCAAAGCTTGAAAAATACTCCAATACCACTCCAGAAGCTTGAGTTACCACATAATTCCTGGATCTGATACATTGGACCTATTCAACATTGCTTGAAATCCAATCCCAGGTGTGATGCAACTCTCAAAGGGTGGATTGTTCGACCTTATTGTGATTGTTCTTATGTGATTTGCAGGTTAATTATCTCCTCCAAGTGCACTCGCTACATTCTGCATGCAAGCTTCCCTACAGCATCTCCATTCGCTATAGTCTGCATGCAAGCTTCTTCTTCATCATTTGACTCGCTCCTAGCAATGGAATACTCTTCTTCAAAGCATATCCTCACCCCATTCAATTATTTTGATTGGAAAGATGATATGGAGATCATATTACGTTCAAAAGGATACTACCGAGTCACTCTTGGTCTTGAATTGGAGCCAAACAATGTGGCAGAAAGAACCAAACACTACAATAAGCTTGATGAAGCTTACGGTCTTCTTTGTCTCTCCATCTCCAAGGATCTTCACTTCCATCTCAGCGGATTGAAGACTCCAAAAGCCATATGGGAGCAACTTGAGACACTATTCGGCAAGCAGGATGAGCTTAGGGCTTTTCAATTAGAGAATGAATTGATTGGCCTTAATCCTGAGAATTTCGAGAGCATCAATGAATTCTTCACAAAATTCAAGAACTTGAACTTGCAATTGAAGAACAGTGGTGTTATCAAAGAGGATAAACAGTTGATCCTCTCCATTCTAAGCAAGCTTGGGAAAGATTATTCGGTATTTGTCTCCACTTTCAATTCCGGTCGGCTAACTACCCCGAATTGGAAGATGCCTACCTTGAATGCCTTCATTGAGTCCGTTACGAAAGAGCATGACAAGTTGATTCAAATGGGGTCCATAAGCTCCAAAGATTCAGCCCTATTTGTTCAAGGACCCAAGATCTCGAATGGTAAAGGAAAGCTAAAGAAGGAGAAGCCCAAATTCGAGCCTCACAAGCAAAAAGACAAAGGCAAGCAAACGGATGCACCATCCAGTTCGAAATCCAAGCAAAAAGGGCAAAGAAGGTAACCAAAAATCTAAATGTACTTATTGTAACCGTGGCTTTCATCCTGAAAGTTCATGTATGAAGAAGACTATAGATCAAATGGCCCTCCTTTTGGAAAAGAACAACATAACCCTTCCTGACGGTGCAAGGAAGAAGGATCGGAATGACGATCATGAAAGAGGACAAGCACTCATGGCAACGGTTTCGAAGCCCACTCTCTTGATAGATTCGGGTGCATCAAATCATATGGCTGCAAATATTGATTCTTTTTCCTCATTCGATCCAAACAGCTCCATCCCCATCCATTTGGGAGATGACTCAAAAATTTCTTCAAAGGGCAAAGGTACGATTCATGTAGATCATGGATGCTTTCAGAATGTTCTCTATGTGCCTTCCTTAGCTTCGAATCTCCTTTCTGTGTATCAAATGACACATACTGGTGATCCAAAGAAAGTCACATTCAGCCCTAATACAGTTGAAATTTCTGATATCAAAAGTGGAAGACTAGTTGCGGTTGGAAAGGCAAACCACACTGCTAAATGTTATGAGTTTTCGCACTTTATTCCGCTTGCAAAGCCCACTGCTCTTCGCACACATGGTAATGAGGTTAGTAGGCTTTGGCATGAAAGATTTGGACATCTAAATTATAAGTATTTGCTGCTGCTATCAAATAAATCCATGGTTGATGGGCTTCCACAACTCCGTTCCTCGAAGGGAATATGCTCCGGTTGCATTATTGGGAAGCACCCCGAGCACAGATTCGACCGCGGCAAGGCTAGCAGAGCCTCTACTATTTTGGGATTGATCCATTCTGATATCAGCGGTCCGCTGCCCCATATGTCATTAAATGGTTCAAGGTATGTTTTGACATTTATTGATGATTATTCTCGCTTTACATGGGTATTCTTTCTCAAAAACAAGTCAGAAGTGCTTGGAAAATTCAAGGATTTTAAGGCTTCTGTTGAGACCACCACTGAGAGCAAGATCAAAGCTCTTAGATCTGATAATGGTGGGGAATATATCAAGTCCGAGTTGCTGCAACTTTGTGCCCAAAGAGGAATCAAGATCCAACATACAGTTCCCTACACACCCCAGCAGAACGGTGTAGCGGAAAGGAAAAACCGGTCACTGAAAGAGATGGCTACATGCATGATTGAATCAAAAGGTTTGGCTGCAAATATTTGGGCTGAAGCAATAAATGTTGCTGCATATATACAGAACCGAGTTCCACATTCATCCGTGAAAGGTATGACTCCTTTCGAAGCATTCTTTGGTCACAAACCGGATGTGTCAAATTTGAGAGTTTTTGGCTCTACTGCATGGGCTAGAATTCCTTCTGAGAAGAGACGAGCTTTGGATCCACAAAGTATCGAGTGCATATTGATAGGATATGGGGAAGAATCAAAAGCATATAAACTCATGGATATCAGATCTAAAAAGATATTCATAGAGCGCAGTGTGCAGTTTGAAGAACCGCTTCAAGAATTGCAACTAGTTGAGGAGAAAACTGCCGATTCACCGCCTTCACCAGAAGAAGATTCGAGCAGCGATAATGAAGGTATGAGTTCTGATATTTCTGATATTGTAGCAGAATATGATGATCATGACATATCAGGTTCGGAATCCGACCATTCAGATCTCCCTCAGTTACCAAAGTGGGCCCAAAATACTCTACAATCTGCTGGTTCGAATCTTGGAAATCCTGCTGATCCGAGACGAACAAGAGGAGACTTTCAAAGGGCAGGTATGGATCTTTCTATTGCTGATCCATTTCTTCCTGAGATTTGTTATTTGATGGCTGGTTCAGATCCCCAATCATATTATTCAGCCCATCGAGATCCGAGATGGAAAGATGCCATGGATGAAGAGTACAGTTCTCTTCAAAAGAACAATACATGGGAGCTAGTTTCTCTTCCACCTGGAAGAAAATTAGTGAAGTGTAAATGGGTCTACCATACTAAAGTTGCTGCTGATGGCACTATCAGCAAATATAAAGCAAGGTTGGTGGCAAAAGGTTTTTCCCAAGTCCAAGGAGTGGACTACACAGAGACCTTTGCACCGGTTGCAAAGATGGATTCCATCCGCCTTGTTTTAGCTATTGCCGCATCCAAGCACTGGGAGGTGCATCACATGGATGTGAAGAGTGCATTTTTACATGGAGACCTTGCTGAAGAGGTCTATATGCAGCAGCCAGAGGGTTATACATCAGATCCATCATTGGTTTGTAGATTGAAGAAGTCTTTGTACGGGTTAAAACAGGCCCCAAGAGCTTGGTACGCAAAGATGGACTCCTTCCTTCTTTCTCAGAATTTCCAAAGATGCAAATCTGATCCGAATGTCTATCTTCAGTGAGTTAAAGGTAATTTGTTGGTTATTGTACTTTATGTTGATGATCTGCTTATTACTGGTAGCACACTTACTTCAATAAACAAGCTAAAAACTGCCTTAAATCTAGCTTTTGACATGAGCGATTTGGGCTTGCTGAGTCACTTTTTGGGCTTGGAGATAGCTCAAAATTTCGATGGGATCACTATATCTCAGCAAAAATATGCTTCCGACCTGTTATTGAAGTTTAATATGGCTGAATGTAAGGCAGCCCCGTTCCCATTCCTCTCAGGAATCAGTCTTGAGGAGGGAGATTCCACACCGCTTGCAGATTGCAGTATGTATCGACAGTTGATTGGTTCACTACTTTATTTGACACATTCACGGCCTGATATCTCATATGCCGTGAGTGCCGTGTCAAGATATATGCAGCAGCCACATGAGCTTCATTGGCGAGCAGCCAAGCGGATCTTGCAGTATGTGCAAGGTACGAGACAGTTTGGCATACATTATGCTGCAGATTCTGAGCTAGATTTCATTGGTTTTACTGATTCAGATTGGGCAGGTGATAGCATTGATCGGAAGTCCACTTCCGGTTATGTTTTCATGATTGGTCATGGTGCTATTTGCTGGTCCAGCAAAAAGCAAGCAGCCATTGCACTTTCTTCAGCAGAGGCAGAGTATCGAGGGGCAGTCAATGCCTGCATTCAGGCAGTTTGGTTGCAGGGTATTCTTTCCGAGTTTGGTTTTGGTGGCACTACTTCGACTGTCCTATTTTGTGACAATCAAAGTGCTATCAAGATCTCCACAGATCCAGTTCAGCGGCAGAGGACCAAGCACATTGAGATTCATATGCATTACATTCGACAGTTGGTGCATGATCGCACCATCATTCTGCAATATTGCCCTACCGATGAGCAAATTGCAGACATCTTCACCAAGAGCTTCACTGAGAAGAAGTTCTCTTACCTCCGTTCACTGTTGGGGGTGAGTTCCATCATGGTGGAGACAGATTGATTCATTATTATGCTTTAGACTTGAGGGGGGGCTTTCTTCCCACTGGGTTTTCCCTCTTTCCTCACTTAGTTTATTTTTCAGCATTTTTTTTGGATTATTGTATTGGGGTGACCTTTGGTCTTAGTTACCAGGGCCCCACATTATTTTAGTTGGCACATCATAGTCTATCTTGAGGGGGGGTGTTCGGATATCCATCATCTATTTCGGGATACATCATCTATTTCAGGATCTTGCATGATCTATTTCAGGACATGATCTATTTCAGGATCATCTATTTCAGGATATGATCTATTTCAGGATCTTGCATGCACAGGCATGCATCCCAGTCACCAGTTTGATGCCTCCAGCACCTTATCCACCTTCTTCTAGCACCCGGGAGCCACTTACCACAGAGTTTTAGCCCTCCTAAGCTGAAAGGCGCCCTCTTCTCACCTACTGCCAGAGAAGGGCGCACTTGTTCACCTACCACTGCAGATTCACTCCAGTTACATTCAGTTAGCTCCGATTCTCCCTGATTTGAGGCTAGTTTCACTCCTGACTGACTGTTTCACCTCCGATTGACCTCCAGTTCGATTAGGTGACTTGTTCTGACTCCAGTTAGCCTCCCATGCGCCCCCACTGAGCCTCCAGATCCTATATCAGTGCTACACACTTCAGTTACATTTATTATGCTCAGTTAGACTCAGATTGACACCTGGATGACTGGTTGTTGTGATTGATGAGTACCACCGATGATCTATGAGGACTCCTAGACAGAGTCAAGCTACTCCATTCAGTGATTCGAATGGCCTACTTAGTCAATTCGAATTGCTCAGTGACAGTTTGTATTGTAATTCATTCACCCTTTCTGGGATAGAGAGCACTGCTGCATGTTTTGCATAGTTTTGCACCATATTTTCTATGTTCATCTGTTGTGATTGATTTACTTGTTCATTAGATCTGCTGTGACTAATTTTACAGAGAATTCTGTGGTGGATGATTTGTTCTCTTCGACGAGGAATTTGGAGCTTATCAATATGGAGAGGAGGAAGGGAGTCATTTTAATTCTACAAGAGAACACTTGGCGCTTGAAAAGTTGGGTGTTATGGGTTTCATGTGGTGATCAAAATACAAAAAAAAAAAATCGTGTTTTGCATCGCACCGCGGGAATAAAAATTCCATATGGGAGATACAGGATGAGCATGGAAATATGTTGAAGGATTGGGATGCTATTATGAGGTCAGCGGTATCTTATTTCTCACATCCACAGCCATGGGAAGGATCCTCCTATCACCATGCTTGTAATGGCTCCTGCAAATGTGTCCCATCACTTCTTCCTCGAAGTATCTTCAATTTGAAGAACAGCAAGCCTCTCTCTGAAGTACTCAAACTTCACTCTGGCTAGTGGTTTCGTCAACACATCTGCAACCTGCTCATCCGTCCCAACATACAGGAGGTTCACTGCTCCTCTCCACACCATATCCCTGATATAGTGATATTTGATCTCGATGTGCTTTGACCTGTCATGGAACACTGGGTTCTCTGACAACTTCACACAACTTTGGTTGTCACAATAGATACAGGTAGCATCCAACGGGAGATCAAATAACTCAGACAGTAGCTTCCTCAGCCATACTGCCTCACAACTAGCTGAACAAGTTGTGACATACTCTGCTTCGGCTGTACTCAGTGCTACGCAGGAATGCTTCCTGCTAAACCAAGAAATCACACCTGATCCCATACTGAAGCAGCACCCCGAAGTGCTCTTCCTATCTGCAGCACTGCCTGCCCAATCTGAATCAACATAACCCTCTAGGTTAAACTTTTGATTCGCATCATACTTGAGCCCATAATCAACCGTACCCTTCAGGTACCTCAGAATATGCTTTACAGCAACTAGGTGAACACCTCTGGGATCCGTCAAGAACTGGCTCAATGTGTTCACCGCAAAGCAAATATCCGATCTCGTGTTCGTCAGGTACATCAAGGACCCAATCATCTGACGATACACCGTGACATCAACTAGTTCAGATGAAGCATCACACAGTAGCTTCAGGTTCGATTCCATAGGTGTGTCCATGGCCTTGCAGTCCATCATCCCAAACTGCTTCAGGATCTCTATTGCATACTTCCCTTTTCCAAGGAAGATTCCATCTTCACTCTGCCACACCTCCATGCCTAGAAATTAGTGCATCATCCCCAATTCCTTCATCTCGAACTTGGCAGCAAGCTTCCTCTTCGTGTCGGTAATCAACCCATCCTCACCTGTCACAAACAGGTCATCTACATACAGTAGTAGTATCACAGGATTGCCTTCCTCAACCTTGTAGTAAAGGTTGGAATCTGCTTTACTCTTGGTAAATCCCAAACTGGATAGAAAGTTGTCTATCCTACCATACCAAGTCCTAGGATCTTGCTTCAAGCCATACAAGGCTTTCTTCAACCTGCACACATATGACTCCCTGCCATGTGTCTCAAAACAAAGTGGTTGCTCCACATACACTTCCTCTTCGACTACACCATTCAAGAAAGCTATCTTGACATCCATCTGGTGAATCTTCCACTTCATCACTACCCAGAGCAAGTATTTTTCTGATGGAAGTGTATCTAGCTATAGGAGCAAAAGTCTCTTCATAATCTATTCCCTCTTTCTGGGAGAATCCACGAGCTACAAACCTCGCCTTGTATTTCTCTATGCTTCCATCTGCAGCATGCTTGATCTTATAGATCCACTTGGAAGTCACAATAGACTTCCCTTCAGGTCTTGGGACCACATCCCAAACATCATTCTTCATGATCGACTGGTACTCCTCGACCATGGAATCCTTCCATTCTTTCTTTTTCGCTGTTTCTTCATAACTAGAAGGTTCTTTGTTCATAATGTCACAGATCAAGGCAACATAACTGGTATGTGATCTAGTCCTCTTCCTTTCTCTGTTTTCTTCTTCTGGAATGCCATACCTTTCTACATCTTGGATGAGCTCTCTAGCCCATCCAGGTTTCCTCTTGTGAGAGTTCTTCTCACGGGGTGGACCTACAGGTTCTTGTGGATCTTCAATTTCACGAACTTCTTCTGGAATTTCTTCTTTCATAGTGGTGTCTTGAAATCTGGTTACCTTTGGTTCTTCATGGTCTTCAACAGGTGTCTTCCTCGATTTGATGTATGCTGAGTCTTCATCAAATGTTACATCCTTCCTGATGCCAATCTTCTTGAATCCTGGAAAGTATATTCTGTAAGCCTTCGAGCTTTCACTGTAACCCACAAAGATGCCCTTCTTACCTGAAGGATCTAGCTTTGTTCTCTTTTCCTTTGGAATGTGTGTATATACTGGACAGCCAAATATTCTGAGATGGCTAACTTCTGGTTTCTTACCAGAGAAGACTTCTTCTGGTGTCTTGTTGTCAAGTATCTTGTGAGGTGTTTTGTTATGCACACATACAGCTGTCCTAGCTGCTTCTGCCCATAAGTGCATAGGTAGATCCTGTTCATGAATCATTGCCCGAGCTTCTTCCATGATCGTTCTATTCTTCCTTTCTGCAACTCCATTTTGTAGTGCATTGTAGGGAGCAGTCAACTCCCTCTTAATCCATGAATCACTACATAGCTTCTTGAAGTCACCTGAAGTGAATTCTCTGTCATTATCGGATATGAAGGTCTTGATCTTCTTATCAGTTTTATTTTCTATCAAGGCTTTGAATTCCTTGAACTTATCAAATACTTCATCTTTATGCTTCAAGAAATAAACCCAAGTCTTCCTAGAGAAATCATTAATGAAGGAAACATAGTATACATACCCACTCAGAGAACTGGATGACATCGGAGTGGATAATTTCCAAGATTCTTTTTGCTTTGCTTTCACTGCTTGGAAATGCTTTCTGTTTGTTCTTCCCTTTTGCACATCCTTTGCAAACACCTTCATGCTTTGACTGGATTTCAAGAAGACCTTCTACTGCTTTGCTTGCAATTGGTAGTGCTCTATAGTGCATGTGTGCAAGCCTTCTATGCCAAAGTTCACTTGGCTCCATGGACTCATGTACCATATCATGTTCAAGTTGTCCTTTCAATTTGTACAATCCTCCCTCTTGCTCTCCAATCACTATTTCATAATCTATGGTCTTACCCTTTGGCCACATGAGTACTTGGCCATCCACAAATGCAACTCTAATCCCCTTTGCATCCAAAGATGATATGGAGAGAAGATTCTTCTTGAGTCTAGATAGATATAGAACATCTTTCATCTTCAAAGACTTCCCAGAGTCTAGTTTGTAGGAGGCTTCACCACTTCCTTTTATAGGATATTGATAGTCATCCCTAAGTTTTACCTTATGAGGTGACTCATGTTCAGATAGATATACAAAGGATTCTTTAAACCCAGTCATGTGTTTGGAAGCCCCACTATCAATAAGCAAATCATCACGTCCATGAGAGATAGTACCTGTGAGAGCAGAGATTAGAACATATTCATCTTCACTTGATGAGTCATCACTTTCTGCTCTAGTCTTCTTCTTGGGAGGTTCATCATCCTCATCGGCATGAGCATGATATCTCTTCTTGTTGAAGTTGTTGTTGTTCCTTTTGTTCTTAGGACATTCTGAGGAAAAGTGTCCCTTCTCACTACATGTAAAACATCTTAGATCTTTCTTATCTCTATGATGATGGTGTGGAGTTTTCTTGTGATAATATTGCTCCCTCTTGGACTTTCCTTTCTTGGTGTGTGCTGTGAGAGCTTGATCTTCATTTCCCATCTTTTCTTCTTGGGCCACAAGCCTAGGTTCTTCTTGTGAACATTTCTCCAATAGTCTACTGAAAGAGATCAATTTCCTTCTTGCACAGATTCCTTGGATGAAGGAGTCCCATGACCTAGGTAGGCCATTCAATGTGATCATTACAATTTCACCATTTTCCACTACTTCATCCACAACTTCAAGTTGTTCCTTGATTTGAGAGACCTTAGAAAAGTAGGATTGAATGGTCTCTCCATTCTGGAGCTTTACCCCTTTCAATTGGTTTCGCAGAGTCATCTTCCGATTTATGTTATTTCCTTCAAACAACTTCATCAAGGAGTCAAACATCTCCTTAGGTGTATTTAGGGAACACACATGAGGTATGAGATGGTCTTTGATAGAATCAGCAATATTCTCTTAGCCTTGACCAGGTTCTTCGTGTGTAATGCTTTAGCCTCTTCTCCCTATGGGACAGTAACCTCTTCACTTATGTAAGTGTCCAACTCATTCTCTTCTAGGATTAACCCAATCCTATACTTCCAGGCTCGGAAGTTATCATCCCCTTCAACCTTATCCTCAAGCTTGGTGTGGTGAGACATCTTAAAGAGTACTTCAAATGGAAATAGAAAAGTTATTAGGTCTTACCACTCAATTTGCTAAAAACTGGATCTGGAGCTGGATTAGGGTTTGTCAGAGAAACCCTAAAAATTCAAACTTTGAATTTGAAACTTCTGAAAGGATAGAAAGATGTGCCTTGCTGAGCTGGTCAAGCTGGTATACTCAGATTTTGAGATCTGCAAAATTTGACCCCTCAAAATTGCTTTTGAAACTTCTGGATTCACTAGACAGGACCCCGAACTAGGGTTTGATAAAGCCCACCCTTCTTCCCAACCAAAAAGTTCGATCCAATGCTCTAAACTTCGATTTTCTTGAGGAGTATCTAGTCATGGATTTAGATTCCAAAAATTCCAACTTTTTTTGAAACCCTAATTTCCTGCAGTAGAGATTAGGTCAAAACTGAAAATGCTCATAATTGAATTTTGTCTCGACAGAAAGATGCACCCTTGCTAGGAGAGTCAATCTAGCCTCCTGCCTTTGATGATCTGTGGAGAGAAACCCAAAAATTAAGAAGCCCTAGCTTCCGCAGCTGCACAATGCCTTCTTCTTAGGTCAACTCTGATACCATGTTAATTTTTCGATAATTTCATTCCATTATCATTCAGGATCACTAAGAGAATAACATGTACAGCATATCTATAGCATATCAATCATAGACACAATAATGCAAGCACACAAGAGACACAGAGTTTCCTCAGGGAAAACCAAGAAGGTGAAAAACCCCGCAACTTCCTCAGAGATAGAATAAGCCCCAATACAAGATCACAACGATCAAACCCAAAGAGATGTATCTAGCAGATACTCCTCCTCCTCCACATGTGCGCCACTTTCTCTCTTAGCTATGCGAGCTTGAGAAGTGAGTGAATGAATAGAATGAGAGAGGCACACCCTCTATTTATACATTGACTTGACTTGCCAATAATCCAATAGGGCCAACTTCCTAAAGAAGTCTAATAACCCAACCACATGACCTATCTAGGGCCGACCCTACATTGGTGGTCTAATAACCCATCAATACAAATGACGACACTTACAATGTAACTTGCGACACTTGCAAATACAAATGACGACACTTCCAATCAAAGGAATATAACATCTCTGTTGGATATACAATAAAGTACAAATATAATACATAGAAGAATATCTTCCGAATTTACAAATATATCAACACTTGGAAATTCGATATCTTTGGAAGAAATTAAAGATATTCTAAAGGGATTTGTGAAGGAGAAGAGCCTCGGTTCGTATGGTTGGACCGTGGAATTCTACTTACACTTCTTTGACATGGTTGGGGGTGATATTCATGTTGCTATCGAGGAATCCATATCAAAGGCATATCTTCCCAGGATGATCAATTCAACCTTCATCACTCTTATCCCTAAGAAAGATCAGCCGAAGGATTTTAATGATTTCTGACCTATCTCCTTGTGTAACCTGCTATATAAAGTCATTACTAAACTTTTGCCTAACAAGATTAAGCCGTTTCTTGTTAATTTCATCTCTATGGAGGAATTTGGATTCCTGTACAACCACCAGATCTTAGATGTAGTAGGACTTGCACAAGAAGGTTTACACTCTATTAAAGTTAAAAATCTTCAAGCACTCATCCTGAAAATGGACCTAATCAAGGCCTACGACCGGATTGACTAGACATATCTTCGGTCGATTCTCATTTAGATTTGTATCCCCGTTGCTGTGAAAAACTGGATAATGGAGTGTATTTCATCGACTTCATTTATTGTTTAGGAAATTTTTTGGAAGCAGAGGCATCCGACAAGGCTGCCCATTGTCACCTTTTCTTTTCATTCTGGATATTGAAGGTCTCAGTAGATTAATTGGAGAAGTGAAGAAGGCCAACAAGATTAAAGCTATAAAAATTTACAGGTCCCTTACTTTAACACATTTTCTTTTCGTTGATGATGTATTGATATTTGGTGCAACAACTGTTACTGAGTGGAAGGTCTATAAAGACATATTTGATATTTTTTGTAAGGCCTCAAGGATAGATATCAATGCGTAGAAATCTAGATTTTTTCATCATTGCTCAGATGAGACTTGCCTTACTGCCATCGAGTCCTTTTTTCCTTATAAAATGGATTGTTTGGAGCAGGGTATGAAGTACCTTGGGTATTTTTTAAAGCCAAACAATTACAGATCGGAGGACTGGGCTTGGTTATTGAAAAAGATTGAGACTCATTATGGGAGGGAGACTCATTCTGGCTCTCACTGGGAGGGAGACTCATTGTGGGCCTATAGGTGGCTCTCATTGGGAGGGAGACTCATTCTAGCTCAATTGGTACTGATGAGTATTCCTACTTATTGGTTGGGCTTGATGAAGCCTCCAGACAAAATTCTTGGCTATATTTGCAGTAAGATTATTCACTTTGTATGGGTAGGCAACCAACAATCTGGGAAGATGCATCTTGCTAGCCGAGACTCCATTTCTTGGCCCAAGAAACTTTGGGGTTGGGGTTTAATCAACCTAAATTATTTCAGTCAGGCTTTACGAACTAAGAGCCTATGGCGGGCACTTACTGTTGAGGGGTTGTGGAGCACAGTGATCAAAATCAAATATTTAAAATATTTTTTGCTCTTCAATGGGTCAGAAATCCATCTTTTTGTCACATGAATGCTTCGATTATATGGATAAGCATTGTTTCTGTGCTCCCATATATCAACAAATACTTAAGTTGGAAGGTTGTTCATGGCAATCAGGTATAGGTAGGTATCAATCCCATGGTTGGCATGGGCGAGGGCTATGTTCTTTCTTCATCCTTAGTGGAGAAGCCGAATTTAAAGAAAATTGTGATTTTGGCTCAAGCATATTACTTAGAGGGTCGAAATTGTATGTTGCATTGGATATTTGCTGATGAGCTAGGTCTTGTGGACAATGAGGTTGCTGAATGGAACTGTTTCATCGGGCATTTGTCTTTATCAGGTTTTGTTCCTAATGAAGATCGGGACATTCTTGTTTGGGATCACCCGAGTGCGAATGGTAATCTCTCTCTCAAAAAGGTTTATGAATCCATTCTTGAGTATCATGAGAAGCTGACTTCTAAATAGTGGCACCGTAATATTTGGCGTTGTATGTTACCAATGAATATTAAGTGCTTCATTTGGTTATGCCTTCACAGTAAAATTCTTACATGGTCTAATCTATTGAAAAGAGGTTTTCAAGGACCTAACATCTGCATTATGTGTAAGGATGATGAGGAAGACATTCCACATCTATTTATTTTCTGTCATTTTTTCGGGATTATTTGGAATGAACTCCAATATATTATGGGCATTAAGGTTGATTGGTTTGGGCTAACACTAGACGACTGCCTTCTCAGTTGGTTTCAAAGAAAGACAAAATATAATATGTTGCCTATTTTCACTATTTGAGTAGTTTGGATTAGTAGAAACAAGAAATTATTCGAGGACGCAGAGCCTTCCACTTTCCTCATTTGCAAAAAAAATCATGTCGTCCATGTTTGAGTTTCCTACACTTGCTAAATCTATGACAAAGAGGATTTGCGGAGCACCTGTGATTGATTATGGTACTCCTTGTGGCTTCTTCGATGGTGCAGCTAAAGGTGATATCTGTAGTGCTGGTATGATACTTTGGGTGAAAGAGAGCCACAAGATTAAACTGAAGATGGGAGTTGGTGTGGTCACTAAAATGAGAGCAGAGCTATTAGCAATCTGGGGATTACTACAGTTTGCCTCTCTGAGGGGAATTTTTTGTATTAACATCTTTGGGGAATCCATTGTCCTTATTAAGTGGGCCATGGGGAAGCATGCCATTAGTGCTATTCAACTGTCACCTTGGCTGAAGCAAACCACATATCTCATTAAATCTTTTAGGTGATCACTTTTCAGCACATCTACAGGATGTTCAATACTGAAGCCGACTTCCTTTCAAAGGAAGCGATGTGGCCTTTCGATGGAACCATTTCATATGAGGATTGGGTTGATGGTTTTCTTGTGAACTATGGCAATGTAAATGCTATTTAGTTTTTTTATGTTTTAATTTTGTTTTGGATGATCTCCAAATGTTTATCTACTTCTTTGTGGCTCATGATCTTGAAACATATTCAATAAGTAATTTTGGATCTACAAAGATATGGTGTTTTGTTTTTTTACAAACTCGAAATAAATTGTTGATAAAATTAATATTATAACATCATATTTATACTATGTAACTTTGATTTCCATATGAAATAACAAATTACTTGCTTTTTTCTTCCTAAAAATATCACACGTTATTTCAAACTTTTTAAACAATGCAATGAACCAAAGTAAAATACGTTGCATTGTTTCAAACTTTTAAAACAATGCAATGAACAAAAGTGAAATACATCGCATTTCTTCAAACTTTTAAAACGGTGAGATGAACAAAAGTAACATACATCGCATCATTTAGAAAGTTCAACCGCCCACTATACACATCACATTGTTTAAAACTTTTTAAACAATGTGACAAACACATACAATATACACATTGTTCCATACTTTCAAACGATACAATATACACATCACATTGTTCCAAACTTTTCAAACGATGCCATACACATATGTGGTATATATCATTGTTTGAAACTTTTGAAACGACGCAATAAACATGTGAGATAAACTTATTGCATTGTCCCAAAGGTTATAAAGATACATGTGACATAAAACACATGGTTTATAAAGTGGATGCCCAATGATCACCATGCAAGGGGCATATTGATATGATGCTCATGGCTAGTTTCATCACTTGAAAAAGCAAGACCACATAAAGGTGGAGAGATAGTAGAGCATAATCATCTAAAAAAGCAAAGTGACTTCGATAGCACAATCAAAGGGGATGATTACAATTATAAGTCATATTGGTTGAAATCCTCACTAGGGACACCTATCCAAAGTTAAAGGATAATTATCAAAGTATTGGAATTTTATATTCATAGAACAAAAACTTAAGTAAGGGAGAACCTTCACAAATGTTTAGTTTTTCATATAAATAAATCGTCAACCAATTAGGGTTCAAACCTTATTTAGTTAGAAAATTCCTAAAACATATTAAACATTGAATTGTTCTAGAATGGATAGAAAACCATTGTTCTAAAATCCACTATTTCCCAAGAAAAAAATTATCAAATGAAGAGGGAATTCCTTGTTTCCAATAGAAAGTTATTTACCAAGTATCACCATTAGTTTGAATTTAGGGTTATATTTTCCCAAAGGAAGCAGTTCCTTGCTTGCACAGGAAAAGGCCATATGATATTGTTTGGATCAACCAACTTAGACACAGGTGGAATACCATTACATGTCTAATTGACATTTGATATGGGTTTTCCTAATATTTCTCTTGCAATGTAGGGGGGAATTATATATATGATCGAAATATTGTCACATCACATCCAACATTTGGCCCATTCAAAGGGACTCCATATCCTGGTAGACACCAAGTCCTTGGCCTACGAATAATGTACATTATTAATAATGGATGTGCTTTTGGGGGAATTAATAGAGTTAAGATTTATATTAGGCAAACCAATGAAAGGCTTGGGATGAGTAGTAAAGATGAAAAATCAAGTAGAGATCTACTTACTGGAATTTTACAATGACAAACTCACATGAAAGATCAACAAGAAGCCATTGGATCACTTTGATTAATATTATGAACAATATTTATGCCTTAAATGGCTACTTGTGTGAAGCAAAGTCAAGAAAATGCCTCCAGAGTAACAATGTAAATACAAGGGAAAGGAACCATGGGTTATGCACAAGGAGGAAACTTCCATAGAACCAATGTTGGAAGAAATAGTCATGGTCACATTACAATGATATTGAATGCAAGATGTTTACAAACCAAAAGCTACAGTGGGGTGAAATTTACCAACTATTCAAGAGAAAAATTTACCTAGATATATCCTCACCAATTAGTCAAGGGGATCTTGACTTTAAAGTATATATGTCAATTAGGAGATCTCACCTTCATTGGGTAGCAACTAGGCCAGCCTTGATGCCCATAGAAGAAGTAGTTTTATGGTTGGTTAGTCATGTTAAGCGTGACAAAAATCTGATTAGAGATGAGAATGGGAAGGCTATAGCTTCATTCCAAGCTATATTTATGTAATAATTCCCAACTCAAACAAAAGGTCCTTCTAGAATTGCACACTTCTTCTATAGGAGGACATTCAGGGATCCTAAAAACTTGTCAGGGGATTAAGAAGGGTTTTTTCTAGGAAGGTCTTAAAATTGATGTTTGAAAGTTTGTGGTAGAATTTCAATAAGGGAGAGATAATCAAGACCATGGGTCTTATAGAACCATTAGTCATACCAAGTCAACATTGGGAATATGTCTAATGGATTTTATCATAGGTCCACCAAAGTATGAAGGAAATACTACCATCATACTAGAACCTTTGTCCCCTATATATGCAGAGGAGACCTAGTTTTAGAGACAATCTCATCTTATGCATTTGATATATATCATAAAACGAGGTCATCCCCTCGAATAGGCTTCTTATTCATTCTCTTTATTCCATTTTGAAAGAGTAGAGTTACTTCTTATTTATATTTTTGTGTTATTTTGGGGAATTTGGTCCATAAATTTTGGTATCAAAGCATAAGATCCTTGGCTTGGCGACTTCAAAACGACTCATATTTCCATTTTCTCTATAAAATACAATTGGGGGGTTTCAAAAATCAAAATTTTTGGTAGCCTTAGAAAAAATAGCAATGTACCTATGGTAAAAATTTCAAGTTCTGCTTTTCTATAAGTCCAAAGTCATAATATGTGGAAATTAGGATTTTTTACTAGTCCAAAAACTAATCTCAAATAGGTGTGTTGTGTAAAAATATTATGTATTAAGCTTACAACATCCAAATTGAGTGCCACTAATTTCAAAAGAAATAAGGTAGACCATATATTTTTAGGTAAACATTTCAGAAACGGATCTAAAAAATTGGACACATGGTAGACCACACAATTTTGCTCTCTTGAGATGGCCAAAGACAAAAAAATTGTGGGAAGTTACCATAGCATTCTATTGGAACTTCATAATTTGGTCAAACTCATGGCATTGCAAAGAAGAGACATCATATATCTATAGTCCTAAACTTTAGACTCGTAGGTGGAATTTTTTTTAATTTACATTAGGTGGAATATCGACCAATAGGACAATCTCCAAATCAATTTTTTTAAAGGTTTATTCAATTGGAACTGACATATTTTCTTATTGGAATATTTGTTTATAGCAATTCAAAAGGTTTCATAAATAAATAACTAGAGGAGAACTCTAGTAAATATTTGTGGGTTCACGTGCCAAGAGGTGGTGGAAAAATTTATACACACACTAAACCTCCTCAAGCCTCATCCATGACATAAGAAGAGCATTAAGAGGTGAAATTTGGGATGTCCGAATATATAAAGAGAATATACAACCTTGGATCTACAATGAAAAGAAAGGTGGGCATCTTGAATATGGTAACTAAGGAATAATTCCAAAATTTCAAAAGGGATATCAAAGATGATCTCAAAGAACCTCAAAAACATGAGGGAGGAAATTTTGAAGGATACAAGCGGCCTACTTACCTAAAAGTCACCTCCTTGAGAAACGTATGAGGAGAACAAGATGGTGGAGTCACAGTCACCTTGGGAGAAAATTATATCACACTAAGAGAACAAGAGGCTTGAGTCCTAGCACTTGTTCATTCATTACTCCAAAATCCACATAATCATGGGTTCAACTTGAGGCCAAAGAACTAATTCATTCCCAACATTGATATAAAGAACATTGATTGTAATGATCCAATAACATGGATATTCCATATGGAGCAATTCTTTGATCAACGCCAAGTTTCGATTTTACAAAAGGTAACCATTGCATCCTTGTATTTAGAAATTGATTGATTTTTATGGTACTAGTGGATTTGTGATCGTAAGAAGGCCTCTACTATCTATTGTTCTATATTTACAAATGATTTGATAGCACAACATGGGGATATTAAGAGCAAAACGTTCTTTATCAAATTGAAAAATATTAGGAAAAGAGGTCAAGTTACATAGCACATTCAAGCACTTTGAAAAGTTTATTCTAAGAGTGAAGAACATTCTAGAGGATAACTTGTTGGATATATTTAAGTGCATTTTAAAGGAGGGCATTAAACATGAGGTATGTCTCTTCAAACTAAATCATTGGAGAATTCTTTTATTTTGGTGAGGAAGGTTGAAAGTAAAAATATGATTACTATAAGGGATGCAACTAACACCTATAGAGAGAGGAATGTCCACACTCCTAATCTCATCACTCTACAAGGTTGACACCTCAACAATTTCATGAAAGTAGTGGAAAGGGATTGTGTTTCAATTGTGCCAGCAAGTACAATAAGGAGCATAAGTGCATTGAGAAGAAATTATTCTACATAAATAATGAAGAGGAAGAAGATTAAGAACTATAACAGTCTCAAGATATAGAAGTAGAAGAGACTACTCCAACCATATATTGTCAAGTGTTTGACAAAATTAGCACTCCTCAAATTCTTAATATAGAAGGATATATCAAAAATAAAAAAGGTAATCGTGTTGATTGATTCCACTAGTACCCATAACTTCATTAATTGTAGATTAGTCAAAATTTAGAATTTATTTATATATATAGCACCAGAGCTTCAAGTAATGATTGCAAATGGAGGTACCATAAATTATCCAAGCAAGTTCCATAGTATTAATCTCACTATGGGGGAGTATTTATTGGATAATCCAATGATTGCAATTCAAATGGGTGGTCTTGATGTTGTAATAGGGGACCAATGGTTACAATCATTGTTAATAGTGGCTCTTAATTTCAAGAACTTGTCATCAGACCCTCCTGAGAAGGAAAAGAAATTGAACTCATAGGTATCCAACGAAAAAACTCTAAAGTGATAAGATCTAACAACATGAAAGAATTGCTAAAAAAAGGGACGCCTTGTTGTAATTGCACAATTGTGCTAACTAGATGTTCAAACATATAGACTGTATGTTCTTGTGGATCCCCGAAGAGTTATCGACAATCATTCCAATGAATTTTGAGAGATGCCTAAAGGTATTCCACTTGTTGGAGATCATGACCATGCTATTCACTTGCAAATGGAAAGTATACCACCTAACATCAAATATTACAGGTACCCATATGCACAAAAGAGTGAGATTGAGTGTATGGTTTAAGAAATGTTAGAGACTAGCATCATTCAACCTAGCCAAAGTGATTTCTCTTCACTAGTGCTGATGCTTTACAAAAGTAAGTTTCATGGCATATGTGTCCATATTATATAGATAATATAAGATCAAATAATTTTATTAATGTCCAACTACTAACCCCCAAAGTAGGTCAATGGGACTAAAGGATATCTCCAGTATGAGCAAAATGTGGGAGTCCAATTGCAACTCCTGGAAAATTCCAAAACTAAGATAATATAAAATCAAATAAAGAAATATACAAGCAATGGTACAGTATCCTAGACATGTATATATCCATATCAAAGGTACGAAATGCAAAAATGTAAAAATGAAAAATACATAGTAAGTTTGTCCAAGACTGGACAACTCAAATAACTCAGGATTCTCAAAATATTGTCAAGGGAGGAGGATTGCGTGAGAGAGTTGAAGATGAGTCTCGTGACGTAAAAATATCTTGGGTATGATGGTCGAGGGCGAGGGAGAAAAACGGGGCGCTTGCTCTCTGTCAGGGCTCTCCAAAGATATTGGGGTGTCCATATGTATGACCTTGGGAGGATGTAGAAGTGAGGAATGCTCCTAGCATCCGGGGATGAAGGAAAGAAACTTTGGATAGGTCTTTGGAAAATCTATTGGGGTTGTGAGGGGACTTGTCGGGAAAGAGGTGCCTTGCTCTATATTCGGTTGGGCCTAATCCCTTTTATGCTCTGAGAATGAATGGACTGATGTGTGGTTCGTCAACTTCAAACTGGTCTCGATAAGACCAATCAGTATCCTATAGGGGTAGGCCAAGGGGGGGGACAAGAGGTCTCACCACTCTACTATCTTAGGTACTCTGGGGATCTTCCTGCTGCTTATTGCTCCAATTTGATGGGTAAACAATAAAATAAGATTCAATCGTCCCAATCCTCTTAAGGAGGGGTAGGATGTGAAGGATCTGTGACCTATCGCTAAAAATATCCCTGATGAAGAGGGCGAAGCATCTCTAGTCCTGATACGGGAAGAAGGTGGAGAGGGATCCCCCTAAGTCCCTGTAGAGGTAGTGATGTCATCTTTTGATCTCATAGCATAAAGGGCACCAAAAAATGAGATGCATCTCTTTCTCCAGCTCTTGTAGATGGCACATCTGGTAGATCCTATCAAATCATGGTAGATGGTGGTTAGTCTCCACTCGAATTCGATGGGAATTGACCCAAAGTTGTCCCAACGGAATCTTGAGCGAATGCATCCAATGTCTACACGTGTATGGATGGCAGACGATAATGCAATCCTACAACTCCAAGAAGTTCTCAAGGTAGAAGGACATATTCGAGCCCAAGCTTATCGGGGGTTATAAAAAGATTACTATTAAATATCAGTTTCCCATTCCTGTCATTGATGAACTATTAGATGAATTACAATGAGCAATTTCCATTACCAATTTGGATCTATGTTCTCGATATCATTACATCAAATGAGGTAAGAAGACATCCTGAAAATCTCCTTTATAACACATGAAGGTCATTAGGAGTTTTCGGTGATCCTATTTGACCTTACCAATGCACCTTCCACATTTCAAAGCTTGATGAACTCTATTTTTAAACCCTTAAAATAATTGTTAGCATTTTTCGATGATATATTAATCTACAACAAATTTTTATAAGAGCATGTAAAACATATTGACATGGTATTAAAACTAATGGAGGAGAAACAACTATATGCAAATCCTTCCAAGTGTAACTTTGGGGTTCATGACGTGGAATATTGGGGTCATATTGTATCTCATGAAGGCATCAAAGTGGACCTTGAGAAAATTAAAGTTATCATTGAATGGTCAATTCCCAAAACCTTGAAGAATCTTAGAGGATTCTTAGGATTGAAAAGCTAGTACTGCAAGTTTTTCAAGAGTTATGGTCAAATGGTAGAACCTCTAACATCGTTATTTAAAAAGGAGGCATTTCCTTAGACTCAAGATGCAACCAAAGAGTTTGAAAAAATTAAGGAGGTTATGTGTACAACTCATCTTAGCCATGCCTGACTTCACAAAAACCTTTATTGTGAAGTGTGATGCCTCAAGGCATGCCATTGGTGTAGTTTTAACTCAAGAAGGAAGGTCCCTTACTTATGAAATCCAACAACTAAAATGGAAAAAAAAAACAATTTATGAAAAGAAAATGCCAGTCATACTACATGCAATTAAGAAATGGTTCCCTTACGTAATAGGAATACACTTTAAGGTAGAAATAGATCGTGATAAGTACTTATTAAAGAAATGATTATCCTGAGAAGAGCAACAAAAATGGGTAATATATGTCCAAGTCAAATGGATGAAAGGAAGCTATTTCCTTTCCACTTTCATTCCTAATCGCCTTTCCTTCAACATATGTATGCTTGAATAACGAAGAAACGGCTTATGCCATTGGCATCAGAGCTAGTTTGGCTACTATATAGTGGAAGTGGTATCTCCTTATTTCTTGATATACTTTAAGATCATAGTCCACTGGGTAACTTTCACTTTTGAAAAATTGATAAATTTCACCCCATTGCAATTGTTGGTCTATAATTACCTTGCATTTTGTGTCACTAAATTGTGGCCTATGTGTTTCTCATATCAAGGGATTTGTCACATTTTCCTCATCATGCATAACGTGAGGACCTTTTCCCTTGTCTTTAGACTAATGCTTTGGTTCCATCCTATCAACCTAAGCTTCATAAAAAGAACAATTTCACTCCTTAATAGTGTTAGTAGAACTATTAGAAATAAATTCTTTACTTCCTTATATTTCCTGTAATGAGTTGATTCTAGAGAAAATTATCATGGGCTCTAGTTGTGTTGCGCCATTTCACTACCCATACTAATCATGTTGTGGGCATGCCTATAGAGATTTAAAATTCAGTTGATTCCTTAATAGGAATCTCCATTATCGATCATGGAATAAAATTCAAGGTAGGAAAGAAATATCAAAAGGGGCATTGAATTTACCAACCAAACTGCAGACTTAAATATGCAATGATTCTTCTTCGAAGGCATTCTCTACCTATGGAATTAAAAAGCCTTATGGTCAATACCTCTAATCTTATTTCTAATCATGTAAGTTCCCAAGGATTACCTCTAATCTTATTTCTAATCATGTAAGTTACCAAGGATTACCTCTAATCTTATTTATAATCATGTAAGTTCCCAAGGATTTGGTAAATCATTCATGGCCATGTATTTTCTTTACTAATTTGGGAGCAAGGGAGGCCAAGGGATAACTTTTTATACACTACATGTTGCCCTTCCCATTACTTTTATATTATATAGATTTTCCTAGGGAAAGATTCTAGAAATCTATTAGTTATGATTCCCTCAATTGTGATCCAATTCTTTGCCATATGTAAAACATATGCACCTAAGGTTTAAACCCTCACTTAGGCAAGGTTCCACATCATAATTATGAAATTGATCTCAAACTATAATTTCTTTGTAAAATGGAAAATAACAATTGGTAATTGTAACACCTATCTCTATCCAAATTGCATCGACGTAATGGAAAATATATCCTTATCTTTGTTTCCTCCAATGTTGGTCCCAACGGTGACTGTGGTTTTTTATTTTTATTTTATATTCCATAGTTAACCCTTGCAGGAGGGATTTGTTAAATGATATGTTTAACCATTGGGAAAACGATTTTTAAATCATGGTTTAACTTTCACATTGCTTGCTTATCACGCGTAGTTCCAAAGTTTATATGCCACACGATATGAAGTGTCATGTGGCTTCAAACTTTGGAACCCATGCAATATGTCATATAAGTGCTTAGTTTAGAAGTTTGGAACCTATGTGATATGTTATAATGGTGTGCAGTTTAATGTGTTATCATGGCATGCAACTCCTAAGTTTGGAACCCGTGTGATGTGTTATCATGGCATGTAGTTCTAAATTTTGTAATCCATGTGATGTTTTATCATGTTGGTGACAAGTTTGGATTCCATGCACCAAGTTGTCGTGTCATTCCCAAGTTCACAATCCATGCAATGTGTTGTGTCATGTGCCCCCAAAATTTATAAGTCGTGCAATGTTCTGACATTTTCACATGACACCAAATTTTAATGGATTTTATCATAGGTCTACCAAAGTATGAAGGAAATACTGCCATCATACTAGAATCTTTGTCCCTTATATATGCAGAGGAGACCTAGTTTTAGAGACAATCTCATCTTATGCATTTGATATATCATAAAACGAGGTCATCCCCTCGAATAGGCTTCTTATTCATTCTCTTTATTCCATTTTGAAAGAGTAGAGTTACTTCTTATTTATGTTTTTGTGTTATTTTGGGGAATTTGGTCCATAAATTTTGGTATCAATGCATAAGATCCTTGGCTTGGCTCCTTCAAAACGACTCATATTTCCATTTTCTCTATAAAATACAATTGGGGGGTTTCAAAAATCAAAATTTTTTGTAGCCTTAGAAAACATAGCAATGTACCTATGGTAAAAATTTCAAGTTCTGCTTTTCTATAAGTCCAAAATTATAATATGTGGAAATTAGGATTTCTTACTAGTCCAAAAGGTAATCTCAAATAGGTGTGTTGTGTAAAAATATTATGTATTAAGCTTACAACATCCAAATTGAGTGCCACTAATTTCAGAAGAAATAAGGTAGACCATATATTTCTAGGTAAGCATTTCAGAAACGGATCTAAATAATTGGACACATGGTAAACCATACAATTTTGCTCTCTTGAGATGGCCAAAGACAACAAATTGTGGCAAGTTACCATACCATTCTATTGGAACTTCATAATTTGGTCACACCCGTGGCATTGCAAAGAAGAGACATCATATATCTATAGTCCTAAACTTTAGACTCGTAGGTGGATTTTTTTTAAATTTACATTAGGTGGAATATCGACCAATAGGACAATCTTCAAATCAGTTTTTTTAAAGGTTTATTCACTTGGAACTGACATATTTTCTTATTGGAATATTTGTTTATAGTAATTCAAAAGGTTTCATAAATAAATAAATAGAGGAGAACTCTGGTAAATATTTGTGGGTTCACGTGCCTAGAGGTGGTGGAAAAAATTATAGACACACTAGGGCCTCTTCAAGGCTCATCCATAACATAAGAAGAGCATGAAGAGGTGAAATTTGGGATGTCCAAGTATATAAAGAGAATAGACAACCTTGGATATACAATGATAACAAAGGTGGGCATCCTGAATATCGTAACTAGGGAATAATTCCAAAATTTCAAAGGGGATGTCAAAGATGATCTCAAAGAGAACCTCAAAAACATGAGGGAGGAAATTTTGAAGGATACAAGCAGCCTACTTACCTAAAAGTCACCTCCTTGAGAAAAGTATGAGGAGAACAAGATGGCAGAGTCCCAGTCACCTTGGGAGAAAATTATATCACACTAAGAGAACAAGAGGCTTGAGTCCTAGCACTTGTTCATTCATTACTCCAAAATCCACATAATCATGGGTTCAACTTGAGGCCAAAGAACTACTTTATTCCCAACATTGATATAAAGAACATTGATTGTAATGATCCAATAACATGGATATTCCATATGGAGAAATTCTTTGATCTACACCAATTTTTGATTTTACAAAATGTAACCATTGCATCCTTGTATTTAGAAATTGATTGATTTTTTGTGGTACTAGTGGATTTGTGATCGTAAGAAGGCCTCTACTATCTCATGTTTTATATTTACAAATGATTTGATAGCACAACATGGGGATATTAAGAGAAACACGTTCTTTATCAAATTGAAAAATATTAGGAAAAGAAGTCAAGTTACATAGCACATTCAAGCAATTTGAAAAGTTTATTCTAAGAGTGAAGAACATTCTAGAGGATCATTTGTCGGATATCTTTAAGTGCATTTTAAAGGAGAGCATTCAACATGAGGTATGTCTCTTCAAACTAAATCATTGGAGAATTCTTTTATTTTGATGAGGAAGGTTGAAAGTAAAAATATGATTACTATAAGGGATGCAACTAACACCTATAGAGAGAGAAATGTCCACACTCCTAACATCATCACTCTACAAGGTTGACACCTCAACAATTTCATGAAAGTAGTGGAAAGGGATTGTGTTTCAATTGTGACAGCAGGTACAATAAGGGGCATAAGTGCATTGAGAAGAAATTATTCTACATAAATAATGAAGAGGAAGAAGATTAATAACTATAACAGTCTCAAGATATAGAAGTAGATGAGACTACCCCAACCATATATTGTCACGTGTTTTCAAAAATTAGCACTCCTCAAACTCTTAATATAGAAGGATATATCAAAAATAAAAAGGTAAACATGTTGATTGATTCCACTAGTACCCATAACTTCATTAATTGCATATTAGTCAAAATTTGGAATTTATTTATATATATAGCACCAGAGCTTCAAGTAATGATTGCAAATGGAGGTACCATAAATTATCCAAGCAAGTTCCATAGTATTAATCTCACTATGAGGGAGTATTTATTCGATAATCCAATGATTGCAATTCAAATGGATGGTCTTGATGTTGTAATAGGGGACCAATGGTTACAATCATTGTTAATAGTGGCTCTTAATTTCAAGAACTTTTCATGAGACCCTCCTGAGAAGGAAAAGAAATTGAACTCATAGGTATCCAACGAAAAAACTCTAAAGTGATAAGATCTAATAACATGAAAGAATTGCTAAAAAAAGGAATGCCTTGTTGTAATTGCACAATTGTGCTAACTAGATGTTCAAACATATAGACCATATGTTCTCATGGATCCCCGAAGAGTTATCGACAATCATTCCAATGAATTTGGAGAGATGCCTAAAGGTATTCCACTTGTTGGAGATCATGACCATGCTATTCACTTGCAAATGGAAAGTGTACCACCTAACATCAAATATTACAGGTACCCATATGCACAAAAGAGTGAGATTGAGTGTAGGGTTTAAGAAATGTTAGAGACTAGCATCATTCAACCTAGCCAAAGTGATTTCTCTTCACTAGTGCTGATGCTTTACAAATAGTAAGTTTCATGGCATATGTGTCCATATTATATAGATAATATAAGATCAGATAATTTTATTAATGTCCAACTACTGACCACAAAAGTAGGTCAATGGGACTAAAGGATATCTCCAGTATGAGAAAAATGTGGGAGTCCAATTGCAACTCCTAGAAAATGCCAAAACTAAGATAATATAAAATAAAATAAAGAAATATACAAGCAATGGTACAGTATCCTAGACATGTATATATCCATATCAAAGGTATGGAATGCAAAAATCTAAAAATGAAAAATACATAGTAAGTTTGTCCAAGACTTGACAACTCAAATAGCTTAGGATTCTCAAAATCTTGTCAAGGGAGGAGGATCGCGTGAGAGAGTTGAAGATGAGTCTTGTGACGTAAAAATATCCTGGGTATGATGGTCAAGGGCGAGGGAGGAAAACGGGGCGCTTGATCTCTGTCGGGGCTCTCCGAAGCTATTGGGGTGTCCATATGTATGACCTTGGGAGGATGTAGAAGTGAGGAATTCTCCTAGCATCTGAGGCTGAAGGAAAGAAACTTTGGATAGGTCTTTGGAAAATCTATTGGGATTGTGAGGGGACTTTTCGGGCAAGAGGTGCCTTTCTCTATATTCGGTTGGGACTAATCCCTTTGATGCTTTGAGAATGAATGGACTGATGTGTGGTTCGTCAATTTTGAACTAGTCTCAATAAGACCAATCAGTCTCCTAGAGGGGGAGGCCAAGGGGGGGGACAAGAGGTCTCACCACTCTACTATATGAGGTACTTTGTGGATCTTCCTGCTGCTTGTTGCTCTAATTTGATGGGTAAACAATAAAATAAGATTTGATCGTCCCGGTCCTCTTAAGGCGGGGTAGGATGTGAAGGATCTGTGACCTATCGCTAAAAATATCCCTGATGAAGAGGGTGAAGCATCTCTAGTCCTAATACGGGAAGAAGGTGGAGAGGGATCCCCCTAAGTCCTTGTAGAGGTAGTGATATAATCCTCTGATCTCATAGTATAAAGGGCACCGAAAAATGAGATGCATCTCTTTCTCCAGCTCTTGTAGATGGCACATCTGGCAGATCATGGTAGATGGTGGTTAGTCTCCACTCGGAGTCGATGGGAATTGACCCAAAGTTGTCCCAAGGGAATCTTGAGTGAATGCATCCAATGTCTGCACGTGTATGGAGGGAAGACAATAATGCAATCCTGCAACTCCAAGAATTTCTCAAGGTAGAAGGACATATTTGAGCCCAATCTTGTCAAGGGTTATAATAAGATTGCCATTAAAGATAAGTTTCCCATTCCTGTCATTGATGAATTATTAGATGAATTACAATCAGCAATCTCCATTACCAATTTGAATCTATGTTCTCGATATCAATACATCAAAATGAGGTAAGAAGGCATCCTAAAAATCGCCTTTATAACACATGAAGGTCATTAGGAGTTTTCGGTGATCCTATTTGGCCTTACCAGTGCACCTTCCACATTTCAAATCTTGATGAACTATATTTTTAAACCCTTAAAATAATTGTTAGCATTTTTTGATGATATACTAATCTACAACAAATTATTATAAGAGCATGTTGACATGGTATTAAAACTAATGGAGGAGAAACAACTATATGCAAATCCTTCCAAGTGTAACTTTGGGGTTCAGGACGTGGAATATTGGGGTCATATTGTATCTCATGAAGGCATCAAAGTGGACCTTGAGAAAATTAAAGTTATCATTGAATGGTCAATTCCCAAAACCTTGAAGAATCTTAGAGGATTCTTAGGATTGACAAGCTAGTACTGCAAGTTTTTCAAGAGTTATGGTCAAATGGTAGAACCTCTAACATCGTTATTTAAAAAGGAGGCATTTCCTTAGACTCAAGATGCAACCAAAGAGTTTGAAAAAATTAAGGAGGCTATGTGTACAACTTATCTTAGCCGTGCCTGAATTCACAAAAACCTTTATTGTGAAGTGTGATGCCTCAAGGCATGCCATTGGTGTAGTTTTAACTCAAGAAGGAAGGTCCCTTGCTTATGAAATCCAACA
This sequence comes from Larix kaempferi, assembly GCA_027924585.1. Taxonomy (NCBI): domain Eukaryota; kingdom Viridiplantae; phylum Streptophyta; class Pinopsida; order Pinales; family Pinaceae; genus Larix; species Larix kaempferi. The sequence continues at coordinate 11,123,968 of BSBM01000322.1, read as the reverse complement.
ACTAAAATGGAAAAAAAAAACAATTTATGAAAAGAAAATTCCATTCGTACTACATGTAATTAAGAAATGGTGCCCTTATGTAATAGGAATACACTTTAAGGTAGAAATAGATCATGATAAGTACTTCTTAAAGCAATGATTATCCTAAGAAGAGCAACAAAAATGGGTAATATATGTCCAAGTCAAATGGATGAAAGGAAGCTATTTCCTTTCCACTTTCATTCCTAATCGCCTTTCCTTCAACATATGTATGCTTGAATGACGAAGAAACGACTTATGCCATTGGCATCAGAGCTAGTTTGGCTACTATATAGTGGAAGTGGTATCTCCTTATTTCATAATATACTTTAAGATCATAGTCCACTGGGTAACTTTCACTTTTGAAGAATTGATAAATTTCACCCCATTGCAATTGTTGGTCTATAATTATCTTGCATTTTGTGTCACTAAATTGTGGTCTATGTGTTTCTCATATCAAGGGATTTGTCACATTTTCCTCATCATGCATAACCTGAGGACCTTTTCCCTTGTCTTTAGACTGGTGCTTTGGTTCTATCCTATCAATCTAAGCTTCATAAAAAGAACAATTTCACTCCTTAATAGTGTTAGTAGAACTATTAGAAATAAATTCTTTACTTCCTTGTATTTCCTGTAATGAGTTGATTCTAGAGAAAATTATCATGGGCTCTAGTTGTGTTGCGCCATTTCACTACCCATACTAATCATGTTGTGGGCATTCCTATAGAGATTTAAAATTCAGTTGATTCCTTAATAGGAATCTCCATTTTCGATCATGGAAAAAAATTCAAGGTAGGAAAGAAATATCAAAAGGGGCATTCAATTTACCAAGCAAACTACAGATTTAAATATGCAATGATTCTTCTTCGAAGGCATTCTCTACCTATAGAATTAAAGAGCCTTATGGTCAATACCTCTAATCTTATTTCTAATCATGTAAGTTCCCAAGGATTACCTCTAATCTTATTTCTAATCATGTAAGTTCCCAAGGATTTGGTAAATCATTCATGGCCATGCATTTTCTTTGCTAATTTTCGGAGCAAGGGAGGCCAAGGGATAACTTTTTATAAACTACATGTTGCCCTTCCCATTACTTTTATATTATATAGATTTTCCTAGGGAAAGATTCTAGAAATCTATTAATTATGATTCTCTCCATTGTGATCCAATTCTTTGCCATATGTCAAACATATGCACATAAGGTTCAAACCCTCACTAAGGCAAGGTTCCACATCATAATTATGAAATTGGTCTCAAACTATAATTTCTTTGTAAAATGGAAAATAACAATTGGTAATGGTAACACCTACCTCTATCCAAATGTCATCGACGTAATGGGAAATATATCCTTATCTTTGTTTCCTCCAATGTGGGTCCCAACGGTGACTGTGGTTTTTTATTTTTATTTTCTAGTCCATAGTTAACCCTTGCAGGAGGGCTTTGTTAAATGATATGTTTAACCATTGGGAAAACGATTTTTAAATCATGGTTTAACTTTCACATTGCTTGCTTATCACGTGTGGTTCCAAAGTCTATATGCCACACGATATGTAGTGTCATGTGGCTTCAAACTTTGGAACCCATGCAATATGTCATATAAGTGCTTGGTTTAGAAGTTTGGAACCTATGTGATATTTTATAATGGTGTGTAGTTTAATGTGTTATCATGGCATGCAACTCCTAAGTTTGGAACCCCGTGTGATGTGTTATCATGGCGTGTAGTTCTGAAGTTTGTAACCCATGTGATGTTTTATCATGTTGGTGACAAGTTTGGATTCCATGCACCAAGTTGCCATGTCATTCCAAAGTTTACAATCCATGCAATGTGTTGTGTCATGTGCCTCCAAAATTTATAAGTCATGCAATGTTATGACATTTTCACATGACACCAAATTTTAATGGCTATGTGACCTTGTTATGTTAGTATTATCTTTATTGGTTGGCTAAATCCTTTAATTGTAATTGTACCATTTGTCTCATATATATATCAAGAAAACCCAATTTTAGAGATCATCTCATCTTGTGTGATTTGATCTATTTTAAAAGGTGGTTTCCCATTCAAAGAGGCTTCTTATTCATTCTTTTTATTTGATTCTCAAGGTGTGCAGTTACTTCTTCTTTCTATTTTTATGCTATTTTGGAGAATTTGGTCCATAACATTTGGTATCAAAGAACAATGCTTAGTTTGGCTCCTTCAAAACAAGTCATCTTGCCATTTTTGTTATAAAAAAATGGAAAGTGCCATAGTATTAAGCTCACTATGCGGGTGTATTTATTGGATAATCCAATTATTGCAATTCAAACAGGTGATGTTGATGTAGCATTAGGAGTCCAAAGGTTACAATCATTGGGAATAAAGACTTAATTTTTTGTAAGTCTTCATGAAATATCTCAAAAGACAAGGAAATTAAACTAAGAGGTTTCCAAGCGAAAACATTTGAAGTAGTAAACCCTAACAACATGACAAAATTGCTAAAAGAGGGTCACCATTGTGTAATTTCACAATTGTGCTCACTAGATGTTCAAACATGTAGACCCTCTATTCCTATGTGTTGATTTTTGTACCTAGGAAAGTGTTCGCCTAGGTGATTTTGCCTTAGCCACCTAAAAGGGGGAAATAAAGTGACCCTTGCATTAAATGACTTGAGATGAGCATTTAATTTAACTTTAGAGATTAAAGTGACTTTTTGATAAATTTAAGTGAGGTGAGTGAGATTAATTTTCATGAGAATTAAATGTGCATTTATTCTCAACCTCACATCTAATTCAATTTGGGCCCTTGGATTAGATGGCTTTCCACTCACCCTAGGTTTTCAATCAAAAAGGCAAGGGAAGGCATTTTTCATTTTTACTTTTTTGTGAGGAGAGGAGAAGAGAGAGAAGTGGTGGCACAAATTTCGAGACAGTCAACTAGGGCATTTAATGCACAGTGCGAATACCAAGGCGGCGAGTAAGTTCAGTGGGCATGAATCCCGAGGCCATACAACTCAGAATCTGGGCACAGTTTTCGAGGAGAGAATCTGGGCGTGAATCCCGAGGCAAGGGCACAAGTTCCCAGGAAAAAAATATGGGCGTGAATCCTGAGGCAGTGGGCATATTTTTTTAGGCCATACACAACACAGAAATCGAGGAAAGTACAAGCAGGCCGTACTCTGTCCTTCCTGGCATGATTTTCAAGGTTCTGTTTTGCACAGAAATCGAGGTAGCAGACAACACGATTTTCGAGGCAGCTTCTAGGTGAATTTTTCGGTGGAGATAAGTTTTATGTTGACTGTAAAATTGTTGTACTGGATTTATTTGAAGAAATCAAATCATCCTCACTCTCTTTGACAGGTTTTCCCTTGTGGGATTTTCCTCGGCAATTTGCCAAAAATTTCGGAGTCTGAAATTTTTCATGGTGTGCATTTAAATTTTAATTTATGCCTATAAATGTGAGTTTCAACTGTGTTTTTAATGTCTGAAAATAAAATGCATTTTCCAGCCATGATGAAAAACTAGGTTGGGCATTAAACTATAAAAGTGTAACTTGAAAACCGGGTTGGGTAGTTTCTCAGAAAACTTTCATGGTATCAGAGCTTAGGGGCAGAAAATTGAAGTTATTTCAGACTATCAGTAATTTCTTTTGTCAGTGAGCAACACCTTGTTGAGTTGGCATTGAGATGGCTACATAACTTAGGTTGGAAGATAGGCTATATGGAACAGGAAATTTTGTTCCATGGAAGGTCGGGATAATGTTGATTTTGGAAGAGAATGAACTTTGGGATGAAGTGGTAAACAGTACAACAACAAACCCAATTGTAGTTCATGCTTCCACAGATGCTCAGGCATTAGAAACTTTCAACAAGAAGGACTGTAAGGCTAGAAGGATTATTCTAGATGCAATTAAGGACCATATTATTCCCCATATTTCAGGTAAAGACCGTGCATTTAAAATGTGGGATGCTTTAACCAGTTTATACCAGAGCACTAATGAGAACCAGAAGATGGTCTTAAGAGAGATGCTGAAAAGTATAAAGATGAGCAAAGTAGAGGGAGTGCCATCCTACCTTACTAGGATATCTCAGGTCATAGATGAGCTTGCAGCAGTTGGAGAGGTAGTTTCAGCCACTGATCTAGTGCGGACATCAGTGAATGGTGTGACCAAACCATGGGTTGTTTTTGTGGAGGCTATAGTTGGCAGGGAAAACGTACCTTCCTGGGATAGACTATGGGATGAGTTTGTACAGGAGGAGACCAGGAGAGGTCTTGTGCAGGGAAGCTCTTCACAGAGTAGGGAGGATGAGGAAAATGTGGCCTTGACTACAAAAGGAAAGAAGAAATCCAAGAAGGGCCCCAAGCAAGGTGGGGCTAAGCAGCAGCAGCAACAGGGTGGACAGAAGAAGGACTTAAGCAAAGTTAAGTGCTTTGCTTGTTAGGGGTTTGGGCACTATTCTTCTAAGTGTCCAAAGAAGAAGAAGAAGTAGCAGACAACAACCTCAGTTGATATTGATGATTTTGGAGCGAGGTTTGAGAGAGAGTTTTCTCTTTGTGTTGGACATGTTGAGAGAGAGAGAGCTTCTATCATCACCAGCACTAATTTAGATATCGAGAGGGAGCATTCTTTGTTGATTGGCCATCAGATGGGTGCATCTACCACCAGCACTTGATATATTGATAGTGGATCTTTGAGGCACATGACAGGTGCTCGAGAGATAATGTCTGAGCTTTCACAGACAAGTGTAGATATGGAGGTTGTATTGGGAGATGGCACAGTTGTCAGAGCTGTTGGTCGTGGGACCATTACTTTTCAGAGGGAGTCCATGAGTCCTATGATTTTGAGGGATGTGTTGTTTGTTCCTGGGCTAAAAAATAAGTTGGTATCAGTTTCCACTATTGAGGACAGAGGACTTGGGGTTTGTTTCATGGATGGACATGTGCGTATATTCCCCAAGACTGCAGGACCATCTACCTCTTTGGACATTGGGGTTAGATGCTGGAAACTATACAAGCTCTTATTTCAACCCCATCATGCTTTGGCACATAGCAGCAGCAGTGAGATTTGCGAGCTTTGGCATCGGAGGATGACTCATTTGCATCATCCAACTCTAAGATTGTTGAGGAGCATGGTTAGAGGTCTACCAGATTTCAGCACTGAGCACAGTGATGTATGCAGAGGGTGTGCTTTGGGAAAGTACACCAAGACTGATTTTTCGAGCAGTGACAGCAGGTCAGCAGGGGTGCTTGATTTGATTCACTCAGATTTATGTGGTCTTGTGTCATCTGTTTCCTTGACAGGATTTGAGTATTATGTGAAATTCATCGATGACTATTCCAGGAAAACCTAGATCTACTTCTTGAGGAGCAAGAAGTCAGTTGATGTCTTGCAGACCTTCCAAGAGTTCAAAGCTCTTGTGGAGATTCAGACAAGGAGGATTCAGGTTCTGAGATCAGACAATGGGGGTGATTATACCTCCAATGAGTTCACTGAGTTTTGCATACAGGAGGGCATACAGAGACAGTTGACAGTACAATATACTCCTAATCAAAATGGAGTAGCTGAAAGGAAGAACAGGTCTATTGTGGGAGCAGCTAGAGCTATGCTTCATGATCAGAGTCTTCCTTTCTTAAAGTGTTGCAGAGGCTTGCAGTACAATTGTTTACCTTCATAACAAGAGTTCCCACCGTGCCTTGGGGAGAAAGACTCCCGAGGAGATGTTCACAGGAAAGAATCCTGAGGTTGGTCATTTTCGCATATTTGGTTGCTTGACTTACTCTCATGTCCCTTTAGAGAAGAGTACAAAGTTGGACCCCATTGCAGAGAGAGGCATCTTTGTGGGCTATGATGAGACTTCAAAGGATTTTTGTATTTATCTTCCTACGCAAAGGAAAGTTGTTGTGAGGCGGGAAGTGAGATTTGAGGAGGAGAGAGCCTTTAGGAAGTCTAGAGAGTTGGAGTATGAGGAGCCACTGGCTTCCACACCTCGGGTGACACAAGTATCTTCAATTCAGAGTACTGGATCACAGGTTTCCGGAGTGATTGGGCCACAGGTTATAGGCACAAGTTCTATAGGTACAGTGGTACAGCTAGTAGGTATTTTGAGGACAGGTTCTGGACCTCAGGTCACAAGTTCATCAGTTGCAGCTACCGAATCACGGGGTTCACTGGTGGTTGATTCACTAGCTACAGGTATACAAGTTGTTGGGCCATCTACTTCTGGCATTTCTTCAGATGAGGAGAGACCAGTTTGGGAGCCACCTTCAGGGAAGAGGAAGCCTAAATGGCTTCGTGAGACCTTGAAGGAAGCAGAGTCATTTGGTAGGCCCCAGGATCCAGTTAGGATAGTTGTGATGCCTAACAGATTGGGTATGGCATTAGTTGCTAGTCTTCGTGAGTCGGAGCCTTCTACTTTTGAGGAGGCCTCTCAGCATCAAGTTTGGAGAGAGGACATGATGTAAGAGTACCATTCCATCATGAAGAATGATGTTTGGGATATTGTACCGAGACGAGAGGGGAAGTCAATGGTCAATTCCAAGTGGATTTACAAGGTGAAGCATGCTGCAGATGGCAGTGTGGAGAAGTTCAAGGCTCGTTTTGTGCCACGAGGGTTTTCACAGATAGAGGGAGTAGATTATGATGATACCTTTGCACCGGTTGCTCGATATTCTTCTATTAGAGCAGTGATTTCCATGGCAACAAAGATGAGTTGGAAGATCCACCAGATGGATGTGAAGACCGCATTTCTCAATGGTCTTCTGCAGGAGGAGGTTTATTTGGAGCAACCTCAGTGCTTTGAGATTCATGGGAGGGATTCTCATGTGTGCAGGATGAAGAAGGCCTTGTATGGTCTGAAGAAAGCTCCTCGAGCTTGGTATTCCAGGATTGATACATATCTGATGTCGATGGGATTTTAGAAGAGTGAGGTTGATCCCAATCTTTACTTCATTATGGTTCATGGGGATCCACTCATTCTTCTGTTGTACGTTGATGATTTTTTTATCACGAGGGAGGAGCGTCTCATTGCAGCTTGCAAGAGAGATCTTGCTTCAGAGTATGAGATGACTGATATTGGGCTGATGCATTATTATTTGGGGATGGAGCTTTGGCAGGAGCCTGGAAATATTTTATTGGGACAAGGAAAGTATGTTACTGATATTCTAAGGATATTTCGGATGGAGGATTGCAGGCCTATGTCCACGCCTATGATTGCCTTCAGAGTATGAGATGATTGATATTGGACTAATGCATTATTATTTGGGGATGGAGGTTTGGCAGGAACCTGGTCATATTTTCTTGGGACAAGGAAAGTATGCTACTGATATTCTGAGGAGATTTCAGATGGAGGATTGCAGACCTATGTCCACACCTATGATTACCAACTGGAAGAAGCTTCATGCTTATGAGGGAGAGTTGGTAGATCCTACATTATATCGTCATCTCAATGGTTCATTGATGTATCTGGTCAACACCAGGCCAAACTTATGTTTTGCGGTGAACACTCTCAGTCAGTTCATGGTGGAGCCTAGGAGAGTGCACTAGGTAGTCGCAAAACATGTGTTGAGATACCTTGCAGGGACAGTGGATTATGGTTTGGACTACAGGAGTTCAGGTGGAGTTAGTTTGGTTGGCTTCACAGATTCAGATTGGGCAGGTAGTGTGATGGATCAGAGGAGCACTTACAGTTGTTGCTTCAATTTAGTCTTGGAAGCAGTGTCGTGGTTCAGTCAAAAGAAAAAGTCCATTGCTTTGATTTCTGAGGCTGAGTACATGACATCCAGTCAGACTAGTTGTGAGGCACTGTGGCTTCGCAAGTTATTGGTAGACTTATTTGGTCAGGAGCTGAGGCCCAGAGTGATATACTATGACAATCAGAGTTGCATCCAGTTATCTGAGAATCCAGTTTTTCATGACAGGTCAAACCACATAGAGATCAAGTACCCCTTCATCCGATACTATGTTCAGAGAGGAGCTATGGAGTTACAGTACATTTCCACTAATGAGCAGGTAGCAGACATTCTGACAAAATCCTTGGGGCGGGGCAAGTTTTTTTTCTTCAAGGACAAGTTGGGAGTGGTGCAGAACACCTTCCTCGATAAGAGGGAGTGTTGATTTTTGTACCTAGGAAAGTGTTCCCCTAGGTGATTTTTCCTTAGTCACCTAAAAGGGGGAAATAAAGTGACCCTTGCATTAAATGACTTGAGATGAGCATTTAATTTAACTTTTCAGATTAAAGTGAATTTTTGATAAATTTAAGTGAGGTGAGTGAAATTGATTTTCATGAGAATTAAATGTGCATTTATTCTCAACCTCACATATAATTCAATCTGGGCGCTTAGATTAGATGGCTTTTCACTCACCCTAGGTTTTCAATCAAAAAGGCAAGGGAAGGCATTTTTCATTTTCACTTTTTTGGTGAAGAGAGGAGAAGAGAGAGCAGTGGTGGCACAAATTCTGAGACAGCCAACTAGGGAATTTAATGCACAGTGTGAATCCCAACGCCGTGAGTAAGCTCAATGGGCACAAATCTCGAGGATATACAACTTAGAATCTGGGTGTGAATCCCGAGGCAAGGGCACGAGTTCCCAGGCATAAATTTTGGGCGTGAATCTCGAGGCAATGGGCACATTTTTCGAGGCTATACACAACACAAAAATCATGGAAAGTACAGGAAGGTCGTACTATGTCCTTCCTAGCATGATTTTTGAGGTTTTGTTTTGCACAAAAATCGAGGCAGCAGACAACAAGATTTTCGAGGCAGCTTCTGGGTGAATTTTTCAGTGGAAATAAGTTTTCTGTTGACTGTGAAATTGTTGTACTGAATTTATTTGAAGAAATAAAAGCATCTTCACTCTCTCTGACAGGTTTTCCCCTTGTGGGTTTTTCCTTGGCAATTTGCCAAAAATTTCAGAGTCTGAAATTTTTCATGGTGTGCATTTAAATTTTAATTTCTGCCTGTAAATGTGAGTTTCAACTGTGTTTTCAATGTCTGAAAATAAAATGCATTTTCCAGCCATGATGAAAAACTGGTTTGGGCAATAAACTATAAAAGTGTGACTTGAAAACCGGTTTGGGTTGTTTCTCATAAAACTTTCACTATGGATCTCCAAAGATTTATTGACAACCATTACAAGGTATTTGGAGAGATTCATAAGGGTATTCCACCTGCTTGAGATCATGACCATGTTATTCACTAGCAATCGGGAAGTGTACCACCTAACATTAAACCTTACAGGTACCCATATGCACAAAAGAGTGAGATTGAGCATATCGTTCAAAAAATGTTAGAGGTATTCATCATTCAACCTAGACAAAGTTTTTTTCTTTTCACCGATGGTGATGGCTTACAAAAAGGAAGTTCCATGGTGTATGTGTCCAAATTATAGAGAGCTCAACAAGATGACCAACAACCATTGATGAATTGTGGGAAGAAATTTGTTTTACCAAGTTGGATCTATGTTATGGATATAAGCAAATTAGAATGATGTATTAAGACATCTTGGAAATAGCCTTTTATAGCACATGAAGGTCATTATGATTTTTTGGTGATGTCATGTGGCCTTACCAATGCACCTTCTACATTTTAAAGCTAGATGAAATCTATTTTCAAACCCTTTCTAAAAAAAAATTGTTAGTATTTTTTTAGGTATATTAATCTACAACAAATATTGGGAAAATGTGTACAACATGTTGACATGGTCTTAAAACTATTGAAAGAGCAAACATCTATGTGAAAATCATTCCAATTGGGCCTTTGTGGTTCAGGAAGTGGAATATTTATGTCATATTGTATCACATGAAGGCATCAAAGTGTACCTTAACAAAATTAAAGCTATTATGGAATGGCCAATTCCCAAAACCTTGAAGAATATTAGAGGATTCTTAGGATTGATAGGCTATTATTGTAAAATTTTGTCAATAATTATGGTCAAAAGGCATCACCTCTAACAATTTTATTGAAGAGGAGGCATTTTCTTGGACTCAAGAACCAACTTAATATTTTCAAAAACTTGAGGATATGTGTACAACTCATGTCCTAGACACACCCGACTTCACAAAAATCTTTACTATGGAGTGTGATGCCTCGGGGCACGGAATTAGTGCAATTTTAATTCAAAAAGGAAGTCCCCTTGCCTTTGAAATCCCCCAACTTAAAGGAAAAAACTTACTCAAACCAATTTATGAAAAGAAAATGTTGGCCATATTGGATGTAGTTAAGAAATGGTTCCCTTACCTAATAGGAAGACACTTCAAGGTAAAACCATATCATGATAGTCTCAATTACTTATTGGAACAACAATTATCTTTAGAAGAGCAACAAAAATGGGTTAAAGAGATGCTAGGTTATGACTTTTAAATTATCTACAAAAAATGAAAACAAAATGTGATCACAAATGCACTTTCAAGGAAAGAAGAAGAAATGGAGGGCTTATCTTGCACTATTTCCATTTTGAAATTTTATTGGGTGTAAGAAGCAATTATACAATGGAAGTGGGATTAGAAGTCATGCAAGATCATTCGACAACTATGAGAGGACCCCAATTGCATTAGATAATTTGTGTGGAAGAATGATTCACTATGGTATCAGGATTACCTACATTTATGTAAGAATTCCCAACTCAAACAAAAGGTCCTTTTGGAATTGCATACTTCTCCTATAGGAGGACAATTAGTTTCTTGAACACTTAACACGGGATCAAGAAGACTATTTTCTAGTAAGGTCTTAAAAATATTGTTCAAAAAATTGTGGCGGAAATTTTAGTTTGCCAACGTAACAAGGGGGAGACAATCAATACTACGAGTCTTCTACAACCATTATACATACCAAGTTAGCAATGAGAAGAGATCTAAATGGATTTTATCGGATTTCTACCAAAGTATGAAGGAAATAATTTTATCGTGGTAGTGGTGGATCGACGCACAAAGTATGCCCATTTCTACTCTCTTTCTCATCCTTTTAAATCTAGTACAGTAACTACAACATTCATGAAAACAATTCATAAGCCACACATAATCCCCAAGATTATTGTAAGTAATAGGCATCCAATTTTAACTAGTAATTTTTGGACTAAATTATTTTCTTGTTTGGGTACTCAATTAGCTCACATCCCCCTTACCATCCTCAATTTGATGGGAAAACTAAGATTGTAATTAAATGTTTGGAAGGGTATCTTCATCATTTTACATCTTATAAACAAAGACAACATGCCAATTGTTTCCCCTTGGAAAAATGGTGGTATAGAATATCCTTGCATACTTCATCAAAAATGCCCTCGTTTATGGCACTTTATGACTATCATCCTCCATCCATCACATCATCCCTAAGAGGGAACTTGGTTCAAGTAGTGGAGGATCGCATAGAGCACCAACAAGAGGTTCTCCAACTATTGAAAGACAACTTGGCTATAGAACAAAATAGGATACAACAAAAAGCATATCAACATTGCAGTGAAATGAAATTCAAAGTGGGGGATTTGGTATTTGTGAGGCTGCAACCATACAAATAGATGTCCCTTGAGGAAAAAAGAAGGAAAATATATTAGCACCCAAGTATTGTGCTCTCTATAAGGTGTTTCAGTGAATTGCAAGTATGGCATACAAATTGGAGTTGTGTCCATATTCATGTGTACATCTAGTGTTCCATGTTTCTTACTAAAAAAAGGTAATTAACAACAAGATCCAAGTTCAAATTATATTACCAATTATTGATGAAGAAGGTAAAATTATACTAGAACTTGAAACATGGATCAAGAAATTATTGAGTACCTCATTAGGTGGAAGAACTTGCCAATCATGGAGAGGCAACATGGGAAGATGATTTCTTCATGCAAAAGCATCCACAACTAATCAAGTGTTGAGGGAAACACTTGTTTGAAGGGGAGGGCCATGTTAAGCCTTATATATTAAGTTATTACACTTCTATTGTTATATTAGTGTTGTCCTTATTGGTCGGGTAGACTCTTTAATTGTTTTTTGGACCCTTTAATTGTAATTGTACACTTTATCTCCTATATAGATGAGGAGAGCTAGTTTTAGAGATCATCTCATTTGTGCAATACATATATTGTAAAAGGAGGTTTCCCCCTCGAAAATGCTTCTTATTCATTCTCTTCATTTCACTCTCAAGGCATGGAGTTACTTCTTTCTAGTTTATGTTGTTTTGGGGAATCTGGTCCATAACATAATTGTCATTTTTTGTTTGTCTAGTTCCACCTTTGCTTTCCTCCTATAGTGCCATCCTCACTGCATGCAATCTTTAATATCATAATTTCGATGCATATTACTTTTGTAGAGTTAGTCTTGAGATCATTAAACTTATTATTTTGGTAACTTGATTGTTGAACTTTCCTAGGCTTAGTAGAGGATTATAAATTGAATCTTCATCAAGTGCAGGTGTTTGTTGGAGAGGATTGCTCCTTTGTAGCTTTACTAATCTAGATCATGTACAACATTAGTGTTTTTTGTTATCTTAGTGTTCATCCATTAGGGTTATTGTCATTGGGATGGACTAGATACATATTTTTGCTTGTCTCATTTCAGTGTTTGTTTAGGTTTTTTGTATCAAAATTTAAGACAATGTTAAAATCATCAACTTTTCTAATCCTTGTTCATTTGCTTGCTTCACTATGTTTGTGATGTTTTTCCTTGGGTTTTGATTGTGTATTTTCATGGAAGTCAACAAAGAGGCAAGAAGTGATTAACGTCGAGGTTGGGACTACTTTAGTCAATGTTGACACTATGACATGACAATGCCATTATATTTTTGGACCAATTATAGTTATGGAATTTCTTGGTTGTTGAACGTTATCTGCAAAAACCCACTTATACCAATGTTAATGATGATTAGGGAGAGTGTTGTCCACTATGGTAAGGAATGAGTTATCGTCTAAGAAAAATTTGGATCAATTACTACAACTTGAGGTAAATTCAAAAAATAATCCACCAAATGACAATGTCATTACAAGAAACCTTGAGGTTTCTCCACCTCTCTATCTTTTTGTGTATGTTGTTTATGGATAATAGGCGTCTAAAAATGTTAAATTCGTAAGAGGAAATATTGCAATGATTAGTGAAAGGAAATGAAAACATTAAAGCCTAAAAGAACACTTAAACCTCAAAAGTTATCAACCTCAACCATGTTCCAAATGACGAACTAGACTTAGTGGATAAACCTATAAAACATAAAGTTGATGCTAAGAAACTTCTAGGATTTTGTTATCATTGAAATAATAGTGGTCTTCTTATGGCTTGCAACTACACCAAATCCCAAATTTCATGAATAATTAGAAACAATGCCTCAGGTAACATTAACTTCTCCAATGTAATGCCTTGAGACATGTCACTAAGAGTCTTCCCTTACCTTAAAACTATTGTTGGACTTAATGAGATGAGATTTATGTTGAGATTTACTAATTATGACATTAATTGTCCACTCATATTCCACTATTGTCTCATGTATGTGACCATTATTTGTCCTACTCTAAACCAAGTGATTATTGTTCCTCAAATTATTCATATATTCGGATTGCTTGGCATTACCCGATGTATAGTTTCATGGTGTATAACCATTAATCTCATAGAGAAGCTTTATTATTAAAGTGACATTTGGTTATTGAAATAAGTGGTCTATGTCAAAGAGGCATTGATGAACTTGAGAAATAAGTTAAGCTAGAGATCAACCTCCAAAGGTAATCACTAATCCAACAATGAAAATACATAAAACAAAAGCATAAGGGTGCCCTCACCAAAGACTAATATTGCATTTGTAGAGGATCAACCAAGGTCTACATCAATCACTCCATATTGCTCCAATGCTTAACCATAATTAGAGCACAAAACTATACCTTTGTACAACAAAGTCTATTGTCCAGATAAAAATATATAAACTATGGTTGTGAAAAAATAACACGACATCTTAGATTATCTTAACATGCTACAAACATAGAAGATAAATTTGACATAAATTACCCCTTACCTAATTATAAAGAATTAATACATTTTTACCATATAATATTCTACAAATAAAACACAAATTCTACAAAATAAAGCACAAATCAGCATGCCCCACATTCATTATGCTCCATACCAAAAGATAATAAATCACATATAAATCTCTTAACATACATAATATAAGCCAAATATACTAATCATAACTTCAAATATACAAGTACATGGAAATGTTGCACGTCAAAATAACACATAGAATATGTACATTAAGTCGTCCTATAGATTATGAGCAAAATATGCTTCTCAACAAGTGCATGGGATTGAAATTATTTATATATATATATAATCAAGTCTCATTGCACTTGAAAAGAAGGATATCACTTATTGCCAAAAGTAAAAGAAAGAAAAAAATCCCATTAATCAAAGTGTATTGTGAGGAGTAATTCATATGAATTTTCACTAATAATGATGTCAAGGATTTGGGGGCTTATCAATGAGTGCAACAATTAAAGGTAGAAGGGGTGAGTAAGGAAATAATAGTGCACAATTTATCAATAATTATAAGGTTCTTACTTCAGCTCTTAATCCCACGGTACCTTACCTTTCTCGTCTAGAGAATTCTAGCAAAAGTGAAGGATTTTGAATCAATATAGTTCTACCAAATTCTTTGAGTTCATAATCAAGAAGTTGATCGACTAGCTAGCATTGGTGCATGCATGGTGGAAGGAAATTTGATATTAAAAGGGAGGGACTCTATATTCAAACCTCTCCCCTAACCTCTTATTCAATTCATTAATATGTTATTCAATTCAATGATTATTATGAATTTTTTGTCTAGATGTCCATGGTCACTACAAGTTGGCAAGAGAGGAATTTAAGGCAATCACTCTTCCCCATCCTCTGATGCTATAATGTTGGTGCTTGAAGTTATTAAGGGCTCAATGCTTTGTCCTTGTACTACATGTTCTTCTCTTGTCTAAGGGGTATTGCATGATATTAGAAGTCACACCCTTCTGTCTCCCATATGTTGCAGTAGTGGGTGCTCTAGTGATTTCCCTAGTGCTACTTCTCAAAAATAAAGAGTGATTTGGGACAAGTCTCAAGACATCGCAACTTTTGTAGTTTCTAGAAGAAGCTCGATTAGGATTCATCCTCTTCTCCTTTAGATAATGGTGCACCATGGAAGCAATAAATGAATTCATTGAGGTTCATCATAGCATCAAAAGGTGCAAGCATGAGATAGTGGAGTAGTAGTTGGTGGTGTTTTTCATTCTTTAATGGTGTTGATGGCATTAGGAGTGTGAAGGAAAATTCTCAATTGAAATATATGAACAAGACTATTTTGTTATTGAAATTGTTGTTTAACTAAGGATACTTCAGGAGATGGAGCAAGAGATGAGGGATTTAATGTGAATCAACATAGCAAGTTCCCATAGTTAAATTTGAAGGTGAATATGTGGTTTCACTTGTTTCTCGTATATATATCTAACTTTTTAAAATTACCTGGGGAGGTGATTCAATCTCCCTAAGTATTAGAATTATTTGCAAGTATAGCCTAAAAGGAGGAAACCTTGAATGCAAAACACTAATCAATCTCCCTATGTTTTAGAATTCTCTACTAGTATGGCTCGAAAGGAAGTAACCCAAAATGTTTAATGCCGCCCCAGGCTAGCTTTGGGCACTACAATTGCATAGATGCACCCTAAGGATCATTGGACCAAACCTGTGAGAAATGAGGTTACTAAGCAATAAATTTAGGTACCAAAACATGCCATTCACGAACCTACTTCTTAGTATTTTTTGCAATATATAATGTATTGTCGTGTCAAGTTTTTTTTAAGCCGATTTATTCAACTTTATACTTGCTTATTTATAGTAAGGTTATGTAGAAGTATTTTGGACCAACATTAATAGATTTTTGCATATGGGAGCATCCCCTTTTTTGGATCATACTACAATTTTGTACAACTAGATCACAATTTATTATTTAATACAAAAGTTAAGATTATCATAAAAAAGAATGTTGGTTGCAATTTTGTACAACTAAATCACAATTTTTTATTTAATACAAAAGTTAAGATTATCATAAAAAAGAATGTTGATTGCAATTTTGTACAACTAAATCACAATTTTTATTTAATACAAAAGTTAAGATTATCATAAAAAAGAATGTTGTTGCAACCTGCGCAAGTTACTTTATAAGTTGATTGTCATTTATAACAATAAATGGTACATAATAAATAATTATGAAACATGGAATACATGTTATCCATATTATCATTTAACAACATATCAATATTCCAAGCATTCATTTCAACTAAATATTATAGCTCTTTCCTCATGTATTTATAACACAACAAATGCTACAGAATAAATAATTATGAAGCATAGCATACATGTTATCCATATTACCACTAAACAACATACCAATATCCCACGCATTCGTTATAACTAAGTATTGTAGCTCTTTCCTCGTGTATTTAGGTGCCCATTTTAGTCAATGCATCATCTATAGATCCAACATGTCATTAATCAATGCTTTATGGAGCTCATTATAAATAAATCCCGTTGAAAAAAGTAAACAATTTTAAGTATTAATCACATTTATCTTAGTCTTTATCTTCATTACATTTAATGTAAGCAAAGGAAGCATTCACATATGCCTTTGAAATTTGATGGTTATCCTTTTAAACAATTTTAAGTATTAATTAGTGTTTATCTTCATTACATTCAATGTAAGCAAAGGAAGCATTTACATATGCCTTTGAAATTTGATGGTTATCCTTCCAAACTTTTGGTCATGGTTTTACTCTTAGCATTACAATTCATTCATTCATATATATATATATAATTACAATTCATATATATATTTATATAATATTTTGTATAAATATTTATGTAATTTGAAAATTTTAAGAATAAGTATCCATAAGTCTTTCCATAACAATATGCCTAAAGTAAAGCATTCGAGAGTGATTGGGGATTTTCAAGTGGGCATATCGTATGGGGTATGTTTGATGGTCCTTGCCAGGGCCCAAGTTCATTATGTGAAGCAGGCTCATTTTTTCATTTCAAATTCTCACTACTTTCAAGGTAAATTTAATTTCGGTCTTGCGGCCAACATGGAGGAGTTAAAGGCTTTGTTATTCTTGCTTAGATGTAATCTACATCAAGGTGTTGTGCATCTTTAGATATCATTTTTTTTATTTCAAATTCTCACTACATTCAAGGTAAATTTAATTTAGGTCTTGCGACCAACATGGGGGAGTTAAAGGCTTTTTTATTCTTGCTTAGATGTGCTCTGCATCAAGGTGTTGTGCATCTTTAGATAATGACTGATTCATCTCTTGTTATCAATTGGATGAAAGATACCTTGTAGATTCAGAATACCTCCCTTCTTTCTCTGGCTTTACATCTCATATCTATTTCTGATCAGTTTCAAAGGACATCATTCACATATGTTTATGAAGAAATAAATTATAAAGATGACAAACTTTCCAAGGAGATCCTAATCTTGCCAGTTGAACAACACACCCTAGAAGAAATTCAAGAGGACATGATAGTCTCCATAAATTTTAATATTTGGAACTTTTGAGTAATTATGTACTATGCTCCTACTTTTTGCACATTGTTTTATGTCTATACTAGACTTTATGGTGTTCCTTTGTAAACTTTTTGGTCTTGTTCATCAACTACAAGTATATAGTTCTATAAGGGAATCTTTGGAAATTAGTTTTGAACTGTGACTAAGAGCAAGGAGTTATTATGCTCCTTATTCAAGTGCCAAGAGCACCTAATAAATGTATTTTTGGTTCATCTCTAACAAAAAAAATACTTTTTTTTGTGGAAATAGAAACTCTTTCAATAGCATTAACTTCTTCTATTCAAAATTTTAACTTCTCATTTTTAAACTTTAATCTCTTTCTTAACTTGTATTTATTATCTAAATAAAGTTAATTCCTATATCAACCTATACCTTTCCTTTCTAAATCATAATCATATTTCTTACCTTTAAAGTTAATCCTTATTTAACATTTACTAATTTTCACCTTCTCTCTTGAAATAAACTTTCAAATATTTTATTTCTACATATATCCTACACCTCTCTTTTTCCCCTCTTTACCTTGAAACCTAGAATTAAACTCTTACCTCAAAACCAAAGTTTTAAACTCTAATAAACTTTCAAATATTCTATTTCTACATATATCCTACACCTCTTTGTTTTTCCTCTTTACCTTGAAACCTAGAATTAAACTCTTACCTTAAAACCAAAGTTTTAAACTCTAAATAAAACATTGCAAGCCAATCCATTGTACATTACAGGCATTAAAGTTTTAAATATTTCATTTATTACCTTAAAAACCAAATTTAAACTTTTAAGTATTTCATTTATTACCTTAAAATCCAAATTTAAACTTTTAAATATTTCATTTCATATCTCAAACATCCATTACACAACATTAACCATAAAATAAAAATATATTTTTCATATATACAAGCCAACCCATTGTACATTACAAGCATTGAAGTTTTAGATATTTCATTTGTTACCTTAAAATCCAAATTTAAACTTTTAAATATTTCATTTCATATCCCAAACATCACTCTCCATTACACAACATTAACCATAAATAACAATCCTGTAACTTTATTTTTCACATATACAAGCCAACCCTTTGCACATTATACATTGCTAACCATGAAACAATTGTACTTCTATAAATAACAATCTTGTAACTTTATTTTTCACATATATAAGCCAACCTTTTGCACATAATACATTGCTAACCATGAAACAATTGTACCTCAATCACTTGAAACACCTATTATCCGATGGAGAATAGGCTCACCCAAAAACTGAAAAAGAGTACCATAGTTTTGTTCAGAGCATAGTGGAAAACATCACCAATTTCCCGAAAAATCACAATTTTTTCAGCCTCCCGATTTTTCCTGCCAAAAAAATCGCAATCTTTTGGAAAAATCGGACGACGCGATCTTTTGAAAAAATCGACGATTTCTTTTAAAAAATAGTGAAAAGACCCCAAAAAATCGCCATGGAGTTCTAAAAATTAGACCAACTTTTTCATAAGACATTGAAGTTAGCAACAATAAATGGTAATGTTAAATTTTTAAAGTAAAAGTGGCATTCTCCTTATCTTTTTTTCCATCCTTTTACTTAAACTTTTAACACTACCATTAGTTGTTTCAGGATGTTTGAGAGTGGTTCCAACCTCATTGGACTTATGTAAAAAGTAGAATTTTAGATCCCATTCAGAATTCAATACAATTAATAGTTTTCAGGATTTCAAGATTGCAACGTTTCCACTAGATTATATCATGTATGAGAGTAAGAGATTGGAATTTAATCAAGCACATTAAACTAGGTATGTACCTTGATGTTGGTGGTGATGATGCCTGAATGTTGAAGTTGATTGAACTCCTCTGTCATGACCTTAATTAAAATATACCCTTCAATTAAGCAAATTCACTTATTAAGCATGGGAAGCTTTTTCTACCTTATCTTAAGACTTGGATTAGGAAGTTTCATCAAAATTATAGGGTTTTGACTAATGTCCTTGAAGGATTAACTTCAAGATTCGAGGTAGAGGTAAGGGCTAGAGCCTAGAGGAGGGGAGAATGACCAATGTTCCAACTAGTGTTGAAACTTCCAATATTTATGATATTTGAAACTTTGATGTATCATTTTTTATTTGGCATCCACTACATCATATATATCAGTACTTTCTCCATATTTATGTGCCAATGTGTATCTAATGTTGTTGCTGCTTTATATGTTTAAAAAAAATAAAAATAAAAAGAGGAAGGTAGTATTTTGTATTTTTTAATGATTTCCACGATTTGTCGATTTTTTCGCCCATGTTGCCGAGAAGTTGTATTCAGGACCCTTGCCAATTTTTTGCCGACGCTGATTTTTTCAGCTATGGTTCAGAGTCCAGTTGATAAGGAAATATTGAAAAAGAGTTGATTTCGCATGTTTTTTAACCTAGGAAAATGTTTATTTGAGTTTTAAAATAAACCAAATAATCAGGCAATTTTAAAGCATACCAAGATATGTCCAATTAGGCATCCAGCTTAAGAAAGAGAGGAGATATATTGTGACATGAAAATCCTAATCAATTTGCATTTTACTAATAAGATTCCCTGGTGTAACAAAATAATCAGGCAAACAAATAGAAGTATACCAAGATGTGTACAAGACATGTTCAATTGGCATCGTGTTTAAGAGGAGAGATATGAGATATATGCTCACATGAAAAAAAGAATTGACGATCAGATAAAAACAACAAAAACCTTATAAATTTTGTATTGCATTGTTAAGATTACCAATTTAACATTTACTAATCTTCACCTTCTACCTTGAACTCTAGATTTAAACTTTCAAATATGTCATTTCTACATATATCTTACACCTTTCTCGGTTTTCCCTCTTTACCTTGAAACCTAGAATTAAACTCTATCTTACAGCCTAAATTTTAAGTAAAACATTATAAATGTCACTGCGCATTACACACAACAATGACCATAAAAATCAAGATTGTTATTTTTGTTGAATTTTTGTGCCTAGGAAAGTGTTCCCCTAGTGACTTTTTGCCTAAGTCACTTAAGTGGAGAAATAAAGTGACGCTTGCATTAAATGACTTGAGATGAGCATTTAATTGACTTTAGAGATTAAAGTCACTTTTGGATAAATTTAAGTGGGTGAGTGAATTTAATATTTATAAGATTTAAATTAGAGCATTTAATCTCATCCATTGGATCTCATCTAATCTCAACCGTTGGATTGAGTGAACCCTAGGGTTTAGACAAAAAGGGCAAGGGAGGCAAATACTTTCCATTCTTGTGAAGAGAGTGAAAAGAAAAAGAGAGAGTTGGAGTGGGCACACATTTCGACGTAGCCATAACTGGAGATTTTTAGTGGGCACAGAAATCGAGGAGTTCAGCATTAATGACCAACACGATTTTCGAGGAGCAGCATTAATGACCAGCACATATTTCGAGGAGCATCATTTATTATCAGCACATTTCCCGAGGTGAATCGTACAGTATGGATTTTGGGGCACACAGCTCGAGGAAAGAATTCTGGGCACACAACCCGAGAACAACATGCTCAATTTTTGAGGCAGCAAACTAGGCACATTTCTTGAGGACAGATTTGCACAGTTTTCGAGGCACTGACAGGGCACATTTCTCGAGACGGGTTTGCACAGAAACCGATGAAATGTACAGCACGATTTTTGAGAAAAAAGACATCACATAAATCGAGGTGTACAGGTTTCTATCCTTCTAGCACGAATTTCGAGGTTCAAAATTGCACAGAAACCGAGGCATGTTCAACACTGATTTCGAGGTAGCCTGTGGGTGAAATTTTCATGGTGGAGATAAGTACATTTCTACTGTAAAATTTATGTACTGAAGTATTGTTGAAGAAATAAAAATCTCTCTCTCTCTCATTGGTTTTCCCCGTGGGGGTTTTTCCAGGGCCATTGGCTAAATTTCTGAGTCTGAAATATTTTATGGTGTGCATGTGCATTTAATTTTCTGCATGTTAAAGTGTTTTTCAGCGTGTTTTAATTGTCTGAATTTTTTATAATTATTTCCAGCCTTTGAAAAACTGAGTTGGCCATAAAACTATGAAAAATGACATAAAACCAGCAAGTTGATTTAAACACAGAAAATTTACATGGTATCAGAGCTTGGGGGCAGAAAACATTAAAATTTGCAGACAGTCAGAAATTTCCAGAATTCAGTGTTTTCTTTTGTTAGTGAATAGCACCTTGATGGGTTGACAGTGAGATGGCTACAAGACTTAGGTTGGAGGATAGACTAGATGGGACAGGAAACTTTGTGTGCCATGGAAGGCTAGGATTTTGTTGATCTTGGAGGAAAATGAACTTTGGGAGGAGGTGGTAAGAAACACTACAGCCAACCCTATTCAAATTCCCGCTGTTACAGATGCAACAGCATTATCAGCCTTCAACAAGCACTGTAAAGCTAGAAGAATAATTCTTGATGCAGTTAAATACCACATCATTCCTCACATTTCAGGTAAAGTTATGGCACATTTGATGTGGAGTGCCTTAACCAGTTTATACGAGAGTACTAATGAGAACCGGAAGATGGTTCTCAAGGAGAAACTGAAAATTATAAAGATGAATGGTGGAGAGGGAGTGACATCTTACCTTACCAAGATATCTGCAGTTAGAGATGAGCTAGCAGCAGTTGGGGAGTTGGTTACTGCTACTGAGCTTGTGCGGACAACAGTGAATGGGGCTGCCAAGCCTTGGGGTGCATTTGTGCAGGCTATAGTGGGCAGAGAGAACTTACCTTCATGGGAGAGACTGTGGGATGATTTTGTGCAGGAGGAGACCAGGAGAGGTCTTGTATAGGGAAGCTCTTCACAGGGTAGGGAAGATGAGGAGAATGTGGCATTGACAACAAAGGGCAAGAAGAAGAAGGGCCCAAAGCAGGATGGGGTCAAACAGCAGCAGCAAGGTGGGCAAAAGGACGTGAGTAAAATCAAGTGTTATGGTTGTCAGACATTTGGGCACTATGCTTCGCAGTGTCCAAGCAAGAAGAAGAAGAGACAGCAGATTGCAGCTTCAGCAGAGGTTGATGACTTCGGAGATAGATTTCAAAGAGATTTTTCTCTATGTGATGGACAGATTGAGAGAGAGAGAGCCTCTATAGTTACCAGCACTGATATGGAGATGGAGATGGAGTGTTCCTTATTGACAGGCCATCAGATGAGTGCATCCACCACTGGCACTTGGTATATTGACAACGGAGCTTCGAGTCACATGACAGGTGCTCGAGAGATGTTCTCTGAGCTTTCACAGACAAGTACAGATGTGGAGGTTGTACTAAGAGATGACACCATTGTCAGAGAAGTTGGTCGTGGGACCATTACATTTCAAAGGGAGTCTATGAGTCCTATGACTTTGAGGGATGTGTTATTTGTCCTTGGGCTGAAGAAGAACCTTGTATTAGTTTCCACCATTGAGGACAGGGATCTTGGGGTTTGTTTCCTGGATGGGCGAGTGTAGGTATTCCCCAAGACTACAGGATTATCTACCTTCATGGACATTGGGGTTAGATGTGGAAAACTATACAAGCTCTTGTTTCAACCGCAACACGCTTTGGCACATAGCAGCAGCAGTGAGCTCTGTGAGCTTTGTGAGCTATGGCATCGGAGGATGGCCCAATTGCATCACCCAGCTTTGAGATTGTTGAGGAGCATGGTTACAGGTTTACCAGAGTTCAACACAGAGCAGAGTGATGTTTGCAGGGGGTGTGCTTTGGGAAAGTACACCAAGACTGATTTTCCAAACAGTGACAGCAGAGCAGCGGGAGTACTTGACTTGATCCATATTGATATATGTGGTCCCATGTCATCAGTTTCTTTGATTGGATTTGAGTATTATATCTTTTTCATCGACGACTACTCCAGGAAGACCTGGATCTACTTCTTGAGGAGCAAGAAGTCACCCTTAGTATTGAGAGTCTTCCAAGGGTTTAAAGCCCTTATAGAGAAGACAGGGAGGAGAATTCGGGTGTTGAGATCGGACAATGGGGGTGAGTATACCTCCAAGGAGTTCGATGGGTTTTGCATTCAGGAGGGCATACAAAGACAGCTGACAGTTCCATACACTCCTTAGCAGAATGGAGTTGCAGAGAGGAAGAACGGGTCAATTGTGGGAGCAGCGAAAGCAATGCTTCATGATCAGAGTTTACCATTCTTTCTTTGGGCAGAGGCATGCAATACTACAGTTTATCTGCAGAACAGGAGTCCCCATCGTGCCTTGGGGAGGAAGACTCCTGAGGAGATGTTCACAGGAAAGAAGCGTGAGGTTAGCCATTTTCGGATATTTGGTTGTTTGACTTACTCTCATTTCCCTTCTAAGAAGAGGACAAAGTTGGATCCCACTGCAGAGAGAGGCATCTTTGTGGGATGTGATGAGACTTTGAAGGCTTACCGCATTTATCTTCCTAGCTAGAAGAAGGTTGTTGTGAGGCAGGAAGTGAAGTTTGATGAGGAGAGAGCCTTCAAGAAGTCCAAAGAGTTGGAGCATAGGGAGCCACCGGCTTCCACACCTCAGGTGACTCAGGCTTCTTCAATACAAATCACAGGTCCACAGGTTTCCGAAATGACTAGGTCACAGGTGACAGGCACAGGTTCTTCAGGTTCATTGGTTCAGTCAGCAGGTACTTCAGGGACAGGTTCTGGTTCTCAGATTACAGGTTCTTCAATGACTGGTTCACGGACTACTGGTCCACAGATTGCTGGGCCATCTGCTTCTGGTAGTTCTTCAGATGAGGAGAGACCAGTTTGGGAGGAGCCTTCAAGGAATAGGAAGCCTAAATGGCTTTGTGATACCTTGGAGGAGGCAAAGGCATTTGGTAGGCCTTAGAAGGAGGTCAGGACAGTAGTGATGCCGGATAGATTAGGTATGGCTTTTGTTGCGAGTCTTCGTGATTCAGAGCCTTCCACATTTGAGGAGTCCTCTCAGCATCAGGTTTGGAGAGATGCCATGATGGAAGAGTACCATTCCATCATGAAGAATGATGCATGGGAGACAGTACCGAGACCAGAGGGGAAGTCTGTTGTGACTTCCAAGGGGATCTACAAGGTGAAGCATGCTGCAAATGGCAGTGTGGAAAAGTACAAGGCTCGGTTTGTGGCACGGGGGTTTTCATAGGTTGAGGGAGTTGATTATGATGAGACCTTTGCGCTAGTTGCTCGTTATTCTTCCATCAGAGCAGTGATTTCTATAGCAGTAGAGATGGGTTGGAAGATCCACCAGATGGATGTGAAGACCGCATTTCTCAATGGTCTTCTGCAGGAGGAGGTTTACTTAGAGCAGCCATAGGGATTTGAGATTCATGGGAGAGATTCTCATGTGTGCAAGTTGAGGAAAGCCTTGTATGGACTGAAGCAAGCTCCTAGAGCTTGGTACTCCAGGATTGATGCGTATTTGACATCGATGGGTTTTCAGAAGAGTGAGGTTGATCCCAACCTTTACTACATTATGGGTGGTGGAGATTCTCTCATTCTTTTGTTATATGTTGATGACTTGTTTATCACTAGGGAGGAGCGTCTCATTGCACAATGCAAGAGAGACCTTGCTACAAAGTACGAGATGACAGACATTGGGTTGATGCACTATTATCTAGGGATGAAGGTTTGGCAGGGGCCTGGTCATATTTTCCAGGGACAAGGGAAGTATGCAGTTGATATTTTGAGGAGATTTCGGATGGAGGATTGCAGGTCGATGTCCACACCTATGATCACCGACTGGAAGCAGCTTCATGCTTCTGAGGGTAAGTTGGTGGATCTTACACTATACTGTCAGCTCATTGGGTCATTGATGTATCTGGTCAACACCAGGCCAGACTTGTGTTTTGCAGTGAACACTCTTAGCCAGTTCATGGTGGAGCCTAGGAGTGTACACTGGACTGCCGCAAAACATGTGTTGAGATACCTTGCAGGTACAGTGGACTATGGAGTGGACTACAGGGGTTCGGGTGGAGTCAGTTTGGTTGGTTTCACAGATTCAGACTTGGCAGGCAGTGTGAGGGATCGGAAGAGCACTTCCGGTTGTTGTTTCAGTTTGGGCTCGGCAACAGTGTCGTGGTTCAGTCGGAAACAAAAGTCCGTTGTTTTGAGTTCTACTGAGGCTGAGTATATGGCAGCCAATCAGACTACTTGCAAGGCATTGTGGCTTCATAAGTTGTTGGTAGATTTGTTTGATCAGGAGCTTAGACCTATGGTGATTTACTGTGACAATCAGAGTTGCATCCAGCTCTATGAGAATCCAGTTTTCCATGACAAGTCCAAGCACATAGAGATTAGGTACCATTTCATTCGTGACTACATACAAAGAGGAGTTGTGGAGTTGCAGTACATTTCCACTAATGAGCAGGTAGCAGATATTATGACGAAAACTTTGGGGAGGGGCAAGTTTGTCTTCTTCAAAGACAAGTTGGGAGTGGTGCAGAACACCTTCCTCGGTAAGAGGGAGTGTTGATTTTTTGTACCTAGGAAAGTGTTCCCCTAGTGACTTTTTTCCTAAGTCACTTAAGTGGGGAAATAAAGTGACCCTTGCATTAAATGACTTGAGATGACCATTTAATTGACTTTAGAGATTAAAGTCACTTTTGGATAAATTTAAGTGGGTGAGTGAATTTAATATTTATGAGATTTAAATGAAAGCATTTAATCTCATCCATTAGATCTCATCTAATCTCAACCGTTGGATTGAGTGAACCCTAGGGTTTAGACAAAAAGGGCAAGGGAGGCAAATAGTTTCCATTCTTGTGAAGAGAGTGAAGA
Organism: Larix kaempferi; assembly: GCA_027924585.1. Classification (NCBI taxonomy): domain Eukaryota; kingdom Viridiplantae; phylum Streptophyta; class Pinopsida; order Pinales; family Pinaceae; genus Larix; species Larix kaempferi. The sequence goes on along the minus strand of BSBM01000322.1, from coordinate 11,097,677 downwards.
GAAAGAGAGAGAGCTGGAGTGGGCACACATTTCGAGGCAGCCATTACTAGAGAGTTTCAGTGGGCATAGAAATCGAGGAGTTCAGCATTAATGACCAGCACGATTTTTGAGGAGTAGCATTAATGACCAACACATATTTCGAGGAGCAACATTTATTATTAGCACATTTCCCAAGGTGAACTGTACAGTACAGATTTTTGGGCACACAGTTCGAGGAAAGAATTCTAGGCACACAACCCGAGAACAACATGCTCAGTTTTCGAGGCAACAAACTGGGCACATTTCCCGAGGATAGATTTGCATAGTTTTCGAGGCATTGACAGGGTACATTTCTCGAGACAAGTTTGCACAGAAACCGAGGAAAGGTACAGCACGATTTTTGAGAAAAAGGACAGCATAAAAATCGAGGTGTACGGATTATCTTTCCAGCACAAATTTCGAGGTTCAAAATTGCACAGAAATCGAGGCATGTTCAGCACTGATTTCAAGGCAGTCTGGGTGAAATTTTCATGGTGGAGATAAATACATTTCTGCTGTAAAATTTATGTACTGAAATATTGCTGAAGAAATAAAAATCTCTCTCTGACTGGTTTTCCCCGTGGGGGTTTTTCCAGGGCCATTGGCTAAATTTCTGAGTCTGAAATATTTTATGGTGTGCATGTGCATTTAATTTTCTGCCTATTAAAATGTTTTTCAGCGTGTTTTAATTGTCTGAAATTTTTATAATTATTTCCAGCCTTTGAAAAACTGAGTTGGGCATAAAACTATGAAAAATGACATAAAACCAGCAAGCTGATTTAAAACCAGCAAGCAATTTTATGGTCTTTCTTTTCCTGTGAAAAAACACCAATGACCATAAAATAACAATCTTGTATCTCTTACTTTAAAAACTTAAATTTAAACTTTTAAATATTTCATTTTCATTGTTATTGAACATTACAAATATCACTGCACATTACGCACAACACTAACCATAAATAACAATCTTGTATCTGTATTTTGCATATATATATATATATATATATATATATATACAAGCCAACCCCTTACATATACAAATAAAATAACAATCTATACAAGCCAACCCCTTGCACATTACACATTGCTAACCATGAAACCTTTGTATCTCTCAATTAACATAAACATCTTTATTTTGCATATATACTAGCCAAACCCTTGCACATTGACCATAAAAAACAATATTGTGTCTTTATTTTTCATATATACAAGCAAACCCCTTGCACATTACACGTAACCATGAAAGCTCTATCTCTGAATTAATAAAAACAAATCTCTCGAATAATAGAAACACATATTATCTGATGGATAATGGGCTCACCCCTAAAATACCCAGGGTTCTGTTGGGATCAGGAATCAAATTTGAAGGGTGGGGTCCCATTTCACTTTGAAGGGCTATGAGATATTGAACCCTTCAATGCTGACATGTAAAAATACGTCATTCTTTTCATTTGAAAATGTACTAGTACATCAAAATTTCATTGTTTACAAAGGTAGTAAAGAGGCTTTATTTTGCAGTGGATATAGCAGCACTGAACATTATATATGTTAAATAACACAACCATATTTCGCCCCGATCTAGTGGCTCAGTCTCAAGGCCACTATGCCACCTTTGCCATCTTAGCAGTTTCAGAAATTAATCTTGCCTCTTAAACTTCTAACCAGTATAATAATACAATTATCTTGCTAACCCCATTCCAATCCAACTTTCATCCTTACAGCCAAAATTAATACTATTTTACTCTTTCATTATCTGCTTGAACATGATGAATTTATTAGTGAAACATAACTTAGGAGACACATAGAAAATCCACTTTCCGGATGTTCAGTGTGAATTGCCATAACTAATTTTTTAGATCTTTTTTTTCTACATTAGCTATAGTTAGCTTGCTAGCCCAATTCCAATCCAACTTTTAACCAGTATAATAATATTTAATACCTCTTAAAATGGGTTCCTAGGATGCTTCTAACAGTACAAGCTTGATGAAAAATTGGGTTCTTCAACTCTTCTAAAAGCAACATGATGCTTATTCTTGAAAAAGTTCAATCTTTGTAAATCACTAGTGTTCTTCAAACTAATATAAATTCTAGCCTACATAAAATCTAGCCTACTTAACAATGGAAAAAATGATAATATAAGCAAAAAAAGGAAGAAATTGTTTCAGAAGCCAAAAACATTGGACTTCGAGTTTGGTCTGTGTTTGTTGCTAAATTAGTGAACAATAGAAATGTATGTAGAAAGACGATAAAAAAGGTGAAGGGAAAGAATCTGAATGGTAACTTTGTTTTACTTTGTTGAATTGAGGACGACCATAATTCACTTTTATTCACCTCTGTCAAACCACTGGGTTGCCATTTATAATCCTCCTTCAAGCAAGTATATTAGAGAGAACAGTTCAACAAAGTTGGATTGGATTGAAACCTAATAGCAAGTTTCTTTGTCACTCTAATTGTGTACCCTATGGCAGAATTGAATGCCAATGACAACAATATAGGTTTTAATTTTTCATTCAACACTATGAATGCCACACATACTTGGGATAGAATAAGTTTAAGCACTCCTTACATGTTACATGCTATGTTATGGTTTGAGCAAAGAGAACTATCCGGCTCCAGGCAACTTTTGTTCTCAATAGCTAATTAAGGACCCTGGATGCTTCTTCTCTATAGCCCCCCCCTAGATCTAGTTATACATACTAAATCTGTGGTATGATGGAGTAGAGAATGGGTTGTGAAGCATAAGTAAAACGTAGGTAGACCAATGAGAGAGGAGATGCATAGATGGTTGAAGTTCTTGTTATATGGTTGAAGTTCCTATTTTATTCCAGACCAGTGGATAAGGGCAACAAAATCAAAAGGTAAAGTAGCACTGTCATTCTAAAAATCAAGATTACCAAAACATTTGTGTCCCAGTTCGTACAGTCAAACACAGATGGGAAGTGTAGTAGCATCGGTGATCTTCATATTAATAAATTCCAAGAATCTTAAACCGTGTACTAGAGGAAGATGTCGATTCGACGACTCAGCAATTGGGGAAAATAGCTCATGTAATACAGTTTTAGATACAAAGTATGGATTCTTGATCTAACTCATTAACTAGATGCATGGAGGTTGGCAGAGTGGGAACTTCCTCAAATCTCCAGGCTTTTTGGTAAAGCTGGGGGGCGCATTGCTCACACCTGTTTCCCGTAGGGATGCAACCGTGGCCAGTGGCAACTGAACGGGGAAGCACTCGGTTTCAGAGTGAAAACAATGGTCTTTCTTGTCCCCTCCATTTCACAAAAGTTAAAGGGCAGCTAAATTCTCAAGAGCTTCAATCGAGTGACAATGGAAAATAGGGCAAGGCAAGGAGCACATGGAATCATCTGCGTATACACGGGACATATGAAGAAATAAGCAATTGTTGTTGTTGCTATAGTTGGGAATTGATAAATGTTGTTCTAAATAGCCTCTGATGGAGATTTGTGACAAACCCACTCTCGGGTCCAGGCTTCAAATTTGAAGCCTTCAAGGCCCATTTGAAGTAACAAATTTTCAGTCAAATAATAATATTGTGTTTGAACTTTGAAGTTACAGAATTTTAATCAAATAACAAAAATTTTAAATAATTGATGGGATCATGAATGGATAAAATGATATACATACCTGTAAATTCATAGGATGTCAACAATCTAGTCAGCTTTGAAGTTGAGCTCCTCAAAGAAAACTAATTTCTTTATATATGTTTATGGCAGGCTGGCATTGGCAGCGTCGCTCTGCAAAATCTCCTGGAGGACTGGAGGGGATAGGGTAGGTGGAACTTGGAAGTAGCTCGACCACAGTGGAGTAGGGGTATAAGAAAAAGCTTGTTTGTATTCCTGTAATATTATAATATATTGATGGTCGGAGCCATGGAAGCATGGAATTCGAGCATTGACTTGATACAACAAAGAAAACACAAGGTGGGACTCGAGAGCCGCAGGATTGACTTGATACAACAAAGAAAACACAAGGTGGGACTCGAGAGCCGCAGGATTGACTTGATACAACAAAGAAAACACAGGGTGTGAGGCTGGGAGCTATAGACGATAGGATTAACTTGATACAACAAAGAAAATACAAGGCTATGGGTAGGGACCACAGGCAGGAGCAACAACCTACAACATTACAAGAAGTTTCTAGATTGTGGATTTTGTCTTAAATGCCAAATTCGGGGCACATTAACATAATATATTATACATTGAATACTCAATTAACTCACAAAGTCAGAATTCACGAATTGGTATGTGATAACTGGTAATTTGGTAAGCCCGCTGCCAACAACACGTATGAGCCACCAACCAGGTTTAATAAATTTGTTGCTGCCATTAAATGTGTTAAACACGTAAGCGCTCGCTGCAAATACGAGAACTTGGAAGCATTCAAGTCGTGGGTTGCTCAGTGTAAGCCTGTCCATGTAAGTTGGTCAATGATATTATTAGAGGCTCAATGGTCCATATCTATGGATGATAGAACAAGTGGATATTGAAGAGTAACAGAGTCCCACCCAATTTCCCACTGAAAACTGTTGATGGATGAAATTTGAAGCTACCCTTCCGTTGCAATTTTAAACAGTAGTGGTTAATTTAATTATTGAAGAGCTTACCGTGAAATTAAATTTTTTTTGCATGGTAAAATTTGAAGTGGCCTTCTATGACGTGTAAAATGACCTCTGAAAGGGCCCCGAAGGCTTCAAATTTGAAGCCTAGTTGGGATTCCATTTAACAATGCAACGTTGAAAAAGAGTTGAATTCGCAAGTTTTAATCATAAAAATAAATAGTTGGGTTTTAAGGTTTAAGTACAACTAATAACAAAGATACTTATAACAAAATAATCAGGCAAGCAATTAGAAGTATACCAAGATAGGTTCAATTAGGCATCAGGCTTAAAAGAAAGATGAGATATATGTGGACAGTAAAAATAAGAATAAACGACTATCAATTTTGAATTAAGCACATCCTCTCAAGTATCTTATTTAAGAGATTTAACAAATTTACTTGAAATGGCACATCTGTGCTATACGAGATTTACATTCATGTCTCCCCAAATTTCGTAAATAACTGTAATAGTCGATTCAGTGGTCCTTCGTCTATTAATTTATCTCTGTACTAAGGCCATACAAGTTGTTTTTGAAATTGCGATTATTTTACCTCTTTCTTTTGAGATTTCCTTTATTTTTTCTCTTTGAAATATATCGTAAATCAGATATCGATTTTCTTCCTTTAGGGGTGTCACGGACTCTGACATTGTGTTTAAAATAAATTTACTTCTAGTTAGACAACCAAAAAATTATTGTGTTTTGAATAAATTTATTTTTCTTTATCTAGACACCCAAATAATTATGTTTCCCGTACTAAAAGTTCATTGCTATCGAAAATCAAGAGTAAAAACAGGTTCTTTGGTCCTTCTTCAATAGTTCTTTTGAACCCTGTACATCTCCTTCAGATTTATTCAGAGCCTCGCGTGGTCTTTGAAAGGGGTGCCCTTTCCTTTGTTGCCATTCCTGTTCTTGCTGATAGCCTAGGGTCTCAGCTTGCTGATTAAAAATGCAAAAGTAAAAGGGGGCTAAAAGCGATAAAAATATCGAATTCGGTTGCAATTACTCATCTTTTATTCGTGGACAATATACTGATCTTTGGCAATGATGAGGGGACAGGAGACTCGAAAGATCAAAAAGATTTTGTCCCTGTATTGTAAAACTACTGGTATTAAAATAAACCTTTCCAAATCTTCGGCTGTGGTCAATGAGATGATATTGGGTTCTTTCTAAAACCCGTTCTTTTGAACCCTGTACATGTTAATCCTTGCCACATTTCTCAACCCATATATCTAGCGATGTGCACAAGGACTTAACTGCTGTATTTGAACCCCCCATCTAAGCATTGATTCAGTTGTCCATAGTTCCACCCGATAAGAATACATTCCGATAAGAATACATTGATATTCCCCGTGCCTTCTTAATCTCATTGAAGCCATCATAATTGAAACTTTATCCATAAATGCAACAGGAAAAATCCAAGACTATCATCATCGTTGACAGTCAACAGTAGTGCTCCTCAAGCTTGCAGGGTAGTGACATTATACTTTATGCAAGCAAAATTTTCACTCTGAAACTAATGATGGAATAGAATATTGCATGCCATAATATTTGGTGAAAAGACTATACAATACAATAGTAAATGCATGTAATTTACCAAGGAATATCCGTCAAATTAGTCATTAAATTTAAAAGGTTAGCAAGATAGAAGATGGCCAAAATGATGAGCTCACATAAAATAGTGAAATCCAAAGGGCTAGCCTCCCAAGAGAAATGGTCAGTCTTACAAAGTTCGGTGTTATTTCCACATCTGTAATCAGTTAGTTGTACTGGCACTCAATCTGTTGTGGAAGCCACAATAATCAAGGGACAAGTGAAGTAAATATAATTTCTAAAAATTCAGATTTTGTGCTAAATAATCACAAACAAATAAAAAGAAGTCCCGGCATGGATTTCTCTCTGATGTACAACAGTTCCGCCTCACAAAGTTCACAGACGAGTGAAAGTCAGTTTTGACTCTGTGGAGCCTGTGTCAAACACGATAGCCATTTTTCAACCTCTCGGATAGCCTGGAAAAACAAACATGGCTTACTATTTGTCCAAAAGAGAAACCTTCAACAGCGAGGTCCTTAAAAATTTTGTAGTTGGGCATTATTCACAAAAATTGGCATATCCCAACAAAAGCTATTGGTTCTCCAATCTAGAAGAAAAAAATTGCATCCTGCAATATAAACAATAGGTATAAGAGAAATGTGAAAGAACATGCCTGGGCTTTCCCAGGCGTGGTATCCTCAACGTCATCTTGCCAACGAAAATAGGTGTCCTCTGATATTACCTATAACACAAAATGGTAGCAGAGTGAAAAGAACTCCAAGCTAAAACTAAACTAATAAATTAAGTGAAGTAGAACAATTTACAAATACAATGCAATTCAAAACAGAGTATCCACTTGATTTCTCTTATCAAAGTCAATCCTTTTCTGCTTAAATAGTATTGCAAAGTCCATCCATCTTTGTGGGAAAATGCCAGTGGCGCAGTAACACTAAAAAATACACAACAGCCATCTCGACAGGATGCAACTAACCTCGTCGACATAGAAATTATTAAACAGAGCAGTCATGAGTCCCACGGGATGGTCTAATTCATTAGCAAATAACTGGATTGCTGTGATATCTGCCAGCAAAGAGAACAATATTATAAAAATCAAACACAAACAAAATATTTTCTAATATATAAAAACATATCACGATTCCAACAACAAAAGAACATAAACATGTTTTCTGATATCAATATGTTCAACTGCATACTGCACCAAATATCAAATAATGCACTAACTGGGTAACATCTACAATCAACTGGAATTATAACCACATAAAATGAACAGAACAATCTCAAATTAACAAACAAAAGAGGCTAGAAAATACAATATGTAAGATGGAAGCACAATCCCTATCCAATTTTTGGATGCAGTTGCAGTTAGGATATCAAATAAGCTAATATATACGGATAGTTTTTAAAGGTTAAACTGACAAATTCTGGTACAATTTATCGAGACAGGACTTATCATGGTGGAAGATTTTGGCTCTTGTTATGAACCCCATGCCAGACTCACTTCTCATCACAATCTGTCCACTACCTACAGGCATATGTCGTCTTTTGCCCAATTATGATGAAATGTTTGTAGTTGTCAATTTGTTTTGGAAGCTGCTTCAAGAGATATGCCCTGAGGTTGGGGATTGCACCACATCACATGGACTTCCTTCAGCTTATGTACTAGGTCGGAGAAAATATCACTAGAGAGCAAATTGTGTGCTCACTCCTTGCGTCAAATATTTCAATCATTTCCAAGTTCTTAGAAAGTATTAACCATTAACAGGTATGTGTTTATATCCTTTTCCTTGAAGCCATCAGATATAAAATGCAAATAGCATCACTAACCTTGGTTTCTTTATTTTTTATTAGTATGTACTATGTACAATGGAGATAGCTTATTAATGCAATATAACATATTCCGAGAATATATACTCCTTCAATACACATACATTCTGTAGCTACAAGGCAACGACCAACTACATATGATGTATTTTGTGATTAGACAAAAGTTAAAACCATTGACCATTCTGATTATCCATCAAAATTGGTATATGGGTTTTTTTAAAACCAAGAGACTTTGAACGCACGTGAACCCCCTTGTGTTCAAACTTATAAGAGGTCCTTAGCAACTTCTCCAAGTCCAAAAGGCCTGGCTCTATAGAGAAATGTAGCACCAAAGTGGAACTGGATTTGAAACTAAAACTCACATCATTGGTTGCAGTTGTAAGAAAGGATCATCATCTTCTCCATGGGAGTCGCCTTAGACTCTCTTTCTCAGTCGGGAATCCAGCTGAATGATCAAAGTGGGGAGAGTGTTCCTATCAAAGATGTGAACAAGCTTTCAGGGTCCAACATCATCTTCCACCAAGGGGCGAAACAGATAAGACATGTCAGCAAAGTTGGGAAGACGAAGATTTCAGTTCTGACAGAGCAGATCTCAATGGGGTCGCACAGCTATAGCAGTGAGCTCTTATTGGCTTTAGTGAAAAGAAGTCTGCACTTTCTGATCTAATCTCATGGATTGTTAAGTCTTTGTTCCACCTAGCAAAGAGTAAGGTCTGTATCTCTCCTTTGAATAGGGGTTTCTTCTCTTTCTTGTTTGAATCCACCTTGGATAAAGTGGTGGTTACAGATTGCAAAAGACATGATGTAGTTCCTGTCTTTTGCAATCTACATGCAATCTAAAACGTTGTGATTACATAGGGACTTGGAGTCTAACAATAAGTTAGGATTCTCCACATGATCAATGCTTTGATTTGAAGTACTAATATGCCATATTAATAAATAATAATAATCTAATTTAAGATTACAACCTAACCAGATGCCATATTGATATATGAGACCACCTTATTTGTGCAACTAGGGAACTCTTCCACACAGCGATTTGACAGCTTACTCTATGGAGGTGTGCATACCCTACCCCTTCCAGATTTGAACCTGTGACCTCCAAGTACGAAACACATGTTCTTAATCGTTAGGTCCACTCAAGCTATAGGAAGCAATGAAAAATACAAAAAATTTAAAAACAAGATCGTTTGTAAGACTGGTCATATACAAAATTTTGAATCTCTCAGTACATATCTACAATTCATATAGTTACAGACTACAGTAGTGTGAATATATAATAACACAATTTAGATTCCATTGAACTAACATAGTACAATATCTACAATTGCTATGGTAGTAGTCTCAATATATAGTAGCACAAATCACAAAATCGAAACTGTCATACTTTATTGACATGATTCAAGGTAACAGCAATAGTGTGTCACCAAAGAAATTTGACTTAAAACAAGCCTAAACAAAAAACCAGCAAAAGCAAACACACAAAAAGAACAAATTTGAGCTTTTTACTTGCTTGGTTAGTCTTGAAAATCAAAAAACACAGAACAAATTAAGCCTTTTGCTTGCTTAATTGCAGCTTCTTGCTTCCCTAAGATACCAGGCCAAAGGATAATTCATGGATTTATTTCCGTAACTTGCAGATTTCAGTTTTGGTTTCAGATTTGCTCGACTAAAACTCTCCACAAGTTAGTATAGCAAGGCAGAGAGAAGAACTTTCCGAAAATCTTGAAGAATTTTATCAAAACTTTTGCTAATCGATATAGAAATAGTTTGAGCATTTAGACCTCGAAATTTTCATCTTTTGACTCAATTTTAGAAATCTTTCATGCAATTTATGATTCCATACCAATATGGTTTGACCATTTATAGTTCAAGATTTCCATCTTTTTAAAACTTGAAATTCTCTTGTGTTTTTTCCCTGATATTTTGACTCGTCTCTAAATCAACACAGATATCTAGTTTTTAGTAATCTTTCATGCACTTAATGATTCCATCCAAAATGGTTCGACCTTAGTTCAAAATTTCCATGCACTTTTTCTGATCCTATGCCAGTGTCAGAGGAATATGATCCTAAGTGAAACTTACAATGCCTTTGCTTGCTCCTGCTTGGCGCAAAATGTCTTAAAAGTTGAGCATAAGGAACTAGCTTTCCCTTCAAATCTTTCTGCAGAAAATACACAAGAGAGAACAATGAAAACATATTGCAGAAAATAAGGAACAATAGAACAGATCAGATTTGCAGCATTTGCCTGAATTGCTACAAGGAAGAAAAACTATCAAGAAAAGAAGATTAATGCATGCAAAATTATAAACCATACAAACTAAAAACAAAATGAAAAAGAGAGAGAATCAATAAACAGAGATCCAGATTCAAATTATGGTCTAGAATGGGATATGGAACCAAGAATTAATAAAACAATAAAATATTTAAAGATGATGAACTGATCACCTCGTAATCTAGAGTGCAGCTAGGTACACAGCATCTTAGGACTTGAATGGCAAGCATCTGCAAAAATTCAGGCTCTGACTGCAATGGAGGAGGAACATTCATCTGCAAAAAATGTAAAATAAATTTTCCAGTTAATAACAGGTGTAATACAATATTATTGATACAGGAAAGATGATAAAAAAAATTATCTAAAGAAACAAAAATATTGGACATCAATATCCTTAGCTAACACATCTAAGTACTTCAAAATACAACAACATCATGTCAAGTTAAAAGGAGGATTTCCAGAAACAACTATTCTCCTAGAAAGCAAAAATCTAACAGACAAGTCCTATCAACTTGATCTTTAGCTCAAAAGGCCAACATGAAACAAATAGTTGTGTATTACAACTTCAAATAAAACAAGGGGAAAATCAAGGCATATAACATTTTTAAAGTGTTCTTAATTTCCACAATTGAAGATCAAAATTAATAAAAAATAAAAGAGAAAAACTTAAGAAAAAAAACTATGCAACATAACACCCAAAAAGGGAGTATGAACTATGAACTAGAGATGTAATCACAAATGCTATCATAAAACTGAAAAACAAGCAACATTTCATCTTAGCAGCCACAGAAGGCATAATTCTGACGTAAATAAGCACGGTACAATGCTTATAATAAAACTGAAAAACAAGCAGCATTTCATATTAGCAAATACACAAGGCATAATTCTGATATAAGCACAGTATAACATATGAAACTAAAAATTTGTACTTTGAGAAATAAGGTTAGCCAAGTATGAAAGTTTTAGGAAATGGCCTTGAAAGTTTCAGAAATGTGCCAGCTAGGATAAACAATGCAATTAAGACAGGCAGAATAATATATGCCAAAAATTTGCAGCTCCCTATATCATTGTGTACCATTCATGAAACAAAATATTAAGAGAGAGACAGAGAGAGTCAAAATGAAAACGCACGACAAATAGAGGTACAACTAGGAACAGTAAGAATTCAGCTAAATCGCTGAAATAATGATGTTAAATATCAATAGGAAATTGCAAATATATTGGACACAACATCAAAACCTAAACCAAATTTACAAGTAGGAATTAATAACACAGTTTACGCACCTCCACCCATTTCAAAATCTGCTCCACAGGTTGACCATGCTTAAGGAACTCGCTTATTTGATTCTCAACTGGAATTAACTATGTGGAAATAGAGCAATAGACGACACATACATCATAAAATAATAAAAATTACAAAATTAACAGGGGCGCATATGCAATAACATTTTGATTATAGATGTCTTCTAATACTTACTGGATACAAACATTGTAACTTTTTCTTCTCAAGAAAAGCCTTAAATTCCCCATGCTTCTTATCACAAGGCAGAAAGTCTTTCAATTGTAATCCGGATGTCCTACACATATCTGTCATTGCAACTTCCCCGTTTTCTCCTTTTACAAATTCCAAGACACTAGTAATTACATCTAAAGCGAGACCTATTTCTGATAAATGCCCTGGTACCAAGCATCCTTCCTTAATAATCCTTGCAGATTCAACAAGAGAAAGAAATCCTGCTACAACAAGTTTACCAAGAATCACACCAAAGAACTCAGGTGCCCTGGGCGCATCGACAACAGTATCTTCCAATGAAGATAATGAGGTCTGCAGTCTGAAAAATAAATATAATGCACATCAAATTAAGGAAGATTATTGTATAAGCAAAAAAAACTATAGAGTAAATCAAAGCCGATGATTATATTAGTGAAACGCATCTAAACTTTATTTTCTATGGCATTCTGAGGGTAAAATCCAAAAACTAATACTAACCCTGTTAAGAGTTGCTCGTGACTCAGCAAATTTGGCTTTTCGTTGCACAGATATATAAGTAACTTTGCAAGCAAATCTCTTTCTTTATCATTCCTGTCAAAGGAATCTGTAACCCACTGTGACACCATGTTTGAGTGAAACCATGGTGCGTTGAGCTCATCCATACACAAAGTAGCTTCATCCATGTCTCTCACACTGCACAAATGAAAGATATTAGAAATAAACACTACAGATACAAATAAAACTACATAAGATTACAAAATCATTATTTTAGAATATGCCACCTGTAGTACTCCTTTATTGCCATATCAGACTTCTCCTGTAGCCGTTTCTCAATTAGTGGCACTTGCACAAGTGAAAGACTTTGCAGTTGTCCACCATGGCTTGCTGTGACATCGAATTTAGCAACAGAACATTCTGGCTTCCTTAGATCTCTTCCAACATTAAGGATAGGATTTCTTTCTGGATTAACTGTTTTCTTGAGCGAAGGCTCCACAGGTGAATTTGGAGGTTTTGATACAGAAGCTGTCTTTGTTGGAACTTCGTCCCTTGCTGGAAATCGATGAAGATCCACATTAAAAGTGTGACCTGGCATATGGCCCAAGTTTATTCGTCTGTTATCCAGAGGCAGAACCGGTGGGACATCTGCTAAAGTACTCCGCCCGAGTGAAGCAGGATGCCCCTTATGGGTCAATCCCCTGGAAAGACTTCCCTGGGGGGTAAGAACAATAGGAACATCATCAGATCTCTGTGTTAAATGCATTTGCATTGACCTCTTCTCTGAAGGAAGCCTGTCTTCTAATCGTACATCTTGACCACCAAATCCACGCATTCCCATCTGGGGCTGTGCTCCCCGAATCTGCTGAGATGAACCCATTGGTTGACCTGAAGAATACACCATGGATCCAGATCCACGTGAACCATAATCAGGTGGCGTATGCAACCTTCTGCCAGATGATCCCATGCCAGATCCACGATTCGAGCGGCCACCTTGTGCTTGTCGTTCTTGAACTGCATCTCTGTGCACTTCCTCAATTTTTTTGGGGCCCTCTACCTTCCTCCTATGTTGCCATCCATTTTTCCTGAGATCAATCACATCCTTCAGCAGGAACCTTAGTCTGGAAGATAGTTTCTGATCGTTTGACAATTTGGTCATTCTATCAAAATATGCATCAATGTGGTCCCTAGCCTTTGGCCGGTCAATCATGTGACCAATAGTACTCATCAGTTTGCAGAGTGCTTCAACATCTTCTTCATCAGGATACTGATACTCCCCAAGTAATTTTTTGATGCACTCATGCATGATCCTTTCAGTAAGCATGCTCATTTTGTAGAGCTCACCAATGAACCGTATGTTCCCTAGCATTCGCCTCCGTGCTTTGATCCTTTTCACTTCTCTTTCCTCTTTGGATAGCTTTACCTCACCTTCTTCTTCCGGCCTATCAGCTTCGGCTTGTTCCCTTTCGCCCCTTTCAAATTCTTCCTGACAATTGTTCAGAAGGACTCGCCTAAAAGTAATTTTTTCATTATTTTCGTTGAATTCAGGTAAATCAGCAGCAAGATCGACACAGAACTTTGCATACATCTCACAAAATGTCGGCTCCATTAAGGCTTTATCAAATATTTGAGATATCACACCCGTAAGAGTAAAGGCAGAATCAATATTGACTTCTTTTACCTGAACAAAAAGTTTATCAAAATTTTGAGGTGTTAATTTATTTAAAATTGCTTTAATTTGTCTTTGTTTTGAGTGTTCCTCATCAGAAACTTTACCAACTTCATACTTGTTCTCTGCTTTGTGCATTACAGGAAAATTATTACGTGGAGATGAAAACAAGCCCTTCTGGGAGGAAGCAGGAGATCGTTGCCACCTATCAGCATCAAAAGTATTCCTTGGTGGAAAGCCACTCGGAGGAACATGCATTTGTGTCAAATGACCACCAGGAATAGAAGTAGCAATAAATGGGTTCATTGGTGCTCCACGCACATTTCTCATGAGAGCAGGATTCATACCTTGCCCAGGTCGAAACCCACCAGGAGGCCCCCCGGAGCTCACTTCCACCCGAGTGTCCTTCCCTTGCAGATAATATCCACCTGATCTGTTCCATTTATCATCAGCTCCTACATTGTTTCCAATGCGTTCAGGTCGAACACCCCCACTAAGCTGCCAATCAAGAGCCCTTCCAAGGTTTGGTATTGTCTGCATTTCACCCGGGTGGCTCGTGAATCTAGAAGGGTTGAGTTCCACTATGTCAGCTGGAACTTCAAACTCAAGAGGTGGATTTCTAAACTGATCCCTAAATGTTAACAAGAAATCTCTCGTGTACTTTCTATCTTCCAAGCTTTTCACCTTTGGCACAACCATTTGCATTGCATTAGTAGATATCATGACACATTCCTCTTTCACTTTGTTTTGGGTAGGAAGTTCAGCTACATCTTCCCAGTCATCTAACTCTTTCTGACTTTCCTTCTCAGAGTCCTTGACAAAGGCTTTTTCATTAACAACGGTAAAAGCTACAGTAGATGGATCTGGATAACTAATATCTTTCCGCTTTTCTTCCGGTGCCTTGTATGCATTATACAAATCACTAGATGAACTGGAAGCATCAGCTTTGGCCAGACATTCCTTCCTCTTCTTCTTCTTGCTACCAGACCGCTTATTTCCAGCCCCAATGGAGGCTGTGGCTACAGCCTGATGATTGGTAACAGAAAGGGTACTGTCATTCTTTTCAATGGTAGTATGATTTATATTCATACGCTTGTCCCTTAAATTAGCATTACCTTTTTTTGCAACACCATATAATACTTCCTTAGCTTTAACTTCAGTAGCTAAAAAGGGCAATTGTTCATCCATAACCATTGCTTCTCTGCAAATGCCAGTAGATTCAGAAGGCAGCTCCATATCATGTGCAACTTCTTTGAGTTGATGAGAAGCACCTTGTCTAAATCTCGCAGCAATTGCAGTGCTATTCTTATTCTCCTTTCTATTGACTTCAAGTAGTGTCGATTCTTCATCCAAAGCTAGAAAAGAGGGCTCTGGAAACACACTTGCATCTGAGCTCAAGTGTTTCCCATGTGGTTCATCAAGAGCCATGCTTAACTCAACAGCTGAAGATAACTCCTCGCCCTTTATTTCCCCAGCCGTGGGTAAGTTTTGAAGAAGACTGTTTGATTCACAACTTCCCACATAACTAACAATGCCATTGGATTGTCCATGATTCACATCAAACAAAGACAGATCTGTTGAAGATGACATAGAGTTATGAATACCCTTGGTTTCACTTTCATATTGATGAACAGCCTGACTCTTGATTACAGGAACTTTGTTGCCAGCATCTAAGTTGTTCACAGAAAAATTATCCCCACTCGGGATATCAGTTGTGCTTTGTATCTTAAAATCTCTGACAGTTGCATCTGATTCCACACTTTCTTGACTAGGTACTGAGCTACTTAATTCTAATTTATTAAAAGCAGTGAATTGATCTATGTTCACAGACCTTAGATAGTCCACAGGCTTATTAATTGCTTCACAGCTATCTCCTACAAACTCGCACACAGGTCCTGGGGTTCCAATAATCCTTTTGGTTAGCAATGTTGAGGGCCCCTCATTTAATGAGTTCACATCATTCATTACGCTGCCTGATTCATATAAAGTTGATGGCCTTTCAACAGCAGACAAGGAATTACCACCAGGACTTGAGATAGGGGCAGCAGAAACAGAATCAGGTTCTTTAGGTAATTTTAAACTCTTCTCGCTGACCTTTCTAGTCAACTCAGAGGAAGAGACTGAAGCTTCCCTTGAGTTGTCATATTTCAATGTAGCAGATGCCTTTCGTTGATTCTTCTTTTTATTTTTCTTTTTTGAAGGCTCCCTTGTTGTTGGACCTGATGCCTTAACAGAATCACCTTTAGGATTTTCATGGTCAGAGGTTTTTGATCCTAGTTTTGGAGCAGAAACAGGAACACAGGATGAAACAATATCGACAACAGGCACCGACTGTGCTGAGACAGCTGTGCATGTCACTGAGTGTTTGATGTTATCAGTAGCTGAGACCACAACAGATTTTGCTAAGTCACAGCTCTGGGCTGATGCCTCATTTGCCACAGATGATGATGAACCCAAAGATTCAACATTCTGAACTTCCAAAGAAACACTATCATCTGGACTGAAAAGCTGTTCAGATGAATCCAGTGGTCCAATTTGGGGCATGTCAGTTGCACTGCTTAGCAAATGAGTATCTTGAGTGTAAGTAGAGGATGAAGTACCGGACACATCCTTTTCTGAAGGTGCTGTAAAATGAGTTAGTGTTATGTCATCATTCATTGTCAGAGAAACTGGTACTGCATCACCATTATGAGCAATAGGCCTTGAAAGCTCAGTACTAGAAGCCCCGGAAGCTCCAAGGTTGGGAACAATGGGTTGTGCACCCATTCCAGTGGAAACAATTTGCTCTGGAAATTGATGAACAGAATTACACTTTTGGGGTGGAACTGAATTTTTTGGAGGCTGATAAAATGTAGATGAAGGGTGACCATGTGATCCAGTCTGCACAGGGTAAAAGTTCATAGTGTGTGAAACACATGGAGGACGTGACAGAGGAGAACCATTACTTGCCGTTCTCCCTGGCAAGCAGACAGATCCTGAAGGAGAAGCCATGGTAGCATTATCCATGTAAGATTCAGATTTCTTACCACTGGAATCAAACCTCAGCTCTTCATGAGTCTCTGGATGAGTAATCTTCACAGCTCTATTGATACGGGGAGGATTATACTGATTCATCACTGGAGACCCAAACGGTGTACCAGAAATCCCACCTAATCGCTTCGTCCCAATGGGAATACCCATTTGAGTACCCACATGATGGACTATCTGTGGTAATTGCTGAGATGAAAACTGACCGGCAATTGGATTAATATGTTGAGGCATGCCAGTTAGCGAAGGTGGCAGTATATGTGGTTGAGCATTCAAACGCTGCCCTTGCTGCATCAGCACTTGCTGTGAACGCAAGGCAGGTGGTGGTAATGATGGTCGTGGTCGTGGAGGAGTACCCAACAATTGTTGTGAACTTGGTGCTGCATATTGCATCTGAACTGCAATAGGTGGAGACTGGGTCTGCTGAAACAATACAGGACTTGCACCACCAGAAGTAGGGCGCTGCTGTACCAGAGATATTGAATGTCCACTACCATGTAAATATCTCCTCCCTTGAACTTGAGACTCCAGTATTTGATTCTGTTGAAAGGAGAAACAGGAGTGAAAATATAATATGGGGAAGAATCAAAGTAAAAGGTGAAGGTTGATGAATTAACATACTTGGTGATATGCTTGTGGTTCAGATGAAACCATAGGCAGTCTATTGAGAGGAGCAACATTTGTAGAGTCATATCGTGCCTGTAAAAAATTGATAACACCATGCCAAGTCAAACTCTGTTTACAAGCATAGAATTGAGCTCTATAGTACAAGTCATTAAACAATCACTTAACTTGTTGGATATACTTGGGAAATAAACTGATAGCTATCACAAAACAAGCCACCATTGCCAGTTCATATTATAAATCACATAAAACATAAAATCGTCAAAAGTTTAGTAAACAAACGGTTTTGTAAAGAAAGACCTGGTGACAAATCTGCTCATCGAGATTGGGAGGTGCTGAGCTAGTTCGAGCAGGTATCTGCAATCCAACAGACATACCAGAAGGCACTCAGCAATTAAATCCCTTTTAATGTGCACTAATTATGATCACCAGCGGTCCAGCATAGATAGAAAAAATAATACATATTTATTGACAAACCTGCAAGCCATTCACAAACCCAGGACTTATGCTGCCGAACTGAAATGTAAATGGTTGCTCATATACAGGTCTGTGGACCTCCTCAGAAGCACCTATACCACCAAGTTATATGAGCAGTCTAATTGTTAAATTCAGTGAAATCTTGTTAATAATGCTAAATCTTCTCATATTAACTACTGTAACATCTACAGCTAGTTTGAGAAGATTCCACTGAAAGAAAATTTCTGTTGTCTGTTCACAAGAGACCCCACAAAATATCAACCTTGAATCAATATTAAAATTTTTACAGAAAAATAAAACTGAAATCAGCATATCTATCTTTATTTGCCAAAGAGAGAATCGAAATGTCTTTCTTCACCACAAAGTCATTTTCTGAGTTGATGCCCAATGGTAGTTAAATTCTTTTTCAAATGATGTCACTTTCAGAGCGAACTCAATAAACCAAGGGGTGCTGCTAACATAATCGAATGGATCATCTGATAGAACTTATTATAAGATATGATATGATAAGATAATTTTATTAGTGTCCAACAATTGACCACAAAAGTAGGTCAATCAGACTAGTTACTAAAGGTACATCCAGTGAAATAAGGTACAATGCGAGAGAGCAAAAGTAACTCGATAAATGCTAAAGACAGAAAATCTAAGCTCGTGATTATCAACTAAACACCTGGCTAATAAAAGTTAACAATGCGAATAAGAAAAAGCATAATAAGAATTTTTGTTTACATGAAAACAAAAATTAATTGCACCACCACAATTAAACAGGGCAACAGCATTTTGCCATATTATAACCAAAAATATGTCCCCAAAGGATATCTCATCAAACTAGGGAATAACAATAAGACAAAAAAACTTCTGTTAATGCAGTAGGAAAGAGATAACCAAAAAGAGGCCTCTAACTCAATATTTCCTTAGTATTTCACCAAAAATTTCCTTGTTCAGCTGCTCTTTTAGGAGAGGGGCTGAGCTGAATAATTAGCAATTTGCTAGTTTTTTTGCATAAAAGTGCTATAGACACTCTCATAGTCTAAGGACAACCAGTTGTACACTAGCCGCATTGAGGTATTTCTTGGTCACTTAAAATGGATATTAATAAAATTATCTCATCTCATATATCTAGCAATAAAATAACTTGGTGCTAAAAATAGACAGTATCATTAATGGCTGCTTACTATTTATAAAACCCTATCCTAGATAATTGAATTCCATACAACAATAGTTACCAAATGTGAATACACATCAGTTATGTGACATTAATATAATTACCTTACCTTATCTACTATGTGGAGCACTAATATAACTTGGTGATAAATATAGACAGTATTATTAATGCTTATTAAGTTATTATCTATACTACCTTATCCTACATAAATGAATTTCATATAAGCCACAGTTAACAAATATGAATACAGATTCAGAGATGACTACAGTACAATATCAACAAAAATATGTATCTGAAAAAACACATCACATATAATGGGTGTATCTGAGTGAGTGCATGGGTTGTTTCTCTCCACTAATGAATTTCCAGCACGTTTTCATTTCATAGAGTTTAATAGTAATTAGTTTGATGTGAACTCATTGGACCAAAGGGTTTATTGGTATGTTATTTTGTCATGCCTCTTGAGTAAATGGGTTTTTTCAGTTCATGTAAGTAAATTGGTACATGCCCAGACTTTGCTAATGATAATAGCAAATGATGATATAATGATTTTTCAAGATAAAATTGAAGACGACCTCAGTTAACAATGCATATGCAGTTTCTATGTTGTTTAACTACAGTTAGAAGATAGTGCAGGATTCTACTAGATAGATTCCAAGATGTTAGTTCAAGTTTGGGACAGATTGGGACCTCTACCAGTGTTTTTTAACTTTGAACATGGGTTTTCCATTAGGGTTTAGATATTCAGTGGTTGGATATTCAAGTATTGGGCAGTAAAGATATGTATAAATTTATAATATATAAAGATGAATAATTCAAATTTCAAAGTGTTTCAAAATTCAAAATCTGAAAATCACTACAGTAGTTGTCATACTTCAGTATATCAGTTGATTAGTCCTTCTTGGCATTGTTCAAATTATAATTTTTTTCTTATATTTGTTTTATTATGATCATTGTAAAAATGCACATAAAACCATTCTATCTCTAGTAACATTTGAAAGTGAAAACAAACTTGATTTTTTCTTACTAGCATCTTTGTACCTTATCACAGATTCTAAGTTGCAATAAAAAGGCAAACCATAAGATGCTTTTAGTTTTTGGCTTTATGATGTTAAAGTTATATAATCAAGATGGCATGTTTGTTAACAACATTTTTTTTCTTTAGTATTATTATGATGCAAATTCCTCTTAGAGTCTTAAACATGAGGAAAGGTTTGCACGTTAAAGGATTTGATCCTTCTCGGCGCTTGATAGAGCCATAGTTAAGATGGATCTATGCTGGTAATAATAAACAACACTAATTAGACTAATGAAAGTTCAAAGAGCACACTCCAATTCACATCATGATCAATCAATGCATATAAGTATACCATCACGAGGCCCATTATAACATCATCTTATCAATTATTACTAATCAATCATTATTCAATATATTCTAATATATATTTGCAAAAATATTTTATCAATCAATAATAAACAGGAATCTATTTATTCTAAAGAATGTGCTCAAGGCTTGGAGGAGGCATCATCTATTAAGGACGCGAGGGGGGAGCTACTAACCTCCAAATTTGTATTGACCGTCTGCGTATCTCTCCTACCATCAAAGGTCGAAGTGAAGAGACCCCTACCGGAGGATAGTCCTGATGAACTCTAAGATCTGGAAGGACTAGAAGATCTACGTACAAAATGTTTCCTAGAAGAGGCTACACTCTACTGAGATTTAGAAGAGTGGGAAGGAGGGTGTCTGTTGTGTGATGCCCTAGCAAAGTCTATATATTATCGCTCATTTGACTTGTTGATTGAAAAACTCAACATGTTGATTGGCCAATGTCCAAATTTCAACACTCAAATTGGCACCTTAGACATCTATAGTCTTGAAAGCTTTAAAAGCAACAATTTTAAGCAAATTCAACAAAATTTTAATCAATGTGTCCTTAAAATGGAGGACTATAGCAAATAAAAAATCAACTGGAGCTTTATAGAGTTCATAAACAAGAAGAATGTTCTATGTATAGGAGAAAAGAACCCTGTAGAAACCATTTCTCTTTTAGATGAACCTTAAATGTTTCCTACTAAATCACCGAAAACATTTAAGACCAGGGGGGTATGTCGTTCCCTGTTTTGAAAACTGAAACGGAGGAGATACGGATTGGAAACGGCACTGAAATGTCTCCAAGCCATATCCAAAAAATGGAAATGCTTCCAAGCCGTTTCCAGTCGTTTCCTAACTTTTTGAAACGTTTAAGCTGCTACAGGGCAAGTTTCTAGCTAGAAATAGTGATTTTTTGACATGAAAAATACAAAATAATAACCCTAAAAGGGAACTATAAAACCCTAACCCTAAATTGAGCCTTAAAACTTAATATAAAGCCTAAAATATCATAAATAAAGATCTAAACCCTAATCTTAATTTGATGAATGGTAATATGAATTTTTATGTCTCATGGTTTTTTTCTCGTATTTTTCCAAAAATGATAGGGGCTTACTTTTGGTTCAAATAACCACTAATCTGTGCACATTTTATTGCATCAAATGCTCGTCTACTATAGTGTTAGTACCACAGCCTAGTGCAGAAATACAAAGATTGTTTTATTGTTTGTCTTTTTCTCATCTTTTTTGCCAGCTACTCAACTTTGTGCAAATAAACCCCAATGACTTGCATATGTAATAAAACAACATGCATATCAAAATTGAGATGCAGTGGCAGTTTCAGCTCTACAAAATAACATATGGCATTTATGAAGGATTATATGAACCAACAGGCATTTCTAATAATCTTCAAATAGGCAAATTCTCCATATGGTATACATGTGATATTTTAATCTTATTTCATGCATTTTTATCAGTATAAGCGATAAAAAATAAACAACATATCCAAGGAAACACAATGGTGTCTAGAGATAGTGTTAGAGCATAGTGCAATATTGCATGTCATCACACATTTTATCATATAGCTCAGCACAAACTCACTTATTTATACTCGAGTGCCTAACCAATCCCCTTAAAGCATGGTTGATTAAGGCAACTTTGATCATCCAAATCAGTCCCAAAATGTTAAACAGCCCCGTGAATTTAGGACCTTTATGCCCCAATCAGTTAGTTAACCAATCCTCACTCACCTAGTTGATTGTCTAGTTAGTCAATGGATCAACCCAAAGACACCTCAATCGAGTCATGGACTTACCTCCAAAATTGTGTTTAATCACAGATTCCAACACTTCTTCTAGAGGTGTAATCGGTGTATTCTTTTATTAGAGATGCTAACACTTGAATTCAGCCATAGAGTATTTTTAGGGTTTGAAATCGATATTTAGAAGTAGTTGATATGTTCTTGATTGAATGCTTCACAAGAGTTGGCTTGTCTATGGCACTCAGGGGTCATGATATAAGAATATTGTCTATGGCACTCAGGGGTCATGATATAAGAATATTATCTATGGCAATATTTGAATATGCTAATTTCAATTGTTATATATGACATGACTGCCTCTAAATCTAATTGATGAATGGTAATCTCAATTATGTATGTCTCATGGTATATATATATATATATATACTGTCATTTACCCATCGTATCCGACTTTTTTGAAAAAAATCCATATCCATTTCCCTCCCTGTATCTGTATCTGTACCCGTATCCATTTCAATGCAACTTTAAGTTTCCTAAATTAACACAACAAACAGTCACCACCAAGTTTCTCCAAATCTTCAAAAACCATACACAATTGAAGAAGCCAAAGCTTGAATGAACAAACTTCATACTTTCTCATAGTATGTTGGTGAGATTGCAATATCAAGAGCATTGAATGAAATCGGATTTGCAATAGTAAGATCTGCAATCTAGTCACTAGCTACTAATTTGGTAAATGAAGGAAACCATGGATTGACATTTGGCTGGATTGGGACCATATTAGGGGATCCTTCTTCCGCAATGCTAGCTGCCACCAGTGATAGGAAGTCCTGGCTGGAGTGTTTCTTTTTGCCTAGTCACAGTTGTTAATGTTGTGGTTGGAGTATTGGTTTGTATTTCACTATTTTGCAAAGAACCTGCAGTTCTCAAATGGTTAGATGTCATCTTTAGATAATAGCGAACTAAATGACATCTCACCAATATGACCAAATCCAAAGAAATAATGTGCATTCGGACTTTTTAGATTATTGTATCTCAGAGGGTTGTAGGAACATTTCCTTGGTGAGCTTTGTCTTTTGGCCCGCTTTGGCTGGAACTCATTTGGTTCTCCCATGAACATCCAAGCTTTCCTTGTGCATATTTTCGTTGTTGGTTCCTTGGGTGTATTATTTAGAGGGCACATGGGTGATAGATATTATTGGTAGGGTGATAGATATTATTGGTAGGCTCCTTACAAATGCTCGCAAGATCATTCTAACCCAAATATAATCAAGTTTGAATATCCCTTTGGTAGCAGTTATGTTATTAGTTTTGTTGATGATCCATCTACTGGGCTGATACATGGTGTAATGCTTTTATTATCAGCTTTTCAATATCATGGAATGCACTGACACCAATAACCCTATATTTGTTGCAATTATTCCTAAAAGAGTCGAAAGGCAAGCGTCTATGCTTTCGAATGGTCTTTTGAGTCACTATTGCCATCATTTGCTCCAATACTTGTTAGCATTCTTGCTCAACATCTTTATGACTACAAACCTGATCCTGAAGGTTCTAATAAGTCTTTGAGTCATCGAGGCAAAATCAGTTGTACTTGAAAAGGTCCAAGTGTGTCTTTGGCCAAGCTGAAATTCCATTCTTGGGCCATTGAATTTAGCAAGGATGCATCCGCGAAGACCCTATAAAGATTAGGGTGACTGAGGATTAGGAGGAACCCAAAGCAATTCATGAGGTAAGAAGTTTTCTTGGATTGGCTAACTATTATCGCATATTTGTTGAAGGATAATTTAAGATTTCAGCACCACTCAACGATTTGTTGAAGAAGACTAGACTGTGGAATTGGATGAGCAACATTCTACAAACTAAAGTGCATCTCATGTGCTAAAGTTGCCAGTTTGTGGAGTTGTTTGAGGTGCAAACAAATGCCTCAAACTTCGCCATTGGAGGAGTTTTGTCGCAAGAGGGTCATCTAGTGGCCTGCGAGAGCATAAAACTAATAGATCGCAAATACAAGTATCATGTTCATGAGAAAGCAATGACTGCAGTTGTGCATTGCCTACAAGCATGGAGGGATTACTTGCTACGCAAACCATTCATTGTAAAGACAAAGAATGCCACAACAAGCTACTTTGCAACACGGCCGAAGCTGTCACCTACGCAAGCATGATGGCAAGATTTCTTCGCAAAGTTCAACATGAGCATTAAATACCAACCATGTACGCTTAATGCAGCAGTAAATGCCTCAAGTAGGAAGACAGTGTGCAATCTTAAAAGAAGATGTGTTTGTTGATGTATATGTAACTTCGGAATGTATTTCACATATATGTATATTGTATTCCTATAGAGATGTTATTATTCCTCTATACAAAAGTGTCGTCATTTATATTGTAAGTGTCGTAACTTATACTTGATGGGTTATTAGACCACCTTGTTGGGGTCGGCCCTGTATAAGTCATGTGGGTCAAAGGGTTATTAGACCACCCTATTGGGGGTCGGCCATGTGGGTCAAAGGGTTATTAGACCACCCTAGTGGGGGTCAGCCCAATCAACATTATGTTAAGTGGTTAAGTTGAGGCCGACCTAGTTGAGTAAAGGTCAAGTCAAGTTAGTGTATAAATAGAGAGTGTGTCTCTCTCATTTCACACATTCTATTCTCTCACTCACACTTGGGAGAGTGGCGCACTTGTGGAGGAGGAGGATCTGCTGCTAGGAGAAGACTATCTCTTGTATTCTGGTTGTATCATTGCTCTATCTATCTCTGAGGAAGTTATTGGGGATTTTAACCTTTATGGTTTTCCCCAAGTAAAATCTGTGTCTCTTGTGTGCTTGCATTATTGTGTCCATGAATGATATTCTGTAGATATGCTGTACATGTTGTTCTCTCAGTTAAGATCCTAGATCAGATTGAAGTAAATTCTGAAAATTTAACAGTGTTGTCGATGCCCATTACAAATTTGCATCAAAGGATCAAGGAGGGATTACAGAGGGATCTCATCGCGATGAATATCATGAAGCAAGTGAAGGAAGGAAAGATGAGGAGGTTTTGCATAGAGAACGAACTTTTGTACTTTGGTGATCACATCTATGTGCCTAGGCCATCCAATCTTAGGAAGGAGCTCTTGAAGGATTGCCATGACTCACCTTGGGATGGCCACCTAGGACAACAAAGAACGATGGGATTGTTGGAAAGAGGCTAATACTGGGAGCAAATGTGAAGGGATGTGGAAGAGTATGTCAAGACTTGTCTTGTATGCCAACACGACAACACAGATACCATAATGCATGTTGGTCCATTAGAACCTTTGCCGATGTCGAAAGACCTTGGGCAAGTGTCTCCATGGACTACTTCATCACTCTTGTTGTTCAAGCTTGTTGGTAGCAAGGTGCTGAAGACTTTGAGATATCATCCACAGACTGATGGATAGACAAAATGCGTCAATGGACTTTTGGAGGATTACCTAAGGCATTTCATTCGTTCAAACCAATCAAAGTGGTTAATGTTGTTGTGTGTAGCTCAGTTCAGCTACAACGTGTGGAAGATTCTATGACAAAATACAGTCCATTTGAGTTAGAAAATGGGCAATAGTCGTGGGCTCCCCACACAATTTTGCAAGGCTAATATCGGCAAAAACCCATCAACCTTGTGTTTCATGAAGGGATGGCAAGACGTATTGGAGATGGCTCGTCTTCGATTGATGAATGAAGCAAACAGGATGAAGTGTTGGGCGGAATGGGATAGAAGAGAGGCAAAATTCGAGGTAGGTGACTTGATCTTGCTCAAGTTGGGAAAAGAACAATTCAAGACATTAAGCGGCATGTCCGGGGCTTTGCTGTAATGATTTGAAGGACCGTTCAAGGTACTTGAGAAGATTAGCAATGCCACTTGCAAATTGAAGCTAGAATTCACATTAGAGTTAACCATCTGATTTTCCACATAAGTCAGTTGAAGCCTTGTAGGATTGATGAAGATAATCGTAGCAAAGCCACACTAATCAAAACCCTTGCGTTGATCACAGATAGACCAAAGCTAAAAGTGGAAAAGGTACTTGCACATAAGACAACACAATTTGCCAGGAACCAAAGTCTAGAGTGTTTTGTCAATTGGAAGGATAGACCCAAAGAAGAGAACAATTTGGAAAGGAAGGGTTGTGGCAGTATGAAAATAAGATCCCAGAGTTAGAGAAACAAGTGCTAGTTGGATGTTGTCGAGACGGAAACAGGTTTGGTAGGGGAGGATGTAAATCCTTTGCTTGCTGAGACCAACACTAGGCACATTGTCAAGAAGGCACAAAGGGTCACCCTAGAAGATCATGATGCCAAATGTAGCCTACCGAATTGATTAATAAAGTGGTAAATCATTCATTTTGCCTTTATATGACTTGAATCTCTGGGCACATGATTCCGAACGTGTGAACCCAAGGGACACTAAGCATTCCCTTAATCGATGGAATATTATCTTTTTGGGTCCTCTTTTTATTGTATACACTTCCATGCATTTTCTATCTTGGTTGAGTTGCTTGTAGCTCTCTTTCTAGGTAAGTGTCCTCAAACATTTGCTAAATGTACTAATAGCATTTTTACATGAAATAAGAGGATTACAACTTTTTTTCTTGGAAAAAGGAAAGGTAATGTTGTTTCTAAAATCTTGAAAACCTATAAAAATGTCGATCATGAAAATAGCTCATCAACTCTAGCATCAAATGCATTGCATCACTTTGTTGCTAATGATGGTGGTAACATAGTTGTCCTCCGATGATTTTAACCAAGCAAGGATCAAAGACAAAATTGATGTTGAATGTTGAACCAAAAGCTCTTTATGTGCATTTGGTTCAAAATGCACATGTATTGTAATGTTCCATTTTGACCAATTAAGCAGTATCAAGTAGCATGCGTAACATGCAGTGCGTAAGTCAAAATGCATGCGGCATGCATCCCTAAAATTGCATGCATGCATAAGTAAGGTTGCATGTGACATGCAAAAAGTGAGTTGCATGCAAGAATAAAAGAAGGGCATGCAAAAAGTGAGTTGCATGCAATCAAAAGAGAATAAAAGAAGGCAAATCGACTTTTCTAGGTATTGATTGTTATTATTCATTGTTGAGAATTGGTCTGAGAGTTCTGAGAGCTAATTTAGGGTTTAAGGCAGATTGCCTTAGCCATTATTGATTTCGACGGTGAAATGTATCTGTCCTAGCCAATGCAAGAGGATAGATCACCCCGGTCTATCATTGTGGTTCGAAGAAGATTAAGGTTTCCAGAATTAATTGAGTTTTGTGTTGAAGGTGGAATTTATTCATTAGCTGGGTGTGTTTCTCCTTGGAAGCCTGAGTACAATGCGCAGCCAGCTGAGGATCCATCAGAGAGTCAGCAAGGGCGCATCCGATACATGAGGGAGCAGAGATCAACCATATTTTGAGGACAAAGATCCTCCTACTGTATACTGTGTGTTAGGGCTCAGATCGTGGCCTCTAGTGACAGCCCTCCATCCATTACAAGAGGGCGCATTCTCCCTTATAACTAGCAACCCTAGCCTACCAACTGCTGCGTATTATGTGACAAAGGTATTGTGCCCTAGCAGATAAGGCAACGATCCTGGACTAAGGGGACAGCATATTCATATAAGAAGACTGGATCTTTGCAAAAGGGCGTGTTAGCAGAGTAAGAAGAGCAGCAAAGAACTGTTATAAAACGTGGCCTCTAGCAGCCACCTCCTTGTGGCAGCCATCTCCCTTAGTGAAGTCTGTCTCTTAAATCTGAAGATCGTGGTCTCATATGAAGTCACGTGGTAGCCCATAAGGAGGGCATTATTCCTATCTCAAGCACCATTTATTTTGGTTGGAGGATTTATAATAGCTGGGCCGTATTACTTGACAAAGAGGCTGATTATTATTCACAGCTGTAACAGCCATCACCATTCCACGAGTTCACTATTTAAAGATCTGGGACGTATTACTTTACAAGGGGCGAATCATTATTTATAGCTGTAACAGCCATAACCATTCAATGAGTTCACTGTTTAAAGATATGGAGCATGCATGCATTAAGAAGGGCGTGATCTGAACATAAAACGCCATTCTCTCTCTCTGGGCATTAATTGCATTCTCAGCATTTCAACAGCAGCTCCAAGGATTCACTAAAGTTGCTACAGCCATCTTCAAATCAACCATTTTGACACCACAGGTCAGAGTTATTTATGTCTGAAATTTATATGGTTATGAGACAGCTTGAAGCAATTGCTATTTGTTTATTATTGATAACTCTACTATTGATAAACTGAAAGCTTGAAAGCTATTACATTTATAAGATTTTATTGTTACATTGTATGGCATTACTTGGGGTTAAACAAACATTTGGAGAGCAATATTGCCCAAACCTGACTAGTCACGTAAACTAGAGACTTGAAACACGTGCAAGGGTAGTTTCCACGGCGCAGTATAAGCGCTAACCAAAATGCCCCCAACCGCTGGAATCCGGTAGAGCAATTGTTGCTGAAATCGCAATTTTGGCAATCTGGGTAGTTTTAAAATCAGGCATTTAGTTTAGGACAGGCAAATACGATTGCTGAAATTGCAAAATTGCGGAAATAGCAATTTCCAGGAACAATTTTGACGAGTTTTTATCAAAAATTCGCCGGAAAAGAGGGGCGTTTTAGTTGTCTTTTATCCTAGTCGAGTTTCCACTATTTGGGATATTAAATGTATGTAGCAAAAGAAATCAACATTCAAGAGCTGCAAACTACATTATTAGGATAAAAATACAAATACAAGGACAAACAAATAGGTCATTATTAGAACATTTTGGGGCTGATATGGTTGGATGTAACATATAAAAATATACACCCATAATAATTGTTTTGAAATAAAACATGGATTCTTAAACAGATTGCACAGATAAGTGCAGTTAGTTGTTAGCATAACATACAAAGACTGATTTCATGCATGACCCCTTGTGCAATTAATAATTATATATAATTTTAACAGAAATGTTGTATAACCACACTGTTCAAACAAATATCTAGTAGATAGACAATAGAGCTTGCCTAGTATGTTATCATTGCCACATCCAACAATTTCTAGAAAATAAAAATCAAAAATTGTTTGAAAGATTTCTTCACACGTTAGGATATTAATTAACATGCATGATGCATCTACATGATAAAAAGTCCAGCATAAAGAGAGTGCTAGTGGTTGATTAGTTGTATCTTTTTTATTGTTTAGTGCATGGAGGAAAGAGAATACAACACAGGAATCTATCCTAGACAAATTCAAAATGGATATCATATGGGACTACACAAATCCACTAAAATCTACAATGTATTGGTTATAGATACAGGTATCCAATGCATCCTAGAAGAATCTGAAATTGATACATGTTCTATAAAATATAAGGAGAGGAAGGATCCTCTAAATCATAATATAGGTTGCAAGGTACAACCACTGCAAAACCCTGTGCCCAAAATTTACATGATCAATTTTTTGGCATTCTCACATTAAAAATGGAAAGCGCATATAATTCAAAAATGCATACTACAAAGGATAGTAGGAAAGGAGTTTCATGGAAAGGGCCTTAGAAGTTAAAACCAAGTTTCATAACAACGGGTTTCTAGATTAACATGTGCTTAATAGATCCAAGGTTAAGAAGGATCTATGTTAGTTTATTATTGTTGTCTAAATATGGTAAGATACAGATTGCATAGACTTCTTAAGGTTATTGTAATTAACTGAAAATGTAAGTACTTTTTACATTTTTTAGCATTACACCCACCAATGGATGATGGACCCGTGAAATGTTGAAGATCTCCCACACCAGCTACAGAGTACCAAGCTATAGAAATATTATAGGCATTTAACATTCTACCTAATTAACATATTATATATGGTGATATACATTCAACATAGCTAACATATCTTTGCCATTAGACATTTCATCTAGTTATTATGCAGAGTTCAAGAACAAAAGTCAGGTCTGAAAATGTTTTACGATCTTACTGACCTAGTGTCAATGGTAAACCATGATGGCTTTGGGCACTGCCATTTTGGGCATTATTGCCTGCAGAATTTTTGTTTAAACTCTCTCTTGGCTGGTCCGCAAGTGTATTTGGCCTAGCAGCACTGCAATTAAACAAAATAGGTTATCCACCAAACCAAAAAGTCACTATAGTAATCAAAACACTGGTCCTACAAGATAGAAACCCTAATCAAAATACAAAACCAGTGACCATATGATATGATACTTTGTCAACGTTAAGAAACTTCATCAACACCAACCTTCACAAAACAAACTCTAAAAAGATGATAGATATTGTATAAATTGAGTTGTAAGCTACCCACACAAAACACTAATTCCAATTCTGTCTAGGTTAGGATCAAATAAACTCTTCAGACCAAAAGGCCTTTCCAACTTCCTCATTTTTGAGGCAGCTCTATTTCAAAACATAAGCCACAAAGCATCAACAAACCATAAAAAGCTCAAAATATCATGAACATGACATATAAAGCAAACATAGCAAGATACCAATTGAATTAGAAGGAAGTTAACGAAAATGTAAGTTCAAAGCATATTGCTATTGTTTTATTAGTATAATGGCATACAAACATGCACTGCATTTCTATAAAAGGTGTGAAAGTTATTGAAGTGTCAGAAAGCAAATCACACTAACAAGCATTTACTAAAGGACAAAGCCAATGGTGCTCATGTACCATGGTACAACCTCATTAACTTAGATAAGATAAGATAATTTTATTAAAGTCCAGCGAATGTACTAAAGGACAAGGCCAATGGTGCTCATGTACCATGGTACATCCTCATTAACTTAGATAAGATAAGATAATTTTATTAAAGTCCAGCGAATGACCACAATAAGTAGGACAATGGGACTCGGAAGTACATCCAGTGTAAATACATAGTAGAAATGCAAAAGCAGATCCCAGAGCTACTCGATCAATAGTAGAAAAAGATAACTAAGTACATAGCTAAAAAGATGTTCATTGTAGGTGCCGAAAAAAGACCATGACAAGCATAAAGAAGACACTGACACTAAATGGAGGGAGAGAAAAGAAGGTTCCCCAACTAAGTCATCAATCACCATGAAGGGGGCAAATTGTTGAAATATTGTAACTTCAAAGAATATTCTTTTTGTACTTTATTATTATTCATCCGGAGATGTTTTATTCGTCCGTCGGGATGTTATTATTATGTAAAGTCATTGAGGTAAATCCTCCCATGTAAGTCGGGGCAATAGATCCCCTAAGAGTCATTTGTAATGGGGTCGGCCCAGTCAACAAGAGAATAAACTATTGAGGCCAACCTGTCAAGTGTAAAAGTCAAGTGGATGTAAAGTATAAATAGAGGAGGTGTGTTCCTTATTTGAACACACACTCACTCACTCACTTGTGAACTCGCATAGGAAAGAGAGAGATCTGCAAAGGAGGAGAAGGAGCTCTTGTTTGGGGATTTCATCTTTGTACTTTTGATCATCTATATTGAGGAAGTTTTGCTGGGTTTTCTACCCCATGAGGGTTTCCCAGGATAAATTGTGTCGCTTGTGTTTATGTTGTGCTTGTTATTCTTTCAGTGATCCTGTATATGCTATTGTTGTGAAATTGAATTGAGCACTGTTGTTATCTATCTTAGCATATTGAATCTTAATATGGTATCAGAGCTAGCCTGAAGGAATGCAAAGTATGGCACTTACAACACTTGTTTCACTTGCGACAATTTGAAAGCTAGGGCTTTGTATAACCAAACCTAGTCATCGTGGAACTTTCGCTATAAATCCATTTTGGCGAGGGTTCAAGATTTGAAACTTGAACAGGCCGAAGATGAAATTTTCCTGTACCTTGTGTTTGAGTTTCAGCCTCAGATTCGTTGTACTTTCTGAGATATGATCCGTACAAGTTAGGGTTTCTGCCTCTTCCAGAATGAATACCTAAACAGGTGACCTAGGTAAAAAGGTCATACCTCGGGCTAGGAAGCTCCAAATGGAATTCCGTAAAAAGTGACAGTTAGGGCACGGACTGTAGTTTCATAGGTCCGAGTTTCAAAGTCCAAAGTTGAAACAGTGACACGTGGCACGCCGTACAAGTTCGCTATGTTGTTTCATCTCATAAAAAGGTCATGTTGGGAAACTTAGCATATCTCTCTCATGGAGAATCCAATGAAGCAAAAACCTGTGGGGTTGGACAGATGACAAGTCAGGCTACGACATGCCGTTCAGACCCTGAGGATCCTAAATTTCAGAGATACAGCAGAAACAATACAGCACATCTGAAAAGGCTCAACGAAGGAAATCAAAGAAGAGGAGGAAGAAGCTCTCACTTAGGGTTTTCAGTTTTTAGGTATGGAAGGACCTAATACAATGTTGGAGACACCTGATGCAACATTGGAAACTTTGAAAATGTATTTGGAATCCATTCATCATAGATATTAATCTTTCATCAAAATGTTGTGGGAGGAAGAAGATTGAAAATTAGGTTTTCCAAGTAAGAAGAACCCTAGCAAGGTTGGGAGACTCATAGGGCAGCAATGAAGGAGGTTTAAATGGAATTGGTATTCTATCATCCTAGCACCATGAACCTATATAATGTTTACAAGTGATCTACCTTGGATGATTAAGGTTTTACCTTTCTAGAAAAGACTACAAGCAATCTCGACAAGTATGACTTGAGGAGATGCAGGTATGTTTTGAAATTTGTTTCATTTATCTCATGATTAAGTTCATGATATGTTTGTCTTCATATTATTGAGGTTACTACAATCATGATTAATTTTAGACTTGTCTGATCACCTTATTAAAAGTATGAATGCATGTGAATTATAGAAGACATTCATTGATTAGGGTTATGACACTTATGATTTAC
Source organism: Larix kaempferi (assembly GCA_027924585.1). NCBI lineage: Eukaryota > Viridiplantae > Streptophyta > Pinopsida > Pinales > Pinaceae > Larix > Larix kaempferi. The sequence goes on along the minus strand of BSBM01000322.1, from coordinate 11,064,451 downwards.
CATGCACCTATGGTGTTGTATGAGGATGATGTTGTTCGCTAACATGAAAGGTACATCAAGAAAGACAAATCAAGTTCTAGATCAAAAATATACGACCATGATGACATGAAGACAAAGACTCATCCATAGTCATTGATCACATAGAAGCTCTACTTACGAGGTATGTATGATTTGGCTCTACTATGCTTAACTTATGAGATATGCAGGTTACTAGCACAAAGTCTCTAAATCATTGAAGAGAACAAAGAAGATATTGTTTGAGTGTGTTTGACATAACTAGCAAGCATGATAATCCAAGTATGTTTTCCTATATCGAGTTAGAATCCTACTTTTGTATGATTGATAATGATTATTCATGAAGTTATAAGTTTGAATAATCAAGGGTTTATGCATATTATGCTTCTTAGTTTGATTAATGATATGACAAACTAAAAGAGTCCTATGGTCAAATAAGAATATGCATGAGTAAAAGAAGTACTCCCTGAAACCTTGAATACTAACGCTTGTGATAAATTACCTGTGTATGAAATGATCATGACCATACATGTTTAAGATTATTTGGGATTATAATGTTTTCATAGTATTGAGATTATACTAATGAATGTATGATTATGTATGAGATCTTGAGGATGACACAAAGATGAAACTAGTGCACACTTAAGCATGCATAATGGTACAGGATGGATAAAAGTTCAAAGACATATAATCATGATGTTATCATAAAGGGAAAATAGAGATCAAGAGGGAGGCAACGACACAAACATTAAAAATAAGTATTTGAGTTGTTATTTGAATTACTTCTTGAAATGATATTGCTCATAATAGTTGTATGCATATTTGTATTCCTAGAATATATCATGCATAGTGTAAGCATTCATATAGCATTGAACAGTATACTACTAATATGCATATGATGGGTATGTTGGACAAACATTCCATTGTTGCTTGTCTAGAATGAAACCTCTTTGCTAACATGCTGGGAGTTGTGCACGCTCTTAATAGTATGTTCTGATAAAGATGGAAGGCATCTAGATAGCCACTGTATGCATACAGGATATGGAAAAGTGTTGTGCCAAAGTATTGGTCAAGATAGTTGCATAACTATGTGAATCATATCAGTATGCATAATAGTTTATCATTGAAATGTCAACATGATTTGATGATTATGAAGTATCACTAATCATGTAATTGAATTTGATTTGTAGGAAAGATCATGTGCTATGATCTACAAAAGAAGGATGATGAACACTTGTTCCAAAGAACAAATGATGACTGTTCAACAAAAAGATTTACAAATCAAACATACTATAGAAGTACAAAGGAAGGCTCATGGCTAGAGGATTCTCTTAGAAAGAGGGAGAGGATCATGACAAGATGTTTGCTCCAAGTGGCTAGACACACTTCCAGAGATAGATTACACCCTGGATGACAAGACCGTTCGCTTGAATGGTGTAATTGAAAAAAAAGTGCAAACTCCCAAGATTCGATAGAGAATCACATGATTGAAGGCAGCTCTGTACGTACCCAGGATCGATAGTCATTCGATGAGCTTGATGATCACCACGGGTGATGTGGATTTCAACCTTTGCTACAAGGTTGAAGATGGTTTCTATATACAGATGACATTCTTCTCTTAGATGGATGCAAGAAGGAACTCACCATAGAGTTCAAGTGATCTTGAGGCTCATATCAGTAGACCCATCTGACGGGAGATGGAACAGATAGATATGCAGAAGATCACTCAATGTAGAGTGTGAATGATGTTCAGTCACAGAGGGAGTAGATCTCAGAGTTAAAGAATCCTTGCATGATTCTTATGATTAGATATGTGGCTGAGATCAGATGAGATTTTTCCTTAGTCAAGGAAAATGTGAAGTAGAGATCCGTGATGATGGACGGTGGATTCTACAGTCAACAAACAGATGACTGGTTCATTGATGTATCTGACGAATACCAGGCCAGATATATGCTTTGCTATGAACACCCTGAGTCAATATCTAGTTGAGCTTAGACGTGTTCACCTAGTAGCTGCAAAGCATGTGATGAGGTACCTGAAAGGTACGATAGACTTTGGTCTATACTATGTTGGAGATCATGACTACAGATTGTATGGTTATACAGATGCAGATTGGGTCGGAAGTGTCTCAGACAGGAAGAGCACCTCAGGTGGATGTTATTGTCTGGGATCCGCCATGATCTCATGGTTTAGCAGGAGGCAGTCCTATGTGGCTCTCAGCATAGTTGAAGCGAAATATATAGCAGCTTGCTCTGCTAGTTGTGAAGCCATATGGCTTCGGAAGCTGTTGTCAGGACTGTTTGACTTAGAGATGTACTCCACTGTGATCCTGTGTGACAACTAGAGTTGTATCAAGATGACGGAGAATCCAGTGTTCCATGATAAGTCAAAGCACATAGAGATCCGATATTTCTATATACGAGATATGGTGCAGAAAGGAGCTATAAAGCTCGAGTATGTGAGCACTGATGAGCAAGTTGTTGATGTATTGACCAAACCTCTGTCTCGAGTAAAGTTTGAGTATTTCCGAGACAAGCTTGGGGTAGTTCAAAAGGACCCTCCTCGAAAGGGGGAGTGATATGGTCAACGATGATATTTGGATCGACAATGAGGTCGATGATGAGGATACTTGTATCGATGATGAAGGATACCTGTATCGATGATGAGGATACTTGTAACGATGATGAAGGATACCTGTATCGATGATGAGGATGCTTGTACCGACAATGAGGTCGATGATGAGGATGCTTGTACCGACGATGAGGTCGATGATGAGGATACCTGTACCGACGATGAGGTCGATGAGTGGTCCTTAGACTTGGTCTAAGTTGACAAGTGGATTGCATCATCCCTGGACTCTAGTCCTAAATGAATCCGGAGACTTGTATCTCCGTGAGTGGTCCTTAGACTTGGTCTAAGTTGACGAGTGGATTGCATCATCCTTGGATTTATGTCCTAAAGTGATAGGGATTGATCATCACGTAAATGGATCAGGATTGCATCATCCTTGGCTTTATGTCCTAAAGTGATACGGATTGATTATCCCGTAAGTGGATCAAGATTGTATCATCCTTGGCTTTATGTCCTAAAGTGATAGGGATTGATCATTCCGTAAGTGGATCAGGATTGCATCATCCTTGGCTTTATGTCCTGAAGTGATAGGGATTGTGTAATAAACCTAATTAGTTATTACAAATGTATTATTATTAGATTAAGATAATTAATTATGAATTATTAAATGACATGTCTATTCCCGTTAGGCCATATTTAATATCGATCATTCCTATTGTAAAATCATCATTCAATTATAAAAATATATATATATATATATATATATATATAATCTATTAAGATAATCATGTAAGGTGTTACCTTACAAGTGGCGATACTTGAAAAGGCAAAAGTTCTACAAATTGTCGCAAGTCAAGATATTCGAGAATCTCAAGATGGAAAGGATCCCAGGGAACAACTAACGACAAATTGCCAAACAAAGAAGTAATTACATTATTAATAGTTGCCTCTACAGATAAGAAAACCATATTAAAACATGTAGAATTATCAAAGATCCACATAAAATTAGAAGAACAAAGGAACACCGTCAGATTAGCAGATCTTAAATATACGCTGATTAGTTGTTATGCGTTCATCTACAGAATCATAAGCATGATAAGATTTGAATGGAAATGTGACCAATTATTCCAAGAACTGCTAGACCGTGGCACAGTTATTCGTGGAAAGAATTCCAACTGCAGCACGCTCGTAGAAGATTCGTGGTCGAATCTTTTCAGAGCGGGGTAACTTGTAATAAACCTAATTAGTTATTACAAATGTATTATTATTAGATTAGGATAATTAATTATGAATTATTAAATGACATATCTATTTATCAATAGACATCTCTATTCCCGTTAGGCCATATTTAATATTGGTCATTCCTATTGTAAAATCATCATTCAATTATAAAAATATATATATATTATCTATTAAGATAATCATGTAAGGTGTTACCTTATTACAGATTGATCATCCCGTAAGTGGATCAGGATTGCATCATCCTTGGACTTATGTCCTAAAGTGAGAGGGATTGATCATCCCGTAATTGGATCATGTGTGTTGCAGATTATGATGTTGTTGATGATGTTGATCGAGAGATCCAGATGATGATGTTGTTGATCGGGAGTTCTAGATGTTGCTATTGATCGAGAGATCTAGATGATGTTGTTGATCGAGAGATCCAGATGATGATGTTGATCAGGAGATCCAGATGATGTTGTTGATCGAGAGATCCAAATGATGTTGTTGATCGAGAGATCCAGATGATGATGTTGTTGTAGACAATCGAGTGATTGAGTGCTGCAAAATATGAAGACTCAGTACTGTAGATGTTGATGTTCTAGTACTGAAGATGTTGAAGATGTTCCAATAGTCGTTCCAGCTGCTGATGATGATTGAAAAAACTTCCAATGATTTATAGATGTATCACTATGATGTTGTTGATGACCTCTCCTTGCTCCTAGAGACATTGTTAGAATACCCTTCTCATTAAGGGGGAGTGTTGAAATATTGTAACTTCAAAGAATATTCTATTTGTACTTTATTATTATTCATCCGGAGATGTTTTATTCCTTCGTCGGGATGTTAATATTATGTAAAGTCATTGAGGTAAATCCTCCCATGTAAGTCGGGGCAATAGATCCCCTAAGAGTCATTTGTAATGGGGTGTTTAAGTCCCCTAGAGGGGTCGGCCCAGTCAGCAAGAGAATAAACTATTGAGACTGATCTGTCAAGTGTAAAAGTCAAGTGAATGTAAAGTATAAATAGAGGAGGTGTGTTCCTCATTTGAACACACACTCACTCACTTGTGAACTCGCATAGGAGAAAGGGAGATCTACAAAGGAGGAGAAGGAGCTCTTGTTTGGGGATTTCATCTTTGTACTTTTGATCATCTATATTGAGTAAGTTTTGTTGGGTTTTCTACCCCATGAGGGTTTCCCAGGATAAATTGTGTCTCTTATGTTTATGCTGTGCTTGTTATTCTTTCAGTGATCCTGTATATGCTATTGTTGTGAAATTGAATTGAGCACTGATGTTATCTATCTTAGCATATTGAATCTTAACACAAATGCAATGTCTTATAATGTCCTCTGGAGAATGGCCAAGGCCAAATTGGGCTAGCTATGTAATCTTGGGATGAATCCTAGGGTGAGAACTAGATCGAGGAGGTCCCTCACTCCTGAGTCCTAACACCAAAGGGGGGGGGATATCTCCAAAATAGAAAATGAATCGCTAGACCAAACCTAGAGAGTAGTACTCTGCCTGTGGAGAGTCTGACTCCGGATTCCAACTCTGGGACCTTCAAGAACCACCAATATGTCTATTGCTATGGTGGTGTCTATCCTAGCATCTCGAAGGAAAGCTCCTTAGAAGTTTGGTGGAAATCAATAGACTCGCCAAGGGGGTGGGTTAAGACAAAACAAAGGCCATGTTGATCCTATATTCATACAAATAAGGGCTGTGTTTGTCGTTTGTTTCCCAAGAACAAACAATATCAACGAAAGAGGAGATTCCCCTAACGTACTTTGACTAGGGAGGTGCACATGGGGGCTATGATCTATGTTTAAAAATATCCCTCATGAAAAGAGCCAAGCCTCTTTGGTCTAGATAACTTACTAACCAACCTAACTCAAAGACAAATAAAAACACTCAAATGCACCTTGTGATTTCCACAAGACAATTAAAAATCTACCCTAAAAGCATATTTCAACTTTTGAAAGCACACAAAATTCCAAAGACCAATATCTTCAAGAGTAAACAAGCATTCTTGTGAGTTAACAATCAAATCAAAAGATCTATGGGAAGATTATCGGCATGCTCTTATGCAACAAACAAGCCATTGAGCTCGTCAATGTTAGCACAAATGACTTGATATATATTATATAACCCTATCTAGAACAATAGGTCAATGCACAAACACCTTAAAGCAAATAAAGAACTTAAATTAATATGTCGAATAAACTAAAAGGAAAAACAAAAAACAAAAGCAACCAATGCATAAAACATATATGTTTAAGAATAAATAGAATGTAGGACAGTAGGACATTTAAAATTACAAGATATAAGACAAGAGTTCGCAGTTACATGTGAGCAAGGCCTCTTCATTGTTACTAAAGTAGTCCATGGCCATCAAGACAACCTAAAGAATTGTTGGACGATGGGTTGGTGAGCTCAACCTTCACATACCCAATTCCCTAGTACTTTTCTACAATAAGTGCTTAGTTCTTCATGGCAACGTTCCCCTATGGAGCCCAACATTCTTCCTCTCTATGGTGGAGTATGCTATGATAGGAATAATGCCTTTTCTTCCAAGGGCCAGTAAAAGATGTGGAGTTCGTTTTTTCATGTATTCGTATACATTGATGTTAGGATGTGCCTTGGGAGTGGCAACCCACTGAAAAGGGGTAGTATGTTTCCTTTGGTTGAATTGGCTAGCCTTAAGCAACATTGCATCAATCTTGGAAGCAACTAGGAAGACATTTTCCAAAGAGGGACTAGATAAGAGTTCCAAAACTCTTTTCAAGTGTGAGGAAACAAACCTTAAATGAACTTGATGCAAAAACTGCCCTCAAAATTTCTTACCTCAAGCTTGATGGAGAGTTTATTAAAGGCTTCAATGAATTGTTGGATGATTTGTCCAAGATCAAAAATCTTGGCTTTCATATCAGGCTGACTAAAGTATTTTTCTAAAAATTAATAATGGATAGGAAATTTTATAAACGAAATAGGTTGCATACAACTAAGGTACAATCCTACTCCACAATAAGATTAATAGGAGATTCTTATGCATGCACATCTTCAAATAACACATTGTTCACCTACTCCAAAGCTTGTAGGAAAAAAATTGAGAAATTGTCCTAAAAGAAAATAGCAAAACCAAAACATTTCAAAACATAAACAAAGAAAGTAACCCAACCTAACATTCGCATTGCCCTGCCTAGTGATTTCAAGTTGCTCATGGGGATCCTCTATGATGCAACCACAAGCAGCTTTGTCATCTCACATTTAGGAAGGGGAAAGTGCACATGGCTAACAAGGTGGGATAGCATGCCCTAAGAAGTTCATTCATCTTTCTCCTTGAGATGGCGAAGGTGTACCGAAATTCCTTCTCCAATTTCTAAAGTACCAAAACATGCTTGGTGGTTGAACATTCAAACACCACCCTTGTTGTAGTAATGAAATTATTATGGTAGTTAATGAAGTATTATAAGGGTAGAAGGGCCCTGGTTATGAAAAGATATGATGTGGATCATTCATTAGAATTAGTTGAGATTAATGGGGTTTTTAGCATTGTCCAATATTTCTACTAAAAATATTAAAGAAACGTAACACTTACTAATGTAATTGAAACGTCCCCCAATGGGGCAATGTCATGTGCTATACACTCGTTAAACCTTATGCTTACCAAGATGGCAAAATTATGACAATTATGATGAGGCAAAGGATCTATGTATGTTCATCAAAAACCATCATTTGTGGCAAGCCATGTATCAACAATTTTCAGATTTGGAGCTCCCAAAGGTATCTAAAAGTCTAATATGAAGTTTTCAACTTACTTCCAAAACTTGAAATTCACAAAGAATTGTTTCACCTCCCATACTTTGGTCATGAAGAGGTCCAGAGATATAAGAAATCCCTGAAGAAAATAATTTGGTTGCAAGAGTTGCAATGGAATTTCTTTGGGAGATCGGAGCACTTGTATGTTGAGATGGTAGTATGGTACATATAGAGATGTGGATGTCATGCAAGATAAGAACATGGATACAATAAATTGGTGGGAATTCCATTGAGTGGACACCACTCATCTCTATGCTCTAGCCATTAGGTTGCAACCAGAGATTACCAATTCCCTATTGGCTACAAAAGGAATTGGTGTAAACATACCTTCAAGCATTTACTGAATTGAAATAAAATAGTGGCAAAGAAAGTTGAGGAACTTGCATATGTTCATTATAACCTTTGCCTTCTATCACATAGAAAAACGAATTACAATAAGGGCCCTTCGTGGTTGTGAGATATGAAGTCTAAGACAACTGGTTGAGACATATCCTTAAACGTTATGACTCACCTCAACTCGTCTAAGTATGACAAACATTCCAAGTTCCAACCTTCGCCTTCAATGACATAGCAAAACAAATTACAAGAAGGGCCCTTCGACAATGTGGGATATGGAACCTACAACCAATGACTTGAACATATCAATGAATGTCGTGACTCATATCAACTCGTCTGAGGATAATATACACCAACAATGCAGTCTTCTAATGGAACAACTACATCTAGATCCCATGTCTAATCTTCAAAAACTCTCGTCGTCCACCAACAACTGTTGATGTAGAACTTCATAATAAAGATGAAGACTCATTTGATGATATGTGGACACTATATTGTAAAATGATGAAACGCACTGATTTCATATGCATTGTTTAATATTGTCTCCTCAAAGTTAAGATTACTAGGAATTTTCATTTTAGTTATAAATTTTCAGTCATGGATGGTTTTGATTTTAAAATTTTGTGTGTTCACGTTTCATTGTTTCTTTGCATATGTATATATAATTATGCCATTCCAGATCCAAATCCATGCAACTTAGACTCATGAACATTTTTCCTAAAACAAATCAACCCCAAATTAACTACCTTGATTGCCTCTTCAACATTTTCACGAGATTCTTCCAAACTCTTGTAATATCATTTCCTAAAAGTTAAAATTACTAGGAATTTTTATTTTAGTTATAAATTTTCAAAGTCAGAAGATTTTGATTTTAAAATTGTGTGTTCATGTTTCATTGTTTCTTTGCATATGTATATATAAATTATGCCATTCTAGATCCAAATCCATGCAACTTAGGCTCATGAACATTTTTCCTAAAACAAATCAACCCCAAATAAGCTACCCCAATTGCCTCTTCGACATTCTCACGAGATTCTTCCAAACTCTTGTGAAGCATTGCACAAGAGGCTCTCATGTCATGGCAAGACACTCACAAATTCCATGATGTTTTGGAGTGGTTGGAAATGATGAATAACTCATTCATGAGTCCACAACTATTAACCTTTAAACACTATTTTGCTTTACACATGTTCTTACTTATATTTTTGTGTGCTATCTTCATTTAAGATATAGCTTTAAATAAACAAGAGGTGATTTGAGCTCCAATGCTTTTATATATAGAACGTTACTCTTTAAATGCATGTTTAGATTAAACTAGAGATAACTTTTGCACTCCTTTGCCTATTTAATTTTAAATTCTAGTCCTGAGTAGATCTGACCATTTTCTGGTCTTACAAGTCAATAATTGGTCCCTTAATACCTTGTTAGAATAGCAAGGGTGATAAGGAAATAATAGCTATTTGAGACCTTACAAGAAATCAACAAATTTGGAAGAATTTAGAAAGAACGAAAACATTATATCATCCCTAAGTGATGGAGTGATAACATCTCACCACTATGCATGCCATCTAGATATTGACTTGGCCAGCTAGAATTCAATGATGTGGAATTAAAACTACAGAGTAGAAAAATCAGAATGATAGTTATTGTAAAGATAATATGGTGATACATTCACAAATTTTACATCATAACACATTTCTTTTGTTTTTTATTAACAATCATTGCCCTATTATGACATTTTCAACAGACTAGCACACTAAAAATTTAATAAAAACAACTAAAAGAAAATTATCACAAAAATCAAGAGGAAAAAGGAACATTTTTAGATGTCAGTAACAAAATAATTATATGTGACATAATCAACCAACAAAAGAGAAGGGTTTAAATGTGGTTGATAAAATCATCCAAACAAAATATAATGCCTCTCCATTGAAGTTAAAAACTTACAACCAAGCAATGGATCTCTATTTCCATAATTAAGCTTGAGAAATAAACACCCAAACCCAAATCAAAATCATACACAAAGCATGTCCATTTTATGGTAAATGTTGGATATTAATAATTTTAATTTTAGTCCTCTCTTTATGTCCTAAAGTTGGACAAATCTAATTTTGATATGAGCCTTCGATCTTTCACATTGTGTGAAGACTATGAGGTGTATCCTATGCCTCCTTGGGTATTTTACCCTGTAATATTTCCCTCGATAAAAATATTATTTTTCAAAATATTTATCCTTTTCTTAATGATAAATTGAGAGTGTTTTATGGGTTCAACATCAAACAAACAAGTTGTGACAAGGGTTGCAATAGGTTGTGGCAAGAGCAGTTGGGAAGAAGAGAAGTGTGTTTGTATGAAAAGGGAGAAGATAAATTAGTGCTAGGTGAGAACGTTATGATGGAAAAGGTCCTTTTGTTTCATAAGAAACAATTCAATGGAAGATTTCATGGCATGGCTATCTCTAAGAAGACTATGTGGAATTTGATTAATAGGGTTTGGAGAAGGTTTTTAAGTTAAATGCCAACTTTTCACATCCCTACCAAAGGGTGGTTGGCATTTTAATTTCAGTCTAGTATAGATGCAAAGAAGATTTTGAATGGAAGGTGGTACTGGTGGTCTACTATTTTGAATTTTAGAAGGTGGTCATCATACTTCGATCCTAGGTATGAGAACAATTCGACACAATTCATATGGGTAAAGCTCCCAACTCTTCCCTTTGAAATGTGGAAGAGAGGAATCTTAAAGGCTATTGGAAACAAGCTAGGGTCCTTCGTCAATTTGGAGGATGGTACATTCTCTAGGGAAAATAAAGTGGTGGCTAAAATACTGGTTGGAGTAGATACCAGAGACTAGTGTTACACTTATCGACGATATATCACAATATATTGCAAGTGATTCCTCAAGCTGATAGTATTGATAGTAATTATCACGATAAGTTCATCTTTTGAAATTATCATGATAATTTCAATAATTATCAAAATAATTTGGAAATTATCACCCTACACATGTCAATTTTGCCTTATAACCACATTCTTGGTCTTTTAACACTCGTTTTGCAAAAGTGAGTTTGGGGATTGAGGTCTAAGGATACTATGACCATTTTCCATCCAACAAACAAAGGAAATCCCTTATTTCCATTGTCATCGGTCAAGCAATTGTGGAATGGGGATTTACTCCAATCTACCATATCCTGGCGAGGCTTAATACTTATGATTCATCATATTTAAGTATCGATGTTTGATGTACCACATGACATTCTATACATCTTATATATCAATTTTGTTTTCATATTTATGTAGCAATGTAGTTGTTTGATGTTGTTGATGCTTTAAATGCTTAAAATTTTGAAAATAAAATGATTACTTCTGTATTTTTTTAAGTTTCTCAATAATTTCCGATATTTTCCCCAATATTGTGAATAAGTTGTATTTGGGACCCTTGGCAATAAATTCACCGACAAGATAAATGTAACACTGCTAGAGATGGCCTTCCAAAATTTCTGGAAAATGAAGCTGGGAAATCAAAATATTGTTAGGGATTGAACTATGTGAGAATTCTCTTTCAATGCTTTATTTGTCATGTCCATGACATTTGAAAGAGGAATGTCCATGTTTCAATGATAAATGGTAATAGAGGAAGGTTTCAAAGGAAGTCTCAAGGGAAGTCTAGGATATGGAAAATGGGACAATCCCAACTGATGAGAGGTTTAGAGGTTATAAGTTTAAACATGACGGCAAAAAAGCTCCCCCCATCAAAGGAAACTACTGGGTTAGCTTTGAGGGTTTTATACACAAATTATCCCATGAAGTTGTAAATTTGAAGGGGGAAATTATCCCATGAAGTTGTAAATTTGAAGGGGGTTGGGGGGTTGGAAAGGTCAAATGATGCAAAGTAGAGCCTACCCAAAGAAATCAAAAATGCTTGGGATAGAGAAAACCAACAAGTTGGGACACAATGAGAGAGGCACTAAACAAGGAATTGATAGCATAGGTGGAAGGTATGGCATTAAATTTTAGTCCATCTCCAACCCTTTTTATTTTAAAAAATGGTCAAGAAGTTGGAATAATGAGGAGAGTTCTAAATCTTCAAACTTCCTCTTTTGAATCTAAATTGATGAATAAAAATGAGTCTTTTAGGAGGAAGGAGCTCTTTCCTCAAAAGCCCCTCCCCTCATTGTTGATACTCGACCTAATACCCTACTAGACTATGTCAAGTGGACAGGAGATGAATGTTGGGGTAGGACAAAAGGAACTCCAACCTTGACACCAATTCTCCATTTATAATCTCCAAATCTGGAATGGAAAAAGAACACTCTAGATACCTATTACCAACTGAGATCTAGAGAGCGCAATGACCCAGTGGATGATTATAGTATAGCAAGAGGGTTGAGTAAGACATTGGATAGACTATTCCTCTGAGTAAGAAATGTTTTCTGTACCTAGCTCTATAAAAGGCAAAGAAGGAAATCTTAGAAGTAAGAGAGGAAACCATAAAGGTGCCCTTGAAGGAGAAGTGCCTTAACCATAAAGGTGCCCTTGGAGAAGAAGTGCCTTTGCCAAGGTTGAATATTGATGATTCTCTCCCTAAACATTTGGGGGATGGAGAACTTTCACAAGAAACTAGCCCTCAAGAGGATGATTCACTAATATAAATCGAACGTCATTATATTTCAAAAAACCATGTGTTGTAGATGGAAAAGCAAAAGTGGTGCTCTCTTCCATTCTCAAAAAGACAAGTTCTCACTTTGGATGCAAATGGGAGATCTAGTGGAATAGAGACAAGTTGAAACATATCATTTCATCTCATTAAACCTTCTATCCTTAATGCAAGTTTGATTGCAAAGCAAAGGTTGTTACATACAGGGAATACTTTCTCTGTCATAAATTTGTATGGCCCTCATGAGGATAGTAAGGACATCTAGGATAGTTCAACTTGGGAGCCCTAAAAGAGGAGAATGTTATAATCAACAAGAATATTCACTTTACCACCAAAAGAGTTGAGGTATGAGGTACTAATGCTAAGGCAGACCCTTAGCAAATTATTTTTTTGCATAAGTTTGAAGATGTAGATCTAAGTGATATAGAACCCCTCAAATTATTCTCTACCTAGGGCCAGGGATGATAGGGTTCCTAAGAGGTTGCATAGATTTTTGGTGATAGAAATAACGATGATATAGTGAGGACATGGGTAGTCAATTGGGTCTGGCCAAAGCAGTTATGGGATGGAGTGTTATCCTTCCCACCTAGGTTATATTCTTGTAAGTGACATCTTGAGCTTGCGATGAGTATATTGTTGTTATGGCTTTGAGCCTTGTGTTTGGAAGAATCTAAGGTTTATTGTGGGTACCATCCTCAAAATGAGGGGAAGTGCTCAAAGGTTTGCCTTAGGATAATTACCTAGAAAAAAAAAGTAAGGGCATGGGTTGGGACAGGTGGCTCTACAGATCATTTCCTTGTTTTGTTACAAATTGAAAGAGATGAGAAAACAAACCTCCCAAGTATAAATTTTCCTTACCCTAGGTGAATTCCATCTTGATGCTCTCAAATAAACAAACTTTAATTTGCATAAATTAATTCTTCACATAGCAATATTCACACACATGGTAGGAAAAAAAACAACAAAACACACACATGTACTCCTTCAAATCAGCTTTTCATTAATACTTCAAAGCTTACAAGTACTCCTCCACAACTGCTAATGACAGGCAGCTGTAGAATCTAGGGTTTATCGTGGGTACCATCCTCAAATGAGGGGAAGTGCTCGAAGTTTTGCCTTAGGATAATTACCTAGAAAAAAAAGTAAGGGCATAGGTTGGGACAGGTGGTTTTATGGATAATTTCCTTGTTTTGTTACAAATAGAAAGAGACGAAAAAACAAACCTCCCAAGTATAAATTTACCTTACCCTAGGTGAATTCCATCTTGATGCTATCAAATAAACAAACTTTAATTTGCAGAAATTAATTCTTCACATAGCAATATTCACACACATGGTAGGAAAATAAACAGCAAAACAAACACATGTACTCCTTCAAATCAGCTTTTCATTAATACTTCAAAGCTTACAATTAAATCTCCACAACTGCCAATGACATGCAATTGTACGATACACACAAGCAAAGCAAATTTGCAAAATTAGAAGAGAAATATGCCCATCGAAACTAAGAAAAACTGCACCGCAAAACAAAAAAACTTCCCTGCAACCTTACAACCTGCTATATAACCGTCCGTACGACTGCACAAGCCTGTTTTGTACAGTTATACGGACCTAGACATACGACTGTACAGATATGACTATACAGATCTCCTGTTATCATTGGTTGCGAGCTGAAATCTTCCTAGCTACTTGACTGGGCTTCTTTCGGATACTCTAACTCTGCTCCTCTGCAGAGTTTCCTCACCGTCCAACCAACCTGTCTTCAAGCAAATAATCACCCTCTACTTTGACCTGCCTCTATACTTTAGCTGAAGACCTAATCTACCAAAACCTTAATTTCACGGTGAGATCTACAATTGAGATTAGCCTAAATCACTAATGCATTAACATGCACTTTATTAGACTCAACAGCTAATTAAAAGACTTTGATTTGACTTGGACAACACTATGCATGCTTGACACAAAACCTATGTGGAAGTTCTTGCCCAAGCTACAAAACATCAACACTAAGTGGCTAGAAGATGAGGATTTTACCTTTCTAGTCAATTAGAATTGGAAGAAGTTTGAACCTATTAATGAAAACTTGATGATGTACCAGTTCTCTAAGAATCTTTTTTTTAATGTAGAACACTTCTTATATTTACAAGGACATATTTATAGCCACACCCACAGAGGGCTTTGGACCCGAGTCTAAGAATCTTAAAAGAGTTAAGAGGGTCAATGTAGAATAGGCAAAGCAAAATTTCTAAAAATTGTAATGGGATCTAACAAAGGATAGCACAATTTTTTTATCACAATATTGAAGATATATTTTTAGAGGAATAAAAAGTAAAGTTAAAGTTATTAGGAGAATAAAAGAAAGTTGTTTGAAAGAGAAGAATCCAAATGAAAGATGAAAAGCAGAACAATCTAGCTGGCAGAGGGGAATGAGGAACACTAAGTTCTTTTAGAATTATGAAAAGCATAGGAAAAATATGAATACTATATGGGAAATGGAAAAGGAGGATGGAAGTAGAGTGAGAAGGTTCCCAAAAATAGTTAAGATAGGGGCATCTCATTTCCAAAAGCTTTATAAAAAGCCTCGTAGGGCTGATATAGTGGAGATAATCAAAATGACATTTTCCCCAAATTTATTCAGCAAGAACAAAATGAAGAAATAATGGCAAAGGTATCGAAAGAAGAGCTCAAGACAATGCCAGAATTCTTTCAAAAAGCCTAAATTTCAAATCACAATGGGTGGGAGTTCTATCTTAGATTTTACAATCTATTGGAGGAAAACCTATTAAGGGGGGTGGAGGATTCTAGTAATTTTGAGAAGGTACTAGGTGTCTTTAATGCTACCTCTATTGCACTTATCCCCAAAAAGGATGATCTTGCTATACCATTGAAGATTTTGGACCAAACTGCTTGTGTAATTCAATTTACAAAATTATAGCAAACAACTTAAAGACAATATTTTCTAAGTCCATCTCTTAAGAACAATTTGGTATTTTACATGAAAGATGGAACCCATGACGTTGTGGGGTTGGCACAACAAGTATTCATACAATCAAAATTAAGAAGTTGCCTACCATTGTCGTAAAGTTGGTTGTATTTAAGGTTAATGCTCATTCACATTGGAATGAGTCTCCAAATGTTGAATTGGATTGTCAGTTGTTTCTCATCAATTTTCTTTGCAATGTTAATAAATGGTTTTGCCTCTAGTATTTGGTTCCTTCTAGGGGTCTTAGGCAAGGATGTCTCCTATCTCCCTTCCTATTTTTCTTAGTAGCTTTAGGTTTAAGCGGGGATGTAAATGAAAACAAAAAAGGAGTTGTTAAATGGATTATGGTGAAGAATGTGATTTTGTTTAGCAATGGTTCTTTAAGAGAGGCTAGGAAGTACAAAGAAATCAGGGATCTGTAATGTAGAGCCACTAGAATGGAAGTAAACATCCATAAACTCTCAATTTTGTTTAAAAAACTCTAAAGAGAAGGAAAGGAGGCTAGTCCAAAATTTACCTTCCAAAGAATCTCCTTTAGATAATGGTTTAAAATATATGGGCTTCAAGTTGAAACCAAATGATTATAGGTTTAAAGACTGGATATGGTTGTGTGAAAAGATCTACATGTAGAACTAGTGTTATAGATAAAGCTATCTTGGCAATGTAGGTTGATATTACTGAAATTAGTAGTAGAAGTTATTCTTATTTGTTGGCACTCTAACTTGCATTCCCATAGGTGTGTTAGAAAGATAAGGAAGAGAATGTTTCAAATTCTTATTGATAGCAAATAAAGAAAAATAAGGTATTCCCCTAATTAAATGGAACAAGAAAACCAAACCAAAAGAGGTTGGGCTTTGGGAACTAAAAAATATTCACTATTTTGGACAAGCTTTGGCAACAAAGGGCATATGGTGGCTCTTAAATCATGAAGGGCTATGGAATCAAGTAAGGTTTCAAAAATACATAACACCTCTCTCTTATGAGGATTGGATTAAACTCCATATGAAACCCTAGTTAGAACTTCCAGATTTTGGAAAGAACTTGTCAAAGCTTCCCCTTTAGTATGGAAATGGCATGCATGGAGTTGGAAATGGGGTCAAAGTAAGAATAGGGGCTAACCCTAGGTTGGTTGTGCTAGTCAATGAAGACTTTCAAAAGCTCTGATTAACACTTTAAATATGCAAGGTATTCACCATTTGGATGATGCAACAAATTCAAATCTTTCTTTAATTTAGCATCAAGAATAGAAAAGAGTTGTGACCCTGGGCCTATAAGGGGAGGGAGCTGCAAGCTGGAACCCTTATGTACAAAAACTCCAACAAAATGCAATAAGGTTGAGAAATAAGAGGGGCAAAGTGATGGCGGATTTGAGGAAACCCTAGGATATTCCACTTGGCGCTACAGAGCCTGACTATGGATTTGAGGTGGAAACATCATGGCTGAATATGAACCACTTGTCGACTACAATGCAGTTATCCTCTCCAAAGACGACATCTTTATCCAAGTGGAAAGCGTAAAACGTCAAGGGGAAGGCTTTAACAGCAATCATCTATCATGCGAAGGGACAATACTAGTTAGCTCATTTACCTCACATGTAGTAGATAGCCAGGTCAGTGGAACAGAGAATGTTTTGAACAAGAATACTTTGGCTTTAGTTTTTTGCTCAAAAGACGTCTGGCAAATTTTCGAAAGGAGATCGCTTGCAAGGAGGAAAAATTTATCTGAAGGTCATGGATACGACGCCATTAGGAACCTCCTCGCTTCCTGCAAAAGGATTGGGAGGTTTAGGGCATATCAGAGTTCAGTCAAACAAAGCCCTTGAGACTGAAGCCCTTCCAAAGGAGGAGGTTTCTTCTGGCAAGAAGAAGAAGCGTGAGGTCATTAAGTCGAGGGGTTCTGCTATCTCTCTGGTCATGGGAAAGGATCTCTGTGTGGACCAGGTAGGGTCAATGTTAGGAAAAACCCTAGTCGACAAGTTTCTTGGACAACTAGTGAACATGGATTCCTTACATAAATGGATTCAGGAATTTTGGGTTCTAGTCCTCAAATATAGCCCAATATTCCATCTCCTGAAAAAGGGTTGGATCGGCTTTATTTTTCAATCTTCGGAGGATGCAAATTACATCTTAAGTAGCCATTGGTTTCTTGATAGGGTATATTTGGCAATCAAACCCTCGAAGGCGGACATCAACGCGCTGAAGGAATTTTCCAAGTCTATTCCAATTTGGGTCAGGCTTCCTCTACTTCCAATGGAACTCTAGAATGACGACTCAATGAAGGATATCGATAATAAACTTGGTAAGTTCATCCTGGTTGATTATTCCTACAAGACTAAAAATGCCCACTCAATTGCAAGAATATTTGTTGAACTAGATGTTAGTCTAGGGCTCTATGAACTTGTGGAGATTGACTCAGGGTTTTCTTAGTGGATGCAAATTCTTGATTATGAAAATTTCCCATTCCGATGTGTCCGATGTCATCTTTATGGTCATCTAGTCTCAAATTGCTCCAAACCCTTCACTAAGAAAGCTTGGAAGGTCAAGGAGCACAGGGTTTCATTCACTCCTGACAACAAGGTCTCTTCTCCCTATGGATTGCCCTATAACTTCCTAAACCTTGATCCTGTCTTTAATTCCTCTATTCCTGATATGGAAGAGAGTGTGAAAGTTCATATAGGATCCCTTTCTCTTCTTCCGGAGGGACAAACATCCCCTCTCCCGTTATCCCCTGAATTTTTAGATCTAACTAAGTCGCAATTCGAGAAATTTGATGAAATATGGAGGAAAAGTTCTTGTTTAGAAATGGTTAATTCCTACAACAACAAAACAGAGCAATTGATAACCTCTAGTCATCACTGTGATTCCAAGCCTATAAATTCTAAGCAGGGCCCAAATTTTGGCCCCCTTTTGGTTGAAGCTCCCATCTCTCAAGCTATTCTTTCGATGGGCCTCGCAGGCAATAAACCTTGAGAAAGACTTTGATTCTTGGGGTCCTAGTTGCCCTTCTTCGGCAATGATCATTGAAGGCTCGAAAGCCTCGATGAAATCTCCCAAGAAAAGGGGACGGGGTCATTACACTTCGCCCTAGAGCTTCCTCACAATCACTGAGTAGTAATCAATCTAGGGGATTAGGGTTAGATGTTCCAAAGGAGACTTTAGGATCCAAAGTGGGTCATAAATCAGCTTAAAACATGTGCAAGATCGAGCACTAAGGGGAGGTAATTAGGCAGATAAAGCTATTAACTGGTTTTCTTAGAGCAATGAATACCAGTGTTACAAATATCGGCGTGGCGACAAAATCGGCAGGGTCCAGGAAACATTGTTTCGGGATATATCGACAGAACATTGGCAAAAATCGGCAAAAAAATGACAAACTTAAAAAACACAAAAATATTCATTTTTTTTCAATTTTTTAAACATCTAAAGCAACAATAACATCAAATAAACACATTGCCAAGGGGGTTGAGAGCAAGGTCTAATGGTGGACGTAGTAGATGATGTTGCGGACTGCGGAGGTTAACTCGGATAGGAGTGTGGCTGGGCGATGATACAATGGGTTGTAGGCAGACCAACCGCTAGTTGAATAATGAAAACGACGATATGGAGTTGAATCAGTTGTCGGGAAGGAGGAGAATCGAGTTGAGTAGCAGTCGGTCGCGGGTGGAAGAAAAGGATGCCAGGGCATGGTGGTTGTCGAGAGATAGCAGGGTGGAATTTGGGTTGTGCATAGCAAATATGGGCGCATAGGGTACTAAAAAGAAACGACAGTCGTGAGGCAGCTCAAGCGCAGGCATTGGAGCTGAGCCGACAGCTGCCATAACAGTCGTCGGCCAGTAGGGCCGCAACTAGTAGGAAGCAGAAGGTCGGGGTGCAGCAACGAAGAGGGTGTCGTCCAACAGAGCAGCCGCCCGCAGACTTAAAACCCCGCTTTTGGGACCCTGTCAAAAAATCAGTCGACTCGCCGAAAAATTGCTGGAAAATTGCCGAAAAATCGGCCCGATTTTTTGGTCGATTTTTCCTTAAAAATCGCGATTTTTCATGATTCGCCGATTTTTCGCGATTCGCCGATTTTTCGCGGTTCGTCGATTTTTCGGTCAATATTTGTAACACTGATGAATACCCTTAAGAGGATTACCCAATGAAGATCATGTCCTTTAATGTTAGGGACTTGGGGAGGCAAACCAAACAATTAGCCCTCAAGCGCTTGGTTTCTACAATCAAGCCAGATATAATATTTATTCAAGAAGTGATGATTGGTGGCGAAATTGCTATTGCAATTCTGAAGAAGCTCTTTGTGGTTGGGAATTTGTATCACTTGATGCTAATGCTATGTTGGAGGAAACACCCCCCCATATCCCCGAGTTGTTTCCTGCTGGAAACATGGAAACGCATGTCGTCCGGTATGGAAACGTGAATGCTATGTTGGAGGAAACACCCCCCCGCATCCCCGGGTTATTTCCTGCTGGAAACATGGAAACACATGACGTACGGTATGGAAACGCGTTTTCGTACGGACGGGCGCGTTTCCCGAGATGGAAACGCATTCCCTCTGTACAGAAACGCACATTTCCAATACATATGTGGTCTATAAGGCCACGTTTCCAAAAAACTGACTGAGTGATGAAAAATATCACCCTATTCAGTAGTAGTTGGTAGTATTAAGTGGTAATATTAAAATCCTTTTACTTAAATTTTTAACATTAGCATTAATTGTTTCAGGATGTTTGTGTAATGTTCCCATTCAAATAAATCTCAAGTACGGAAAATTCCACCAACCTACTAGTTTCCTAGGTTGGGGTGGAGACATTAAAATTGGAATAAGGAGACTAAAAAACTCAAATGGACTTTGGTTTGGGCATAAATATATTAATAGGGGCAAAATAAATATTTATGGGGAGAAAATAAGATGGCACTTGGTCATGGAGACACATTGGTGGTGTGGGACCCCCAAAAAGCTAGATCCCCCATGCCACATGGCATTTCACTCTCACCCATTCAAATCCAAGGTGGAGTCCACTATTATTGGGATAGTTGGAAGGTCATATTACTTGGCATGACTTAATGAGGTCGAATTGTAGAGGAACAGTAACTCCCATGGGAGAGGAAGAGGCATTTTGGAGCTAGTGGGACACTTGGGCTAGATTCCCTAGCTTCTATGACACCAATGATGAAGATGCCTATGACACTAATGACAAAATCAGACCTGATGGCTGACATCTGACATATATGACATGTCAAGGCTAAAAATAGCCTCCAAGAGGGCGCTCAAGGGAGTTAGGGAAGCCAAAGAGACACCTATTCGAATTTGGTGGAGGAGGAGGCTAGAATTGGAGGGACAAGTGGCACACATTGGAATCTCTTCCCGACTTGAGTTGGCATGAAGCTCTTGGAAGGAATTCGACCCATGGAGGACCTTAGAAGTTTATAAAAGACAATAACAAAGAAGGATGGTGGCTTTTGATCATTTTACATTTTGCATTTTGCATTTGGAGAGAAGAGCTAGTAGAGAGCTAGTCTACTTGCCTTAGCACCAATTTCAAGGGTGAAAGATTCCCATCCTAATTGGAAATTGGAGAGGCCATTCAGACCTTTCATTTGGAGCTACAATGGAGTGTTCAGTTACAGGTTGAAGCTACAAGGAAGCTCGTGGTTCATTCAGCTACAACTTATTCTTCCATCTCTTTCACATTTTATTGCATATTTGGGCCCCTGGAGGAATTGCGCCCTTGGTGAGATGCTGATCTCTTTGTGAGGGTCCATGAATCTCCATTTCTTTGTATTCTAATATATATACTCTGTATTTACTGCTCATAAGACTCTCAGGTCGAAATACCAAGTGAAGTTCTGTAAAAATACCAAACAATGCATAAATGATGTCATTTTCCCTAGATCTTGTTGTTGGAGCTTGAAGAGACATTATTTCGAATTGTATCAGTCATTCTCTGTGAATTTGTTGATGTATGGAGTGTCATTAATGTTCTGAAGAAGTTTCATTAACAGTGCACAAGTCCTTGGCACCTAAAATTTGAATCTCATAACATATGGTGAAAATTACTAGCTTTTCCCCCTATGTGATTTTGCACATAAACATCTGATTTAAGTGAGTTGCAGAAGGCCATAGGAACTAATTAATGATACATTGGGGAGCTCATTAAGGCCATTTATCAGTACCATACCTCTGTGCATAAATTTGGAAGTGTTTAACAACATTTGGAGAGCTATCTTTGTCCACTACCCTTGGGGGTTTTCAAGCTCGATTTGACTAGAAGTATTCCCTACTTTGTCCAGATTGTAAATGAATGTTGCATAAGTATTTTAAGGGTTGTTAAGCATCCATCAGCCTCAGTTATATGTCTTAATACCTTTCAAATACCTTCAGACCCAATTTGGAAGCATTTGGAGTCATTTGGAAGCAGTAGTGACAATCCTAGTCTAAGAGTCAAATTGATCAAAATTGGCAATTTTTCCTAATTTGTGCAAATTCTTAAAAAGGGACACTACAGTTTGATAGTGGTTCCAATCTCATCGGACTTCATATGCAAAAGTAGAATTTTAGATCCCATTCAAAATTCAGCAGACTTGAGAGTTTTCAGAATTTCAAGATTGCAAAGTTTCCATCAATTTCTATCATGTATGAGGCTATGGGATTGGCATTTAATCAAGCACATCAACCCCTGTGTGTACCTTGATGTTGGTAGTGTTGATTGTTGAACTCCTGTCCCATGACCTTAATAAAAATGTGCTCTTCACTCAAGCAAAATCACTTATTAAGCATGGGAAGCTTTTTCTACCTTATTTTAATGATTTTATTAGGAAGTTTCATGAAAATTGTAGGGTTTTGAGTCATCCACTAATGTCCTTGGAGGATCAACTTTGAGATTCAAGTTAGAGAAAAGGGCTAGAGCGCAGAGGAGGGAGGCATAGGGTGCTATTGATGAATGGGATCCCAATATAGGCAATGATTCGCTGACATGTATGATTTAAGATTTATGTTTCACATTCATTTTTTTAAATGTCCTTGCTCATATATATATATCGTGTTTCCCCGTTTCCAAAATTTGGAGGGGTCACGTTTCCAACGCGTCCCCGTTTCCCCGTTTCGTGCAACTTAGTGCTAATGGTTTTTCGGGAGGGTTGGTGACAGGTTGGTGCTTTACTATTTCATTAATCAACACTTTTGTTGTATTTTTAGGTCTTTGCACCCTAGTGCACACTCATGAGCTGAATAGGCCACTACAACTTGGTAATTTGTATGGGCCTTATGAGGCAAGGGACGACTTTCGGAATTCTCTGTTGTCTAGAAACTAGATTGATCATGGTAAACTAATCTTGGGTGGAGACTTAAATTTTACCATTGGGAGAGGCGAGGTAGAGGTCTGGGGCTCCTCAGCCCGTCTTTAGGCATGGTGGATAATGAACCCGTGGAGATGAAACCCACCTGGGTAAACAATCGATCTGGGGATTCAGGCATTGCAAAGAGGTTAGATCGATTTTTTGTCCATCACTCTTTGTTGGATGCGGTAAGTAACTATACAACGTGGATTGATCATGTAAGTATCTCTGATCACTTTCCTGTTCTCTTGAAGTTAAAGTTGGGTATTGACAAACCAAAGGCTCCATTTAAGTACAATCCTGCCTGGGGAGAAAATGAAGATTTTAAATCGTTGGTCAGAGACAACTGGAGAAAGTGGAATCAGGAGTTGGAGGTCCAGGCAGGTATCCAGTTCATAGATTCTCTTAAGGCAGTCAAAGAAAAAGCCATTACCTGGGCACATGATCGATTAATGAACCAAGATAGTTTGCTGTTACAAATTGATTCTGAGCTGAATTCTCTCTATGACACTTATACTTCAGTCCAGCCTACAAATGAGGAGATCACAAAAATCAAAGAGCTAGAGGCCCGAAAGTCTAAACAGATGTTGGATAGGGAAATCGATTGGCATATTAAAAGCAGAGGCAATTGGATTTCGGAAGGAGATCAAAACACAAAAAAAAATCACAAATTTGCCAACTACCGTAAGAACACTAACTCTATTTGGGGCCTGAAGAATGCTGAAGGAAATATGGTAACTGGCTTTCATGAATTAGCACATCTGGGGGTAAACCACTTCTCCACATTACTAAAGGAGCCTGACAGAGTTAACATTCAGGAAATTCTTAAAGTCATATCAATCTTCCCAAAAATGATTCACGAAGAGAATAATAATACTCTGTTTCAGGAAATCACTAAGGAAGAACTGCTTAAGGTTATGACTTCATTTCAGAAAGAAAGAAGTCCTGGTCCTGATGGATGGACTATTCAGTTCTTCCTGGACTTCTTTGAAATTTTGAATTACTCGGTGATGATTTGCTTAGAATGGTGGAAGAAATTCGAGTTCATGGTAAAATGCCCAGAAGCCTTAATTCAACCTTTTTCGCTCTTATTCCCAAGCAGGACAACTCGGACTCTCTAGATGGTTTCAGACCTATTGCACTATGTAACTGTGCTTATAAAATTGTATCCAAGGTGTTAGCAATGCATCTTAAACGTCTTCTTTCAAATTACATCTCCCCTTAACAGTTTGTCTTTTTTAGAAGGGAAACTTATCCATGAGGCAACAGGGTCTGCCCAGGAGGCTCTTCACACAATCGAGTCTTCTTCTCTGTCTGCCTTTGTTCTGAAACTAGATTTATCAAAGGCTTTTGATAGTGTTTCATTGTTTTTCCTTAGATTACTGTTATTACATCTTGGTTTTTCATATCAGTTGGTAAAGTGGATCATGAGCTGTGTGACTACAGCCAGCTTTTTAGTTCTTATTAATGGCTCAGCTTTTCTGTTCTTTCATGCTTCTCGGGTACTTAGACGAGACTGTCCTCCTTCCCCATACTTATTTCTGTTAATTGCTGAAGGTCTCAGTCAGTCTATCACACAGGCAAAGAGGCAAAGAAAGGTACATGGGATCCCTATCTCGAGGCATACTTCAATTTCCCATCTTCTATTTGTTGATGATATATTGTTATTTGGTCTTGGGTCGATGGGAGAATACAAGCAGGTCAAAAAGCTTCTGGACCTCTATTCTTGGGCTACTGGAATGGTTATTAACTTAGAAAAATCTGGACTCTACACTTTTGGGTTGTCTGAAGCCCTTTCCAGGAATATTGCCCAGCACTTTAATATCCATCTTAAAAATTCTGAAGAAGGTTTTAAATACTTGGGATTCATCCTTAAACCCAACAAATATCAAAAATCTGACTGGCTCTGGCTTGTTGGCAGAATGGAGCGAAGGATAACGCTTTCGTGCAACAGGTGGATATCCCGTGGTGGAAGGTTGGTGCTTGTGAAGTCTGTAATAGAAGCAATCCCAGTCTACTGGCACATTTTGGCTCATATTCTGAAGGGTATATTGTACAAAATTAAGAAAATTTGTGCAAATTATTTATGGAAGGGCGGCCTGGAGTACAAGGGAGCACATTTGGCACGTTGACGGTTGGAATCTATTAGCCAGGCCAAAGAAATTCAGTGTCTGGGGAATCAAGAATTTATGTCAGTTTGGGAGGTCACTGGCAGCAAAATGCATGTGGCATTTAATGACTAAGGAAAGTCTCTGGAGGAACATCATTCTGGCAGAAATATATAGCCCCAGGTAGTCTTTTGGATTGGATCAGGAATCTGGTGAAGTCTACTACAAATGCCTACAATCATTGGAGGACTCTCATCAAAGGCTAAAGCATATGATGTCGTCGGAGATCACCTTGCTTGGAAAGTTGGAACTGGTTCTCAGAGAAGAAGACAAGAAGAGTTTGTGGTCAAAACGTTTTTCTTCCTCCTGAGATTATGCCCATTTACAGACAAGAAGACTATGTACACTCGACAAACTCAAGAAGGACGATGAGACCACTATTTGGAGGCAAGGGTAGTTGTCGGCTGAAGATGTCAGTCTCTTTGGTGCCAATGCCCAGATCTGGGATCTGTACATCAGGTTGATTGACAAGGATGATGAAATTGCATGGATAGGGAATGGTGATTGCGGTTCCTATAAGGTATCTTCCGGATATGCAGCACAGCAGGATCCATATTTACTCTCTGATGACTGGTGGTGGCATAAACTATGGAAATTTCAAGTCCCGACTAAAAGCATCCTTCTAATGTGGCTTGCAGTCCATAACAGTGTTCCTACGTGGGACTGTTTACAAAGGAAACAGTTGGCAGGACCAGGCTGGTGCACTCTATGCACAAACAGCAATGAATTTACACTACATTTGTTCTGCGAATGCCCCTTTGCAACTCAGGTTTGGTTGGACATTGATAATTCTTTGGGCATTACAACACTCTGGGATAAACATTCAGTGCTGGAAAATCTTAAATGTTAGTTATCTCGTCAAGACCTTAAACCATTAAGGCATGTTCCATTCCTAATATTGTGGAGACTTTGGCTTGCTAGGAATGAAGCCATCTTTGCGGGTAGATTCGTCCCAAGTTTTCAGGTAGCTACACAAGCACTTTCACTACTGTCACACTTACAGTGCACAACGAAAATTCCTAAGCCTCGTGTGACTTCTCCCCCTCTTATTGACAAAACAAAGCCCTGGGGGTATTTCGATGGAGCAAGTCAACAAATGGGGACAAAGTGCGGTGCTGGCTATGTTCTCCATATGTCTAAAGATGCCTACTTTGCTGGAAAAGTCTTCTTAGGCAAAGGTACAAACAACGAATGGGTATTATCTGCTCTCTTCCTATTAATGAAGGCTGCCATAAACAAAGGAATTCATTCACTACAGGTATTCAGAGACTCTAAGTTTATAATTCGCTGGATGAAAGGAGAAAATCAG
Organism: Larix kaempferi; assembly: GCA_027924585.1. Lineage (NCBI taxonomy): Eukaryota > Viridiplantae > Streptophyta > Pinopsida > Pinales > Pinaceae > Larix > Larix kaempferi. The sequence goes on along the minus strand of BSBM01000322.1, from coordinate 11,038,045 downwards.
ATTCAAAGATCTCGGTTTTTTAATTTGGCAATGCATTTAAGAGAACTTTCTGATCAGTTCCACTTGATCTCCTTTGCCCACATCTACAGGCAGTACAATGAGCAAGCTGATTCACTGTCCAAAGCAAGTTTGTCTGGTACACTTAATCAAGCTATTGAAGATGAGGTCAGGGGAGGTACAGTGCATGCCTCCAGGTCTTACATTTAAGTTCTCATAGATTAAAATTTGCATTATACTGTTTTTTGTAAAGAGCTGTCCATAACTTTTTTGTACTGAACTCTATGTTTTTGAGAACTTTATTAGTGTAGCTATGCTGGAAAGCAAAATCTTTTTGATTTCTATAAGACCCTATAGTCGGTTATGATGTTTGACCATTGAAGAATGTATTTACACTTCCTACTTGGAATATAAATATGATTTTTTTCTGAGTAAAAAGGTTGAGAAATGAGAAATATGAGTTAATCTAGTCAAAAAAACTTTCTTCTAGAAGGTACACTACACATTTAGGTTACAAGGAAATGGGGGGGGCTATATGGTGGTGGAAGCCTAGCTAGAAGTTCAAGGCCCCATTGAAGACAAGGTTATTTTTATGGTTAACACTCTCAAATAAAATTCCAACGTGGGAAGTTTTAAAAAAAAAGATCTTGGCAAAGGTCAAGTACACGCCTTTTCTGAAAAGAGGATGATGAAACCATCAACCACTTGTTGGTCCATTGTCCTTTCACAAAAGAGATCTGGCATGAATCATTGTCATTTACTAGAGGTTTAGGTTCTTGGCAAGGTAAGATTGTGGTACGATGCTTGAGAATTGGTTAAAAGATAAGGCAGTAAGAGACTGTAGGGCATCACACTCTGTGGTCTCTTTGGCTCTATGGATGGCCAGGAACATAATGTTATTTTAAAACAAGAAAATCCCTTCATTCCAAGTTTTTCATTAAATCAGGTTTGCATATGAAGGAGTTTGGAAACCTTGCCAGGATGAGCCTCCCACAGTAATTGTCAATCCAAAGATAGATAAATCCATTGCCTGGGGAAAGATAGATAAATCCATTGCCTGGGGCTTCTTTGATGGAACCTTTCAAAGTAAACCTAGGAAAATGAGGCAGGGTGGTGTTTTATTTCTCACTGAAGACCATAAAATTATTTTTAAAGCAACTTTGGGAGAAGGGATAGATAACTGGGCAAAAATGAACTCTTGTGGTTGTTGACGGGGATGGCTTTAAAAAAGGGGGTTTTACAATTCCAGATAATAGGGGACTCAAAACAAGGTAATCATTAGATCAATCAGGAAAGTAATCTCCATAACCTGACCCTCTCTCTATTGTTTGGAAAAATCAAGGAGTTGGAAAGAAGTTTTTCAAAGATTTCTTCTCAACATAAATTTTCTGGTTAACGACCAGTCTAAAAAAACTCTAAATCTGGCCGGTACCTAAAATTTCATAGGAAGAAATAGCTGGGACATAACTGCCGGCTATTGTTAGATCCCTATATGAGTCATTATGGTTGATAACAGTGACAATCCCAGTGTCTAAACCTCAGGGGGCTGCAGATTGTAATCAGTATTTGTAATGCTCTTTTCCACTGTGTGAGAGTACACAAACAACATTGCCAAATGTCCATAGTTTTTTCTTTCTTTGTAAAAAGCCTAAATGGTGGGTTTATTGTGACTTTTGGTAGCTGCATAAGCAGGACTTTTGGAAGTAGTTTTTGTAAGCTATAGTTTTTATTCTGGAGCTCAGTAAGTGCAATGTTTTAGACTTTTAGTGCTACTATGCACATAACAATGTATATGTTCATTTCTACTTGAAATAAAAATTTACAATTATTTTCTAAGAAAAAATATGTTTGTGTGCACATAACAATGTATATGTTCATTTCTACTTGAAATAAAAATTTACAATTATTTTGTAAGAAAAAATATGTATGTGTGTTTTCGGCAAACTTGAAACAGAAAATAGCAAATACAAGTTTTCCAATATTATCTCTTATATGATTCACCGCTCATAAACTTCAACAAAAATAGATATTTATAACCATATAAACATATATAGCTATATCCATTTAGATAACTCTATCTAAATAGGTATCTATATCCATTTAGATAACTCTATCTAAATAGGTATCTATATCCAGCTATCCATGGAATACATACATACATAAATGAGAAAGAGAAGCTCATCCAGTTGTGGTGGTCTAGTGGAGCAACAAGGAGGAATTGTTGTGACCAATGTTGTCAAACTCAGACTCCGCAAAGACTCAGCTGGCCTAGGAGACTTAGTGACTCTGGGAAAGGCTAAGGAAAGACTGGACAAATACAAAAAAATCTCGAAATATAGTCTAGGCAAGTATGCACCAATCTGACGAGTCTGGATACGTCTTTTCAAGTCTTGTCCAAGGCTTGGCCGAGTCTGGGCGAGTCTACCCAATCCTAGGTGAGTCGACAAGACTCACGAATCTTGGGCAAGTCAAACTACACTGGTTGTGACAATGACTCAAGTTAGAATCCTGGCGAGCATGCTCCTCCGCTGCATGGGGTTTGTCGGATGCAGTTTATCGAATGCGGCTATTGATTATATTAAATAATGTTGATGTAGCATTCCGGTACATTACTGTATGGCATTTGCAAGGTACCAACAAACCCTCTTCTTTGCCTAAGTGTGTAAAGGGTTAGCTCAAGTGTACTTACCATGCCGAAACTAGGAAATCACGGGATCGAATCCACCTAGGTCCCTTAGAGTTAGGTGTACATGTTCTCTACCAACAACATTTACCCCTAGTATCAATTACGCAATGTGAGGAAGAACTTGGAAGATTTCCTCGAGGAAATGTTCCATGGAAAAAAATAATAATATTTCCCAGTGGGCTAGCTCAAGTGGTAGAGTGTTGAGAGCTTCATTCAAGAGGACTCGAGGTTGATCTCCCAAGCTAGCTTCGTTGTTACATGCTTCACTCGATGTCCCTACTAGGTCAAGCATTGTAAACATCTCCGACGGGTTTACATCGGGTACCATCTTCAAAATGCAAGGATGTGCCCAAGGGGTTAGCCCAATAGGTTGTCACCAATATGTTGAGCATTTGGATAGTTTCGTGTTAACAGGTGCCCAATTCGAATTTCCCTAGACAATGCGCACTGATCTACATCTATGGACTTACTAGGGATGCCATCCAAGAACATGGGGAAGCATCCCTTGGGTTTCCCTACAAGGTTTTGCTTGCATAAATTGTGTGTGTGTCACTTGGGTTTAGCTTAGAAGTCATTATCCTCCCCACACTAGTTCAAATCTCACTTGTGACGTGTTTTCCCTCATGGGATGATTGCGATTAGCAAGGTACCAATCATCTATCTCTCACTTTAGATCAAATGTGGGAGGAGATGTTTCCAAATATATATATATATATATATATATATATGGAGAAATGAAATGGTTGGATATATGAAATTTGTTTAAGGTAGGGGATTTTCTTTTTCTTCAAGAAGAGGAAACAGTGATAAAGTGTTTTCTCTTGCTCATATGTATGTATGTATGTATATATAGAAGATACACACACACACATGCATATATATGTGTGTGTGTGTTCTATATATATATATATATATATATATATATATATATATTCTAGTTGAACGGGTTGCCTGCCATGAACTACCTGTTATCCGTGCATCAATTACAAGCTATCCATGCATCAACTACCGGTTATTTTTTATATTCTTTTATTTTTTAATTGTTTATTTCAAATTTGGAACGACGACCATAAAATCAATCTGGATAGTACACTTGCAATAGGACACAAGTTAAGTGCTACGAGCAATTTATATGTTACTTGTTCTCCATGCATAGTTGTAATCACCCATTGTCTATGCCTCAACTACATCTTATCATTGGCCTTCTAGTTTAACGGGTTGCCTGCAATGAACTACCTGTTATCCATGCATCAGTTACGAGTTATCCATGCATTAGCTACCGGTTATTTTTTATATTCTTTTTATTTTATAATTGTTTATTTCGAATTTGGAACGAAAACCATAAAATAAATCTGAACAGTACACTTGTCTCATCCTCTTGCAATCTAGGAAAAGCATACTTGCTAGTCCACCCCAAATTCTAAAATGTAAACACCTCTCTGTGTAAAATAACATAATCGATTCCATTTGTAAACCAAAAAAGGGGAGGCAACATCGAAATACAAGAAAACAAGTTTAATGAGATAAAAAGAACAAGTAAGATAGATAGATGCCTAAATTATTGCTTATGAGGTTTGTCGCTAAAAAAGGTGCCCATCTTCACAGGTAAGTAACAGTTTTTGATGACTATCATCAAAATATATTTTGAAACACTTTAAGGGATCTATGTCTAGTTTCTGTGTATATTATTGTGGACCAAAAAGGGGGAACTTATATGGAAGTCAACAGACCTTTTCCTCAAAAAGGAGCTATGGTCTTACTAGTCACCGTTTAAACCAGCATAGATCCATCTTAAACCCGGATCTATCAAGCACCGAGAGGCATCCAATTTCTTGAGGTGTAAATTTTTTTATCTAAATTTTTTACACATCCCGTGCCTGATATCTAAGTTTAGGATGAAATCAATATAATTTAATTATTTTTGTTTAAGCCGACATCATTTGCATTTTTTTAATGGAACCAGCATGTTACATAATGTTACACAACATTACCCATTAAAACATCTCCCCCATACGGGTTGTAGAGCAAAGAAAAAATTTACACCCCAAGGTATTTGATCCCGTGCTTGATATATCTAAGTTTAGGATGAAATCAATATAATTTAATTATTTTTGTTTAAGCCGACATCATTTGCATTTTTTTTATGGAACCGGCATGTTATACAACATTACCTGTTAAAACATCTCCCCCATGTTAGATTGTTGAGCACCTCACTACTCTCGGTGCAAAAAGGGTCACTTTCACATTCACCCTCTGCTGGGAGTGCCCTCAACTAGTTGTATGTTTCCACATTACCCTTCCAGCTAAGAAATTAAAAATATAATGATTTACTTACCCTTTCATCTGTTTACTATTGCTTCTCCTTGAAAAAAAGGAGTTGTGCAATTCAACCTACTCAGAGTGTATCGCTGATTCAATAGTAAGATAAGAGCGGAAAGCCTAGAAGCTTACTCCACTCAGACAAATAAAACCTACGGGTAAAAACTAAAAAGAAGACTGCAAATCGTTTATGCACCATGAAAAGCTAGAGGTTCTAGAGTTATATCTTAACCATTCCATCTTCTTTGAAGTTCTCCCCACTGTATAGAAATAGAAGGACAGCATACAAATGAAGAAATAAAATTAAAGCTGATTAAAGTAGACCCTTTTTATATAAAAATGAATTCAGCACCTCAACTGAATGTAATATTCGAGCTTATAAGAAGCTCATGTCAAGGATAAACATAAACAAGCAGTGCAAATTAAAGAGAATGATATTGAAATAATTCAAGGGTCGATAGTCCACAGGGTTAGTGCAATACATTGGCACCAATGTTGTTGGGAATTTGGCTAGTTCCATGCCGGCATGTGCCCAATTTAAATCTCCCTGTTTAAATCTCCCAATCTCCCTATGTTAAGCACACTAGTACATGCCAACAGGCTTACTACCACATCCCATAGGCTTCCCATGAGGTTTTCATTAAAAAGAAATAATCAAGGTTTAAAACTAGATCGGTGAGCTAACTTGAGTGCTTTGGGAATAATGCAAGAGGTGTTGGGTCGATTTCCAGTTTGGCTGCCTCTGTTGCATACCTCACAGGATGCCACCCCTGCCTTTGTTGCCCTGCCTTTGTTGCATACCTCACTGGATGCCACCCCTGCCTTTGTTGCATACCTCATTCGATGTCCCTGAACGATTCCACCAAAAATACACATATCTTGACAAATACACTACTTCACAAAAATCCACGCTTGGATATATACAAAATTTAGCTAAAAGGAACCGTAGAAGAAGTCGATAATGGCTGCCTAAAGATATGCAAACTCCTGAGAGGTTACACTACCAGCTAAGGGATTCGGTTCAAACAACAAAATTCAGCCTGGCTGGCAAAGGGAAAACTTTATAAGTAGCTCCAACCAAATTTTGCTGAAATCATTACTAAATAGCCAAATCCTAGGGCATTATTGGTTAGAATGAAAACTGAGCGAAACAGAAAGAAGAACCCCAAAAAAGAGGATCGTAGTAGACGAAAATTCAACCCCAGGCCAAAAAAAGAACACAGTTCCTGAAACCGCGACGTCGAGAAATGTGCCAAACCCCACAAACGGTCCCCTCAAAATCAAGAAAAAGATTAGAAGGCCCGGTGGAATCGAACAGGCAAGCAAAAGAAAAACTTAAAAGACACACACGAAATCCCAGTGGAATAGAACTGCGAAGCACAAGAAAAACTTGGAAGATAAAAGGAGAATTGAACTCACCCACGACTGGTTGGAGGTAAGGAAGCCGAAGACGAGGCACAAGAAGAAGGTGACGGTGGGGGGGCGCCAAGTGCGCCACCGCCCTTAGCAGTTACGTTGGCAGCTGGTCCTCCTGATTTCCTAGCGTTCTGTCCAGCGCCGGCGGCTTTTCCCTCCTTTCTGGCGTGTGAAGAATCTCCTCTTGCTTGGCGAAGGGACATAAATAATTCTTCTCTTCTCTCTCTGCAACTTTAATGGCGGATCCTGCAACCCGGCCACAAGCTCAAAACTCCATCGACATGCATGCACGCTCGTTATATTGCCTTGCTCATCATTGCGGAATAGGAAAGACCAGAAGAAGGAATGATATAAGAATCCAAATAAACAAACCACAAATAAATATATCGCTGTGTAAAAAGAAGCAGTCGTTTCTTTTCTTGCTGGCAGCTATATGGTTTGGGTTGGTAGGGTGTTAACCTCAGATTTGGGTTGGTTGGTTAGCAGCTTCGGCACGGATTCCCTAATCCCACATTTCAGTTATGTTCAAATCTCAGATTTTGGAGCTTTTGTAATGATAAAAATGCATATTGGCAATTCTTAATAAATTGGAAAATGTAAAATAGAATCCACGTGTCAGTGTATCACTGTTATAGGACGACCGTGTGACTGCAGTTTTTTTAAAGATGGAAGTGGGCCAGGGACAATCACTAAGGTTAAACCCTTAACCCGGGTGCCGTGCTAAATAAAGGGTACATCGGTACGCTAAAGTGAAGAAGAAATTTGTCAAGATAAGGATTTCTCAAAATTCCTTTTTTCGTGGGGGTTGGTCACGGAAGTAGTGAAAAGTATTTGTTTATTTAAAATTTTAATTAAGTTACTATTTGTTATTTTTTTACAGTGTTATTATTGTAATTTATTATATAATTTTTTATTATTTAAATTATATTTTTAAATGTATGAATGGATTAGTTTCTTCAAATATTTTTATTATTGTATTTAGATTAGGCAATCTTAACAAATTCCAATAACTTTTCAAACTTTTAATAAAAATATCAAACAAAAAATATAAATAAAAAGAATTTAAATCATAATATATTTAAACTAATATAAAAGAATAAGCTTAATAATCTAGACAAGATAAAATAATTTTATTAATGACCATAAAAGTAGGTCAATGGGATTGTGAGGTACCAAAAATCAAGAAGAGCTAATTCTAGAGATGGAGAGCCGATCCAAAAGAGAGATGTATAGAAGATTCAATACAAAAAAAAATGTATAAGGGGAGTGGATCTAGAATTTGTAGTACAAAAATGGTCAGTATATCATGGTGCATTGGAAGTACTGGAAGCATCTCTCCTAACATCTGAAGCCAAAGGAAAGAAGCTCAAAATAGTATTATGACTCAAGGAGGAACTGGAAAATGAGCTATAATGGGTAGTGTGTCGCTGCATGGAATGGTGGTGTCGAGTTGAAGAATATGTGTTTCCTTCTAGGAGGTCACATGTTCAAGTCTAGGAGTAGGGTATGTACACATCATTAAACTTTAGCAATAATCAAATCGTTATGAAAGGGTCCATTATTGCATAAATAAAGAAATATCATACACCAATTTGATGTTTAACTTCACTGTGATCCTAAAATTAGATTATTATTATTATTAATTTCATTGTATTAAACATTCTAAAAATAAATAAAAATTAAAAAGACAAAATGAATAAAATAACTTGTACCTTAAACAAAATAATTTATCCATTACATCTAAGGAAGCATGTGGGTTAGAAAAAGAAAAGCAACCTTTGAAAACATAAAGGGAATCTAATAAGTGGAAAGAAGTCAAAAAAGTAAAGAAAAAAGTTAAGCATCTTAATATTAATATTTCTAGAAATAAAATGTTTATCTTCCTTTGAATTGAAAATTAGTTTTTATTAATCATAAATTGTAATTAATTATTTTAAATAAAAATTAATTAAAATTTAGGTCTTTAAAATTAACAAGAGCCACGCTTAGCAATGTCCTCGACATGTGTTAATTTGTGGATTGCAACTGCTAGGAGCTTACGAGAAATAAAATCATTTCAAGCTTATTTCAATGTATGTTTTTTTTACTAAAGTTTAATAAAGTTTTTTCACTTGATACAATTTAATGGAGTGTTTTTTTTTTCACACAGGAAAAAATCAGCTTTTATATTAAACACAAAAGCTGACCACAAGCAGTGATCAATTACATCAAGACAGATTCAGAAACTTTTTTCCAAAATACATCTATAATAGAGTGTGTTGTTATAGATACAATTTTTCTCATGTTTTATAGATCATAAAAGGTTTGATTTTCATCTCAATGATATGACTTTATATCATAAAGATATAAAGTCATTTCATTGGGATATAAAGTCATAAAGTGTTATCCCACTTAATGTATGTTTTGAGTCTTTCTGTTTAGTCTAATCTGTTTAGTCTAGTCTAATATCTAGATTTGAGAAGTATGCTTCTCCATGATTTTGATATGCTTATCCATGATTTTGATGTATATTTTAGACATAACTTTTATCTTAATAAAAAGTTGTTATCTTTTGGTGTGAAAAATATATAGAGAGAGTTCAAACTTTTTCTTTGGTAAAGAAAATTATAGAATCGTGTTGTAAAGAGCAATGATAAACACTAGCTTTATTTAGAAAGCTTTTTTTTTAAGTAGTATATAATTAGACAATAATAAGATTATTGCTGTAATAAAAATGTATGTATATTAAAATATTAATATTAAATAATTATTTGTATGTTAGCTTTCTAGATTATAAAAGGTTTCAGTTTCATCATAATGACATGATTTTGTAATTTTAATAACATTTTTTTTAACTATAAGAAAAAATAATCAATCAAAAACTAATTTCAAAATTTCTATGAAATTCAAAAATATATTAGTGCTTCAAAAAATCTCATGACAAAAACCAAACATATAAGTCAAGGAAATTATAGGGTCACTCTATAAATAGTAATGATAAGTTGGAACAATTGATTTAGTTAGAATGTTTTTTATTTGGTAAAGTAATGTTTGATTAGAGAATAATAACAAACTTATTGTATTTATATTAAAATATTAATATTAAATGATTATTTTCAATGTTGAAAACATGTTGGAGATAGATCGAATATTCACTAGATTCATTGTAAAAGATAAAGTGGCATTGGTCTATCAAAAATCCATATAGCATCTCAACAAATCGATTTTCATACTGTTACTAAAGGTATGCTAGTCGCCGATTATATAAAATAAACTTCCGAACTAACAAGGATGAAATAGAGCTTCTGAAACAATCTCTTTAGCATGTAATAAATTGCAATGTTCCTAAACATCTTGTTTTTAACTAAAATGAGCATACTATTTTTTACTAAGATGAGCAATAAAAAGGCACCATACAATAAAATCCTTTCCATATGACATCACGAGACAAACTGATATAGAAATTATCCATTTATTTTGTGTGTTTTATTTTCTTTACTTTAATTACTTAGTTTAAAATTTATTTCATGCATGTATTTGACTTGTCTTAGTAAAAAAGAATAACTTTTCCTTGGCATTAGAATTATTTCCTTGATGTTACTAATGTCTTGAGCAAGTTGTGACAGATTTTGTTAGGTAACACTGCGAGGACTTGCTAGATGTTAAGTAGTTATCTTTGTAGTACTCGTGCTTAACCTGCTTGTTATTACATATCCATCTACTATATACTTACTACAGTCCATTATTACTTGAACTACTCCTTTATATATACTTAAGTCAGGCTTAGCCGTGAGCTTAAAACAATAAGCCATTAATTATTTATTTTATAGTTTCTTAATCCCGTATTTGTATTTAACTATGCTATCGTGATATGGGTAAGCTTACTCTTATGCATTGAATTATCCCAAGTGCCTTAGTTCAAGGCCATGTTAGTTATTAAGCTTGATATTTAATTCATATATAGGAACGGGTTGGTACATTGTTGAAATGCCATTAATATTTAATACCTTGTACTTAAATTTACTAAACCACTATTATTTTACTATAATCTGGATAATATGTCGTTTTATTTCTATCTGTTATTAATACCACTGCGTAATTCAATCTATATGACTCCTAGATTCTATAATACGTAATTATGGGGCTTGCACATTGCACCCTTAAGGTCATATTGGTATAGTGCTTAGCTACTTATTCAGAGGTTTTCATATTTAAACTGTAATTAGTACGTTCAAGTCGTACTAGCTTTATTTTCTCAGATTGCTCGTTACTATATTTATTTCCATATGACATCACGAGACAAACTAATATCGAAACTAGATGTTAAGTATGTTGTAAAAACCCATAGTTCCTAAACATAATATTTTTAACTAAGATGAGTAGCAATCATGCACCATACAATAGAATCCCTTCCATATGATCTTGTGAGACAAAGTGATATCGAAACTCTTCAAAAATAATAAAAATCCATCACAATACAGGCAAGAATGTTAGCGTGTAATTGCTCAAGTACACCTATAGACGACTATTTTGTTAGCTCCATACAATGTTTTTGCCATAGATGTAGAACAAGGAAACATGAAAGAAGGAAAACGAGTTCTTTCTGATAATCTAAGATGGTAATTTGATGCAATCAAAGTGCAAGTGTGATCAAGAAAGTATGTTTGCAAATGCATGTCAAGATTAAGTCATTAGCAATGAGCAAAAGCATTGTTCATTGTTGAAAGGAAAATCTTGTTCGGGTTACAGTAGATTCTCGCCTTCTTTCTTGATAGTTCTCGCCTTAATTTTGAGTATCCCAATTGTCAAGACCGGAGAGCAGAAGAGGAGAAGTCCCGATGTTGAGAGAGCTAAGAAAATTCCAACCTTGATGTGTGACCCACAAGCACTCCTATTGAGATTCCCTGGAACAAGACCTGAAAAGTTATTGTCTACAAACTTCACATAAAGTAATGAACACATTTTTTCAAATTCTCTAGAAATGTTCTCGTTCAAGTGATTTCCAGATACATCCAGACTCTCGAGAATGGGCATCCTAGTGATTTCCACTAGGATGGGACCGCTAAACTTGTTCTCACTAAGATCAATGTAATCGAAAGAAGTGCAGTTGCTAATCTCCCAAAGAATCATACCATAAAATATTTTTTCAGTGAAGACAATCGTTTTAATGTTCCTCGATAGGCCAATCTTTTGCGGAACATTACATGTTAATTGATTGTCACCTATTAGAAGCTGCTGCAACAAAGTTAATTTCCCTACGAATGAAGGAAGAGGACCACCAAGATGATTATTGGATATATCCATGAACACTAACCTCACAACATGGCTCAGTCGAGGGATAGGGCCAACGAGGTCATTGTCATTCAAATACATCGTATACAAATTTTGCAGACCACCAATCTCACAAGGAATGGCACCTTTAAGACCGCAACTACTCAAATCAAGATGTACAAGCTTACTCAAATTTCATATATCGGGAGGAATTCACCATCGAATGAATTTTCCCCCAAACAATTTTTTTCCATATTCCCCAGCTTTCCTTGCTCTCCAGGTATTCTTCCACTCAAACTATTTCTAAAGAATGAAATATATTCTATACTTTTTAGCTTCCCATACTCAGCAGGAATGGGACCCCAGAGGGAATTGTATCCGAGGTCAAGATGTGTGAGCTTCACGAGATAGCTCAAATCCAGTGGCAATTTCCTTGACAAATTGTTGTAATGGACACTAAGGACTTCTAGGTTCCTCAATTTTGATATGTTGGAGGGCAGGCTTCCAGTGAGGGAGTTACTGAACATTTTGCGGAAACGAAGGGCCATCATATTTTTGACTTGACGTGAGAATGGGCCTGAAATCCCAATGTATTCATAACTCAACAAGGAGGAAAATCTTGTTTGAGTTACAGTAGATTCGATTGTGGGTGAAGGCATGTGAATGACTAAACAATAAACAATGGAAAACATCATACCAATTGCACCACAAAACAGAGTGCAATCCCAAGGACCAGTGAACAAACAAAAGAGCAAATGAACAGTATTCATTAAGTTGCTATAAAGGTTGACAAAAAAAATTTGAGACAATGAAGAAGGGAACCCTTTTTTTGTTTTCTTCTATAACAGAAACAGGGAATGGGAGAAAGACAATTGGCATACCTTGCACAGCAACAACAGAATAAACTAAACAACTGAAACCTCGCTATACAGCGGTTGTCGGCGACAATTCAAAGACAAATGACAGCAGGAACCGACACGCTCTATCTCATAGGATCCCTTCTCAAACCCCACCAAGAGCATAAACTAGCACCAACAGGGTATAGACACCACTCAAATCTGATACACCGCACCATCGAGCAATTAGAACACAGTCACGGAAAACATGCAGCCAAAGCAAAGGTGGAAGCCAGGGTTCCAGCCAAACAACGACCATTGTGCCCACACAAAACAAACTGTCAATCTAGCACAAGGAAAATCAAAACACAACACCATGCAAAGCTTCAAAACTCCACCACCGGCAAACAAGAAGAACACTTGAAGAAAACATGGCCCGCTAGCAAAGCTCGAAGCGAAGGCAGAGACAAACATGAAATGCTCCTCCCCCATCACATGAAGCCACCACCGATGAACAAGAATACCAAAACAAAAAATGGCATGGTAACAAAGCTTCAAATGAAGAAAAGGAAAATATGAACACCTCCTCCTCCATAGCAGGCTCACCCGTAAAGACCCATGCATACACATTAACTCCTGCACCTGCATTAACACTCGTTGCACCTGCATAAACACCTGCCACCCGCCATGCATTAAAACCTCCATCATGCCAAGGTACACTCGCCTAAGACTTGCTGACGGCACCTCGTCGTCGGCTCTTGGGACACAGCCTCCCAAGATCCCGTCACCATGCACGAAGCCAATAAAAACATTAAAAAAACACAATTTAAAAAAAAAAACCTTCAAACCAACCCAAATATTTGACATGTAAAAAAAAATTGTGCACCGACCACAACTAATGCCCCTGACTCCATCACTACATGTCAGGACATAATAATATACTCCATTATAACGTTATATGCATGCTTTTAATAACTTGATAGGGTCATGATTATCATGTGATGGTCTGTAGGTTACTTAACTAGATTAACATTTCCCTTGGAGTATGAATAGGTTCATGAGATCAAATGTTGTTAAGATTTAATATGCTAAGACATAAAATAGCAGCATTACATTCCATTTCACAATAATAGCATATACAGGATCACTGAAGAAACAAAAAGCATAGCATAAACACAAGAGACACAGATTTATCCTGGGAAACCCTCATGGGGTAGAAAACCCAGTAAAGCTTCCTCAATATAGATGACCAGCAATATACAAAGATGCAAACCAAAGATATGATCTCCTCCTCCACCATAGCAGACCTCTCCTCCACAAGTGCGCCTCTCTCTCAAGTGAGTGTGTGTGTCAAATGAGGAACACACCTCCTCTATTTATACACTACTCTGACATATCTTTTACACAAGTACACGTAGGCTCGTATTTAACCAATGGATTAAATACCCCACTACAACTGACTGGGCCGACCCCTCTAGGGTGGTCTAATAACCCTTTGACCCACATAACACATACAGGGTCGACCCCCACTAAGGAAGTCTAATAACCTGAGTTACCACATTCCGACAGAGGAATAAACATCTCCGGATATACAATAAGATCTTCACGGAGGAATGAAACATCTCCGGAATAATAAAGTACAAATATAATATTCTTTGAAGTTACAATATCTCAACACTCCCCCTTAACGAGAAGGATATTATAACAGCATCTGCACGAGCAAGGAGTCATCAACATCATACATGATACATCTATAAATCATTGGAAGCTTTCTCAACATCATCAATAACTCAAGCAGTTACTGGAATATCTTCAATACTGGAGCATCAACATCTTCAGTACTGAGTCTTTATCTTCTGCAGCACTCGAACAGCTACAACACCATCAACATCTGGATCCTCACGATCATCAGCATCGTCATCATATGATTATCAGCATCAGAATCATCTCGATCTACAGCATCTGGATCATCTCAATCTACAACATCTGGATCATCTCGATCTACAGCATCTGGATCATCTTGATCTACATCATCTGGATCATCTGTATTAGTATCCACACCAATACATCTATCATCAAAACATGTATTCTCACTAATACATCTATCATCAAAAGCATGTATTATCACTAATACATAGCAGCATATCCTGCAACACACACGATCATATTACAGGATGATCAATCCCGCTCTCTTTAGGACATAGGTCCATGGATGATACAATCCAGTCATGTACCTTTTGAACCGAAGTCCAGGGACGATCCAGTCCTATCATGTACCTTTTGAATCGAAGTCCAGGGACGATCCAGTCCTAACATGTACCTTTTGAACCAAAATCCAGGGACGATCCAGTCCTAACATGTACCTTTTGAACCGAAGTCCAGGGACGATCTAGTCCTATCAATTCTCAGAGACCTCATGTCTATGGCTCAGTTCACAGGACCAAAGTCCAAGGATGATCCAATCCTTACCGTACATTTAGGACCGCGTCCAAGGATGACTTAATCATCCACCGTACATTTAGGACCACGTCCAAGGATGACTTAATCCTCCACCGTACATTTAGGACCACGTCCAAGGATGACTTAATCCTCCACCGTACATTAAGGACCACGTCCAAGGATGACTTAATCCTCCACCGTACATTTAGGACCACGTCCAAGGATGACTTAATCCTCCACCGTACATTTAGGACCACGTCCATGGATGACTTAATCCTCCACCGTACATTTAGGACCACGTCCAAGGATGACTTAATCCTCCACCGTACATTTAGGACCACGTCCAAGGATGACTTAATACTCCACCGTACATTTAGGACCACGTCCAAGGATGACTTAATCCTCCACCGTACATTTAGGACCTACGTCCAAGGATGACTTAATCCTCAACCGTCCACCAAGGACTTCATTCTCGAAGACATACGTCTACTGCTCTTCTTTAGGACTGAAGTCCAGGGATGATCCAATCCCCTCACATGTTCACCAAAAACTTCATTCTCGAAGACATACGTCTACGGCTCTTCTTTAGGACTGAAGTCCAGGGATGATCCAATCCCCTCACATGTTCACCAAGAACTTCATTCTTGAAGACATACGTCTACAGCTCTTCTTTAGGACTGAAGTCCAGGGATGATCCAATCCCCTCACACGTTCACCAAAAACTTCATTCTCGAAGACATACGTCTACGACTCTTCTTTAGGACTAAAGTCCAGGGATGATCCAATCCCCTCACACGTTCACCAAGAACTTCATTCTCGAAGACATACGTCTACGGCTCTTCTTCAGGACTAAAGTCCAGGGATGATCCAATCCCCTCACACGTTCACCAAGAACTTCATTCTCGAAGACATACGTCTACGGCTCTTCTTTAGGACTGAAGTCCAGGGATGATCCAATCCCCTCACATGTTCACCAAGAACTTCATTCTCGAAGACATACGTCTACGGCTCTTCTTTAGGACTGAAGTCCAGGGATGATCCAATCCCCTCACATGTTCACCAAGAACTTCATTCTCGAAGACATATGTCTACGGCTCTCTTGAGGATGATGCAATCCTATCATGTCTACCAAGGACTTTATTCTCGAAGACATACGTCTACGGCTCTCTTTAGAACATATGTTCAAGGATGATGCAATCCCCTTGTCACCTTTGGCCCTGTCTAAGGACCATCCACCAACCTCTCTGTCGGCATCACTAATATAGGTATCCTCATCATCGACCTCACTGTCGATGCAGGCAATCTCATCATGAGTTATCACATCACTCCCCCTTTCGAGGAGGGTCCTTCTGAACTATATTAAGTTTGTCTCGGAAAACTTTATTTGAGGTAGAGGTTTGGTTAGTACATCGGATCGGTAGAAGTTTGGTTAGTACATTGGTAACTTGTTACAAATTCAAACTTTTGGTTCCTTTCTGCACTATATCTTGGAACACTAGATTCTCTGCCATCTTGATACAACTCTGTTTGTCACATAGGATCATAGTTGGGTCTATCTCTAAGTCAAACAATCCTGAAGCCATACTGTTTCATAACTTAGCAGAGCAAGAAGCCATATATTCTGCTTGTGCTAAGAGCCACACTATATTGCTTCCTTCTAAATCATGAGATCATGGCTGATCCCAGATAGTAACATCCTCTCGATGTGCTCTTCCTGTCTGATACAATTTCTGCCCAATCAACATCTGTGTAGCCATCTGAAGTCATGATCTCTAAGATAACATAGATCAAAATCTATCGTATCCTTTAGGTATTTCATCACACGCTTTGCAACTAACAGGTGAACACATATGGTTTTCCACTAGATACTGACAGAAGGTGTTCACAGCAAAGCATATATCTGACCTAGTATTTGTTAGACACATCAATGACTCAATATTTTGTCTGTACAGAGTTCTATCCACTAACTCTGATGAGTCATCTGATAACAACTTCAAGAGTGGCCATTCCAACACATCAAGTCCTTTTAATATTTCTCAGCATACTTTCCCTGGTTGAGAAAGATTCCTTCTGAGCCTTGTCATACTTCCAGACCTAGGAAGTAATGCATCAATCTGAGATTTTTCATTTTCATTTCTTCAGCCATCTTCTTCTTTCTTTTCATGATCTGTTTCTCATTCCTTATCAGAAAGAGATCATCGTCATACAATAATGGTATGATAGGTTCATCATCCACAACCTTAAGGTAAAGGTTAGGAACAACTTTACTTTTGGTAAAGCCCAAGCTTATCAAGAAATTGTCAATTCTCCCTTTGTGACTGAACATCATTCACACTCTGCATTGAATGGTCTTCTGCATATCTATCTGTGCCATCTCTTGTTAGATGGGTCTACTGATATGAGCCTCAATATCATTTGAACTCTGTGGTGAGTTCCTTCTTGCATCCATGCCGTCTGTGTATAGAAACAATATTCAACCTTGTAGCAAAGGTTGAGATCCTCATCACCCATGGTGATCATTAAGCTCATCAATTGATTATCGATCCTGGGTACCCATACAGAACCTGATTCACACTTCTTCTTTAATTACACCATTAAGAGAATGGTCTTATCTAGCCACTTGGAGCAAACATCTTATCATGATTCTCTTCCTCTTTCTAAGAGAATTTTCTAGCCTCGAGCCTTCTATAGTGTGTTTGATTTGTAAATCCTTTTGTTGAACATCCATCGCTTGTTCAGTGTTCATCATTCATCATGATCTTTTCTACAAATCAAAATTAAGTACATGATTAGTAATACTTCATAATCATCAAATCATATTGACATGATAACCTATTATGCATACAGATATCATTTACATAGTTATGTAACTATTTTGACCAATACTTTGGCACAACACTTTCCCATATCCTGTATGCATACAGTGGCTATATAGATGCCTTCCGTCTCTACCAGAACATACTATTGAGAGTGTGCACAGCTCTCAGCATGTCAGCAAAGAGGTTTCATTCTAGACAAGCAACAATGGAATGTTTGTCCAACTTACCAATCATATGCATATTAGTAGTATATTGTTCAATGCTCTATGAATGTTTACACTCGGCATGATATATTCTAGGAATACAAATATGCATACAAGTAATATCATTTACTATAACAACTCAAATACTTATCTTTTATGTTTGTGTGGTTGCCTCCCGCTTGATCTTCTATATGTCTTTTAAACTTCTATTCATTCTGTACCACTGTGCATGCTCAAGTGTGCACTAGTGTCATCCACATGATCTCATACACAAACATACATTCATTAGTATATTCTCAAAACATTCTAATTCTAAATAATCTTGAATATGTATAGTCATGATTATAGATAATATTCAAGGTTTCAGGGAAGTCTTCTTTTACTCATGCATATTCTTGTTTGATCTAGTTAGTTAAATAATCAACCAAGATAAGAGACATAATATGCATAAACCCTTGATTACTAACTTTATGAATAAGCATAACCAATCATACCAAGTACACTTATATAAGGGATCCTAACATGACATAGGAAAACATACCTGGATTAGTATACCTGCTTAGTTATGTACAACATACCTAAACAATCTCTTCAATGATTTAGAGATCCTGAGCTAGAACCTGCATGTCTCATAGGTTAAGCATAATATAACAAAGTCATACATACCTCGTAAGTAGAACAAAGATTATGGATGAGTCTTTGTCTTCATGATGTCATGGTCATGGAGCTTGATTTGTCTTTTGTGATGTACCTGTATCTTGTTAGCAGACAACATCAACCTCACACAACACCATAATGCATTAGTACAATCATATAGCCCTAATCAATGAATGTCTTCGATCATTCACATGCACTCGTACTGTTACTAGGGTGATAAGACAATTCTAACGTTAATCAAGATTGTACTAATAGATAACATGAAGACAAACACATTATGAACTTAATCAAGAATTAGATTTCAAGACATACCTGAACCTCCTTAAGTCATACCTGTTGAGACTTCTTGTAGTCTTCTTATGTAAGGCCTTAGCCTCAACTCCCCCCGAAACTTGATATGGAGCTTGATTAGGGTTTGCTAGAGAAACCCTAAAAATTCAATCTTTGACTTTCACACTTCCGAATAAATGGAAGGATATGTCTTGCTGAGCTGATCAAACTAGCATACTTCAATTTTGAAATCTCCAAAATTTGACCCCTCAAAATTGCCTTTGAAACTTCTGGATCTTCTGGACAGGATCCCGAACTAGGGTTTGATGAAGCCCACCCTTCTACTCAATCAAAAGGTTTGATCCAAGGCTCTAAACTCTTATTTTTCTGAGGAGCTTCCAGCTGTGGTTACAGACTTAAAAAATTCCAACTTTTGCTGAAGCCCTAATTTTCCATCTTTCCGATCAAAATCCCGAGCTAGGGTTTAATCAAGCCCGGTCTTCTACCCAACCAAAAAATTTGATCTTGGTCTCTAAATTTCGATTTTCCTGAGTAGCATTCAGTCGTGGATTCTGATTCCAAAAATTCTAACTTTCTCCGAAACCCTAAATTCCGGAAGCCATGAATAAAGGTGCTTCAAAAATAATTCTGTTTTGACAGAAATATGTACCTGATTGTTTCTGCTATAACTCTGAAATTTTTGCTCCACAAGGTCTGAAAACTTTTTCTGCAGTAGCCTGACCTGTCATCTTTCCATCCTGATAGGTCTGACCTCAATTGGATTTTCTGAGAGAGAGTTATGCCAAATGTCGCAACGTGACCTGTTTTGGGATAATACAGGAGAGCGAACTTGTACGGCGTGCCACGTGTCACTGTTTGAACTTCAGCCTCTGAAAAATTTTCCTGAGATAGCTTGCCTTGTTAACTTTCCATCCTGATAGGTATGACCTCAATTGGATTCTCTGAGAGAGAGTTATGCCAAGTGTCGCAACGTGACCTGTTTATGGGATAAAACAGGAGAGCGAACTTGTACGGCCTGCCACGTGTCACTAGTTCAGCTTCGGCCTCTGAAAAAGTTTCCTGAGATAGTACATTCTGTGTACTACCTGTCACTTTTTACGAAATTTCATTTGGAGCTTCCTAGCCCAAGTTATGACCTTTTTTCCTAGGTCACCTGATTTTGACTGAGATCTGGAAGAGGCAGAAACCCTAACTTGTACTGATCATAACTTACAAAGTACAACGAATATGAGGGTGCCCTTTGGACACAAGATACCTAGAGATGTTATATACGACCTGTAAAGGTTTCAAATCCTGAACCTTCACCAAAATGGATTTATAGCGAAAGTTCCATGATGACTAGTTTTTGCTATGTAAAACCCTAACCTTCAAATTGTCGTAAGTGAAGCAAGTGTCGTAAGTGCCATACCTTGCCTTCCTTCAGGTTAGCTCTAATACCATGTTAAGATTTAATATGCTAAGACAGAAAATAGCAGCATTACATTCCATTTCACAATAATAGCATATACAGGATCACTGAAGAAACAACAAGCATAGCATAAACACAAGAGACACAGATTTATTCTGGGAAACCCTCATGGGGTAGAAAACCCAGTAAAGCTTCCTCAATATAGATGACCAGCAATATACAAAGATGCAAACCAAAGTTATGATCTCCTCCTCCACCATAGCAGACCTCTCCTCCATAAGTGCACCTCTCTCTCAAGTGAGTGTGTGTGTCAAATGAGGAACACACCTCCTCTATTTATACACTACTCTGACATATCTTTTACACAAGTACACATAGGCTCGTATTTAACCAATGGGTTAAATACCCCACTACAACTGACTGGGCAGACCCCTCTAGGGTGGTCTAATAACCCTTTGACCCACATAACACATACAGGGCCGACCCCCACTAGGGAAGTCTAATAACCTGAGTTACCACATTCCGACGGAGGAATAAACATCTTCGGATATACAATAAGATCTTCACGGAGGAATGAAACATCTCCGGAATAATAAAGTACAAATATAATATTCTTTGAAGTTACAATATCTCAACAAATGTAAGTTTAAAATATTAATAAAATCTATGATACATAATTAGTCACGCTTTAAAGATAATTATAAACAAAACATTTAAATATTGAACTTATAACTCTCCTCAAATCACTTTATTGGACTAATGTGATATTACATGTCATGGTGTGATGTTTAATGTTGAGAAAAACTTCCTATCACTTAAAAAAATGTGTTTGTGTGATAATATAGTTAACAAGTCATAGTTGCAAATCAAATTAGTCCCTGCTTGAGGGATAGATACCTTGTAAGAACCTTTATAACCATAACCATGGTCACGGGTAGTTAACATGCGTTCGAGTAGAGCAGTGACATATCACTTGCAAATTTTCTAGTTGTCAATATTATGGCTTAATCATTGCCAAAGACGCGTTTGCGGTCCACAACCGTCACTCATGTTTTATTCCACGTTGATACGGAGATGCATTTGCAATTCACACACTTTGCAAAGAGGTGAACACAGAATTCATGTCTGCGTCCTAAAATACCTGTCTCTATAAATGTTAATACCTGCAACTCATTAATGGCCACCATTGAAACCTTTGGCTACATTAAAATCATTAGGTTCAATTCCATATGATCTGGTCATGAAGCAACATATCAATTATTAAATAGTGTGAGAAAGACACCAGTAGTTTTAACAGCTTCCAAGTTTCCAAGCTGGGGATATGATATGGTTATATGTCGCCAAGAATGGGTGTAGGATATCCGGATCGAGTGCTAATAGCTTCAGTTGATCAAGTAGCGTGCGGTGGAGGGAGTAGAGTAAGAAGCAGAGAAAATAGGATTGGAAGAACCAACATAATAAATAGAGGCAACAATACAACAGAAGAAGCAAAGGCATAGTAAAAGACAAAGGAGGCAACATCTAGCAGCTGAATCCATTTTATCACCGAGATAATGCCACCAGCTTCTTTAGCAGCAACGCGACCCAATAATCCATTCATTCACCAGCGTTAGAGGCCCTCACCAACAGCTCGTATAGCATCCCCGCACTAATAATGAAGTAAAAAAGCACAGATAATGAAACCAGAATGGCTTATATAACCCAGAGTCTGTAGCTCCAATTCCTATCACACATAAACTTATAACCGACTTGCCACTCCCTTTGGACAAAGAAAAAAGAGAGCAAAGAAGAAGGGGATTTACTCGCTAAGTGATTGTGGAATATGGAACTGTACACTTTATCCTGTATCAGAATGAGGTACTAATCATTTTAGAACTCATTCGCTCTGGGTATAATCCTTTTCTAGATATTTTTTTTGTCATGAAACGCGCAACCCCAACCCAAGTAGGAAGTTCTTGTTGTTTACTCTGCAATGGGTCAAACTTCAATTGGTGAAGATGCTTCCTTAGGGTGCTACAAGACCAGTCGTACCTTATTTATTTCCCACCACTAGAGCTATAGATGGGGACAATCATCTCTCTTGAGAACTCTTTCTCTGTTTCTTATTGGGACAAACTGTTCAAGTGGTCGTCTCTGTCTGGTTACCTGCACAGTGGGAAATAAGTATATATAAAGCTACTTGCATGCTTGCTTCATCCTTGAAAATCTGATTGAGAGCATATATGCCTCAGCTACTCAGGCAGGAATGGCGGTGTTGCTTAGGCAGGAATGGTGGTGTTGCTCAGGTAGGAATGGCGGTGTTGCTCAGGTAGAACAGGAATAATTGGTTCGAGCAGGACAAGAATAGCTAGTGATGAAGAGAATAACAAGACATGAATAGCTGGTGATAAAGAGAAGACGACATATGTTACCATGTATGCCTAGACTTAAATACTTGTCTTTTTGTTCTTTCATTTCTGATAAGTTCCTCATGATGGCCGTGGTATCTGCAGTTTCTCATGCAAGCGGTCGTCTGTCTCTGGCTACCTGAACAATGGGAAATGAGTATATATAAGGCTACCTGCGTGCTTGCTTCATCCTTGAAAAGTTGATTGAGAGCGCCTATGCCTCAACTGCTGAGGAATGGTGGTGTTGCTCAGGTAGGGAAAAATTAATAGTTGGTTGGCGTTGCAGCTCAAGCAGGAATGGCGGTGTTGCTCAAGCATGACAGGAATAGTTGATTCAAGGAGGACAGGAATAGCTGATTCTAGAGATGGTTAGTTACAGCTCTAGCAGATGACGGTGTGGCAACATGGCAAACATGCATGAATCCACAGGAATCTACATGCATCGAGTTAAAATGAAGTGAGATTGATAAGTATAGCCAGGAATTTACTATATGTTGTAGGAAATGATGGAGAGCATCACATCATGTGTACAGCATGATAGACATGTGTACAACATGCAAGCTAGTCATGAAGTTGAAACGAACGCAAGCTAGACAGAGAGTTGAAAAGGAGCCAAGGTTAAGGTAAGTTTTGGCATTGCATGTATAAAATATGGCCTTACCTCAGTTAGAGGCCAAATAAGGCCTCTAAACTGCCTATTGGTCAGAAGACAAAAACGCTCTTAAAACTCTGGTTAAATTTTTTTGGTAACAGTGCCAAACTAATGCAGGAGCTACAAATCAATTTATATAGTCCCTGCTGCCTGCGGGTGGGCAGGGACTAATAATAAGACATCAAAGTTGTTGATTGGTATACATATAATTTTTTAAATGTTGATTAGTGTCTATAAAATGTATATCTTTAACTAAATTTTAGATTAATAGTTATCTTTTTTTTTTTTTGGACAGAAACGGCTATTTATATTAAAGAGCTGTGGCAGAGCCACCAATAGTTTTACAAGCCAAAATTATAGAAGGTCTATCAGTCATGCTACCATTAATTACAAATGCCTGTAGCTGATCAGGAATTTTAAAACTGAAAACAGAAAGATAAACAGAGTAAAACAGAGTAAAAAGAACCTAAACAGGGATTAACGATAGCGTGCCCCTGCAGACGATTTTGCCATTGAAGGATTCTTACTCGAACCTGGATTTTCGGCTCCTCAAAGGTTCTCCACAGCTATTTCCAGATTTTACAGTCTCTGGTCCATGTTCTCGATGGCGGCCGTGACCTTCATCTCCAGGGTCTCCAGGGCTACTGCAAACTCTTCGCGGGTGCTACCGACTTCCTCATCCAATCTATCCAGTCGTCTTCCACCTTGCGCGTCCATGCGATTCATAAGTTCTCCCTGTCTTCTAACTCACCGGCGGAGCACCCGAATCTCCGCTTCCAATTCCAGCAATGGGTCAGGGGAGGAAGCCGCGGAGTCACCAGTATCGGCCATGATTTTGAGCGGATACCAGCTATTATCCGGGTAACACAGAGGGAGCTTAACGACGTGCTGCAACCGCTTTCGCCTTCCTGTAGGAACCTCCTTAATAGCAGGGATGGTATTTCTTTTAGAGCCACTGCAAAGGGGAATACCGTTTATGTTGCTGATGTCCATTCCGTGAAATGAATTTGGCATAATAGCCCATAAATCACCGCATGCCGCAGAATCCTTCATCCTCTTTCGGGTGGCTCCTTTACCCGGAATCGTACCGCTCCTTAAATAACGATTCGTAATGCTGAGATCGGCAAATTCCTAAGGATCATGCACCAGCATGTTATCATAATTAGACTTGGCTTTGAAGACCCCTGTGACGTTGGCGTGCAGACTGAGCTGGGCTGATGAAAGCAAACCCCCGCGCTTGGAGACGTCAAGGTGATAGATTAGAGGCGAGAAGATCTTTCTCCGTAGAACATCCTGATCCCTGGTACGAATACTGGTACGATTCTTCATCATCCTTAACGGAGAAGTCGTCACCCTTGCAGAAGAGAGGCGTGCGGAGGAAAGGAGGAGATGATGAACGCTAGTGGGAAGGGAGATGTCCTCGAGGAAGAACAATTCGCATCCCCAAGTGAAGTCCATCCGGCAAAGGTGGCGCGAGACACGTGCCTTTATGTTCATATGCCAAATTCTAATGATATGCATGTTCGGGGATGAGCTCAAGGAACTACGGGATAGAGACCCAATTAATTTCATCATTGATTTTAAGAAGCCCTTTTCCTAGGTTGATTGCTTCATTTGCTGCTTTGTCAGCCTGTTCATTGTTCTTCCGAAGGACGTGGAAGAATTCGATATCCTGGAAGAGAGGGATGAGCAGTGCAATTCTTCGGAGAACCTGACGAAGTCGCATGGATGCTGGTAAGTTCATAGTGTTGATGCATTGGATAATCATCCTGGAATCCCCTACTACAGTTGCATGCTGTGCGCCATGGAGAAGTGCTTGGTTTAAGCCTTGCCAAAGGGCCAGGGCTTCCGCCATGTTGTTGGATTCTACTCCTAAATTCCAGGAATAAGTGAATATCAGTTGTCCATCGGGGCTAAAGAAAACCCCTCCCCCTCCTGCCTCCCCTGGATTTCCTTTTGAAGCTCCATCGAAGCACAAAAGGTTGTTTCCACGATTTTTACACCACTGGTCATACTCCTCCCCCGTAAGTCTGATTTCCCACTTATGCAGCACTGGGTCTCTGACCGAAAGGTTAGCTACAGTACCAGGAATACACTGAATCCAGTTGGCTTCTTCAGTCGACAAAGGCGAATTTAGGCAACGGGAGGTTCGTGAACTTATGAAGTCCCCTAACAGGGCTTTAATTTTGACCACCACCTGTAGAGGAGAAGATCTGGTTCCACGGAATATTCGACTGTTTCGTTCAAGCCAAAGCTTCCAGCAGATGAACTTGGGGAGGGCTAACCAGGCAATAGCAAGAGGGTCCTTAGGATGGGTCCTGACAGGGGAAGACGACGACCATCGGCAGAGAAGGGAGGGGACATCTTCATAGTTCAGGGGGATATGCCATGGGAGAGTCATCAGATTCCAGACAAGAGTAGAGTATGGACAAGAGATAAACAAATGAGGGGACGTCTCTTCAGCAGCGAGGCATAGGGGGCAACGAGATGGGCCTTCCCATCCTTTCCTTCGCAGGACTTCAGTGGTTAGGGCACTATTATGAGCTAGAGTCTAGATAAAATGGTCGATTTTGGGTAGCGATTTGTTGGACCAGATGTACTTCCAGACTGCAGGGTTTCGAGGGACATTGGGGATGGCTTTAACGCTTCTGTAACCTTGGGCGACAGAGTAATGGCCGGAGTTGGAGCCCCACCCTCTTACATCCTTATATCTTTTGGCAATCGGGGCTTTCCCTTCCAGGCAACGAAGAAGGAGTCCTTTTTCATCAGCAAGGGTTGGAGGACAATCAGGAATGACCCAACCTATCCATCTTTGTTGACCATCCGGATGCCATTTTGATATGTCCCAAAGTTTGGAGATTCCATGGCTTGAGAGAAACCTCCGAATTCCATCCATCCCTTCCTTGTTTCCAATTGGAGGGTTGCCATAGATGGAGTCTTCCCAGATTCTAATTTTCTTTCCGTTTCCAGGGATCCACGTGAGACCCTTAGCAAGGAGGGGGTAGGCTTTAGAACAAAGGGCAAAGAGGGGAGAGCCTTTTATCACCTTCGGACCTTGATCCAAGCATCTGAGTCTAGTCCCTGAAAAGTACTTTTTTCCATAGCACCTGTTTACTCCATGAAGAGTTCCCTGATACTAAGTTCCACAGTAGCTTAGCCCCCAGGGCAAGATTTTGGGCCCTAAGATCACGCATGTGCAATCCACCTTCAAGATAAGGGGCTGTGACTTTTTCCCATTTGACCAGGGGAAGTTTGTTTTCATTCTGTTTCCCCCCTTTCCACAGAAATCTCCGTAGAAGAACCTCAATCTTTTTGAGGACAGATATGGGAGCCAAAAGCAAGGAGCATTGAAAGACCGGCATGCTAGCAAGAACGGATTTGATGAGCACTGATTTCCCTGCAAGATTTAGCCATGAGGCTCCCCAGGCTTTGATTTTCAGGTTCAACTTTTCGATCAACGGTTCCCAGCTGGAGACTTTTGGCTTATCCTTGAATATTGGAACTCCAAGGTACTTAAAGTCAGTCCAGTGGTATTTCCCTTCTATCATGAGAATTCTGGATATAACTTGCAACTCAATTGGGGAGCAGTTCCAGCTGTAAATTTGGCTCTTGGTATAATTTATTTTGCTTCCAGAGATATCTTGATAGATGTCAAGTACCTCTTTAAACTTTCTAGCAATGGTTGGACTTGCTCCACTCATAAGGAGAGTGTCATTAGCAAATTGGGCGTGATTAACTTCTTTAACCCCACGCACAATTTTTAACCCCAGAAGGTCTTCATGAGTTCTATAATGGTCCAGAATATAGCTGAGAGAGGCCGCTTGGATGGCGTAGAGAAGAGGGGACAGCGGGCATCCTTGCCTAAGACCCCTTGAAGCTTGGAAGAAGTCAACAGCTCTCCCATTCACCAGGGGGGCGATCCATGGATTGCTGATACAGGCTTTAATCCAAGAGATCAGCTTTGGAGCAAACCCAAATATGGTCATTACCTGAAACAGAAAGCTATGACGGACTCTGTCAAAGGCATTGGCAAGATCCAGTTTAACAACCATTCCTTTTTCTTTTCTAGTCACACTAGAGTGAATGGCCTCTTGGACTAAGATGATATTGTCAGAGATTTGCCTGCCTTTGATAAAGCCTCCTTGATTCTCAGGTATAATGAGAGGAAGGACAGTTTTCAGTCTATTGGCAATGACTTTGGTGGTTACCTTATATCCAATATTGCAGAGGGAGATAGGACGGAAGCGAGAAAAGGATGAGGCTCCTTTTTCTTTGGGAATGAGGGCAAGGAAGGAAGAGTTGGTTCCTCCGCCAAGTTTGAGACAGGACAGGGATTTCTTTACCATCCGGAACAGATCAGAGTGGACGAGGGACCAACAAGATGTGAGAAATCTTGCTGTGAAGCCATCCGGTCCAGGGGCTTTGTCGGGGCTCATTCCATCAACAGCTGATTTGACTTCTTCAAGGGATATTGGGCGAAGGAGCTGAAGATTCATTTGATCAGAAACCAGAAGCGGTATATTATTAAGAGACTCAGATTGATTGAAGTCCCTTCCTAGTGAAGTTTCGGTATACATCTCTTGAAAATGTTCATGAGCTGCTTTTTTAATTTCGTCAAACTCAGATAGCTGCTTCCCCCAATGCTCAATCTTGGTGACAGTCTTGAAATGTTTCCTGATCTCTGCTTGCTTATGGAAAAACTTGGTATTTTTGTCCCCTTCCTGCAGCCACGTGTTTCTTGATTTTATTTTCCAGTAGTTTTCTTCAAGCCTACATGCTTCATGCAGCTTGTTGTGAAGATAGGTTTCTTTATCCAGGGAGGTTTGAGATAGATTCCCTTCATTACCTATGAGATGATCCTCCAGGGATTTTTCTGCTTCGGTCCTTTGTTGTTTAGGAGTCTTCAGGCGTTTTGCCCAGTCTTTAAGTGCCTTTTTCACCAGCCGCAACTTTGCTTCCCAGACGAAAGAGGGAGACCCTTTGACATTAGTTTCCCAGGAACTTGCCACAATCTCCGCAAAGCCTTCCAAATGAATCCAGGCTGGATTGAACCTGAAGGGAATAGGTCCAAGGTTCTGATCTTTGCTAAAGGAGAGAGAGATAGGCTTGTGGTCCGAGGCACAAAAGGGAAGAATGGAGGAAGACAGGTCGTACCCATGAATATGGATGGAATGCTGGACCAGGAACCTGTCAAGTCTGGCGGCTATGTGGCCCGGTCCTATCCTTTTGTTCGTCTAGGTATATTTCCCTTTGGCTGGTTTGATGTCTTCCAGATCCCATTCCGAGATAATGTCCTCCACCCATTCCCTGGCAGGGTCTCTGACAATATTGCCTCCTTTTTTTTCCACTGAGGAGAGAGTAAGATTGAGATCCCCCGCGATAACAAAATTTTCTAAATGGGAGGTTGTCATATGTTCATTCAAACTAGTCCAGCATGAATGCTTCTCAGAGACATTTATAGGAGCATAGACGTTAAAGAGGCTTAGTCAGAGATTAGCTTCTTTAAACAAAAATTCAGTAAAAACCCAGTGGGGTGATTTAGCATGACTTACAATTTCAATCTTAGAAGGGTCCCAGAGTGTTGCTATGCCACCAGACGCCCCTCTTGAACTGACCGCAATGGATTCTGCTTGATTCCAAAAAGAAGGAGCAGCCAGAAGGCAGGCCTGCTCTTCCATTTTAGTCTCCTGGATCAGGAGGATATAGGGATTCGAGATTTTGATTAAGTCTTTCATTGATAACGATTTTGACTTACTTCCTAACCCCCTACAATTCCAGGAGACAATCTGCATTACTTACCTTTGGTTGTGGTGGTTGCCCCTTTTGAGGCATTTCCTTGCTGTCTGGTATTCCTGGGATTGAGATGCTTCTCCAGAGTGGTATGGACTCCTGCTAACCTATCATTATATGTGGCGACTTCCCTTTTCTCCCTTTCAGTTTTCCTTCCTCGACGATCCTTTTTAGCAGGCTTTGGTGACTCAGGGTCATCTTCGTCTGTATCCTCTTCTTCTGTGCCTTCATCAGTTACAGGGTTTTGCTGCATGCCTTCCTTTGCTGGGTTTGTTGCTTCTATTTCCACATCCAGGTGTTCTACGGATCTAGCTTCCTTTCTTTTGGCCAAGGAGGGGGACGCCGTGGGCGAGAGTTCCCCAAGCTCAGTTGGTTTTGTCAGTGGCGTTTGGTCTTCGAGAATGGCGAAGCTATTTCCAGATCTGGGGTTTGGATTGCTTTCTTGGGTTTTTGAAGACTCCGGGCCTGCGGTCGTAGGGTCCTTCGTGGCGACAGTCAGGGGGTTCCCCTTGGGACCTTTTCTTCTTGGGTTAGCTTTATGCTTCTTGGCTTGCTGCCAATCTTCTTCCTGGTTCTTCTCTGTTTCGGATTTTTAGAATTTTGGACAGTTTCTCTGGAAATGGCCATATTCATGGCAATGCCTGCACTTGAATGGTAACTGTTCATAGTCCAGTTGCTGGAAGTGCTTCCATCCTTTGATTGAAAGTTTAACAGCTTCAGGAAGCCCCGCTTCTAGGTCGACTTCCACACAGATACGAGCAAAGGAATATTGACCTTTAGGGTCAGCTTTATCAATATATTTCCCCAGGCCGTTTCCAATGGTTCTTAGAGATTCTTCACTCCAGCAATGCATGGGGAGGTTTGGCAGTCGAACCCAGACTGGAACTGATTTGGGCACATCCATATCAGGGTCAAAATCTGGAGTCCATCTATTCAGGTACAGGCCCTGTGGCCCCATAAAATATGGCCCGCTTCTGAAGATCAGGTCCCTATCCTCTTTCGAAGCGAAATCAAATAGGAAATACCCTCTACCTATCGCATAGCTTGTGACTCCTTGGGATATCAGGGGGCGCCAGTTGTTTTGGATCCAAGTTTCCGTGGAGCGAGGAGATGGCCACAATCCCGTAAACTGCCCTATGAGGGCCCTATCAGCAAGAGAGATAGCCAGATGAATGGCCTTCTCCGGTGGCAGTTCTATTTCAGGTATGGCCTCCATCTTCTTGACAAACTTCGGAGGTGGGGCGGTCTCAGTCTTTTTCCCATACTCATTAATCAACCGGGCGAAAGCGTCTTCCTCAGCGGACGACGGAGGAGGAGGGGGTGCCCTCCTTCAGAGGCACCCATCCTCAGCAGAAACGCGCAGCAGCGCGCGTGCATGCGAACCCTAGCTTACGAAAATCGCATCGAGAGCTTCTCTGTTAATGGGTCTATTATTTAGATTAATAGTTATCTTAGTATATAAATTTAGTTGTTTTAATATAAAAATGGCAAGCTCATTTATAGAGTTCTTATAAGCCTAGAGGCAGGGACTAATAATGATCTATTAACAATAGGACATCATTTCTTTTTTTCCTTGCTTTTTATATTGAGGTTTGGCTATTAGAAATAGATTTTTAGGGTTTTGCAGGCTTAAAGGACTTTTTTTTATAGTAGAGCTGAAACTTTTGAGCAATTGTTCTAGTTTTGTGCCCATGCTAAATTTGTTTAGGATTAAGTCTTTACTGCATATAGCTAGTTCCTTGCCACTTCCATTATCTGAGAAGAGGTTTTCTTAGGTGATAAAATGTCCCAGATTGAAAAGTTTCTAGCATCGTGGAAATTGATTAAACGTTCTCACATGGAAAAAATAAATGATATTA
Organism: Larix kaempferi; assembly: GCA_027924585.1. NCBI lineage: Eukaryota > Viridiplantae > Streptophyta > Pinopsida > Pinales > Pinaceae > Larix > Larix kaempferi. Next base: position 11,007,036 of record BSBM01000322.1, on the reverse strand, counting down.
CATTTAATCATTCTCAACCAACTAGATGCTTCTCATGGTGTGGTGATTCACTAATTTATGTGAATTTGTAAATGCATATTGTTGTGTAGGTTTAAAATATTGATCCATATAGGAGCGGTAGGTGACGGTCAAGGGGGGTGCTCATTAACCTTGAAGGAAATCAAGTAGCAAATTATGCTTGGAGTCTAGGCAAAACAACTAACAACCAATCATAACCATTAGCCTTAATTCGGATATTAAGGATCGCTAAGTAATTGAAAATGAAAATGCTTTTAGTCTTTGGAGACTCTACCATTATCATCAAATATATGGTATCTCAATCCCTCCCTCAATGCCTTTCTCTCAACATAATCATCTCTCGGATCTTTATGGACCTCCAAGCCTTTGATAGGATTGAATTCCACCAAATTCTCATAGGTTTAAACACTCAAGAAGACAAGATGGAAAATACCACATGTAATATTCCCTATGAGAAATGGAAAACAAAGGGGGTAGGGTGTTCATCTTCCTACCCTAAGATATCTACTCACAGTAATTACAATGAGTCACATTAATATCCTTGACAAGTGGTTGGGAAAAGCCATGCATCTCTCAACTCGAGTTATCAATCCATTTCATCCTTCACTCATCTTACACACTTCAATAATTATGTGGTGTAAGATGATGGAATACCATAGCGCATGTGGTATCCAACCCCCCTGGATCCACTCTTACCCTAGTATGCTTCTTTTGGAAAAGTTTGGGGCCCAAGCTTGGCCCTCTAGTGGTATCCTTGGAAAAAAAAGTGGCCATAAAAGGACATGAGACTAGACCTGACTGTCTTTTCTCTTTATTCATGTAATAATTGTTACATAAGCATGGAGGGGCCTCAAGTAATTCCTTGGCTTGTGAATTGTTCCAGTAAGTGGAATGAATCTGGAATCTCTCTACTTAAATGGTACTTTGTTTTGGCATTGCATCTTGGTATCAAGTTATTTGAGGCTACTCAAACATATGTGTTTGGTTTACTTTTCAATGAGCTTTTGTACTTCCTCTATCCAAGCTCACTTTGTTGAAGTAGCAATATTCCTGTTGGGGGGATTCAAGTAGCTTTGCTGTCCAAAGTCCTTATAAGGGGTCTCAAACTGGGTCACTCTAATCATTGTGTTTGTTCAGAGCTCCAAAGAGCTATCAAATGATGAGATAAAAGTAGTGATAAATGCCAGGACGCTATGGTAGAAGTGTTGAGGAAATGGGGAGACATGGCGAAAGTATTGGGAGATGAAAAATAAGAGGGAAATAAAGGTAATTAGGAGCCAACATATTCCAAATAAAGCACAGATAAATAGGCAGAAGAGCAAAATACTACTGCTGGAATTAGATTATGAGAGTCGAAAGGGAAAGTTGGAGGAAGAGGTAACAAAAGTAAAAGAGCTACAAGAATGGGTCCTTCGGCTTGAGTCAAAATAGAGGTCTAGCTTTGAATATCTCAAGAACGAGGTTTCTCATGAAGCATCAGTCGGCTCCATAGGTGTGGTTGCAATGGAAGAGGATATATTAGAACAAAACCAAGAGGCCAAGAAGTAGCAAGACCATTCCAATTTGGCCTTACAACAGCAATGTGTTTGACTGTTGAACGCACTGGGGTAGGATTAAATAAATTTGTTTATCGAATTCAAAAACCATTTTTACCATCCCTATAGTGCTTTTGAACCCCCTAAGCACCAATTTCGTACCTTCCCTACTCAAACGCCCTGCCATCTATTCTCCACATGGATACATTGTTGGTTTCAATTGCTTATTGAGTGGATTTTGAATTTCGCAAAACCATGGGCAAAATTTGGAACTTGGTGTACATCACTACCATGCCTCCTCGACACACGAGGGACTAGGAAAAGTCTTTGTGGTCTCCTAATTTAAATTTTTAGAGGATTAAAATTTGAAATTGATCTTTATTTGCCCTTAATTTTTTTTTAAATGAAAAAACTTGCGCGGTGCGTTCGAGCCGTTCGGCTCACACCGCATGTCAGCGCACCCTGTAAATTTACAGGGCGCACTGTAGACGATGCATTTCTATCTGTACCACACTGCATACATGGTGCGCTTAGTTCTGCATAATGCACTGCTAAACCAAATTTAAAAACACAATCATAATTGATGTGCATCCTAAAACGGTGTGCTAACTTATAACAGGCGCACCGTTAATCCATTTTTTTTTTACAAAACTCGCAAAGGACTGCACTTACTACGGGCACTCTATTAATACCTCCACACCGCTTACAGTGTGATGCCATGTCCTAAACACACTAGCCCATCCTAATGATGAATGCACCACCAAACTAAACATTTTTAAAAAACATGTTAATCGATGCTCATTGTACAGAGGAACGCACCGATTAGATGGTAAGCTGACATGTAACATGCACATTGTAATCCCAAAAATTATAAAACTCACAAAGAGTTTCTCCTATCACAGTGCGCTCTATTAATACTTGTGCACTGTACCTGATGCGATGAGATATTTAGAATGCATCGGTACTTCCCAATAAGGCTTACCCAATTATATCATGACATTATCTGGTGCGCATTGTAAACAAGAATGCACCGAGTTGGCGGTGCGTTGATGTGTAACAGCACATCATTATCCCCAAAAATTATAAAACCCACAAAGAGCTGCTCCTATTATGGTGCGCTCATTTAATCCTTGCACACCATTGCCGGTGTGATAACGTGTTTAGAAGGCAATGCGGTATATATATATATGTATATACCGATGATGTGTTTCTAATTGTATATAGGTACTGCATTTTTCATGTTGATGTCAATGTTTATATATATGCTGATGGTGATGTGTATGTTAGGTCAGGTTAGATATGTTTGCTAGGTGTGCTTGATAGATTGGTATGTTAGATGGTGTTAGTTAGATGTGTGCTTGATGGTTATGTTAGATAATGCAGCTTGTGTTTTGTTAGATGTTATTATTAGATTTACGTGTCAGGTGATGTTTAAATATGTTAAATGCATATGTTAGATGATGGTAGATAATGTTTACATGTTTATGTTAGGTGATGTTTGATGTGTATGTTAGATTATGTTAGCTATTTTTTTTTATGTATTTGTAAGATGGTGCTTATGTTTGATAGGTGATGATAGATGTGTATGACTTTAGATGGTGTTTGTCATACGTGTGTGATGGTTATGTTAGATGATGTTTATGTTTAGTAGGTGGTCATGATGATGATGATGATGGTACATTACATGATGCTAGATGATAGTGGTGGTGGCCATTGATTTCATGATGATCACATTGTAATATTTTTTATTATTATGTATATATATGGACTTATATTTTTATGAACTCAATGGGCTGCCAAATTATTTTATGCTATTTATCTTCATGTGTATGATGTATTTTTTTTATGTCGATGAGTGTGATTCATGTGTGTGATGCAATTTTATTTATTTATGCTGAAGTATGTTATATTAGCTATAATTATTATTACAACTTGTGCATAATTGCAGTTATAATTGCAAGCTACAATCTTAGCTATGATTACAATTTACATTCATTATTATGTCCCCGACATCAAGTTTTTCGTCCGGGGCTATTAAGCAGGGTTACTGTTCGTCAATGGAGTTTCTGGTACAAGTTCAAACCTTTGTTCTGGAAAAATCAGGCATTTTCGAAATTGTTTAGGTGCTATTTTTCGGTGGTCTGATTGGCGCCGTGCATGGTGACGCCTGCCTTGGCTCCTGCGCCCTAGGAGTCGGCGGCGTGATGGCGTCATGGTGTGTTAAATGTTGGCGTGGTGGGTTGTCCTCGGTTTGCAGTGTTCAGTTTTTCGAGGCCTAGGGTTTTCGCCTGTTCGAGGCATGGGGTTTTCGCCTGGTTTTTCTTGTGCCGGACAAGGGTTTACGGCTGGTTTTTTTTCCTGTGCTCGACGAGGGTTTTCGCGGTCGTGCTGGTTTTCCTGTGTCGGACGAGGGTTTTGCATGGTAGGTTTGCTGCTGTCGCTGTTGTCCGAACAGTCGTGGGCTGGGCCTCTTTTCAGTCCGTCGTTCCTGTTTGCTTGTTTCAGAGGGTTTCTTCTCAGTCGGTGGTTCCTGTTTGCGTCTTTCAGAGGGTTTGTGTTGAATGCATCTGTCGTTTCGAATTGACTGGCGACGTCTGTACAAGAATGGGTTTTTGTAGAGTTTCATTCGGTGGGTTTCATGAGGGCTTCGCCAAAGTCTACACAGGGGCCGTTGTCATTTATTTCGGTATGGCCATGGCCATGGTGGCTGGTTCGTGGTTTTATAGCTTACCAACGTTCGTCTCTTCGCCTTTGATTGCCATTTCAACCTGTTTGGGTCTGCACTCTGTTTCGGTGGTTTCTGTTGCACATTTCGGGAGCTCTGATTCTTGTTGTGGTTGTTATTCACCGGGTTCATCTGCAGTTTCTCGTTTCCAGTTTGCCATCTCTCGCGTCTTTGGTCGAAGTTCAACAACGGGTTCCTTGCACAGGTACGTCTTTGCTGTTCGTTGCACATGTATGTCTTTGGTGTATTTATGGGCTAGCGCCTACTGGTGGTAGAGTGAGGTGTTTTGGTATCCGTCTTTAAGCTATATGCCTTAATACCTTTAGCATTTTAGTTATATGGTTAAAAACGCGTATGTTGGCTGCCCTGCAATTCAAGACTTGATTCTGCTTTAAAGTGCCAAATGTGTATTTTCTTGCTCCTGGACAAATGGCCTCTGTACATAGGACATTATGCTTCATGGAAAGTCTCAATACCTATGATCTCGCTTCATGCTGGGGTTCAAGTTTTAGTTTGTTAGCCAAAACATTTCGAGTTTCAACCTGTTAGCTGCCATCTTCTAGAGTATTGACACATTGGAGTTTTATATTAAATGTTTGCCAATATAATTTGATCTTTCCTTATAAATTGGTCTACGTTTTGAACTTGTGGAAGTGAATTTATCATCTAAAATGATATTTCGAACATCTTTAAATTTGTGTTAATTTGGTTCTAATTTTTCAACACAGAGATGGAAGTACATAATCTCCGCACATTCTGTCTTACGCCCCATCACGTTTTCTATCAATTCCCCAAATTCCACAGGGATATTAATAGTGGGGTATCTCAGAAAACTTTTGTATTATTCTGCACCTTGTCATGAAAAAGCTTGTATTGTTCTAGTTCCTACCTCCAAAATGAAGAATAGGAAAGTTGTCTGCAGAGGAGTTGGGATTAGTGGGTGTAAATATACATCAAATATATGGAAAGAACAACACCAGTATTGATTCTTTTCATAGTATTTTTGAGTCCATGGGAAGGCACGGTTCCCACATCGATTGTTGCTCCTCCATGCAAGTCCATTTCCTTCTTAAGCCAATTATACTAAAATGATATCCAACCCAAAGGAGCTTAAAGGTGGAATCGTGCTTTCCTTCAGTTGGATTTTGCCACTTTACAAACCCGAATCCCCCGTAGAGGTTTAAGCTTAATATATTGCATCCCTTTAAATCTGATGATTGTGTGTGTTTTGTTAATATATATTGTGACTGTAGATATGGTTTCTTTGAAATCCAAAGACCTCTAAAATTGGAATCTTGTAGTTGAAAAAGAATTTGGGGGTTCTGATAGTGGTAGTTGGTCATTATGTTAGCAAAAATATTGATTTTTGGTTTGTCTAAAATACCTTGTAGTGTTGTGTATTTTAAGTCTTAAAGTCCTTGAGCGTGTTGTTTTGTGGTTTTCCAGGCTTCCTACAACTATTAGTTGTGCTCCTTTCCGTTATTATAAGAAACACAATGAAATTGTCTTGTATCCAAAAGTCCTTCCAATTTTATGTTGTGTCCAGTTTAGCTTTTTTGTGTCTTGTAATTCGTTGTATCTTTAAGTATTATAAGGAACATACCCTAAGGCGAGTTTCACTTCATAGAGTGGACTTTGGCTAGATGCCAAGCCTGATGGGTAGCTATTACCTCCATAATCACACTGGATTTTCAACCAACCTTGCCTCTTTCAAACTCATGCCATTCTGGTGGGGAAGATTATAGCGAGAGTGAAACAAAGTGGATACTCTACTAATCTCACGAGTGAATCACCTTTCTATTGGCCTTGTTGCATATTCTAATAGTAAATCGACATAATTTTCCTTGGGATGAAAAGTATTGCCGGTTAAAAACTTCATGATTTTTTGTGTAATGGTGTTATCTAGTGTTCTCTGACCTTCATGTACTTTTGATAGAAAACACCTCAAAACTAGTTTGGAGCACAGAGCCTTCTAGAGTTAAAATCTTGGCAGGCATGCATGTAAAATTAAAAATTTTGTCTATTGCAACCAAATGACCTTGAAATTAAAATATATACTTGCAGTCTAAAAGTTGGAATGTTTTGAAATTTGATAGTCCCCTGATTTGAGCCCGAGGATATTCTATGGATATGATGGGTTTTGCAGGTTTTTTCTTGAAATCATTTTCCTCTACATAAATCTTTAACAGAGCACTGGAAACATACATATTTTACAGCGAATAATCTATAGGTTGTGTCCATTATTCTAAATAAAAATAAAGTAATATTGAACTGCCAACTTGACCTGAGCTAAGCTCTAAGTTCTGTAGTTCCTGCTCTTATCTGAGCTAAGCATAGTTGACCTCTGTAGTTCTAATTAGTTGTTGTAGCTCTGATAATATGACTAATGTAGTGTGGTCCTATTTTGAATAGAAATCCTTTTGTGAAATCCTTTTGTAAAAATCCTATTTGACCCAGGACTATTTTACTATTTAGTTCCAGCTATTAGCCTGGTACATAGACTATTGAAACTGCAGTGAGGTACTCTTTAGGCGTATGCTAGCTATTCGAGTCAGTAGGGAAGGCATAGATTTATATCTTAAGCTAGTTGCTAACGCTTAGAAGGGAAGTTCCAGGCAAGTAATAAGGGAAGGAAAAAAGGTGTTTTCTATCTTCATTCGTTCTGGGTTTCATTCTTTGCCGCTTTGGCTCTTGCAAGCGTGCAAGGTTATTTGTCTTTTATTATTTCTCTGGCCTCTGCTTCCTCATTGATTCGACGACTTACTTAGTCACTTAACTTTGAGATCTTACCGGTTTGGCTTGTTGCTCGGGTAGGCAGAACATATGCTAATGCAACATGAAAAGCTAAAGAGCACTGGAAACATACATTACTGAAAGCTTCAAGAGTCGTCTTACTTTTCTGCTGTGAATGGCTATAGGTGAATATCAAGTGAATATCATGGTTTAGAAAAGACGAGTTGAAATTGTGAAAATATTATTGACTCTCTTCTCATAGGGATAAAAACAAAGATTCATATTCAGTAATTAAAATTAGAAATGGAAAGAAAAAGATTATGAATCAAAATTAAAATTAAAAATTAAAAGAAAAAAAAAATATGAATCAAAATTAGAAAAAAATGTATCTGGCTAATTTGGAAGATTCTTTGCATTAGAAAATAAATTAACCACCTACTCCAATGGCCAAATGGACCCATCGGGAACAACTCCAACTTGATTTTTGATTGCTTCTGTGTATCACTCCAGAAAATTAACAATTCCTTATATTCTTACACTCCTCGTAGATGGCATATTCCAAATCTCGATCATACTTGAGAGCAGTGTAGAAACAAAAGCACTCATAGAGGACATTGTGATTTGCTCCTTAATATCATTGTAAATTTCTTCACAGATTTTATAAAAAATTGATACACTTCTACAGTACTATATACAAAAAAATGATGACATAAATTATACCTCATTTAATAGAAAATCCACATAATAGATGGTATACATGGATTGTCAAGGATCAGATCCAATATAATCACATCTTGGCTGCACCCCCAGATCTAGTTACTCTTCTTGTGTATTTTAAAACATTCACCATAATATGTATGTATTTTCAGTGATTCTCCAGCTTGTATAGTTATTAAACAACCTAGACAGTCCAGCTCCATATTGCTTGAATCTAAATTAGTCTTTCTTCTCATTGTTATTACAGAAAAGTGGACAATTTCTGAGTCTGATTTTTGTAGGAGTTATCTAGTGCCTTATTGGTGCCCTGGAATGGCCACTTGCTTATGTAGTTATCATGCCTAATGGTGCTGTAGACATTAAGATATAGAAAAAGGGCTTATCTTGTTATTGCCACTGGGATTTTGTTATCACATTAGGAGTTATCTAGTGCCTTATTGGTGCCCTGGAACGACCACCTGCTTATGTAGTTATTAGGCTTAATGGTGATGCAAACATTAAGATGCAGAAAAAGGGCTTATCTTGTTATTGCCACTGGGCTTTTGTTATCAGATTCTGATGTAAGAATTTCTATCAACATAGGATATGTTAGAGACTGAATGGCAAGAAATTCATGATAAACAATGGAAATTGAAATGCTGGTGGAATAATTGACATGTTTCAGTGATTCTCCAGCTTGTATAGGTTTTAAACAATGTAGACAGTGTTTGCAGGAGAACACTCGTGTAAATTCACAGGAGTCCTGTGAATATTTAGGGAGCCCTTTATTGCCAAAGTTTGTTATTTGTCAAGGATACTGTTACAAGAGACATGAACCTTAAGAAACCCTTAGATGCAGTGATGCTGGTATTCACAAATTGCTGTTTTATTTAAGGAGAAATTGATGAAATATCCAATCTAAAATAAATTCTTCTTTAGATGAAACCAGACCACCTTGTTGCTAGGTTACCATAGATTGCATTGGTGAGCTTGGTTATGCTCAAGTGATCTAAAGTTTGTCCCACCAGTGAAGATGTGTACTTTTTTGAGCTGTGTGGATAGGGGTTTGACACCAAGGCAAAGGTTAATGGCCTACAGTCATGGAAATAAACATAGTAAAGGGATGAGATGCCGACTGTGTGATTCTGAACCCTTATTTGTCTTATCTTGTTATTACCACTGAGCTTTTGTTATGAGATTCTGATGTAAGAATTTCTACCAACAAAGGATATGTCAAAGACTGAATGGCAAGAAAATCATGATAAGCAATGGAAATTGAAATGCTGATGGAATAATTGACATGTTTCAGTGATTCTGAATAAGTGTACTAGGCAAGCATTTACAGACAGGCATTTACAAGTCTATTAGCTTATTCTTGGATGATTGCTAGAGTTATTACAGGTAATTTGTTTTCGCAAAAATCAGAAAAAAAATATATAAAAGTGGTACTGATCTAAACCCTTTAAAAAACGCCATTTAAAATAAATTCCTCACAGAAATGTCTATTGAATTGTTTTCCAACATAGCTTTCATTGCAAGTGGCTATGCAAAAGACACTGTTTTGTTTGGTTCATTGCTTGCAAGTGTCACAAACAATGTGACTTATTTTTGAATATTTCCAAACTTGCATTTGCCATGCAGGTTTTTCTTCCTGTGTTTCTTTTTATGATGGAGAGCATTGAACATAATCAATGTTCTAGCATAGGAGAAAGATCTGTTCCAATTATACGAGGGGCATTTGATGGTATTGATGTTGCTTTGTCAACAAACCATTTGTTTCGTTTGCAAGCTTTTCATTACCGAAATGGATATTGTCTCTTTGATGCCTTTGCTGTGCTCTTGCATTTTCGGTACACATCCTTGGAGATAAGAGAAGCAACCATAAACCATTTCCGTTTGCGTCTAGCTGCAAACGATCCAGCTGCAATTTCTTCTCTCAACTTGGAATTGGATCCTTTATACTTGTCTCAATTGCATGGGATAGAGGATAGAGATCTTTATTTGCAACGAATGTCCCAAACTGCATCTCAACCGGATGCAGAAAATGTTTATGGCCTTTGGGGTGATATCTTCTACATAAAATGGTTTGCAAATTGGTTAAATGTCCCTGTTGTTGTATGGTCATTGACAAGCAAAAGGAAATATCTACATTTCAACCCTTCTTGTGATGGATATTGCTACAATATTCTATTCCATGATCACACCCCAGCTACTGGGCACTTCGAACCTTTGCTTTCATACAAATTGCTAGGACCCGACTATGCTGTTTTGCATGGACAATCGGATACTTCTTCTGTTGATTCTTGTCAAGATATCTTCCTCGAGTCTCATTGCTTAAGAGAAAGTCTATTGCAACAAGGATTCCAATTAATCTCTTGCGTTGATGGCCACTACTGTGACTCGTTATTTGAATCAATTTCAAAATTGACAAAGACATTTGATAGTGCAAGCCTCAGAAAAACAATAGCGCAAACTTTTTTCAACTGCATGCTTTCAAATGATGCAAGAGCCTTCCGTTGTCTAGAAACGTTTCTTCATATTGAGACAGTGCAAGAAAATCAACTTGTTTCTAGTTGGCAAACCTTTGTAGTGAATTTGGCAGAGCCTTATACAATTGGCCATGTAAATGATGGCCATTTCACAATTCAATGGTTGTGTGAGGTTTTGGAAGTCAACATATTTCTTTTGAACATACACTCCTACAAAGTCGAAAACCAATTCTTCTCAACAAATACATCGTCAAAGATCTATTTTCTTCTCCATTTTGAAATTGACAAATCCCATTCGCATTTTCATCCCTTGTCCCAAACAAGCATTCAAAGACATTCTCCAATATTGTCAAATGCCATGACTAGGAACCTTCCTATCAATGCAATGATGAAAACAACTGACAATTGCCATCATTCAACTCTTTGCAATGTCATTGAACAACAACATCCCCCTGACCTTTGCAAAGAACATTCTAAAATAGAGACAAACAAAAGGAAAAAAACTTGTTCCATGGAAAAAACATTGAAAAAAAAAACAAGACTCTTTTCCATTGGCCCAGAAATTTCAATTGTAATGGAAAAATGTCTGGAGAAAGATTCCATTATGAAACAACAAAAATCCATTGCCCTATTCAAGAACATACGTGCCATGAAAAAACAAATGCTTCTAGAAGCACTTGAATCCTTTCAAAAGCAAAAGGCATATGAGAAGGCAAAAAAAGCACTTAAAGAATACTCATAAAGTATTCAAGATACCCCTATTCATGCATGTTCTGTCTGTAGACGCTTGCACTTTAAAAGGGATGTTCGCTATATCAATGAAGACACTTTCTATGCATTGAAATGTCTTCCTTGGAATACTATGCCTTCTTCAATTGCGTTGCACAATTACATATGCAAATATTGCAAAAAGAGTATTTCAAATTTAGAAACACCATTGTTTGCAACACCACTTAACATTTGTTGCAACACTTCATTGCCTCATGTAGACAAATTGACTTCGCTTGAAGAGCGGCTTGTGTCACCAAGAATTGCTTTTGCTCAGATTCGGTAACTAGGTTATAAACGAGCTCAAGTAGGCTTGACAGGAACAATCATCAATGTGCCCGCATCTCTAGACAAAGTACAAAAAGCATTGCCTAGGAACCTAGAAGAGGGCAAGACCATTGCAGTTATGCTTAAGCGAAAACTAGAATACAAAAGTGCATTTGTTTTTGGAAATGTTCGGCCAAATATTGTCATGCAAGCATTGAAAACCCTTTGTGACATGGATCTTTACAAAATGGAAAATGTACATATCAATTCAGATTGGGAAGAAGCATTCCATGAATTGTTGGCAAAGCAAGAATCTAATGAACTGTCGATATCAGAATCAAACGATTTAGACGAACCTTTTACAAAGCTGGGAGAAAGCGATGAAGATACACATGATCAATTCATAGAACCAATCACAGAGACACTGGTGCATGGATATGGAGAAACCCATCTAATAGATGATTTGGCCACCAAAATCATTGAGCTTGCACCTTCTGAAAACTACCGACCCCTAGGAATTTTCCAAGATCGGTTCTCTGAAGAACTTAATTTCCCTACACTTTTCTTCGGATGCAGCCGCTCCAATGACATGTACAAACGCTTTTGAGACCAAAAAACTCTTCCAATGGGAGCTTCAACATGAAAGCACACATTTTGAAGCACATCCCACAAATATATTCTTTAAAGCAGTGAAAGTGTTAATAGGTCAAATCTCTAGCACTGCTTGGATATCTATTCGCATAGGGGAGTTAAAAGGGAAAAAAATAAAAGCCAAAGATGTGAAATGCAAAGCCAACCTTCTTAAGATAATGAAATCCCCAATTGCATATCGTTCACTAAAAGCCGTCCGAACATCTCCTAACTATTTTGACAACATGAAAAAAAATATTTTCGCAATGATACGTCAACTAGGGCCACCAACTTTTTTTGTATGCTTTTCTACTGCTGAACATCTTTGGAAAGCTTTGTGTGATGCTTTGCACATGCTTGAGAAAAAAGACAGAGAAAATTGCGACGAACTTCTTCTTGATGATGTTATTGATAATTTGATAAGAAAACACCCTGTACTTTGTACCCGTTACTATAAACACAAAATGAATGCATTAAAGTCCTTGATCTTGAAAAACAAATACCTTTTTGGTGAAGTAAATGACTTTGTTTTTACAACTGAATTTCAACAAAGAGGAAATGAGCACGAACATGGGCTTCTTTGGATTGAAAATGCACCCGTCTTTGGCGATAATACCAATGATGAAATAAGTTCTTTTGTCGATTGCTACATTTCGACAGACTCCTCATTACTTGAAGAAGACTTTATCAAAATTCAAACTCATAGACATACAAGAACATGTAAAAAACATAGACGCTCTGCATGTAGGTTTCAATTCCCGATGTTCCCTATTGATGTTACAATGGTTTTAGAACCTCTTGAAATTAAATCGGATGCCCTGATTGAAAAAAAAAAACTCCTTTCTTTTGCTCTTGAATCTAAAGAATATCCAAAGAGCCTGACATTTGATTCATTCTTGCAAGAACTACATTTAAACAGGGACGAGTACATTGAACTAGTGCGTTCTACAATTGAGCAACCGACATTGCTATTAAAAAGAGACCCTTCAGATATTTGGATAAACTGTTTTGCAAAAGGAATCCCAAGTTTGTGGCAAGCAAATACAGATGCCCAATTCATCCTAGATGCATATGCAACTGCGACATACGTAAGCTCATACATAACGAAATTAGATAGGCCTATGACAATGGCTTTGAAAAAAATCAAGGAGGAGTCTGTTTCAAACAATTGTAATCAACTAGAAACAATTCGTAGGCTTGGAAACACGTTTCTGAACATGCAACAGATGCCTATTAGACAAGCAGTACATATTGTGATTTCCTTACCTCTACATTCATCTTCAAGAATGACAATTTTTATCAACACTGCTCCAGATGATAAAAAAACTGTCGTTTTAAAAAAACCGTCTCTACTAGAAAAGGAGGATGATGATTTTGAAGACATCATTTGCCCGTCGATTATAGACAGGTACATTGAACGCCCGACAGATCTAGAACATGTATCTTTAGCTGAATACGCTTCTTCCTATTGCCTGGTTCATGGAAAAACAATCAAAAGAAACAAACAATCTATCATTCGATACATTCATTACAATCAAGAAAAAGATGCTGAAAATTTTGCCCGTGAAAGGCTATTGCTCTTTGTGCCTCACAGAAATCTTTCCAATGTGTTGAAACACCCCCTTCAAACATGGATAGAGGCATATGAAAAACACAAAGAACAAATAACAAATGTTGAAGAAAAAATTATGGCAAAAGCAATTTCAAAATGGGGTGATATTGACATTGCAAAAGACAAGGTTGAAACGCATTTTCAAATACCTCTAGACTTTGCAAAAGATACCAATGATGGACTCAAATTGGATGGTGTTGAAAAGTATGACATGGGTGATGATCTTCTCTGTAGAAGAAAGGATCGACTATTCGAAACACCAAAGACATTTAGCATAGCAAAAAACCATTTCTCCTTGATAAAGATGAATATTTTGCGATTAGACGCAGTTTAAACAATGAGCAACAATCCATTGTGAAAGAAATTATTGCTAGGAAAAAAAACAATCCTGCAAAAGCAATTCATATCTTCCTTACAGGAAGTGCAGGAACAGGAAAAACACATACTGCAAAGGCCCTTTATGATTCTCTTGTCTTTTTCTATGAAAAAGAGCTTGGTAGCAACCCCTTGAAAAGAAAAGGTCTTATTGTTGCATTCATTGGAAAAGCAACATACCATGTAGATGGGATTACTGTTCACTCTGCTTTTAGGCTTGCTTTTGGTTCCTCGATCTTGATGCCATTAAGCTCAAACACACTAGATCTTTTGAGCAAAGACTATGAACAAGTTCACGTTCTATTAATTGATGAAGTTTCTTTGATAGGTTCACGCATGCTACATAACATAGATAAACGTCTTCGTGAGATAATGCATACTCCGACAAAACCATTTGGAAATCTAGATGTCATCTTTTGCGGCGATTTCTGCCAAGCAGAACCTGTTCATGATTCTTGGATTTTTGACTTCCCAAGTTTCAATAATAAAAAATTCCCTTATAGTTTTTGGAATGAATTTATACAATACTATGAGTTAAAAACCATTGTCAGACAAAAAGACGAAACTTTTATATCGACATTGAATAGAATCAGAACAGGAAAACAAACATTTGACGATATACAATATTTGAATCGGAAATGCTACAGACAACCACTAGTTGATCCGTCGTTTCCATTTCTTTATTATTGCAACAAAGATGTTCAACAACATAACTCAAAGATGTTGGCCCTTGTTAATACAAAAGCGTTTACAATTGTCGCTCAAGACACCAAAATTGATCAAATCGATAACATAGCTGATGTACATAAGAAAATTCATTTGCCATCTACAATTACTCTAAAAAAAAACATGCTTATCGAAATAGTAGGCGGAAACTATTCAATTGAAGATGGCCTTGTCAATGGTGCTGAAGGCATCTTCAAACATTATAGCCAAGCAACAACAGACATTTTATGGATTCAATTTTCAGATCCAAAGGTTGGAGCAATTGCACGGGCATCTATGCAGCATCTTTACACTGATTCCATCCTATGCACTTGGACACCTATAAAAAGAGTTACAACACAAATTTCTCTTGGAAAGAGAAAAAACTACATCCGAGTACAATTCCCAGTTCAATTAGCATCAACTCGAACAATTCATAGAGCACAAGGTCTTACACTTGAAAAATTGGCATTTGATCCAAAAGGAGTCACAAAACATGGTCTTGTTTACACCGCATTGTCACGTGTAAAGAGCATTGAATGTCTCTATCTTGTAAACAAATTACAGGAATTTTTTATTTTTTATTTTTTTTTTATTTTTTTTATTTTTTATTTTTATTTATTTATTTATTTTTTTCATCAAAAGTAGTTGCAGAATTGAATATATTAAAGAAACAGGCTTCTTTGCAATTTCAATACGAACTTAAGTCATTTCCAAATACTAAGCACATGTTCATTTCTTCACTTAACACACGAAGTCTGCTTTCACACATTGATGATGTTGCAAATGACTTTGAACTTATGCAATCAGACATTCTTTGTTTGCAAGAAACACATATGAATTTGCCACCTACTACTGCAGCATTTGTAAACCAAAACAATTGCATTGCAACACATTCAGTTTATGGCCTTCTGACAGTTGTCAATAAGACGATTCCTATTATGGAAACAATTTTTGTTAACGAGCCATCAGCCGAGGCAATTGTCACTTACATTACACTCCTTGGGAACATTCTCCAGCTTGTCAGTATTTATAACAAACCAAATAATCTTGTTAACAAACTTATTGATGTCTTGGACTCTGTTATGTTACAAAACAACAAGAAAATGCTAACCATAATAACTGGTGACTTTAACATTGACATGTACAAAGAAACAATATTGAAAAGGAAATTGGAACTGTTTATGCAGAGTAAACATCTAAAGTTAAAAACAAACATACCTACAACAGAATATGGTTCTATGATTGACCATTTTTGGACAAACATAGATATTGACAGGCTTTCATTTACCATTTCCAATGCATATTGGTCAGATCATTTTACTAGTATCTTATCAATACCTGCAACTTGCATATAGTCTTCCTCATTTGTTTTTTTTCTTCACATGTGCATATTCTGATGTCATTGATTTTGTTTTGCTTCTGTACAGTTTGTTGCCAACACTTCCTTTGTTTCTTACAAATGCATCTTCTTTTATATTAGCAAATTTGGAATGAAAATCATTTTGTTGCTGAGGTCATGTCCATGTCATCCTTTACTGCCACAACAAACCAATTTAAAAAATATTTTTCTCTTTTTCTTTTGACGGTGATCAATTCCATACAAATCTTTTTTATAAATGAAAACCCACTTTGAAAAGCACTTGATACTATAATCTAGTCCACTTTTCTCTTCATATATGCATTGTTCTAATGCAATGCTCCTAGCATCGGAGCAAAAAAAGCAAAACAACAAAGCTTTAGAAAGTATTTAACAGAACGATGAAACCATATGATTGAACAAAAAACAAAAATCTCTTCATGGAACAAAGCATATACTAATATTCATGTTCCTGGCTTTGCTAGATTTCATTGATCTTTTTTTCCTATTCAATAAATGGAATATTAAAACATTATAGGTAGCTTGGTTTATATCTTACAACAGTATCCTTTTGTTTTTGCTATGCAAGAGTCTATTTTGCAAAGTTTCTGCAACCAACTTTTCTTTTACCTTTGCCATTGGTGAAACTGTTATAGTCCATTTCATATTTGCTGCTTGCAGGTGACATTATTCTGATTGCTGATCAATAACATGACTTCTTTTCTTATTCAAAAGTGAATTACCATTTCAATTGAAAAGCATCAAAAATTGAAAAAACAAAAAAAAAAGACAAGAAAAAAATTGGCTGTCATCATTTTCTTTGTTTTGTCTTTTTTTCAGATGCTTTTCTATTTCAAATATATTCTTGAATATTCTAATATGCTCTCAATCTTCATTGGATGTGCAAATTGAAAAAAAAACAAATACAACATTTCAAAAAAACAACTAATCAGAAACAATATTCTCAACCAAGGAGACAATTTAGCTATGTCTTCGACATTAGACAGTCCATCAATAGAAAGAAATCTTTCTTCCTCACAAGATGTTGCAGAGAATATTGCAATGGCAACACTGTCGCAGCCTTTAGGAAATGCAACAACAAATAGTCCTAAGAGGTAATGTTCCTATCCAACAGCTTTGTTCATTCACTATTCTTGACCACATTGTTTCATCTTCTACCTAACACAAATGTCAATGTTTTGATCAAGCATCTAGTTCGGCTTCTCTACTAATTTCATTTTAGTGTATTCGGTACAAAATTCAACATTCAATGAAAGACTAATCCATTTGTTGTTTCAATTTTTGATATTTTTAAATGTGCATAGATTAAAGCAAATGGCAGTTGAACCATCATCAATAATATAGCTATGTACTGCAACACATAAACATGTATTTGAAGGGGATGTTTTGGTTGTCCATGGACCTGCACAAAATCGTAACCAAAACTCCCCTGTCAAGACAAAGATTCTACATGCAGATCTTGTTGACAAAAATGGATTGATGACAATGACAGTTACAATTAATGATAGTTTGATAAATCGCTTTGGCAGTTTCTTTTTGCCTGGCAAAAGTGTCAGAATTTCTGGTTTTGAACTGAAGAAGAAAGGTCAATATGACCGAGGAGATGCCATAAATTCGATAGCGATATTGCCAACAACTGTCATAGAGATAATCGAACAAGTATGCAAAATGCATTGCCTTCCACCAGATACAACAATCAATGAGATGGTTACATCAGATGAGACATATGTCGTTGGCTCTGTCGCGGTCATAGTTGTCGCCTGTGAATACAACAATAAACAATTGGACTTCTACATAAGAGATGGTGAAACTACAAACGACTATGCAACTGTAAAGTGGATTCTCTTTAAACAATTTTTTTCCGCTATATTTCTTTTCATTTTTTATGTTTTTTCTTTTCCGCTCTATCTATTGCTAGGTGCATATACAAAAAAAAAAGTAGAATCGATAACAAAAAACATTTGTCTATTCCCATCCCCCCTTCACTAATTCTTCTCTAGTTATTCATGCTCAGTTTCAGGTTAATGAAAGCTACACAAATTTCTTCCTCCGAGTGCAACAACAACTTGCACTTGATGAACCGCCTCTGTATCTAATAAAAAATATTGTAAGGCCAGGTGCAAAAGGAAGTCATCTTATGAAGACTTCACAAGCAACATTTATAGATCCCTTAAATGATGAATTCGCAATACAAAGTTTGCTTCCAATAATTGAAGCTAAAACACAGGTGAGATATGAAGAACCCCTCCTGTAATGTCACTTGAAATGTTTTTTTGTCATTTCATTATCAATTAAGCAGGCTCTTTATATGTAGTTTGAGCAGTTTCATAGTTATGAAAAGTGATTTTATTCTTTCTTCAATGTTCACTCTGTTGCATTACTAATATCAAAGTTTTCTGCTTCTGATATAAAGAAAATATAGACTTTTTACTTGTCAAAATGTCTTTTTTATAGTACCAGATTTAGTATTCCAATTAACAGGAACATAACTCATTATAATGATATCTTTTCAAACACCATGTTGCAAAAACTGCATTTGCAAACTTGTTTTCATAAATTCGTTTCTGTGCTTTTTCCTAGCATGGCCTTCATAAAAAAACATGCTCACTGCAATGTTTTTTTATGTTTTATGTTTGCTTGCCTACAACAGGTATATGGAACATTGAAAGTAAAAAATGTTTTTGCACCACCCTACCACTGCATTTGCACACAGTGTAAACTGCCAATGATACAAAGCACTGTTTTTGTACATTTTGCAATCGTGAAACACCAACTACGTATGAACACATATTACAATGCAAGCTAGAGACTGAAGAAGGGATTATTGAATGTACACTTCGAGGTACACAATTAAAAGAATGTTGCCCCGATGTTGTAGCTGTTTCTTATGAACAATACTGCAATAGTGTTTCCTCAGCCATTTACAATCTTCGCAAATTGAAGCAACAAGGGCTTTACACTTTGGCAATGAACAACAGGATTGTCGAGGTCAAAAAATTTTGAATAAAAGGTATGATCATAATTTTCCTTTTTCTCCAAACACTTTCAACAATTTTTCCCTTCTTTCAACTTGGATTCAATATTTCAAAATAGAATTCAAACATACTCTATTACAACTTCTTTTATGAATTAATTTGAACCTGGTTTTTATAAAATATACACAATATTAAGTCATTTTTCTTTTCCCATTGACACAAACCTTGCATCCTAATCATGTTCATTGCTTATATACTTGTCAGTTGTCCCATTTATTGTTTAATCAACAATAGCCTTTGAGGCCTTTCCCGAGATCCAATTTTAACACATTTGGATTTGACTTTTGTTACTGTGTTCATTTTTTTGAACATTGCAAAAAGCAGTGAACCTAATAAAACCAGAGGAGTTATCCCTACTACAAGAACTAGTACCACCACAACAACCGTCCCTACCAAGTATAGAAAATTTCCCTTAAGATCCATGGACATTGCCATTATTATTAAGTACAGGATGTTGCAAGTTGCAACCAGTTAGTTTAAGATTTATAGAAGAGACAAATAAATAAAAAAATTGCTCTGTTAAATTTCTTTCACATAACATCTTCCCTACAGAGACCATGTCAGTGAGAAAATATACTTCCAAATTCTTTCTACGACCCTACTCCACACTGAAGGTCTCCGATTCAAGTCCGGGCGCCGCTATACTCTTCTGTTTAAGCTATTTTTCTTCTCGGAACACTTGCATTTTTTCCGAATATGGATTGGGAATTTGGGCGGATTCATAGAAGTTTTAGCAGAATTATAGAATATTGCACTGCTCTACACTAACCTCGAAGGTGGAAATACAGTAGCATTCTCAATTAAGATTAACAATAATACTATGCTTCCTTCAAATACTGCGATCTACATCGTTAAAGGCATCTTTCCAAATGTATGATGTTGTTGAAGTCTTCATAATTGATTAAGAGCTTCCTCAGTGAACTTATCTCTACTAGGATTTACTGACATTACTGGTTTGTTTCAGACTCTCTCCCTTTCTCATGAATATGTTTGGTGCCCTCAAGTAAGCACTAGACTAGTTCCGTTCAAAGACTCTGCCTCATAGAGGCTACATCTCATCTAGAAACAAAATTTCAAAGTACAAGCAGTTTCATGAAGTCAATAATCAGTTAGATCTATTTTTTGTCTTGATACTTACTTTATTTATTCTACTGTACTACTGTTTTTGTTTTACTGTGCTTGTTGTACCTTAGCACAGTGGCCTTTCTTTTGGTAGTGCTAAAGTTTTTGTACTTTGGCACACTGACCTTATCATAGTGCCAAAAGTTGAAAGAGATAAAAGTTATGTTTAAATTACAGATCTGAATGCATTTTGTTACTACAATGCCTTTACTAGTTTTTTATACTAGTTTATATTTCTGCATAAAAGTAATAGTTTTTTTAATTTCTGCTCAAAACCCTAAACCAAGCATAAATTTAACATCAACGGGTGATCCAAGCAATGCAAAGGCATACAATTATTCTACCACATGTTGGGAAGAATACCTTGTATCTTGTTTAACAAGTTCTTTGTTGATGTCCCATTCTGAGGACATTCTTTCTCAAAAATAATTGTATTCTTGGAATCAACTATGGACTCCCACCCATCATAAACATCTCCCAAGATGACTTGGTTTGTTTCTACAACCACAACAAAGAAATGATAGGGTTTATGCTTTTAATAATAATATTCAATCTCTACCACTTATCACTTACAAGTATGTAAGGGGCATGTTTCCTAGCCCATGTTCAAGAAGCACTTCTTCAAACTTCATTTCCAGGGCATGCCATCTGACATGAATCTCTTTTACGTACTCACCAAGCTTATTGCTTTATACAGATGCGGCCCTAACCTTGTCATTTAAGTGATCTCTGATTTAGAGGGTCCATATTATCATGCTTGATGCAACATAATCTTTGTTCGAGCCCTAGCCCTCATCACATAGAATCATCTCTCATTTACAGGGTCCAAAGTATCATGCTTGAGTAGTTATTTGATGCAAACAGAATATTCGTCAGTGTATTGTGGAGATATATTTTGGCGCATATCCCCCTCATCTTAAGACAATATTTAGGCTTCTCATCTACTTTCACAGACTACAACAAATGAAAGATTCCTCATGGCATGATAGGTACCCCTTTTTGGCACTCTGCTCCTTTAAATTACTTGCATCCTAACATTAGTCAAGTTGGTGATGTTTTTTTTTTTTAGGCATGTCATTCTTGG
Organism: Larix kaempferi; assembly: GCA_027924585.1. Lineage (NCBI taxonomy): Eukaryota > Viridiplantae > Streptophyta > Pinopsida > Pinales > Pinaceae > Larix > Larix kaempferi. Next base: position 10,985,861 of record BSBM01000322.1, on the reverse strand, counting down.
AGTCAATGGGCATTTCAATTGATTGCTTCTATGCCTACCTGATATCCCTTGATGGCCTACCCCACCTCCTTCCTTGAAAGCAGAAGATCAATTCTACAATGAGGAAAGATATAGGCAAGAGCTTCATCTCAGTATTTTGCACTGCACCGCTTAGGCTCTCGAGCTGCAAGATGGCCTTTTACTCTAATCATTTGCTCCAGATTTTGTCAGGTTTATTTTTCAGTCTAGCTACTTTCAGTTCCATTTTCTACACGTGCATTGTTTTCCTCTTGGCCAACTTTGGGTGTGCTCACACCAATTGAGAGTAGAGTCAGATAACAATCTCCTTAAGGCAAAACAGATTTGCAAGCTTTTCTCTTTGTGTGGAACACTTTATTAGGTGCCTAGTTTATTATAAGATAAAGGGGAGGTTTCATTGTCTCTACAAGTGCTGGGACAAATTCTCATTGACCTTTTTAATATCCCTTGACTAAAAATTCTCTTCCTTTTATGTTAGAGAGGCCTTTACTCTCACAAAGTTTACTTTAGAGCTCTTTTTGGACTACATAGATGATCTCCTTTCACCTAGGATGAGGAACGGGGACTAAAGCACCGTCAATCTATTTACATGGAAAACATTAGGTCTGTCCAACATTGTTCTACACCAAATAGGCTCTACATTATGCCATTGAGAGCGCATAGGAGGACAAAATCCACTCATAGGCATCACCACTATAGCAGGGTTTATTTTCCCATGCATGTTAAGAGTGCTCCTTTTTAGCCTACTCTTTGACCACCAACATGGGTGTTTTGATGTTTCCTAGCATTACACCCTAGAGCTTGATCACTCTAGGCCACTCACCAGAGCACATTATTTGGCAAGTTCTTGCTCTTGACATTTTCCAACTGATACATCTGACGAGCCATGCTAATTCAGAAATTCTCTCCTCCTCTGGAGACAACCACACCTTATTCTCAGCCTATATTCCTTTATTGGCTTTTCTTCATTGCGTAGGATCTACCTTGCAAAGATCTAGTGTTCTCGCAAAAAAAAAATACTAAAATAGCACCGTATTCGATCGGTTGATTCGCCCTTTTATTTGAAACTTGAAATTATTTTATTTGAAACTTGACACCTTTCATTGCACACAACTTTGCACTTTCCACTGCAATAGCTACATTTATAGATAAAAAACATGATTTCCAAAATCCTGTTCACTTTTAATAGATTATTTGCTTTTCCATCGGTCCACTGTCAATCGCAAAGCTCTTGCAGTTGCTATAGCCCTATTTTTTTTTTGACATTTTGTCCATTCCAATGGCCAATGTATGGGAAAGAAAAAAAGACATAGAAATATAACAGTTAACAGGATTTATTTTTCATTTAAATTAGCATTTGCTACATATGTTGTCTTCATATCTGCTTTTATATTCTCTTCATAATTGCTGATAATAATGCACGGCCCATATGTAGGAATGATAGAAAGTGCACACGCTACTGCAATATGCCTTATGTTGTCACTGCTGCAGATTTTGGTAGAGCGTGACCTGTTTTAGCTTTTGGTGCAAAGTGCATATGCTATGCCTTGAACATATCTATGTTGTCATTATACATTTTGTAAATTTATCTGCTTTTAAACCCTTTTACATATTTATAAACTTAATGCAACTGAAACAACTTCCATTGAAATATTGCTAAACTGTATTTTTCGCTATCTCTTTTATGGTTATAGAATTGTTAGAGTTGTATAAAATGATATAGAATTATTGATACATAACATTGACCAGATTCACAATTTCGGTCATCTAATCGCTTTGCTTTATCTTTATCTAATGATTTCGGTTTGAGATTTTGGATTCCTCTTATTATTATTGAATGTGATTTTCCAATTCAAATTTTTGCAATGTATTCTGAAAAATGCCCTGCAATGGCCAAACTTTGGCTCTATATGAAGAGCATGTATTGCTCAATGCCAGTTAGATTGAAATTATTTCATGAATTTACCCTTGTGATTATATAAATAGAGAGCTATATGCATTGACTATTACAAATGGTTCAACGCACAACTTGACATGATTTAAAAAAAGCTATAGAGAAATCTGAATAAGCATTATTCAGTGATGTAATGAAGTATTGCGTATCTGTAATGATAATTGGTTTAGTAAAAGCAATATTAATTTCTATTTACTTCCATCAATTTTCTTTAGCTCAGACCCATTGATTTTACAGTATTGAAAAATGCATTTTGACTTTGTTTTTCCCTCGAATATTGCGTTAGTTCTTTGTTTCAGGTTTCAAATCTTTTGTTGACTTATTGTTGATTTTAATTTAGTTTCACAATTTTTTAATAGGCAAGTGCTTCAATGACTTGGCTTGATTTCTACATAAAAAACTTACAATAGTCATATATTCCTTGGACTTAAAATCTGTCCACATTCATGTTCTGTGAAAACTGTGAGTAATATCAGACGCATCATTCTGCATCATTGAATATCTCTTGCAGCTATTCCTGATATCTTATGCAACTGTGTAAAAATTCACACACATACACAAATCTCCTTCCACATAAGACTATATCTGTTGATTTATATTGGGATACTCTAAGATAGAGTCATGTCACAGACCATTCTATAAGAACTGAAACTAAAAATATGAATCAAATAAAGACATCTGTGGATGTAGTTATGAAGTATAGAAATAAAAAAAGACATTAGATACTGTCTTGATGCCACTGCATAAGACCAATAATGTATGCATATGCATACTAGTGTGCAAATGAGTCTGAGGCTGCAAAGGCCATGAAAACGAAAATAACTCCTGGTCAACTACTGACCGATGCAAAGGATTATTAAACAAGTAAAAGCAAGTTGCATACAGGCATTGAATTGAGAACAAATCCATAAAGGGAAATTATCGCCAGTTGCTGCTTAATTCCTATAAAACTAGTTAAGCACTCCACAGAAGAAATTGCAGACAAACTTGACAGTTTTGACTCACTGTTTTGTTTTGTATTAGATATTCAATTTTCCAGCATTGGAGAAAAATGACCAATGCCAGAATTGGAGAAATCTCAGACATAATTTCTCTGACACTCAACAGAAAAATTTCTATGGCATCTGCCATAGAAGAGTGTTAGAAAACAACACTTTTCTGGAACTTATCAGAGAATATAATCCGACAGGAACCCCATATATGTTTAGGGCTTTAAATATAATGAAGTTAAAAATAGAATAGGTGAATAAACCTCCTGGACAGCCACAAAGTATCATTACACCAAAAGCAACTTACTGCAACTTGCATGTGCAAATTAAATTGAGAATGGAAATAGGAATGGAAATCATCTCTGCCTGGGTATTCATCGTCAGTCAATGGGCAATTAAAGCATTTCTCATTCTAATTAACAACACACTTCAGATTTTAGATTATATACTTTTCATTTCATAAGCACAGAATAGTTTAAGACAGCAGTCTTGGTTTTTTAACAGTGACCTATATTTTTTATGAATCAACCAGATAAAAGTCTATGAGATACTACAAGTTGTTGAATGCTATCTACACCTGAAACATACAGAATATAATAAAGCTTTCTGGAATCTGAATAGCAAAAGACCATTATGGATAAACACCTAAGTTATCCTAACCTAATTGTATTCTCAATTATGCAGCCATTGGTGCTGTTTTTTAGATTTGAGATGAGCTTGACAAATTGATTGAAAAATTCATTGCATGTTGAATTATGTATAAGGCTGGCTGTGATTATTGTCTCTGGTAAATTTCCACTTGCTGTTGAAGTTTAAATTGGCAGATGTCTACGATGTGGGCTAAAATGGTTGAAACTTTGTTCATCAAACCCTGTTCATGATCATATGCAAGCTATACGTAGCAATAATTGTGTTAATGCAACTCATCTGAGGTATTATTTTCTTCGTGATATGCTGTGAGATTATTTCTGTACTCGAGACAAATAGAATTTTGTTCCAAAGCAATTTGGTTAGCTAAAACAAAAGCATTTCCAACTCTGGAACTATTTTTCTGAGAGACATCCAGAAAAACATTATGGTGCGGCGTGTTTTCAAAGTGGACATGCAGTTAACTTCATTGCTAGTATTTGAAGGGAAATTTGGCAATTGAACGTCTATTTACAACTATGAAGGTTGTGTCAACGTTTCCATGGAATGAAAGATAACTTATGAAAGCAATCTTTCACCAAGTGGATATGTTCATAATTGAGGTTTATTGGTTTTTTTCCTGAAATTATTTTTATTGCTTGATATGTAGGTGACTATGACGCCTGAGGTGACTTCACTAGTTGTCAACAGAGCTGTTATAAAACAGCTAGTCAACCAATTCAGAGATACCCATTTGGGTAGAAGGCTTCCTGCCTATGATGGTCGAAGAAGTCTGTACACGGCTGGGCCGTTGCCCTTTATCAGTAGAGATTTTGATGTACTGCTTGTGGAGGGTGAGGATGGAACTGGTGGTCAAAGGTATAGCTTAAGAACTACTTGGGGCTTTGACTTTGAAAAAGGCATCATCATGACAGGTTTCATGACTGCATTGGTTTCTTGATTACTGTCTATGCCCAACAATTGCCCTTAGCCTTTAGGTCTATCTGATTATCAAAATTTCAGTGTTAGCAACATCTTGTACAGCTTTGAAATATGCCACATTATTGATCTATTGTTTAAAATGTGTTTTTGACCGAATTGTTTTTTGAGTCTGGTCATTAACGTTTAATGAGCTCAAAGAATCTAAATCCATGAAGGAGTATTTTGTTTCAGCTCTGGCTGTAAAATTGATATATATATGTGAACAAATGCATGTAGAATGTTAAATTAGTTATGGAAAGCATAAAAAAATGAAATAAACCATAATACCATATAACATCATTCATCAATCATCAATCATCAAGTAGTGAAAATTCGTCAACCATAGGTCCAGTATCCATAACATCAACCTTAAAGCTTCAAATTTTTAATATATAACATTTTGTCATCACTAAAGTTGTACTTGTAACCAAACTATAGTCTATAACAGAGAATAACCATGAAATGAAAGTTGAAACAATTCACTAAGCATCATATTCATTACCAAAGGATTATAATATGATTTTATGCAATCAATGACTCAATAATGCAAAGTTGAAAATAATGAACTTCAAAGGTAGGTTCAACTTCAAACTTCAAACTTGAATTGCCATTTAATGTTTACAAAATATACCATAATAAATATAAAAGAGTCAATAATGCAGAAACTTGAAAGTACTATAATCAAGAAAAGACAAGAAAAGTAGATTTTATGGATGTTTCCTCTTGCCACAGGAAATTTCTAATTTTTTTTCCCGCGATCTATGAACAATGGGAGTCTAATTTCTAATTTGCAATCCTGAAATCCTAAAAATTGTTAAGCCTGTTGAATTTTGAATGGGATAAAAAATTCTACTTTTTGCATTAGAAGTCTGATGAGGTTGGAACCACTCTCAAACATTGTGAAACAATTAATGGTAATGTTAAAAATTTAAGTAAAAGTTACTTTAAGAATTTAATATTACTATTTAATGCTACTGATGATTACTATGGTTAGGTTTTTTGCTATTGAAGTAGGCTTTTCCTCTTTTATATAGCATTAGTATGGGGGTTAGTTCTCCCCCACCCATCACTTAACTTTTTGGTTGTTTTTTAAGAAAATTTGAAAAAAAAACGAGGGAGTGTTTTTTTTGCAACGAAGCGAGCTTCCTGAAAATGCTTCCATACCGGAGCGTTTAGGAAGCACGCTTTCCGAGCTCTTCCTGGACGCTTCCTTCGGAAGCGAGCTTCAAGAGTGGGGGCGGAGGGGTGGAGGGGAGGGGAGCACTCCCATGCAACATAGGTCCAGCCACTCTTTCAGATGTATTTGTGAATGATGCATTTTAGATGGTACTGTCCTTATTTGTATTCTAACTAGTCGACAGTTCTAGGCACATCTGAATGAAAATTATACCAACTATACATCAATGGTGTTGAATCTATGAATTAACCGATACTGTAAAACTAATTTCTTATATACCAATTGATTACATATTTTATCTGTAAGTTTCTTGTAAATATTCTGTTGGGGCTGTTGGGGTTTATATATGTATGACTTGTATGATTGATTTCTATAGATCTTGAATTATTATCTTATATTATGGATTTTACAGAAGGGAACGTCGGTTCAGAGTGGTTATACAATTTGCAGCCCGAGCTGATTTGCATCATTTAGGCCAATTCTTATCTGGGAGGCAGGCTGATGCACCTCAGGAAGCTCTTCACGTGCTTGATATTGTTCTCCGGCAGCTACCAACTGAAAGGTGTTATGATTCATCTCCTGAAAGGCCTCATGAAAGTGTCATTACAGTGTTGGTTATATGATTTAATTCTATGAGTATTTGGTTTCAGGTACACTCCTGTAGGGAGGTCATTTTATTCTCCTATCCTAGGGTAGAGCAGTCCCTTGGAGAGGGTTTGGAAAGTTTGCATGGGTTTTACCAAAGTATAAGGCCAACCCAAATGGGATTATCCCTTGATATTGGTATGGTCATATTTTTTACGATGCAAAACTGAGCATGGTGACTAAGGTTTTCAGTATATTTTCAGTCATAGCTTTTATAAAACACACAAGAGAGCCCACCCATACCTCGTCACTTGCCCTCTAATATGCCCTCTGCTACAGTGAATAATTCATTTTTTTTAAGGACCATGATCAATGGAATTAGTCAAATTGTGGTGCTTTGATATGAACAATGCATCCAATGGATTCTTCTCGTCATTCTATTAGAATCACTTCCCGTAAGCTAAATATATTTTACAAATGGTCTTGGAAAGGTTCTTTCATCTTTTCCTCAAAATATTTGAAGCACAACCTTCTGCAATCTTCCTCGTCTTTGTCTTATTGTATTCATCAACTTGATGGAAAAGTTCTAGATTACTGATCTATATTCCATAACAAAAATCCCAACCTTTAGTTTCATCTTGGTTTGACTTAACCGTTCTCTAAGATTATGCTCATTTGCCTTTATGCCCAAGTTATTATCTTCCCCTCCATTGTCAAAGAATTTTTTTTGTCTTTTGCACATCCTCCAATCATAAGAACCAACCTACAATATTTGATAGACAAAAGAAAAAAAGAAAACGAACTTTAGCAAAATCAATGTGACTTATTCTTGATCCTTGATTCTCCCACAAGGATCAAGAATAAGCCTTTTTCACAGCTTCATGCCTTCAAACGGTTGCATAGCATGCGAGGTGTAGTTATGGTTTCTCTAACTCTAGTAGAGTTACCACACCTCCTCCTACTGTTGTTCCTCTTGCTATTTCTGCAAGCAAGAGAATACATTCTTTATTATTATTATAGAGTAGATTCATGGCATGCATGTAGAAGAGATTCATTTCTGCACTCTGGAGTCGTTTTTTTCTTGTTTGTACACTTAGACATAGTTAAGACCCATAAAAACCACCTTAACCATTCTCTTCAAGTATAAATGAAAGCATTAAGGTTGGGTAGGGATATTAGATCATTAGTATACCATCACATTGGACAAATTGTGCATCAAATGCTTAGGATTTTAACATCCCCTTTTTGGTCAAAAATTTCATCTTTCTTTAATTCTTTGAATTATTCTTCCCTTTTGAGTTGGAAAAGTAGTTGAAGATCGATTGTTTGTTAATGGCATAGGCTGGAGGAACCCATGATAATGTGAAGCAGGAATTGCATCAAAGACTCATGTATATTATTTGTATTTGTTGTTATCTCTTAATACATAGAAGACATCTCCCGCCATAAACAATATGAGTTTAATTTTGTATGCATTGGCTTGTGCTTTTTGTGGAGGAATAATCTTAGCCTAAAACTTAGTTATTTAGGTAGTTATGAATTTAGCATTCTTGTACTAAATTGTTGTAATTATGAGTTAGGATGGTTTGAGAAAAGTGATTCTTGTTGTCTTGTGTGCACATTTCAAATGGCAGTGACTTGGAACAAATAGTAAACCTTGGATAAGTTCACTTTATCAAAAAGGCTAGCCATCTAGCCTGAGATACATTTCCATCGTTTTTTCTTGCTAATTAACTCTCAGCTTTACCTAGATAAAGATAATATTAGAGTTTATTATCCTTGATTTGATATGCTTGTGATTTGACCCTAGTGATTTAGGATTAATTTCCTCAAACACTAGCATAGGTGGGTGGCTAGAGGTTTCATGTATGATACATTGAATCAACAAAAATGTACTTGTGCACATACACATATATGCACTAGTACACTTTATGTGCAAGTGCACCAAATAATGAATGCAACATTTAATTCTAAATTATATTTTCTATATTAAATAATTAAAATAATGAACGATGCATTTAATTAAATGTTGATACCTTGGTGCGTCTACATATATGGTGCACCATTATACGATGCATTATTGGACATATTAACTGGTGCACTTGAAATATAAAGCACATAGACTATAGACTTGAAATTTCCTTACATAAATATTGATGTTTCCTTGTGCTACCACATATAACACACCATAGTGTGATGTTGTATTGGACACAATCCTTAATGTCCTCCAAATATAAAGTGCACAAGACATGGACACATTATCAAATAATATAGTTTTTTATATTATAAATTTCAAAAAAACACTATGGTGTGTTTATGTAAACATTCACACCTCGATGTGCAATGAAGATAAATGCACCAATAATTGGTGCATTACTATGTCACGCGCCTCGATGCACGTTATATATTAAGCACACCTACAATGGACTCTACATTACATTATAAATTACAATTTCTATTAAAATTTTCAAAAACATAATTACTGTGTTTAGTGAAACATTAATGCCCCAATGCACCACAACTTTGAAAGCAATCTCACCATTGTGCTCCCCACATATAAGTGCATTGTAAAATATTTAAACATTTTTTGATAAAATATATATTTTTATATTACAATTTGAAAATTTTAATGGCGTGTTTAATTTAAAATATATTCCATGGTGCTCCTAGACTAATCTTAGGTTAGTCCACTACAATCCAATACATATGTAACATCATAATGGATCATATAATATCAATAACAATGTGTGTGTGTGTTAGTACCATTCATCCACGTAAAACTTGAATTGTGTTATTGTTCATATGCATCATTAAGTAATCACAAGGAATCATCAAAGTTTGTGTGTGTGTATGTGTCTGTGTGTGTTAGTTATTAGTACCATTCATCCACATATGTGTGTGTGTGTGTGTGTGTTATTAGTACCATTCATCCACATAAAACTTGAATTGCGTTATTGTTCATATGCATCATTAAGTAATCACAAGGAATGATCAAAGTTTGATCATCAACAACATAAGTCTAACACAATCAATAATCACCAATGAACCAATAGAGAGACGATGAGTCCAAAACACCATCTCTTGCAACCATCTAACTCAAGCATACTGCATAAGAGTGTCACAATAATGATATGAATACAATAAACAATGATGTAGAGTAAAGTATAAATAGGATGCCAAATAAGAGGATCCATGTCTTCCCTTATTAACATCTCAAATTTAATATCGTAGTTTTAATTATTCGAAACCACTAATGCCTCATGCCCTATATTTGGCATGATACATGCATTATCATGGTTGCAGTTTTTACCAATTAGTAAATTAGTCTGCCTTACTAAGCTCCATCATCTACAGACACATTATATTTTTCCTATGGCCAATAAAGTTCTATCGGATTTGAAAAACATTCAAGAAAAAATTGACTTTTATCAAATAAGAAGGCAAGCAAAATAACTTTTCAAAGTTGAATTTATTAATATCGTCATTGTCATAAATGCTATATATGAATTGAAAAAAGTTGTAAGGTTCATTACACTTGATTGCTTTTCTTGGATGTTTGGAAACCATGGCCATAAAGTTAATCGCTAAAACTTGAAGGAGACATGCCATAGATTGAATTGAAAAAGCATAACATGAGAACTAAAAGCACGGGGCTTCTGACGTGGATGCTCCTTTCAAAAAAGATAATTGTCAAAATGACAGCAAGTTTTGATGTACAAATCATGTAGTTAAGAGAAGACCCAGTTTTATGATTTTGTTGAAAGATAATCCGATCTTTGTTTAATTGTATCATTTCTCTGTTTCATCTACTCGGTCACTTTCATTGAATTAAATATATGAATCTTCCTTCAATAATATATAATATGCTAAAATAACTAATTCAATCTATTAAGATACTGTTGCGGTATGATAAATGTCAATGACCTATGTATTTGTTACTTCAAATTGATTTTGTTTAAAAATATATTATATAGTAGTCAAATGTATTTTCTCCGGCATTTACACTAGTTGCATGTCTACAAGTATTTGCTACTTATTAAAAAATATTGAAGGACACTTACAATAACTGTATTCTAATACAAAACCTTGGTCAGCTTTCTTCTTTGCACATAGGCTTCTGCAAGTATTTGCTACTTACTAAAAAATATTGAAGGACACTTACAATAACTGTAAACCTTGGTCAACTTTCTTCTTTGCACACAGATTTCTTCAATTTCTCTTCTTCTTTACAGCTTAGTGATATTCATTCTCTTCCTTTTGCATTAGACTTTATATTTCTGATACTGAAAACCATCATACTACACGCAATTACAACCTTTCTCGTCTTTCATTGTTGTGTATACCCAAAGCTATTCATACTGCTCTAGGCCATCCCAAGAACAATTGACATTCTTCAAGTTTATGAAAATGAAATTCACACAAAGCATTTGAAAGATTTCCTACAATACAACGCCCTTTGTAAACCTAAGAGAAGTCTTCCCCATGTTTTCAATTAGCTCCTCCAGTTAACTCAAATGCTTCTCTTCAACAAAAGTTGCTTTCCATAATCACAAATTACAAAATGCACAATATAGAAGCATCCTTTTCAACTACAGTGTCTGGGACATTGCCACCTCGTGGCTCTTGTTACAATTTCACAACTGCAAATTACAATAACATTTACATTTACAATAACAAATTACTAATTAAATTTACAAGGTACAAATTACAAGTTGGACAATTACAACTACAAATTTACAATCACAAATTGCACTTGAAATTACGATCAGGCTCGCAAATTACAATTACAAATTTGCACATATGTTTACAAATTATAAAATTATTTACAAAATTTCAAAATTACAAAATAATTTACGAAATTGCAAAATTACAATCATTTTAATCATCTTATCAATTAATTATGGGGTGGTCAAATATAAAATATTTAATTGATCAACCAACGATTATAAGTCTTTTACGAGATGTCATGCACTATATGTGCAAGCCTGAAGATGGAAGGAGGAGGTTTCTTGGAGCTCACAAGGGTTTGGGACATGGCGGCAACCTAGGAAGAGCGCCGGCAGATTGTTCACTATCAGGCTTATCAGCCTGACATTAACACATGCGTGGTGACGACCATCATCAGCGAACACTGTATTTCTCTGTTGTTTATTGCTGGGTTTATTGGTTCTTGGTTAAACCCTCAGGGTTTTGAATTCGACTTTTTACTGTTTCTATATTTTACTGTGGGCTTGCTTCCGTCATGGCTCGTTATGATGACCAGGTGGACTATGCTTTCGACCCGTCGGATGAGATGCCCATCTGGACCCAGCCCTTGGGTGCCGGGTGGCAGGATGGGGCACACTCAGCTGTGGATGGGGCGGTGGTATTAACTTCTATTGAGAGCAATCCGAAGCTAGGGTTTTCGCCGTCTGATTTTCTTGCTAGCTCTCCAGGTTCCGGGCCGTTAAACGTTCTAACAGAACGTATTCCTTCAACTTCACCTTTGTCGAAAACCGAGACTACTCTATGGTCTTCTGAACAGGTTATCAATGCCATCGAGGTTGCGGCGGAGGGTAAGACTGGAGCACTTGCGGTTATTGAAGGTTCTCAGGGATCTGGTAGGGTGGTATTACCAACATCGGACCCTACTCCTGTTTTGAACACTGCTGGGGCGAGGGAGGGTTCAAGGCAGGGTTTACTGGAAGTGCATGAACATCGTGGGTTCGCTAGCCCTTGTGTGGGATCCGGTACTAGTTCTGAAGAGTGGGGTGGCCCATCATCGGATGATTCCACACATCAGGTGAAACGAGGCAGAAAACAATGGCTCAAGCTGAGCCGGTACAAATATAACTATGCCCTGGGGGAAGACATTGAGTGGAATCAATTACTCACGATGACCAGTATAACATTGGTTGGTAAGGCTCTGGGTAGATCTTTCTCACTACGCACTATTGAGGCATGGGTGGGAGAAAATTGGGCTGCAGAATTAGGTTATTCCCCAGAAGTTGTGGAATTAACCCGCAACTGGTTCGCTTTTAATTTCCACTCGGAGGCACATACTAAATGGGGACTTAATTCCAACTGGAGCTGGGATCATTGCCCAGTCATGATCAAACCTTGGCATCCGATGTTTGATGCGAGCCGGGAATGGCTTGATATTGTTCCACTGTGGGTTCGGCTACCGGGTTTGCCACTCCATTACTGGTCGGAGAGACATTTTAAAGGGATAGGTAACCTGATTGGTACCTATTTGGATGGAGATTATAGTTTTCTACAGACTCGTCAAAGGAAGATTGCCCGTATTCTTGTAAATCTGAACATCAGAGATGGATTAGTACCGGATGTAACCCTCAGTTGGGGACCCTTCGTTTATGTACAGAAATTGGACTATGAAAACGTTCCCTTCAGATGCCGCCGTTGTCACGCTTATGGTCACCCGGTGGCTGAATGTAATCTTCCTCTTCGGAGGAATTATGGAGGGACACTTAAATCTTCTAATGCTGCGGAACCTACCCCGTCGACTGCTGGTCCATCTTCCGGACCTCCTCTTGACGTGGCTCTGGAAGTGGATGAGGGCCATGGAACTCCCTGGGATATGGATGACCCACTGGGTGTTGCTCACACGGGACCTGGGACTAAGGCGGACGGGACTGAAGGCTTACTACAGGAACAGGGTTTGGAGGCGACAAATATTGGACAACCGATACCTGGAACTTCAGCGATGGTGCTACAATCTGCTCCTGCATCGAATCTTGGGCTGTCGTCGGCGGGTATTACTCATTCCATTAATCCCCTCTCTTTTCATTTTGTTTTAAAAAATTGTACTCTTGATAATCCGGACTGGTTAGAGGCTTTAAAAAATTTGCATATCTCCTCGGCTATGGATTTGGTGGAACCTATTGGTATAACATCTGACCTCTCTACCTCTCCACATACCCCCTCCTCCACCCACCCTACTTTGCTGGACCCTGGGGTGAGGCTGCTGGACCTACCGCCTGAAATTGATCCTAGGCCCGTTGATGGCTTTTCTTCACCTACTACTACCTCATCGGACTCAGGATATTTTCTTCGATCTCTTACCAAAGTTTCCCCGGGAGGGCTGGGTGCTGGGGTGAATAAAATTGGGAAAGGCCGTGGTAGGAAATCTAATCTTTCAAAAGCTCAATCCAAGGCCAAGATGGATCTGGTTGAAGGCAAACAGGTGAAGATTGAACGGGCGCTTAGAGCGGTGCGTGCCCCGAAGAGGGGTCGTTAATGAAGGTTATGTCTTTTAACTGCAGGGGTCTTGCTGGTCCCCATAAAAAAGCAGCACTTCGTAGAGTGGTATCCCTTGAACACCCGGATATCATTCTACTCCAAGAGACTATGGGTGTTGGAGAGGGTATAAAAACAGTACTTGAAAGCTGGTTTGGAGGATGGATCTTTGCTACCTTGGATGCTCATGGTCGGTCCGGTGGCTTGGCTATGGGTTGGAACTCTCATTCGGTGCAGTGCCTCAACCTCTGGGGTGTGGAAGCGGCATTGGGAATGACCTACAACTCTCTTGATATCGGTGAACTCTTTACGGTGGTAAATGTTTATGGCCCATATTTGAACCGGGTTCCATTCTGGGATTCTCTCCTCTCGCATCCTGAGATGCAGGAAAGAAATATGATCCTTGGTGGGTATTTTAATTTTTCTCTCGGCCCGGCTGAAGTTTGGGGTTGTTGGGCTAGGCCTGACCCATTGGCTGACTACTTCACCCACAAGCTTGTTACACATAATCTGCTGGATATTGAACCTACCCTTCTTAAAGCTACATGGAGGAATAACAGGACTGGTGACTATAGGGTTGAGAAATGGTTGGATAGGTTTCTGGTATCAGAACTTCTTGTGGATAGAAGATACCTTATGAGACAGTGGGTAGGGTTGGGGGGCTCATCTGACCACTTTCCCATTTTCTTGGAGATTAGAGACGGACCATCAAAACCAGCAGGACCGATGAAGTTCAATAAGATCTGGTTACAAGATGGGACATTTTTTGATTTAGTGGGATCCCTTTGGGTACCCTACAACCCAGGGGGGGGACAATCTGCCTCTCATCAGTTCTCTGCTAATATCAAAAGAATTAAGAGACCTGTGAAGGAATGGGCCTATGAAAAGAAGTGTCGAGATGAAAGAGAAATGAAGACGATTGAATTGGAACTTCAGTCTATTTATGACTCTGGTACTGGGGGACTGGGATCTGATGAAGAAAAAGCACATTTGACATCTCTGGAAGGTAGGAGAAATTTGCTTTTATTGGAAAAAGAGGAAACTTGGCGACTTAAAAGCAGGGCTTTGTGGCTCTCGGCAGGGGATGAGAATACAAAATTCTTTCATGCATACGCTAAAGGTAGAAAGGTGTCTAATACCATCTGGAGCCTGGACGACTCTTTGGGGGATCCCCAGACTTCATTTGAAGGTATGGCTGGGGTGGGGGTAGATCATTTCCAATCACTCTTTAAAGCACCTGCACAGGCTAGTATTCTGGAAACAGTAAGGATGGCACAACTTTTTCCTCGGTTTGTGGATGAGGATGACAATCACGCACTGATGGCAATTGTACATGAAGAGGAGCTGAAGGGAGTGTTACAGAGTTTCCAAAAAGACAAAATCCCGGGGACGGATGGATGGACTGTTGAATTCCTCATAGCACTCTTTGAACTAATTGGGAGGGATCTACTGTAGATGGTGGAAGACACTCGAATCTCTGGGCGGATCCCAGCTGCATTAAACTCCACCTTTTTAGCCCTCATACCTAAATCTGACAATTCTACCTCTTTAAGTGATTTCAGACCCATCTCTTTGTGTAATTGTGTATATAAGGTAGTGTCTAAAATTATTGCCAGGAGGCTGAAAATCATCCTGTCCAAGCATATTTCTGAGGAACAATTTGGATTTCTGGAAGGCAGACAAATTCACGAGGCGATTGGAGTAGCACAAGAGGGCATCCATAGTACGAAATCAAAGAAAATCAAAGGAGCCATTATCAAAATTGATTTGTCAAAAGCATATGACAAGGTGAGCTGGATGTATATTCATTTACTTCTTACTCATCTGGGTTTTGCTGTGGATTTTATTAGGTGGATTATGAGCTATATATCTACAATATCTTTTGCGGTACTCATAAATGGTGCAGCATCTCCTTTCTTTCGATCTGAAAGAGGTCTTCGTCAGGGTTGCCCTCTATCCCCTTTACTGTTCCTGTTGGTTGCGGAAGGGCTTAGTAAAGCATTGAAGAGGGCCTGTAGGGATGGCACACTACAGGGGATTCAAGTGGCTCCTGACTTATATATCACTCATCTACTTTTCGTGGATGATATACTCATCTTCTGTTCTGGGTCGGCTAGGGATATGGAAACTCTCCAGGACATTTTTAAACTCTTCTCTCGTGCTACGGGTATGGAGATCAATGCCAGGAAATCTACTATTTCGACCCACCTCCTTAGGGATGATGAGATCACTACTATTCGGAGGCTTTTCCCTTTTACTTTCTTAATTCTTGATGATGGTTTCTGCTACCTTGGATACCACTTAAAACCTAATTCATATACCAAACAGGATTGGCACTGGCTCATTGAAAAATTTCACAAGATATTGAAGGTTTGGAGCCACAGGTGGTTATCTAGAGCTGGGAGGCTGGTCCTGGTAAAATCTGTTTTAGAGGCCATACCAGTGTACTGGATGTCCCTCTCTTGGATCCCTAAAGGGACGTTAGAAACTGCTAGGAAATTGTGCTTTCGCTTTCTATGGAGTGGGAAAGGTGATTTTGTTTCACCTTGGGTCCGTTGGCAGAAAATCGCTATCCCAAAATCCTTAGGGGGTTGGGGTCTGAAGAACATACATCTCTTCTCAAGTGCACTGGCGGCGAAAGGGGTTTGGAGACTGTTGAAAAC
The DNA here is from genome assembly GCA_027924585.1 of Larix kaempferi. Classification (NCBI taxonomy): domain Eukaryota; kingdom Viridiplantae; phylum Streptophyta; class Pinopsida; order Pinales; family Pinaceae; genus Larix; species Larix kaempferi. The sequence continues at coordinate 10,969,631 of BSBM01000322.1, read as the reverse complement.
TGATAGCCTTTGGACAAGAGTTGTCATACATAAGTATATTTTCCCTGTTTCTTTAATGGACTGGGTACGGACCACGAATAAGTCTCATTCTGGTTGCTTTGTTATATGGAAAGCAGTTATCAAATCATTTTCGGTGATTGGCGATCTACTAACTTGGAATATTGGGAATGGACAGGCTCTTCGGGTTGGGGAAGATCCCTGGTATGGGAGTGCTGGTAGACACATATTATCTGATGAATTGATTACATCCCTGCGTGACATTGGCATCACTAACTTATCCCATCTCGTAGTTCATGATGGAACCAACCCATGGAATCAGTCGTGGATCGGGGCAGATACTTTGACACTCTCTGTGGAAGAACAAGGGGAATTGAGAACGTATTACCGATCACTCAATTGCTCACTGGTACACATCCGGAACAGGGAGGACGTTCTGGTATGGGAGGGGGCACCAAATGGAATGTACACACCTAGGAATGGCTATATCAGCTTATGTCACTTCAATAATCCACGTGCTTTGGTGGGGTGGTGGAAATTCCTTTGGAGGATTAACTGCCCATTGAAACATTGTATTTTCATGTGGTGTGTTCTCAATGAAACCATCCCAACCTGGGATTTCTTACAGCGCAAGAATAGGGCGGGGCCGGGGTGGTGCACTCTGTGCAAAGCAAACGAGGAAACTTGTCTTCATTTATTCCTTCGATGCCCATACATGGTGCAGGTATGGGCGGAATGCTCCAGATTGACAAACACCATGTTTAATTGGGATGGGGATACGATACTGTCTGCATGGACAGTGGTTTAGGGACCCTATTGGTATGTCCTACAGAAATCTTCCTTTACTGGTGGCATGGGGCATATGGTTGGCACGGAATGGACTGATTTTCAATGAAAAGCCTTGTACTCCGGCGGTCTCTGCTGTACAGATTTGTGGGTTTTTAAAGGCCTACCCACACCACATCAAAGCTGCTAAACAGTGAGATGTCCTTGCACTTGAGATTGATGATTCCTTACCTTGGGGTTTCTACGATGGCTCTACTTCTGAACTCAAATGTGGGGGAGGGGCGATACTACATTTATCAAAAACCCACTCATACCACCTGTACTGGGGATTGGGGGAGGGAGGAAACAATTATGCTGAATTAATGAGCTTAATGCTGCTTCTTATGTTTGCTAGGGAGATTGGCTATCAACAGATAAATGTGTATGGAGACTCTATGAATGTCACAAACTGGACATCTGGTACACAACATTGCAGGGATATTAGACTTGGAAATATTCAACGGGATATATTGGAACTGAAGCTGTCCTTCTTACATTTTTCTTGCAGACATATATACAGGGAGAACAACCAGGAGGCGGACCAGGCTGCTAAGGCTGGCAGGGACTTGGCAATGGGGCTGTGGAAAGTGAAAGAACATCGAGATGGGAATGAATATGATTTTTATCATCGACCTTTTATGGACCCTGTGATATTGGATTAGTAGATGGAGTAGTTTTTTTGTTGATAGCACTATATACTATGGATGTGTTTATTATTTTTTGGTTACTGATGAAAGGCTGCGCCCTTTCAAACTCTATAGACTATGTTTTTTTCTGGACAACAGGAGGCTCGGGGAACCACCTGTTGTTATTGTTTTTTGTCATATTTTGATATGATGGTTATATTACTGTATCTTTAGGCCATTTAGTGGTTTTTGATGGAACTCAATGGGCTGCTATACTGGAATCTTTTGTTACTAATGTATCGTCCTGCAATGGATAAACGCATGCTATACGCATATACATAATGTAATTTTTCACCTCTGATGAATAAAATTACGCTTTTTTCTTGGGAAAAAAAAATGTGCAAGCCTTAAATTTTCTTAATACTAATATCTATAATGTGTTATACAAATAACTTGCAAAAAAATCTAGAATTGAAATTGTAGTTACTCTAGCTAAAAACCATAATTGCATCTATATATCATAACCATAAACTCAATGATATGAACACAATAAACAATGAGAAAACACTATTATAATCGTTTTAATAGTAGATGATACCTCCTTAAAACTTATTTCAAAAAGGACTTTTAATGAGAAGATGATATATCCATAAAATTTATTTTAAAAATGATTTTTAATAGCATAGGTTTTTGTCTATGTTCACAAATAAAGTATTCTTCAACTACCATTACTGTACGATTTAGTAACAGCATTAAGGCTCTGTTACAAATTGAGCACCACCAAGCCAAATACCAAAAGGATGCACTAAGGATGAAAATAATAATTAATAATAAATAATAAACCATTTTATTATTAGAATGTTTCCTCTAATCAAACCTTACAATTATTTAATTAATGATTAATTAGACAACATAATGCTTGAAGTTCAAATTGGCATTAATAATTAATCATCCCATCCACATAAACTAGAGGATGGGCGCAATTAATCTCTCTCTTTCTCTCTCTCTCTCTCTCTCACACACACACACACACACACACACACTATAAAAGATAAGATAAATACGCCCAAGGACAACTAATGAAGGCATGCTTATAAATCCATTGCCCATTAACAATTGTTTTACCTACAACCAAGTGTGTATCTCTAGAAAGAGTCATGTTATATAACCAAAATTCATTTAATAGTACTTGGATTGACCTGCCATTTTTTTCCAACAACTATTGTCATTATTTTTTAAAGTAGCAAAAAATCATATAGATAAATAAACTTAGTTATGACTTTACCCATACAATTGTAATACAATGGACCCGAGCAAATTCAAAAGATATTCTAAAATCAAGCTTTCTCCCCATTCCCAAATAGGATAGGATTGGGTCAAGTGTTTTTTATTTCATATAGAATTTTTTCTTTATCCTCATGAGCAAGGTAGATCTTTACAAACTAATTATATATAAACACACATAAACATTACATTGTAACCAATATTTTGATTACCTTGATGTCAATCCTTCCCTTTCACAAGTTTGGTCATTGTGTATTTATAATTGACCTCGTAATTCTTTATAAATTTCTTATTTGTTCACTAAATAAAATCCTTGAGATTTTTCTAAAACAAAGTGCATGGCACATGGATAGGAGTACGTCTTTGTTCCCTACTGAATTCTCCTCACTAGTTCTAATAGATTTATATTTTAATTTTTCCTTCAACATCCAGTTGGGATCCTTCATTTATGAAGGGTCTATCATGTCCTTAGGTTTCTCCTCCTCTAAAATTTGGGTTCCCTCCAAAGGGGAGGGGATCAATTTTTCAATGTACAGTGATACATCGTTCTCTTGTTTTAGATTGGGACATTTTATTTAAAATTTAGGTGAACAATCTCCACTACAACTTCAAATTCCACCAAGTATGCTAATGGATGTTCTATCTTTTAGTGAATGACCTAACACAATTTTGGTGTTCCTTCTTAATTTCATATTTTCATTTAGGGAAAATCATAATGATCTCTTCAAATCAAGATGTACACTAGAAAGAAATATTCTCACAACCTAGGTTTTTACACATAGTCAATGGCTTCTAACAACATGTCCTATGGTAGTCCTCCCGAAGGCTAATTTCTACACATATCCTCATATAGGTAGTAATATGCATTTGTCAACAACATTAAGAATAAGGAAAACTCAGTGTACTTCAAAGATACTCATTTTTGTAATCCACCAACATTAAAAATAATTAAAACTTAGTGTACTTCAAGGATTAATTTTTGAAAGAAATTACATAATAAGTTGGCAACCTTTCAATCAAAAAGTGACAGAAAGAAAATTGATGAACATGGCCAATACAATGGAAGGAAATTGTTGTATCCTTAAAATATTTCTTATATATAATAGCATTTCCACTTCTATAACTATGGAGCCCAATATGTTCAATATAGAGATGCAAACCTAGGAGGAAGAAAAGCATCCTGAATTGAAGAAGGAACCTTCACACTAATGAAGGAAGAACCATCTACATAGAGACACATCCATATCTTGGACAAATTAAAATATAGTTTTGAGGATGATTGAAATGTTGAGCAGAAGAGTCGAGCTAGTGACAACCAAGGTAGAACCTATCTACACAGAAAGTTCGAGTTCAATATTTCCATCATCATATTATGAAATTATAGATATAAAAAATATTATAATTATTATAAGTTATTGTATGTCTTTATTATTCTTATCTTCTCTTGCAACACAATATTCCATTTTTTGATGGTTTGAGAAAACATATAAAGGTGGGGATTAAAAATCTCAACCAAATCAAGTGAAACAAATGCATCCCTCCCATCCCTCTCAACTTTAAAATACAAACCATTATGTTGATTATCAACATTTCAGTGATGATGGATGGTGGAGGCTGAAGCTAAATAGGGAAATTATATTTTCCCTTTATTGACATTCTTATTTTGAGGCTTTAATGAGGTTCAAACCATGGTTAGTGTAACAAAAAATGCACACTACCTACATTTCTAGACAATACACACTTCAATTTCAAGGGGGCCTTGACCTATTCTCTTTATTAAAGTATCAACGAAAATACAAAGTATTTTGTTTAAACAATTTAGTTCTCTAACAAACTTAGTTCCAATTGTTTGTGTTCCTTAACTATTAACTGAATTGTCCCCATTCTTTGAAATTCTCAAACATTTTATTTCACATGCCATCAAAGGACTCTTGGATGTTTTAAAGGGACTAGTTTCAACTTCTTTATGTTATCGTTAAAAGATTTCCATTGACTGCAAAGAGGACATGCTTAGCACATCTTGAACTTGGGATCATAGTATTGGTTTAAGTTGATGGGATAGGCTGAGTAAGTCATAAGGGTTTAAATACTCTAGAGTTAAAAATTAGGTGCATCTAACATGATAAGCAATACTTCTTAGATTCATTGGCATGCAACTCGAAAGGCCAAACACAAGGTAAACATCAAAATATTGAAGAAAGGGCTCTAAATATATAGGATGGAAGCTATACATTCACAAGGAGATATTCTAAAATTTAAAAAGTGTTTCAATTCAGAACCATGTATAAGAAAGTAGATTACAAGTCACAGGAAATAAACAGTAAAGTCTGCTATTAGATCTGAAACTTGAGCGATTATTAATGCAGTGCAAATAACTAATCTCTGCATTCATGTAAGAACAATTGTATAGAATGGGAGAATAGAGTATGACTTTCAAGTTGATAGATCATTGAGCATGAGAATACTCTCGATGTATTAGATGTTGAAGAAATTTACAAATTAATAATCTACACCTATATGACTCCATTCAAAGACTTCAACTCCCTCCAAGAGGAAGAACCCCTCTCTTCTTTTATAATTACATGATTACCTCCAAATGAATATCAAATCCAAAATTCATGGATCCAATCCCATCCAAAGATATTAAAATATTTACAAATTTAACATTTAATGGTTCAAAATCATTCAAGATATGAGATCCACTTTATAAGGAACTAATTTGACTAAAATAACCTCCACGTTGATCCTAACATTGACCTAGGACAAAGCAAATTTGAAGCTATATAAATTATGCAGTGCATTGACAAAGTTTTGTTTAATATGGCATTGCAGAATGCCCTAGCAATTAAAATTTATGCCAGCTTCTAGGCTATCTCGAATGGAGTTTTGGCTACTAATCTTGTGCCTTTAGATGATGATTCAATGCCTGGAAACCTGGGATTTAATTATCTTCAAACCTTGGAAATATGGATTACTTTGAACAACTATGGCCTAGATTCTTGGATCTTATTTGCCAAAAATCCCTCGAGTGTTTAAATGATGCCATGAAATCAAGAGATGATTTCCTGTTGATAAATGTTGAGAATATGGGAATGTTAAAAATAAATTATGGATAAATTTCTTCCACGTGCTCTAAAATCTATGCCTTTGACATACATTGAAGCTCTTTAGTATCTTTATCTCGGTAACCCTCTACAAGATCCTCTAACACTCTTTTTTCCAGACCTTATGGCGAAATTTAATTCGCATATGAGGTACATTTGTCATATGTATAGCATTCCCTTCAGGTCTTCTAATGTAATATTTCTTTCCAACCCAATGAAACTTACAAACATGAGAGAATCCATACTGGTAGATGGAATTATAAAGAAATTTCACAAAGATCACAAGCACTGAGCTTCTAAACCTGAGAATCAACACTGTATTCCTCTATAAGAGACTCTTTTGTTAAATGGATTTGTAATGAATCATCTGTTGAAAGGGAGACATGGGAAAGTCGGTTTGGGAAAGATAATATAAATACTATAGAGCAAGAGACTTTTTAAGATTATGTCCATGTGCAATACTGTGAGTGAATAGGAATGTAGCTCCCAAGTGATCAATATCACCATCCTCGCCACAATGGGACAATATTTAATTGTTATCATTCTTGGACAATAGTGGCAACCCACATATTTGTTCTTATCTAAACAAATAGATGACTTATAGAACCATTCGCTTTCATATAAGACTATAAAATCAAATTCATGTAAATGATATTTCTAGCTTTCATCAGATCCACCTTGTTGTTCGGGATTTTTACCCTATAGCAAGGAGAGGGACACTACCAACTTCTGGGGTGACATGTAAATACATTAATCATATCACATAGGCTTCTACAAAAGGAAAGAGATCAAGGTTCTTGAAGGCATACCTTATTAACGACGTTCTATCCTAGCTTTCGCTTGCTCCTTCGATCAATCCTCCACTTGATCTTCCATTTGACGAACCTGCAATACAATAGATACCTTCCTCAGCGTATCTTGACTGATATAACAATGATGAAATTGAAATAAAATTTAGACATCAAATACGATCAAGCATTTAATCCAAACAAATATGCAATCCATTAGACATTTGATTGGGACGGGAAGGGTATTTCAACCTTTATTGTCAAAAACAATAATCAGTACAAGTATACTTGATAATTCAGAGTGCTTGTGCAACCAGATTCTGGGCTCCTGCTCTTCACACTAACTTTGGAATTCCTCCAGCATAACAACCCTTAATGCATAGTTTCTAGGTCCCTCTCTCATGCATCTCCCTTGTATTTATCGGACAAGGTAGGTTGTTTGGATCGAGAGGTAGTTGGATTGGGAGGTTGGGGAACTTGCAAAACCAACTTCAACTAATCCCAATTCGTCAAATTAATATATTTTTTATTACATTTTAAGATGTGCGTGAGTTTTCCATAGTAGAGTAGTGCATAATAAGCAACTTTACTACTTTACAACCAGTGTTTGCAAGATTTTTTGAGGTATGCGGTACTATGCAAAAGGTAAAGTAGGGCATACTAGCTGGTGTGCGCGCCTTTCATGCTTGTAGAGTAGCGCACATGTCCTGATGTGCGCGAGTTTACTATACAAAGAGTAGGGCAAATGCCAAAATGTCAGATAAAACAGGGTTTTGTCAGCTGCAGAGGGGTAAGTCTGGTCCATACATCATCCAGGGCAATCTTGCTTTTCAATCCAAGTTGTCATTTTGTGTGATCAACATCTAAATGTGATCATGAAAGGAGAAGTGCAGATTTGACTTATAACACACCTCTTCCATAAAAATCAGACCCTCCAAGCTTCAATAACTAGTAAGCACCCACTAATTCATAAAATCCAAATATTTTTCCATCACTTCTGTAGACTTCAATTCCATGAAGGCCGGTTGCTTCAAGATTTATGACAATTAAACAAGGTTATCTTCTTTGGCACAATTGGCTTTTGGATTTCCGTTCTTATGCAGTGTGAAATATCCCACATATATTACATAAAACGAACCTGAATTTTTTATTTTTATTTTGGAAGAAGTATAGACTAGAACTTGACGCGTTGTGCACCGGACTTCATACGTTGGATCTCCTTAACGCTAGGTGTGTGGGCTTAAGCATTTGGCATGCGGGTGATGATTATGGCCGGGCTTAAAGCTTGACGCGGAAATGGGAAAGGGACAAAAGACCCATCGTTTCATCCAAAGACTTTTTTCTCTTTTAAACTTACGTAACATGCATAACTTATGGGTAAAATGGTAATAGTTTAAAATAATATTTTTTTGCCTTTTTAATAAAAATTAGCATACCCCCAAAGCGAGGGAAATGAAATGCCGAGAAGAACTTCAATATGTTGTAAAATGAGAGAAAGTTGTGTGTACATAGACAATATAAATTTATGTGTTTGAAAGCAAGTCTAGATAATTTAAGGCAGGGATAGTAGTCGATTAAATTGAAAGGAAAACTTTGGTGCAAGTACTAATAATCAATAAATAGAAACCCATGTAATCGATTGCAAGTAAAATGAATTGTACATTAATTTGTCATATGAAAAAATATACTTATTTGAGTAAAACAATAAAGGGCTAGGTAGTGATCAAGTTTGGCTCTAAATATATTGGAAATCAACATTGGTATTTTCATTTAGTAGGGGGAGTGCAGGGATTGAGGATTGCAATTTTAAGTGTGAAAGGGACGGAGAATGAAGGCATGCCTCTTGCTTTTTTGAAGTGAGACATATGAAGATTCTTTCATCTTTGCATAGCGTTTGAAGGAGAACGATGGTAATTCAAATTCCTTCTAATGTTGTAGTATGTGGCATTGTTGTGAAGGTCAGTCCTTGACGTTCATTATTACCAATGTCAATGGTTGACCTTGTTAATGTCAATCCTTGGGATTTATGGATAGTCAATGCCCAAGCCATCTTGAGGGGGATTTGTTTCTTGTTACTAGGAAAATTTCTCATTTACAATATTACAGAGTTCCTCTTTCACATGCGTAACATATGTTTCTTAAGATATCTCTCTATACAAAATTAATATCTTATATTGGTTTATAGAAGTTGTCCACAAATACAAGGCCCAACATACGACGATCCTTATGCAAATGAGGGAAATAACAAGAGAGTGGTTCTCCCTACTAACATCATGGTGCATTGATTGCAATGTAAGTAGGTTTGTTTTCCAAAAATGCACATTACTAACTTTCCACATATTTTCCTAAAAAATGCTCATAGCATGCTTAGAATTGTTTTTGTGATGTAAATCTTCAATGAAACACTTGTGCATAAAGTGTAATCTTAAAGAACTTGTATATTGACTTTCTAAAAAACAAAACAATTTATTAATAATTGATAGACTAAAATAAGATGACATTAAAAAAAACTCAAATGTGATATAGTCAAAATTTAAATAAACAAAATTATACATTTGGGAAAATATATATTTGTGATTGGGTCTTAAATATTATATTTTCACTTGACTTGTTTGAATTTCATATATTTCCTTTTATATCTAGATTCTAAATATACCATTTTATTGGCAACTATGACTAAGTTATAAGTTTTTCTTAACCTTTTTTATAATATATTTCATAATTTCAAACTATAACCATTTAATGTTTAATTTTTAATATTTTAAAAGTGCAACTATATTTTCCTACATGCCATCTTGTTCTAGCATATACATTTCAACTTGTTACATCATATCTAAATTCATAGTGCTAGTACCTCAATTTATCCTTCTAAATGAAAGGATATCTATTTTTATTATTATTAAGCCCTAAAATTAACCTTGAATTCTCAACACTCAACCCTTATCTCTTAACCTTTAATCATATTCCTTGAGTGTTGACTTTCCACAATCGTTATTCTTGAACTAAAAACTCTAAACCCTTATATCATAAACCCTCATATCATAAACCTTCACCTTGAACCCAAAACCTTAAAGTTTAACTTACAATATTTATTGAAAGTTTAACTCCAAAGATAGTTTCCATAAAGTAGAATCTAAAAATGCCATATGCCTTTGTAAATTGTAATTTCCCCTTACGGAAAATAATTCTTTAAATTCCAAGGATTAGAACTTTTAACTAATAAAGAAATAGAACTCCAGCGTCCATGTTTCATAATTTCCCCAAAACACCGAGAACATTGATCGTGGTCATCAATGATTCAGTAATATTTTATTCAAATTTTACCTAAGCATTTTACCGATTTTCATATGTATCGCAGTGGGCATGATGGACAGGCCCTTTAGATCTACCAAGAAAGTTCAGAGGATTACACCGCTAAATCAGTAATAACTTATAGGGTTTTCACTATGCTTTTTCTTCTGTACCGTAGGTTGGCATAATGGAAAGGCCCTTTTGATCCAGTCTTGATAGATACAGCTGAATATTTGTTGGTGCTTGCTCGTACCTCGTTCGACAAATTTAAACCTTGAAAGTCGAAATTTGTCAAACTTCAACCAAATTTGAAATTGAAGTCGAACTTCAAGGTGAACTTCAAGGCGAACTTCAAGGCGAATTTAATTAAATTTATTCGATAAAATTTCATAAGGTGAAAAAAAGGACAAAAATCCTAACCTAAATTCCTAATTTTTTAACAAGATATCATCCTTTTCAAATATAATTATATATGTTAATGTTGGCATGCAATTTTCATTTTATCATATATGTTTAATGAGTGCATGCATTTTGATTTTATCGTACATGTTAAATGAGTGTCTGGAATTTTATTTTTTATATATTAAATTTTGAAATATATAGTCTCTCGATGTCAAATTTTATCACCAATTTTTTCATGATTGGATTTTTGTGGAACTTCAAGATCACTAAATTTGAACACAAACTCGAACCAAGGGACTTAGATTGTGTTAGGAATAAACACAGAGCAATTGCGCTCTCTTTAGACATCGAAGCTCTCCATGTTTTGTTAGCCATATGCTTGCAAGGTTCATGGGTTGCTCCAAATATCTTCAATTTAGTTTTAATAGCCTTTTCGACAAATAGAATATAGAAAGTGCTTGAAAATTGAGAATGTAATAAATTAGTTTTGAGTGTAGGACTAATGTTGTCCTCTTTGGTGTGGATGGAAGATTGTACTGAGCAATTATATTTTAGAGGAGGAATTTGTCACTAAGGGCCATGTAATTAGTTATGCAACACATGAACACATTATAAAAAAAATAGCAATTGGTGTCTTAATAGCCAAAACAAAGATTTTAAGAAAAGCTTCATCGGTTTGTCTATATCATAGTTACCCACTAGGCCATCATCGATACATAATAATATTTAATACAAGAATTATTCTCACTGATACATAATAATATGCAATGGTAATTATTTGACATATTTCACACGCAATACACTTAATATGCTTAAAAATTATAAAATTGTCCTGTACAACTGGTTGATATAAAGGATGATGGTAGGCATGACTTAGATTCTATCAGTTGAGTTTTTTCCAGTGGTTAGGAAATAGTTTTATGACATTGACCATCTTATATTTAGTTTAGTGACAATATTAAAACTTTCAATGAGAGGAAATCTGTGGTAAGAAAATTGTAATCTCGACAAGTTTCGAACCTTTTAAGCAGGTTCATCCTCGGGAGACTCTCTTTAGTGAACCTGCTTAAAAGGTTCGAAACTTGTCGAGATTACAATTTTCTTACCACAAATTTCCTCTCATTGAAATATTTGACTATGGGTTAATGATGAATACTAAAAGTTCTTAAAGAAAATGCAAGGCAGGTTTCGGCTTGCTTTTGTGGCAAGGGAATATCTTCTACAACCATTTCCGACAGACCATAAATATGTTTCTAGTTTCTAAAATGCTTCCAGACCCCACAAACATTTCATCCAGTTTCTTGATCGCTATAAACCTGCCATCGTTCTTCCTTTTTCTTTTAACTTTGTAACAAAAAAAATGTGTTGAAAATTGTTACAAATGTTTGACTTTTGCCTAGTGGTTATTGCATGATTCTGGTTTTGTGTTACATGGTCTGATTTTGCATTATGGAAGGTCGATTTTGAGTTACGGGGTTTGATCCATTGAAAAATAAGGTTTTCATAGATATATGACACATGATCTAGATAGACCTCACTTGAAAACATTTGCTACTGTTTCCAAAATGGTTTCCCCATTCCCTATGGGTTTCTGTGCAGACTATCACAATATTTCCACAACTTTTGAACCATTGTCACACTAGTTTCCTGCCCTTTCCATTTCTAGTTTCCAATACCAGGGGACACATACCAGATGTTTCTAGGTCTGAACAAGAGCTTTTCCATGTTTGTGTTGGGGTTTGTTGCAGCAACCAAGCTTCTCCCCTGCATTAGGCTATGACGTCCCTTGTAATTATAAGCCATTTCATTGTCGATTCTTGGTACACGGCCATAGGGTTTCGAGTTGTGCACTTCAAGTGGATGAATACTACACGTAGCCCATGTCATAACTGTAGTAGACTGATCTTTTGGTAGAATGCTATTTTAAATTTTTATGCATTTTGCACTATTTAATTGATGGAATAGATAGGGGGTGGCTCTTCATAGGTCATCGACAGACGACGAAGTGGCTAGAGGAACTGCTCCCTTAAAGAATGCCTTCGACGTAATTATTATTTTATTAAAAGATTGAAATATCCTTCCTTAAAACAATAATAACTATTAAAATATCATAGTTCCCAGGTTAATAAATGACAAAACTGGAACCTTAGATACGAGTTTGAGAAAACAAAGACTCATGAGATCAAATTTTGATAGCAGGGAACTTGGCAAGTTTGACAAAAAAATTGGAGGTTGGGACATAGTTGATGCAAAGATGGCGAAAAGATCAAAAAATTGATGGCAACTCAAATTTTTTGACAAGGTAAATGTTAGTGCTAAAATTCAACATAGGTGGTTGAGTCATATATGTGATTAAGGGACATTAGGGACACAAATCGTGATTAAATAATATCACTAGCAAAAAGGGGGTATGAGATACTATTTCAAAGATAAACTTTTTTTGTTGTTGTAAACTGCAGAGATAATTTATATTATAATACAAAAAAAGTTACATGCACATGATATTCTGAGGTTCTGAGAGCACACAGGTGCCTCTCGTAGAGTAGAGAAACAGATATAAAGTCTTTGAAAACTAGCCCACAGATGGGTTGAAATATGTAGACATAGATACAGCCGACCATAAAAACAACCTACTAAATCTGCTCAGTAAGGTGAGCAGTACTAGACAGTAAACTGAAAGACCAAACCAGGAGACCTGATACTCTAACCATCTCAAAAAAGAACTTGGGTCTGCCAAAGAAACCTTATATGTCCGCGTCTGCATTCGAGGGGCTGGGCTTGTCTTCTATGATGGGGAAACTTCCAAAGAAGTCATCATCCCAGTTCTGCACTGGGAGAGGTTCCGTCTTGCGAGGAGTAACAGCTTCGCTTATGTCTTTTCGGAGCCTTTTGCAGTGCAACACGACAATGGTTGAAGGAGTCGGGAAGGAAGCTCCAAGGGGAGGAGCCCCTTGGAGCACAACCGCCGCAAGAGAGACCGACACTAAGGTGGAGCCCAAAACAGGGACTTGGACTGCCGCAGAGACTGCACCAGAAGTGTCATGCTGAGTGGATCCTATAGCGTGGATTTCAGAGGCCATTGCGATACTTGCAGGCAGAGCGCCATCTTTATCTTCCAGGACCTCCGTTTTGTTACCAGGTGCGTTGAAACCAGAGTCACCGTGGGGAGTAGCTTTGCCGAAGAGGGAGAACTTGTCTCCAGTCACACTGGATTCCAGTGTGGTGAGCATATCATTCAGGAGGACCATGTGCGTCCTAGTATCCATGATGGATAGCTTGGACATGGTCCAATTCTTGAGCAGTTCTTCGACCATGATACCCAACATATTCTTCATAAGCCAATAGTAGTTAATTTTGCTTCCTTGGCTATCGGAGGCAAGAATTTCAGAGACATGATTTGCTTCCCAGTCGTCCACCAGCCTTCGAACAGGGGCAATAATCCTATCGTCGTAACCGTTGATGGCTTTCTTCTCCTTCTCTAGGGAGGTGGCTATTTGACCAACACCATGATAGGCTCCACGCTTGGAGGTTCCGCGTGGACGAGTCATGGCGAGGTTAGCATGCACGCTGGAGGAGGAAGAGAAAGCAGGACTAACGATCGCGGGAGCATGCAGGGGATAATCAAGAATGCTAACATAGATGAAGCTGATGGAATGGGGAGGCGTCATGCTTAAAACTTTGCGAAGGAAGCACCTTGGTGCCGCACGAGAGAATTGAACGCGCAGACTGTTGTAGTTAAGGAGCAAGGACGCAGACAACCGAACAATATTAATGCAAACCTCCATCACATCAGCCTGGGTGATGGGATCACATGTGAAAGGGCCAACTGGCATGTGGAAGGACGAGAGATTAAATGCAGAGCTCGGGGGAGGGAGCCCACTGAGGCCTTCTTCCAAATGGATGAGCCAGGTTGCCATGTGGGGGATCGTGGTTAAGCCTTCCTCAGTCATCGCGTGATGATCACCCGTAGCCGGGGATTTCAAACATAAACTTAATCTTGCAAGTTTTTCTAGATATGATGGCTCTTTGATTTGTGCAAACCTTCATTTGCATATTATTGTTCATGCCCAAAATGTTGATATGGGCATAGTGAATTTTAATATTGTTATTCATGTCCAAACTATTAATATGGAAGTGGTTAATTTGTATTCAGTTGGAAAGGAATACAAATAAGTTGTAAAGGAGTACGCATCAAGAGAAATTACATATCCTAGAACTGGTGATTGTCATTAAATATTGCGGCCGTTATGAATGATTTTCTCAATGTTGGGATTTGGAATAATGTCCCATTTATTTTAAACAAAATAATGACTGCAGCCCACGGTTCCGCCAACCACTCATGATTATGATCTCAAAGTTTGAGCTTTCTAAATATGGAATAATATCTAATTTGAGCTTCCTAAATAAGGAATAAAATATTACAATAGCACTTTTTTAATTACAATGATGCGCCACAATAAAAACAACTGCACTAGTGCGTCCTATGTAAATACCACATATGCACCATTATGGAACATCTTGAAAAAAAACCATGAAAAAATGTCCACTATATTTGATAGCGGATAGTTATCTATGCAGGTTTCAATATTATCGAAACTGGTGCGCTTAGTATACAAAGGAGCACTAGTGCAACGATATTTTTTAACACACCGCAGTTTGATGTTTCTTATTTTTTTATTGTATGCCAATATAGTGCTTCATGCAAAACATAGTGTTTCGGTGCGTTCATGTATTTCTAGCACACCGCTATTCCGAAATTTTTAAAAAATATATATGCACGGTGTGTTTCATGTTATGGATGCACCGATGCTTCTCTGTAAATAGTGCACCAATGTCCAAAAAATAAAAAATAAAAAGTCACATGAATTATTTTCCCATAAAGTGGAAAAGAAGCGGGAATTTCATTTTCAAAAACATTCTATAAGGTATTAAAAAAAACTAATGCCGAAAATTTGAGGGGAGAGTATTGGAAGAGAGTTATTGGGGAGAAGTTTGGAGCAACCAGATTATTCTCAAGATCGAAATTTGTAAGGTTTGTTGAATCAAACAAAACCCTGCATAGTAGAAATTTCAAGTTGGTAAATTATTACTATTGATCACAATGCATGGTTGATTTATTTTCCTATTTAGAATTTCTTGTTGCTTCCTTTCGTTTTATGTGGCTGCAAAATTTTATATTATGGTTTAAATCCCTCTATTGTTTCACAATTAGGATTTTTTATTTTAGGGATTTTAGATTTTATGGGTTTGTAGTTTTATACATAAGCCGTTGGGTGCGATAGGACCACTTCTTGGGTCGAATTCGAGACCCATTCGGCCTTGTCAACTTTTTTTTTTAAATAAAAAAAATGCTTACACAGTTTTTGGTGTGTTCGAGTTGTTTAAACACACCGGTGCATTTATAGTAATAGTGCACTGGTAATGTCGAGCATGTTATTCTTTTTTAAGAAAAACACTTATGCATTGGTCGATGCATTTGACTTGCGATAACGCACTAGTGTGTTAATTGTGAAAGTACACCATTTTTTATTTTGTTGTGGTTAATGGTGCGTTCAAGCATAGCGCTCCATTGCGGTCTGGTATGACAAGCACCGATGCGTTTCATATACTTAAATGCACAATGTGTTTGGATTGTTGGTTTTATTCCAATGTGTTTGGATTGTTGGTGGACCCATCTAGATAAGTTCAGTATAGACAATGGTCTTATTCGAGTAAAATAACCATGGTGTGTTGGTCTACTACGTCACCTTTGGTTGTTTTGTATAGTTGGTCACATTTCTTCGTGAACAACCATTTAATAGAGGTGAAACCATTTGAGAAAGAAGGTTGCATTTGCGAGTCATGCATAGACTTGGGACCACCTTAGAGTTGGAGAACCAAGTGTGGTAGGTCCAATTAATAGAACATTGCAATCTCTAGTGTTAGTCAAGTTGCATTTATATTGAGGAAGACTTGGTTATTTGGAGATCATCAAGTTGTTGGAGAACCAAGTTTGAATCCGATATGAAGTTAAGGTGTGGATTGTCAATTGTAGGCAATTAAAAGCATGGGTGCTTTAGGGGTTAGCAATGTAGCAAAATGGTTTAGTTGGGTATAACTATGTAAATATTTGGAACACAATAGTTCTAGGTGTTTTATGGGTTTGTTATGCTACTTGCTTTTGTTTGAGCCATGGGTAATTTTCGGTGGTGATCAATCCTAACACTTGCATTATAACTCTATAAAATTAACTCGAGATTGTTGAGATGGGTTTTCCTATAAAACGGTTCACTAGCTCTTGCATTGGTTCGTGGTGTTCTCACAATTCATGGTGATTATGGTTTATTGTTGAAGTGGTTAGCTTCATGTTGTTGTCGTGAAATTATCTAAGTTAATAAGTAAAAAATGGTATGGATAACAATGTTAAGTGTTGGGTGATTTTGGGTGGACTAACATTAAGGATATGCAATGGGCTTGATTAGTTTGGCAAGAGTTGTCTTGATGAGTAGGTGTAGTTTGGTGGATTTGTATTGTTTTGGGAAAGTGAAATGAACTTCAAGCCTATCAAATGCCTTGCAAATTCTAACCAAGGGAGAAAAAATAGTTACAGAAGTAGAGTGAATAGGATTGAATCATAATAGGGGGTATAAAAGCATAAAAACTATTTAAAGATGTGGTATTCACCATTGTCACTTTGTGATGGCATGTATTAGAGCAAAAAGTTGTTGGTAATTGGAGTTTTAGCTACAAACTCGAGGTTATGCAATGGTGTCTTCTTTGAATGAAGAGAATGCAATGAGTCATGGTGAAAATCCCCCCCTTCCACCTAGATAGATCATGATCATGATGAAAATACCCCCTTTCCACCTATATAGAAAACAAAGGCCAAGACTTTAGTCATGAAAGGTGTCTAGCTAGAATGCAACTAAATTGTAAAGGCTATTTGGAATAACTAAGCCAGAATCAAGAGAAAAATTGGTTTTGGGTAAAAGCTCTCCATTTGATGGTGGTGGTTGAGGCATGGCCATTAATAATGAATGGGTTTTAGTCCAATTGAATTAGACAATTTGAACAATTAAGCAAGAATGGACTCTTTGGCAAGTTGTAGACTTGGGGTTGAAGTCCATAGAGTACATGAATGTGACAAATGCCTTCATGAAGGAAGTTGAGTGGGAATAATGTGAATGGGAAAACTAGATTTTAATTGTGGGCCATGCAACTATTGCTATTGCATAGGAAATTACACAAGATGAGACAATTATGGGTTATGTTGATGAAGCTAAGTATTGGTGGTTAATTCCATCATTGGTTGAGATAAAACAATGTCAAGATCTAGACATTCAAGCAAACTTGGTTGAGAAAGAAAAAGGTAATAGGTTGTTGGCAGCCTTTGGCATGAAATAAGTTTAGGTCCCAAAACATAAGGGAAACTATTAACATTGTCATGGAATACATTTGAAACAAATTGCTTAACCAAGATGAAATGTTCCTTGGAGTGGAAAAGAACATATTGGATGGCACAATAAATGGTTTGTACAAAATCTTTGGTGGACCTATGAATTTGGCTTGATTAGTGTAGCAAGCTAGAGTGACAACACATTTCATAGTTGGCTTGTTGGGCAATGGGGTAGGAGAATTTTTTGTTTGTGGAGTAGGTTGCACACTAAAAACAAGTTGCAAGAAGGATGGATTGGTTCCACAATTCAATAGTTTCTTGATCTTGGATGAATTGAAGCCATGACATGTGTGTAGCAACGAAGAGGCAAGTGGACTTGTTTCGATGAACTTCATCCAAGAGATTGATGCATGATCAAGCATAGGCTAAGACAAAAGACTACAAATATCAACTGACTTGGATGAAGAAGTTCGTGTACTTTGAAAACAAATTAAGATAGTGCAGACTATGAATTTAGGTGGAATTCAAGGATGTTCATACTTTTGGCCAGGAGATAGTCACAGCTTTATGGTGGGTTTTTCATAGGATAGATGGTAGAAAATAAAGTGGAAGAAAAGGTATTGTTGTTCCAATGGATTTGGTAGGCCTACATGGAATGTTGTGACAGATGATTGAGGCATGTTTCTTTAATACATCGAACAATGGAATGAAGTTGGACGGTTTAGACAACAAAGGTTGTTGGCCCTCCTCTTTCCATTGATAGCGGTGGAGTGACTCACTACTTAATGAGTTAGAGGTGGGGATCGATGAGAGTGTTGTTGGTGAAACATCAAGGTGACCAGTGAGGAGGACTAAATTAGTCATTCATACAAATAACTTTTCCATGTCATTGGAGTTGAAAAAATAGGCATGGAGACTCAAACAAAAGTTGGGAAGAATTGGATGGAGTTTGGATTATATAAGTAGTGGATGGACATGATGGAGTAGGTGGAATTAGCTAGTTTGGATGTGAGGGTGTGTGTAGACTTATGCTTGGATGGATGGGTTGTATTGATCATTTAACTTGGTTTGGGCACATGGGACTACAAGTACACAAGTGCATGGCAGGTTGGTTTGGTAGGGGAAGTTTTCAACTAAAACTAGGACTCTAGTTGAAAAGTGATTATGTAGATGGAGACAATTGAGTTAGAGTTTGAACAACAAATGAATGATATATACTAACTAGAAGAGTTGAAAAGAATCAACACTATGTTGAGTTACAAGTTGAAGACTGGGTAGATTTGCAGGTGCAACTTGGTTATTTAGGCCATTTTATATGGCAACTTGGATACTTTGACACTTAGCAATGTTGTTATGGGCTTTCTTAATTGAGGCAAAATGGATATTGGTTACTTTGGAAAATCAGATTGATATAGGACAATAGGGTTTGCATGGATTAGTCAGGTCATAAACACTTAGTGGAACTTGGAGGTGTAGGTTCTTTGAGACTTTACCAACATTAGGATAGTGGGTTTTGTAAGGGTGTCAACAATTCAATGGTTGAGGACAATTTAAGGGCCATTATAACATAGGGACATCCCTCATATAAACAACCATCTCACAAAAACCTTGAATTTTGTATTTGATTAGGTCTATTTCATATTTTAATCCTCTATCACAAGTCCAAGTCCTTGATAGAGTAGAAGTTATAGAACATCCTTATACATCATGTTTATGCTTCAAAACTCACATAGCATGCATAATTTTATCTCGGTGAGCATTTGTCCAAAATTGCCAAGTATAAAAACAATGAAAATGTTAATTGTGGAGGTCTATAAATTTTAGTTCAAGTTAGTTGTGAAAAAAGTGGAAGTGTAGAGTGATGCATCATATGAAACACAACATATATTTGGTTTGAGAAGTGGTCAGTGGTGATTTTCTGTGAACTATGGTGTTCATTTTTATAAGCCATGTCAACATGATTTTCACTTCTTTGACTTAATAGCATATTTTTCATGTTTTCTACAACAATAAGTTTTTGGATTAGTGCATATCTAACCATGTGGGAAGGTCGGGTAGGTCATGAGGAATACTAAACAACTTGAAAATCCAAATTTGGGCATGTAATGAATTTTGGGTGTGAATTTTAATAATATTGGTCAACACAATGAAAGTGATGTTTTTGTGGATCGATTACGTGTAATTGAAGAATAATTTGAAAAACCTAAGATGTGGGTTTCATATGCATGTTGTTGATTTTGCAATGTACTCTTGGATTCCACGTGGCATGCTCTTGTACGAATTGGCATGCATTTCCTTGAGCTAGATAAGACTAATTTGCACTAACTTTTAATGCCCACAATTCATTTTTCTCAAAATTAGCAATTATTCCAAGTCAAATATTCTTATAATTAATTAAATAATTATTAAATCCAAAAAAGGATCCATGTCATATATACACTTAATATTCAATTGGAAGATGAAAGGATTGGGTTCCCATGAGACGAACTAACTTCTAAGTGCTTTCTTTTAAGTATGATGAGAATTAAGAGAAAGGGGATTTTGTCCTCTATTGAAGAAGTGTATGATACCTTGGACCTTATTGAAGACAATAGCTTGGACGGACATCTTGGTTATATGGATGTGAGATGTAATGAGTTAGAAATTTATAAATCACCCATGTTCCAATAAAGGATGTATAATTGTTGTTATGAATATTTGTTCTGTTGAATTTATTGTAATTGTTGTTGTGAGATGTGTTTCCATTGTGTGCTTTGATTTGTAGGGCTCAAGCTTTGCATAACATTATCGGCTTGTTTCATCCCATCCTGAATTTGGCATTTAATTAAGTGAGCACATTATAGTTCATTGTTGTATCATGGAGACATATTTCATCTCATCAAACAAATATATCTAAGGAAATATGTTTAGTGAGATGATTTGGGTGCAATAATGGTTGCACACCTACACCACTTGAGACAATAAAGACAAACATGCATATGCAATTGTGAAATATCAATTGCAAAAAATAGGATGAAGTTGGAGTTGGTGATCCAATGGAGTTGAGAAAACTTAGACGAATGTTTGGTGACGAAGGTGAGGCCATTTTATGGGTGAAGTCATGGACACACTAGTTTGGTTAGTCAAGTTGGTTGGGTGCAACATGTGTTAGACTAAATCATTCAAGGGGGAACACTATTGAATTTCTAGGCCATATCTGTGGTGTAGTGTTAATGTGTTGGAGTTATTGGTGGTCTTATATAGATGAGATGTGTTTGGACATTGGTATCATTTGATTAAGACGCATTTTTGTCCATGTAGGGATTTGAACAAGCTCTTCTTAAGCAAGTGGTGATAACCATGTATAAGATAATATCCCCAGCACCTAGGTCGGTTCATTACATACATTCAAAGCATATATTCCAATCTTTGTTTAAATCTTTCCATCTATCCATCAGACTATGGATGATAAGATGTACTAAAACTTAGTTTCGCATGCAATTCTAGGAAAAATCTTGCTAGAATTCTAAAGTGAACTTTGAAACTCTATAAGTCTTAAACCTATGAAAGTGAAGCAATGCATATGAATTCTTAAGCCTAATAGAAATAACAACAATTGCACACACACAATACATAGGGATTTACCATGAAAACATTTAATTGGAAAAACCAACCTAACTTAGAACTACACCTCTATCTTCTTTAGTATTTTAACTTGATCATTTACAAGATAATATTTAGGTATTTTGTAGCATCTCAAACCCTAATTTATTACCCTGGGTCATATTACAACCCTGATCCCTTAATTGGGATTATATTGCTATTGGCTGGAAACCATCAACCACAAGAACAAACCTAAACAAAATTTCCCAGGGTGCCAAAACCCCAATGATGAGGGGATAATGCCCCCCCCCCCAATAGTATAGTTATTGGATTTACACATGATGATGTCCATATGCAAAGAATATATGTCACATCTACAACATTCTTCCACTTGTTGTTTTCTTTAAAAAATAGGAGCTGAGGATTTATAAGGTCACAAGTTTAGGGTAGCAATGCCCATTGCATCTCCACACCAAGAGAAATTCTAAGCACTAACATACTTCATCAATGAGTCTGCAACTTTCTTCATGATGTCAAGCTTATCCATGAAAACCTTCTTGTCTTCAACCATGTCTCTCAAAAAGTGTTATTGCACATCAATATGCTATGTCTTACAAATATAAGTAGGTTCTTTGCTAGAAGGACTGCATCATAACTTTACAGCTTGTTGTACAAACCCAATACCTAAGACAATAAATTCAACCATACAACTTCTTACTTGTATAAGTGGCTTCCATGTGTTAATATTTTGTTGTTGGAAATGAAACTACAACATGTCTCTTGTTCATCCGACTAATTGCTCGTCCAAATAGATTAAGCATGTAACCATTTGTATATCTTATGCGATCAATATCTCTAGTCCAATTTACATCAACAAATGCTTTCACATCTATCATCTATGTTAGGTCTTCCTTGTAGTAGATCGCATAATTTGTGGTGTTGCACAAATGCCTAAAGACCCTCTTATAGTTGTCTAATGCTCCTTCCTTCGTTTTGACATATATATGCTCAAGTCTCCCAATGCACGAGGAATGTCTAGTCTAGTACATACCATAGCATGCATCAAACTACCAAAAACAATAGCATAGGGAACATGGGACATATGCTCTACCTCTTCATGTGTCTTAGGACATTGTTCTTAAATAAATTTGCACCTACAAGAATAGGGACCTTAGCTGGTTTACATTCTTGCATATTCAACCTCAGTAAAATTGTCTCAACATACTTCCTCTAGTTTAACCAAAGTTTCATATCCACGCTATCTATTTTAATCTCCATGCCTAAAATAAATTTTGTAACCCCAATATACTTCATGTCAAACTTAGAGGATAGTTGAGACTTGACCCCCTTGATGGTATCCTTTTTGTCTCCAATTAAGAACATATCATCAACATAGAATACTACATAAACAAATGAGAACCAACTTGCTTGGAATACACAATGATTTCCCTTTCTTCTTACAAATCCCGACCTTAGTATGTAAGTATCAAACTTTTGATATCGCATTCTTGGGGATTGACCGAAGTCCCATGCCTTGTTTTCGTCCAAGGCTTCCATTTCTTCAACTATGGCCTTCTTCCAGAGTTTACCCTCATCAGAACCAACTACCTCTCTAATAGTTTTGGATCATCATCGATAGTAGACAAAACAAAGGCATAAAGAAAATCAACTGGACTATACATTTATGTTTTCCTTCTTACTCAAACATATCTCCACAAGAGTAGGATCTATAATTTATCCTCTTTCTCTTAGTCATTTGACCCATCTTCATTCAATGAGTCATATTCTCCATTCTTCATCTCAATCTCTATTTTCTATGGTTATCCTTATCTTGGTTCATATTCATGCTTGGGACTACTTTTAACTTCTCTAAATATCACATCACGACTATAAACAATCTTCCTTATTATTGGATTCCAAATTTTGTAGCCTTTTAATCCATATTTATAACTAATAAAGATACATTTCCATGTTTTATTGCCCAACATGTTTTTTCTCTCCTTTGGAATGTGCACATTAAGCATCACAACCAAAAATATTGAGATGTAAAAGAGAGGGTTTCTTACTATTCCATGCCTCATGAGGTGTTTGATGTAGGTGATTGTTTGATTAAATAACAAACAATATCTACTGCCTCTGCCCAAATTTTATATTCTATGTCTCCACCATTGAGCATACTTCTTTCATTTTCCATTAATGTCATGTTCATCCTTTATAAAACTATATTTTGTTGAGGTGTGCTTGGAGTTTTATTTTTCCATGTTATTCCTCATTGTTTAGAGAACTACTTAAAATCTATCTCACATAATTAATCTCCTCCATTATTAGTCCTTGCCACTCTTACTTTCTTCTCTATCTGGTTTCGTACAATATCTTTAAACTCTTTGAATTTTTGGAAAACCTTATATTTCTTATTCAAGAAATACAACCATGTTTTCATAGAGAAATAATCTACAAATGAGGCATAGTACAAAGATCCTCCTTGAAATGGAATAGGTACATGTCCAAAACACATCACTGTGTATCATCTTGAGGATCCCTTTTGCTTTGGTAGGACCATATAGGGCTCACCCTATTATGTTTACCATCAACACAATGTTCACATAAATCAATATTTAAAGAACAATTAGGGATACATTCAACCTTATCAATACCACGCAAAGTACAAAAGCCCTTTTCTCCAACATGTCCATTTTTTATACTAGAACATTGTCTTGTCTATAGAAGTAGTAGGAATTCTACCAATTTCATTCTCATCAACAAAAATATTGTCACACCCATCAATAATAATGCTTCCCAACAACTTGTATAAAATTCTAGTTTGAACTTCCCTCAACAACACCATTGCTCTTTAATCCATTTGCATGTATCCTTTTTCAATATAGTTTAATGCACGCTTGCATTACTCATCTTGCTCATATATATTAGGTTTATGGCCAAACCTAGAATATGTAAAACACCATGAAGAGTTTTATCTCGTCCACCTTTAAGCAACAATTGGATCCTTCCACTTCCCATGATTTTGGTTGTTGAATCATCTCCTAGGAAGACATCAACTCCATTATGTTTTTCATATTCACAAAACCATTCCTTGCGAGGAGTCATATGAAAAGATGGACCTGATTCAATCAACCACTAATCATGATTTGAATGTGTACTTGTAGATGCCAAGTACACATCTCGTCTCTATTTCAAGGATGTCTTCCCTTTTGTGGAAGGAGCATTAATAGTTCATTTTATTTTATCAACATTGCTTTCTGTCTACAACTTTCTTATAATGCTTAACTTCATCGCATTCACAACATTTTTCTAAAGATTGTCTTGGAGGTTTAGGTATACCTCTAGATTTAGATCTGCCCTCAAATAATTATTTTTATTTCTATCAATGGGATGGCCTTTCACAAATAAGGCATCCTTGGTTCAACTTTCCATGATTTTCTACTCATTTATTCCTATAACAGGGATGCAACCACATCATCGAGCTTTAACGTGGTTGCATTGCTCCCAAAAGCTACAATTAAGCTATCCCATGAATTTGGAAAAGAACATAATAGGCTAATGCACTACTCTTCTTTTGAATATAAATAGATATTGACACTCTTACCACAATGTTAAAGGCATTGGGATACTTTGTCATTCATCCTCTAAAAGTACAACTTCTTTTAAAGGAAACATTTGTTTATCAAGGACTTTGACTGATACAAAGACCCTAACTTATCATGTAATGCCATGGCTATAGCTTCTCTTGAGGCATTCAATAACAATAAATATAAAAGGCATAATTACATCGTATTTTTATCCAACTACATCCAGTTTGTTGTTGCCATACCTATATGTACAATGCTAGGATATACATCGATCCATCGTTCTTGGTTTGCAAGAAGGTCTTCCATGTTGAGATTCCATATCTCAAATCTCTCAAAGTGAAATTTCTCAATCTTGATTATATAACTACTTGTCATTCTCTTTCACACAAGAATCATTGCCATCGAGTTCCCACCAAAACTAGGTTTATCATATTCTTGAGATAAACTTGTTCTATTAAGAACGAACTAAACCTAGCAACAAAGGTGTCCCCTTGAAGCCAATAACATGTCTTTGACAACAAATGTAATTTTTAAACCTATGCAAGTGAAGTAATACATATATATTCTTAAGCAAAACATAAAGAACAACAATAGCACACACACTGTACACAAATATTTACCCCATAAACCCTTAATCGAGAAAACCAATCTAACTTAGAGTCACACCTCTACCTTTTTCATTATTTTAACTTGACCTTTAAAAATACAATATCTAAATATTATGTAGCATCCAAAACCCCAATGTGTTAACCCATATAAAATTACAATCCTAATCTTTTATTTGAAATTAGATTATATTGGGATAAAAACTATTAACCAAAAAATACAAAAACAAACAGTTATTGGATTTGCATTTGGTGTAGTCTATATGAAAAGAATACAACACATCTCCAAGAATATCAATCTAACACAGTAAAGTTTATTACACCATGTAATTTTACCATTTCTCAAATAAAGATACAGGCTATGTCACATGCTCGCTGAGTAATATTGACCTAAATGAAATTTTCTACCTTGGTTAATCGGTCAACCACTTCAAGGATAGAATCATCGGTCTTAGAAGTCTTTGGAAATCCAAAAATGAAATCCATTGTGATTTCTTCCCACTTCTAATCAAGCACACTTAATGGATTGAATTTACTTGTTGGATGTTGATGTTCTACTTTTCTTTGTCACAATATATGCTTCTAATACACCTAGCCACATATGTCACAATATATGCTTCTAATCCTATCTAGTAATACATTTGTTTCATACTTAAGTATCTCTTTTCATACCTTGGATGTCTCAAACGTGGTCCATGATAAGCTTCATGGAATACTAGTCTTATCAACTTAGATTGATCTAACACATAAATTCAATTCTTCCGAAGCAATATTCCAACTTATACTAAACAATACCTCTTTGGATTCCAATCCTCCTTTCTTAACAAGGGTTAACACACCTATTGATACAACTTGTCTTCCACAGATGTCATTTTGATCACCATCCCAAAATTTGATTAAGTTGTGAGATTGCACTTATATTTCTTCTCCAACTTAAGGCATCAACCACCCAATTCTCTTTTCCTTTAATATGTAGTAATACATAGTCATAACTAAAGAGTTATACTTATCGCCACTACCCAATGTTCAAGAAAGGTTGAGTTTACAAACATCTAAGACTTTCATCACCAAAATATAATTCAAATTTCTCGTTGATCAAATAATTTAGCTATGCCTCCAAGGCATGCAATATCACTAAGAGTACCAAGTAATGACTTGGGTAATTCTTATCATTGACATTTAGCTTCCTAGACTCATAGTTTTTTTTCCCAGGTAATTATCTTGGGGAAAACCCAGGGGAACTTTCCCACATTTTGAGGATGGTACCCAGGGTAAACCCTATATTATTTAGGGCATATGGTCGGGACAACAACATGGGTCAAAGTCGTTACACCAATATTATCACGATGAGCTCAACATGTCACTTAGGGGAATAGAACCCGGGTTGGGAGGATAACACTCCATCCCACAACCACTAGGGATAGACCCAATTGACTCCTAGACTCATAGATTACCACTCTCCCTTATTGCATTAATACTCCCTCAATACCTTATGCACCAAAATTGGTGCAAAACAAAAAGTCTTTATCAAATTCTGCAAGTGTTGACATAATAAATTTATTTAGCTATTGAAAAATTTCTTTTTGCAAGGCTTCTCATTCAAAATTGGTTCCTTTACTTTGCACATTTTATAGGGTTCTACAAATTTGAAAACCCCCTAATGAATATTTGATAATAGCTTCCTAATCCCAAGAAACCCCTAACTTCTACAATATTCTTCGAGTTAAGTTAACTAGATATGGATTCAATCTTCTTAGGGTCTGCTTTCCTACCTCATATATAACATGATCAAGATATTCAATCTCTTCGTTCGAAAACTCACATTTACCATGTCACATACCCTAACCCATCTGTCTCTGCGTTGAGGAGATGGGGTATTCAAATGGAAATTTCCTCTTTTATTGAGCAATTGAACTACTCTACAGTGCTCCCGATCCGTATGTTACTATTGTTGGGGCACTTGCTCAAATATATTTGCATGCAAAATTTTTCTTTTCTTTTCCTTTTCCTCTTTCCATTCTTTTCTTTCCTTTGTTTTATGTTATTTAACTTTAGGTCTTATTAGGAATGTGGGACTTGCCATGTGTCACTTTCTAATTGGATTTTGGGTTGTCCTCTTTAGGGTAAGCCTTGATCACCTTTCATATAGGTGCAATTCCATCCATGGTTCTTAAATCCAACCAACAGTTGTAATCGCCATGGGTCAAAAGGTCCCCTATACTTTGGCACACAACTTTATAACTTGCACCAATCCTTGTGTTCCAAGTTTCAACCTCTTTGCAAGCCCAAAATGTACTAACCATCGATCTATATCATAGGGGAGTAAACCCCGTCCATAAATCTCATTTAACATCAATGGTCCATATTTTTGTGGGTTCGTTGGGCGTTTTTGTACTGACATGCTAGTTCAAAGCACAAACTACTAAGAGTGTGCCACATTTTTCCTTTCACTACTACCACGTAATGTTATGTTCCATGCAATAATCTTATGGGATCCTTCCCCATTGTCAATCTATAAATCAATGGATAACTAATATTAAGGGTCTCCCTCCCTTGGGGTGCTACTTTAAAACCTCCATGAATCAAATGGTGCCATGCGTCTCCCTTGACATGCCTCCAATGGTATTAAATTTTCAATGTGAAACTTTATCCACTACTGAGCTTAGATAACCAATGATCTAGATTGATTCTAGATCCCAATTTTTTTGCCCCACACCAATTTTGTGTTAGGTATCTTCCCCACACCAATGATGTTGTGTCAGGTCTTCCCCACACAACCCCTTAATTAGTTAAATGTGATGCTTCTCCACCACAGGTTGAACATTGATCGTAGATCTAGTTTGATCCAATAAACCAAATTATCTATTGATCATAAGGGATCCCCCTCCCCATCATGCTACTATAAAACCAACATGAATAAGAGGCATCAAACATCCTTATCATGTGGCCTTTGTTATGTGTAATAAGATGTGCAACTTCTTTCAAATTTAAACTTCCACTA
Organism: Larix kaempferi; assembly: GCA_027924585.1. Classification (NCBI taxonomy): domain Eukaryota; kingdom Viridiplantae; phylum Streptophyta; class Pinopsida; order Pinales; family Pinaceae; genus Larix; species Larix kaempferi. Next base: position 10,941,164 of record BSBM01000322.1, on the reverse strand, counting down.
TAGATTTGGGGACTATTTCTACAACCTAGATCATCGTGGATCCAAATGAACCCCTTCCTCTCATGTACATGTTTATGACATGCACAAATAGGGTTTTTCCACATGTACTCTTCCCCTATGTCCATACTTTTCATAAATGAGTTTCCCTCTAGTTTCTCCAATATTTTTGTTATCGTACCACGTGCCTCCTCCGAACTAATTTGGTGTGGACCTCTCCACATTAGTATACAAAGATCTCTACAATAATCCCATGGTATAGTTCAAGGCTATGGTTACCATGTGACCATCTCTATCGTTGCTTCATTTATGTCTCCTCACCATTCAAGGCTTCAATCTCTAATATTGGCTTCGTGGTTTGGTCTTTCAAAAAGCCATTTAAACATTTTTACACCATCACAGAGTTGAACTCCACATCAATGATATTCTAGGGAATACACAATGCATTTGTAGAATGAATGCAACCCACTTATATGCATATAAAAATACAAGTTCATGGCACTTATTGTCTAAATGCATAATTACACATTCTTCTCAAATGCACAAAACATACAGATACATGGTAAATCCATAACAAATATAATAATAACACATTCATTTTGTGATATTCATGTAGATAACACAAGAATACTTATCTGTAATTGAAATTTTCCATGAAATTGTTTGTACAAGCAACATTCCAACCAACCATAGGTAGTCACTATGAATACATCCTCATGTTCAACTACGAGTCCACCAGAGTGAAGGAATGAGTCTAAGGGTTCTTTCTCTCCCAACCCAAGCTATCCAATCTCTGGATCAACCAACAATTTATATAAGAACATTCCAAGCAACTATTACTACCCTTATACCAAAATTAACACTTGATCTCTACCCCACACACAACCCTAGGAGAATATATCTCCTTCCCTACTCTATGATTTGTATATGCAAAGGCCTTCCTTTCTTTTCTACCATGTCCCTTAGTAATCCTCCCACTTACCAATGTTTTAATGTGCACAGAAGGGGTCTATCTATAAATTTATTCATGTTCCCAACTCGGGTTTTGCACTCTCTTCGCATTGCTTATTCTCTCATTCATTTCCTACCAAGGGTTAATTGTTCACAAACTTGAAGTTTTCCCATTCATCAGCAACTTCGTACCAATAACAATATGCTTACATTTTAAAACCCCTAGTGTTGATAAAAATAGTTTCAAATAGCAACGAGAAGGTTTTAGGGACCATGGTTGAGAATACTTATGACAAAAATAAACATTAGACTCTTACTTTGTCCTCAAATCACACTTCATGAGTATGTAAGAAGACTTCCCCACCATCCTTTTAACATGCATTTACTCATTGGATAAATGAGTCAAGGGAGGTATATGGCTCTATTTAAGGCACATAGAGAAAATGAGATGAAATATAAGGCTGATACTTGGCCGTAAAGGGCTTACTTAACCGCAGACCCCCTTTCCTCTTCCCTTCTAATAGAATATTTTCCCTTCTCATTCATGTGCTACATGTAGCTAGATAAAACCATTTTATTTAATTTTTCAACAATAATATTTACGAATCTTAAGCCTACCAGATGATCCTTATATGCATATTTACATTAGATATGCCTAATCATTTACTAGTAAGGTCTCAACCTTGAGTTTTGTATTAGGAACATTTACAATGCATAGTTACATACATTTAGATTTTTTGCATAATTTGGTTCGATACATTCTGAGGGTCAATTATTGGGACATTAGATATTAAACTTAGCATATAGATATTGTTATCGCAACTTCTACAAAACTATCTGAAGATATTTTCATGCTCTTCCTCATTTCAAACATAAATTAGAGTGTCATCAATGAATATCAATATAAACTTATCCAAATGCTACCAAAATACATCACTCGTTAAGATCATGGAAACACCAAGTGGTTTGGTTAGTCCAAAATGTAATATTATGAGCTCATAATGTATGTTCTAGGTTCTAAATGTGGTACTAGGTATATCTACTTCTTTTACCTTTATATGATGGTATCTCAACTTTAAATCCAATTTTGAAAAAAAAAATCCTTTGGTCTAATAAATCATTAATCTCGAATGATGGATACTAGTTTTTAATTGTGACCTTATTCAACAATCTATAATAGCATCCTTTTTTGCTTCCTTGATACATCCTTTTTCACGTCCAAAATAGTGCCCATTTTTTGCTTCCAAAATAGCGTCCATTTTTGCTTCCTAAACAATGTCAAGGTTTGCTTCCTAAATAATATCCTATTTTGCTTCCTAGAGATCGTCCTCTTTTGCTTCCTAAATGACGTCCCCATTAGCACCATATTTGCATCCTTAAAAGCGCCATGTTAGCATTTATGTTTGCATCTACGTTCGTGCCATATTTGCATCCAAATTAGCATCCAATATTGTATCCATATGTGATACCACTTTAGCATCTCATTTTGCACCATGTTTTACTTCCAAATATGCGCCAATTTTTGCTTCCAAATTTGCACTAATTTTTGCTTCCTTTTTTGCACCGTGTTTTGCTACCAAAATGGCGCCAAATTTTTCTTCTATTGTTGCACCATATTTTGCTTCCTATGTAGCACCATGTTTTGCATCCAAAGTAATGTCTTATTTTGCTACCATATCAACACCATGTTTGGCTTCCTCAATAGCACCAAGTGTTGCATCCTTTTTAACGCCTAGTTTTGCATCTCTATTGATGTCCACATTAGCACCATGCTTTGCTACCACTTTAGCGCCCAATTTAACATCCATTTTTACTCCCACACTAGCGCCACATTTTGCTTCCCATTTAGCTCATTGGATTTCTTGTTATTTTCTTTCCTCGTGAACGCCGCATTTGGCTTCCCATTTAACATCTAATTTTTCTTCTCTGTTGGCCACTAGTTTAGCTTCTAGTTTTGCTTCTACTTTGTTATCCAAAATAGCATCAGAATTGACTTCCAACTTAGCGCTAGGTTTTTCGTCTAATGTTGCTTCTAGATCTGCGACATAATGGGCTTCCATTTTAGCTCCTAGTTTTGCTTCCTTATTAGCACCACATTAGGCTTTCTATTTAACACCTACAGCTATATCCAATTGTGTGCTAATATATTTATTATATCAAATTATTATAATTATTTCATTAATTTCAATAGTTCTCATATATCATTTACTTCATAGTTTTGAAATAACATAAAGAAACATTCAAATTAATTGTAGATACCATTATTGAAATTAATTGCATAGCATTTATGAAGAAATTTAACACAAACATAGAACATTTATCCAAAGTAGTAACATCATCATATATATTAATTTTCCATGAAAAGATCATGGATAACTTCCAATATATATAAATTTACAATATAATAACAATAACATCACAATTATCTTTCATCAAAAGAAGTGAAATTATAAAACATCATCACATCAATAACCTATCATACATATCATCATAATAAGGTTAAAAGAAAAAGTGAACGATATATATAGTGAAAATACCAATATCACAAGAAATATATTTTTCTGATATCAATATCTAGAAATGTCAAAATGATCAAGGGTAATTAAAGTTTATATGTCAACATAAATCCACCATACAAATCAAAATAGCCTAGAATGTAATATGAACTTGGATCATCACAAAAATAACAATATGTGTCTAGTAGCATGGAGAAAGCAATAAACATCCACGATCTTAATAGTAACATCAATGGATACCATCATCATCATCATCATCATCATCGTCGTCCTCATCTATCCCAACATCATATCCATCATCATTTTCATCTGATCCATTTGCATCATTATCAACAATATCTTTCTCTGGTACATTGGTGACAACATAATCTAGATCATCTATGGAGTCATCTTCACCATTTTTATGCAAACAACAAGAAATAATCAATTTAAAACATTAGTATTAACTTCATTACATAATGCATATTTTGTTTTATATTGCAAATATTAGTGTGATAATTTATGCATTCTCACGAGTTTTCCAACCATGAATATAAACATCATCTCATCAATAGATAGTAACCACACATATCAAGTGTATCCACAACCATGCACACACTCACACATACACACACATGTAAACCATAAATTTTCATATCAGAATAGAAAAAGACATAGAGGCAAAGGAATTGCAGTCATATTTCCCTTTCCCAAACACACTTGCAGGAGGCAAAGAAACCCAATTCTATTGCTCGGCTTGGTTTTTATGCCCCCGGTTGAAATTTGTTTGGTGTCCTTGAATGGCCTTCGGATGTGAGATGAAACTCGCCATAACTCGAAAAGCATGGCTTCGATGGACAAGCCATCGGTTCCGTTAGATTTGTGACATCCGAGTACCACTAGGGATATTCCTGTCCGATGGCTTCATGGACCGAAAGTTGTCTATTTTGACAGTTTTCTAAACTAGGGGTTTTGCTAAGTGACGTGCAGTGTAATTTCTACGCGATAGGATAATATTTTGAAAAATGTGGGGAGCAAGTGTGTGTGAATCGCGACCATCTTTCCCTTACCCAAACACACTTGTAGAAGGAAACGAAACTCAATTTCGTTGCTTGATTTCATTTTTATGCCCTCGGTTGAAATTTGAATGGTGTCCTTGAATGGCCTTAGGAAGTGAGATGAAACTCAAAAATAAAAATCATGGCTCCGATGGAAAAACCATCAGTTACATTCGAATTGTCACATCCGAGTACAGCTAGGGACATCCCTTTCTGGTGGTTTCATGGACTGAAAGTTATATATTTTGATGGTTTTCTAAACTAGGGTTTTTGCTCAGTGATGTTTAGTGCAATTTCTACATGATAGGCTAAGATTTTGAAAAATGTGTCGAGCGAGTGCATGGGCATCGCAATCATATTTGCCCAAACACACTTGCAGGAGGAAACGAAACTCAATTTCATTGCTCGGTTTGGTTTTTATGCCCCCGGTTGAAATTTTCCTGGTGTCCTTTAATGCCCTTGGGAAGCAAGATGAAAATCACCATAACTCTGAAATCATGGATCCAATGGACAAGTTGTTAGTTTCATTGGATCATGAACACAGTGTGAATGTTAAAAGTCATAGATTATTGGGTATTACGCCAACATAGATGATGGTGAGAATTCTATGACTCATTGGCACCTAATGTTTTCTGAACATAAATATAATAGATGTTCGTATGTGTCTAGCTGCCCTTCAGTAGGTAAATCGAAACTGCTAGTAGGTAGTTTGTATATAAATATAGAATTCCAAGAGTTCCCCAAGCAAGCATTTACCATTGCAAAAAATTATGCAAGCATGGGCATGACTTGTATGTGGTGGTTGCAGTCAAGTTGTGAGAGAGAAACGCACCCTTCCAATTGCAGGAAAGTTGAAACATATTTCTAATTATTGGAACCATTTCCAATGACACAAAATGATTCTAACTGGAAAACCTTAAAAAATGCTAAATCCAAAACAAATCTGCGATTCCCCACTTCCGATATATTAACACATTTTGCATGAGTGTCCACTTATATCAAGGGCAGTTTTGAAAGACAGTGCTCAGGGCCATGGATAAGTTTAGGGGCGATTTATAGCCCATGGGTGAAATTATAGGGGTCACACAAAATTCCTGGGCGAATTTTTAATAAGATTTTTTTTTTTAATTTAACAAATTATCCCACTATTTATTAATCTCACAATGGTGAAAAATTAGATAGCCAACCCTGTGAGAGAGGGAAAAAATAATTTAGCCCCGTGAAAGATGGTTGAAATGGTGAGTTCTCCCCCGTAATTCAGGTAATGGAGGCCAAGGGCAGTTGGTTCACCATAATTTTTCATTCATGGAGGAATGAGTAGTTCGTTCGCCCTTGTTTTTCATTCATGGAGGTGATTACCAGTTTGTTCTCCCCCTATTAATGGACCATATGGCAACGAGCGGTTACTTGGCCCCGAATTCGAGGTTGTGGGTTGAATTCACCCCCCAAAAAATCACATTTATACTTTCCTGTGCCAAATCGTCATGGAATTTCATTAATGGAGGTTTCGATGGTGTTTTTGCCCTCCACATTTCGTGGTAAATGAGAAATTTGAGGGATTTAGCTCCAAATTTGTTAGCTAAAGAATTTTTAAATTCCAAAATGGTCCATATTGGGGACAAACATGCAACGATCTAGTAAAATGGGGAAAATTTTTCCCCATATAATGTTGCAAGAGTCAGCAATTCATCCCATAAAAACCCACATGAAGAATTCTCAGATCTCTGCATGAAGCTTGGTTTTGGTTACAATTTGACAGTGGCTGAGTGGAAAGCAATTCGATAGTGACTGAGTGGAAAATATATGCATTTGTTCAAGGTTCCCTGGGCTCTACAATCTTACAAAGGTCAGTTTCCATAGAAAATTTGTTTTCCCCAATGTTTAGAAGCTAAAGCTTGGCAAATTGTCTAACATTTGAAAGCGAGATTCAATCTATGAACCAAACATTAGATCCAAAAACTACGAGTATACCTACCCTCAAGAATGGCACCAACATAGAGATATATGTTTTTCAGGGATATGCTTAAACATAAGGAACACTGGTTCTGAAGAAACCATCCATCTGCAATTGATCATTACATCAAATCCACAGTTAAACATAATACAGATAATTCGTCCATAAAGAAATCAAACATGATGTGTAAAACATGAACAAAATAACACCAATCCAAGATTCATGCAAAAGCATCACAAATAATCAGTTACCCCAAATAGGTTTCTTAGCATCAATGCATATACCATGCAACTATAATTTGGGGCGACCACTTTTGAAATAAAATCTTCCTTGTGAGTACCTTTAATGTTTTCTTAGTGGGAAACATGTTTGTCAACATCTAGATTTGGATCATGTTACCACTAAGCTACACTTAAATAGTATAGAACTTAAGTTTTATATTATAAACTTTTAAATCCAAATTGAATTCATGTATTAGAGCATAATTGAAGGACAGAGTAGGAAATCGAATATGGAAGTAAGCCATTGGGATATACTGCTACACAACTAGTTCAAGGTCCGTATTAACAAATCAAATATTTGATTTCTCCATGACCAAATTGAAGAAGGGTAGGAAATTGTAGTGATGCTCCAGATTTTAAATAAATGATAAGAAACTTCTAAGAATCTAGATATTTCTTGAACTACAAAACCCATCAGGGTGAGTATTTGGCATCCATTTTTGCAGAAAATTCAAAGGAAACTACGAGCTTGGCCCTCCAGATTGTTGATCCTAGAAGGAAGTCCAACAATGCTTAATCCCACCCTGTCAAACCTCTCGAATTATATGTTCTCTACAATTCATGCCTCAAAACAATCCTTAAAAGAAATGTGACTTCTGCCTTTGGTCCTCAAAACTAGACTGGCAAAAATGGTTTAATCCTGTAGAATGGACAACCAATTGTGCCACAAAGGTGAAAGAGGGTTTGGAGGTTAACGACTCAATGTGGCTACTGCTGATAAAGGGGCCTAAAAGGATTTGGGGACTTCTTCACGTCCCCAAACCAACTGTGCAAGGAAGTAATCATGGGAATTTTTCTATGGGGGAAGCAACATTCAACAAGCTCTCTCAAATCCTTACCCAACGATAGCAAGTTCAAGAATATGGAATGTAATATACAAAGCTCATATCTTGTCAATGCCAAATTTTTAAGAAATCCAAAAAGAATGGAGGGATCAGTGTATGGGAAGTCAATTAGAGATGTCCTAATATTTCTTTCTTGGAGAGAGTAACTGGATGAGATAATTTCAATAGAACCCAAGAAATCATGGCCTAGAAGTTGAAATTTTTTTTCTATAACTTATGTCACAACAACCTTCTATGCATTGATGAAAGAATATTTCCATGATAACCCATTTCACCAAGTAGCAAGTGTTCTTGGACAACAACTATGAAAGTCACCTTATCCAAACGTAGGAACCGATTTCTATCAAAGGAAGGAACTAAGATGAAAAGACAGGAAAACCATGCTCTATACCAATGACATTTACTTGGATATATATGAATTGATTCAAATTTCAACTCAAATAACCAATGTTCAATTTTGGGTCAAATGGATTTGTGATCATACAATATATTGAAGAAGATGTTTGATGTGGAAACTAAATCACAAAGCCATAGTTATACAGTAAAGCATTCACAAATGAAACTGCGCTGTTTGACCCACTATCCAACCTGTATTGTGGATGATGATGAGTTTGATGATTGATCATATTTTTTAGAGCTATGATTGGGCCAAGAAAATTTGGTGTTACTTGATTTCTTTGATCTTAACAGCCTAGTTGGAAGCATGAAGGAATGGAGACAATGCTTAGGGGATTTACTATGCAACCAAGTATGGAAGAACTCAAAATTCCATATCCATAATGTAGGTTATCCATTTAATTCTATTAACAATGAAGGCTTTGTTGTATATCATATCGATAGTCAAAGCCTCAAAATTTCAACATACTTGTAGGAAAATGCATGTACTGTGAACTGGCACTCTGTGCTGCACAGGACAAGTGAAGAGCAATTTGAAAATGGAATAGGGCCTAAATTTTCAAGAAATTATGTGCCAATCCTACCAGATTTCTATCTTGAGAATCTATTGAATGGAACAAGAACCTAATACCTTTAATCACAATAACTGAGTAACCCCACATATCAGAATACTACCACCAGGCCACATGTAATGTTTTTGGAAGGATTGATTCAAACATCACTAGTATGTTACTGATCATCATATGGGTATGAAATAAGCCATTAATTAAGCACATAATTTTTCTCGCCTTGATGATCATTCAAACAGATAAGAGGCAAGACAGTCACAATGTATCTTTGAATCTATTATGATCTAGGACATTATATCTTGCTACACTGGCATAGAAATGGCATCTTATCTTTCAAGCATGCCAAAGTTGATTTTCAGTCAGATACATTAATTCAGTGTGAACATGAATTGGCAAGCCAATCTTTAGCCTTACAAGAGTAGTTATTTGTGAATCTTCACATCCTAAAGCTAATTTTAGATTTGTGTACTTGTTACAATTAGAAGCGATGTTCCAAATCACCAATGAAATATACGACCTGCTAAAGAAGCAGGAAGTTCCTACAACTTCAAAGTTTGCTAGCAATATTGGAAACCAAGTTCTTCACTAATTGTAGTTTTATCCTCATTAGAAGCAATATGGTTGACTGCTTTACATATTTTTCTTGTGGAATTGTGAATGGTTGATCACTCTGGACGATGGATGAGATTAGCAATGGGTGACGAAGGCCAAATCAAAGTGATGACATGAAATTTAGAAGGGCAAGAGGTGAAATGGTTAAAATTTATAGACAAATTCATAGTGCTAAAAACCATTGTCTTCATTTGTTGAACATTATAAGGATTCCAAATGTGAGGAAACTAGCCTTGCCATCAGAGCACACTAGAGCTTCAACCCAACATACCTAGATATCATTGAATACATGTTTCCAATCATGAAGATAAAGTACGATTGTTGATCTACTCAATTCAGGTACATATGTTATGTTTTTCTTTGTGTTGCTTATATTTTTGCTCTGTTTAAACAATTCACCTAACATACCATTTTTTTATTAGAGTTCCCATGTTTTATATTAAGACTTATGTGCTACTTGTATTTACTATTTCTATTAATGAAATTATACAAGAATTTTCATTGAAACCACTCAAAGAAAACAACAACAAAATTAAAAGGTGGAAACCCCTAACCTCTGACCCACTCAGATCCCTATGGAAGTTTCAAATAACCAATGGTAAGAACTTCAAAAAAGAGTGTTTCTCTGCAGAAGGGAGAAAGCAAATTGATATTTGTGGGGCAATGACCAAAGGGAAGTATCCAATCAAAATAGCCTAGTTAAGAATAATATCCCAAGGTGGCAATGGAGAAAAGGACATAGTACAAGAAAGAATATGGGACTAAAACCTATTGCCCAAAATATCAGCTGTCTTTTTAGCTGGTGGCATGCAACAACATTCTAATATGGGAAAATATTTGATTCTCTGCAAAAGAATATATAAGGAGCATAAAAAGTGTGTTGCAAGAGGAAGCAAAGGAAGTATCATGGACACCTTCCTGCAATGTAGATGAGCCAAGACTTGCGCAGAAATAATTTTCCAAAACATAACACATGGAAAAATAAGGGCCAATCTGAAGAGTCATTCAAGGGAGTGTCCCAAAGGTGACTTTGGATCTGATATCCTCAAAAGATTATGGGAGATAATTCCTAAGTTTGTTATCTAGAACCTATCGATAAAGCATAATGTTCAAATATTCCATGATAACAACAAATCCTTGGATCAGATTAGAACCAAGATATCAAGAACCATCTGTGAAACAATGGACCAAGGAAGATCTAACAAGTTTAGGAAGAGGATAGGGAAAAGCAGGCAATAATAGTTAAACCTATCCATATGCAACTATTAGTATCAGATCTAAACTTTTATGTTAATTCTTGTTTCAAATGGAATGGAAAAAAATGTAACATTCATTTTACGATGGACTGATGGACCCCAAACAATGTGAGAGGGTCCAGGGATAATCCGTTTTGATATGAATGTAAATCTCTCTAAACAGTAAAAATTATTTTTACAAAACAAAAAAAACAGTAATACAATTAAAACTATTAAGCTACGATACTAATAATTAGCTTAATGTTTTTGAGGCACAAAAATCAATGGAAACCATGTAAAAGTTAAAACCTTAATGCCACCCTTTTCCTCCTCGAGATGTCCTTTGAAAAGGCCTATTAATGGTCTTTCTCCAACAACAATGCCTGCCTCTAGTTCCATGCCATCCTTGAACTTTACTATCTTAACCTGCAGAAAGAATCATTTTTAGTCCTACAAGAAACTGATATTATATCTACTTTGTCTATAATAGGACTCTAAATGACAAGTTATATCGCCAATGAAAATTAATGGTCAATAAACTCCAATACGTTGCTTCCAATACTTACAAAATATACAGAAAGATTAATTACAATTATCATTAATGGCTACTAACTAGTCCTTTAAATCTAGGGAATTAACACTTTGATATAATTGATTATACACGTATAATAGACAAAAACATGAGCTATAAATAAATCAGAAAAATTTAATAAATAAAAGGAACCACTTACATTTCCATGCTCATATGTTCCAAATCATGTGGCCATTGTTCCCTTAATAATTTCCAATCTTTCCTTTATAGTAGGCCTCATAAAAAGAATCTATATCTGCAGTGAAAAGATGCAGCACTGTAAAAGAAGATACCAAAGTATGATCATTGAAAACTTAATGGTATAACTATGGGAAATGACGATATTGACAGGTTGAACTGAAAACATAATTGAGAATCCAATGATTGTGTATTGTTCAAAAAAATTGCTGCACCATGGTTTAGGGTACACCATTTTAACTTTATATTTGTTGATTTTTAATGCTGCAACCAATTCAAGGCCAATATATCCTCCACCAACAATCACAACTATTCCTTCTAGTCTTGACTATATTGTTGATACCAAGGCATCAACTTCAACAATATCTCTTAGATAAAATATGCCCTTCGCATCAACTCCTTGCACACCAAAGTCAGATAACTTGATAACCTGTCAAGAAAATGGTAAAAAATGAGTCCAAAAAGTTTGCAACAGAAAAAATATACTAGGAAGTTAGAGTAGCCAAGCTAACTCATAGCATGTAGATATTAGAAATACTGAGAATGTCCAAATGCACCACTATTTTCTGTTTTTTATAAAAACAAAAACACAAAGAAGATTCAATTATTATTTATTATTTGTCAAGAAAATAATCTTTGATCATTCTTTTTCTGAGCTCGGAGCTTTGGTGTAGCTATAGATATTTACTAGAACTCATCCGGCTAAGAAAATTGGACTGAGTGATTCAGACATCGGAGGTTGGTAAGCCATTAAAGATTTATTAGACTAAGAAAAAAGACATGGGATGGTAGAGGATAAGGATTCTAACCAAGTGGATATCAATATAGATGTAATAATCAATTTCCATAAATATTTTCATTAAAGAGAATACATGAAATACAAAAGATGGTGAAAGTTACACCTACAGTTCAATCTATTGTGTGCATCTCAACTTAAAATTTTAATTTAAGCACACTAGATATTCATAAAATCAATTTAATGCTTTTGAAAAGGCTGACTATATGGTTGACCAAAATACAATAGAAATTTAGATTCCTTGGCATCTAAGGTGAATGAATGAAACACTTTGAAAATTTGTATAAGCAGTTCAAAACTAAAAGGAAGGTGTAAATTGTCCTATTTGATATACCAAATGCCTAAAACTAAACTTGAGACAACCAAGAATATGTGTAAATGTTCCAAAATATCTAGATCCATCTCTACATCAGATGAATACTAACCGATTAATGTCTCTAATGTGTGTATAAATAAGGGTAGGATTCCCTTGGCCATTTTCATGCAATAATGTGTTCTTTTGTGTTGTTGGGTTCACTCTCAGGTTGGACAGTCTTGTCAGAAGTTAGGGTCTTAGCATAGGATGTTCGGCGATCATACAAGAGTGAATAACAACTCAGGCATACAATTTTATCAACAAACTAGTGTTATGTGGAGTTCTCCACCAAGGTTTACCCATCGAAGGCACATTGAATATGAACTACCAAGATAGTGGTGAAAACACAATATTGAGCAGAGGCATATGGTTTATAGTTAATTGGCTAGCTAGTGTTATCAGGAGTTTGCAACCTCTGTTTATCCATCATAGGTTGGCTCCTACATTAACATCCGAGATGAGATAGTCTGAGCCCTTGCAAAGAATGTAATGTCACTATGTATATATGGACTTGACAGATTACTTCGAACATTTGATCCTCAATGCATTTCACCCTCCCAACAGAACTATTGATACCAATGATTTTTATTGGGTTCTTAGGGAACGGCTTTATCAGCATGGCACTTGAGAACACGCCACATTAAGGGGAAAGGAGGTTATGAATAATTGTGAGTGGTTTCTATCTGAAGTCTCTACTCTCTAGTGATTTCCCTAAGTCGTATCAGAGCCAAGTTTTTTATTTAACTGCCAGAACTACAATAATGAGAATATTCAGTGGTACCAAAACATTCTAATTTTGCGATGCGTGTATAAGCATACAAGGGTATGTTACAGATGAAATCAGAACCCAGATTGTTATCACATTGTAGAGCATAAAATGCAGGTATAATTACTAAGTGGTATTCAATCAAAGAGTCTCATAAGAATTATTGTACACAATTACTGTGTATGGAATCAAATGCATGACAACATTATATATCAGAGCCAAACCTTACTGAACTCCACTCTATATCCATTTGGTATGCTACAACCTACATATGTTAACCAACAGCCTAGGGTTTGTTATGCCTAGATAATATCCTTGGACCTTAAGACTTTTATGGAGGCTTCCAAATAATGAATTAATATGGAATGAGGTAATTTAAGGAGTCAAAATGGGTTATACAGGGATGGGCACAGGTTTGGACTTAACACTCGTTAAATTCAAAAGATACTGAAAAATACCAATCAAGTTTTCAAAATACTATGAAATATATTGAATTGCATTCATAAAAACAAGGTAATGTAGGTAAGTTAAATTCAAATCAGATTTGACTTCTTGAAACCATGCATTTATGACATGTTTCCAACGAATGTTCATGCAGATACAGTGTCTGTGGCAAAGATTTTTTTTTTAAGGTTTACTACAACTTATCATTTTGAAATCTTACAATGTATGCTAATGATTGAGAGCTTCCGATGTGGGTGATATAAAGGTATTTATTAAATATCTATATTTTGACCTGTTTTTGAATAGAACAAATCAAAATGATCTCTTAATTTGAAACCTAACATGCAATGCAAATTAATTCATGGATTTACAGGCCTATTCAAATTTGATTACTTTTCACATTTTCTAGAATGCATTGAATAAACATCAATGTTTCAACTGAAGTTGTAAGGCACATTCATTTCCAAAAGATCATTTTTCACATCCAATAAGTTTCTCTGAATGGATATTCTCACTTCCACCAAAGATAACAAGGTCAAGGATTCATTAAAAACCACTTCGTACTTTGTTCAACATGAAGTTAATATTGTAGACATGCATATGTCCAATTAAACACAATTATTGTTATTATGCATACAAATTTGTATAATTCATACCCATGGTGAATTTTAAAATGTTCAACGCTACATGATCTCAGTAATGAAAATGCTAATCCATTCCTTTCCTTTTCCATGATCATTGCATCGTAGTCACTTCAATTTTCAAATTTTGTCATCTTAGGTACTTATAGTGGCACCAGTTGTAATGATCAAAGTGTCATATTCGAAAGTTGTCCATGCTGCGGAAGTTAGAGTTTTGATGGCAATTTAAGCTTTCACCACTTCAATGTTAAGAATGAACTCTATGCCTGTAATAACAGATGAACTACAAATTCAAAAAATCTATTAATCAGAAAGATAGAGCAACTACAATCATGTTCCCAATGTCTAAAGACATTAAATTCATTTGAAAATAACATTGATTAGAGGTGGACCCTGAACTAATACAAACTTAAAATATGAAAGATGTAAAAGTTTATACCAAACCAATGCTTTCCATTTCCTCAAGGTGCACAACCTAGAAGCTCAAATGGCACAAGAATAATAGAAAAGGATTGATACATGTACCTTTCTAAGCATACCACTATAGAAGCTTCCTCTCTTCTCCACTCCCAACACAGACCTGGAATCCTGGTAGTCGCACAGCTCCTGAAAGTAACAAGTGCCAATGTTCACATTTCTCTCTCATACGCACACACGCATACACAAGATACAGGAATTCACTATGCATCCAATGAAAATACTGTCATAGAGAAGAAATTTGTTGATTGCATAGAATAAATGCTTGTTTACATCAAAGGGGAAAATAGGAACAATCAATACATGATTGAAAAAATGGAGAATGCATTATATACTTTACATCTATAAGTGACACACATGTCGATAAAATACACAGGTTATGAGTCTGTAAGGGATAAATATAATTTATACAGGGAAAGATCATGGAGACACGATATGTCAGACTCGTGAAAAAAAAGTATGTTGGGATCACTGTCAATCATAGGCACTAGTTGCTATGTAAAATCCAACAACAACTAAATCCATTGAGACATCAGAGAATCCATATGTGACTTTGTGTGGTAGTGACAAAACAGATAGATCTCTTTAGTAGAATCTATATATGACATCTTTGGTATAGTGAATGTCCATCCATCAATCTTGTGAACGTGCCTATGTCTCTCAATTTTCATGGATATAAAGGAAAGGATTTGTCCATGGAGGAAGACATGGAATGAAAAGAGAAATAATAAACAGATAGAAACACCTAGAATTGCATATATATTATGAGTTAGAACAATGATCAACATGCATAAGAGTAATTTAGGAAATAACGATACAAGCTGAGAAAGGTTGCTGGTGAGAAACCTTGGTTATTTCCTTTGGGCTCAATTACATATCCTTTAATTTGACTGAAGGATCCAAATCATCGAGGCCATAACAATGAGTGGAAATCTCCTTTATTGTTTTTGTCAGCAAAATGTTGAGCTACTCCAAATACAACATAATTGAATTGCTAGTATCTCCCATACATATATGCGACCAAAATGAATTTCATCGACCTCTATGTGAATTTAGTTGAAATATCATACCTTCCGGAAAGAGAGAAGCCTTGCTCAATGCAGGTCTTTCATATGGAGCTACCTGTAAAATGTTAAAACAATATATATTGTCATCATAAATCAAACCCATCATGCATAGGGAGCAAGATAAATAGTTTGTTAATAATAGTAATATAATTTTCTCATACAATAAGATATGTATCCATTATCCATGTGTTGGTGTAACAGGCATATAAAATACTTTTTTTAATAACTTAATAAGTGGTTTCATCGTCTTCTCTAGTATTTAACCACAAAAAAAGCATGGCGAAGTCATTAAACTCAGAGAGGATGTTTAGCACACTATGAAATGCAAATAATCTGAAAATCAAATCCCAAACTTGATTGAAGATGAAGCACATAGATCTAGACTGCATCACAGTTTGGAAATTTCAATGCTCCTATGAAGGATTGGATACCTGTAATAACTTGAACAAATTCAAATTGTGATGTTGATTCCTAAATAATTTTAGGTTCAATGTTATTTATTATATGATAAATGAGAAAAAAATGGCACATAACAAATTGTGAGGCTCATTCTAGTCTAAGAAATAATTGGTATTATGATTTTTTGATACTTTCTGTTTGCGTAAAGGTTTGGTTGAGTCTATATAATGCTTTAATAAATTGATATAAGTCATGAAGAAATATCAAATGGAAATGAGAATAATCCCTACAAGATAGACAATAACTTATATGAAATATTTTTAAGGAAATCAAGTTTCTGTTGAAGAATGCATGGTCAGAAGTTAGAACTAGGGACACTTGCATCACCCTTATGAGCAACCTAATGTGAATGAGAAGTTCATAATGCATTAGGGTAAAAACGTGAAGGTGGGTAACACTTCCGTGAGAAACCAGTGCAAAAAAGTCTTAGCGGAGGTTATTCGGCATATTAATATTTATTATTCGGCCGAATAACAAATATTATTCGGCCGAATAATATTCATTATTCGGCCGAATAATGTATAAGTTATTCGGCCGAATACCTACTAACAGTTCTCCGTTTACTTTAACGGGGACCCTTGAAATGTGTGCAAAGCACTGCCGGACGGAAAAAATTTCGCGTGTTTGTTTATTCGGCCGAATAATTGTTCGGCCAAACAACTATTCGGTTGAATAATTATTCGACCGAACCATTATTCGTCCGAATAGTTGTTCGGCCGAAATTTTTTTTTGCATAAAATCCTGGCCTCGTCCGCAGTTTCGCAATAGCCGTTTGTCATTTTCTAGACCCCGCACGCGAGCCCGCTGCCGATTCTCGCCACCCTGCATGGCCGCGTTGACGATGCCTGCCCGCTGTTGATGCTCACCCGGTGTTGATGCTCGCCCGCTGTTGATGCTCGCATGCTGTCTCTCCGCCCTTCGTTCGAACGTCGATGTCCATTCGTTGTGTTGATACTGCTCGTATGACTCCCGACGCTCGTTCTTTGTGCTGTCTCTCCGCCCTGTTGTCTCTTCGCCCCTCGCCACTCTCGACGCTTGCATGATCCCCGATGCGCGCTCGCCCGCTCTGTTGATACTGCTCATCACAGCAGTTGGAAGCTCCCTTCGTCGAGGAGGCTGACTTACGGTTCTGCGAGTTCAAAATTTACGTTCGGATTAGGGCGGTCGCTGCTTGACGGATCCGCTTGGAGGTGACGACTGCCTGGTGAGTTTGTAAATAGTTTCATCATTTCGTTGTATGTCTGTTTTTTATTTTGCAATTTTATTTGTGTTGTATGCGTATGTTTTCGTGTTTTAATGTCTTCTCGAAATGTGGTAGTGTGTGCAGGTTAGTTCGTTTGTTGAGTTGGAGGGTGTTATCGTCGCTTCGTTGGTGTTTTAGTTTTTTGTGCAGGGTTGATAGTTTTTCATTGACAGGTATGTTTTGACGATGAGTTGTGTCGTTTTGATTTCATTTTCATATTTTTATAGTTTTTTTTTGTTAACCCATTTTGTTGTTGTGTGTAGGAAATATTTATCGTTCGGCGAGTTGGTGGTCTTATCCGGTGCGGCATTGTGGTTCGACAATCTGTTCACTGCGAGTCTGGTTTAGAGGTATGTCTCGTTCCCGATCATTTGTATTGTAAAAAAAAATTGTAGTCATTTGAAGAAAATTAAAAAAAATATTTGCATTCAGGGTTAAAATTAGACTGTTCAGGTTTTTTACATTTAATTTTATGTTAATTTTGGTTAATAGAGTTTAAGAACTCTGTTCATGAACAGAGTGCTTAAATTCTGTTTATGAACAGAGTTTAAGAACTCTGTTTATGGACATAGTGCTTAAACTTTGTTTATGAACAGAGATTAAAAACTCTGTTCATGAAAAGGTAAGAAATATATGTTTTATATAATAAGATATAAAAAAGATGAAAAGTTTTATCCTTAAACAGAGTTCTTGAACTCTGTTCTTGAACAGAGTTCTTGAACAGAGTTCAAGAACTCTGTTCTTGAGCAGAGTTCTTGAACTCTGTTCTTGAGCAGAGTTTACAGATTCATAAGGCCTTTAAGTTTGTAGAATCAACATGTACAACTTAAATATGTTATGAGTCAACAGTTGTGTAAATTTTTCTTTTTTATAAATAAAGTACGATTCTTATAAGAAGTGGATATATATATATATTTCGTGTGATGTTTGTTTATTGATATATATAATGGAATCATATGTGATGGTTGAAAAATTTGTAAGGTGACTATACTACTACAATTAACTGCATTATATTTTCTATCTGATTATGAGATGATTATTAATTTTATCTTTATGTTGCAATAGTAGCGATGCTAGAGTTAGGAGAGAGACTTACAAAAAAAATAAAATGAGTTATACTACTTTAGGCACCCCTACATTTGGTATGCAGTTCTTTATGAGATATGTCTTTAAGTGTGTAGAAGTAACATGTACAACTTCAATATGGTATGAGTTGACATTTGTGTAAGTTATTTTTTCATATAAATAAAGTATGAATCTTATAATAAGTCTATATATATATATTTCGTGAGATGTTTGTTCATTGAGATATATAATTTAATCATATTGGATAGATGAAAAATTTGTAAGATTACTATACGAATACAGTTAACTGCATTATAACTTATATCTGATTATGAAATGATTATTAAATATGTCTTTATGTTGCAATAGTAGTGATGGTAGGAATTTTATTTAATTAATTATGCTAGAGTTAGGAGAGGGACTTACGAAAAATTTCACTTATACTGCTTTAGACACCCCTACATTTGGTATGTAGTTATTTATTAGATATATCTTTAAGTCTGTAGAATTAACATGTACAACTTCAATATGTTACGTGTAAATTTAGAAATCATATCAAATGGAAAGAGTGGAGTCTTCGAAGTGAAAGCGTAGGAGGTCATCACATTCATCGGGAATTGGTGTTCCAATTGGTAGTCAAAGGTTGTCGAATTCACCTCGGGGTTCGAGTTTGTTGTATGGGTCACAGTCATCTGATCACCATCAAGTTGATAGGGGTACAAATGATTCCCCTTTATCTTCTGTGGGAGAGCATCGATCTCAACCTTCTGTCGGTATGAACATTAATGTTTCAATACATGTATAATCTGTATTTTTGTATGTTTCGAATTTTTGGACAAGGTTAACACTTGACTAAGGCTATATTTGAAGCAGAGCGAGGTTCAGAAGATGTGCCTAATTCGACAGAGCGGGAGGAAGATCAAGATAGGATTGGAGATGATGGGATAGGTGCGGGTGCAGAGCAGGGTCTTGAAGATCCTCCTAGAGCTAGGACGACATATGTTCCACTAGCTGAGGGTTGTACACCATATCAACTTATCCGTCTGATTTACCTGATGAGCTTCCATGGGAAGGTGTTATGCAACAAACTATCCTTGAAAGTTGTAGATCCCATTATGACAGGTTGAACAATGATCTTTGTTCTTTGGATCTCCCTCCAGAGAGCAGACAAAGTCTAGAGATTGTTTTGGGGTCATTGCAAAAATTCATTGATGCATATGAGGAACTCGGACCAACTACGAATGGTTTTGTTCATTTGATGCAGAGGCGAAGGGACCAAGTTATGGGTCCAGACAAGTGGGAGGTTGTGAAGGAGAGAGTCACCAAAGAACAAGCCAATTCAATGTTTAATTTCAAAGAAGGCCTTAAGCGAAAAATGTTGAAAGTGCAATATTTCAAGCATCCTCAAATTGCACATCTAATATATGATCGGTTCCTTGTAGCTTATGGTCGATTGCCATGGAACGATGAGATTCCTAATTATTTTGCTAGATTTTTCTATGCTGAGTTTTTTTTAGGTATGAAGCCAAACTATACTGATGTTCCTTCTGACTTTTATGGAGTTGGAAAGGGTCGAATATATAATCGAAAAGGTGCTCTTAGAGACCCTACGACTCTTCGACCTCCACCCGAGATACCTCGTCCACCTAGGGTTGTGGCTTTAAGATCGGAGATGGAGCCCACATCCCAACTTGGGACAACTGCAAGAGAATCGGTAGGTGATGGTTTAGCGTCAGCTCTTGTTGGAGTAGAGGTGGAATTGGGTCGAGAGAGGGCTCGTGCTACTATTCGTCAAAAGTTTGTTTACAAGACGAATGATGAGGTAGATGGATTGAGCATCGATGATCTCAGGGCTTATGCTAAGTCTTGTCGCGATATAGCTTCAGATGTGTTATCCAATGACACATTGAGTATGGGAGAGGTTTGTTGATTATGCTATGACAATCTATTTGATTTTTTATTATTCATTTTGAATTGAATTTTTTGTTACATAGTAATAAGTATATTAAGCAAATGTATTTTGTTTGCAGTTTTCTAGAATGTTGAATCCACATAATTTTCGAGTCTCTACTAGTCAAAATGAAGAGCATTTTGGAGAGGTATATTAATTATAATATTTATGATTGAACTTGATATATATATTTTTTTTGAATTTTAATAAATATCAATATATCTTATTGTTAATTTGACTTATCCATGTAGGTTTCTTTAGAATCAGACTTTTTAGATGATTTACCATCTCTTGTGAGCTAATGATTTTAATTTTCTTGTTTTGGTTTTAAGTTAATTGCTTAATTTATTATTTGTATCTATTATGTTTTATTCATTAACAAAATTTAAATTTTAGGGGAGAGACCATATGGAAATTGGGGGTGAAGATGTAGGTTCTCTGATGAATGCGGATATTGGCACCGAGGTAATTTTGTTGAACTTGAAATGATCTCTGATATAAGTTTAATATTTTATATTTTTTGGATTTATTTGAAAATTGTTTGCATGCTTTAGGATTCATAAATTACTTTTGTACATGTTGCAGTTTGGCTCTCTTAGATCATTTGGAGCCAAAGGGAAGACTCTGGTGGAACAAAGTGGTGGACATGCATTCAAAGAATTTGATGTACGACTTTTTTAATAATTGAATTGTTTTTTTATATATAAGTTTAATATCTTAATATTTTGAATTTAGTTTAAAATTGTTTAAATAATTTATGATATTTATAATTTGTTTTTATGCATGTTGTAGGCTGAGTTGAGTCCCAGGGAAGGTCCTAGTGGAAGATAGTGGAAAGATATTGGTCCAGATGGATAATGGTTCAAACTTTTTTGTTTTTGTTGATATATATATATTGTAGTTGTTTTGGACATGAAGGGTATTTATTTTTTGATTATACATATATGTACATTGAACTCAAAAGTTCATGAACTTTTTTTTGGATTATATATGAGTACATGTTAATTATTTCTCATTTGGTAAAATGTTTAGAATATGTTTTGCATGAATGTTTAAAATGTTTTGATAATGTTTAGAATATGTTTTGCATGAATGTTTAAAATGTTTTGATAGGTGCAATCTAAAGTTAGGAAATGTTGAATGTTAAGAATGAATGTTATGGAAGAATGAATGTTGGGAAAGAATGGATGAGATGTGTTAGGAATGTTTAAAATGTTAATCTAAAGTTAGGAAATGTTCAATGTTGAAAATGAATGTTATGGTAAGAATCAATGTTGAGAAAAAATGAATGGGAGGTGTAAAAAATGTTTAAAATGTTAAGAGTGAATGGAACATTTGATAGGTGCAATTTAAAGTTAGGAAATGTTGAATTTGTAAAAAAATTTCAATTTGTTATATGTCGAGAATAAATGTTAAGAATGAATGTTTGGAACATTTGATAGGTGCAATTTAAAGTTAGGAAATGTTGAATTTGTAAAAAAATTTCAATTTGTTATGTTGAGAATAAATGTTATTAAAATGTTAAGAATGAATGTTTGGAACATTTGATAGGTGCAATTTAAAGTTTGGAAATGTTGAATTTATAAAAAATTTTCAATTTGTTATGTTGAGAAATGTTATGGAAAGAATGAATGTTGAGAAAGTATTGAATCATAAGAATGAAGATTTAAAATGTTAAGAAATGGGATGTTACCAAAGTTTAAAATGTAAAGAAATGAATTTGTTATCAAAATTTTTGGAAGTTTAAGAATGTTGTACCTAATATGAATATTTAAGAATGAATGAATGGTAGGAATGATAGAAATTTTTGATAGAAATATGAAGTTTTAATAGGTTCAATATTCTAATGTTTTGAATGAAAATCTATGAATTGTTTGATAAAAGTTTCAATATTTTGGTTGTTTGATTCATATGTAAATTTTAAATTTTAACTAATGTTTTTCATATGTTCACTGTTCGATATGATACATTGCATATGTAAATTTCAAATTTTAACTAATGTTTTTCATATGTTCATTGTTCAGGTACTTTGTAGTTCGTGAATTTCTAAATGTTGAAATCATGGCAAATGAGGATAATGATTTTTTGTTTTTTAATCACAAGTGAGGATTCTCGGATTGTGAAGCTTATGCTAAGTTAGAGCAATGAATTTTAGACAACAATTTGATGAATTTTTATCGATTTGTTGTAAATAATCATTGCTCTAATTTAGCATAAGCTTCACAATCCAGGAATTCTTGTTTGTGATTAAAAATCAAATGATTGTTATTTTCATTTGCCATGATTTCAGTTATGTGAACTTACGTGTGAGAGATATATTATCTTTGTGCAACAATCATTCATTTAAAAACTATATAGATTAACAACTTGTTTTAAAAAACTTATTCAGATCATATTTATGGTGAAGTATATTAGAGAAACATGTTCAATGGATTAAAAGAATACAAAATTTAGTAGGTTTTTTGGTGATTTCTCATTGGCATCAATCAATCAAAAGTAAAATTTCGGGGCGGAGTGTGGGGATAGCCACATCCGTTATCTCATCCCTTAAGTGGTCTAATAGACATATGGGGACCCGAATAAAGTACTTTTGAATTCCCAAATAATTTTTGAATTCATTTTTAAGCATGTTAAAATACAACCATTTAAACTCTTATGTTAGTTGTCATTCAAGATAATATTCATAAAAATTCAATGAAAAAATATATTGTGCACAACAGTTGTGACACATGGACAAAAAATATATTGTACACAACAATTGACATGGACAAAAACATAGATCAATTCATTTTTGATATATAGTTAAAAACATCGCAATGGAATGCCATCCTCAATTATCCGTTCATGGTCACATATGGATAGTTTCCATTTTTTGGTTTTTAACTGTTTTTTTGATGGAACTTGTACCAACCTTATTCGAGATGCACATACTAAATGACTATACTGAAAGCATATAACATCGGGCTCATAATCTTGAAAGTAGACATAATTTTTAGTCATATGCGTCTGCTGAAAAAAATAGCCTTTTAAAATGATGGATCCTCTCTCGTATGTAAATCTGTTGTCATTGTAGTCTTCCAATAACTTCATTTTTCCTTCAGTGCATCGCATCAAATAATATTTCACATTTCATTGTTGTCTAAAGGTGCAATCACAGCGAAAACATCTCCTGCGCAAATTATAATTGGTGTTAGCGTTTTTAAATGAATTAAATTGACCATATACTTATGGCGATGGACTAGAATGAACAATTAACTTAAAAGTCAAGTAAGTTTATTACCTTCTCTAACAAGTTCTGAAATTCTATCGCCATCAGATGATATTGCTATTTCTTCTGATTCTAACTCTTCTACACTTGCCAGTGGCATTTTTCCTTTTGGATTAATCTCTGTGTGTTTCCAAGCTTTTACGTAGTTGTTTGTTATGTTTTCACAAACTTCTGTAGATTCAACATTTTCAATGCAAATTTGACAAAAACATGATTGCTTTCTACTGTCAAATGCAAACACGTTTTGAAATGATTTTGTTTGAATAGAGTGAAGATCTCTAGTCCCATGTATGGTGCTAGCATCATATGGTATTGATCTATTTATATCTTGGACCCCAACAAGCCAAAAAAACCTACACAATAAATAATGAATCACTTTCAAAGAACAACTTTTAATGTTAGTGTACATGTACTTAAATGTTAGTGTATATTTTTTTAAATTTCAAGAAATAATATAAATTAAAAAAATAGTGTACATACCTGCGCACATCTTTTGATTGTTGATTATAATCATGGCTTAGATTTAATTGACACCATTGGACAACCTCTACAGCTGAATGAAATCGTGCAGAAGAATAGTTCATTTGCCATCTTCGAAGTGCTCTTTTTACACATGCTCCTGCACCATCATGTTCACCTTTTCCATGTCCAGTTTCAAAGAAATTCCAGCGACGTTTAATGTTCAACGCTTTATGAAGTCGACATAACCAAAAAAATGATCGTGAAGATTTAAATTGACCCACACATCCATCAGACCATATCTAATGCTCATTGAATTTAACTTCGCGTTTTTTCAGTGAATCATAGAAAATATTTTTTATACAATGTTGAACAAAATGTGTATCGTGTGTACGATCATCGCTGATATAGAAGTGATCTTATTTAATCACATCTCGATTGTCATATGTGCTTTCAATGCCATCAACATCCTGTTGAGAATGTCTATATACAATATGGACAAATATCGAAACTTGGTCAGAGTGATAGTATTCACTCTGTATCTCTTTTTGTGCAGCAAATGTATAGTTTTTAGCAAAATCAATCACGGACAAAATTGTTCCGGGTGAAAAAATTTCACGAGACTGTTTGAATTGAAGATATTGCCATCGTGCTCTATGTGAATGCTGGGTGTATTTATAAATTTCGTTTTCAAATTTTTTGAGAAAATCTGTTACGCATATCTTGTCTTCTAGCAAATCAATTATTTTGGAATGTGAATCACTAGAACTTCTACTATAATTGATGTATTCGTATCTCCTCCAATCAACATTTACATTTGACAACGATTGATCATTATCGATAGGATATTTATTGTGGAATAGCACCAGATTTCCACAATGATGACAATGTTTTTTATTGACACATTTATTTGAATAAAATATTTCATCGCGATTTCTCTCACATAAAATTTGAAATATGAATTCACGTATTGTGGGCGGAGGTGGTGAATTTGTCCAAAACATTTTACCAAATTCAAGAAACGTGTCATAATATAACTGAAATTGCACATGATAACGGCAACAACATGTATCACGTATAGTAATAGGTCTAACATACCATGATTTTTGTTGCACAAATTTAGTGATTGATATATTAATTCCATGATGATCTTCCTTGAATTTATTGAACAATTGTACTTGTGTCATGTCCATTATATGTTTTGGTTGGCTTTCATATACATTTCGTGATATTCTTTTGCGTATCACCTCTCTTGAATTTGGTGAAACTCGAGCATGTTCCAACCAATATTCTCGTACAATATCTTTAACACCTGCTCCCAATCTATCTTTGTAAGGTTGTCTACAAATAATTGCCCAGCAAGCAAGTTCATTATTTTCATCTATTTGCATTCTGAATTTGCTATGTTTGTATAATATCTTTCTTGATGTTCCAACTGCTTTTGCTAGTTCTGTTGTCAAACGCTTTTGTTTAATACTAGCTGAAAGAATTGCTGTATGAATTGCTTTACGTGCAACACTGATATCTTTCTTCCCGAATTTTTCAATTTTTTTTTTATTGCATCACCTATATTTTCCATCACATTTTGTTTCAATTTCGACTCTTTTGTCGCTTTGTGAATACCCAATAATGATGTAACACCTTCTAACTTCTTGGACACTAATAAACATCTCAAAATTTGTGCTTGTCCTGCTATTGAGTAATCCTTGATAACTTCATCATAAAATTTTGTAGCACGATATCGTGCAACATGTATTGGTAGTTTTTCTCCATATTTGTCGCAATCAATGTCTTCTAACATTTCATCATCAATGGTAAAAGTACCTATACATCAAGTTAAATTTAATTTAACATATATCCAAAAATAAAATTCATTATAAAAAAATGAATTTGGAAAATATATGATATATACATACCAGGTCCAATTTCTGGATCTTGAACTTGATCTTCAATATTGACTTCATCGACATTAGCATGTAAATCACTATTTACATCTTCTAGAATGGTCTTTTCAACTTCAATTTGTTCTTCTTGTACTCTATTTTCAATTTCCATCTCTTTAACATTATCATGTAAATCTGTATTTATATCTTCAATAGTTCTCTCTTCCGTTTCGGTAACCCTTTGTTTTTTGGCAATATATCTGAGTTTTTGTTTCTCTCTATTACCATCATTATCACATTTACGATCACCTTTTTTTTGACGTTTTCTCTTATTGCCCATAATTGTTTAATTTATAGATGATAAATTAAAGAATCATTACTTTATAGTAAAAATAAATAAATTAAGATTTAAAAATATTTACGGAATTTATAAAAACATGAACTGAAATTTACTTCACCTTATAAAATTTTTGTAAGAGTCTTTTGAAGAAGATCTCTTTGGAATTAACTTTCCTTTGAAAAAACTCTTTGAACAAAAATCTTCTTTGAAAAAAACCTTCTTGGAAAGAAATAAGAAACTCCTTGACAATAAATCACCTACCCATTGGAAAATAATAAGAACACCTTGTAAATAAATCTTTTTTGTAAAAATCATTGGAAAAAAAACCTATTTGAAAAAATATCTACGAAAAAAGCCACTAGGAAAAAGTACTTTGAAAAAAAACTTATTTGTAAACATATCTTGGAAAAAACCATTGTAAAGAAATAACTTATTTGCAAAAATACTTTGAGTAAATAACTATTTGAAAAAACTCATTTCAAAGAAATAAGAAGTGCAAAACTACCTTGGAAAAAAACTCTTTGCAAAATACCTTAGCAACACAACTATTTGAAAAAACCCATTTCAAATAAATAAGAAGTGCAAAACTAATTTGGAAAAAAACCCTTTGCAAAATACCTTAGCAAAACAACTATTTGAAAAAACCCCTTTTAAATAAATAAGAAGTGCAAAACTAATTTGGAAAAAAATCATTTGTAAATTACCTTACCAAAACAACTCTTTGAAAAAATCCCTTTCAAAGAAATAAGAAGGAAAAATACATTTTTTTTGTAAAAATACTTTGGAATACACACTTTTTAAATACAACCATTGCAAAGAACCTCCTTGGAAAGAAACATTCTTTGCATAAATCACTTTGCAAACATGTCTAAGAAAAGAAATATTTTGAAAAAACTCCTTGCAAATATGTCTTAGAAAAAAAACTCCTTCAATGTGCCTTTTGGAAAAAAGAAGAAGAAACATACCTTGTAAAAACCTCATTTTCCAAAAAATGTCTTCTTTGCAAACATGTCTAAGAAAATAAATATTTTGAAAAAACTCCTAGCAAATATGCCTTAGAAAAAAAACTCCTTCAATGTGCCTTTTAGAAAAAAAAGAAGAAACATATCTTGTAAAAACTTCCTTTTGCAAAAAATGTCTTTTTTGAAAACCCTTTCAAAATTAGTTTGACAAAAAATATGCGAAGTTAAAACATGCGAAAATAATGAATCAATTTTAGGTTTATTTATATGAGTATAGAAAACATAATTATTATTATTATTATTATTATTATTTTTTTTTTTTCGACCGAATAACCTTCGCTGTAATTGACGGTGCCGTTACTGAAAAAGGTTATTCGGCCGAATATTCTCTGAAACATGAAAGATTCACATTTCTGCAGAATTTTCAGGTTTCTCCATTTTCGGAAGGGAAAAACCACCTCTTACACAACAAAACGAATGTCGGACTTGATACCAGTAGGTTCATCATTGAATCTACTTTACGTGGGTATAAATTTTGTTGTATATAGATAAGAACTGATATTTTTTAAGTTTTATTTTCGTAACATGTGTCGAGTTAGGATTCAACTCTTAAAAAAAACGGTGAAAAGAAAAATCCATAACTTTAAAAATACAGCACCAAAAAAATTGAAAAAAATGTGGGAATCTTAAGTGGCGTGTCTAATTCAAAAGGGTGTTCGTAGATTTTTTACTTTTAGAGCGGATTGAGAGAAAAGTGGCGCAACAAAAAAGATGTTGAAAATCGACTAAGTTTCCCCATTGATCGACTTTAAAAAAATATAATAATTAGTATATAGATCCATTGGTTACAAACTTATAGTCAGGCACTAGTACATTGTGTGTAGATTGTCGTAGCATTTTCTGTTTTTGCAAAAAACAAGTTTAACAACGATTTTAGTGGCGCAACAAATCATAACTATTTTGTAGTCTTTTCATTTTATAAGAACACACTGTCAAACATTTGCGAAATCGACATATCAAATCTTAATAAAAAAAATTGAAAAAATTATGAATAGAAAGCTAACATAATTCTATAAAAGTTTTCTTTTTACTGCAAAGTGAAATTTTAAACAAAAATATCACTTTTGTTTGCCCGAAGTTGAAAAACATGAAAAAACCAAAATTATTTTCTCACGAGACCCCCCAAAATAGACACCCATCTTCATTTTTTCACCCACTAAGAGAATCTGTCAAGTTGGGTATCAAATCTGGAGAGCTTGCAATTATATCGAAAGAGGATGTATGTCCTGATTTCTCTTTATGTCAAAGTTTCTATTTAGGTCCATAATTTTTTTTTAGCTTTGTCTTTTGTTTGTAAGCACTCTAAATATCCAAGGAGGGTTTTTGATATTACATATAGGTGTCAGAGGAACTTATGTTACTTTTCCCCAGAATGTGCTTCCATCTGTATTGACTCGTGTGGTGTTTTTTAAAGCCATTTTTTTTTCTTTTCTCCAAAATGTGCTTGCTTCTGTATTGACTCTTGTGTGGTGTTGAGTTGTTTTTTCTTCACATGAGTAGCTACATATCCCTGAAAAGCAATCAAATAAATTGATTAATAAGTGTGTTCATTGCAAGAGGAACCTATTGGATGGTAGAGGATGCATGGGGATGTAAATCTATAGATTCATTAACATACCATCCAATTCCTATCATAGGTTTAGGTTCTTCAATTGTTGAGAGGAAGTGGTCCAGTGAAAACTTCATCCATTTTTTTAAGAGGGGCAAGCTTACCTGTGGCCCAGTAAAGTTGTGGGTATATGTACATAGTATCATTTGGTTTCAAAGGATGAAGACTCTAGAGTATTTGCAAGGATTAACCATATGTTGGGATGTGGATCTACTAGAGGATGCTAGAAAAATTTATGAGCAGGTTATAGATGCACAATTAGGATTGGTTGGTATGCCACTAAATTCTATTTTAGAGTATGAAAATGACAGTGATCATGGTAAAGTTGATTGCAACAATCGTATTCGGTTGGACTGTTAATAGTAGAATCCGACTCTCATATTGAATAATAAATAGGAATAATATATTAGATGATGATTATAAATTTACAATAAGATGTCCTTTATAAGGCTTGAGCAGTCATAACGAAGGGTTACGACCTTTCACTAATAACCTAATAATCTATTAAGTTATAAATAATAATATTAATTAAATATTCACAGCATTGCCTTCCCCGTAGGAAAGCTTTGTCCTCAAAGCTTGAGTATTTTCCTAATGTTGTCTTTTATTTTGGCTCTATGTCACACTGATGACTTGAGAGTTGCGATTTTGATTATGACCATTGCCTCATTTTGATTATTATGTCTTTGTATTTGCAATAAGTACGAACTTGGTGAAGTTTTGTTTACATTATTTCTACCTGTGTCATGGCTTCTTTTAATTGCTCAACATACATTGCGACCTTAATTATTTTCGTGTTGTTATCCCCAACACATTTTGTGTCAGTTCCCTTGAACGGGCTCCTTGTGCTTATAATGCTCATAAGAACAATGGTCTTATCTTGTGTCTGATAGATTTTATAGTTGCTTCCCTTGATGTTCTTTATAGCCGTCTTTGTGATGATATTTATCCTTCGTGTGTTTGTGATTATGACATACTGGCCTACTTTATCTTCCTTTTTTTCATCAACTTGGGTGGCTTATTCTATGTGATTTTCACCTCCATCTACATTTAATTTAAATGTTTCGTCCATAGTTTTCTTTATTTCATCTATGTCCTTAAGGATTTCCTCAAGGAGATCTACGAATTCGTCACTTTTGCTATAAGATGCCATGGATGTTTGTAGAATGCTATTTTGGCTTTTGAGGTGAAATTTGAATAGTAATATATTAATTAATTAATATTAATATTATTATTTTTATTTTTTCATAACTATATAATATTTTTTTATTTAAACAAATCTTATAATAAATATAATATTTGATTTTTATTAAAATTTATATATATAAATATATATATTTGGTAGGGTTTACGTGGAGTGGAGGTAGGTGTTGGAGTTGGACGCGAAGGAAATTGGGAGTGATATGAAGAGATGGGCGGGTTGGTGAAGGAGGAGTGGAGCAGGTGGAAGGGCGATGGAAGGTGGAAAAATTGGGGAGCTGCGCGAAACAGAACGGGAGGAGAAAAAAGCGAGAAGGTGGGGAAGAAAGGAGGATGGAGGGGCTAGTGAAGTGTGAAACGAGGGGCGAGCGCGTGAGGTGACGGGGGAGATGAGGGCGGAGAGTCGTGGAGGATTGGGAGGTGGAGAGAGTCGGCGCGAGGGAGCAGGGTGGAGGTTGTGGATGGCGGCGGGGATGGTGCAGTGCGCAGGGGTTGTGTGCAGGTGCGGGAGGGCGTGTAGGATGGAGGTGTGCAGGCGCGGGGAGTGGAGAGACTCTCCGGCAGGGAGGTGGAGCAAGATTGTGGCTTTGGAACGGCGTGGGAGTGTAGAGTTGGAGCAGCGCGGGAAATAGAGCAGGTGCAGGGCGTGGGGAGGGACTGCGTGGAGCAGCGTGGGAGGGGCGGTGATGGTGGACGCAGGAGTGGGAGATGGGTGAGCTGAGCGTGGAATAGGCACCAGCGAGGAACAATTATGTGGAAAGGAGGGAACGAGATGCTGGTCAAAGACCAAAAGATCGGATACGGTTGACGGGAATGGAAACACGGAGGGGAGATGGCGGGGAGAGAGAGGAGCTGTTGCAACGGAGGGTGTGGTAGAAGGGAGGAGGTGGGGAGATGGAGCATGGTAGCAGTGGGGATGTGATGCGTAGAAGAGAGAGGTGAGCAGTGATGGGTAGAGTGTGGGAAGAAGGGTGGCTGCATGTAATGGCAGGCGTGGAAGGAGAAACGATGCGAGGAGTGATAGGCGGTGAAATGGAGTAGTGGAAGAATGTGTGGTTGATATGAGATGAAACCGAACTCAAAGGTGGAAGTAGCCGAATCCGAGCTCACCTGAGGAGTTGATGAGCCGAGTCCGAGCTCAGAGTGCAAGAGCGAATCCGCTCTGATACCAAATGCAAATGCAACAACCATATCCGATTGGACTATTAATAGTCGAATCCGACTCTCATATTGAATAATAAATAGGAATAATATATTAGATGATGATTATAAATTTAGAATAAGATGGCCTTTATAAGGCTTGAGCAGTCATAACGAAGGGTTACGACCTTTCACTAATAACCTAATAATCTATTAAGTTATAAATAATAATATTAATTAAATATTCACAGCATTGATGAGTTGTAGGAGTTTTTGCATTGTTATCATTTGTTGTGCATACCTTTGTTTAATTCTGTTGTTTTGATTCTATGGAGATATCCAATATTTTATGTTTTGATTTGTCAACTCCATATGAGTTGAACTTGATGTTTACAATCGTCCATGGATGTTTGTACTAGGTGTTAGTGTACAAAGAAGAGACTTCCAGATAATTGATTGACATTGGATTATATATGGGTTCTGAGTGTATGTTGGTGTATCGAGTGTTAATTGAATAATTTGTAAGTAGCTAAGTTATTTTATGGTAATGGTATTGATCAATTATACAAATGCTCATAATGATAACTTGGACTGCAATGATTTTCTGAATGAAGTTGGAGGTGGGGATAACTCTTGTATCTCCGGGATAACTGTTTAGTCAGGCCAGATTGCTAACACAGAATTGTAGATCATGATCTTTGTGTGTAAATGAGTACGCCATCATGTATATCATGGCCATCAAGAAGTGGTGTCCTAATTATTAAAGAATCTCATATTCATAACACGATGTTCTAGGGATTTTCTATATGGGGATCATGAGCAGATTTTATCCTAGAAAACCTATAATGAATGGTAGCCAATGAATAATATCAATATTCAGTAGTTAAAACTTGATTTTTTGAAAAGGATTGCATGCCTGGAAGACTTGACAGCCCTGCAGCAGACTTTGGGATGTAACATGAACACTTTTATGACAAGTATAAGGTCATCCTTGAAGAAGGCATTTTCCTTGACTGAGATGAATAAAAAGGCACATTTTCAGATGGAACATAGTAGCATTTGCAGACCATAGGTGGAAATCTCAATACTCATCCCAGTTAAGATCAAGGTTACCAAAGTTTTACAAGATGAAAGTAATACCTGTGGTTAGAGAATGTTGGGTTATTAATAGAGATGGATTCTCTAGTGCACCAATCCTGATCCAACCAGAAGGGAAAGTCCACCTTTGCACTAGCTTCTACCTGTGTCACCATTTTTCATCATGTTTCAGACTTTGAAAATCACATAAAAGAGCCATTTAAGATATAAGATGCATACAGATAGAAATAAATACATACATTATTCTTTTTAGATCTGGGATCTACAAGGTTCACTAAAACTAGTGCGATTGGCAAGTTCATCATATATGTAGTGCACCCACCTCAATTTCAAGAATACGCCAATTCGCCCCTGATGATTGTGATCGATACCCAGTTCCTTTTTCGGCAGATCCTATATCCTATATAGATGTATATTCAATAGTTGGGGAGAAAGGTTCCACTAGCCGCAACATTAGTTTCACCAATCCTTCACATTGATCAAAGAGGGCCTAGTCCCAGGTAAAGATCGGTCTTGATTCCAAGAGCAAAAGCAGATGCACCATGAGCTTAAGTTTACCTTATTAACTTAGTAGCAGTGGCATCCAAGGTGGGACAGATACAGTTTCCCAAGCATCAATAGTGGAATAGCCTATTTTAGTTGTTCCATATTCTATTGTATTTGTATGAACACCAGTTAACTCAGTAGCAGAGGAGTAGATACAGTTATAGACAAAGTAGCGACACTCTTCTTGTTATATCAGTTGTTGATTCACCGGGATTCACAAGCCTTTTTTATCATAGTTGAACTGCCAAATGCATATATAGAGCTACAAACAGATCTGACCCACTTTGGTCCCTAGTTTGATGGTTATACATGCTAAAAATCCTCCGTGTGTGCCCACCCAAAACACTAGAGACATTGGCTACACACATCCACACACACACTCGCATCTCAATCAACCTAATTTCCTCTTATATCTCAGTGGTGATAGCAATAACTTCTCGCTTATCCTTGACAAAATCCTCAATCCACATCTTGACCACTCGGTTGTCAATTTCGTGCTTAAAGGGATGAAAGAGATGGAAAAATGGCTTCCTGGAAAGCACTCTTGAGTTCTACATACCTGTGGAGGCCAATCCAATTCATACGAGTAAGTGCTCAACACATCCAAAATTTGAGTGCACCCAATGAGGAAGCAAAGTGTTCACAATGTGCCTCATTCCATACGCACGCCCATAGGTACACTCACACTCAACACGGTTGCAAGCACACATAGGAGCCCACAGAATGTTGCTTCCTGCACTATGCTTTCGCAATCCCATATATGATCCCATGCATACCCTTTTTTCTCAACGCTATTCTTCTAGTGGGATATGGATCCAATTTCAATTTAGGATTGGGAAAATTGAGTGCGCAAACCATTAACTTCTCAAATGAAAATTATTTTCCTTCAAGGCAAGGATTTTCCTTCAACCATTCAATTTCTTAGCTGTAAACCATTAGGTGGTTTTTCATACCCATACGAAATAGCCATGTGTCTTTGATACACTTGACCTAAATGCAATAGGGTGCACAAAAATGCAAATCGGCAATAAAAAAAAAAGACATCATTTGCAACACGTATATTTCAAAGGGGACATTCTCCCTATGCATTCAATGAGGTTGAATGAAGCACATCTCAAAATTTAATCCTAAAATCATATCATCTAAGGCTTGTAATGCAATTTGTAGCAATGGTGCATCATATATTCTCAATGATAACTCTAAGCAATAAGACTCTTTGTAGTGCCTCTCTACACCAGTTAAAAGAATCAATTAATGAAAAAATCAAAAGGACAAAAATTAATTACATTCACTATGGACAAGAATGTCATTAACTAATGATATCATTGTGAATATCTTGTCTAATGGAAAATATTGGCTATGAATAAAAGAACTTAGTTATACAACCTTATCAAAGGAAGCAATGGGAGATGGGGTGGATGTACTTCTAGTAACCATAGTTGCAACTATTTTAGATGTAAATAAGACATATCAAGCTTTATTGTTTCAACATTGGATGGAACAAGGGGGGATGCATCATATAGATTACTGTAGGGAAAAATGTGCAACCAGAGTGTATGGGTGGAATGTAGAAGGTGGGTGGGGGGTTGGATGGTGATACATCCCTATGGTATTTAGTAAGTGATGAATTACCTTCGGGGGAGGGGATGAAATGGAATGAAAAAGGTTGGAGAAGAGTGGCCAAGAACTATAACCACACTATACTGTGGGATAAATTGCAAGTTTGATAATGAATTTTTATAATTTACTAAACTTTAATGATGTAGATGGATTCATATATCATCACCATCATAACCATCATCATCAACACCATACATGAGTACATAAACATCATCATCGTCATCATTGGCATCCAATCATATATCATCATGATCATAGTCATTCATCTCAACCTCAGTGTTATCATCGTAATCATCATCATCAACATTATTTCCATCATGCATCATCAACATTATCATCCTCGCATGTTTCCAGTGAGTCAAGTTCCATTAGGGTCACTCAAATGTTGTTAGGGACAGTTAGATGCCAATAGGTTCCTCTAGGGGATATTATAGTCACTTTGATGCCATTAAGGTGAATTATGTTTCCATTAGGACCAATCAATGTCAAATAGTGCTATAATCACCTGCATCATCATTATTGACATTGACATCATCATCGTCATGAACATCCTATTAAATATTGTATAAATCATCATTGCCATATTTATCGTTGTTGACATGCATCAGCATGTTGTTAGGCACACTATAATGTCATTAGGGACCATAAGATTCCATTAGGGTTATTTACGATTAATTAGGGTCTCTTAGTTGCCAAAATTTCCATTTAGGTACTACTTCTATCAACATGCCTAACATTATCCCTGGCGCAACATTGGATTTTTCCTGGCACTTTTTATCTGGTGCAATTCCTTTCGAACTTCCTGGTGCAATTCCAGGCACTATGCTTGGCTCTATAGCTGGCGCTAAGTCGGGCATTTTTCCTAGCACAATTCAATAAGGATAAGGTTAACTTGGCACTTGGACTTGATGTTGGGATGGATAGGGTTGAAGGACTAATGAGTCGGGATTTGGTCAAAAGGTACACCAAAAAATTGGTTAAGGGGGAGTCGTTGACGATGATAATGATGACATTGATGATGACGACCTAGATGATGATAACACTGATAGTGATGATGATGACCTAAATGATAATGACAATGATGATGAACTAGATAACAATGACAACGATGATGATGATGACAATGATGATCATGATGATGATGATAATCATCACGATCATCATTGTCATCATCATTATCATGATTATTATATCCATCCTCGTCATTATCATTGTCATGGTCAATATCATCATCATCATTAGTACAATCATGGCCCATGAGCCTTATAAGAAAGTGTCTGGGTCTAAGTGTATGATTTATGTCCCCAGACAATGGTCCAAACCTCAAAATGGTGCCTACATACCACACATAAGCTAAACTTTTAATCTACATGGATTGTGTAGTAGTATGGAACATTAGAAATAACCATGAATCCTTGAAGCAATTGTTTGGGATCACATCATTATAATTTGATTGATTCTCACTTTGTTATATTATCATCATCATTGTCATCTAGGAATTAATCCTCATTCACAAATGTGAGTCGATGGATATGAATTAAAATAAATATGAGCATGAAATCAAGATTGTCATATGAGAAATCCCAAATAATGCCTTTAAGACACTAACCTAACACAACCAACCTGTGTAAATGACCCATGCAATGAATTGATGCACCTTGGAATATTCAACCTCTAACCCCCTCACCTCGTGCCTAACCTCAATGTCTAACCC
Source organism: Larix kaempferi (assembly GCA_027924585.1). Classification (NCBI taxonomy): domain Eukaryota; kingdom Viridiplantae; phylum Streptophyta; class Pinopsida; order Pinales; family Pinaceae; genus Larix; species Larix kaempferi. Next base: position 10,904,839 of record BSBM01000322.1, on the reverse strand, counting down.
CTATTAAACCAACTAACATGATAACTCAAAAATTAATTGCAAGTAGAGTACTAAAATGGAGAGACAACGCGATGAAATAAATGATAGAGACAAAAATGATGGAGATATCGCCCACAAAAGTACACATATCACCTATGAACCTAACTCATGTGCTAAAAAAATCCTAATGGCACACATATCTCAATTTGAGAGAAAACATACATTTGAATGTTTTATGAAAGGATTTTGTATTGTTATTTCATTTTATTCCTTCAGACACTGTGTAAAACATTTCACATCATTACAAAATCCTTTTGTTATTTCTTGTTTGTATTGAGACTTGTAATCTAAGGATTCTTTGTGTGAGACTCATGTGATGGTTAGGTGCCCTATGCTTGGCCCATGATCCATAAAGGAAAATATTAAGGTGTAATACTTTGTATTTTGATCCCGGATCATGGCTTGGACTGTCCTAATAACCTAGATAATTTCCTTTTCTAATAACCTAGATTTTGATCTAACACCATGGATTAGTCTCCAAGAACCATCTTTAATGTTGTAAATATCAAAATGGATATCATGCCCCACTTGAAATCTAAAGATTCTTTAATTGGGAATCATGTGATGTTTAGGTTCCCTATGGATGACCCATGATCCATAAACAAAATTGTTATGGTGTATGACTCTATATTTTGCCCCTGGATCATGGCTTGGACTGTGGGAACTAGCTTAATTATAATATTTATATTTATTATTATAATAAATAAATATATAATCATAATTATAATATTTATTATTAATTGTTAAGAATCATAATTATAATATTTATTATTAATTAACAATTATAGGAAATATGAAGTTCAATGATGAATTATTAATTCAAATAGATTCAATGTATTGCACAATGAAACCATAAAAATAACTTTACATATATAATTGCCAAAGAAGAACATTAAATAAATTTCATATGAATTTCAAATTTTCATTTGAAGACAATTTTATCCACTTTAACTAAATGTGAATTGGTATGTCATTCTTTTGCATATATTGTCATAAAGTTTGTCACATTTACTTTAAAAAAAGTCACATTTACTTCTTAAAAAAATTGTCACAATTATGTTTTGATGCATTAAAATTTCTTTTATAAATGAAAATGGGTAAAATAATAACAGCGTGCAATACTTTTATTTATTATAATTTTGATTGAATGAATAACTAAAAACTTTATGAGTACTTCCCCAAGATCTATATATAGTAAATAGGGTTAATTGTTGACTTTCATTACAGAGCTTAACCCTGAAGGGATAAAAAAAGTCGAACCCATGACCTTCCCAACTTTGAGAGGAGAAATCTCACATTTAGCTCATAACCACTTGAGATAACTTCATATAATACTTATTTAATATAATTTTGTACACTAGCAATTGCACTTAACGATACAAAAAGTACATCGTAATAAGGAGGTGAGTGGAAGTTATGACATGAAGTGTAACAAAGTGCAGAAAATGGTAAAAGCTGAAATGTATTAAGTATGAAAGAAAGTGGTGTAGTTGAAGATGTAATTGTATTTATATTTGACATTGTAAATATTTGTTAGTTATAGTAGTATATGTATTTTTATTTGCAGTTTGTGGGGGGAAATGCAATAACAATAATGAACATAAAGAGCTATGAACATTGGTAAGCGAGTGTAGTTAGAGTCATGACGTGAGTCGAGGTTTCCAATGGAATCTCATGTATGTAAATTGCTTCAATAACTCCACACTCATGGGGAGAATTAAGATCTCTTGCCACTTCAACAAAAGTCTTAACACGTCTAATGTTAGTCTGACAAGCGATCCTTGTCTTAACCCCATTCTTGACATGTTCTGGTGGTGTATTGCGGTTTGACAAACCTTGACCCTTTGATCCGACTCATGGAGATAGAGGGGTGAGTTCCACATATCCCTTGTAAAATATTGAACCCGAGTATTAAAAAATGTTGATACCTTCAATCGGACCGTCCAAGTAATCTACCAAAGAAATTTAGATAGACCGACGCGTTTTAGATGGACACTCCACCCATCATCAAGATCATGGGAAGCTTTGGTGTAAAAGAAAAGAATTTGGTTGGTCCAAATGATGGGTGGAGTGTTCACCCGAAACGCGTTGGTCTATCTAAATTTCTACATAGTAAATTTCCAGAATTATTAACACAATGTCTGGATACTATGGAAACATTCATACTCATAAAGAACGGGCATCGTCTAATCTTGTAGCAAATTGTTTTCACATTGATTTAAAACTATAATTTTTTACTATTTGAGTTTATTTATAATTAGGAAAAACTCTTATAGGTATTTTTTAATAAAGTGATGTTGTTAAATTAAACTTTGCTCAAAGTTTCAAATTTATTTCAAAATTTTATCAAATTTATCCATTTATTCCCAAATAGGTTACTCAATAAAAAGGAATTGAAAAATCCATTTAGACAAAATTTCACATTGAAAATAAATATTCATCCTACATGCGACAATTCCCAACAACCAAATTTGAAAAAATAAAACACTTAGAAGATATCACCATCAAACGGACATTTGAATAGAATGCAACTTCTATGACAAGGTCGAATGTAAGGGATGCAGCCGTTGCTAAGCCATCACAAGATCAACGCAAGGAAAGTGTTTTTTTTTTTAAATTTTAAATTGAAAGAATAAAATGAGAATTTTGGTAATTAATGGGAAATTTCTAGATTAGTTAAAGTTTTGTCAGTTGTATACGATACATTATCCTTTTTCTCGTTCATCCAACCCAAAACCACAACTCACGGAGGTTCTTTCATAGCTTCTCATTCGTGGATGCCCCCTTCTTACGAGGAACTACATGAATTCGGGCTGTTTAGCGTCGGGGTGGACCTTTTTAAACAACTCAGTCAAGCAAGGCTTGACAAGCAACTTTAACCAACCAACATCAACTAGGAAGATGATCAATTTCAATCAACATACCCTTAGACTCAACAAGTCTAAACTACTTGATTATTCTCATTCAACCAGCGCTAGATAACTTGTCAAGTCCAACAACTTGTCAAAGCAACTTTTACACTACTTGCACAACTTGTTGACCAAGCCAGCTTATACTAAAGGCACTTAATTTTTAAACTAACCAAATTAGGTCACTGTACACAACTTGCTAAGCCAATTAGATCATGTCCACAATTTGCCAAACCAAGTCAAGTCAAAATCAATTCTAGGTAACTTGATAATCAAGTAAGATTAAACCGGTTAAGATTAAGCTTTTCTCAACTTGCCAACTTGTCAAATTAACAAGGTAAGAACTAACTCAACAAGTCAATATCAACCCTAATCACCCTATCAAAGAATAAAAGAAGTGTATAGTCACTTAACAATAGTTAATCACCTCTAGCATTCAATCAGTAAACCTTCACTTGGTCAAATAAAATAGTCAAATAGGATCAAGATAAGACCACTTCAAAGCAACTTGTTACCTCAACCAGGTCAAGAACAATCACTCAAACAATTCAATCAGAAGTCAAACAAAGTTTTGGTCAATAACAAGCATCTAAGTGCAATAGTATCTTACATTCATCTAGGTTAAGCAAGTATTTGTACACTATGTACATCCAACTAACTTACTAACTCACATCCAACTTGAATAAAATCAACATCAATAAGCATCATAGGTTTACAAACAAACAAACTTAGCAGACCTTACTATGCAAAAATGATATGCTGCTATGTCTTCACAACTTTGAAAGATTCACAGTAAGAGCTTCACTTCTAACCAAATCGAATTATAGTGCAGCAGAAAGACTGAAAATTTCAGAGCTAGTATTTAAACAATTCCACAGTGTGACAAGTCTGAACTGTAGCTGCCTCAGATGTTGTTTGCATCAGAAAATACCCGAGATAGAGGTAGTAGGGTCGAGGTCTGTTTGACCGTTGTTTGACTGTGGTAAACAAAAAAAATCAGAGCTGATATTCTCCACTACTGCGGCTGCCTCAGTCCTTTGTTGACCCAAATTTCAGAGCTCTATTTTAAAGCACAAAAGAACAACATCCTCCACTGTGGATGCCTCAGTGATATATGAAAATCAGAGAGGAAAATCAAACATTTCATCTTCCATACTTCAAAACTCGTGTACTGTCGTTGTTGATGCCTCACTTTAACCAGCGAATTTGCCTCAGAGATAACCGAATTTCAGAGAAGAGGTCGAACTTACTTCATGCCATAATGAAAAGTGGAGAGTGCTATATATATATATATATATATATCTCATGTGGATAGGAGCCGACTTGCAAAACCCATTTATATTTTTTATTTAAAAAAAAATGAGAGCTAACCTACTTATGAAGAGGCAAATTACCACATTAACTTTAAAAATCATTATCTCTCCAACCGCGAGGCGTTAGGGGGCATTCTACATATCAATGGAAAGAGATTGACGAGGACTATCTCCGTATGTGGGTCTTGATTGCAATAACATGGTCCTTCACCCTTCTTTTCTTAAATTTGTGCAGGACATCAAGAATTGACTTGACTTCAACTTGAGGGCTTCTTCAAATCTTCATAAGAGTTTCATCTTCCAAGATCCAAGGACAAGGGCATACATAGGGTTTTCATGGGATCCATTAAAGCGCTAAAGATTTCACCAACAAGCCACATTCTCCAAGATCATCATTCTTCATTCAACAAGGTAGATACTCCCAAGTCAACATTAAATACAATAAGGGCATCGAGATCCAGTTTGTGGGCTTAAGGACACCATCAAGCAAACACTCCATCAACATCAAGTGCAAGTGCTTAAACTCTTCAACAAAGGCATGTACATCATCCAAGACTATCAAACCACCATGTGAGGGTTCCATGAGCCAGAGATATCATTATCAACAATATGAACCAATCTTCAACATATAAGGGCACAAGTCAACTGTGTATGGGCTCCAAGAACTATGCTACCACATCATCCATCCAACAACAAACAAGAATATCACAACAAGTACAATGGGCACATATACCATCAACCAAAAGGCAACCTGGAGCAAGGGATTCACCAATGGAATCAAATGGGACCAAATGATACAACTCAAGGGCACTCAACCATGCCAATGGGTAACCAGAGATTTTTCCATTGTCCCAAGGCCTCCAAGGAATTCAATCTTGGGCGTGGACAAATTCAAAAGGGATCCTTTGACACAGACAAAGACACAACCAACAAAAACCAAACACTAACCCTCAGGGGCTCCACAAGGGGAACCAACACAACCACAAACCCTCATACAGAACTGTTGGCATCAATGACAACTTTAATCAACAATATCCCCCTTTGTCATTGATGACAACACCATAAATCCCCTTCAGAACAAGCTCCCCCTGTCAATAGTTTCTCTCCCCCTTTGGCATCAATGGCAAAGGGAAATTCCCTTAACAATACTGCTCCCCCTATCACTAGGATGATTACTGTTCATGACATTCGATTGAACTTGCTTTCTTCTCCAAACTTTAACTTGTCCCTGCATCTTGTAGTGTTTTGCAAAATGACTATAATGACAACAGTTATAGCATTGAGCGAAAAACATACCTTGATTTCTTTCTGGAGTGATTTTGTCATGAGCTTTACAATGGATGGCTTTGTGACCATAGTTATTGCACTTCTGACAGTAGCCATTGAATATCATAGGACATCTTTGAGCAAAGGATCTTCTTTGTTTATGTTCTTCCTTGAATCTTGCTGATCATGGTATCTTCTGAAAATACCTCTATAAATGTTAAGCTTTTCTTCCTTTTCTTTGAAACTTTCACTTTCTTCAATGTTCTTTTTGATCTTTGAATTCATCTTTAACTGACCACCTGTCTTATCCAGATCTTCCTTCAAAGAGAGGATCTTCAGTTCTTGACTTTGAAAAATTTCTTTCTTCTCTTGGAGTTGACTGGTTAAATCTTCATAAGCTTTATTGGCTTCTTCTGTCTGTCTTTTTAAATCAATTATACTGTCTTCCACCTGTCCTTTTTAATTTTGATCTTCCTTATGAGAATTTTGCAGTTGACCTTTCAGTACTTGATTCTCCTTTCTAAGTTCTGAGAGCTCCTTTTCAATTTCAAAGTTTGTCAGACATACCTTCCATAATTCTATCTTCAAGGATCCAATTTCAACTTCTTGTTTTCTTCTTAATTTATTTGATAGTGTTTCTTCAGTCTCATGATTCCATCTGGTACTTTCCTTCTGCAATTTCTCAAGTAGGGTACTTATCTCACTGTCTTTGTCTTGAAGCTTGCAGGTCAATTCTTTCTCCTTATCTTCTAGCTGTCCTCTGAGCCTGGCAATTTCTTCTGATTGATTTTTATTTTCTGCGGCTGACTTTTCAAGTTCATCTTTCAAAGAGCTGGATGTTTCTTCTTTGATTCTAATGGGTTTTTCGACTTGGAGTTTTAGGTCCATGGTGGTCTTTGTGGCCTTGTCATATTCTCCCTCATTCACTTGCTCAGATTTATCTCATTGGTCTTGTGGTGCCAAGTTCTGTTCTTGAAGATTTCCTGCTTATTCTAAGATATTCATGAAATTCCTTCTAATACTTTCAACAATATCATTAGTAATTTGATTGTCTAATTCAACCTTATCTAGAATAACCATGATTTCAACCTTAGTATTAACTAGAATTCTATTACGTATAGAACAACAATGAATTTCATTACATTCTATACCCGATAAACATGTTTATTCAAAATAATTATAATCAGAGTATTCAGAGGACTTACCTTCAAACTTACCTGGATCGTGTACTGACCTTTGTATGGAGCTGTCTTATGCTTTATGTTCTTCAATGGAGTAGAGTTGATCTATCTTTAGTGACTGTTCTTCAATTGAGTTGCACTTTCCTATTTTCTCCTTTTGGAGATCTATCAGATCTTCAACCATGAGTTTCATAACCTCTTCTTCCTGTTCTTTAGTGGAGTAGAGCCGTTCTATTTTGAGCCATAGTTCCTTAGCTAAGCTGCACTTTCCTATCTTCTTCTTCTGGACATCTGTTAAGCCTTCAAGGATGGATTCCATAACCATTGAATTATTTTTCTTTACTTCCTTCTGAGCTGTTGTTTTCACTTTCTTTGGATGAGGATATCTAGTAAGAACTGATAGCCATACACCAATACCTGCTACCTCAAGATAAACTTTCATTCTTATTTTCCAGAACACATACAGGTTTCCACGAAACAATGGTGTTCCACAAGAGGGGGGGTGAATCAATGTGTGTAGCTTTTATTACTTTTCAACTTTAACCATTAACATAACTTATTCAATATTATGCAGAGTACATCTTTCATTAATGCATTATCACATTATCATTATATCATCATCAACATTATTAACATTTACAGCTCATCATCACATCATCATCATATCATCATCACATAGAAAGCATAGCAAAACACGGTACACAAGATTTTATGTGGAAACCCAAGTATTGGGGGAAAAACCACAGAAGCCTTTATAATAATAGTTTTTCCAGCAGCAACTGGAAGGAGGCAACAACACCCTTGTTACAAAGACTTCAGTTCTCCATCTACAACTATAAGTAGGCTCCAACGCCCCAGTTTACAGGCTACAGCCTGAAGGAAGCTTCAACTCCCCAGTTTTTCGGTTACATCCGAAAGGAGGCTACAACCCCCTTTCCTTGCCCCGTCCTGCCACCCTGATATGAAGATAGAAACTGAACTATTGAAACACCAACCGCACTAATCCTGCGGGCCTGCTAACCAACACCTGTACTAGACTGCACAATCACTATCACTACTCATCAACTGATCACTGCTCATCAATTATCACTACTCATCAAATATCACTTCTCATCAACTGATCACTGCTCATCAACTGTCCAATCAAGTTGTACCAATCAATCTATTTTTCAAATCATCTCACTCAGTCCATCTGAGTATAACCAATTGCATACCAAACTCAGTCCACCTGAGTCAAACCAACTGCTCATACAACTATGCCAATCTGAGTCACACCAATTGCACATAAGGAAACCTGTGCCAATCCTACTCAACTGAACATGCCTGTACCAAGCTGCTTGTGTACCTATTCCAAATCAATCATACACCTGTGTCAATCTGATCATGTACCTGTGCCAATCTTATTAGGTACCTATGCCAATCTTATCAAGTACCTGTCCACAACTACTCTATGGGAAACCTACTTTCTTACTTGGTCAAGATAGGGTTAGGACTGACCATAACTTACTCACCCAATTAGACTCACCATAACCAAACTTAAGAGCAAAAAACTCATTCAATCAAGGATTGACAAACAACTTTAACCAATCAACATCAACCAGGAAGATGATCAATTTCAATCAACATACCCTTAGACTCAACAAGTCTAAATTACTTGATTATTCTCAGTCAACCAGCTTTAGATAACTTGTCAAGTCAAGCAACTTGTCAAAGCAAGTCAAAGCAACTTTTACACTAATTGCACTACTTGCTGACCAAGCCAGCTTATACTAAAGGCACTTACTTTTCAAACTAACCAAATTAGGTCGTTGAACACAACTTGCTAAGCCAATTAGATCATGTCCACAATTTGCTAAACCAAGTCAAGTCAAAATCAATTCTAGGTAACTTGATAATCAAGTAAGATTAAATAGGTCAAAATCAAGCTTTTCTCAACTTGCCAACTTGTCAAATTAATTAGGTAAGAAATAACTCAGCAAATCAATATCAACCCTAATCATCCTATCAAAGAATAAAAGAAATGTATAGTCACTTAACAATAGTCAATAACCTCTAGCATTCAATCAATAAACCTCCACTTGGTCAAATAAAATAGTCAAATAGGATCAAGATAAGATCACTTCAAAGCAACTTGCTACCTCAACAATCACTCAAACAATTCAATCAGAAGTCAAACTAAGTTTTGGTCAATAACAAGCATCTAAGTGCAACAATGTCTTACCGTCATCTAGGTTAAGCAAGTATTTGTACACTATGTACAGTCAACTAACTTACTAACTCACATTAGACTTGAATAAAATCAACATCAATAAGCATCATAGGTTTACAAACAAACAAACATAACAGACCTTACTGTGCAAAAATGGTATGCTGTTGTGTCTTCACAACTTTGAAAGATTCATAGTAAGAGATTCACTTCTAACTAGATCGAATTATAGTGCAGCAGAAAGACTGAAAATTTCAGAGCTAGTATTTAAACAATTCCACAGTGTGACAAGTCCGAACTGTAGCAGCCTCATATGTTGTTTGCCTCAGAAAATACCCGAGATAGAGCTAGTAGGGTCGAGATATGTTTGACTGCTGTTTGACTATGGTAAACAAAAAAAGTCAGAGCTGATATTATCCACCACTGCAGCTTCCTTAGTCTTCTGTTCACCCAAATTTCAGAGCTCTATTTTAAAGCACAAAAGCACACACACCATCCTCCACTGTGGCTGCCTCAGTGATATTCGAAAATTAGAGAGGAAAATAAAACATTTCATCTTCCATACTTGAAAAATCGTGTACTGCTCCTGTAGATGCCTCACTTCAACCACCGAATTTGCCTCAGAGATAACTGAATTTCAGGGAAGAGGTCGAAATTACTTCATGCCAAAATGAAAAGTGGACAGTGTTATATATATATGTCTCACGTGGATAGGAGCCAAATTGCAAAATCCATTTATATTTTTTATTTAATAAAAAATGAGATCCAACCTACTTACGGAGAGGAAAATTACCACATTAACTTTAAAAATCATTATCTCTCCTACCGTGAGGAGTTAGGGGGCATTCTACATATCAATGGCAAGAGCTTGAAGATGGTTATCTCCTTGTGAGGGTCTTGCTTGCAATAACATGGTCCTTCACCCTTCTTTTCTTCAATTTGTGTAGGACATCAAGAATTGACTTGAATTCAAATTGAGGGCTTCTTCAAATCTTCATAATAGTTTCATCTTCCAAGATCCAAGGACAAGGGCATGCATAGGGTTTTCATGGGAACCATTAACACATCAAGGATTTCACCAACAAGCCACATTTTCCAATATCATCATTCTTAATTCAACAAGGTATATACCCCAAAGTCAACATTAAATACAATAAGGGCATCGAGATCCAGTTTGTGGGATTTAGGACCATCAAGCAAACACTCCATCAACATCAAGTGCAAGTGCTTAAACTCTTCAACAGAGGCATGCACATAATCCAGGACTATCAAACCACCATGTGAGGGTTCCATGAGGCAGATATATCATTATCAACAATATGAACCAAGATTCAACAGATAAGGGCACAAGTCAACTCTGTATGGGCTCCAAGAACTATGCTACCACATCATCCATCCAACAATAAACAAGAAGATCACAACAAGTACAATGGGAATATATACCATCAACCAAAAGACAACCTGGAGCAAGGGATACACCAATGGACTCAAATGGGATCAAGATACAACTTAGGCGTACTCAACCAAGTCAATGGCTAACGAGGGCTTTTTCCATTGTCCCAAGACCTCCAAGGGATTCAAATTTGGTCCTGGACAAAGTCAAAAGGGATCCTTTGACACAGACAAAGACACAACCAACACAAACCAAACACTAACCCTCAAGGGCTCCACAAGGGGCACCAACACAACCAAAAAACCTCATAGGGAACTGTTGGCATCAATGACAACTTTAATCAACAATCTCCCCCTTTATCATTGATGAAAACACCATAACTCCCCTTCAGAACAAGCTCCCCTTGTCAATATTTTCTCTCCCCCTTTGACATCAATGGAAAAGGGAACTTCTGTTAACAATACTGCTCCACCCATCACTGGGAACTGCTGCTACTTTGATGAACTTGTATTCTGTCACAAGGATACCGCTGGAACCAACTGATAGAGGATACTGAGAAGAGTGTGATCGTTGATCTCAGAACTGTTGATAATCAGGTACATAGCTGCTTTTACACATGCTTCATATTACTAATTGATAGTCTTCAAAATGATATTGGGTTTTTCCCAAAATTTTCAACATTTCTGTTTTGATCAATGGGGCAATCTACTGACTTTCTTCTCCATACTTTGGTAGGCTAATTAATTTTCATGACATTCGATTGAACTTGCTTTCTTATCCAAACTTTAACTTGTCCTTTCATCCTGCAATGTTTTGCAGAATGACCATAATGATTACAGTTATAACATTGAGTGAAAAACATACCTTGATTTCTTTCTGGAGTGATTTTGTCATGAGCTTTGCAATGGATGGCTTTGTGACCATAGTTATGTCACTTGTGACAGTAGCCATTGAATATTATATGATATATTTGAGAAAAGGATATTCTTTGTGATGTAGCTTTTTTGTTTTTGTTCTTCCTTGAATCTTGCTGATTATGGGATCTTCTGAAAATATTTGTATAACTGTTAGGATTTTCTTCCTTTTCTTTGAAACTTTCACTTTCTTCAATGTTCTTTTCGATTTTTGAATTCGTCTTTAACTGAGTAGCTGTCTTATCCAGATCTTCCTTCAGAGAGAGAATCTTTAGTTCTTGCCTTTGACAAATTTCTTTCTTCTCTTGGAGTTGACTGGTTAAATCCTCTTCATCTTTGTTGGCTTCTTCTATCTGTCTTTTCAGATCAATGATAATGTCTTCCACCTGTCATTTTGAATTTTGATCTTCTTTATGAGAATTTTATAGTTGACCTTTCAGTGCTTGATTCTCCTTTCTGAGCTCTGAGAGCTCCTTTTCAATTTCAAAGTTTGTCAGACATACCTTCTGTAATTCTATCTTCAAGGATCCAATTTCATCTTCTTGTTTTCTTATTAATTTATTTGCTAGTGTTTCTTCAGTCTCATGATTCCATCTGGTACTTTCCGTTTGCAATTTCTCAAGTAAGGTACTTATCTCACTATCTTTGTCTTGAAGCTTGTAGGTCAATCCTTTCTCCTTATCTTCTGACTGTCCTCTGAGCCTGGCAATTTATTTTGATTGGTTTTTATTTTCTGTAGCTGACTTTTCAAGTTCATCTTTCAAAGAGTTGGATGTTTCTTCTTTGATTCTAATGGGTTTTTCGACTTGGATTTTTAGGTCCATGATGGTCTTCGTGGCCATGTCATATTCTTCCTCATTCACTTGCTCATATTTATCTAATTGGTATTGTAGTGCCAAGTTTTGTGCTTGAGGATTTCCCGCTTCTTCTAAGATACTCATGAAATTCCTTCTAAGACTTTCAACAATATCATTAGTAATTTCATTGTCTAATTCAACCTTATCTAGAATAGCCATGATTTCAACCTTAGTATCAGCTAGACTTCTATCACTTATAGAACAACAAAGAATTTCATTACATTATATACCTGATAAACATGTTTCTTCAAAAGAATTATAATCATAGTGTTCAGGGGAGTTACCTTCAAACTTACCTGGATCTTGTACTGACCTTTGTATGGAGTTGTGTTATGCTTTCTGTTCTTCAATGGAGTAGAGTGGATCTATCTTTAGTGACATTTCTTCAATTGAGTTCCACTTTCCTATTTTCTCCTTTTGATATCTGTCAGATCTTCAACCGTGAGTTTCATAACCTCTTCTTCCTATTCTTTAGTGGAGTAGAGTTGTTCTATTTTGAGCCATAGTTCCTTAGCTAAGCTGCACTTTCCTATCTTCTTCTTCTGAACATATGTTAAGCCCTCAAGGATGGCTTCCATAGCCATTGAATTATTTTTCTTTGCTTCCTTCTGAGCTGTTGTTTTCACTTTCTTTGGTGGAGTATATCAAGTAAGAATTGATTGCCATGCACCAATACCTGCTACCTCAAGATAAGATTTCATTCTTATTTTCTAGAACACATACAGGTTTCCACGAAACACTTGTATTCCATTCTAATAATAAATATATTCATCCATGGTGTGTCAAGGATCTCCTTCACGCTGGTAAGGCTTACTATAAAGGCTTGCTTTGATACCAATTGTTGGACACACCGGGCACATAGAGAGGGGGGGTTGAATCGATGTGTGTAGCTTTTATTATTTGTCAACTTTAACCATTAGCAACATATTCAATATTATGCAGAGTACATTATTCATTAATGCATTATCACATTATCATTATATCATCATCAACATTATTAACATTTACATCTTATCATCAAATCATCATCATATCATCATCACATGGAAAGCATATCAAAACACAATACACAAGATTTTATGTGGAAACCCAAGTACTGGGGCAAAAATCATGGAAGCCTTTATAATAATAGTTTTTCCATCAACAACTAGGAGGAAAAAACCCTCGTGTTACAAAGAATTCAGTTCTCCAGCTACAACTGGAAGGAGGCTCCAACCCCCTAGTTTACAAGCTACAACCTGAAGGAAGCTTCAACTCCCTAGTTTTCCGGTTACAATCGGAAGGAGGCTACAATCCCCTTTCCTTGCCCCGTTCTGCCACCCTGATATGAATATAGGAATTGAACTATTGAAACACCAACCGCACTGATCCTGCGGACCAGCTAACAACACATGTACTACACTGCACAATCACTGTCACTACACATCAACTGATCACTGCTCATCAATTGTCACTGCTCATCAACTGATCACTGCTTATCAACTGAGTCAAAGCAAGTCAAAGCAACTTTTACACTCCTTGCACAACTTGCTGACCAAGCCAACTTATACTAAAAGCACTTACTTTTCAAACTAACCAAATTAGGTCGTTGTACACAACTTGCTAAGCCAATTAGATCATGTCCACAATTTTCCAAACCAAGTCATGTCAAAATCAATTCTAGGTAACTTGCCAATCAGGTAAGATTAAACAGGTCAAGATCAAGCTTTTCTCAACTTGCCAACTTGTGAAATTAACCAGGTAATAAATAGCTCAGCAAGTCAATATCAACCCTAATCAACCTATGAAAGAATAAAAAATGTTTATAGTCACTTAACAATAGTCAATAACCTCTAACATTCAATCAGTCAAACTTGACTTGGTCAAATCAAGTAGTCAGATAGGATCAAGATAAGATCACTTCAAAGTAACTTGCTACCTCAACCAAGTCAAGAACAATCACTCAGACAATTTAATCAGAAGTGATAACAAGCATCTAAGTGCAACAATGTCTTACAATCATGTAGGTTAAGCAAGTATCTGTACACGATGTACAGTCAACTAACTTAATAACTCACATCAGACTTGAATCAAATCAACATTAATAAGCAAAATAGGTTTACAAGCAAACAAACTTAGCATACCTTAGTGTGCAAAAATGGTATGCTGTTGTGTCTTGACAACTTTGAAAGATTCACAGTAAGAGCTTCACTTCTAACCAGATCGAATTATAGTGCAGCAAAAAGATTGAAAATTTCAGAGCTATTATTTAAACAATTCCACAGTGTGACAAGTCCGAACTATAGCTGCCTCAGATGTTTTCCTCATAAAATACCTGAGATAGAGATAGTAGGTTCGAGGTCAGTTTGAGTGTTGTTTGACTGTGGTAAACAAAAAAAATCAGATATGATATTCTCCAGTACTGCAGCTGCCTTAGTCCACTGTTGACCCGAATTTCAGAGCTCTATTTTAAAGTACAAAAGCAGACACACCATCCTCCACTGTGGCTGCCTCAATGATATCTGAAAATCAGAGAGGAAAATAAAACATTTCATCTTCCATACTTAAAAACTCGTGTACTGCTGTTGTAGATGCCTCACTTTAATCACTGATTTTTCCTAAGAGATAACCGAATTTCCGAGAAGAGGTCGAACTTACTTATGCCAAAATGAAAAGTGGAGAGTGCTATATATATATGTATATATGTCTCATGTGGATAGGAGCCGACTTGCAAAATTAATTTATATTTTTTTATTTTAAAAATAATGAGAGCCGACCTACTTATGAAGAGGCAAATTACCACATTAACTTTAATAATCATTATCTCTCCAACCGTGAGGAGTTAGGGGGCGTTCTGCATATCAATAGAAAGATATTGACGAGGACTATAACATGGTCCTTCACCCTTTTTTTTTCAATTTGTGTAGGACATCAAGAATTGACTTGACTTCAACTTGAGGGATTCTTCAAATCTTCATAAGAGTTTCATCTTCCAAGATCCAAGGACAAGGGCATGCACAGGGTTTTCATGGGATCCATTAACACGTCAAGGATTTCACCAACAAGCCACATTCTCCAAGATCATCATTCTTCATTCAACAAGGTATATACTCCAAAGTCAACATTATATACAATAAGGGTATCGAGATCCAGTTTGTGGGCTTAAGGACCATCAAGCAAACACTCCATCAACATCGAGTGCAAGTGCTTAAACTCTTCAACAAAGGTATGCACATCATCCAAGACTATCAAACCACCATTTGAGGGTTCCATGAGGCAGAGATATCATTATCAACAATATGAACCAAGCTTCAACATATAAGGGCACAAGTCAACTGTGTATGGGCTCCAAGAACTATTCTACCACATCATCCATCCAACAACATACAATAATATCACAACAAGTACAATGGGCACATATACCATCAACCAAAAGACAACCTGGAGCAAGGGATACACCAATGGAATCAAATGGGACTAAGATACATCTTAGGGGCACTCAACCAAGTCAATGGGTAACCAGGGCTTTTTCCATTGTCCCAAGGCCTCCAAGGGATTCAATCTCGGGCTTGGACAAAGTCAAAAGGGATCCTTTGACATGGACAAAGACAAAACCAACACAAACCAAACACTAACCCTCAGGGGCTCCACAAGGAGTGCCAACACAACCACAAACCCTCATAGGGCACTGTTGGCATCAATGACAACTTTAATCAACACAGTTTTTGGGATTCACCCATAGGGGGAGAGAGATTGAACCAAACCACTTGATCTATGGTAACACATCATGCGCTATCACATCCTGGATCATTGTAGAGGTATCCATCTAACATCTCCGTATCTGATCTCCCCCCTATTGAACTCAAATCAATAAACCAAAAAACCTCATTTTTTCTTTATTAAGAAGGTTTGACCTAGATTTTAGAGGCGGGCCTTGCTACCTTAAACTAACTACACTCCTAAATGCACACCTACCATAAGTCATTCAATAGTGAGACTAGGGATATATTAGATATATAAGGGGTGTTAGAGAAGGTCAAGGCAATCCTTTGAGTGTTGAAATTGTTTTTCGCTTAAATCTTGATGCCTCATTCGTCTCCATTCGAAACATTTATATCTTTTTGCCTGCTCTAAATCCCTTTGAATTTCCCTCGAATCCTTAGCTATTGATATACACAGACAATGGGTGCTTCCCATTGTCATTCCAAAACCAAAGTGCCAACGTGTCTTTTTTTTAGCGCTGCCCTAGGTTCACCCTTGAATGAAGAACTAGAGAAAGCGAATACCATAGCATAGTCACACCCACTCAACAACTCGACCTTGTCTATTATTATGCTCTTCCTTTCTTTTTAGCACCCAATGGCATGCATGAGGTTTATCTCATCCATTCTTGGTTAGCCATATCAATGAGTTAAAAAAAGGGATGTAAGAGCTTGCTTCTCTACATGATTAGGCTACCCCCTTCCTACCTAATCCAAATATGAAATATAGGTTAATCCTTTCCCGAGTGGGTGAGGAAGGATTGCTTCGCCATTAAAGTATTGAATCGTAGGCTTTTAGTAACTACGACATTGCTCAATTAAGTTGGCCAAAGTGGGATAGGATTAGAGAAAGTTGTGTCTTCTCTTTAAAGATATAGGAAGAAAATATGTATAAATGGACAGTGGTAGACTATTGATTTGATGGGTAGTTTAGCCAAGATAGACAATGAGAAAATAACCGTATTGGTAAATAAGAGAGATATGTTGACATCGATCTCTAAGAGGCCCAAGAAACATTTTGATGAATTAAATCTTACTTAGCTCGAAAATGACAAGCAATTGAAGCTGATGTAACCCCAAAAAAGAGCTAGAGCACGATTAGAGGCTACCCTTCCCGTCTCTAATTAAGACATTGATTATAATGATCTGAAAATGGATTCAATATTTTTCCAAGCAAGTAGGTCTTCTTAGATGCCATCGCCTCTTCAATGGTATCTAATAAGTTTCACTACTATTGGATTCAAACCAATAAATCTCGCTTATAAAAAGACTCTAACCATTGAGTTAAGTGGGTCATTTATTCTCTTAGGTAGAATGAATGATTCTAAATGGAATTGAAAGCATAGACATACCGTGGAATGGATTGAACTTATTGGATCATAGAAAAGTATTGGATAATAAAATATCTACTTCGACAAAAGTGATCCATTTGGTTAGTATAATAGTGTATCACCAATATTGGTCTTGGAAGGGCTATAGCTCAGCAAGGTAGAGCACCTCGTTTACATGTGCACCAATGGTGGAAAAGGTTATCGATTCGATCTACTAAATCTATTTTATGTGAAATAGCTCTATGAATTTATGAGCAATAGCATGACAAAGATGAAGTTTGATCCAATATGACGTAATTAATATGGTCAATCCCATATCCATTCAATGAATGGGTGCCCATATGAGGATCTAAAAAGAGATTCTCTTCTCTTGAACTATCATATTTTCCCTTTGGAGCGATAGAGGAGTCGAGTCAATCTATGTTTGAGTCACCAAGTAAACCTTCTAAATCACTTTGGGTTTCCGAAGGGAATTTTGAGCACACAAAGCCTAGCATCTTCCTAGAAAGAGGAGGTAGACTAACTGATCTTTCCATCAGTTAATGAGTCCAATGCGATAAAATGCACATAAGGTTCTTGGAACAATTCAAATCATTTTGATAATACTTTGGTTCTACCGAGAAGGTCTACAGTTCAATCTTGTATAACCCCCCTATTGGTACGTTCTACTAAGTTACACTACTTACTACTTATATATATATATAGATATATATAATCAGAAAACCACCTTCCTTATCTTATGCCCAAAGCCATCCATACAATAAGAGGAAGAGTATATATATTTCCCCAAAGGCACACGGTAGGAAAATCTATATTCCCAGAGCCTTCTATCTATCCATCCCTAGAGCCATACAAAGAACTACCTGCTTTCTCCCACTGCTTTGCCATCCATAGAAAGGATCGATCAATATAAGGAAGGTATCAAAAGGTCTAGCGCATATGGAAAAACGTAAAGGCATATTTCATCTGCTTAATGAAGGGGAAAGGAAAGGTAAGCATGCAAACCTTCGAGCGGTTTCCCTAGATAATTTCCCTCTCTCATGGGACTTGAAAATCCACACTTCCCAGTCTGAAACCATTTTCGAATACGATGATTAGTGGGCCTTCTTCCTGCTAAGAGAGCTTATAAGGGTGGATCTTATGAACTATAGGTCATTCCTAGAGCACAACTGCCTCTCACTTTTACAGACCATCCCTGTTGTGCATCCATCCCCTCTCAAGTGCAATCGATGCACTTCCTTTTCTTTTATGGAATTCGTCTTTTCCAAGACTTCATATGCCTAAGTGTATATCTAACGACTTAATTTGACTTAGTGGGCTAAGATAGATGAAGTGGAGAGTATAAAGAGATCCTAAGAATATAAAGGACTGTAATTTCTACTAAGAAAGTTATGTTAGCCTAGTGGAACATAAAGAGACATACTATATATATAAGGGGATGAGCTTACTTGTTGCCGCTAATATACTACAAATGGTAAAAAGCACATGAACCTTAACAAAGAAGCTATTTCCAAAGGATGACAAGATTATTGAATGTCAGCTAGATGAAGAGTGGAAACTCAACTTGAAGTTGGAAATAAGCACAGTAAGGATGGGAATCCTTGGTTGGAATAAATACGACCCTTCCCATGACTAGGAGAAGCCCATATTCTCGGTCCTTATTGACATTGAACTTATGCTGAAGCATAGAGGATTTCTCCTTCCTTAAGGCAAATTAAACAAAAGGAAATGGTGGCGAGCTAGGGAAAACAAATAATGAGATTTTTGATGGAATGATATCACTCTCTCTATAGCCTGAGTTTTATTCAACTTATTTATTTAGCCTTTCGATACTTAGAAATATAATTAGAAGCAACATGAAACGTGGATGCTTTGTTTATATGGCTTAGCTATATCAAAAAGGTTTTTGACTGCCCCAATCAAACAGAAAATTCCTAACCTCCCTCTCGATATAACGAGACCATGGCCCTAGTGGATTTTAGATTAATAACACCCCTTTGTCCAACTTGTAGCCGATATGTATGTATGTATTTACTCCCAGTGTTCTATCACCCCACATTCACTGCCTAAAAATAAATCCATTCAGTTCAAAAGAGAAGTGAACTAGGATGCATGTCTATGAAAAGATCATGACAAAAGAATGTTTGAAAACAAGTATGGTGGAAAAAGCACATCCCCTTCCTTGTGCCCACCATAGGATTATGGATGAAGGAAACACATGATCTCAAAATGAATGAGTGTTTCTTACACCAAGCGATAAAGACTGATGTGAAGCTGGGTGGCATAATATAGATATCTAAGAACAGTTTTCATCAAGCGCTTCTGAGCCATATCAGAAGGTAGTGGTCTAAGAAGCCCAAATTCTCGGTCCCTATTGACATTGAAATTATGCTAAAGTAGAGGGGATTCCTCCTTCCTTATGACAATTTAAAGAAAAGGAAATGGGGGTAAGCTAGGTAGAACAAATAATGAGATTCTTGATGGAACGATATCACTCTCTCTGTAGCCTAAGATTTATTCAACTTATTTATTTAGTTTTTCAACACTTAGAAAGATAATTAGAAGCTAGATGAAACATGGATGCTTTGTTTATATGGCTTTGTTGAATTGAAAATGTTCTTGATTGCCCCAACCAAAGAGAAAATGCCCAGCCTCCCTCCTGATATAACGAGACCATGGCCCTAGTGGATTTCACATTAATAACACCTCTTCTCCAACTTGTAGTCGATATATACATATGTCTTTACTCCTAGCGTTCTATCACCCCACATTCACCACCTAAAAAGAAATCCATTCAGTTCGAAAGAGAAGTGAACTAGGATGTATGTCTATGAAAAGATCATGGAAAAATAATGCTTCAAAACAAGTATGGTGGAGAAAGCACATCCCCTTCCTTGTGCCCCCCATAGGCTTATGGATGAAGGAGATGAATGAGTGTTTGTAACGCCTCGTTTTGACATTACTACCTGAACTACTATTATATGTTGTATTTGTTTGATTGTGAGACTTTGTCGGTTTGACGACACTGTGGACATATGGTTCTATTTATTTTGTCAATATATGTGTGTGTGTGTGTGTGTGTGATGTTAGTGTTATGATCGATAGTCATGTTTAAATATGTATTATATGTTAATTATGTCTCATATATGCAAATTACTGAATGATGGGTACGTGGATACCGTTACAGTTATATGTTAAATAAATGAATGTTATGCCAGGTGCATGGCAAATAAATGAATTTATTGTTGTTATGTTAAGATGAAATGTATGTGAACATGTTGAGGGTTTATGCATGATATTCTAGACTGTATGTCAGAGACTAACTTACAGGTTAAAAGGCTAAGTAATAGCTGGATCCTGCGAGGTGGGAGAGCCTCGGGGACATGGACTTCGAAAGATAAATGGTATGCAAGTCTGATGCATTATTTACTTACGCATGATTATTATGATGTATATTATGACATGGGTGGGGTAGGGTTTCGGGAAACTCAACCGCTAAGATTGGTTATACGATGACAAACCGAGTACAGGTGCAACGCAGTTATTATGTCGGGTAGACATAGTCCCTTGTTCCATTAAGGGGAGGTGGAGGCTTTACCCACCGTTTATCCTCGAAACCCAAAGTCATGGGAGGGTTGTGCTACAGTGCGCTCCCCAAGGTGTGTGATGATGATTGGTGGTTTCCTGCTGGGGAATCTTGGTCAATGTAGTCGACACTTCCGATTACGGGTTCTAGTTGGAGTCGGTCATGGCTTGACACTTCAGGGTAGTCCAACAAAGGAAATGATAGGATGTGGAAGTTAGTTGTGATTTAGGTAGATGATGTAGGTAGATAGGTGTAGCTTGAAGTCGGGATGAAAACAAGATCTAACTCTGTGTGTGTGAAAAACCTTGATTGATTATGTGTTGTAACTCAGTAATGTATGAATTGTCGTAACTTAATAAGATGCAGTTCGATAAAAGACTGTACCTTGCAAACTATGTTGAACATGTGTCAGTGAACAATAAGTTTCGTGATTATGATTGATGTGTGTGAATTATTACTGTCAGTGTACTTACGCGATGTATGTAAGCAGTAGCTACGCTTACATAACTCGCCTACATATTTATAAATTGCGTGAAATATTGCTGAATAATAATGTTAATTATTGTCGATTAATAATTAATTATTGTTGATTAATGTTAATAATGTCGATTAAGGTTAATAATGATGATTAATACTAATAATGTAGATTAATGCTAATTATTGTCGATTAAGGTTAATAAAGTCAAATAATGTTAATAAAGTTGGTTAATGATTAATTATTGTGGATTAATGTTAATAATTTGGAATAATGTTAATTATTGTTTACTAATGTTCATTATGTGTTAATAGTGATTAGTTAATGTTAATTGAGCTATTCTTATCTTTAGTAGTAATTATTAATCAAGTTAAATATAATTAAGAGAGTAATGTTGAATGGTAATAGTGTCATGAATGATTGTTAGGTTAATTACAAATAATTAGGATTAATTAATTAATTAGGTTACAGTAATAAATAGGTATTGATTAGGATAAATACGTAAGGTTCAAAATTATTGAATGTGGTGGAAGACATTACCTTATGCCATTTTATAACAAAGTTTATAATTATATTGTATTTTAGTTAATTAATTAAAATATTAATTAAATTGTGCAATATTGAATTATGCATCAACAAATGATTAAGGGAATTAAATGAATTAAAAATTATTTTAATGGGAAGTGATGGTTGGCAGGTGACCCCAACCAACACATTTTTAATAATTTAATTATTAATGGGAGTCATGGGGGATGGGCTCGAGGAAGGACTTTGAGGGAAAACATTAATGGGGGAAGATAAGGGTATTGATGGTAGGGGGGAGAGTTGGCAAAGGGGGAATAAAGTGGAGAAGAGGAGGAGAAGAAGGGATCTTTTACTGAGGATATAATTTGGGAAGTTTTCATAGCAGAGATAGAATTTTATAGGGCAGAGCTGAAAGGGGGTTCTTGTTGGAGATTTCAGAGGGATAGAAACTGTGGTTGGCTTGTACTCAGTTTGGGATCAGGGGTCCAAAGGAGTACCTTTGGAGCTGGGTGGTCGGCGAGACCTCGCCAGTTGACAGGGTGGCATACTTGTCTGGTTGGTTGAGTTTCAAGGGTTTGGGAAGGATTTTCATTGCAGGACATACCGCAGGGCAAAGGAACAACAAGGGATCTATTAGCTATCTACAGGTATTTCTCATTCAGGTATAAATCCATTCTAACTCTGTAAATCTCACTTATGCAAGTTATAACTTAAATGCAATTGTTCATTGGGAAATACCTTCTTATATATGATTCAACACATGCATAATTAGTATATGTTAGAAATAGTAAAAGAGTAAACTTATTTAAAACAGTCCTGTAAATACTTTTTATTTACAGACAGTAGAACCAAACTGAAACTAGAAAAACAAAACATGAACCAAAATGTAAACAGTAAAAGTTAGATTTATATTGAGAGACTATAACAATCTGGGGACCTAGCTTAGGGTCCCTACACATGGTATCAGAGCCATGGTTCCAAATCTCGAACCAAAGGGCTCACTACCGTGAGAAGACTTGTAGTAAAAAAAATAAAAAATAAGGAGGGATTTACCCTGCCTTAGGCAAATTGCTAATTTGCACAAAATTGAAAAAATGATGACCGGGAAATTATTAAGTGTAAAAGCATGAAAATAGGTGCCGAGCAACTTTCTTTACACATGTAAAAGACAAGAACATGAGAGTTAAATTTCATATATATATATTTATATACATATGCTTATATAAACAAAGAAAGTATGTTATATATGAACCAATTTTATTTAAACGAGATTTAGATTTAAATTTTATATAAAGAAAAAGGGGAAAGATTACAAGTTAGTGAAACATGTCGGTAGAAAATAATGGTAGAAATACAATAAACATCATAAGGATTCTCGCTATTACTCATATTATCTTGTTGTTAGAATTGTAATAAAATATATGTAAATATATAATAAATAGATAATTACATAAATAATGGATCAAATACGAAATTACTCTCTTCCTGCTTATTGACCGGAATGGAACAGAGTAGGGTTAATTTTTTTTTCTATATATATAAAAAAAATGGACGAGTATAGGGTAAACCATACTTATATATGAATATATATATATATATACCAAGAACAATTTTTAAGCTAAAAATGGCATATATATGAGAACAAAGAAGGCAGTTTAATTTAAATTAAAACAAACCAAAAAATATAATTCAAATTAATAATGTGAAACAAAAAAATTATATATATTATGTATATATATGCAAAAAAATATAGAAATAAAAATTACTTAAAATTAATGGAACAACACTCTGTGCGTGGTGGGTGCCTTAATATTTGAAGGAATCAATAATGTGAAGCTGATTTAGATTTAGCCTTCTGCGCCTCACGAAGCCAAAATTTTAGATATTAAATGGAAGTACGCAGGCAATATGACTATGAACCAAGGGCTCTTAAAATATTATATATATTTGAAATAATATAATAGAATAAACAAAAGATAGAATATATATATATATATATAAAATTTAGGGCTTAGTGAAATACTACAAAGAAAAAAAATGCATATGTAAAAACTTCATTAAAAAGAATATATTTGAAATATTTTATTTAAAAAAAATAAAAATAAACTATTTATATTTAGGAAGTTAAATATTTTATATATATATAATATATAATATATATATTATTATGACAAATTTCAAAAAAATAATATAGCCTACATATATTTTACATATATATATGCGAATAGGGTTACAAATTAAAAAGAAAACTATATCTAAATATAAAAAAAGAGAGATTTTATACCAAATATATATATATATATATATATATATGGATTTTTTTTTAAAACAAAAGAAAATAAATAAAAAAAAACACGGGGAAGGCTTTGTTATAGGGCTACAACGGGGCATACAATAGAATTGAAAGGGAGCATCAAAGGGATCTTTTAGCTATTTTGAGGTATTTTCCTGCAGGTATAAAATCCATTTCTACCTTGAAAATTTTACTATTTCAGGTTATGATGTTAATGAAATTATTGTAAATAGGCACATGTACATATATGTTGTTGAACCTGCACAAAATTGGTAAATGTTAGAAAAGTAAATATGTTTATAGCAACCTGTAAATGTAAATGTTATTTTTTTACAGACCTGAAGTTGAACAGAAACCAACAAAACAGAAACATAAATTGACACACTATGTAAACATAATAAAATGAGTAGTTTTATTGTTAAACTCAGAAAATCTAGGACCGGGGTCCTATAGTGTTTCTTACACCAAGTGATAAATATTGCGGTGAAGCTAGGTGGCATAATATAGATATCCAAGCACATTTTTCATCACGCGCTCCTGATCCATAGCAGAAGGTAGTGGTCTATGAAGGGCCCACCTCTTTCTCTCCTCTCCCAAAGGTAAGGTAAAGAGAGTTAGGTTTCGGGAAGGCCACATAAGGTGGACCGAACCAATCCTACAAAAGCAATTTCATCAAAGTATGGACGATCGGGTGTCATTGTCGGATATGTGCCAGGATATTCAATATTCTAGCAAGTGCTATGGGATATGGTTGAAACACAGAAGGATCAGACCGGGAAGAGTGATGAAAAATAAGGATGGTTGGGGAGGAGATCTTGGTTTTGCAAGGAAGAAGTAAGATACAATTGGATTTGCTTAGATTGTTCGCAATTGACTCGATAGGTTCTTGTATTTTCTTGGAAGAGCATAGTGATACCAACCCAATCGAAGGGTTGAAAATGGATGTGAATTGGATTCAATAGAGTATTATGAAAGTATGACATTGGCAATTGAGAAGAAATATCAAATTTTTCACTACGTTGATGGAGCTAAATATCATCTAGATATGTGACCAGACTGATAAGTTTTATGCAAGGTGATGAAGAGGTGGAGTGGCAATGTTACATCAACAATTGTAATAATTTGCAAGGTCATCCAACAAAGATCAACAACCATATTGTAAAAAACATCGCATTTGAGCACATAAAGCTCACAATAGAAAATGCAACAAGCAGAAAAGACAAAAGTAGGGTCTGCAGGAGGTTCAATGCAGTTATGAGGATACACCAACATTTATGAGGATAATGGTCATATGCATTGAAAAAGAGGATACATCAACAACTAAACAATCAATAACCTAAATGTTTTGGATGGTCGTCTAACAACATCCAATCACCAAAATTCATCTATAAACTAAAAGAACATAACATCCAAAGAACACCTTACATCATAATTATATATTGTATCATATTTAAAATTAATAAAAAAAAAACATATATATTTTAATATTACTCATTTGACGTAACAATCAAATCGTCATGATTATATAAGAAAAACATATATAGTGTATTTGACTTAGATAACCAAATTGTCATCTACAACTATCAAATCATAATGATTATATAAGAAAACCATTATTATATTTAATTTCAATAACCAAATTATTATCTATCAAACTCCAATTGGTATAACTAACAAACCAGTTAGTAAATCTACCATATTTTGTCGTACACATTTTAATTTCAATTTGCATTTATACAAATTAAGATAATACTTAATGTAAGTAACTATCATCTTATCCAATTTTTATGTACTTTTCAGAATTGGACAACCACTTTTCTAATATAAAGCTAAACCATTTAACTTTACTATTTAAAAAACAATTTATATTAATTCATCCATCTTATCCAAATTCTCTTTATTTTTCTTGATTGGACAACCACTATACTAATATAAAACTAAACCATTTAACTATACTAACTCATCCATCTTATTCAAATTTTATCGATCGCACAACCACTATTCTAATGATAAAACTAAATTATTTTTTTATCTTTTAATTTATTTGTGGAAAGAAGTATTTTTTATTTGAAATAAATAAAAAAATACATTCATTAGCCAGCTAATGGTACAATTAAAAAAAGCAAACTTCTCTCAAGTTTTTTTATTTGAAATGAATAAAAAATACATTAATGATACAATAAAAAAAATGAGCAAAATTCTCTATTCTTAACAACAAAGTTCTTACAAAACTATGAAAGATTCTAAATAAATTTATTAAGTTGGGCTAAAATAAATAATCTCCAAAAACCATAAAAGATATTTGTAAAGTCTCAAAACTAAGATATTACATTTCATTCAAGTACAATATAAAAAAACTACTAAAAAAAAATCAAAATTAAAGTTTTAAGATGTAACTGGGTTGAAGATATAACTAGGTTGTCTGTTTGAATTTCACCTGAATTACCCTATTCCATACCCAGACCAAGCGATCCTTTGGTAAAAGATTTGCTTTGAAATTTAACAAAACCATTTAACTATACTATTAAAAACAATTTATATAAATTCATTCATAACATTCTCTACCATAATTTTGAATATAATAATTTCAGTTTGCTTCCATAAAAAAATAACTACAATGGAAAACAATAAATAACACTATTATATTACAATTCCACCACAAGCAAATAGCGTTCAAAAAATACCAAAATTTGTGTCACGGACTTGAATCTGCAAACTAAAGACTCTCAATATATCCTTATTACAAACTAGGGGTGATTTTGCCTTAAAACATCTAAAACTATACTGCTTGACAAAAGTACTAGATAACAAAATACAAGTAAACGTTGGTAACTATGCCAATCTTGGGCAAAAAAGTGCCCTATGTGAGGCTCTTCCATAAAATATCCTCTCGGAGACTCTGTCATCCCAGATCCATGATCATGAGCAGTTTGTTGCTACCCTTTTGAAGTTGCTTCCAACTAGTGTATTGTGTCTTCATCTATACCTTGCTCTTTAACTGAACCTATCGGCACCAGGGGAGGAACAACACATGACTATGAGCTCCTTGCAAGTCCTAAAATTATATTATAGTACATATCAAGATCATTTTCCATTTTGTTAGATTATGCCCTCTGCTGCTTAAGGTGAAGTTCCCATTCCTCCTTCTTTGCCACTTGCTTCTCCATATGTATGTTAAAATATTCAATTGCTCAGTGCATGCCCTCTAGCTAGTTGGAGAGATGCCTTATTATTTTCCTAGTGTCACTCAAGCCATCCATAGAGTTGCCTCCAAAACTAGAAATGTTACCTATTTTAGCAGGACAATTGAAGAAAACCACTAGCCTAAGCCTCTTTACAGAGTCAATGAAGATGTAACCCACCAAAACCCAATACAAATTTATAATAGGGGACTGTCTATCTGTTGCTCATAAAGATTCAACATAAAAAATTTGATTAAAACCAAAGAGAGGGGAGGAAGCCCCCAAACCTATTCCAATGAACCAACCCTCCTTGTGCCCTATCGTTTCAACCTAACGAAGTCAAAACCTTTCAACCATGAAAAAAAACACCACATCCACGTTCACACCCGGTGACGAAACCATCGAACTTGTGGGGGGGGTGGGGGAGTCAAAGGACCAACCTGCATATCTAAGAATCATTCTAACTATGGTGTGCTCGATCCTGAAACCAAGGCTAGAGACACCACGTAACCTAGGGGAAAAGGCTGTTGATTTTCTGATATATTTCACAACGGGTAATTACTTCTTATGATGTTTACCATATTTCCATGCCAAATTTATCATAAAGAAATTACACAATGAAATATTAAACCATAAATATATGCAGTAAAAACATAACGATCTAGTAAATACAACCAAGCGCAAGAGACATAGAGATTTATCTTGGGAAAACCCAAACTCGGGAAAAACCCAGTCAACCTTTCTTAGGAGAATTGTGTTCAGAAAAATCCAAGTACAATCTGACCAAGAACAACCCTAATCCACAAGGGTTTCATAAGAATGAAGAAACCCTAATACATATGCATAATAAATGTACTTATATCATGACATAGTCCTCCATGAGCTAGCGCCAAGAGAGAGATCCCAAATACATAATATTGTAAAAAACAAGAGTAAACCCTAGCTAGGGCATGAGGAAACCCTAGTGCCAATCTCCTCCTCCTCCTTGCACCAAAGATGTGAGACCTCAAGTGATGAATGAGATGATACAAATGAGAAATAGGGCCTCTTATCTATACAAGACATTTACTTTACATTTTGGTCTACTTTACATGCAGGACCAATTTTTATTACATTACATTTACATTTAGGGTCCGGGATGATCCACTACCTATGCATCATGTACCCACTTGTTACATATCATCGGGGCTTTCTTCTCATTCAAAATTCATGTACTGGCTTCTAGAACATCTTCATTCTTCCAAAAAGGTTCTCATGCATGAACACTACCAGCAGCTACAAAACACCAATGCTCCCTCTTATCTAGGGAAGTATTCTTGTGCAATAATGAGAGGATGCTCTCATATAAATACACATCCAAGGGTGAACCTCCATTAAGGTCGACTTTCACATCAAGTAAGGCCAACATTAGCTTGGGCCTCCTCCTTGCTTGAATACTTGTCTTGGACACCTCCACGTTATATGAAAGGTCTTCTCACGTCCATATGGCCACAACCAATATGGACCTTCATCATTACGTCGTGAGCTACAACCTCATGACGTCCACAAGGGATACAACCTCATGTGGGATCACAAGGGCTACAACCTCATGTGGGATCACAAGGGCTACAACCTCATGTGAGACTTTCACCAACACGTCAAGGGATACAACCTCGTGACGTCCAAAAGGGATACAAACTCATGTGGGATCACAAGGGCTACAACCTCATGTGATACTTTCACCAACACGTCAAGGGATACAACCTCATGACGGACACAAGGGATACAACCTCATGTGGGATCACATGGGATACAACCTCATGACATCCATAAGGGATACAACCTCATGACGTCCATAATGGATACAACCTCATGTGGGATTACAAGGGCTACAATCTCATGTGATACTTCTCAACTCAGTCCATCGAGAAGTGTATCGTCGATAACAATTAGCTCTCTTTATCTCCATCTCAAAGGAGAGGTTCTCCCTGTCTTAGGGAGAAGGTATCACAAATGATGCAAACATCAATATCTGTCTTCAAGCTCATCACATCTATTGTATCTGCTCCCTTTGTCATGGAAGCCAATCTGCTACTAGATCTGAAACCTGAGCTGAGAGCCATGCTCCTAGAAGCCTCCCGCTTCTGAGCATCTTGCTCCCTCTCGAACACTAAATATCAACTAGATCTGCATCCTTACTGACTTCACATCCATCATTTGTCCCTCAGAACAAGTCTCATCATCCTTCTCTTGTAGGCCGTAGCACATGGTCTTTCCTACAAGCCAAATTTAGTCAAATATTCATCAACATTGCATACTAATCAATCAAAGCATATTGTCATTTCAATGCAATGGCAATTTCTTAGGCATAATGACATAGTGCACAGAGTCGCATTTTAACCAATGCTTAAGTACACGACCCATCCAGGGTAATTTTTAGGGGCAAAATTTCTCCAAATGGCTATTTTTTGGGCATTTTTTCAAAAAATAAATTCACTACTTGGTCATTTTTAGTCTCTAATATCGCCTATATTTACATAAAATATGTTTTTTTATCATAATATTCGCCAAAATTTACAATTTTCAGTAGTAAATTGTATGTTTCATATCTAATATTTGCCTACCTATCTATATATATGTTTTTTTCAATCCAAAATAATCGCCTAGAATACTACACTTAAGTCTATTATTAGAATCATTAAAACATACCCTGCACCCAGCCATATTCCAACATACTCAGTAACTATCTGGATGCCTTCCATCTCCACCAGAACATACTATCAAGAACATGCACTGCTCTCAGCATGTTAGCAAAGAGGTTTCATCCTAGACTAGCTCTATCAAGGGCTCATGGAATGCTGTGCAACACTATATAATAAATATGACAATCTTCCTTAATCTAGAAAAGGAATGAAATGTAAACAAAAATATGGTAAGAAATAGAGAGTTCTCCCTCTTAATCTCCAATCTCTTCTGCTGAGTCAACAACGATTTAGCTTCTCAAACATGTCTAAATCACTTGCAAACCAATATCCCAAGTTGTGTTGTACTCATGACCAAGCAAACTCTCTGCCATTGTGCAAATCCGTTCAATGGGAGATGGTTCGACTTGCGCTTAGCACCATGTAGATTGAGTTGCCTCATCCCCTGCTTAATCATATCTTCATCTATACAATTCTGAACAAGGTGATATAGTGCCTCTTAAGCACCAAATATGGCTTCCTCGTGCTGAAATGGAAGAACCCCTTCTCCATGCCATGCTAATAAATCCGCCAATCTTGACGCAAGAACTTCTGCAGTTGGACTTGGGACGACGGTAGGTTTATACGTAGCCTCAATTGGCTGCCAGTTAGACTTGTACCTATTAGCGAGCAAGTACGGAACACATTTCATCCTGAACTTGGCGGCACCGACGGATACATAATTCCTCCTACGAATTTTAACAAGACTGTCAAGTGTGGCATCCCATTTAGATCTGAGAACAACCTGCGAAACCCTGGGAAAAACCATGGATAGGAACGTGCAGAGTGCCACGACGATGGGCTCATCCGTAAATGAGTGGTCGCTCGCTTGACGCTCTAAAGTCAGCATGGTGGATGCAAAATATGCACTGGGGGAGGGCGGGAAGTTATGGTCTCTGAGTACCTGAGCCATGGCCTCCACTACAGCGCAGAGATGCCTGTGCTCCGGGGCCTGTGAGTTTCGAAACCTCGGCGTGACTATTGCATCGAGATCCTCCTGATCATCACCGAGTGTTGGGAATTCATCAACATTGTTGCACTCCATGGTTTCCAAAACCCTGATGGTGCTCAAAATATTGCACATTGAAAGTTCAGAAGATTCGTTGAAGTCGGTGGCAGGTTATCCAATCGACGACTCTTTGATTTCATTTGTGGTCTTCGATGGCAAACCCAGAAAACGAATTCATATGTTCATCCCGTGATCTTATGAATATGATGACTTTATTTACCTGAGTGGTCAATACTTGTGCTTAGTTAAACGTGCTCTCATACCATGTTGATTTTTTGATATATTTCACAATAGGTAATTATTTCTTATGATGTTTACTGGATTTCCATGCCAAATTTATCATAAAGCAATTACACAATGAAATATTCAACCATAAATATATGTATTAAAAACACGAGGATTTGGTAAAGAAAACCAAGCACAAGAGACACAGAGATTTATCCTAGGAAAACCCAAACTCGGGAAAAATCTAATCAATCTTTCTTAGAAGAATTATGTTTAAAAGATCCAAGTACAATTGACTAAGAACAACCCTAATCCACAATAGTTTCATAAGCATGAAGAAACCCTAGTACATATGCATAATAAATGTACTTATGCCAAGACATAGTCCTCCATGCGCTAGCACCAAGAGAGAGATCCCAAATACGTAATATCACCAAAAACAAGAGTAAACCCTAGCTAGGGCATGAGGAAACCCTAGCGCCAATATCCTCCTCCTCCTTTCGACAAAGATGAGAGATCTCAAGTGATGAATGAGATGATAGAAATGAGAAATAGGGCCTCTTAGACCTTTACTTTACATTTGGGTCTACTTTACATGCAAGACCATTTTTTATTACATTGCATTTAAATTTAGGGTCCGAGCCGACCCTCTACTTATGCATCATGTACCCACTTGGTACATATAATCAGGTCTTTCTTCCTCATTGAAAGGTCATGTATTGGATTCTAGAACATCTTCATTCTTCCAGAAAGTTTGTCATGTAGGAATACTTTCCGCAACTTCAAAACACCAATAAAGACCGAGTCAAGGTAATGCATAGCGGATTAATGGTATCTAAGGCTAGGCCAGCATGACAAAATCCAATAGATTAAAACATTCAGCCTTTCAAAAGGTAATGCAAACAATACCTTTCCTAAAGCACATGCTATGTAAGATAAATATGTTGTACTTGTAAACAATGAATGTTTATGAATAAAAGTACGATAATTGATCCTTCCAATATTCTTGTAATGGTTGAGTACAAATGTTTAGCTCATGTGCTTGATAGTAGTTGTTGGATTGCAATGCTATTGAAAACATTAAAGTAAATATTCAATTGTAGACGTTTGTGAGTGCGCAATTATTATTGTTATCATGCCATTTTCCTTTCACTTATCTTTCATATAAGGATGTCTTACTAATTCGATTATGTGTGTGTTGATTTGTGTGGTTAGATAGTGAGTATTAACAACATTAAAAACACAGCCACATAAACCATAAGAGACACAGAGACACAAAGATACAGGCTTCCATATGCATTCATCAAAACAGATCCCATGGATGTCCCTTAAAACCATCACTCACTAGTAAAAATCAGATTCATGGCTGCCCGCCCTTCAACCATCAATCACTAGTACAAATCAAATTTTATGGTTGTCATTTCCAACCATCTAAACACATTACAAATAAGATCTTGTGGCTTCCATTTACAACCATCTAAACATATTACAAATCAGAAATGATGGCTTCCCTCTACAACCATATAACCATTAGAGAAATTAGAAATGATGGCCGACATCTACAACAATCTATCCATGAGAGAAATCAGACATGATGGCTTCCATCTACAACCTTCTAGCCATGAGTGAATAGAGAAGATAGAGAAGGTTCATCGCAAGTTGGGTTTTACAATGCACGAAGGCCACCCATCCTACATTCAACTATTGACATAATAATCCATATAACATAGATAAGCATGAGGATCGTCCATCCCACATTCAACTACTAACATAACATCCATAAACATAAACATAGATCAAGTTAGCCTCCATGACACACATGCATAATAAAATACAATGAATAAGATATAACCAAATACTTATCTCAAGATATGCAACTAGATTCAACATGACCACATTCCTCCTAGCCATAGACATGCCATGCCCATGCATCTCTCGGCATGATAGTCACCTCGGAGTCAAGGACATGGTTCCATAAGTAGAGCTACTCTCAACGAGAGTAGCTGCAACTCATTCCCTCACCATCTACTTTCCTTCCATTTACACTACCCGATGAGTTGTGACTACTCACGCTCACCATGGCCCTTCAGATATCACCACCCTCACCCAAGGGATTTACATGCTAGACTAGGTACAAGTAACGGTCCGTGAGGAAACAAAGGTAAACAACGAGAAGATCTCTGGTAACATCACTCGCTGACACATAACACAAGAAACATAATGAGCTACACCAAACCAACTAGTTAACTAACTATCACAACAAGGAGATAACACATGTATATAAAGCTCAAGGAGGGAAATTCGAACCCAAGGAGACCAACTTGAATTAGTGTAGTGGTGTCTTAGTTTAGGAGATTCCCTTTTCTAGATTAGCACCATGAGGAGGAGTTACCAAAAACGAAGGAGTGGCGGAAAAATTGCACAAGGAGGGTGCATGAGGTGAAAGAGTGGATCCAATGGGGTCATAAATATCTCGGAAGCACAAAAATAGGGATGAATAGAGGAGTGTGGCGCACTTGTGGAGGTGGAGGCAATAATCATGGAGGTGGAATCTAAAAACTAGCTTACAACTCCTAGAAAGTAGGAAGAGAGCGCTCTAGTGCAAGTGGGGCCTACAAAATGACATCTTTCAATCAAGGAGGGAACATTCACCAAAAGGGACCCACCAAATCTCCAAGAGGGGTGAATTTTTCAAGTGGGGCCCATTTAACCATGAATAAAGTGCAGTAGTAACTCCAAGGTCCAAAATAATCAAGAATAGGTTCCAAAGTACAAAGTTTGGGTGACCAACAACTCCTAGTCCCCATTCCCCCTCACATGTGGAAATCATATCCCCCCATTCTCGTTTTTTGTCCATGTTGAGCTAGTTAATTTAATAATAACAATAATAATGTATCAAGCCATTGTCCTGACACCTTGTGCCACAATAAAAAAACAAAATAATAATTACATATCTCCAGGGCTATAATTACATATGTTTTCAACCATGAATGAAAACACCACATCCACGTTCACACCTGGTGACGAAACCATCGAAGTTATGGGGGAGGGGGTGGGCGAGTCAAATGAACAACCTACATATCTAAGAAGCCTTCTAACACGACCAAATATCCCATCTTCACAGTGTTCCACAATAACTTCCAACATAAATTCCCATTCATGCCGAGGTATTGTCAAATGTGGGAGAGCACTAGGGACACAAGGGGGAGTTCAAGATTCTCCCTTAGTCCTCATCACGAGAGTTATGTCCAGTGCCACTTGTATGGAATGTTTGCTACCACTTGTGCACGTTAATTCGAGCTTGCTCCAAGTTATGGTGTGGTTCCTGATTGATAAACAAGATATGCTATGTTTGTGAATGCAGGTTTTCACAATGATTATTCATTATGATGTTTGTTTATGAATTGCATTGTGTGGTGTATTAGCATACTCGATGTTTCAGGTGGAGAGGCCACTCATCTTCAGGGGTAAAAATAAGCTAAATATGTTGAAAAAGAGTACTAGATAGGTGTTAGATAAATATAATAGAAAGAAGAGAGCTATTAGGGTTGATCCGTTGGGAAAAAATGAAAAGAATGTTAAAAATTATTTTAAAAATTAAATTTTAGGGATTAGAAAGAAAGAAAGGGGTTGGAGAATATTTAAAAATATATAGAATGGGATCGAACGATCAAATTTTGTTGATCTAAGCTAATTAGCTAAAAATACATAAGTGTAAATATATATATATATATATATATATATATATATATATATATAATTACAAAATTGAGGTAAAATTATGATAAATTAAATAAACAAATGATATGATGTAAACAAGAGTATATAAAAATATGTAAAAATAATTAAAAAGATAGTAACTTAAGGGTGAGAAATATGTATTATATTGATAAGGATGAGCAAAAGTTAATATGTTTAAAGGGTGAATAAATAAATAAAAATAAAAATCATAATAAAGTAAGGGTTAGTAATTGGTGTTATATTAATAAATTTATATAATTATATTAAGATGGTACTAGCTTGAGGAATAAAAGAATGAATATTAAATTAAGTTGAACCTCCTTTTTTATTGTATTAAGGGGCAATGAAAACAATTAAAACACAACAAATTAACTCAAATTTGATTAATTAATTAAAGGGTTTGAGAATAAGAGCTAGGATGGTTTATAAAAATGTACAAGAGAGATTCATTAAAAAATAAAAAGGTTGGTAGATTCAAAATAAAAACCTTAAATAGAAGAAGAATATAGAGAAGGAGGATTAGCATTAGTAAAGAATAATACTTAATTGTAAAAAATAAAAAATATAATAAAACAAAATATGAGGGGGAAATGAAAAATGGGATAAAATATAACTAAAAAATAAAAAAGGAAAATAATGTTAAGTTAACAAATTTTTATGAAGTTCACGGGGTGTAGAATAGACTATGAATGGGTGTATTGTTAAGGCACTCGTTGTGTAAGGTCATCGGTTCGAAACTCCGTGCGTACTAGCTTAAAAAAAAAACTTTTACGAGGAAAGGGTAAGGGGGAAAGTTACTGAGATAAATTAAAGAGGGGAAGCATAAAAATAAATATTAAGAATTAAGAATGAGAAAAGTTTAGGTGGTGGATTAATGGCTTCCAAGCATGAATGAACTTGTAACCATCTTCACGATTAAAGTTTAAAGGGTTTTTCTTGATTTCAAGAGATTCCCTTATTAGACGAGATGAATAGTGAGAGGTAGATGCTAGAATTCTAGCTTGATCAAAACAAATAAGGTGTTTGGATTTAAAGGAATGTTCATCTATGGCTGATTTGTTAAGACGATTATGATTAGTGTTTGCTATGTGTTCCTTGAGATGAGCTTGAATGGTCCATTTTGGCCAATATAGGATTTGTTGTAAGAGCACGGAATTTGGTAGGCCCCTTGAGAAAGAAAAGGGCCATATTTGTCTTTAACACTTTTAAATAATTGTTTAAGTGTTCTAAAGGGTTTGAATATGGTTTTAATATTATTTTTGGAAAGGAGTTTGGATAAGCGGTCAGTAATGCACCAGAGATATAGGGGAGAGAGACTAATCCTAGTGAAGGAGAGATAGGAGGGGGAGTTTAGGTTTGGGGTGAAGAACAGATTGAAAATATTTGTTCATTTGGTTAAGATAATAGCCATTGGATAAGGGGGATTTAGTGAGTTGGGATTTTTCTTTATCAAAATGTCGGGGGTCAGATATGTGGATCGCTCTAGTTATCAAGGTTTTAAGAAATGAGATTTTTGGGCAAGGGGTGGTGGGATTGGGCATGAAGGTATATATATTAGTGTGGGTATTTTTGCGGTAAACTTGGTTAGATAAGGAGACATCGGGTTGGCGGGTCGCTAGGACATCTAGAAAAGGAACAGAGTTAACTTGTTGGATTTCCACGGTGAATTGAATATGAGGAGAAATATTGTTAAGATGATTGAGAAAATTATGAAGAGTGTTGAGGCCATGAGGCCAAATGACAAAGGTTCCATCGACAAAGTGAAACCAACACTTTGGTTTTAAAGGATAACTATGGAGGGCTTGGGATTCAAAATTTTATGTGAATATATTGGCAACAACTAGGGATAAACATGAACCCATCGCCATGCCATCTGTCTGTTCATAGAAAGTTCCTTCAAAGGAGAAGAATGTGGTAGAAAGAAAAAATTGGATAAGACGTAAAGTCTCTTCATCAACAAGATTGGAAACAATATTAAGGGTTTTTGGGACATGGATTTTGGTGAATAGAGAAATGACATCAAAACGTACTAAAATGTCTCCATCATCTAGGTGAAAATCCCAGATTTTGTGGATAAAATTTGTTGAATATTTAATGAAAAAAGGACTTTGAGCTATGAAGGATTTTAGAATGTTTGCTAAAAATCTAGATAAGGCATCGGTAGGGAATCCTATGGCACTAACTATGGGGCCAAGAGGGATGCATTTTTTGTGGATTTTAGGTTGGACATAGATATTTGGAGGAAGGGAATTTTTATTTATATTTATTTTTGTTCACCCATTTAACATAATCACTTTAATTAATCAATATAATACCTATTGCTCACCCTTATGTTACTATTTTAACTATATTTTAAATCATTTTTACATATTTTTATATAATCTTGTTTACATCATTTGTTTATTTAATTTATCGTAATTTTAATTCAATTTCATAATTATATACATTTTTTACACTTATTTTTTTCTAACTAATTAACTTAGATAAAAAAACTTTGATAGTTTGCTCCCATTCTATATATTTTTAAATATTCTCCAACCCCTTCTCTTTCTTTCTAATCCCTAAGATAAAAAAAACTTTGATAGTTTGCTCCCATTCTATGTATTTTTAAATATTCTTCATCCTCCTCTCTTTCTTTCTAATCCCTAAAATTTAAAATTTGTATAAATTTTTAACTTTCTTTTCATTTTTTCCCAATGGTTCAACCCTAATGGCCCTCTTCTTTCTATCTTATTTATCTAACACCTCTCTACCATTTTTCAACATATTCAACTTCTTTTTACCCCGAAAATGAGTGGAGTGTCCACCCAAATGTCGATATGATTGATTATCCATAACACAGTGCAATACAAAAACAAACATCATAATAACTAACCATTGTGAAAACTTACATTAACAATTCTATGAAGAGGAATGTCTCAAAGAAACTCGTACTTTTCAGAAGATTAAATAAAAAATGATGAAAAGAGTAGCAGACCTCAGTTTTCTCAAGCATTGACGTGATTCTGGAATCCTCCCGTCTTTTACTCTAATTAAATTTCATCTCAAGAGACCGACATTCAAGCGGATCTTCACCAAAACGATTATGAGAGCATAAATTCATTACACAAGATTCGAGCTTGATCGTTTCTCCAACTAGATATTCTCCCTCCATCTTAAGCTCTCCACGTTATTAAATTCTACTTTATT
This sequence comes from Larix kaempferi, assembly GCA_027924585.1. Lineage (NCBI taxonomy): Eukaryota > Viridiplantae > Streptophyta > Pinopsida > Pinales > Pinaceae > Larix > Larix kaempferi. Next base: position 10,866,745 of record BSBM01000322.1, on the reverse strand, counting down.
GCTCAGCGTAGATGCTAGATTTTTTTTTGGCTTCTCAAAGTCATTTTGTACGTTGTTCTAATAATCAAAAACTTAAATTTCTTAAACTTCTATTTAATCAACCCCCAATCTTTGATAATCCTTTAACTTGTAATCCCCACTTCTTCTCTCCTTCCTCCTCTCCCTCGCAACATTCTTCGCATCACCCTAATTCAGTGTTTAACGCTCTTTCAGATCCTTCCTCCTCTTCCTCATACCTTGCCACCCCCTGAATCTCACCTCCATCTCCATGCGAATCAAACCCCAGTCTCCAAGCAAGCTCCATCGCTGTTTCTCCTTGACCTCCCTCCTTGTATTTCCCGACTCCTTACCAAACCAACTCTTTTTTCCATCTCACATCCTCTTCATCAACCGTCCTCTACACCCTCCCCCTTTGGCTCGCATCCCATCTCCTCCTCTCTGCACCAACGCTTCCCCCCCTCCTTCGAGCTTTAACCTAAACTCTTCCAATCAACGTACCTCTCCACCTTTAGCCATAACCAACCCGTGTTTCTACGACGCTCCTCCCATGATCCCCACTCCTCTTCCACACGCTAACAACCCCTTTTCCTCCCCCGGTCAAAGGTTGACCTCTTCACCGTCCATCGTGACCTCTTCACCATCCATTATAACCACCAATGTCATGCGTTGGGTCCATCTCCCCTCGCTCTCTCCTTACTCAAACCCTAATTTCAACTTCAACAACCCTTCCCCATCTTAAGGCTTACCACCAACAATTGATTATCTCCCATCAACTGGTTCTTCTCCTAAACCTTTTTCTTCTCTCCATCCTACCCTATCTATTTTCCCTCTCACCATTTCCTCCCCTTTATCTAAAACTCTTTATTATAGCAGTCCCCACTCTTCCTCCAAATTTATTAACTTCTTAGCTATTGAACTTGATGGCCCCACGTTTAGTATTTTACAAAAAGGTTTTAATTATGTTATAGTCCCTAAGATTAGTCCCTAATCAGATCCCTAGTCCTTAATCGGATCCCTTCAGAATATATCATTTGCTTCATCGAATCCATTACCTCCCTTCTCCCTGCACATGAAGCTGAAGAGCTTAAACAATAATGCTCTTGTATTGTTAAAGCGACCATTTTTCCTAAGACCAACCTCTCTAAGGACTAATACTTTTCCCTTAGAAAGCTTAATTCCAACAAAGAAATTATCATGCTCAAAGATGATAAAGGAAATGCTTAAGTGATCATGGACACTACTTATTATGAAGTTGAACTTTTTGAGCTCCTTTTTTCTTCTTCTTACAAACGCCTTCCCACAAATCCCATCACTAAAATTTCTAACTTGGTTTCCAAAGCCATTAATTCTTCTTCTCTTGAACCCATGATTAAAAGCAAATCCTTCCTAACCATCCCCTTCCTCCAAAAATCTATGACCAACCTAAAATCCACAAAAAAGACATCACTCTTTGCCCCATAGTTAGTCCCATAGGATGTCCCACCCATGCCTTATCTAGATTTTTAGGAAACATTCTCAAACCCTTCATAGGTCAAGCTCCTTCTTTCATTAAAGATTCGATATATTTCATCCACAAAATCCATGATTTTCACTTGGATGATAAAGACCTTTTAGTAAATTTTGATGTTGCTTCTCTATTCACCAAAATCCTTGTCCTCAAAGCCCTTAATATCAGTTTCAATCTTGTTGACAAAGAGACTTTATATCTTATCCAAATTTGTCTTTACACCACCTTCTTCTCCTTTAAAGGAACTTTCTATGAACAAACGGAAGGCATGAAGATGGGTCCATGCTTATCCCATGTTGTTGCCAATATATTCATGGAAAAGTTTGAATCCCAAGCCCTCAACAGTTCCCCTTTAAAACCAAAGTGTTGGTTTTGCTTTTTTGATGACACCTTTGTCATTTGGCCTCATGGCCTTGACTCTTTTCATAATTTTCTCAATCATCTTAACAATATTTCTACTCATATTCAATTCACCGTGGAAATCCAACATGATAAATCTCTTCCTTTTCTAGACATCCTAGTGACCCGCCAACCCGATGGATCCTTATCTCACCAAGTTTACCATAAAAAGATCCATACTGATAGATACCTTCATGTCCAATCCCATCACCACCCTGCCCAAAGATATATAGTTATTAAAACCTTGATAACTAGAGCGGTTTGCATATCTGAACCCCAACATTTTGATAAAGAAACCTCACTAAAGCCTCCTTATCCAATGGCTATTCTCTTAACCAATTCAACAAATCTTTTCAGTCTGTTCTTCACCCAAAACCTAAACGTTCTCCTCCTATCTCTCCTTCACTGGGATTAGTATCCCTCCCTTATATCTCTAGCGTTACTGACCGCTTATACAGACTCCTTAAGAAAAACAATATTAAAACCATCTTCAAACCCTCTAGAATGCTTAAACAACTATTTAGAAGCGTTAAAGACAAATTTGACCCTTTTCTTTCTCAAGGGGTCTACCAGATTCCGTGCTCTTGCGGAAAATCCTATATTGGCCAAATTGGCAGGACCATTCAAGCTCATCTCAAGGAACACATAGCAGACACTGATCATAACCGTCTTGACAAATCAAGCATAGTTGAACTTTTCTTCAAATCCAAACACCTTATTTGTTTTGATCAAGTTATAATTCTAGAATCTACCTCTCACTATTCATCTTGTCTAATAAGTGAAGCTCTTGAAATCGAGAAAAACCATTTAAACTTTAATCGTGAAAATGGTTACAAGTTAAGTTGTAGTGTCCTCGACCCCAAACTAAGGCCAACGACACTAGAGATCTAGAAAAAAAGGCTAAACAAAATATCACACAGCAGAATGAAGTGCTCTAAGGTTAGGCCAATAGGCCATACATTTAGAGATTAAAACTTATAATTTTATAAAAATGATATGCATGTAAACCAAACTGAACATTCTACTGATGTGCATTCTACTAAAGGTAATTATAAACATTGACGATGCACAAGCCATTGATTTTTGTAGTATCCTAGTGATTAAGATCATTTGGTTAACTTAGGACCATGATGGTAATTGTTGTGAATATTCATTGTTACTAGCGAATTATTGCTATACTAGTGAATTACGTGTGTGCAGATCCGAGTGTTTAGATGGTGATATGTAACGACATTGGCCACATAAACCATAGCATTAAGAAAAACATGCTGCCAGCCATAGCCTCAAAATCAAAACATGTGTTTGTCCCCTACAATCATCTTTCACTAATAAGATTTAGATTGTATGGCTGCCTTCCCTCTAGCCATCAATTGTCAATACAAATAAGATCTCCACTAATACAATCAGAACTGCAATGATATGATCAGGTCTACTACAACATAGTCATATCTTCAAAAACATGATCAGATATGCAACAACAAAACATATTCACATACACATGCGCTCTCAATCAAAGACATGGTGCGTTCCTGTCAGCACTAGAAACAATGTTGGACAAAATAGTCATAAATCGGTCATACAGAGAGATTTTCCAGTGAAACAAAAGGTGTTCCTGACTAGAAACGTCGCTCCAGATGCAACAAAATAGGTTTAAAAACCCAAAAATGAACAGAAATGGGTAAAAAAAAACATATGGTTGCGCCCCTCTCATCATTGTGAGAATTACAATTGTAAGCCGAGAAGGAGAAGAGAAGGAATATATGGTAGAGAAGTTTCATAGCAATTCAGAGTTTGAGATCCATCCATCCTGCATACAAATCCTGACACATAATCCATAAACAAATCTAGAAAATAATTCATCCTTCATGGCACATAAACATGTTAAAATAGCATAAATAAGGATATGAGCAAATACTTATCTTCAATGGGAAACTGGCTTCAACTAGACAAATTTCCTCCTCGATGTAGAAATAGTCAAGTCTAACTCATTTGAACAGGGCACCCCCTAGCTAAGACCATAGATCCACATGAAGATACACACTCACTCTGGAGAATCTTGGAACTACCTCTTCCGAGAACCATAGTGCTTCCCAATACTACTTTCTTGTTCGTCTCCATTGCCTATGGGGTCACCGTCCCATTTCTTCGCTTAATGTGTGAGAACCTAGACTAGTAGAGTGATATGGAAGCAAAGGATGGTGACAATCCACTATACTAACTCTCTGGAATGGACAACAGACTACTCCCCTCAAGGATCCTGCAACAAACACTCAGTCTCAATACAATCCCCACATAGTCTGAAGACTGTCAACACTCACAACACAGTGAGATAGCATAGGGAAAGTGATCCAAAGCTCAGGATTAACTTCAACAAGGAGAGGGCATATGAATTTATAACACAAGGATGCCAACTCTAACCCAATGGGAACAACTCGAACTAGAGGAAGAGGTAAGGTTAAGCTTCATCATGGAGAATTAACTTTAACTAGTGGAGTGGTGGCTTAGTTAGGAGATTCCCTTTCCCGGATTAGCATCATGAGGACGAGTTACAGAAAAAAAAGGAGTGGAGCCATGAAGACAAGGAGGTGAACTAATGCATAAGGGGGTTACAAAACATGAATGAGGGTGCATTAGGTGTGAGAGAGGATCTAATAGGGTCATAAATGACTTATAAGCACAAAAATAAGGATCATCTTCATGAATAGAGTAGTGGGGCACACTCACGGAGGTGGAGGCTAAATTCTAGCTTGTGGAAGCTAAAATCTAGCTTACAACTCCTAGAATCTAGGGAGAGGGCTCATAAATGACAAAAAACACATAAATAGGAGGGAATCTCTCCCAAGGAGGACACACTAGGAAAGAGGGGCACACTAAGGTATGCATAAGGTGCAATAGTAACTCCATAGTCCATAAAAATAAAAAATAGGGTTAGTTGTACAATGTTTGGGTGACCAACACTACTAATGCCGCCAAGGTGCAAAATGAACTAGGATGGACAACTCCCACCCAAAAACAAGTTCTAAGGTGCTAGGGATGTCCCCCATTCCCCCTCACATTGTGAGATCTGTGGTCTCCCATACTCTTTTAGTTTCCTTTGTTGAGCCAGTTGTTTAATTAATCAATAGCAACAACATTCAAAAATAGCAACAATGCCAATAATAACATTAATATTAATAATAGTGTCAAAGTCCAAAGTCATATTATCAAACAAAGATCATAAGTCCATAATCACATTAACATGCAAAAAAACATAAGTCCTCAGTCACATAAAAGACCATAAGTACGGAGCTTAACAAGTGGGGTATTACATAAGTCACTCTTGGAAGCCATTAATCCACCACCTAAACTTTTCCCATTCTTAATTCTTGATCTTTCTTTTTATGCTTCCCATCTTTCATTTATCTCAATAATTCCACCCCTTACCCTTTTCTCGTAAAAGTTTCTTAACTTAACTTTATTTTCCTTCTTATTTTTGTTGTTGTTGTGTTTTATCCTATTTTTCATTCCCCAATCTTTTATTTTACTTTATTTTTATTTTTTACAATTAACTATTATTCTTTTTTTTCACTGAAAAATTAAACTTACTATTAATATACGAAATAGTAAATAGCACCAGCTGTCAGAAACAAACCAAGTCTGCTCACATGCCCAGTATATGGACATGTCATAACATATGTCTGATGAGTCAGCATCAAGCATCAAAAAACATCGGAAATAAAAGCACCATGTGTCCACAATAATAGTCAGGGATCCCTCCAGAAGGAGAAACGAATCCCAAAATCACCGAAATAAGGCAGTATGACCATAATCATAGAAGTATATCCAAAAATAGTCTACAGCAGCAGCTGTCAAAAGAAGTGTATCAAATATATAAACTATAACCATGTAAAGATAAGCCAAAAAACAGTCGTATCGACTGTCATACTGCCGCATAAATATGATAGTGTGAGCATAGATGTCCAACAAGTAATTGGATCCAAGCTCTAGGATGTATCTGCACAAGTAGCTAACCGAGATGTAAGTAAAAAAATCGCATAAATGTAGTGCAAAAAACAAAAACAGTCATACAAAAGTAGCAATCCAAGCATCAAGACCAGGGTAGCTGATGAGAACCCTGAGAAATAAGTGAATCCGCCCGCCATTCCTGCCACATAATGACCCCAGCCTGAGTAAGAAGAGCACGCTTGGAAAGCATATCCGCCACCATATTCACCTCCCGAAAGACATGCTCACAGTGTAGGTGTTCAAAAACCCGGATAAGGTTCAGGGTCGCATCCATCCAGTGTTTAAGTAGCAGCACATTGAGAGATGTCTTGCCACACGCCCAAGAAATAATAGATAAAGAGTCCCCAAAAACTACAAGGGAGGTGATCCCTTTCCGCCGTGCCCAGAAGAGTGTAAGCCACAGGGCACATAACTCACTCCTAGTATTGGAACCAAATCCCAGGTTAAGCCAGATATGAATAGATAATTCCATGTTTAAGTGTATGATGACACCCGCTCCTCCACCCCCACACCGACCCACAGCCGCCCCATCAAAGAAAGCACATGGGAAAACAAGTACCGGTGGGGCAATTCGGCGGGTATGAATGTCTCTGCCCCAAACAACACCATGAGCAGAGACAAATTCCCGAAGAGCAGCAATTATTTTATAGCAGATACCATCCCGAGAGGGAGCTCTGCCTTCAAAGATACATATGTTTCTAGCCTTCCATACCTCCCAGATCATGAAAAAAGGAAGTTCAGAGCAACCCCCGGCAAACCGAGACCAATATTCAAGGTTTTTATTTAATGTGCCATGGTTCCATAGATGTTGAATACCCGTTTTGTTTGCGATTGCATTCCAGATGTCCCTGGTGAAACAGCAGGTTGAGAAAAGATGGTCCACGGTTTCCTCATGTGTGCAACAAAGTGTGCACCATCCCGGGCCGCAGAAACCCCGGCGGCATAGATTGTCCCAGGTTAGGATCTTATTGCACAACGATAGCCAGGCAAAACATTTTATCTTGAGGGGTAATATGAGTTTCCAAATATATTTATCCCACCACCTCCCAGAATTTCTGTAATCAGCAAATAAGGAGTCATATGCCAATTTAGCCGATACCAGTCCACCAGCCACATCCCACGTCCATATAAGTCGGTCTTCATCATCAGATAGTCTGATATTTGATAGATACATAGGCCGGGTATACTCCTCCCATTCAGTCCCCAAAGAACCCGTTAAACCCAGCTGTTCAGCCGAAATCCAGTGTGTATGTCCATCCACATACCGGCAAGCCACATGAGCCAGAGTGTAGTAGCCATATGCTCCAAGATGGGTCCTTAAGTTAAGTGATAGAGTATGGTTCAAAGGACCACCCATGAATGGGTCCGCTCCCAGCTTAATACTACGACCATTGCCTGGCATCCATGCAGTCCACTGTGTTATGATTCTGAAAGCACTTATTAAACCATTCCAGATATTTGAGATACCCAAAGTAGCAGGCCTGGGTAACCGTAACCAGTTTGATACCGGGATGTTTTTCAAATATTTGGCACGAATGATCTTACCCCACAGAGAGTTATTAAAGAGTACTCGCCATAGACTCTTCGCATGTAGAGCCAGTACAAAATATTCCAGATCCTTGATATTCCAGCCCCCCAGATGCCAAGGACGAGCCAGATCATTCCACTTTGTAAGATGGAATTTCTCCAGCGTTCCACCCCCCGTCCATAAAAAACTGAAGATCTTCCGTCTGATAAGTCTTATGATGGACCGTGGGATTTTACAGAGGGAGAACCAATACACGCCCAGGTTCTGCAGAACAGATTTCACCAACGTTAGCCTACCCCCCAGAGTTAAATATCGAAAGCTCCAGTGTTTTATGCGCACTTCAAAACGCCTGACAAGCCAAGTCCAGTCATTGATTTTATAGTTTGTAGGTTTAATGAAAAAACCCAGGTATTTAGTGCCTGACTCCAGTTCAATGAATTTGAGAGGCAGGATGTTGCAGATCGCCTGTTCCACATCGTCCTTCACCAAATGCTTCAGGAAAAAAGATTTAGTATAGCTAATAATCATACCAGTGACCAGGCAGAAGAGATCAAGACTTACTTTATATTGAGTCCATTCAGCAATTGAACCCATGCCAAAAAGCATGACATCGTCCACAAAAAAGGAGTGTGTTGCAGAAATCCCCCTAGCAATTTTTATGCCAGTGATCCGACCTTCGCGGCGCGCCTTATGAATGGATAGACTCAGCCCTTCGATAACCAGTAGAAAAAGTAATGGTGATAATGGGCAGCCCTGCCTGAGACCCCTTGATGCCTTGAAAAATTCTGTAGGATGTCCATTAATCAATATAGCATAATTAACAGAAGATATGCATGCCATGATCCATTTCATCACTCTCCAGGGTAAACCGATCTGAATGAGTATAAGTCTCATAAAGTTCCAATCCACCTTGTCATAAGCTTTCACCAGGTCCAGTTGTAAAATAAGTGCATCGTTTTTTCTCTGTTTGATAGTGTGAAAAATTTTCTGGGTTACACCAACGGCATCATGTATCTGTCGCCCACACAGAAAGCCATATTGTTCCATGGAGATGTGTTGTGAAAGGATGGGTTTGATTCTATCAGCAATAATTTTTGCAATAATCTTGTAGACCAAATTGCATAGTGCAATCGGTCTGTATTCATCAAAGCTATCCGGGTGTGACGTCTTCGGGATGAGTGTCAGGTAAGTAGTGTTAAGTGCCCCAGAGACAATGCCCAATTTGCGAGATTCATCCACAGCCATCCGAAGATCTTCCCCCATAATATCAAAGAAGTGTATGAATAGCTCCACCGTCCACCCATCCGGTCCCGGAGATTTATCTTTTGCAAACCCCTTCAGAGTGTTCTCCACCTCTCCAAGAGAGATATCCAAAAAAGTGTTATCACCCTCCTCTTCTTTGAACATCCTAGGATATTCCTTGATAAGTTTAAATTGTTCAGCCAGAGTAGTATTTTTTGGGTCACAATAATACTCCCGGAAGTGTCGGACCGCTTCCTCCATCAAGTTCTCCTCCCCCCGAATCCTCCTGCCATGATGATCATTCAGATCCCATATTGAGTTATGCATACGTCGGGCATCAGCAAGTCGATGGAAGTATTTTGTATTCAGATCTCCCGCCTTGAGCCATGTAGCTCGGCTTTTCAGTCTCCAGGTTTCTTCCTGAATCAGCAGAATTCTCATTTTATTACATTCCAGGGTGGAGAGTCTAGAATGTTCCACAGTATTTAAATTTATCTCGACCCCTCGATTCATCAGGAATTCCACCTCCAATTCAATCTCAGCGAGCTCTTTGCGCATCAAGTCTTTCTTATTCTTTTCCCACTTGATGGTATATTCTTTTAGCAACTTGAGTTTTACCGCCAATTTGTCCATAGCAGATCTCTCCCCAGAGACATCCATCTGCATCCATAAATTCCTAGCACTCATGGTGTATTCCTCATCCGCAAGCCAAGTGGAATTGAATTTGAAAGGGAAAATTTTATGGAAAGGCTCATCATCAAATTGTAGTATTATAGGCAGATGATCACTGATTTTTATTTGGAGCATCCAGGATCTATAGTTCTGTATGCTGGAAAGCAGTGTTTCCGATATAAGGAAACGATCTATACGTTTCTGAATCTGTTCATCCCCTTTCCTGCCATTTGACCACGTTGGTGCTAATGGTCGTGGAGCTACATCAATCAGAGAGTACTTCCTGAATAACTCATAGAAAAAGGTGCCCAAGGGATCTCTTCTAGCCGACGTCCCCCAGAATTCCCCATCCCCCCATGTGAAATTAAGGTCCCCAGCAATTATTAAGTTCTCCAGAGCCAGCAAATGTTCAGAAGCCGCTAGGTTCCAGAACGTCTCACGATCACAATAGGGGCCATAGCAGTTTATGATATTTATGGTTTTTTCCGATCCCCTGAAGTTTCCAGACAGCAGAATACCCAGTGATGTTTGTGCAGGGGTTAATCTCAACACCATCGGGTTCCATGCCGCCAGCAGCCCCCCAGAGAGACCCGCCGCGTCCACAGCGCAGCACATCCATCCCGGCTTGACTTTATTAAAGAAAATTCTAGCTTTATCCCCGCAGACCATAGTTTCCTGAAGAAGCACTAGATCAGGTTTGGCAATTTCTAGTAAACGTTTGAGGGCCAGTTGCTTGGGCAGGCCCCCCACCCCTCTAATATTTAGAGAGAGGAAAATCATTTCCGAACCCTTGCAAGGGCTTTCATTCCTCTAAGAGCTCGGGATTCAGTAGATTTAGGGGAAATGGTCTTTTCCAGGTCCATCTCTGTCCCCCCAAGAGTGGCCTGCTTGTTTTTTCTGGCACTTCTAGTTTTTATAGGCGAAAAATCTTGTGCAAGGCCGCCCCTATGGGCCCCCTTTTGTGTACAAATGTCCCCATTTGTTTCAGGTATATTCCTTTTAGGATTACTGCATATTCCCTCCGTCGGAACGGAGTCCTTCAATACCAAGGTATTCCCCACATCCCCATCAGGGTCCACAATCCGGTTCTTAAAGTATGTATGAATAGGGATTTTCTTCACCATATCTGAATATGATGGGATATGTATAGTGTTCCCATCAGCATCAGGGGGTTTATTAAGCCCATCACCGGGCCCATCAGCCGCCGTAACTTCAACATCCACCAGGTTCACCGGGTTCACCCCAATATTCCCCATACCCCCGGCCGAGGAGTCATTTGTGGGTTTATTGAGCCCATCACCGGGCCCATCGGCCGCCGTAACTTCAATATCAACCAGGTTCACCGGGTTCACCCCAATATTCCCCATACCCCCGGCCGAGGAGTCATCTGTGTTTTCAACCATATGTTCCACCACAGTCACACCCCCTATCACAGCGTCCCCATTATTATGAGTTCTGTCAAGGTCCTGTATGTTGGGAGCCGACGGATCATCCCGGGGTGGACACGCAGGCGTTACCGAGGTAACCGGAATAGTGTAATGCGGACTGAGGTTTTGCACCCTATCCCTCAACTCAGACTCAGAAATCGGGTCATCATGTTCAGTATTGTCATTGGTTTGGTTATCAGTACCAGAATTTACATATTCCATGTTTTGTCGCCGACCCACATAATTACCATTATTTCCATTTAACATTTCTAAATTATTTATAAAAGATATATCCATATCATTCAACGAATGGAAAAATAGAGGGTCCTGTAATGCTAACTTACGGAATAATGTAGTGTCTGGATCGAGAGGATTGAGAACCCTGTTAGAAAATCCATCCAGTGCGCCAGTCGCATCCATCTCCAAGTCACTGCCTTCGTCGGACGACCATAAAGGACCCTCATTCCTAATACGGCCAGAAGATGCAGGAGCCCTACATTGTCTCCAAAGGTGGCCAACCGCCTTGCAGTTCGAACAGCGGAAGGGTATGCCCCAGTAGTCTATAATTTGTGCCAACTGACGACCACGCCAAGAGATGTGAAGAACATCAATCAATCCAATGGAAACATCCACCTCGACAAGCATCCTCCCCATCCGCCGGTCGAAACCATTCAAGTGTTCCTCTTCCACATGTAAAAAACGTCCCAGAGGGTTCCCAATGGCCTCAAAGGCCCCTCTGTTCCACAGTGCCAAGGGAAGTCCAGGCATAAGGACCCATAAATGCCGAAGTCTTACAGTTGCCGTGTCCGGATTGAAATCCGTCTGCCATTTTTGGAGCATAAGGCTCCCAGTTCCATATAGCCATAACCCCTCAAGGATGCGTTTACTGTGAGCCTCCTGATGAAATTTAAAACCATACCATCTACAAGACAGAGCGAACACCTGTGGGGTGTATTCCAGTATCGGGTTCCACATCTCTTCAACCCACTTGACAATGTTTTGCCGATTCATGGCATGGTAAGAGAACTTACCCACAAGAACTGTCATGTTATATTCCACAGTTTCCTCCAAACCAATATCACGGCCAATCGTGAGATGAGACTCCCCAGGTCTATTGAAGTATTTTCCAGCGAGTCTATTGTTTGCTCTGGATGTCGATCCCTGCCGTTCACCAGCAGCCTTCTCCGGACGTGCCCGACCACTACCAACCGATGGATCCGAATCCATGGCATCACCAAGTGGCACCCCCATGCCCAGGTGTCTCTTATGTGTTTTGCCATTGTGAGCCACCTGTCGTCCCCCGGGATTTTGGGCCCGTTTTCCACGTAGCTGATTTCTGAAAAAGGAGTCGGATCTGAACAGCCCAGCCTCTTCAATCATGTAATCTGAAGCGTTCAAGTTGTTTCCAGCTGACACGTTAAGATCCGGCCCGTCCATAGCAGTTCCGAGGGTTTGGCAAAAAACCCAGTTATCAAAACGCGACAGAGAATGCAATATCCTGACAGGAATGCTGTCCCAGATCTAATAAAACTGTGTGTTGATGTGGTCCACCCCGGGGAACACAGCCCGTAATGCCAGGACTAAACTGTTCCAAGAAAACGTATAAACGGCAACCACAATGCGGCCAGAAAGGAAAAAATATCCACAGCAAAAACCGTCACAATCCCGAGGCAAATCACAAATCTAGAACAGGGTATCAACAGGCAGTTCCGAGATAAAGGAAAGAAAACTCAGTTTCCAAACACGGCAGAAAAAACAATGCCTGCAGGAGCTGTCAACCGGAAAAGTTGCCCCTGCTCAAATAAAACTGTGTGTTTAAGTGTTCCACCCCAGGAAATACAACCCGTAATGCCAGGATTTAACAGTTCCAAGATACGTAGGAACGGCAACCCACGATTCGGCCAGGAAAAAGTAATATACCCACAGCAGAGTCCGTCACTATCCCGAGGCAAAATACAAGTCTAGACCAGGTTATCACAGTAGATTTGTTTATTCGTAATCCACAAACCCCCAGAGCATATAACACCGGATATAATCCAGGTATTTCGGGTAATAACAAGGAAAATGTGTCAGCGCCAGCCAGTCATAATCCCAGCAAAATCATGTGACCACACGACAATACCTCAAACAGCAATGTATCTTGAACCCGAGACTTTCGCTAACCCTAAAAAGGAGAATAACTTACATATCTGCCAGCACTTTCATGAGTCCGCACGGGTAAGACCGCGGCCGACAGTGTATCACAAAACCTAAACTTTTGGAAACCCTAGAAACGGTTTTCTCCATCACCATCGCCGGAAACCCTAGCTACGCCGGAAACCCTAACTTCCAGAGCTCCCAGCTTCCTCCATCATCACTTCCCTGGCCAATTCATCGAGTTCCAACTCGTATCAACTATTATTCTTTACTAACTACTAATCCGCCTTCTCTCCTTCCTTCTTCTTATGAAGGTCTTCTATTTTGAATCTATCAACCTTTTTACTTTTTAATGAATCTCTCTTATACATTTTTATAAACCCTCCTATCTCTTATTCTCAAACCCTTTAGTAAATCAAACTAAAAATCCTCCTATCTCTTATTCTCAAACCCTTTAGTAAATCAAACAATTTTGAATTAATTTGTTATTGGTTTTAATTATTCTGATTGTCCCTTAATATAATAAAAACAGGTTCGTCTTGATTTAATATTCATTATTTTATTCCTGAAACTAGTATCGTCAGACTTGACTTAATATAATTATATAAATTTATTAATATAACACCCATTACCAACCCTTACTTTATTATCATTATCATTTTTATGTCCCCTGCGGGAATATATATCATCCATGCAGGTCTATTAATCTATCCCGTATATAGAATTTATTGTGAGTTTAATCTTAAGGTTCTTCTGCTTGAATATTTGGGTTTCCATGGCAGTGAAACTAAGGAGATGCCAACCCAATGCAGAGTTAAAGTTCTAGTCAGCTGGGTAAGTGCTTTTCGTATTATTTAATTGGGTTAATCTATTTTCATTGAACATATAACTATGCTAACACCTTGCTATCTGTTGTTCATGATTTGTGTAACGTTTGTGACTACCAATGCATTATGCTTCTGGATGGTTACAGGTATGTATACCCTGCTTGTAGATTTATGTTTAAAAGATATGAGATGGGACACATCCCTCTTAGGCATTCATGCCTTCCTGAATCTTCTCTCAGACAATGTTGGCTTAAGTCATTAAGGTTTTCAATAGAAGCAAGGCATCCTACATATACTCCACATATTTTGACGTCTCTGTAATAATATTGGATATGTATTAACTCTATCACAGAGGAAGATAACTATGCATATAGTTTTGTATGTACTGAGAAATCGATCGTTAATATACATATGGTAATATACATATAGTTCTACTCCTGCAGTCGAGTTTGGTCTTTACAAGCTAAGATACTCATAATCAATTTTTGCTTTGCAGCCAAAAGCCTAGGGTTTTTCTCCCATTTCTCTTCATTTTAAATTAATACTTTTGTTTAAATAATAACGAACATTCAATACTATTTATAATACAGAATACCATCATTTCAATTTGTATTTGTGAACATTAGATGCAAATTAAATGCAGTTCAAGGTGCGAGCCGAGGCTTGCATCCTGGCTTCCCGTCACCTTTAACTCTAAAGCTGACACAACAAACTAACAATTAAAACCCACTAAATTTCTACTATGTCATAATAATATTAAGCTTCCATGATAAGAACAAAGTTAAGCTACCGACAAAATTATCATGGTTAGAATAGCTTAAAATTCATGTATGCTCCCAGTTCACACAATTTATCCCAATTATATAATTATATATATTTTTTACACTTATGCTTTTCTAACTAGTAACTTACATTAAAAAAAACTTTGATTGTTTGCTCTCATCCTATATAATTTTAAATATTCCCCAACCCCCCTCTTTATTTCTAATCCCTAAAATTTATTTATTTTTAATAATTTTTAATCTTCTTTTCATTTTCTCCTAATTGTTCAACCCTAATGGCTCTCTTCTTTCTATCCTCTTTATGTAACACTTCTTTATTTTTTTTCAACACATTCAACTTCTTTTTGCCCCTGAAGATGGGTGGAGTGTCCACTCGAAACATTGGGTATGCTAATCTATAATACAATGCAATCTAGAAACAAATATCACAAGATATGACATGGTTCATAGTTAAAAACAAGATGATACCGTATCCAAACTTGTTCGATGGGTCTCCAATTTTTTTCAAGCATACTTTTACCTAGCATCACATGTTCAACCACTATCTTCATGTGTCCCCATGACAACCTTATTGTCTGAATGCCTTCATGGAAATTAAACCTTGATCATTGGTGAAAAACTTTTCATTCCTCACGAATGGATCTAATCCCTTTGGGCAGACCAAAAACATTTTTAACCACAATAAGCATTGAAAAAAAAACCTAATAATATAATAGGGTTTGACTTGTATGCAAAATTATTTAATCCGATGAAAAAGATTATATGCATAAACCTATGGTTACAATATATGGTATCACTCCATTGTATTTCATGTATAATGTTATCATATTATTTGTTTAGTATTTTTTTACACAGTTTTGTAGGGTTATGTTTGCTTGAGCACGCAATTTAAAGGGTTTCGATGTGTTTTTAGGTTTCCTTCCTCTTTGTTGAGGCTTTGCTTGCTTGATGTAGTCCAGTCCATTTTCCTCTTTGTCATTAGTGGGTTCTTAACAATAAGTTAGGTGATGTTTGTCCTTTGCACTGGGAAAATGGTTTACTATTTGGGAAGCAATAAGCACTCCACAGTGCAACATTGAATGTTGAAGCAAGGGCTTTGCTAACCACTGGATCTCAAGCAGCTTGAAATCCAATGGTCAACAAAACCCCATCGCAACATTCAATACTGCAATGCGGGATACTTATTGATCACCTTACTATTTACTATTTGGAAATAGTTTGAAATGACCACCGGCACAAGGTTGCTAAGGCCAACATTTTGCTACTGGGTAGGATGATCGCTCGATAGATTTGTGGCCTATGCTCCGGTTGGTAGACATGACCTGAGTTAAATTGCACTTAGTTTCCTCCTCGAATCCACAACTATTTAGGGTCAAAGGTGCGGGAGTTTTCTTCGCAATCTATTGTTCGACCAGGTGTAAAAAATGGCTTGGAATGTCTTCCTGCTTTTGATCAATGTCTTCTTGCTTTTGATCAACTCTTTCATTTGCTAGACGATCAACTAACTTGTTGGCAGTTCTTCGAACATGGAGAGGGATTAATGCTAGGATACAAGGGAGATAGGAGATAATTTCTTCTAGCTCTGATTCTATCTCCAATTCTTGGATGCTTTATTGACAGAGGTTCTGTTTTGTAGCTTTCTTAGCATCTGGATTATGATATTCGAATCTCCCTTCACTATTAGTCTACTTAATTTTTTTTTGAATAGTATTTGCAAACCTTTAGATATGGCAAGGATTTCTGAAGTGTTTTTTGTTGTGTTTGCCAGAGCTCCTACCATTAAATCTTTTCTATACATCCTCTTGACTCTATGAAGACTCCACCATATCTAGTAGGTCCTAGGTTGCCTCTAGAGGTCCCATCAAAGTTCAGTTTGAGGACTCCTAATCAAGGGGGATCTAGGAGGTGGGACGTGTTGTATGGGTGCTACAAGGATTCAATGAAGGAATATTTGTTTTTATTTTGAATCCTAGTTCTTGAAGAACGCTCATTTCATGGTTCATGCATATGTTTTCTTTATCTGTCCATTGGATGTGGCTGTGAGTTTCAATAATGTTCCTTTGATTCTTGTCTAGATATGATCTGGATGTTTTTCCTGATATTTATATTTTTTGATTGCATTCTTTCCAAGTATCCCATACAAAGAATCTTGGAATTAGTTGGCAAGCACGATTTAGAATTTGGTTACTGAGAGTTGCCTTTTGCTAGTGTTTGATGGTTAGTTTTACCTCATTTCTCTTCCAGTATGAATAAGGAAATAAGGTTGATCCTTTGTCCCACAAGCTTGAAACATATGGACATTGATCGAGGAGATGCTCCATGGTTTCCTCGTGGTTTTGACAAAGAAATCATATTGACAGTCCTTGAAATCCTCTTTTTCTGATTTGATTCCAAGTTAAATTTTTTCCTTTGGATATCAACTAGGTGAAGGTGGATATTTTGGGCCAAATATTTTGTTTCCATATTTGTTTCCAAAGCACTTAATCTTCATTGATGCTAATTCCTGCTACCTTGGTATAAGCTTCTTGTATATGGAAAGTTCCATTTGAATTGTTTCCCCATCTAAGTTTATCCGGTCCTATAGATATCTTTGTTGTTGTAGGATATTCTAGAGTGTGTCCATTTCAATATTAGGTGGAGGGGGAGGCCATGCTTTTCTTGATATCCATTTTCTCCATTTATCTCATGGTTGATGATTTTTCCAGTAATGAGCTACTTGGGTTTTGTCCTGCATTAAGAAGATATCTCTGTAATTTTGGAGTTTTGGATTGTCTTTGAGTTTTGGGAGTTGTCTCCATACATAATCCTAGAATAGCACTGAAGATCCATCTCTGATTTCCCAGAAGTTGTTTTCCTAAACAATGGAGCGATTGCACCAAACATTATTCCATATGAGTTATCCATTCCTTAATCCTTCTAGTTTGATTAATTCTTGATTTGAAGTTCCTAGTGCATATTTATGCCACTATAGTTTGCCTTAGTATTCCTCTCTTGTGTTAAGCCATCTCCACCATAATTTTGCCCCTAAGGCTTGAATTTCAATTTCAGGATCTCTTAGGCCATGGCCTCATGTTAGCTTGGGCTTACAAAATTTATCCCATGCAACCATAACCCATTTTTGTTTGGTGTTGGAGCCTCCCCATAGGAAGGTTCGTTCGAGGTTTCAAATGGATTTAAGAATGAATTTGGGGGCTTCTGAAGCCAAGAAGAGATACATAGGCATATCTTGTAGCACTGATTTAAGAAGGATGAGTCTGCCTGGAAGGTTGAGAGAGATGAAGGTCCAAATTGATAGCTTATTTTCTAATTTGGATAGAAGAGCTTACCAAGAAACGTTTTGAAGGGCATTCTCTATGAGGGGTATCCCGAGATATTTTGGTGGCAGGGTGCTTCGTTGGAAACCTAAGAGTTTGGAGATGTGAAGTTGGACAGAAGGGGCAGTGTTGAAGAAGAAGATCTGAGATTTGTCAAGATTGATATCTATGCCAGAGGTAGTAGTGAAGAGTTGTGATATTTGTTTGAAGGATTTTGCTTCTTTGACAGTTGGAATACACATTAGCATTGTGTCATCAACAAATTGAAGGTGAGAGGATGGGGGGACCTCACCATTCAACGTTAGACTTGTAATTTACCCCATGTTAATAACCCTTGTAATATATTTTCATATCCCTTCCACCATAAGATCAAAGATGAAGGGGGAGAGGGGGTCTCCTTGTCAGATTCCTCTAGAGGGGGAGAAGGTTGAGGTAGGGAAGCCATTGAGGAGAATGGAGAAGAAAGGTGAAGAGGTAAGGGAGAGAATCCAATTGGTTCACATAGTGGAGAAACCAAGGGATAGGATATTATTCTTGATATTATTCCAATTAATTTTATCAAAATATTTTGATAAATCCATTTTGATCATCATACTTGGCTTCTTTAGAGTCTTCAGAGAATGAATATTTTCATGGGTTATGATGATGCCATCCAATATCTATCTTCCTTCCATAAAACCCAATTGCTCGGCTAAGATAAGATGCGGTAGTAATGGTTTTAGCCACACTTTGGTAATTGTTTTGTAGATAACGTTGCAAAGGGATATGGGTCTAAATTTGTCAAGAGAGCTAGCTTGGTTTTCCTTGGGGATGAGCGTGAGGAAAATTGAGTTTAGAGCAGCATTGCAGCTCTTTTTCTTGATTCTTCTACTACCTGCCATAATTCCATTTTAATCATTGGACAATAGTTGTGAAAAAATATGTAGTGAAACCATCTCGACCTGGAGATTTTCCTATAGGAATATTATAACAGCTTGTTCAACTTCAATTGTTATTTATCTCACCAAGCTATCATTTTGCTCCTTTGTTATCAATTTACGAATGTGTTGGGTAATTTGCTGAATGGCATTTCTTCTATCTATCCGAGGTTTCGTGAGCAGAGTTTGATAATAAGTAGTGAGTTCCTTTTCTAGATCCTTGTTTGTAGTTAGAGTGTTTCCTTCATCATCAATGAGCTTAGTAATTCGGTTATTGTGTATCTATTGGACCACATATATGTGGAAAAATTTGGTGTTGCATTCCCCCTCCTCCAACCATTTGATTCTGGATTTTCGACGCCATAGTATTTATTCCTATCTTTATCTTAGATCTAGTTGAGTTTGAATTTCCATTTCTTCCTGTATGAGAGCCTCTGAGCGGCCTTCTTGTATAAATTGTTGTTGAATTTGAGTCATCCTTGCTTCTAGTATCTTTTGGGCATTGAATATGTCTATGAAGACCTCATTGTTTCATTTTTTTAAATTGTTTTTTAGATTCTTGAGTCTTTTTTGAAATATGTACATTGTTGTTCCTTTGGTAATATAATCCTCCTTCGACCGGGTTGCAATGTTCTCCTAGAAGTTGGGGTGATCAAGGCAATTTTTTTCAAAATGGAAAGGTTTATTTGTTGATGGTTCTCCCAGTACTAGGTCAATGCTAACATGCCAATGATACGAACCCCATGATGATATAATTGTTGCATGTGTCGTTATTCCTTGGAGCACGATGGAATCTGAGATGAGAAAAAGATATAGACGAGAGGTGAATTGTTGAGTACCTCCTCTTTTATTATTCCAAGTGTGTTTACCATTAGTTGTGTATATATTAACTAGGCTAAGGTTTTGGATGAGAGATATGAAGGCTGTACTATCTGCATCCAATTTTCATATACCCCCTCTCTTTTCATCTAGTGAGGTTATTAGATTAAAGTCTCCTCCAGTAATCCATTAGTGATTTTCTATTAGTGTATGGAGAGCTTTAAGACTATTAGGAAAAGCTAATTCTTCCTGAAGTACTTGCGAATCATAGACATTGGTTATATAACCTGAGACTGTTGTTCCATTTAGATGGAATCTAGACGAGAGAGTATTTAGATTTGAGAATAAGTTTGTCATTTCAATGGCATCAGGGTTCCATAGGATAGCTATTCCACTGACGCTTCCTTCTGCGTCTGACAAATTTTCTAGATATGCTGATCTATTGTGTGAAGAGTAGTGCCTGAATAGTTGGTTTCTTGAATCATGAGTATTGATGGTTTTTATTCAAAGATTTGCTTCATCAGAATTCTCTCATTGCTCTTTCCATTAATACCTCAAAGATTCCAGGTGATGATCTTCATAACAATTATTGGGGGGGGAGTGGAACTTATCCATCATTGGCGGATATAGCCCTAAGTCGATCAGTTTGGCTCCTAGATATTTAATAAGTTGGATGGTCGATTTTCTCCCTCTTTTTTCGTCTACTTTAATGGGTTTTTTTGAATCTTTATAGGATAAAGTTTTAACTCCCAGAGTTATTTTAGCCTAATGATGTTTGGATGTCATTCCTTACTTTTTGGATCTGCTTTTATGTAGTGTTTCCTTGAGTAATTGGATCTGTTTTGGAGGGATTGAATTGGTTTCTTGTCTATCATAGGCCTTTGTTATGCCTTGTAGATATAAATCCCTAGTTTCCAAATCTTCCCCTTTTTCTGATACTATCAGCTCTTCTTCTTTTGGCATTGGGCCACTGGTCTTGTTGGTTGTTAGATGTGCTTGCTTGTCCTTTTGATTTGTTTTGCAGGAATATCTGAGGGTTCACTGGATCGAATCTAGTCTTGGATATCAATAAGGTCAAATATATTTGTAGGGTTATAATTCTGATTAAGGTCAGGATTTAGAACTTCGAGGCTATTTATGGAGTTGAGGTTATTTGACTTGGTTGTATGTTGATATTTTTTTTTTTCCTTTTCCTTAGGGATACTTTGGTAAATCCTTTTGGGTTTTTTTGAGTGAATTTGTCTGTAGGGGTCTTGGATTTAATGAGGGAAATCCCTAAATAAGTGACCATGTTCATGGCATTTGCAACAATAGAAGGGAACGTGTTCGTAGTCCAAGGCTTGCATCCAATCAATATCTTGAAATCTTAGATAGATTGATTCAGGCAGGGAATGGGATACATTTAGGTAGGCACATATTTTTGTATATGAGATGTAATGTCTTTGCCGAGTGGATTTAGATATTTTGATACAGGAAGGAAGTGTATTTCCTATTCCTGCCAGGGTATCTTCATGCTATAACTCATAGGGTAAGGAGTACATTCGAATCCATATAGGAGCTATGGTGAAGTATTCCCGATCCAGGATGAATTTCTCCTTCTAGCGGAAAAGAAAGAGACCCGCTGAATTAAAAAGTAAGCCCCCCCTTCAAATATCCTCTCCTTGTCTTCCAGGATGGAGAATATTATAGTATGGAATCATTTTTCTCCTAATTTGAGATCGATATGGCCCTTGGGATTCCATGTTGTTGCTATCCAGTGGAGGAGAGATTTCTTCGATGGCCATAGTACCATAAAATTTCCAAGGAGGGAATGATATTGCACAAATTGGATATATGCACCTATTTGGGGGTAGTTTATTTCATACCTCGGAGTGTCAGTTGCTTTTGGAATGCATTTTCCACTAGATTTGGTCTTAGTCTTTGGTTGAGGCTTGTTTGCATATGGCAATGAAGTATCAGGCTATGATGGCACATTCCCTGCGTCTCCCTTTCTTGGATTCTTTGGTTCTGACATAGGACGTGTGGAACATTGATTTGGGTGGTGAGTACATGGCGTGGGTGTCAATGAAAAAATTCCTTGTAGGAGGGGGCCTCGCCCCCCCCTCAAACATAGTCATGAAGTTTAGTTTCTCCAGGTGAAAACCTTGGTTATAGAGTCCTCGCGAGCACCGATTCCTTGACTCATGACTTTTTTTTACTAAAATTATTCTTCCTATTGTGCATTGTATCAACCACAATGAACCGATGCATTTAGCTTTAATTATACATATATTCTTATGTAAGTAGAAATCATACTTGGAGCAAGCCAAGGTGACCCTCCCTTGAGAGGATCTGGAGCAATTCTATATCTTTCATATGCAGTAAATATTTCAATAAAATACGGCCTAGGACAATGCACAAACAATAAAGAGGAATTAACAACACTTTGGGAAGTCCTCAACACAGCGTTGGCTAGGAACATGTCTAAAATTCAGATCTTAGGGGACTAAAAAATGGTGATAGACTAGGCCAACAATAAGATACAGATCAAAGCTCCTCATTTACTTCACTTACTTCACTTACTTGAGGTAATTAGAAAACAAATTGAAAGGTTTGGCTACATTTATTTCAATCATGTATACAGGGAGTTGAATGGTGAGGCATTTTCGCTTTCTAAAAGCGCGTTATTCTTGGACCCAGGAACTCTCATTGAAGAGGAACGAAATGGGAACCAAATCTCACAATAGCTCTTGTCTTGGGCAAATAATTTTTTCTTCTTGTATGTTTTTGCGGCAAACAAGTTACGAGACTCTATTTGAAAAGTGGAAAAAACAAAAGGTAAATAGCTAGAGTTGTGTATGAATCAATGACCTTATGAATATTTCCAGAATGAATTTTCAGTTTTGGAAGCCATGCAGTAAGTCCTCTTTGGACAGTCAAGGTTATTCATATATGAATAAAATATTTTTTTTCTTGGAAAAAAAAAGTAGCAATCATACAAATTATCTAAAAGGCATAGAAGTGATGACTACATAGCCATCCAAAAATATAGATAATAAATCAAGGACATGATAAAATACAGAGGATTGATCCTCTTTGAGCTCTTGAACTTGCCACAATCTCGAGTCCAATTGAAGACTTACCTTTGAGAGGGCATTTGCTTCTTCATTCTTTTCCCTTTAACTATTATGGAAAGTGATTGCATTAAAAACATATTTGAAAACTTGAATTTCATAATATAGTAAGCCTCAACAAATAATTTTGTGGATTATTGATGCCCCACATTTAATTTATCATCACCATGAAGTTACCAAACAATTTGGATTTTAGTAATCTATTTTTCAACAAATAGAACAAGAAGTAACTATAGTGCCATCAACTCAACATAATTCTTAAACATCTCCTAACACGAACTTTAAACTTTAAATTATGAGAATCATTCAGATGAATGACCCTCCTACTTGTAAAAAGAAGTAGGAGGGTCACCTTTACTAACAAAAAATAGGAGCAAGGAACACAATTAAGAAATTAGAATATGGCGGAAAAGGCACAAGCCAAATCATTATTATATTCACATAATGATCATATTTATAGTACATAAACAAATAACCACCTAATAACAATCCACATAACTAAGCGTATTTTTAATAAGGAAAACAACTATATCCTAAAGTAAACATTAGGTGGTTAGGACATTATGATTATTACAACATTGCTAACAATCCCCTCCGTAATCATAAGTCCATATTATCTAGGCAATAATAACTGGTGCAAAAACTAATAACATATATGTTGGGAATGTTATATTCTTTGCAAGTAAATTGATTGGAAAAGTAGATAGTCGACTAGAGTTGGAGGTGACAGACAGTGAAAGTCCAGTCGGTTGACCTACTGAAAATAGTTGTTTGGTCAAAGGCAAATGACTGGTCAATGGGAATTTGATGGAACAACCAAAAGCTCAACGGGAAATCAACCAAACTTGACCTAGTCAAGTCTACTATAACAAAATAACTGAAAGTGGTTAGGAAGTTATGGATTGTCATTAATAAGCAGCTGGTTGTATTGCATCTACAAATAAGATTTAATGGCTATGCACGATGTACTGTAATATGAGAAGTAGTGTTTGTAGCATGATCACATAATGAAGTGTGATTTTTGGTCTAACAAGTCACGATTGTAAAACACCCGTTTTGAGTGTGTTATTAATAAATGAGCGAAATCTCTCTAGTTTGTTGGTTTTCCTCCAAGAGAGAGGTTGCCAGGGTAATTTTTGTGCAATGTGTTGATGTTGTTGTGTGCCATTGTATTTATATGAATGTGTTAACTGTATGAATCAAATTTAAAACCTATTGTAATTGGTATTAGACCTAACAATATCCACATATTCAAAATGTAAACCATGGTCTGAAACCTCATGAGCGTCGATGAATATCTCCTTGGAAAACCGCTAAAAGTGGATGCTGAAACCAAGTCTAGAAAACTTACTATGCAACAAATGAACTAGACAACCTATAAGTGTTCATTGAAGTGAACTAACAAGACTAAAACCTTGATGAGAATTGAATTGGATTCATGTCCAACACATTCCATATCCTAAAATTGCCTTATGATCCTGAATGCGCCAAGCATAACTACAGAAGAATAAGATTTGATCTGCTAGATCTGAAGATCATCCCTGTAAATTCTGAAGATTATCAAGTGAACAAATAAGTTCACCAAACAACTCTTAGATATCGACACATAAAAAAACTATTAATAATCCAGCCAACAGAAATAAGTGTCGATCAACATCTGAATCCTGTATCCAAAAATTCCTATGAGTAGTAAGATAGGTGAATCACTGGTATTGCCTCAAATCCAAAAAAATGTGAGTAGAGAACCAAACTGTCGATCAAAATGTCGAACCACCATCAAAGTCAGAAGGTGATTTAAATCCATTGAAGGAAAAAATGTGGTAAGTCATCCCTCCATCCATATCCATCAAAATCAATGTCAAACCACCAAAAGTGCTAAGTGTTGAATTGTCTCGACAAAATTCCACTGAAGATCAAATTGACCAATCCAAATAATCAAATCCCGAAACATCATCCTAAAACCATAATCCATCTTCAATCATAATAACTTGTAAACCTCAAAATCATGTTTGTATCCATAAACCTGTAATCAATCCTGAAAACATCATTAAGAGTGGACTTTGAAACTTGAAGTTTGACAACCATTTCCTCCATGTCAATTGAAAGGGGATAAGTCCATGGATTGCAAACCTGTCCTCAAGGATATTACCCCCATGAAATTGGAAAAGGGTAATCACACTATCTTTGACTGAAGTCTAAATACTTGATCTTCAACTTGAAAGACATCCTTAAGTGGGCCCCGGCCTTGCCCGAAAATCAACAAAATCAAAACACTCAGAACTATCTACTTTAGAAACTGCTACTCGAAAAACTTTGTTGAACCTGTGTATGAATTCGTCGATAAGATCGCTCTAATAAATTAGCTTCCAAACTCCAACGACGACTCCCTAACCATTCAAAGTGTATATGTTTCCGCTGAACCTTTTTGCTCTTTCGACATCTTTCTAAGAGATGATTATTCCTCCCACAAAAACTGCATGGGTGAAGATCAAAATAGTTTAACTCAACGTGGCCAACTCAGAGATAGTGTCTACACTACACAAGTTTTTTTATCCAACTGGTCATCATCAACCAACAAATCCTTAATACATGTATCAACATGAACATCCTCAACAACTACATCCTTATCAACATTTGCATCATCATCATCATCATCCCGGTCATCCTTAGCTACATCATCATCTTGATAATCATTAACATCCTATACTTGTTCCTTACCATAATCCTCAAGTTCCATCTTCCGATCATCATCATTTAAAAAACGACCACTCACAAATGTAATTGGTTTGCAATATTCATGATTATGAAAAAGGATAGCATGCACCTTTGCATATCCTATGTCATACTGATTTCGTTTTAACTGCAACTCTTCCTATGGTCTGACAATTTTAGTTGCATCCTCAAAATTATCCTTAGCTTTATTTGTCATGATGTCATTCTCTATCTTTTTCAGCGACGTCATCCAATTCATCTTCATGTTTCTTAAGTTCCTTAGTGACTTCAATTGTTTCCTTAGTGTCCTCATGCAATGCATTGTCATCAAATTCCCTGATTTGATTTAGAGCTAGAACATGCCCGATGCTCTCTTGTTCACTGTCAATAGGCAATCCAAATGATGGATTATGCTGAAGTTGTACGAGATCAAAATGTTGATGTCAAAGGAGACTCGATTCATTAGATAACAATTGGTTTTGAATTTTGAATACATCAACCTTTCTATGCATGACCTATAGGCAAGTAAGAACATAAGCAAGTGTTCCCTTGTTCAGGGAAATTGTAGATCTTGAGGCTATGTTGATCAATGTGTGCAAAAAATTAAACATTTATAGGATTCTTTCCATGCTAAAGTTCAAGAAGTATTTTAAGACAAAAACACACCTTTTAAAACCCCCTTATTCAATTTCACGACCCCCTTCAATGAACCGTGTAGACTTTACAAATTAAAATTGCAAGGGGCATTCTACAACGTGTAAATTTTTTTGTGCGAATTTGTTGTCAAGTGCAAATTGCTTTATCATCAAGTACCAATGATTCCCTTAGTTTTCCTTCTTAAAATAATATTACTTCATCCTGCTGCTTGCTTTCTTTTTCTGTGCTTGATTCATTTTTTGATACTTGTAGTGCATGCGATTGTTTAAAAAGAACAATAAAATGCAACAGTTAGAGCAAATAATCACCAAAGTGTGCACATACACAAAGATCATAAAACCCCTTTATTCAATTTCAAACGGGTATCAAACTCAAATAAAAAAATATATATTTTTATTAGTTTCAACTACAATGCTTAATATAGCTACGGAAAAAAAACTTATAACCCATTTAAATGCTCAATTTTGAGAAAGGCCAAGGCCCCCCCTTACCACTGCTTTTACAATTATGAGCCAAGATAATTACTCTTTATAACTCCTTTCAACATTTTAACTTTTATGAACAAAAATAATATCTTTATGACTCCTTTCCAAAATCATTAAACATTATAAATTTTATGAGCAGATATAAGTAATCTCATTATAACTCCTTTGCATAAAAAATAAAAATATTCAATACAGTGCACTTATAACTCATTTACAAAGTAAACCTTCCATTTATAAGTCGTTTTCACAAACTAATTTTCGTGTGCAAAACGTTTCCAATATTTCAAAGTGCCATCAATCTTTTGATCTCCTTGCTTTCTCACATTGCATGAGATCGCTTTTCACGTTGCATGAGTCACCACTTTTCACTTTAAACAAGTTACAATATTAACTTGTTCATAGGACGTTAGTTAAACCTTGATTGCAGAAAAAGTGCAACGAGTATAAACAAAATAGGTCAATATTGGTGTATGATATGTAGGAGTTAGGTGCGTATCACTGAAGAAGGTTAAACAATTTCATATTCAATAATGATGTATAATAGATAGGAGTTAGAACAATTTCATATTCAATAATTATGTATAATAGGTAGGAGTTAGATGTGTATTTGAATAAGTTTAAACATTTTATGAAATTGAATTTTTCTCATTTACCATTATTTGAATTTGGTTATGTAATATGTGTCAAAATTGTAATTTTTTGGATTGATAAAATGATTGTTTTTAATATATAAATGGATTCAACACCCTCAAATATCTTTATTGCAACTCAATTACACAATATTTTGTTGACGGGAATTTGTAAATGTTTGCATTAAAAAAGCCGGGGAAGGTGACCGAACAATCATATAATGCACACGGTCCAAAACTTATTCAAAATTGTTTCTATGAGTTGATCAAACAAACAAATTCTTCCACAACATTTTTGAAAATTGCCGAAAAGTCTAATCCACTATTGTGACTAAAACTATAAATCCAAATACATTGGCCAAGCAATAAGATACAACTAAAAATTGTAAGAAACTAAGATGAAATTAAGTAAAATGATGTCCATTGTGGGCTTCCTCAATGAACTCGTCATCTTGATCAGGGCCCTTCACCAACCTAGAATGAGGCTACTCTATTATACGCAAGTCTGTTTGCTGGACCATTTCTTATTCGAAATACCTGAAACTAGGTGAAAGCAAAGGCTAACTTATAGGAGAGTGAAAGTCATGGAAAATCCCAAGAATATATTATAGTGCATATGCATGTCACTTGCATGTTTATCAATTTCCTTGTTTTGTTCCTTCAAACCGTTTTCCAATTCTGGCTCTTGTTTAACTTCATGCTTCTCCAAGTGTATACTAAGATATTCTATTGACTACATCATACCCTCTAGCTAGGCATTCATTCAATGAAGAATTTTCTTGATTTTACCATTACCCTTTGCTCCCACTCGATTTTGATTCGTGGGATTTGCCATTTTAGGATTGGGACTAAAGAAAGATCCCCCAATACAAGCCACAAATACGAAAAACCTCAAACGAATACCAAATAACCTCAACACAATAGCTCAACTTGTGAATGTTTAAGCGCACAGAAAAAATCACCCCACCAATGTGGGTTGGGATTACCTGTAAAAAGTCCCAAACATAATCTAACATCTAACTAGCGTATTGATAACATTGAGGAACCAAAACAACCAAATTAGAGCATTCATACTTACTCTTGTCAAGTGTTGAGCACCTCAGAGGTATCCTATACAAATACTGCAAGCCACCATCCCAAACCAAACCCACCTACTCACCACTAGAACCGCCTCAAAAACACTGAACATAGAAGAATTATCCGACTTTTGTGACATTGAACATGTACAAACACCATAAGGGAATGCACTCCAGGCGATGAAAGAGAATATGCAAGGGAGCCTTGAACACGAGGGAGTGTTAAGGCTCCCTCACACAACTTAGTGTTGACAAGACCTGCATGCCTTAAAACTTCTTCGACGTGGAAAGTGATTATTCGTTCCTCGATGCCTTGAGGGTGAAATGGTGGTCTACTAATAAATTGTTGAATTGCATGATGTGAAAAAGATTATGTTGTCAAGGGTGTTAATGTTTCAATATATTCTTTCAAGGTTTTTCTGTGAATAGAGCCATCCTTGAGAAGCCTTCTTCTAGTTTGCTTGATCACCAATAGTGAATTTACAGAAATCATCACATTCTTGATGTGATGCTTCTTGAGGAATTTTGTCCCTAGATACAAAAAATAGGATATTAATGGTGATTCCTATGGCCCAAGAGTAGGATATGCGTGCTCACACGAATTTGAGGGACCTTTTAGATGCAATTGTAGTTTTTCAAAACCTGTATAACCGATTTGAAAAAACAAAATGCGTCCACGTTCCTTAGCACTATGTTTAGAGGGGCTCGAGCCTGACAGGTCAATTAACATGCAGGTTGGGCAGAAAGAAATGCATATGTGATTTGTAGTTAAAAAGCACATGCGTGATTTGTAATTACAAAACATGTGTGCAATTTGTAGTTGCAAAACATGTGTGCAATTTGAAACTAAAAACCACTCAAGCGGTTGAAAAACATATTATAATCCCCCAAAATGGGCCTTCCCTCCCTCCCTAACTCTCTCTCTCTCATTCCTTTCCCTCCATCTCCCTCCCTCCCTCCCTACATCTCTATCCCTCTCTCTCTGAGTCCCACCCACTCTTCCCCCCCCCTCTCCCTCTCTCCTTTCCTCCCTCCCTCTCTCTATCGCTCCCTAATGTTGAAATAATATGCAACTTCAGAAGATATTCTTATCAAGCCAAAACCCTAAGAAGAAACCATGCTAAGGTATACTTGCAATGCCTGCTCAAAAGATTCTAGAAATAATAAATAAAGCAATATTATATTGTCTCCTAGACAAGTCGGCCCCAGTTAGCTAGTGAAGTCGACTCCATAAGGAAAATTCATCCAGAAATCAAGTATAAATAGAGGCAACGTCTACCTCATTTATACACACCACTCAAACAAGCAAGTTCACTCAAGACAAATAGATTGGTGCACAAGGGAGGAAGGGAAGCTGGAAGAAGACTTATATCTCAGGTTTAACTTATCTTATCTTTGTATCTTCTATTCTTGAGGAATCTTTGTATGAGAGAGATTTATCTCTTCGTTGTATTGACATTGTACTTTGTTGATGAATCGATACTGAGAAGTTCAACTAGGTTTTTCCCATGAAAGGGTTTTCCCAGTAGAAATATTTGTGTCTATTTTCGAATGTATTTCTTTCAGTGATCCTTATGCATGCAATTATTATGATGTAATATGATAAATTGAATGAAAGTATAACATAATTGCTCTTAAGTAAAATTCTAACATGGTATCAAAGCAGGATTGAAAGAAAGCATTGCGACAATTGCGAAATTTGGAAACTAGGGGTTCTTGTTTCTAGGGTTTCCATCCATAGATCAAGCTCGATCTTAGAATTCTTGAACTCGCCCTAGGAGGGCACATCTATCTATGGAGTTAGATCTCATATTCGAGAATTTTTAGTTTTGACCTAAATTTCGTAGAAATTGTAGAAATTAGGGTTTCCAGTTTTTTCCTATTTTGTCCACAGATTTGAGTGAAAAGGAGGTTTTCTCAACTTGCCTTGGGAGGGCACATGTTTCTAGTGGATCAAATTCTCCGTTGAATAATTTCAAATTTGATCCTCCTCCTACTAGGGTTTCCATAACTAGATTGGTAAGATGACAAACAATACCAAGCTTGATGAGAAGCTTGAAGGGGCTGATAACTTGAAAGCATGGAAGTATAGGATGCTCCTCATCCTAGAAGAAAATGACTTGGAAAATTTGGTTGAAGAAGAGGTTGCAGAACCAAGGGGAGATGAGGCTAAGGCAAGGCATAAGAAGAACATGGTTAGGGCAAAGAGGATCATTGTTGATTCTAACAAGGATCACTTGATCCCTCATGTATCATCAAAGAATACTCCGAACTAAATGTTTGATGCCTTGTCTAGTTTGTTTGAAGGAAAGAACATCAACCGAAATATGACCCTAAGAACTCAACTCAAGAATGTGAAGATGAAGGAGGCATAATCCATTCAATCCTACTTCACAAGGGTATCTCAAATTAAGGAACAAATTGAAGCTATTGGAGACATGGTTGAGGACGAATAAGTAGTGATGACTACTTTGAATGGCCTTTCAAGGTCGTGGGAATCATTTATTCAAGGAATATGTTCTAGTAGGAAGTTAACAAAGTTAGCGTATTATGGGAAGAATGCACACAATAAGAAGTTAGATTGGTAGCAAAAAAAATGGGGTAATGATGAAGATCGAGCACTAGCAGCTCACACAAAGAAAGAAAAGAGCAGAAAAGAAGTTCATCCTTCAAAGAAGTCTCAGAAGTTTCAGAAGTCTCAAAAGGCTCAAAGGGATTACTCAAATTTCAGATGCTACAACTACCAGAAGATAGGATATATTGCAAGAAATTGTCCTCAAATAAAAGATCAAATCAAGAGAGGAAAAATACATAATGCTCATATTGTATAAGATGATGAACCTGTTCAAAATTAAACAAGATAAGATGATTCAAGTGAAGAATATATTTTGATATCATCTCTTACGTGTAAAAGCACTCATGGAAGTGACACATGGCTTGTTGATAGTGGTGCTTCTAAGCACAATACTAGTTACAAGGATTCTCTCTCAAGTTTTATTCATAAGGATTCACCTCGTAAGGTGAAGCTTGGAGATGACTATCAATATCCTATTAAAGGAGTAGGAGAAACTTCCTACAGGTTGGATTAGAGAAAGCCTATTGAGATGAAGGATGTGTTATATGTACTTGGTTTGAAGAAGAATATTCTATCCATTTCATATTTGGATAAGAAAGGATTCAGAGTTTCCTTTGTGGATGGAGAAGTTGTCATGTGGAAAAAAGGAAAGACCATTGCTGATGCAATTGTGATTGGTATTGAAGAAGGAGTACTATACAAGTTGAAGGGTCACTCAAATTTTGCTCTAGCACATAGTACCGTGAACTCAAGTGAACTATGACATAGAAGACTTGCTCACCTAAAATACAAAGCATTGACAATCGTGAGCCAGGTGGTAACATGTTTTCCAGATCCAGGTAGATCACGATTGTGTTTGAAAAGTATGTGCACAAGGAAAGAATGTGAATAACCCGTTTCCAAGCAGTGACAACAAGGCCAAAGGAATCTTGGACATCATACATTCAGACGTATGTGGACCAATTTCAACTACTTCATTAAGCGAGTATGTGTATTATGTTTCTTTTATTGATGATTATTCTCGTAAAACTTGGATTATTTCTTAAAAGCTAAAAATGAAGTGTTTAGCAAGTTCAAAGAATTCAAGGCTCTTGTAGAAAATATTTATGAAAGGAAGATAAAGATCTTGAGGTTAGATAATGGAGGAGGGTTTACATCAGATGAATTCAAATATTTATGTAGAGAGGATGGGATTAAGAGGGAGCTCACTACTCCCTATAGTCTGTAGCAGAATGGTGTAGTAGAAAGAAAGAACCAAACGATAATGGAAGCAATGAAGGCTATTATTCATGATCAATACTTACCGATGAATTTATGTGCAGAAACAACTGAGACTGCTATATATGTACATAATATAATTTCTCACAGTGCACTTGGGAACAAGACACTAGAAGAAATGTTTACGGGAGGAAATCCAAAGGTCAGCCACCTGAAGATATTTGGCTGTCCAGTGTATGTGCATGTTCCCAAGGAGAAAAGATCGAAGTTGGATCCTTCAAGAAATAAGGGTATATTTGTTGGATATAGTGAGACATCGAAGACATACAGAGTCTACATCCCTGGTTACAGATAGATTGATATTAGAAAAGATATTACCTTCGATGAAGATGCAACTTTTAGCAAATCCAAACAAAATCATTTAGATGAGGTCCATGATGAGGATCCCAAAGCTCCTAGAGTTGCAAAAACAAACAGAAATGTGAGGTTACACCATAAGAGTATGTACTAGAGGATCATGACATGAAATAATGCCAGATACCTGTAGAGACACCCCGACAGATGATTACACATAAGAGGATACCAACTTGGGCTCGTGATATTATTCAGGATGTTGAGAAGTATGGTGCTCCAGAAGGAAATTTCAGAGAAAGTAAGAAACCAAGACCATATTCCAGCTATGTGGCATTGTTATGTGCTATCATTGATGAAGAGCCTACCTGTTATGAAGAGGATGTAGAAAAGAAAGTATGGAAGTATGCCATGATTGAAGAGTGACCGGTCCATTATAAAGAATGATGTCTGGTATGTGGTGTCGAGACCGAAATATAAGTCAGTGGTATCTTCAAAGTGGATCTTCAAGACAAAGCGTTCAATAGATAGAAGTATTAAGAAGTATAAGGCAATATTCATGGCACGTGGCTTCTCCGAGAAAGAAGGAATAGTTTATGAGGATACTTTTGCTCCAGTAGCAAGATACACTTCGATTAGATCTATAATTTCTATAACTGCAAAAATGAAATGGAAGGTACACTATATGGACGCGAAGACAACTTTTCTGAATGGTGTAGTGGAAGAGGAAGTGTATGTGGAGCATCGATAAGTATTCAAGACACATGATAGATAGACACATGTTTGTATATTAAAGAAGGCCTTGTATGGTTTGAAGCAAGCACCCAGGGCATCGTACGACATAATCGTCAGCTTTATGATGAGATTGGGATTTACCAAGAGTAAAGTAGATTCCAACCTTTACTACAAGCTTGTGAATGGTGGACTAGTGATACTACTGTTATATGTGGATGAACTGTTTCTAATAGGGGACGAGAATACCATCACTGAATGTAAGAGGAATCTTGTTGCAGAGTTCGATATGAAATACCTCGGTATGATGTGCTATTTCTTGGGTCTAGAGGTATGGCAGAGACTGGATGAGATTTTCCTTAACCAAGGAAAATATGTTGTAGAGATCCTGAAGAGGTTTGGAATGATGGATTGTAAATTCATGCCTACGCCGATGGTGAAAAAAATGAAGTTATTGAGTGATACTTCATCAGAGATAGTGGATGGCACCATGTATAGACAGATGATTGGTTCGTTGATGTACTTGACGAACACGAGTCCAAATACATGCTTTGTGGTGAACACTTTGAGTTATTACGTGGTTGAGACGATACATGTTCACTTGATTTTGGTAAAGCATGTGATGATGTACCTGAAAGGTATAGTTGACTATGGACTCAGATATGTTTCAAATTGTGAGATAAGTCTGCAAGGATATACTGAT
Source organism: Larix kaempferi (assembly GCA_027924585.1). Lineage (NCBI taxonomy): Eukaryota > Viridiplantae > Streptophyta > Pinopsida > Pinales > Pinaceae > Larix > Larix kaempferi. Next base: position 10,832,919 of record BSBM01000322.1, on the reverse strand, counting down.
TCTGATTGGGTCGTTAGTGTCACAGATCAGAAGACTACATCATGATGTTGCTTCAGTCTGGTTTCATCTATGATTTCATGTCTCAGTAGGAAGTAGACTAGTGTGGCACTCAATACGACGAGGCATCGTATATTGTATCATGTTCAACCAATAACAAAGTTGTGTCACTTCGAAAGTTGCTTACAGGGTTGTTTGATCTCGAGTTAGAGGATACTTGTATCTTTTGTGACAACCAAAGTTGCATAAAGTTGTCATAGAACCCTTTGTTTCATGACAAGTCCAATCACATGGCGATCAAGTACCATTACATTCGTGACATGGTACAGAAGGGTGTTGTGAAGCTCCAACATGTTGCGATAGATGAGCAAATAATAGATGTGTTGACCAAGCCTTTGTCAAGGGTAAAGTTTGAATACTTCAGGGACAAGATTGGAGTGGCCTAAATGGACTTCCCTCGTAAGAGGGAGTGATGAGTTACATATGCAATTTTAGGAGGCAGTAGCACACTGAGTGTGGCAGCAGTGGGTAGTCATTCATGGACTAGTTTCCTAGATTTTATGTGAGCTAGGAAAAGTCGCGTAATGACATAAGGTCCGACGAGATGCCAAGACCCATAAGGTTTGAAAGGACGATGAGGCTGCACCCACTAGTGAGAGGCTATGCTAACATCCTGAATGCATGATGTAATCAAAGGGATTGCTCGAATAGAAATTCCAGTGAGAGAAAGGTTTGTGAAAGGTAAACAAGTAAATGGTCAAGTACAAGTCAAAATAATCAGTGTTGAAGATTATGTCAGAAGAATACCTTCCTTGCTGAGAGGGAGTGTTGAAATAACATGCAGCTTCAAAATATATTCCTATCAATCCAAAACCCTAAGAAGAAACCATGCTAAGGTATACTTGCAATGTCAGCTCAGAATATATGAAAATAATAAATAAAGCAATATTATATTGTCTCCTAGACAAGTTGGCCCCAGTCAGCTAGTGAAGTTGACCCCATAAGGAAAATTAATCTAGAAATCAAGTATAAATAGAGTCAATATCTACCTCATTTGTACACACCACTCATCAAGCAAGTTCACTCAAGACAAAGAGATTGGTGCACAAGGGAGGAAGGGAAGCTGGAAGAAGACTTATATCTCAGGTTTATCTTATCTTATCTTTGTATCTTCTATTCTTGAGGCATCTTTGTATGAGATAGCTTTATCTCTTCATTGTATTGAAATTGTACTTTGTTGATGAATCTATACTGAGAAGTTCTGTTGGGTTTTACCCGTGAAAGGGTTTTACCAAGATAAATATTTGTGTCTATTGTTGAATGTATATCTTTAAGTGATTCTTATGCATGCAATTATTATGATGTAATATGATAAATTGAATGAAAGTATGCATAATTGCTCTTAAGTAAAATTCTGATACCTATCTCTCTCTCTCTATCCCTCCCTCCCTAACTCTCTCTCTTCATACATTTCCCTCTCTCTCCCTCCATCCCCCCCCTCTCTCTCTCCATCCCTTTCCCTCTATATCTCTCCATCTCTTCCAACCATTGAATTAATGCCACATTTCAATGGTCGAAAAAACACAACACATACCAAAAACATACAATTTTTTTTCTCAAAGGCTCTCGCCCCTGAAAGCACACAATGCTTGAACTGTCCATTTATTCATTGATATGGAACTATCTTGAGAGTACCCATAAACAACACGCTCCGATCTGTTAGAAATCAAATATGTATACCCACTCTCCATGTTTCTTTTGCAGACCTCATATATAATACTTCTGTTGCTTCTCATGCTGACCCATCGCGCCCATGGATCTGACCACTCTGATTCACACTCCACCATGCAAATCTAAGTGTCTAAACAACTTCCTTCAATCGTTCGCATAACAATGAATCCATATACACTCAATTAGAACTTGTTACTTGATCATATCACTCATGTTGGAGAGTTAGAGTCTACCAAGCTCTAATACCAAATGTTGGTTCTAGGACACATCCCTCCCCCCCTCTCTCCCCTACCATCTCTCCCTCTCGCTCTCACCTTATATCCCTCCATCCCTATATATTTCCCTCACTCTGTCCCCATATCTCCCTCACTCCCTCTCCCTCCCTCCCGTAATGTCCCTTCACCCCCTCTTTATCATCCTTGCTTCCTCTCTCCTTCTCCTAAATTCTCTTTCTCTCTTTGTCTGTCTATCTGTCTATATTTCTCTATCACTAATCCTACCCCCCCTCTCTCTCCATCCACACCACTCACCTTCCACGTCTCCCACCCACACCTTCTATCCCTCCCTTTCTATCTCTTTTCCTCGCTCTATCCTTATCTCTCCCTCATTCCCTTTGATTCCCTCCCTCCCTCTAATCCTCCCTTTATATCCCTTTTCCCCTAACATCTCACCTCTCTCTCTCTCTCTCTCTCTATAAAAACACCTCTCTCTCCCTTTGTCCCTAACCTCCCTCCTCTCTAACTCCCTCGCTCTCTCTCCCCCCATCTCTCCTCCTCCACCCTCTATCTCTATCTCCACATCCTCCCTCGACTCCTAACCCCCACTCTCTCTCCCGCAACCCCCCCCTCCCCCTCCCCCTAATAAACCCCCCATCTCTCTCTGTCTCTGTAGTGCTCCTCAAGGGAGTTCCGTTGAATCTACTAAATAAACATCCATACATTTTTGTAATAGCATATATGAAGCGAAAAACCAATAAATTTTTTCTAAAACTCATTCAACAGATCTAGTTCATTCATTTTCTTCATTTAACCAATACGCCATTCAAAAGAAATAACATAAAACATTAAACAAAAAATTGGACGGACCTGATCCGATTCCTATGGAAAGCCAAAGATTGCTGAAGTTTCCGAAGATTGACTGCAAGTACCATATTCGTATTTCCAATCACAAATGGTCCACTGGAATCCACCTTACCGTACTCAATGGGTACTCTTCTTTCCCCATGACACCCAAGCCGCAACGGGGTTGGCGATACACTGCTATCAATGATCTTCGAAACATAGACTACTGCTATGAGGCTCCCAACCTCTCTTATATCATAGTGAACGACACCCTCCAACAACCAACTCTAACAAGAGCAACAACCCAAGTTGTTCTCCAAAACTACGGTAGGAAAAGATAAGAGCTTCATGCCCTTTTTGCCTCTTAATAACCTTCGTAAATCCATGCATTCACATGCATAACTTTTTTTGAATTAATTTCTTTCATTTTAAATTTTTATTCACCCACCACTCTTAGTTATCTTAGATTTTCTTATCCTTTTATTTTTAGCTAAGATTTTCTTTAGTTAAGTTTCCTTAATATGCTCTTTTAAGGATTTATTCAATCTTTTTATTTTCAGTTAACTAAATATATTTTCTCATGTCTTTATTAATAAATTTCATAATTGAAATTAATTAATTAATGATTTATTTTTCATATATTAATTCACTAGAATATCTTCTAATTTTTTTTGGAATATTTTATTACCCCCCATTAATAATTAATTTAATTAACCATCACATTCTCCTCATGACCAGGGATATCAAGGGCTCCCTGCTTCCCACATGCCCTTCAGATACTTCCCTCAGGTGGGGATATGGTACAACGATTGAGCCCATGTTGACTCAATCCGCCTACCCTGTTGAGGGACTGGTGGTTCCCGGGGAATACGACAGAGTCCTTAATGCGTGCCCCCGAGTAAATGTCTCGTGAGTGACCGACCTACCCTCATGGAACATGCATATGATGAGCTGGAGTTTCTCTTGCTCTATTCAAATCTCATCGCACTGACAACTTGCTAGTCTTACATTGTATCATTGTTTAGATGTGTTCCGTGATGTGGACCAATTGACAATCACACTCCAACACTTGCACATCAAACATCATGTGCATCAAATCTTTAAAAAAAGATTTCAATCATAATCATAAATATTAGATTGACATCACCTGTTAATGCTACTTGAGTCATCCCGAGTCCATGGGGTATTGACGTCACTCGCGTCACATGTACCCGCCTTTCCTATCACACTTGACAACCCATCCGAGTACATGATAGATATAATCATAAGAAACCATCAATATTTATTCATTATTGACATCATTTTCACATTGCATATACATTTGATCACTATCGAATCATGATAAAATTGTGTAGGCATTTCAATTACAATTGAAATTATAACAAAATTACATAAGCATTTCGATCAACATCAAAATCATAGTATAATCACAGGAACTTTCGATCAACATTGAAATCCTAACACAATCACATGAACTCATCATTAACAACAAAACAAGAAGTTTGCAAACAATTATATTTTATAAGAAAATACTAGTTCCATACATAGCCGGGTCATCCGAAACTAAATTCCCTCAAAGAATAAGATGACACATAGTCTAGGACTAAATTCACACATGATAACTGGGTCATTCGCAACCGAATTCCCTCAAAGAATATAGTCGAAATCAAGGTCAACAATCAATGACAAAATGGGGCACTACACACACCCCCACTTTAGGAAACTTCATCCAGAATTTAAAATAGATAGGGAAATTGTCCACGCATCTATAATGTGCCCTCCCAGGTCACAGGATTGGGACTATAACTATCCCACTGGACCTTGACCTGATCGACTAATCGACATCGAAGATGTCGAATTTGTTGCTCCATAGTACGAATCAGCTTAGCCACTAAGGCTCTCTCCTCCAATATCCACAATTTACTCAAGTTGATGACTTGAGATGGATCTGACATAATGTCACAAAGAAGAACATGAAAAACATCGTGCATCCAACTCAGTGATGATGGAAAAGAGAGATGGTAAGAAACCAGTCCTAATCACTCACTGATCTCAAATTGTCCCTCAAATTGTGGCGTCAATTTTTCCCCCTTGCCAAATTGATAGAACTCTTGTGTAGCTTCACCCACACGAACAATCTATCTCTAAACTCATGGTTCTTTTCCGTCTGATGTGCATCGACATAAATTTTAGGTCGGTCTATTTCCTCTTTTATCCATGCCCAACTAGATTGTATCTGGTCATCCATCTCCCAGATCATCTCCGGACCCACAAATTGTAACCCATGTCATGAGCCTAGCTACACTGGGGCATTGCATACTCCTCCTCTTTAGGAAAATTCGTCCTGAAGTTAACCTAAAACACTAATAATCCATTATATATATATGCACTGACGCGATATCATCAACTCATTTATATTCCATGTCCATGTCTTTATACATAGTCTTCCTGTTTACTCTCATCATCAAAATGATTCTTAAGTGTCGAGTCTTTGGGACTTATACGATCATATTAAATTTAATTTCCTAGTCATTTTGTTAGCACCATCATGCCTAGATCAAGGAGATAATATTGTCCTTACCTCATTTCATCATTCCCGTTATCATATGACCTCTTCGACCGACTTTCCAAGTCACATCATGTGTGTTGTCATAGTCTCATTGAGTGTTGTCTTGAGGACTAGTCGTTCTTTCATTTAGGTTTCACCATGCCAGGTGGTTAGCATCATTGCATTCAACTAGTTGTGCTGATAATATGCACACTTAATTTTACAAATCCGTCTTCATTTGGCCCTTTTGGCAGGTTTTCCAGTTACATTTCTCCATTACCCTGTCATGGTTAAATCAAGTTTGTAGTTTTTCATTTTCATTTTTTTTGTTAACGACTTCATCATGTTGTAGAAGTAGTGTCATTGTGCTCAACTCATCACGTTGGTCACATTGATATCTTGTTTTCCATATTCTAAGTCTGTTTGACCCCCTCGACAGCCTGTGGAATTCTCGGCAAGTACATTCATTTTGCGTTATGTTGGCTAACAGTCGTTAATTTTGTGTCCTCAATTAATTCATACAATGCATTCATCTGCTAGTATTCTTATCACGGTTATGTACGAAAATTTTACACTAGTCTCGTAGGAATCCCTTGAAAAAAGGCCAATGTCCTCCAATTTTGGAAAAAGAGAATTCTTCCCTTTTACTTTATATGCAACCATTTTCTCACATGGACTTCTACTCAATTTACAATACCATATATATTGTCCACATACATACAATCCCATGACAAATGACAAATGGACTACAATCGTATTTATGGCCATCTTTTTTGGATAACAAGTTGAAATATACCTACACACATAATTTCCTTCCACCATATGTTCAACTAAAATTCAAGTAGGAATCTCCTCGAATCCAACCATACAATAGATGAAGATAACTTTCATTTATATAAAGGTATAGCTCAATATCCTTACAAATAAAATAATATTGAGTGGGATCTAGACCCTCACTTCTCTTCAAGGAAAAAGCATAAAATAATTGCCAAATTCAATATATCTCCTTATCCACTCTTCATAGCAATAAATGGTTTCTAGATATACAAATTGCTCCAATGAAAAAGGTGTAGTTTAAATATTCTACGTTTTCAACCTTTTCTGAATAGATTTTTTGTCTTATTTTGTTTGGAGTCCAGTTGGAAATATTTAAAATTTCTTAGAATCACATATATTAGCTATGGAAATTGCATAATTTGGGTGCCGGGGGGTATTTGTGGGTGATGAATATATTTATGGATTCAAAAACAAAATTTAAACACTTCCAAATTTGGATTTTACTACAAACAAATTTACAAGATTCTACCAAAACTCACCGTAAAATCCAAAACTTAGAATAAATAGACTACTCCAATGAAAATTAATAAAATAGTGGTTAATTCTAGATCCATAAACTTCTCCAAGAAGAAATGATAAAATACTTTTACCAACGTCTAGATCCACATTTCAAGGGACTCAACCACTAAGGATTTTTTTAATGGTGGTGGGCACTCTTTGCAAAATGGATCCTTGACCATGCCATGTGTTTCCATTAACTTTAAAGCTCTGCACCTTGACATGGAGTATTCCTCAAAAGGAAGATGCACATTCTCGTTTGAAGCCACATGTGATCATCTCATGAGGGAGCAATTCTCCTCTTTAACTAAATCTTCTACAACTGTCATTTATCTTCAATGTCATTGGTCTTCACTTATGCAAAATGCCTTACTGGAATAACTCCTCTTCGACCAAGTGTGAGAGTAATTTTGCTACATAGTCTCTTCCGCGGAGCACTTCTCCAATTACTAAAACTCCTAAAAAAAATTGTAAACTCTCTGTTGAAGCCTCAGATGTTTTGGAAGAACCCCAGGCAACAACATAAGGGAGATAGCCTAGCTGAAGTCTTCGAAGAATCCTACGCAAGGATTACCTTATCCTCAAGCTGTTTGGTGTAGCTAACTCCAACGGATATTAGGCCTCCGTTGACACTCTACGAGTTGATGAATATCTCCCTAAGGAGAAGATTTGGGTTATGGTTAAACTTCTACAAATTAATCCTAAAACAAAACAAAAAAAGACAAGTAAGAAAAAGTGTTAATTTCAACAGTAACAAATATTGAAACAATGTCAAAATTACGACCAATATTCCATCAATACTTAACGTTCTTATATTTAATCCAAAGGGGTGTTTGTAAGTCTGAGCATGGTTCTAAAATTTTCAAACTTTTCTCGTCCAAGTGCTTTGGTGAAGATATCTGCAATTTGATAATTTGTGGAACAATGACATAAATGGAATGTCTTGGCCTTTACATGATGTCGAATCAGATGATACTTTGTGTTGATATGTTTGGTTCGATAATGGAATCTAGGATTCTTGGCCAACTTGATTGCAAAAGTGTTGTCAATCAAAAGTGGAGTGGAGTCTTCTTGTTTCTCCTGCAAATCTTCAACTATCTTCCTGATCCAAACAATTTCTTTTGTTGCTTCTGCAATAGCTACATATTCTGCCTCTGTTGTCAAATCTGCTGGAACTAATTGTTTGCGTGATCTACAGGAGACAACTGCTGATCCAAGACTCATCGTGTATCCAGAAGTGGACACTCCTGTTTCTTTGTCGCCATCAAAGTATGAATTAGATTACCCAATAAATTTGAAGTCATCCACCTTGGAATATTTGAGTCCAAAGTCTTGAGTCCCTTTCAAGTATTTTAGAACTCTCTTTGCTCTAGACCAATGTCTTCACAAGGTTTGTGCATAAACCATGAAAGAACGCTAACAACATAAGAAATATCCGGTCTGGTGGTATTAAGGTAGATAAGGCTTCCTAAAAGCTGTCAGTACTTGGTTGCATCCTTGAATTCTTTTCCTTCACTTGATGTGAGCTTTAGCTTTTGTTCCATTGGAGTTGAGAGTGGGTTGCAATTTGTCATGCCAAATTTGTTGAATAGTTCTCCAATATACTTTTTTCTGAGAAATGAATTTGTACTTAGGATGTTGAGTTACTTCAATTCCTAAGTAATAGTGAAGATGTCACAGGTCAGTTATTTCAAAGCCTTTCTTTAAGTATTTCTTTATGGATGCTATATAACTTTTATTGTTCCCTGACATCAAAAGATCATCCACATATACTACAAGAAACACAACAAATCTTCCAACTTTCTTCACAAATAGAGTCGCGTCATCAAGATTATAATGTTTGAAATTCAACTTTAGAAGATGCTCAATTAGCTTTTCATACCATGCTCGTGGTGATTTTTTCAGGCCATACACGGACTTGACAAGTTTTCATACCTTTTGTTCTTGTCCCTTCACAACAAAACCTTTGGGTTGAGACATGAAGACATTTTCTTTCAAGCCTCGATTCAAGAATGCAGTCTTTACATCCATCTGATGAACTTTCCAACCATTTTGTGCAACTAAGGAAAGTATAGTATGGATGTTGCCCCATTTTGCTGTGGGAGAGAATGTTTCTTCATAGTCAATTCCTTCTTTATGTGCATAGCCTTTTTCCACGAGCCTTGTTTTGTGTTTGTCAAGTGAGTCATCTGATTTGTATTTGTTCTTATACACCTACTTGCTTCCAATTGGTTTGGTTCCGACTGGAGGATCAACCAGCTTCCAAGTTCCATTCTTTATGAGTGCATCATACTCATTCTACATGGCTTATTTCCACTCATCACGATTAACATCCTCTTCAAATGAAGTTGGTTCAAAGTTAACAGAAAAATTCAAATCATAATAAAATGAGACATCCATGTCATCACCTGAGTTCTCTGCATTTCCTCCATCTTCTTGTCTAGTCGAGCTTCTTGTTCCCGTCTTTCCTACTTCATCTGCATGGAAACTTTCAAGTACCTTTGTGGCCCATTTCAGAATCTTCCTTGATGGTCCAGGTTGATCAGTTAGTGGCACATTATTCTCTTCTAGATTCAATCTTCCAATCCTCTCGATTACATAATCCAGTTGAGTCTCTTGTTCAGTTGAAGTGGCATGAAATTATTCTTCATCATTTTCTTCACGAGGGGGTGTTGGTGCTGCTTCAAATGGAAATTCCATAGATTGATCCAAGATAGGGATCCCCCCTTCAAGATGTAGAATTTCACCATCACATTCATAATATGTATTTAAATGAGAAAATCTTTCCAGACGATCAAGTTGTCTTTCAGTAGACCGGTCATTTTTATTAGTTTCAAGAAAAATGACATCTCTGGAAATATCAACTTTTTGTTTACCTCATCATAAGGACAATATGCCTTGGAATTTTTTGAGTATCCCAAGAATATGCATCTTCTGCTTCTAGCACCAAGATTGTTTCTTTTCTCCTTTGGAATTAAGGCATAATAGGTTGAACCAAAAACTCTAAGATGTCTAACCGAAGGAAGGTGTCCAAACCATATTTCATGTGGAGTCTTGTCTTCAAGAACATGAGAAGGACTTGTATTTCTCAAATATGCTACACATAGGACTACATCACCCCAAAACATTAACTTCACATTCTTGAAAAACATCATTGATCGTGCTGTATTCATTAAGGTTCTATTCATCCTTTCTGCTACACCATTTTGTTGGGGATTGTATGGAACTGGAGTTTGATGTGTGATTCCATGTTTGCAAAGATAGTCTTCAAATGCCTTAGATGTATATTCTTTACCATTATGAGATTTGAATGTACCAATATGTGCTTGTGCTTGATTTTCTATCAATGCATGAAACTTCTTGAAAGTTTGAAATGCTTCAGATTTTGTCTTCAACAAGTGCACCGTGACACATTCTACTATAGTCATAAAAAAATGTCATAATGTACCTATTACCATTTGCAGAAGGAATTGGAATGGGGCCACATAAGGCAGAATGAACCAATTCTAACTTTCTACATGCTGAATTTTGACTCTGGAAATGCCTGCTTACTATGTTTGCCTAGTATGCATGCATCACATTTGTTCCTTTGCTTAGGAATGGTGGGAAAACCAAATACACCATTCTTTCTTAACAATATAAGACTGTTATAATTAAGATGAACAAATCTAGCATGCCATAGTAAACTAGATGACATATTACCTTCTTCATGCTGAGAGATATAGGCAAAGTTTTGAACTCTTGCAGAAGAGCCTCTCAAATTTAACAACTGCCCACAATCCCATCAATCATGTGGATGGAAAGGATTTGCTGTCGAATCTACTCTAAGGAAAACAAGCTTCTTTGCAACTCCAGAATATAGAGAACATTCTTTAAAATGAATCAGACAACTTCATCTTGATTGAGCCAATTCCCTATCGTTTGAGGCTAGATTTATCTGCAAAGTACACTTTGTCATTCACACTGTCATTCAGTTCTTCAAAGCAATCTTTTATAAAATTCATATGAGATGTTGCACTAGTATCAAGTAGACAACAATATTTGTAAGGTGAAAGAGAAGTCATTTAATTAATTCCAAGATTACAATGTGCAACAATACAATGAGCAGAATCAGGGGTTTCACCACACTCTTGGTTTTTATTCTTATCTTCTTTATTCTAATTATGTATACCTTTTATGGAGTTTCAAGATTCCCAACACTGATATGCTTCATGTCCATTCTTTCCGCAGCGTGCTCACTTAAAATCCGATCTTTTACTAGAGCTGTTTCTTCCTCTGAAATTTCTTTTTCCTCTGCTTCTTTTGTTGTTATCTCCTTTGGAAGGGTCTTTATGTTTGTTCTTTGCTTTCTGAGCAAATAAATGAGATTCCACAGTACTTTCACTTGTCTTCTTTCCAAAATATTTCTTTCTATATGCAATCTTCTCTACCAGGATGTCAAAGGTGAGGTCTTGGAACTTGTCGCTAGCTTGCAAGGATTCAAGGTAGTTTGAGTGAGTAGGATAAAGAGATTTTACAAATGCTGCAAGTGGAATATCCGGTTTCATACCAGAGGCTTGAATTTTGTGCATGATTTCTCTTATCTCAGAATCAACCATCACGGGGTCATTATCTTTTACTTCAAGATTGAATAGCTTTAACATTAATTGAATGAATTCAATTTCTGAATGTGAATCATACAGATATTTTAGAGTTTTTAAAGCTTCATAAAATGTCTTTGCAGGCATAATATGCTGGCTCACCTCTTCAATGACAGTGGAAGAAATCATGGCTAATGCTTTCTTGTCTATCGACTGCCAAATAGAAATCTCTTTCTCTGATGTTGGAGGCTTTGGAGCTGAAGTAATGACAGTTCCTTTGTCACCAAGAGTTGTCTTTCCTTCGCAAATGTCATCCCACAAGTCATTGTAGACATACACAACCTTGATTTTCCTCCACAATCCTGGAAATGTGTCTTTTTCAGTGAGTGTAGAACTAACTATTGATGCTATGGAATGCATCTTGAACCTCCAACTAACTAAGGGAAATGTATGGCAGTAAAGAGATAGGTTTCATATTGAGTTTCTGCTCCCTTCTTTACAAAAAACACAAATAATTTATGCAACATTCCTTTGACCACTTATTACATGTGCTATTGTAAATACATTAAGTAAATTGTGATTCAATACATGGACACTATCATTCTCAAATTCTGTAGTAGAATGAAGTTGCAGCCATGCCAAAACAGAAGGAGGTTGCAGCTTCAGTTGAAGATTGTGGTCTCACCTCGATTACAGTAGAATACTTAGTGATTAAACAAGTTTATGGAATAATGAGTCCCATACAAGCTCACCATACGAGTTCCCCACACTTAACTTCCTAAAGAATGATGCAGACTCAACATATGCAGATTGAGGCGCAGCAAAAGACTCCATGCAAATATAAATTTTTGGGCGCAGTCTCTAAGGGAACGCTATCTAGCACATAACAGCAAAAGAATGATAAACACAATATTTCAGGAGATTCATTCGGCTCGCAGTACCCAACCCACGATAAGGACAACTCCACTCTAGGAAATGGTGTATCTCTCTGCTATGAACAGTCTTGGGCAGAAGTAATCTCCACAGTTCAACTCAGGTCACAATTTTAACACCTCCACACATCTTACATATCCAATGAACAACTCCACGACTTGGAAACTTTTAGATCTTATTTTATGCTCAGAAATCACACCATTCATCTCGTCACAAGACTCTTATGAAACAGGTCCACAACTTCCATGATATGGCTATAGCTCGAATCTCACAGTCACAACATTTCTCCACACGGGCGACCACAAACATCTCTGCATGATGGTAATATTAAAAAAAATAGTGGATAGCTCTTGCAACTGAGGTCGCAGTCGCAACAGCTCCACGTAGCCGAGTCTTTCACAGTCTTTACAAAAAATATGGTCAGTAGCATGCAGTCTCAATATTTTATGCAACACGATATGGGAAGCTCAAAGAAATGACTCAGGCTTCAACACATACACAACAACTCCAGACAACGGCTCTTCAAGTTTCCACTGCGACTTCAAGAGTCTTGCATGCTCAAGCTCGCGTGGAAGAATTAGGGTTAGGTTTTATTATGGTTACAAAATCACAGACGGAGATTCATAGTTCTCACGTTGAGTTTGAGAATGTTTTGCAGAGATTAGGGTTGTGCGAAGGAGGGGAGGTGAAATGAGGTGGAAACTACACGAAAGATGCCTGTGGACAGAGAGACGTTGGCCTGCAGCTCTCTCTCTCTCTATATATATCGACCCCCCCATCTCTCTCTCTATCCCTAACCACCCCCTCTTTCTCTCTCAACCCCCTCACTTCTAGTTCTCATTTCTTTGTCTCTCCAACCCCCCTCTCCCTGCCTCTCCACCCAACCCCCTCCTCTCCCTCTCCTCTTCTTCTACTAATCCTCTTCTCTTTCTCTCTCTCTCCAAACCCAACTTTAACACTGGACACTGGACTTTAATTCCAACACAATAAATCTCAACTCCCACAATTAAACAAGCAAGCTAAACCTTGAAGTAGATCAAAAGAAGGGATTTCACCTGAAGTTATAAAAGATTGGTCGAAATTCTGAAAGAAACTTGAGCTAAAGGAAATTATTTGTTTGGTGAAATCATGCAATTAATTAATACAAGAAAATTCGCTTTGAAAAATCAGATTATAGTATGTAAAGTATTATGGAATAGATTGAAATTTCGAGTATGTACATCGACATTGACGATGATTTATGCGTCCGACACATACATAATAAATAGATTATGTTGTGAAATGATTATCTTCTGATCTTGATTGTCGTCACTCAAATAGTTTTGGACCATTTTCAACGGAATTTGGCAAATGACGAAATGATCAAATCGTAAATGGAATTCCTCATATTGTCACTGTCCATTTGAACGATTTTGAGTGACCTCGATTGTTCACATACCACTTCAACATAAATTTTCATTGAATATTTCCATCACTAACATTAGAGATGCCTAATTTAGAAAAATAGCCACCACAAAAACTATGAAAAGGGTGACATAAGTTCCCACGCTCCACTACTGGGAGTGAGAGGGATTCATTGTGCAAGAGACTAGGGATATTAATTTTGGGTGTGGTAATTTTTCAAATAAGCTAATCAATATCCGCACAATCTATAAATTCATCCAAGTTGTTGTGTCAATCAATAAATTCATCCTTAGCCTAAAAATTTGTGAAATGCTTGGATTTTCCAAATAAATCTCTCTAAGCCCCCCTCTCCCTCTCTCCCTCCTCTTCCCCTTGTCTCTCTCTCTCCTTACCCCCATGATCCCTAAATATACCGTTCCTCTCTCTCTCTATAACCCCACCCCCCTCTCTCTCTACCCCCCATCTATATATCCCTGTCTCCATAACCCTCATCTCTCTTACCCTAAACCCTAACCCCCTTCTCTCTCTCTCCCAATCCCCCCATACCTCTCTCTTTCTCTCAATCCCCCCTCTCTCTATCCCTAACCCCCCCCATTTCTCTCTGCAAACCCCCTCTCTCTTCCTTTCACCCCAACCCCCCCTCTTTCTCCACCCCCCATTCTCTCTCTCCAACCCCCCTCTCTCTTCCTCTCCCCCCAAACCCCATTCTCCCTATCCCTATCCCTCTCTACCAACCCCCCCCTCTCTTCCTCTCTCCATAACCTCCCTCCCTTCTCTATCTCTCTAAGACACCCCCTCTATCTCTCCCTCCCTCCCTCCAATCCCCCCCCCCCCCTCGCTCTTTGTCCCCCTAACTCTTACTAACCCCATCTCCCACTCTCTTCCCCCCTACTCCTCCACTACACCTAACCCTCACCCCTCTCTCTCTCCCCCAACCCCCTAACACCCCCCTCTCTCTCACTCTCACTACCCATAACCCCCCTATCTCTCCCTAACCCCCTATCATCAAACTATTATCCACTTATTCTCTTCCCTATACCGCCCCTCCACATTATCCATTTTTTGTTGGGTTAATCTTGACTCAGTCATAAAGAAAGTTAACCAACTTTGGTTATTGTTGTTATGGACCCATGGCATTGGGAGATCCACCCATGGTATTCTTGTGATGTAAGCCTATAAAGAGGCTAGTCGTACTCAATTTTAATATGAGCATGTGTTTGGAACTCGCACTGATGGTCGAGGGTAACTATGCCAATAGAGCCACAATCGACCATGCCTTGGATGGATTTGGCCAAGGCTAATAATGAAGATATTCCGCTGGTTTTACCTGGTTAAGGGGTTTCTAGGATAAATCATGGTGTCTAGATGTGCATGATGTTATGGTTTTCTTTACTACTCTATACTTATGTCGTGTATACTAATGTTTCCCGTGTCCAGGAACTAACATTTGGTATTAGAGATTGGTAGACACTCACTCTCCAATGAGAGCAGTCTAATCAAATCGGGTTACCTAGATCTACATGCCAGAATGTAGATTGAATCATTGCTATGTGGGATCGGTTGAAGAATTTTTTTTTTCTTTATCCTAAATTTACATGGTGGAGTGTGAATCAGTGTGGTTGGATCCATTGGTGTGATGGGTCATCCTGAGAAGCAATGAAATGCTAGGTTTTAGGTATGCTAAAGAAACATGGAGTGCGAGGAAATGAATCTATGTCCACCAGGAATACCAGAGCATGTATGTTTCTGGGTTGTCTCAAAATAGTGCAATATGAATGAATAAACAACTGATTCAATCCCATCATGTTCCCCTTCCCTCCTTCAATTCATCTCTCCCTACTTGAACTTCCTAAATCCTCCCAACCATTTGACCCTTCCCCACCCCCTCTCAACTCTTTTTCCTAAGTTAAATTCAATGTTGTTAACATCGTGCACGCATTTTATTGATACAAATCACATGCACATTTTAGTTATAAAAATCACATGCGTGTTTTAGCATCTCGGACGCATTTTGTAGGGCTAAAATGTGCATGCGTTTTGTAGAACTAAATCGTGCATGTGTTTTTCATGACACCAAGTTTTTTAAGGCACGAAAATAAATTTGAATTTAAAAGGAACGCGCTCGCATTCCTTTCCACCTAAATCGAACCTCCCCACGTGTTTGTGTGACATCCCCATTCCTATGTGTCTGCTTTAGAGTTAGCTTTGGGTTAACCAAACTTGTGCTATGGAATATGGTAAACCATAGCTGATTGGACATTTCATCCATTTTCTTAATATGGCTGTGTTTTACCCCTCATTATAGTATGCTACACACAATCATTTTTGATGAAATTTTAGACATATATATCATTTTTTTTTTCTGCAGATTCCAAATATGTAATTATTTTTTTCTTTCTATTTTTCTTGTGTCATTACTCCTCAACTCAAAAAACACATTATTAGTGTATTTTTTAATTTTTTTTTCATTTCTCAAGCATTTAAAAAAAATTGTATGCTTCACTACTAGAAACCAACTTCTACATGCTATAAAAAAACCATTTATGATCATTGCGTTAAGACCTTCAAAAGCGGGACCCACTCTTGGCGTACTGTTTTCGAGGTTTGGTCACTTAGATAATTAAAAAAATTTAAAAATTACCAAATTTATTTTGGAAAAATAGTGATGCACTAGTACTATTTGTTCTCTACATGTCTACCAATTTTTGTAGGTTGATTCCATCATTTAGGAACTCAAAGGTGGGACCCACAAATACATATACCTTATCATTTGCCAAAAAAATAAAATGTAAGTGTTAGAAAATATCAAACTTGATATAGTTATGAACATCTTCGATAAAATTTATATATTTGGAAATTTAATTCAATTTCCTACACTTCATCTTTTTTTCTCAAAGCAAGATTAATTGTGTAAGTATCTCAAAATATCCATGTAAGTTGAGGGATGCCTCTTTTTTACTTTTCTATTGCATCTAATGCATCAAAAGAGACCCTCATTATCTTGCACCAACCCATATTTCTATATTTCTATCAGGGTCTAGGAGGACCCACCCCCTCTCTTGGCACCCCTGACCAATTTATGAAATATTAACATATGATATACATGCAATTCCATCAATCCAAACTGATTCTTGTTGGATTCCAGGTTAAAAATATTGGTTATTTTGAGTGGCTAGAAAAGACAAATTTATAAAATGTTTAGATTACGACTATGCATTTCATTTATAGTAACTAAATATTTTTTATATTTTTAACAAAAAAGGATAATTTTTTTTATTAAAAGGAGTTGTTGTTAGAAAAATATAAAAAGTAGGAGACAATACTAACAATAGAACACAAGGTTTACATGGAAACACTACTGTACATAGGTAAAACCATGGGGCAATGACAACTTTAATATTTTATTATTACTCGACCAAAAAATTACAATGCTTTCTTCTATCTCTCTTGTAGTACAATGTCGGAGGGTCACTCCCATTTTATACATTACATATGAAGGTTCTAGAACGAACCAAAATAATCTATAAGGGTCTATAAATTTTTGCCTCTGAACCCCCAAATGACTTGGCGGCACCCACTTTGACCCCCTCGTGCACCCGGTGCATACGAATCACACGTGGGCCTAGTCGAGCACTCTACAACAAGAATATTGGAGATTTGGATATTGGCTTCATCTTCTAACAACTGCAGCCGAATTGAACAATGAGATAATACAAAAGGAGAGATGATCTTGATCCAAAAAACCATTGATCTATCCTACCTAGAGGATCTAAGCTATAATTCCCCATGACATTGCCTACAAAATTATTCAATTTATCACTGCTAGAGTATACTTTGAAACAAACTCATAAATATAAATCAAATTGAAAAAATATTGATGTCTACGAACTTTAAAAAAATGCTTGCTCATAGCATCATCCTAGACTTGGTTGGAGGAGGGATATATATATATATATATAAACTCTTAAATATCTTAAAAGATTAAATTAAATAACTAAATTACATAAGAACAATTACTAGTTGCATCTCTTATCAATAAACAACCCATAAGTAATAGTTAACAATATTAATAATCTAAATAGATAATAGTTGTAACATAATTAAAGGATTTGATGTTGTTGTTGTTATTATTATTATTTTTCTTGACCAGAAATGCATTCGTCAGAGAAAATAATCTTGCACTTCCCCTCATTTTGAGAATGGTACCTAGGGTGAATCAATGGTGCCTAAGTTCCAAGCATCTCACCTTGAGAGAATTGAAAAGAGTCAAAACCGTGATCTCCACAACTTCAGAGGAGATATCTCACATTTGGTTCATGAACATTTGAGTTAAACCTCAGAGCTAACTTAGTGTTATTCTTATCTAAAGTAAAGTAAGAAATATAAATATTTATTTATTGGTAGATATTCTCTTAAAACATTGAAATAATCAAATGAATCCTTAAAAGAACAAGACAATTTTTTTTTTATAATGAGTCAAGATCAGGGTAATTTTTAAGGGTAAAATTTCGCCAATTGGATAATTTCTCGATTTTTTTTTCAAAAAATAAATTCGTGAATTAGACATTTTTACTCTAAAATATCGCCTATATTTACATAAAATATGTTTTTTAATTATAATATTCGCCAAATTTTACAAGTTTTAGCAGTAAATTATATGTTTCTATTTAATATTTTCCTACCTATTTATATATATGATTTTTTCAATCCAAAATAATTGTGTAAAATACTATACTTAGGTATACTATTAGTAACCTTAAAAAATACCCTGGTCAAGATTTAAAGAAATCCCCAATCTTGCACTTTTTCCCCTTTTGTTTATAGTTTTGGTCCATTCTTTCGGAGATGGATTTTTTACCACCGAGATCTGCACGTGAACATGAAAAAAATCTCAACTCATTGAGAGTGGCCTTGGGGGCAAGTTAATGAGTTGGGTGCAACGTTCACCGCAACACCAACTCCTTTTGTTTAGGTCAACTCCTAAAGGAAATATAAGGGAGGTAGACCCTATGGCCACTCTCAGTGAGTTGAGATTTTTCTCATGTTCACGTGCAGATCTCGCTGGAAATATTTTGGCTACGTTTCCAAGGATAAAATATTTTTATCACCCCGGAATTAATGAAATTGTTTTTTTTCTTGTTTTTTACTTTGTTTGATGAACCTTTTAGATTAGATCTTTAACATTTTCATCTAATGACTTCACTTATTTTAAACCCTAATAGGTACTCTACGAGAAGAAATAATCAAGGCTTATTCCCTCTTGTTCCTGAACACGAAAGGATTATGATAACACGATTGAACACATATTCTTGTAGAACACTTGATCAATTAGGATCTGAATCTATCTCGGAGCTCCTTCTTCTTTTTCCATATATTTCTACTAACTCTTTTGAAATGGATGATATATATGCTCCTTTGGAATTTTTGGTTATCCTCATGCTTTACCTGAAAGAGCAATTGATAAACTGCCTTCCTACCAAGTAAATAATGTTATTTATGCCAAATCTCACTTAAAATAAATTTACGCTTGTATGCATAAACCTGCTGGTAGGAATGAAGATGTAATCATGAAAGTGTTTGTTCTCTCTTTAGAGGAGGATGCCTTAGAATGGTTATCAGAATTGGCTTCCATTGGTATTGCAACTATGAAATATTTAGATGAGGCCTTTATGAAAAGATGGGGAGAAACAAGGACAATCTTCATTTATTAGCTTCCCTCAATACCATTAAAAGAAACAAGGACAATCGTCATTTAATGACTTGGTCTCTATTTTTCCACGAACTATTAATCCCCCTCCCGCTACCATCTTGATCCATTTTATTGATTCGTTAACGGGGAGATCAATAATCAATTAAGAGACAAGGACCCTCAAGATCTCAAGACAACTCACATTGCAGTTATTAACATAGAAAATAATATACAAGCTTTAGGAAGCTTCGTCAGAGGCAATACATCTAGATCTGAGCCTAAGGTCAAAGCAGTTGAGACTAATGAGTCACCTCATGAATTTGTTAAAGATTTAACAAAAGCATTAAAGACTATGGAATCCGACCATGCCCAAAAACTGAGGGAAATGCAAAATAGAATTACCCAAATGGAAGGGTTCCATGAGAACAAATTTCAACCCAAGGGAAATGAGAGATGGAAAAGGAATCGAGGGCCTTATCAAGACCAAATGCCACCCAATGAGTTAGAGCCCACAAATTTGGTTGAGTATGAGACTTCTCCCTTTTGTAGGATATGCCAATAATTTCATGATGAGTCCATCTCTGCTAAGTATACATAGATCAATGGTGTGGAACCCATGGATTATAATGGAAATAACTATGTTGGATTCCAAGAATACATCAACACAGTTGGAATGACATACCCCCTTGCTCAAAATCACATGGATCAAGTTAAGGAAATGAGCATGGGTATTGATAATTTCACCAGGGTATAGGGTGAAAATCCCACTCTAGACTAGTCATTAAATAAAGGTTGAGATATAAAGGATTGACTTGCCATAAAAAGGGGAATGACAACAAAAGTACCAAAAATCCCTATAATAACACATCTAACCCCATAGTAGAGGTTCCTCCAACTACTAATATGACTATATAATTGGGGGTTTGGATGTAAAATGCTAAGGTACTTGTGCCAATTATAGAGCTCGTGAAAATACCCTCGCAAAAGGATAAGTTATTAAGTTTATCGAGGGCCCCAAAGAGAAAAGAGTTGAAAAATACAATGACTTGGGTGAAGATTCCCCAGTAATTTTGCAAGCCATGGATATAGATAAAGGAAATGGAAGGAATTCTCCCTTCTTCATCACTTTGGCCATAAATGATTTGTTTCTTTATAACTACATGTTAGATTTAGGAGCTTCATCTAATGTCATGCCTTGAAAGGTCATGAATAAACTCGGTTTAAAGACCACCAAACCTTACACAAGTTTATGTGTCATAGACTCAAGAGAAGTAAAGGTTTGTGGTCTAATTCAGGATTCACTGGTTAGCTTGGAAGTTTATCTATATGTCTCACTTACCATAGATGTGGTTGTCATTGATGTCCCAGATGCATGGGGCTTGTTGTTACGCAGAAAGTGGGATGCTTGTTTGGGAGGTAGTATTCAAATGGAACTATATTATGATACTATCCCAATAGGCAGAAACAACTCTGTCACCCTTCATTGTGAGATATAAATGAGATACCATGTCAAAGATACTCAAGACCTAATGAATGAACCAATATATGAAGTTGAGGATCTAGGGTGTTATACAATTTCATGTAATCCTCCATCATCAAGCATATAAAGATCCATGGAACAAATGGATACTGAAATGTGGTTCATAAATTTTGATAGTGCCCACTCCAAGTCAAGAACAAGTGCAACTAATTTCAAAGAAATATCTCTGCAAGAATTTTAGGACTTGGAAAATTCAGTGAGGGAGTATAAAGATATATCTACTTTCACATCTAATGAAATTATAGAATATATCATACATCATGATGTTCCTTCAAAGAAAGATGTGAATATTTTTAGAAAGAAGTTAAGGAAAATAAATCCTAAGCCAGCTCCCCTCATCCAACATTACGGGACAAAGATAACATGGCCAATACAGTTCAAGTTCATAGTGTATTAGTTATTACAAAATTGTGCTACAAGTCAGAGCACGAGTCAGACTAGGATTCATCAACTGGTAGAAATGGATAAAATCAAAAGGAAAGCTTTTAGAAACCAAGCAAAGGTCAATAAAATATTGGATAAAGGACTTTGTCTAAAGTCCGTTCAGAAAAAATGACCTTATGCTTGCATGGAACAAAAAGAAGAGACCAACAAGACATAAAATGGTCGACAATCTATGGGCAGGGCCATATAGAATTGTTGACATGGCTAGTTCAAAGGTAACATATGATGCCCAGGGGGAATATAGGTAAAATAGAATAGTTCCATTTCAGCATCTTACTTTCAACATTTTACTTTCCACATTTACTTTCAACATTTCTTTTCAATCATTTCATTTATGTAATTAGAAATGGTAGTTTTTAATTGTTAGTTAGTTTCATTTTCTAATATCTATGTATATGCAGCTGGTATGTTATTTTGGATGCCTTTATATAAACATGTGCTACTAAAGGTTTGCCTATCAAGATTTAAATGTATTTACATGTCAAAGGTTGGAGATTCTGGTTTCTTGTTTGCTTTCCAAAGATCAACCACACATCCCCAAGTAGGAGCCAATTGTTACCACCTAGTCTGCACAAGGTGTTCATTAGAGAATATACATGAGCCAATCGAGGATCTTTTAGTCTCCCATCTAGATCAGGTAGTCTTCTTCCCATTTGCATGATATTTTTCTCTTCCTTTGTCATGGTCAAAGGAATTTGTTTGTAAAATTTTGACATGCATTACATGTGTAAAAGGGCTAGATCAAGTGATTCACTCATTTTATGACAACTTTGGAGTGTTTTTTAACCTAGAACTTAGATCCTTGTGATCAGAGTTCATCTTAGTTTTTTCACTCACACATCCAAAGCCAAAGTGTGTTAGAACATAGGTACCTCAAGATGGTGTCTAAGTCCTTATGGTTTGATATAAAAATTAGAGTTAGTCACCATGTCCCCAACAACATGCATGGAATTTTAGGTCCATTAGGGGTAAAATTGACAAGGAACTATTTAAAAAGGAGTTAAGTAGGTCAAATATTGAAGAAGGAATATTCTAGGCACCTCTCCCTTCAACAAAGGATCATGTAAGTGTTCTCCTACATCCAAGGCAACAAGGTAGCACCCTCTCCTCATCCATGCTTGAGTTTATTGTTCAACATTAGGGTTTCCTCCCAAAGGTGGTGCCCTCATGAGTCATCTCCTAGATGTGGCATTGACTTTCAATGTGATGCATGGAATCTACACCACAAGGGGATTCCCTCACATAGCTTTGGATTTAACTACAAAGGTGGCACATGTCTCATGATGTGCATGAGATCCTCCTTAGATGTGGCAGTTTATCTCCTCAATTTCATGGATCTCCTCCTTGATGCGCCACTTGGTTTCCTAATCAATCTTAGTTCACTCCACTATGGCTTGAGTTATCCTCTATGTGATGCATTAGGGTTTTGGATAGCCCCTACCTATGTCACTCTCCTTATTGCATGCATGATCTACCCAAGGGGGGCACATCCTCTCCTTCTTTCCTATTTAAAGTGGCCTCTTATGTTGTTGGTTATCATTTGGAGAGAGAGCTCTTCCATTGTTGTAATATTTCATTTTGTGAAGTGTGGTTAATAAAGCAAGACTTTGGATGTCAAAGAAGTGTTGTTCCCAATGTGTGTATATTGATGTTTCACGTGATATCTAACCGAGGTAACTTGTATTTGTTAAATTGTAGCTAGTTTCCATTTCTGCTTTTTCATTAGGCCTTGGAAGGGTATTACTACCCAGTAGGATAGATCTAAGTGTTATCATTAGAATCTATTATAGGTTGTGAGAGATATTATTAGGATAGGTATAATTTAGATGTATCTATGTTTTTGCTAACTCTGTTTTGCAGGTTACACTAAGAGAAGCAGTTGGAGGGATCTTTCATCTCCTTCTAGCTATTTATTTCATGTGCAGGTTCTCATTCGACAAGCAGATCATGGTTAGCCTTGAGAAAACCTTTCCATTGTTGGCCATTTCCTCGTGGATCAGTCCCTCTACACAGTTCTAAAGTAATCCATTGATCAAAGCTTGAAAAAATAACTCTTCTCAAATCCTTCTATAACCTTCCCTTATTTCACTCAAATAAAAAAGTTTTGTTTGTAATGCATGTTTAGTTAGATCCTTTTTCATCAAAGTTACATCTTTCTTCGATCTAATCTAATCATCCATGTCTTAGATATTACTTGCACATAAATTATATTTTATATCATATCTAAGCTAAAAAGTTTTAGTGCATGTACCCTTACATCCATCTCGATTCATAGTCCTAACCTCCTCCTTTAATTGGTTTTTTAGTCTAGCATTTGTTGGCAGGTTAAGCCCCCATCCGACAGAGATCTAAGGGATTCATTTCAGAGCTTGTTTTCTATTGTTTTATAACTTTTACTTGCAGGTTTAGGACAGCGAGCATGCAGTCCAAAAGACATCTTGGATCGACCACCATTCAACCCCCTAGGATGCCAAACAAATAAGACATATTTTCTTTCACTTTTTTAGTACATTCATTCTCTAACTATTGTAAGATTGGATTTTATCCATAAGGACCAACAATAGGAATTCTAAGGGATGCATAGCATATTGTAACCAATCCATTAGGGTGGTGGTGTCACAACCCCCCTACGCCCCACGTCTCATTTTTTTCATTTGTCAATTTTTGCATCTAACCCCGCATGCTAATTCTATACTAATTCTTAACTCATATTAGACTAGACTTCTTTTGGTGCTCTGAAATTAACCTTAAAGTTTTTTAATATACTTTGTTTTCCATTTCAACTCAAATGTCACTATTTATTTATGCATGTAATTTTCCAATGAATTGCATCGAAAGATTAATTTTAAGACATTTCACATTATTGAACTTAAAGCTAATCCTACCTAGAGATGTATTTTGACGTTTATAATCCAAACAATTGTCACTTCGTGGGAAAATTTTATAGTTGAGGAACCATATTAAGTACTGATCATTGAGAGCCGTCAAGCTACACCCTCATTTGGTGTACTGCGCTGGAAATTCCCGGCGAATCCAATGTAGTCCCCTCTTTGAGTTGTACCACGCTCGACATCATTTTCAGTCTTGTTTCCATGTACCTAATGTATATAAAAAGTTCCACCTCCCATTTTATAATCCACAAGTAACAAATAATTGATCCCTGCATCAAGCAGGTTCACATTTCGACGATCCAGACTAGGGGTAATTTTAAGGACCCATACTTATTTAAAAGTGTATAAACCTTGGTGAATCTTTCCAATTCTTAAAATGTCAACTATAAAATATTTGACGATATTTTTCAAAAAATTATTTCAATTTCTAAGTATTTTATATAGTTTATATAATAATTTGGCGATTTTTAGAGTGAAAAAGTTTACCCCATCAAAATTGGGCAAAATGGGGCTTCAAAAAATGCAAATTGGCAAATATTTTTTTGGGAAAAAACATGGAAAAATATCCCATGGGCTAAATTTCGCCCCTAAAATTATCCTTGAGTCGATCCTCCATTTAACAAGCAAAGTCAATCCTCACTCCAACAAGTTCACAATTTGACTTTACTTCCTCTTTTTGGTAAGTAGATAACTTTTTCTTTCTGATCGTAAATTAATCTCTTAGTCTAGCTTGCATATAATTTAAGTTTTATAATCGTATCCTTTTTTCCCAATTGTTAAATCACTCATCTCTATGATATGCATGTTAAAGGAAATTAAATATTTGATCTACTTAGTGATTGCTTCGTCGATTTCTTTGTTAGATATACTGCTAGATTAATTTTCCAGTCTCTTTTATTAACTCCTAAGTCGCTTTTTCTAAAGCAACCATCCATAGATTTTATAGGGTCCACCTCCCTTGGTTTTTGTTTATGAGTTAGCCTAAATACAAGGAGTTGAGTGTTGTGGTGATAGTTGCACCCAACTTGTTGACTTGGCCCCAAGGCCACTCAGTTAGTAAGTTGATATTTTTCTCAAGTTCACATGTGGATCTCAACGACAACATGATCTACAACAACCATTTGTAAGTTAGCTACTAGAGATCCATTTTCACCAAAGGAACTTGATCCTTATTGGAATTTCAACTCTCACATTCAAGTGCTCTCATCATTGCTCCCGACGAAGTATCCATAGTTACCACAACCCCTGAAGGAGAAAAATTTGAAGGTTATAAAATATCTATTGTTTGTTTTATATCACCATTCTTTATTTCAGAGTATTCTTTATTGAATTTTTCCACCTTATTAGTGGGGAGATATACCTTACTCTCTTCTTCTTCATCCTTCGAAAAAGGAGGAATGTACAATTGCCAACTTTTAGATTTGAATAACTGCACCCCCCTTTTTTAAGGTCGCTTTCTTGGTCATGGACAAATTTCTAAACATTAATTTTAAGTTATAAATTTTAAACAACACATAAATAATAATCAATAATATAAACAACATAATAATTCTTATTTAGAATATTAATAATTTAAATATATATTATTAATAAAATAACATAAATATTTAATTTTATTGCTATTTAAAGTAAATCAATAAATGAAATAAATGATTGTAATAACTAAATATTAATTCTAAATCACAATTTAAAAATACCATCTACCATAATAAATTGTATTGAATAGAAATAAACAAAATAATAATTATTTTTCAAGAAACCCTCTTGAGTGTAACTAACTTGGGTCTTTTAGATTCTTCTCCTTTTTAATTAAACCAAGGCACTTAGTTGTGAAAACCCAAGGCTGTGATACCACTTTGAAATTGCCCAACCTAGCACGAACTGGTTAGGTGGGTTATCACTTGGTGAAAACTTCCTTCCTCAGTTTAGAAACAATAATGCATTAAGAACATCACCTCTAACTATTAATCTTTCAAAGTAAGTGTTAATTTTTGAGCAAATATGATGAGCTTTGAACTTTAAAACTTTAAGTGCAGAAATACTGAATACTTGACTCAATGAACCATTCAATCACATGAAACATTCAACCATAACACAAGATGTGCCCTGGGGAAAACCCTCAAAACAATGAGGATGAAAAACCCCAACAAATCTTCAGAGTATAATTATGATAGATAGCAGAGAATGTCTTTTACAAAATAACAGATTGCTTTCGGCACCCGAGGTGCTAGATAAGAGAGAATACTGAGCAATAGAGAATAGAGATCAATTGTATCAACTTGCCATGTGCCCAACACATTAACAACAAACAAGAATCACTACCATGCAAGCTGTAGTGAATGGTTGCATGGGTAATGGTGCATCACATGAAAAAACTGCGAATTTCCTTCTTAGAGAATTATCTTGCTCAAATAGAAGCGCCTTTCCTTCAAGGGAGAAGAGAATTCGCTTCACATTGAATTCATCAATAATGTATAACAAATTTATATATTCTTCACATGCATTGGCTTTTATTTTTTTCTTCTGACTTCATGATGAACTCACTCTCCATTTGGATGAATCAATCCTGCATGAATAAGATTGCCCCACTTCTCATGCAGTACATTGACTCACTGAATTGAGTCTTAGGATGAACCCCCCCTTAACTGAAATCTTTCCCACTTAGTTAGGTGGATAACTCAAGTGTCGTCATGCTAGTGTCACAACTCAAGTGTCGTCTTTTATTTTAATATAAGTTTCATCTTTTAGTTTATCATAAGTGTCGTCATGCAATAACACTTAGTTAACTAGAAATTCTTTGGTATCACTTAGTTTAATCTCTTTAACTGAAATCACGCTGATTGATTTAATCTTAGTGGCCACTATGAGTTCTTTAATTAACTGAGGAATACATTGTGGCTTTAACTAAAGCTTAACAATTCGAGTTCACTTAGTCATTTCATGAGAAATTCGAGTTCTCTTTTTCTCTATGCATTTATCTTTTTATCTTATCTTTACTGCATGGTCAATATGTGTTAACTTTAATTATCTATCACATCAGATTATACTCAAAAGATTTGTCAGATGCTGTGATCATATTATATTACTCACGGACCAAATGATCATATGCTAAAGTAATTCACTCTAGAGGTGGCGAGTCTCTAAATGAGACTTAATAGCAATCAATGACCATGGTTAGTAATACATCACACAACATTAATGCTTCAACATGCAAAGCAACTACCTTTATAACTGGACGTCCACCCCATGGGTGCCTACTATAACTGGAGGTCCACATGAGAATCTGACTTGACACACAAGACCTGAGCCTTGTCCAACAAGACTTTACAACATCATTACTTTGATACATCAAAGCATTTACCTCAACACATGAGGAATAACCTTTTACAACTAAAGGCTTAGTCATTCTTAAGTCCAACTCAAGAATCTACTCCAAGTTCCTAAGTCCAACTCAGGATCCCTACCTCAACACATGATGTCCAATCCTGCCTGCACAAGATTGTCTTGGAGAATGACTCGTGATGTTGTAAATTTAACATCAAGAACACAAAATAATATTGGAAAAACATTTAGAGATCCTTTACTTATATGAAATCCAAGCCTTTGTGATGACTAACAAATTGGTGTAGAACAACCTTCAACTCCAACAACAATGGTGGGGGAAATTACACTTTAAGTTCAATTTTCCTCTCAACTAATGCAAACACTTGGAATAAGTGATGCCCCTCGAGCAGGGTTTCAACTCAATGAGAACACAAGGGTTCACTCATTTAAAGGGTATACTCAACGAAAGTGATGACAACAACTATCCAAAACCTCAAACTAATACACACAATAATAATGTACCTAGGGCGATAATATGGGGTAAATATGGGGGTACCCAAGAGGATAATGTATATATGCCATTATCATGGAATAAACCCACTTGGTAGTTGTTGGGTAATAAATAGGTCCACTAAGTAGTTAGAGAAAATAATATAATAATAAGGTAGTTTACTAGTTGGCATAGACTCCTAAGAATACTCATGAGAAAATATATATACATGAGTATAATTTTATTGGATATGTTGGATGTATTGCCTTTAAGTAATCATGGCTTGTGGAACGATTCGTTCCTTCCATAAGGACTATTTGATGGTGTTACCCTACCCTTTGGGTCTTTCTCTACATTCTTGTGTTTATTTTTATGTGGATGTAATTGTGTTATTTCATAAGTTTAAGGGTTCTATATTGTTATGATTCAATTTATTGGTTAAGGATCACTTAAAGTGGTGTCCGAGCTCTTTCTTGGGCCAAAAAGGGAATACATTTTTGTTCTTTTTGCAGATTTTTTAAGGGAAAAAAAGGACAATGGCATTTAAACCGATTTTTGAATCTTTTTTTTCTCCAAAATCTAAAGAAAACAATTGCAGATTTGAGTTCCTCTCGAAAAAACATTTGATTTAAAAAAAATCATCTAAATTGGAGTTATCATTGACTTAAAATTAGTTGTTTTCTGGTTTTTTTCGATGACGATGGCAATGATTGTATAGCTGATATATTTTGACAGAGTGCCAATATTTTCATTAAACTAGTGCCATGAAATGAAGAATGGTTGCATCCTTTCAGAATTGTGGTCAAAATAGAGATTCTAATTATTATTGAGTTATGATTATTTTAAATTTGCCACCTCAGAATGATGTAAGCATATGGTGGTAGCCACTTGACACTAAGGAGATGTGCAAAATTCTGGACATGGAATGTAGAAATGTATTTTTAGGCAGGTGGTCTCTTGATATAAAGAAGGATAAAAAGAGCAATAAGGGTTTGTTTATAAGTGAGATTTTTTTATAACAGGTTCATGGATGTCTTTAGTAGGAAAATGTTATTATTTCTATGAACCCTAGTAGCAAGCATAATTTCACCAATGTTAACTTAGATAAAAGGTTGCAAGTCCATGCAAAGCATATTCAAAGTACACATGTTGAGGGTGAGAACGTTCAAATTTTTAAAGATCTAAAGATTACTATGGATAAATATGTATTGCATTCATTTTTTTATGCTATAGATGTGGATGATGTGGATATTGTTTTGGGATATCTTTGGACGAACTTAGTTGGTACAATTAATATAAATGCACAAAATAAGTTTATGGTGCTTTAGTATAAGAAATAGAAAATTACATTGTAGGATATATCTCTTACTACAGAAGAAGGGTCCAATGGGGCACATGAAGAAGTCCTTCTAGGTAAAACAATTAAAGTACCTACAAACACAAATGTGAAGAGTCCAAGGTTGAATCAGAAGAAGGGGCTACAAAAGCACATGAGGAAAAGCCCTAGGAAGGGCATAAAAAATAAGTTGAATCTTAGGAGCTAGACGACTCAAAGGAACTATAAGTTGAAGCGTCAATAGCTAATGTTAGTATATCACCACTCACACAACCTAGAGAAACAACAATCATTAAGGCAAGGTCGTGAGCATTAACAACCTTACTATGGATAAAGATGGACCTGTAAAGGCAACCAATATGGAGGCACATAGAGAATTAAAAGCTATGCATGGATATATTAGAGTAGCACAACAACAAAGAATCAAGATCGAGGTGGAAAGGAAGCAGTTGGATCCCATGTCCACATTTCACTAGGATGGATGGATGCTCATGCTTGGTACTAGTTGAAAAAATTGCTAAGTAGATCATATTATATGGCCTCCTCCCATGTTTCAAGGACAAAACATGCAAAGGGGGATGGAATCTAATTTACCTAGGGATACTAATATGGAATACCCATGGAGGTATCCAAGGGGATAATGTGTGTAATGTGGCCATAGTCATGGAATGGGCCCACTTGATAGTTAGTGGGTAATAAATAGGCCCACTAGGTGGTTAGAGGAATTAATATAATAATAAGGGGTAGTTGACATAGACACATAGGAATACTCATGAAAATGTATAAATATACATAAGTATCATTGTGTTGGATAAGTTGGATGTATCATCTTGTAGCAAGAGTGGCTTGTGGAGTGATTCCTTCAATAAATAATATTTAATGGTGTTACCCTACATTAATGGTCTTTCTCTACATTCTTGTGTGGATGTATTTGTGTTATTTCTAAAGTTTAAGGGTTCTATATTGTTGTGATTCAATTTTTTAGTCAAGAATCACTTCAACAATTGTGTGGTGCCAAATAGGCTTCTGGCTACAACACCACCTTTCCTCTTAGGGTTTTGGTGTGCAAGAAATCTACCACTTTAGCTTTGGTATTGTAGTACCTTCAACAATGGAGTTATTCTAAACAATGCTAGGCACAAATTTGGGCTTTAGTATTTCGACCCTTAGGTGAGGCACACCCCGAACCTTTTCTTACCCACTTAGACAATGTCATGAGCAATCCTCAACTACTCGAACCACTATCATAGCCTAGGTGACAACTTCAAGGTAGGTAACTAAAAGACAAACAACATTGAAAACAAGATTCCTTATGGTTGTCTTCTTGAACATCACACTAACATAACCAAAGCAACAATAAATCTCCTAAACATGCTCATCTTCCTAATCAACCTTCTATCCCCAACTAAGAGTAATTAGGATCCATAAATAGACTTAGGGAAAAAATAGGTTAGAGTTAAATCACTTAAGTCATATGATAAACAATTGGTAGGTTACCCTCAACCCCCTTTGGTTTTAATTTCTAATGAGACTTAGGAACAATAATTCAAAACAATTGACCATTATTTCCCATTTTATACCTCACAATGTCCTTAGACACTACGCTAGTTGTCCTCTTTGAGTAAAAGTCTTTAGATTATGATTTTCAACACAATATTAATATTCATTTGAGTTGCTCCCAACATATGACCTAGGTTAGTGTGGGTATCCAGCTCATAGTGATCCGAATCCGATCAATATATAATTTGTCATCTATTTTTGTGCTTTCTGGGTGGAACGATTTGATGAATTGGCTTGTAGGGCCCATTTTAGGGGCATGTCTTACTTTGCATATTTGGGGTCCAATTTTTTTTTGAGGCCCATTTGAGGGATTAACTGATGTTTTTTGGGGTTAAAAGTTTGCAAGCGCAACTCATAGCCCCTCGACGATATTCTACACTTTGATACCTTTCCAACAATGCAAGAATCGCCTAAATCAAAGTCTGTATCAGGAAGTTATGCCTCTTGCAAGTTTACCTATCCAGTTGACCACCATGGTATCGAGCGGATTCCACATTGGCTCCCATTACTCACACATGTGGGCTTTCAAGAACATTCTAGAGGGTCCAAAACCCTAACCCTAATTGGGAGTTGAGGCATGTACAAAAATTAAAACTAACCCTAGACAACTATCGGGCTATGTTAAATACCAGACTGTTAGGAGGAGAAGGGGTTCTATTTTGATGATGTTATTGTATTGTTACATAGTTGAGCAACAATAAGGGAGTGTATATTAGAGCATAACCGATGAAGTAGGAGATCTTGTAGTAGACGTGCAAGCAATAGTGTCAGAGGTAAATCCATAGCGAGTACCACTTTCCTTGTATTTGCATTACATATTGGAGAAGAAAAGAGCAAGGCATAGTCCTCACTTCTGGATAGGTTTTTCTCATAGTGGGTTTTCCCAGGGTATATCTTGTGTTATTTGTGTCACGTGTGGATGTGTTACTTTGCTCTAGATATTTTCCTTTTAGTTCTAGTTTATTTATAAATCTATGTAATTAAGCTAACACAATGAATTGAGTTGTATTATCAATTGTGATGAATTGTTCAAGTGGATGGCAGCTTATAGATCACATAGTCCTAAAACTCAACATTCTCAGTAATCATGTTAATTTCACAAATACAATATACCATATCTTTTGTTCTATTACTATTACATATAATATTATAATTCATCAAGGTAACCAAACAACATATAAACATATTCTAAGTAAAATAATCATGTACATAACCTAAGTCAAATCACCATGTAATACATTCCAAACAATCACATGCCGTATGATAACTAGAAGTGCATAATCCAATGTAGTTAACATTGCCTTCGAATATAATCCCTTTATCTACAAAAAATAATAATGTCTCATAATATATTTTATATCAAAGAAGTCAACCATCTATAACTCGTAAATAAAGTACACAAATTGCAAAGTTAGGTGTTATAACAAGCATCGTTGTTAAACAACACTTCAATAGGCTCTCAATACCATCATCTCTCCTAGTTTCTTTATCTATTTTCCATTGATTATATTGATTCAACTTCATTGCAATTAGGAATTTTAGCAATAATTACAAAATTCATAAGTAGTTAGCAAAATACTTCCTATAGTTAGCCATTATCTTTTGTGAACTAAAAGTGGTATTACTTACTCTTGCATGAATCTATCCCTTTGATGTTTGTTTGCATCTTTATGCTTAATCACAATGTCACTCATCCTTCTAAATTTTCACTAATTGTCTCTCTAAGAC
The DNA here is from genome assembly GCA_027924585.1 of Larix kaempferi. Classification (NCBI taxonomy): domain Eukaryota; kingdom Viridiplantae; phylum Streptophyta; class Pinopsida; order Pinales; family Pinaceae; genus Larix; species Larix kaempferi. The sequence continues at coordinate 10,800,328 of BSBM01000322.1, read as the reverse complement.
TTTAGCAGGTCCTATTGTTGAAGCTCTAAGAACTAGATCATTATTTTCTTTTAACTTTTTTGAGTTTGACATACTTTGTTAAGATTTTATTTATCGACTTCCATTTTTTTTTAATCTCCACTTATTGATTTCTCCATTGCATGAGCAATCTAAAAGTTTGCTAGTCTAAAACATCATTGTTTCACCAAGAAAAATGCATGTTCACATCCACGATTACAATTCTTCTCATTCATTTAATATCATTTTCTCCTCTTCTTGAAGCATCTTGCAGACAATTACATAGGTTTTTAAATGGCTTAGATATAACACATAAACCCAAAATTTCACTATCCAATAGGCCTTTAAGCAAAATATAGCATACTTGACAAACACACACCATCAAACATGATATCAAAAACCATAAAAGAATAAAGGATTGGTAATATCAAGATGATTTACATTAGAGATTGTGAAATACATGTTTTATAGTTAATCTATCTTTCTATAAATCGATTAGGCCATAACATTAGGTTGTTTAGAAAAAACAAACATATAAATCAAACACCGTTACAAACTCTACTAAAAAAATTGCAATAGAACATAAACTCTACAAAAAAAATTGCAATAGAACTTAAAGTATTGAGACCATATAAATAAATATGTATTATCAGCAAACACCATCTATGCAAGTGTCTCTTCTATTTTCTATTTGCTGTAACGGTCTTTTGACTTCAATGCAATTATAACTTTTCGCTGTATAGATTGCATAGGTTCTTCAGAGAGCCTACCGCACAAAATCCAGCCCCAAGCTCCTTATGTTTAACTTTAACATATTATTATATAATTAATGTCTAAAATTCATATTAGTAAATTGATCTATAGACATGTTTTATAAGGCTTGAATTTATGGAGTGTTAGTATTGCCAATTTGGCACAAGTCCATATTAGAGAGTATAAACTTTGTTTATAGACATGCTTTATGGCTTGAATCATCATATCCAAATATTCGCCTAAGATCAACAAATGCTTACTTTTTTTGACAGAGATGTTATACTCTGCCTGACAAAGGAATAGCATGCACATATTACTTTGAAAGCATATATGTATTTGTTGCTACTTTCAAAGGAATTGAAAGGATATATGTGAAATTTGTTGGCCTTACCAGTAATCTCCACAAGAACACAATCCATCGTTAAAGTGATGAAAACGGTTTGTATCTCTCACAATAATTTCTCGATCAACAATCTTGGAGATGAACTTGCTGGCATTGTGACAATCACTACACACACGAAGGTTTTTCATGATTCGGATGGGGGTCCCTGGGCTTGTATTGATGATCCCAAAAGCAATGGCCAGCTTTTCACTATGACTGGATAGCATGCTTTTCTTCACCTCCTCTTCCACATCATGCAGCACAAGATTTGTGTTAGGCACATATCCTGCCTCCTTCATTTGCCCATACAAGGTTTCCAACATTGCATAGATTTTATCAGATTGAAGATGGGTTCTGTCTCCCACAAGGAATGTATGAACATCTCTATTTACCTCAATAAAACTACATCCAGGTGGCTTCTTCATTTCTCTCTCTTTCATCATTGTCCTCAACTTTGCTACATCCTCCCACCTGCCTGCCTCAGCATAGATGTTTGACAACAATACGTAACATCCAGCATTGTTTGGGTCTAATTCGAAAAGGTGTTTTGCTGCTTGTTCTCCGAACTCAATATTGCAGTGAATTCTGCAGGCCCCAAGCAAAGCCCCCCACACGACAACATTGGGCTCTAATGGCATCCTTTTGACAAGGCCATGTGCTTCATCTAGATGCCCTGCACGCCCAAGAAGGTCAACCAAGCAGGCATAATGCTCCAGCTCAGGTGCAAGGCCATAGTCAGACTTCATGCACTCAAAGTATTGCCAGCCTGCATCTACAAGCCCTGCATGAGAGCAGGCAATCAAAACACCGATGAAGGTGATGTGATCAGGCTTTGTGCCACTCTGTTGCATTTGGGAAAACAGCACAAGAGCCTCCTTACCATGTCCATGAATTCCGTATCCCAAAATCATTGCATTCCATGACACCACATTTCGATTCAACATCTTGTCAAATACTTGTCGAGCAATGTCTATATGCCCACACTTGGCATACATGTCTACAAGTCCAGTGCCCACATAAACATTAAAATCAAAACCATTTCTTATCACATAACTATGGATTTGCTTACCTTGTTCTAGAGCTAATAAATCTACACATGCAGGCAGAACACTAACCGTGGTTATTGAGTTGGGTTTTATGCCCTGGGCTTGCATTTCATTGAAGAATTCCAAGGCTTCATGGGGATGCCCATTCTGAGAATAACCAGCAATGATTGCATTCCATGAGGCAACATTTGGTTGGTGCATTCTTTTAAACAATGTGTGAGCTATGTTAACATCCCCACATTTGGCATACATGTCTACAAGCCCAGTGTCTACAATACCATCAGATTGAAATCCACTTCTTATTACATAACTGTGGATCTGCTTACCTTGTTCTAGAGCCGATAAATCAGCACAGGCAGGCAGAACACTAACTATCGTTACCGAGTTGGGCTTTATGCCTTGGACTTGCATTTTATTAAAGAATGCCAATGCTTCTTGGGATTGGCCATTCTGGGAATAACCTGCAATGATTGCAGTCCATGACACAACATTTCGTTTAGGCATCCTTTCAAACAATTTGTAGCCCATGTTAACATTCCCACATTTGGCATACATGTCTACAAGCCCAGTGCCCACAACAACATCAGATTCAAATTGACTTCTTATCGCAAAACCATGGATTTGCTTACTTTCTTTCAAACCCAATAAATTAGCACAAGCAGGCAGAACACTGGCCACTGTGATTGAATTAGGTTTTATGCCCTGGACTTGCATTTCTTTGAAGACTGTGAGGGCTTCATGGGGAAGGCCATTCTGGGAATAACCAGCAATCATGGCATTCCAGGACACAACATTTCGTTGAGGCATTCTGTCAAACACCTGACGTGCATTCTCTAGACTCCCGCACTTGACATACATTGAGGCGAGCGCAGTACCAACAAAAACATCGGACTCAAAACCCCTTGCACTGATTTCTCGATGAATCTCCCTACCCGCTTGCAGATCTGATAGGCTACCGCATGCATTGATTAAATAAATAAATACCAACCTGTCCGTTTCTATGCCTGTGCGTTGCATTTGATAATACATCCTCAGGGCTTCGCGGCAAAGGCCGTTCTCTACATAATCTCTGATCATGTTGTTCCATAATAAGACATTATGCTGTTTGTGTTCGTGTGCATTGGTTTGCGTGAATTGATTTTGATTTCCATATGCTGTGGCACCTGCTGAAACTAGTTGTCTCTTCTTCTTCACTTTATGTCTTCGCCGATGTTTCACCGTTGCTGCAACAGCAGTGAAGGTGGGTGTTTGACGACGGCCATACAAATAGAGATAATAATTATTGGTATGCAAAACTAAGGGCAGATGCCGATGCGTGTGATTGTTGTAGTTATAGAAAGAAGTTTCATTAGAACATGGAGATAGGGATACAGAAGATGGGAAAAATGGCGACAGGTTCATCCTACACAGGCTGGAGGTGGAGAAAGATGCAGATGTGTGATCGTTGTATTTATAGAATGAAGCTTCATTTCGACCGTGGGAAAACTGACGGTGCATTCCACACAGAACCTACTTCTGAAAATGAAAAGCCACCGTGTCCCTAAATGTGGTTGTGCTTTTTTTACAGTACAGTGTGAGTGAGAAGTATAATTAATGTTAAAAACCATATATATAAATATATTATTTCAATTATAATTAAAACTATTTTTTTTTATGAAATTTGGATACTTTTTGCAAAATGATTGGGTAGTATAGTTCCATTTAACTCCATATCTACCAAGCTGCTCTGCTCAGGGTTAAATCTTTGGAGGTGCAAGCCTTTTTTAGAGTGCAAAATTTGAGGAAAAGTGTGCACCTAAGGGATTTTATTCCTCTCCAAAATTAAGATGAATCTTTATATCATATTTACTGCAAGAACCCATTAAGGTGTGGAATGCATAGTTCATATTCGAGGGGTACATGGTTTGGGCCCTTAAACTTATCGTTCCACATGATTATCCCATCATTTTCTTCAGTTGAGGACATAAGTAGTTTTGATCACACATGGCACATGAGCTCAAAAACAAACTGATACATAAGGAGATGCACAACATAATTATGATGAGTTTATTTAATTTACGACATGATAAGTATACTTAGCGAACTGAAATAGAATTTTAACATTTACTATTTAATATTGATGGTGCCATTAGAAAACTTTTTCTACATGTCACAATCTTAAACTCAAATGGCAAGTTTACATAGTCTATTTTGTATGAAGAATCTTAAGTTGTCCCAAAACTTTGGAAATATAATATATTTTTCATGATTTAAAGAGTCATGGGCACAACCTTTCCGTGGATAGTTGCATGCATATGTTGGAAATGTGCAAATAACTACAAGCATGCATTTGGCAAGGTCAAACTTGATTGCCACACCCTCTTGGGATGAGTTAGTAAATCTTGATCATTGTGGGTGTGCCCAAGGCATATACATTTCAAGATTATTGTAGAAAGTGGACCTATTCTTCATGGAACAATCTTAAGCGAAACAAAAAAAGGTTATAAAAGATTCCTTCACATGGAACTAATACTTTTTCGGTCATGTGCATACTGGAAGTCTTTTTTTTTCACAATGGTAGAGTAGATGTCGCGCGCGTGCAAGGTGAAGGCGTTGTTGGACGATGGTCTGGGGTTCTATCCGGGGTGGGGATGGCCACAACCGACCGCCCCAGCCACCTCGCCTATTAGCAGAACCCAAAGCATACTGAAAGTCTTATCATAGTGTGACCTTTAGATAATATCTTGGTCTTGGATAGTACCTAACTTATGTTATTGTAATTCTCTTCTTGATATTTGAAGGATTGCTCAATTTGCATCCTTCCTTCTATTGGCCTATGCTATTCGGCTGCAATATATGCTCCACTTCCTTGCACACACTGTTGAAAATATAACTTACTCTTCCTTGATATGTTCTACAGTAAGTATCCTCATTCGGAAACAACCTTTCAAATTTGAAAGTGCAGAAGTCTCGGAAAGGAAAGATCTTCTGGATCTCTTTCCTTATTGTTTGGTATTCTCTGAGGTACTACGAAGGATTGAATCCTAGAGGCTTTACCCCATAGAACACTCTTCCATCAACAATACTGAACTCTGGTGGATTAGGCCATCTGTTCTCTATACACACATTGTCACACAAGGAGTCATCATCCTCATGCGGCACCTGCAGTGCACCATCAACATAAATAACATCATCATCAAAACATGATGCTTCCTCATCACCCTATTCATGAACATCACTAGTTGGTGCTAGTCTCATAGCTGCAAAATTTTTGCTTCAGAGCTTAGATATTTGAAATTTTTTACTCATAGGTGTAGAGGACCATGCTTTGATACCACCGTAATGTACCCAAACCCATATCTAGGCACACTAACTCAATAAATAAAAAATCACTAGTTTTGGAAAGAATTTTAAACTTAGTCTCAAACACCTCTAGACCTCTACTAATTCTTCAAGGGTGTATTTTAGGATCTGCTACAGACTAAGGGAATCCTAGAACATCCTTAGGTTGACACCCAACTTCGATAGTTGCACATTTCCTAGATGCATCATGCCTGGGTAGACTCCTTTGGATAAAGAAAAGGCTTCAAGGCATTGGCCCCAGGACTTATGTGGAACCCAATGGATTTGGGTGTAGAATTGGAAGTGGCTGGTATGTAACTACCCCAACCTTCTATGAAAACAATGATTTTGACAATTGGACTCAACTTGGAAAATTTTGGATGCTAGGAAGTAAATTGCAAATTTCAGGACAACTCAATTAGAGTATCTCCAAACGATTCCAAATGACCTTGGAAGGTAAGGAATTTATGAAATAGTGTTTGGGATGGATTCACCTAAGTCTCACCTACCTGTAGCAACTTATAGATCGTGATTTGGTTGAGCAGAAGTTAATTTATTGCGGCCAAAATGAAAACTAGCCAGATTTGCTAGTGAATTGAGCATATGAGGAGAATACATAGAAGAGAGACATAGAATTGTAGAATAGGAAGCACACTTTATTTTCTTAAAATGAAGAGGACTTCATTTACATCAGATAGATGCAAATACAACTGCAAATATTCATATAAGTTCCATCCTCTACCAACAACATCATCACTCCCACAAATAATGCATAAACAACACTGAACTTGGATGATGGCTAATGCATAAATGCCAACATCAATAATTGGAATGGAAATACAAAAGAAAAAAAATATAATATTAGGTGAAGCACTGTGAAAAAGATTGGATGTCTCCTTCCTTGATCACTAGTTGCAGATCAACTAGATATTGTGTTACAGAGGGGCACATCTCCCAACTGTTTGCAAGGGGCACATCACCCAAGCAGAGAAAATCTCAGATATCTTCAAGGAAAATAACAAAATGGCCAAAATATACCTAAGGAGACTCTCATACTCCTTTTCAAACCCTCTAGTGGTTTTCTTCCTTTCTCTAGATCCTTCTTTCTTGAAATTCGAATTAGTGATGAGTGGAGGCTTCTTTGGCAAGTTGCTTTTGCATTTGGACCCACTTGCCTCATCAATTCCACCCTCACTAGCTAAATTTGGCTCATGTAGCTTTTTCACTGTTGTTATTCCTTCTTGAGTGCAAAAATAAGGAAACTTTTTCCTTTTTGCTTTGTGCTGCTTTTCCTGCTTTTAACTGTTTTTTCCAAGTTCCCGCTTTTAGGCTACCTTGCCTTCTTTAGATGCAGTTGCCAAATTTCTTGAGTGAGTCAAATCACATAGCCTATCCCTCCTTCTATGCGCCCCCTTGGTCCACCAGGACCAATTCCAACTCATAAAACAATTATTAGATAATCAAATATTTAAAATTGTAGTCCTACATTACCTTTTCATGACTTGAATTAATTATGCATGGTACTATAGGCCAAATTTGATGATTTTAATCGAAGTATTAGAATGAGAAATTTGGGGACATTACATTCTGACATGTGATAGGCCGTACAAGTTTTCTCTCCTGAAAGGGACAAAAATAACAAGTTTTCAGAAAGTTACCATAACTCTCTCTTGGCACATTAAATTGGGTCAAACCTGTGGCATTGCATAGAATACATACTATGATACTACATGAAAAAAAATTAAATTTATAGGGGCCATAGTTTCAAATATAACTTAGGAGCAATGTTGGCCAGTAAGAAAACCTACAAACCAAGGTTTTTAAAGGTATCTTAACTTGCAACTTGCATAAATTTTGATTGGAATATCTATTTTGGGTGATTCAAAAGGTGTGATAAAGAGGAAATTGATAAGAACTTAGGTAAATATTAGTTATATCTAATGGAAAGAGGTGGAGTAAAAATGACCTCCCCCAATAAACCTCCAGAAAGCTCAACCATGACTCATGAAGAAAATGAAAAAAATGTGTAACCAATTATCCAATTTGGAGGCCAAGCTTCGAAAATTGAATTATATGTTAGTGATGCATATTCAATTGGTATATATATAAAATGATATAGAAGGTGAGTTGGAAAATATGGATGGTAAAGAGGATATAGAAAATATGGCCATGGAGATGGCCAATAATGAGGATCTCGAAAATATGGCCTGCATGGAAATGGTTAATGAAGAGGATCTCGAAGTTATGAAGATAAAAATTCTGAATGAGACGAGAAATTTCTTTTCTCATAATTCATATCCTTAAGAAGAGGAGAAGGAGAACAAGAGGAAATTGTTCCAGTCATAGACTGATAAAATTGGAAATTAGTTGGAGAACAAGAGGTTTGAGTCCTTGAAATTTGATCATTCATCACATCATCATGGGTTCGAATTAGGACCAAGGAAATACTTCATTCCCAATATTGATATGAGAAATTTTGATGACAATGAAACCATAACATGGATATTCCATATGGAGAAATTATTTGATCTACACCAAGTTCCAACTTTACAAAATGTAACTATTACATCCTCGTATTTAGAACTTGATCAATTTGTATGGTACCAATGGATTTGTAATTGCAAAAAGGACTCTATTGTATCTTGGTCTATATTTATGGATGAATTGATAGAATATTATGGGGATATTAAGAGCAACAATTTCTTTAGCCAATTGATAAATCTCAAGCAAAAAGGTTTAGTTACAAAGTACAATAATCAGTTTTAGAAGTTCAGTCTTAGAGTGAAGAAAATTCCATAGGATAATTTGTTGGATCTGTTGCCGCCTAGATCCACGCGTGAATATGAGAAAAATCCCAACTCACTAAGAGTGGCCTTGGGGGAGATTCGACAAGTTGGGTTCCACTGTCATCACAACACTCAACTCCTTTTGTTTGGGCCAACTCCTAAACAAAATCCAAGGGAGGTAGACCCAATAAAAATCTAAGGGTGATTTCCTTGGAAAAGGTGACTTAGGAGTTAATAAATTATACTAGGAAAAAAATTGAGCAATATAACTTGGCAAGTAATTCAAAGCTTCAACATGAATGAAATAGAGACCGGTGCTTTACCATCGGGAAAAAAGGATACAATTATAGAACATGAAGTACTTTCAAGCTATGCTGATACATTACTTCACAAAAAAAAGAGAAATGTTATCTAATTACTACAATGTGAAAGTGAAGTAAATTGTGACATTGACTTGCTTGTTGATTATTAGGGGGAGAGGGGATTTTCTGATATAAGAAAGGTACATGGAAACGAGTTTAGATATCAAGTGTGGTACTACATGAGAACGTGACTGTATCGGAGTCGCGGGGGTATGTCCAACACTAACACCAATCGAGGGTCATGTAGTCTGATGGGTCCCCATGGTCACTACCTAGTAGAGTCCCTCCACTGTGGAATTTGCCCACAAGTGAAAAATCTATGGATGTTTATAGATGCTGAAATTACGTCTTTAGGAAGGTTTGATTTTGAGTTTAATTAATGTAGAATCAATTAGAATATTTTTATGACTGATTATTAGATGGAATTAATTGAATAATTTACAACATGCATGAGTGATTGAACATGAAATATTAGCATTGGTTAAAGTTATTTTCCAACTAATATTAAAATGTGATATAATTACTACTTAAAGCAAATTAAATAAATCAAAACTATGCTAAGAAAGAGAAAAGAAAAAAATGAAAAGCAGACACAAAAATCACATGGAGTGCGGGGAAGGGGGATGTGAGGGATGGTGGCTTAGGCCACTACTCCTTTGCTCTTACAACTTGTAATACTCCCATTTTGGCCCTTGAAATTATTTCCTTGATATGTAAATATTGTAAATATGCGGTATATGTCTCCTAGCATGGAACTCAAGGCTAAGGCCCCACTAGTGAATACTCGAATTATAAAGGAAATTATTTTATCTTTTGTGGGCATGTGCTAGATGACCATGGAAAAATGTAAAAAGCATGTAAATATTTATAATACCAATAAAAGTCCAAGAGTTGGCTATGGAAGCAACAAAATGGAGGGGGATGTGTTTATGCACTAGGGAGAGGAGAGGGGTTGTGGGATCAAATCCTTTATTTCCAGGTGTTATCCTTAGAACTCATGAGCCATAATTGGAAAGCAAATACCCCAATGAGCTTCCTTACTAATATTTATTCCTACTGTAAGAAGGAAGCTGAAAAATCAGCTCATGAATTTAATGGAGCATGGGAAAAACCCCGAAATTATTATGGCTAAGTATGGGCTCAGTTTTGTGTACCTAGAAGTCAAGTTACTCACAAGGATTCATTTCCCTTCAGTCCCATTCCATTGTGGGGCAACGAGACACCAATGTTTTGCAAGCTATGCATTCCCAACAACAAAAAATAATAGAAATCGTAACTAGAGAATAAGCCATGTTTTAGAGCATAAAAAATGCCCATAAATGCATGTGGGTTGTGAAATCCAGTGGCGAATCCATAGACGTCAGACCTGGGGTGAATTTTAGGGTGTCAAAATCCAAAGAATCCGTGGGAGAACCCATATTTGGAAGCTTGGAAATTGAATTTTGTGGCTGCAAATTAGTGTGGTCAGAAAGTACAGAATCCAAGAGACAATTGAAGTCAGAGAGGGATTGGAGGATGTAATTGCTTGATAAACCCAATGTAGGCATACATATATAATGGTTTAACAACCTGTACCTTTCTATTCCCACGTAGAATAGCATTGGAGGGAAGGGGAGCCTGAGGGACTATGTATCAGAGAAGGGGACCTTACTTGTGTTGGGTGTGGTAGGTATTGTGGGTGCCAAGGCTAACTAAGACCTATTGAGATGCATGTAGCAGTATGGTTGAGCTCACTTGCTTATCATTCACCTCCTTTGTCTCTTTGTATGCTTGATAAACCCAACTGTGCACTGACTTAGCATGAGAGTATGTTCCTATGGCTATGAGTGAGCCAATGTAGTTCCTCCTTAGTGGATACATATCCCAGCTCGGGGGTGGCCTCTCAGTAGAGAGATAAAGTGTTGGGAAGAGTGCCTATGGTTGGGTGGAACATTGCTCTTCCATAGCTAGTTGCTTGGAAAAATTCAATTAACAAATAAGTGTTTACTTATTAATCTACTGATGTGTTAACTGTGTCTGATTTTTATTGTTATGCCTATGCTGAATATGTTGGTATATGCATGATGTGTGTGTGGATAGATTTATTTCTGCTGTGTTTATATTTATGCATCTGCACATGCTTTTGAATGCTTATGAATTTCATAATATGGTCGTAGGGTTGAAAATTTAGAACCCCATAATCCGTTCATGTCCCCTCCGTCGGTTGGATTGATGGGTGGGGGCATGACACAACTGTCCCAAAGGGACCTTAGAATATATCGATGATCCTTTATAAATTAGGATTGATTCAAGTTACAAATAGTAGAAATAAATGATCGGGGTGGCAGGTGCGGGTGGGATTCTTTTCGATCCCGGCGGAAATAAAATCGCAGACTTTGCTTGGGGATTAGGTAGGAAAACTAATAATGAGGCAGAATGGTTAGCTCTCATCCTCTCATTAGAAATGGCCTCCAACTACAGCATAGCCAATCTCAAAATCTACGGAGACTCCAGGCACGTCATCCAAATCATGCGAAGAGGATATGCCTCGCCAGGATCAAAAGCAGATAGATACATGCAAAGAATTAAGACCAATACATTATTCTCAAAGGCCTCCTTCTTTCATATCCTCCGAGAGAACAACAGGGTGGCGGATTTAGCGGCAAATCAAGGAATCATGCTCAAAGTCGGGCAAACAAAGGATCATAAAGGAGTCTTGGGATTTCATTTCATCCCCTAACGCACCAATGTCTTGGCCCCTTGATTTTTTGACGGGGTTCTTGGTTAGGGTCTTGGCATCAAGGGACCATCCACTCCCTTTGCTAAACTATGGCCTCCCCCTCTTTTTAAATTTTTGTTTGAACTCGTCCTCCGCGTATCCACTCACACGCTCCTCCATCTGCCTCCCCGTCCGACCCACCACCTGTCTCCTCGTTCTCTCCCCCGGTGTCAGCTCCCACGGGGCTTTCTTAACTCCCCCATCCGTCCTCCCTATTCCTCCCTCCGCGATGGCTCTCCCTCCCCATCTCCCCGAAACTCTGAGCCGTCTCTCCCTCGGGGAGCTTGTTTTTTCTGCTCCTCGTCTCTCGCAGGCGGATAACTGGGATACAATGCCGTCAATTAGGGCGGCCATAGCCGCTTTAAGCAGAACCTTGATTGACATTAAGTTTGCAGTCCGGAGAACATATGAAGCGGTCTGCTCCAATGTGAACCAGAATGCTGAAATGGCGTCGGTCATAACGCACGTTTGCTCTCAGTTATCCTGTCAGGATTCCAGAATTGATGATCTGGAACGAAATATTCTTGAATTAATGGGGAAAGTTGATAGATTGCAGGAAGACATGGCCGTTTTCATTAGAGTGACGCAGGGAAGCTGGGTGCACGAAAATCCAACGGTAAATCAGGAAATAAACCAGGTGATGGTGGACGCTTCGTCTGTCAAGATAAGGAAGAAAGGCTAGCACAGCCCAGGTTTCAAAATTTTTTTGCTCATTTTGGTTAATGCATTTTTGTATAATCCTCTGTAGTCAGTTTGTTAAGGTTTATTCCAGCTCTATGCTGGACAATTTCAGGAAGACCAAGCTCAGAGATTATAATGTAATGCAGATAGTCTTAGTAGTGTTAGTTGGTCCTGACATCTCAGCACTGTTAAAACTCTGTTTGCAAGTTTGTAATGAATAGCTGTGCACAGCTTTATAAATACAATCCTTTCTCTGTTACTGTTAAAAAAAAAAGTAGAAATAAATGATCAAGATGACCACCAAAAGGGTTCCGAATGAGCCCTGGGTTCTCCAAAAATTGGTCAGCCCTTCGGAGCTTCTAAAAACATGTAAACAAGAAAGTTAGGACAATGAACAAATCACTCATGCAAGACTACCACCTAGCTTCCTGATAGTCCTTCAATGAGTTCTCTATCTTGCCCTGAAAAAACTAGGCACTCAAACCAATGGTTAAGGGGGTTAATTGCTAATGAAAAGAAGGATGCAAATGGAGTTTCCAAATGAATTTACATGTTGTTTGGACAATGGAAAATGAACTATTTTACTCAAATATTTCAAATCAACCATTGTCTAACTTGATTAATATACTATTGCTAAGTGCTAGTAATATATCTTGTTAAATCTAGAGTTAGAAACAAATATTTTAATGGATATACTTGAAAAAATATGACTTTTAATGAAAAAAGTAGATCTGAATAATGTAACCAATTGAGATTTATTTTAGAGAAGGTTCAAATGGAGAGATACTGGAATTCCTTTAGGTTGGAAGTGGATATCCAAGGTAGTATGCCAAGGGACTAATTCGTTGAAGTCACGAAGCATGAGGGGGTTGCGCTAGGATTACCTCCCTCTTCTTGATGGATGAAGAATTGCAAATCAGTTTACATACAAGAAAGAAGAGAAACTCTTCATCCTTATTGCTTTTAGTTGTAGCCTACAAAATAAGGTTAGAATAGGTACCTATGAAACCATAAAAATATCTAGATCTAAATCCTCTCAAGAAATCTACAGCAAGATTCAAGTAAACAACTATTTAAATGAAACTTGTCCTACTGGGTGATAACACCCCTTCAAAGTCCTAAGGAAGAAAATCAAAGCATGTGTATAAATTGAAACAATTACCTCACATATAAAAATAGAACATTATCATCCACACACAAATCTTGCATCACACCTCTTTGAAATCCAAATCCTTCATACTTTTATTCCAAAATCACAAATTTACAAAGCTTAAGAATAAAACTCCAACAAGAACCAACCACACAATAGAGAGGATAGGCCTCTTTAAATAGTATATTAAGGAGATAAATCTCCCTCCTTGGCCTCATGCATGCATAGAGGAGAGGGTGGCACATGGAGGGGTTGACCAAAACCCTAATTTACCCCTCCAAAACCCTAATGCACCATGTGGAGGAGAACTAGAGCAATTTGAGGAGGTGTGAAGAGAGATTAACTAGGCCTCCAATGCCATATCTAGGAGCTAACTCATGAAATCCATACAAGAAGAATCCCTAATGTGCCATCTCTCAAGAGAACTCATGCATGACAAGGATAAATGCACCACATGTGGAGTAGGATCCCATAATTATGGGAGTGTGCCCTATTTTGGTGGAGACTATCATGCAAACACTGAGAGCTAATACACTATGATATGACTCAAAGAGAGGGGTGCCACCTTTGGTAGGAGATCCCAATGCTGCAGGGAGGATGAGAGGGTGCCACATTGCTCCCTTGGATGAGGGAAGACACATGCATGCACCCCCCTTGAAGGGAGGAGGTTCCTAGAATATTCCTTCTTCAATTTTTGACCCCCTTAATCCCTTTTACATAGTTAATTATCAATTCTTCAACCCAAGGGACCTAATAGGCCATGCATGATGCTAGGACCATGGTGACTAACTAATTTTTACATTGGACCATAATAAATTAGACACCAACCTAAGGCACCTATGTTATAACACACTTTAATGGATTTGGAGGTGTGAGTGAAAAAACCAGGATGAACTCTGATCACTAGGATCTAAGTTCAAGTAGGTAAAAATAACACTCCAAAGGTGCCATAACATGAGTGAATCACTTGGGATATCCCTTTTACATGGATGTCAAAATTTTACAAACATTATCTTCTTTGAATATGACAAAGGAGGTGCAAGGAGAATGTAACTGGACAGAAGATTGCTTAATGTGCATGGGGCACTAGAAGGTCCCTAGATGGATGAAGTATTCTATCTAGTGAACACCCTGTGTAGACTGGGTAGTAACATGATCTATTTATGGGATCTTTAAGGGATAACATTCACCATGATGTTTTCCTCTTTGAACCTAAATCATGGGGAATGATTTTAATTTGGAAAGAAAATTTGAAAGTAAAGATATGGATACTAGAAGGGATGCTACTAACACCTATAGAGAAGGAAATGTTTCCTCCCCCAACCTCACTCAACCTACAACGTTGATGCCTTTGAAAGTGGAGGAAATAAGAGAAAAGGGACCATGTTTCAATTGCGATAGCAAGTACAACAAGGGGCATAAGTGCAGTGCGACTAAATTAGTCTACATAGATTGTGAAATGGAAGAAGATCCTGAACCAAAACAGTCTCAAGATGTAAATATAGAAGATACTACTCCAACCATATCTTGCCATGCATTGGCTAGGATTATCACTCAAACTCAGGATGGAAGGATATATCAAAAAGAAAAATGAAACAATGCTAATTGATTTTGGTGGTACCATAACTTCATTAATTGAAAACTAGCTCAACTTCTCAATTGCTTTGTATATCGAGCACCGAATTCAAGTAATGATTGCAGATGGAGGCACCATAAATTGTTTAGGGATGTGCCATATTATTAATCTTACTATGGGGGAGTATTTATTAGATAGTCCAATGATTGTAATCCAAATGGGTGGTGCTGATGTTGTACTAGGGGTCCAATGGTCACAATCATTGGGAATAGTGGATCTTAATTGTTAGGAACATTTCATGAGATTCTCTTCAGAAGAAAAATAAATTGAACTTAGAGGTATTACAGGGAATCCTTTTTATAGCATATTTTTCCACCTCATTTGCATAGATGCATGTTTTGTCTTGACTTGTGATCTTTTGGACCCACTTGCACACTCCTTTTCCTTACTTGTGGATTACCTTACCTTTTTGTCCCTTCTTAAAAATCCCTAAAACACCCCTTTTTGCATGTCATACATGCCCCTCTGTATATGCACCTTGTTTTCTATATCATGTATGTATCTATTTGGGCATAAAAATATATAAATTTAGTTATTTCTTAGATAAAGTGTACGATTTTCACCGGTTCTTGACCTCCTGTTTCCTATAAATAACTTCCCTAACTTCTCTAACTACCCATATAAAGTATAAAATAGGAAAAATAGAAGAAGAGAAGGAGGAGAAATTGCCAAAAGAATCATTATGTCGGTATTTTATATTTAGGACCCACAATCCATTACCCCATGTCTCCAAGATTTTCATCATATCTGGAACCTTTTTTTCCAACAACCTCCACTCTCCCTATCTAGTCATAAAGGAATCAAATTACTTTCTTGGACTTGTCTTGGGTGAAGCAAAACGAAATAGATTTGCAAGTGTATGGATCGAGTGTAGGAACTCGAATATCAGTTTAGAATAGTGTTGGAGTGGTTACATGTGACATATTTCATTGTACTTGATGTTAATATATAAAAAATATCTCTTTTCCGTCCAAATCAATGCATATATTTCATGTTCTGTAATTATGAAAACCTAGTTGTTTAATGCACTAATCATTGAATATTTCTATCCAAATTCTCCTTTGATTACAGTAAATTACTTTATAAATTTACAGTCGTATATTGTTGTAGCTTGTATCTTTGTTGATTATAGGTGATCAAAGGAGAATTTGGATAGAAATATTCAAGAAGATAAAAGTTAATCGGATCTTGGATCTGAGGTTGATTTCTTATCTTTCTTGTTCATTTATATATTGGTTATAAATGCTTGATTGATTGTTCTTTTTTGGGGATTGAGAGTTGTTTTCAAGGTCATTTTCTCTATGATGGTTCTGACCCAAGACCATTAGGGGACTAATATTCCCCGCAACATAATTAAAATGTTTTATGGAAGAAATCTTCCTATAGCTCGGGTTATACTACAATAGATCAATTAACTCAAAGCTAATCTCAAATCCAAACAAGAGACAACCAAACATTTGCAAATAACTATATCTACGAACAATAAAGATATGGATTGTCAACCTGGGATCTTAATTTTGGAGAAGAACTCTTTGCTCAAGGCTCTTTAAACTTCTTGTTCAACACTTCCTTTAGTCATATGTAATCAACAAGAAAAGAACTGTAGGCAAGTAGTTATCTTTCCAAATATAAAATATTGACTGTAAATGAAATAACTAATGTATTCACAATCAAGTTTTTCATAAACATAGACTGAACACATTTATTTGTACAAAAAAAGTAGATCTTTATAACATAACAACAAATACATGGAATAATATCACGTATAACTCGTTGTGACATTTTTCCTGAAACTAATATATGAGTTCCTCCACCTGATCCATACACTTGCAACTCTATTTCTTCGTGCTTCACCCAAGACAAGTCCAAGCAATTAATTTGAATCCTTTTTTACTAGATAGGGAGAGTGAAGGCTATGGGAAACAAATGTTTCCATATATGAGAAAAATCTTGCAGACATGGGATAAGGTATTGTGGATCTTAAAGATAAAATACCAACATAATGATGCTTTTGACAGTTTATCCTCCTCTTCTTCTCTTTTGCCTCTTTTATACTTTAGATAGGTAGTTAGAGAAGTTAGAGCAACTATCTACAAGAAATAGGAGGTCAATAATAAGTGAAAATCATACACTTCACCTGATATATATATATATATGTATATATGTATGTATGTATGTATGTATGTATGTATGTATGTGTTGGGCCCAACGTTTTGGAGGTACCATTTTTTAAGAAACAATTTTGGTGTGGACAAAGACAACGTGAAACCAGTTTGGTGAAGTGGTCAAATCCGACGAAGCGGCCAAGAAATTGGGAAAACGGTCATGTTGATTGTGTCAGAGGTCAGATTTGAGTTAGTTAGTTGGGATTGGTCCACATTGTAATAATGAGTTGGTTAGGAAGTTAGTGGGTTAGTGGGAGCGGGGCAAGCTTAGTGCGCCCTATAAATATGTATTAAAAAGGAAGTTTTGGGTTACATTCAGGTAGTAGATATAGTTAAGGTCTTATGCTATGTAATGAAGATATTTTCTACGTCTATAGAATATGTTTTGGGGAATCCAAGTCGTTGATCTGTAGGTTGTGTTCACAAATCCATTGTATTACATGAAGAAGTCTGTAAGTTCTGCATAAAGTGCTTATTTGGATGCGACTCTTAATAAAATACAAGCGCTTCTGTGGTTTTTCCCATATGGTTTTCCCACATAAAATATGGTGTCTTCATGTGTGTTGATATGTGTTGTGATGTGACTTGTGATATGTGTTTCTTTCTTCTGTTAAATAATCAAGTGAATCTATGATGCACTTAAGTATACAGAAATTGGATGTAATCTATTATTGGGATAAGTTATGATATTTTGTGAAGTTATGAGTTTGTCGAAGCTTCAATTTGTTGATGTTCTATAGAAAGATATAATGATGAATGTATTAATTTTCAAGCATTCTCCTTCGGTACTGCATGAAGTCTGGTTCCTGCAGTCCCCATAGATACTTTGGGTGAGACCTCATCTGCTCTGCAGGTGTTGCCAAAAGGGATTTACTCCCTTTCGGGCTAGTGTCTATGGATTGGGGATTTTGTTGGCGAATGCTAAGTGTTGAACCCAAGTCGAAGTAAAAGTGTGCCAAAAAATGGTTCTGTTGCCGGGACCCAGAATTTGAGGTGAAGGGGAATGTTGTGGCATCCGACGAAGCTGGAGATACAGGATTAGGTAGATCAGCAACTGAAATAATTTTCAAGGGAGAATAATAGGCATCCGCTGATCCACACAACACTTGGCATTATTGTCGGATGCTAACATCAACTGTGATAAGTCATTGACTTCGACAAGTTCAATGACCTCAATAGTTTCGCGACGTCGACATGCAACATCGACTTGCGACTTGCGACTGTCGAACTACGACATATTGTCTCTCTGTCTTCCAGTCGACTGTAAAGGTTGAACTTCCGAAACCGTTCTAACTTCTCGTGTAACTGGACGTAACGGGAAGACACCCAAGTGTCTCAAAACTCTATATAAGCATGTAAAATATTGTAATATACATGTCATGATCTTTACATCCAAGAATAGAAAAATCAGTTCGCATTCCTGCATATTGTCTGTGTGTGTTTATATATTCCTATACGTAGTGTATTCCTGCTTTGCTTCTCATTCTTGTGCTTCTTCCATAACAGAACCGAATCATTCCGTCAAACTGTTGTCCCCCTCATGCTCCTGGGCGCGTGCGGATCATTGGTATCAGAGCAATTGTCTTGATTCAGAGCTTAGGTTGTGCGTAGACACTTCCAACGAAGTTACCTAACGTATGTCAGTTCAAACACGCTCGCAAACTCAACAATCCAAGCAGACACTACCTCCAGAGATGGCAGGAGAAACAAGCAATAGACATGCAACCGACGAGACACAACAACTCATAGTCGCTGGCTTGAAAACGAACTGAAATGTTCGCTTAGTTCAATGAGATTCTCACGCGATTTGCTTCGACATCAGGAGAATTTCTGACAAGATCTAACTTCGACAAAATCAATCCATTCAAAGTGAAAATGAATATGGACATACCAAATCTAGAAGGAAAGATTGACACGGAATCCGTCGACAATTGGGTGTAACAATTGGAATCCTATTACTCTGTGAATCAACTCTCGGAAGCCGACAAGATCACCATTGCAGCTTTAAAGATGTCAACATCTGTGCACTACTGGTGGGAGAACCTCTCGACAAAGATGGAGAAAAGAGGAGACCCCATAGACACTTGGGAGAAATTTGTAGAATACATCCAAAAGGATTTTTACCTGCCCAAATACCTTGAACAACAGTATAAAAAGTGGCAGCAGCTAAAGAAATGGAAAGACCAATCTGTATAGAGTTACACTGACAAGTTCTATCGACTCATGGCTAGACTTGGCATTCAAGAAGAAGAGAAATTTATTTTTCTGAAGTACGTCAGTGGATTATCCTAGTACATTTAGTAGGAGATGGAGTTTCTGACTGTCAATACGTTCATGGATGCATTCCATTATGCCAGTAAAATTGAAACCAACCAAAAGGGAAAAACACGCTTCACAACTAAACCGACATCAGGAAGACCACCCGACAAGAAGGCAGCAGCCGACTTCGACAAGTCGAAATCTTCTCAGCCAACTCCCCTAAAGCCAAATCATGACAAAAATCCTTTTCACAAAAGGGAATGTAGAAAGAAAACCACGGGGAAATGGTGTGATTACCACCACTCATCTTGGCATGATAGGTCTGAATGCAAATCTCGGAAGACCTTTTTGACAAAAGTGTCGACCTCCGATGCATTCAAAAAATCTGTGGTAGAATCTGAACCAGAAGTAATGACCCTTTTGACATCGATATCGACAACTCCAGCGGCCTCGACTATTGTTGACGAGGAGGAATGAGAGCTCCTGTTCCATACACAGATATGGGTTCAAAACAATCCATTGCATCTTATTGTGGACAACGGTAGCTAGAAGAAATTTGTTTTTGAAGAACTTGTGAAGAAACTAGGTCTTGTTACCACTTCGCATTCTCAGCCTTATAACATCAGTTGGATGAAGGATGGATAGGATCTTATGATCACTCAACAATGCAATATCTCCTACTTCATAAAGCCTTTTGAAGATGAAGTAATTTGGGACATGGAACCACTCTCCGTAGTCGATGCCCTGTTTGGGAAACCTTACCTATGGGATCGCCATGGAAGTTACTAGTCACGACCGTAGAAGGTGATTGTAAGAATCCGAAATCAATGGTATAGCATACCAGAGCGACGACCTACACCAACGATTGCAATGATATCTTCTAAGTAGACGAAGAATCTCATCAACCATGCTTAGAAGTTCGCATTGATTATGATAAAGCCGTAACATTCTAGGAAGACTGCAGCAACCAGTTGAGTCACCGACTAGTGCTTCTCTCGACAGAAGCAACATATTGACAATATTCTTGATGAGTACTAGAACCTATTCCAAGTTCTATACAGAGTAACTCTACATTTACAGGTAAAATACTTTATTGAACTTGCTCCTGGTTCTTCATTACCTAACAGATCTGTCTACAGAAGATGCATTCTCGAAAATGAAGAGATTCATAGACAAATCCAAGATTTGATCGACAAAGGTCATATCCGACCTAGCTCCTCTCCTTGTGGAAGTCTAGTAGTCCTCATTCCAAAGAAAGATGGGACTTGGCGCATTTGCATCGACTATCGAGCACTCAACAAAATTTCGGTAAAGAATAGATACCCTCTGCCGTGGATAGACAATCTCATCGAATGTCTGAAAGGTGCTAATTTCTTTACTAAGCTCGACCTCAATTCGGGATATCATCATATTCCAATCGAGCCCTCGGATGTATGGAAAAATGCTTTCAAGACCAAGGAAGGATTGTTTGAATGGTTAGTCATGCATTTTTGGTTAACCAATGCACCTGGGAATTTCATGCAATACATGGATAACATTCTTAGACCTTTCATTGTAAATGGGTCATTGTTTATCTTGATGACATGTTGATTTTCATTCGAACTTGGAAAGAAAATGTCGGACAGCTTCGACAAGTCCTCGACACTCTACAACAACATTGACTCTTTTTGAACATGGACACATGTTCCTTTGCGATGAACAACATCAAATATTTGGGGTTTGTAATTGACTCTGCAGGAATTCACGTCGACCCAGACAAAGTACAAATCCTCAAATATTATCCCATTCCTCAAAGCATTCAAGAACTAAGAAGTTTTCTTGGTTTGGCGAATTTCTATCAACGATTCATACTCGAATTCAGTCACATAGCTTGGACCTTGAATTAGTTGACAAAAAGAAATGGGAAAAATTTCTTCAAATGGACACCAACACAACAAGCATATTTTGAACAGCTCAAACACAAGCTTTGCACTGCACCAGTACTTGTGTTACATGATTTGCATCAGCCCTTTGAGATTGAGATGGACGCATCAGACTATGCCTTGGGCGCAGTGATCACTCAATCTTGTCACCCAGTCGCTTTTCATTCCAAAACTTTTAACGAAACTGTTAGAAGATATTCGATGTATGAAAAAGAATTGTACGCCATTGTGCAAGCTCTCAAGCAATGGAGGCATGACATCCTTGGAAAGGAAATGGTCATCCTCACTGACCATAAGCCTCTACAGTTTGCTCCGACCCAGTCGAAGTTACAAACAAATCGACAACTCAAGTGGATTAATTATCTACAACAATTCCAGTTGGTAATTAATTATCAGAAAGGTAAAGCTAATGCCGTCGTCGATTATCTAAGTCGACCACCCATTACTCTCCTTTTTACAGTGATGAGTATGTATGGATATGACACCACTAATTGGCCTCAGTTGTATCATGAAGACATAGAATTTTCACTAGTCTACCGAAAAATTCAGACTAACAAGTCCTCGATCTTCGACTATTTCCTAAAAGACACCTTGCTATATAAGCTTGGATAGCTTTGTGTACCGACCGATGAGCATCGACAACATCTCAAGTTGGATGCGCACTACAACAAGACTGCAAGACACTTTGGATTAGAAAAGACCCTTGCTGTTCTCCAAAAGTATTTCTTTTGGCCTTCACTTAAAACCGATGTCAACAAATACATTCGATCATGCGTGGTTTGTGCCATTGCTAAACTGCCTAATCAACGACAAGGATTGTACACCCCTTTGCCAGTTCCTAGTCGACCATGGGAATCTATTGCTATGGACTACTTTAAGGGATATCCTACTACCAAACATCGGCATGACGCGATCTTAGTAGTAGTCGACAGATTTTCCAAGATGGCCATTCTCATTCCATGCAAGAATACGACGACATCGCAACAGACCACTCAACTCTTCTTCAAACATGTCTGGAAACACTATGGTTTACCAACAACCATCATTTCCGACAGAGATTCCATATTCGTCAGCATCTTTTGAAAGACTCTATGGCAGCAACTCGACACAAGACTCTCATTGTCAACAACTTTCCATCATCAGACAGACGGACAAACCGAAGTTGTGAATCGCTTGGTCGTACAATTGCTTCACATGTACAACCACAAGCATCGACGAACATGGGATGACAGTCTTCCATACATACAACATAGCTACAATCGTGCTCAACACATCTCTACGAGAAAGATTCCATTTGAGATATGTTACAGATTTCAACCCTCAATGCCTATTGACTTGATCAACTCCTTGGCACAGTCGAACGACACCGACTACAGCCAACGGGAAGTTGACAAAGCCTCAAAGTTTCGAGAACAAATTTGCGACATCCAACGACAAGCACAGGAAATGTTGCAATGAGTAAACGTGAAATATAAGGCCCGACACGACATGCAAATTTCTCATTTAATCCAAATTGGGGATAAGGTTTGGTTACATCTCAAGAAGGAACGCTTCACTGGCCCATACAAGAAGTTGAAACCTTTGCGATATGGTTCGTATAGTATTCTTGGATAGATTGGAGAAAACACTTTCCAGCTCGACATTCCCTCATGCTTGGGTCTGCATCCAGTATTTAATGTGGATCCTCTTCGACCATACCATGCACCACTATTGGAACAAAATGACTTGTAGACAGGAGAACCCGATAACATCAATCCATATGTTCAGGAGCCTCTTCCTTGCGACACCATTGTGGGACGATGAGTATGCCATACAAGGATGAACAAAATTCCCTTGTTTCAGGTTTCCAAAGTCGGACAACTCCCATCACAGGGAAAATGGTACTCTTCTACTCAATTGACCGACAAGTTTCCTCACTTGAACAAGCAAACAATGGGGACCATTGTTTCTTAAGGAAGGAGGTCTGATCCACACAACAATTGGAATTATTGTCGGAAGCTAACATCAACCGCGACAAGTCATCAACTTCGACATAAATTCAACAAGTTCAACGACCTCAACAGTTTCATGATGTTGACATGCAACATTGACTTGCAACTTGCGACTGTCAAAATACGACATATTGTCTCTCTGTCTTCCAGTCATCTGTGATGGTTGAAATTCTGAAACTGTTCTAACTTCTCTTGTAACTGAACGTAATGGGCAGGTACCCAAGCGTCTCATCACTCTATATAAGCATGTAAAATATTGTAATATACATGTCATGATCTTTACATCCAGTAATAGAGAAATCAGTTCGCATTCTTGCATATTGTCTGTGTGTGTTTATATATTCCTATGCGTAGTGTATTCCTGCTTTACTTATCATTCTTGTGCTTCCTCCATAACATAATCGACTCATTCAGTCGAACTGTTGTCCCCCTCGTGCTCCCGGGCACGTGCGGATCATCTGCGGTTGACTGATGAAGGTTGGTTAGATAGGTAGGTTTTTTCCGATATCCATGAGGCTTTCTTTGTTGAATTCTCGGTGATACTGTATGAATGAGTAGATAGATTGACCGAACATAAGACCAATTTCCAAGGATGTGAACCTAGGAGCTGGATGCTTGCATTAATACAACAATTGAAGAGTGTGAACAATAAAATCTCTCGTGCAGTGGATTTTTGGTTGGGTAGTGTGTTGGAGGGTACATTACCGAATTCGATGTTGACACTATAAAGTACTATAATGCTATTGAACATTAGTTATTTGAAGGTACATGCGGTAAGTATCTCAAGTCATTGAACTTGTCCATCAAGAAATTACTTTGTGAAAAAGTTATAATGCAAATGGAGTCCGACGAGTAGAGATATTGTGCATGGTGGGCATGGGTATTGGATGGACAATGGTTTGAACGGAATTAATGGGATGAGATAAGATGATAAGAGGAGATGAAATTGAATCAGAATAAGAGTGTGGATTTCTGTGGAGTGGAAGACGGTTTCGGTCGAACAAGAGGAGAAGAATTGTGACAGGAGAGAGGGGTTGTAGTGTGACTGAGAGGAGAAACTACGAACAAGTGCCACAACTCGACGGGGATTCTAATGACGAAGGGTAAGAGTACCATCTCATTTACGAGTAAGAAGAAGGCTCTGAAAGACCGTTCCAGAACTGACGCTGCGACATACCCATGACCCCGCGTACATCTCCGGAGACTGAGGTAAGACCTAATATTTCTTCGCATTTGATTCCATCTAGTCAGAGTAGTGGAAATAGTCCGAAGAGTACTTCACCGAGTGGGAAGGCTCCAAGTAGTCATCCATTAGTAGTAAATCAATAAAATCCCCATAGGTATAGAATGGCTAGGGATGACACGAAGTTGCCTATTTGTAATGGGAGTGGATTAGAAGATATAGAACAACACTGGATTTTATGCAACGCTGTATGGAATGTGAAGCAATGTCAGGACGACAATGTCAAGTTGGCATAGTTGGTCACGACCTTAAGGGGTCGCGCATTAGATTGGTTTATGAATTTTTTGAATTTACTGGTAACTAGCCTACGAAGACTTTGGAAGAAGTCAAGGAGGGATTGAAGATCGAATTTAAGAAGCCGAAGTATGAATCTCAATGTATTACATAATTGAAGGAAATCAAGCAAGCACTGAATGAGTCTGTTTGGGACTTCGACCAACATTTTGAAACATTGATGGCTCGCACAAGTTTTCCCATGAATGATCTACAACATAAGGAATGGTTTATTGACGCATTGCTTCCTCACATTAGAATTCCACTTATGCAATATAAGATACTGATGCAAATGGAGGCCTTGGAATTGACCATGAAGCTAGAAGCATCACCTATTGGAGAGACTGGTGTTGGTACGGCTCAAATTCAGTCACAGTTAGCAAACCTATCTATTCAAATTCAGGATATTAAGAAGGGAAAAGAAAATCGTGAAGATGTTTGGTGCACTAGATGTAAAGAAGATGGACATTACAAAGACCAATGTACAACGTTTCATGACTATCTTAATGCTGGTAATCCGACTCCAATAAATCCTCCTGTATGTGCCGAGACGGTTAGACCAAGGGACATCGACATGAAGAGTGCTACTTGCTACAAAAGATGGTGAGTATTCCTTATAACTTGTGGTGTAAGTTCTGTAGTTTTTTCAGACATGACAAAAAGAACTATCGAGCATATCAGTTTCTCACTAAGTAGACTGCAGACACATTTTTGATGAAGGGAAAAGGTCAAGTTGAAAGAAATGAAGCACCATTTAATAAACCACGAGGTGGATTCCAAGGCCATGGATGAGGAGGATTTGGTCGAGGTAGAGGAAAAATTATATGTGATAATTGTGGTACCCCTAGACATTATGCTAGATATTGTCCACACCATACTACATCTTGTACGTACTACAGAGCACTATATCATACCATTGAAGACTGTCCACAACTTATAGCCAAGTGGAAAGTGACAGAATCATAACCAAAATCAGAATCAGAATGTGCAAAATATTTCGATGGAATCGTGACTAGGTAAACCTACTGTCGTTGTTGTAACATGAAGAGGCGGCACTACGACGGGTGGAGATAAGAACAATAACAATAATCTAAGGGACCCAAGAGTCAGACTAGTAGCTCAGAAGCCACCAAATTTTGATGTCCAAAAAGAGAAAAGTGTATTATCTGAAGCTCAGGATGAATTTTTGAAGGGTGCATCAACATCCTCTCTGCCACCTATTTTCAAAGAAGGACTTGTGTATGACATGCCACCTCGCTTCGACAAGTCTGCACCAAAGAATAATTTTGGAAAAGTAAGTGCCATTAATACTTTTCTCAGAAGTTGTTTAGATTTGGTTATGGACAAGGATGATTTAAGGAAATTGGAAAAATTAATTGCAGAATCCGAGGAAGAAGTATGATCTTAAAGGGTTGTTAATCATGTCTAGAGAAGACTTAAGACTGGTCGAGAACTGCGAATTAATGCTCAGATTGGTGACTATAACATGGAATTTTTTATTCTATATTTGGATTCAGATGTAAACATCTTTACCAAGAAAACATGAGAGAATACCGGTAAGCCTAAGTTAGTATGGTCACCTATCCAGATACGCTTAGCTAACCAACAAAAAGTAATACCATTTGGTCGAATGGTTGGGGTTCCTGTTAGAGTAGAAGGACTGCGCACTTATGCATACTTTGAAGTGATAGAGATTGTTGACGACACCAATCCTTATCCTGCATTACTAGGTATTGATTGGGAAATTCAAAATCAGACTATCATAAAATTCAAAAAGAGAGTTGTGACATTTGAAAATGAGGATATTAGAGTTATCGCACCTCTGGATTCATTAGAAGGGAAAATATATGTAGAACCAGTCAAAGAAGATTATGATACCCAATATATTGATAGTATTTATAATGTATCTTCTAGGCTCAATGATTATATTAATCCTACAACAGACGGTACACTTACCTGGCAAAGTGTTAGTTCATGTTCATATGATTCTGGCGAAGCTCTTAAAAATTGGCAGAATAGGCTACATGAAGTCTCTATGCGAATATGCGCTCATGTGACAAAGTCACTACGCTAGTTTGGAACAAAGGTATGTAATATGCCTACTTATGAGGGTTTAGCTAATGTGGATGAGTTTATTAATGAATTTGAAGGAAAGATGCCTGAGCAACAGTGTGTATTAGCCATGGATGTTTCCCTGAAAGCAACATCAGTGAGATGGTGGGCTACATATAAGAATTCTGTAACTGGTTGGTTGCAGTCAAGAAGATACTTAGAAATTCGATTCGGGGAGGGGATCCCATATGTTGGAGAGAAATATACAAGACTTACTAGTCACGCTGATCATTTGGCTACCTATAGTACAATTTGGAAGAATATACCTAGGCGAGAGTGGGTACATATGTTCATTCATACACTTAATACTATTCCGATAAATTGGTATACGTCACTGGAGTTGTGACAAGGAAATGCAGATTGGGACAATTTGGATGCAAGTTTTAAACACACGTTTAACTATGAGGATGAAAGTTCCACAATAGATGCAGCTTTGCATGTTATTAAGGGTAATATGTTCAAAGAAATCCAAGGACCGGTGTCTAATCTGCCACAATGGACTACGATAGTGGAGAAAATGATGGAGTGTTACAATGTTAGTGGTGGAATAGAAGATGACAACCCAAGGGATATCAATATTCCAGAAAGCGAAGGAAGTCGTGATTTGAAGGGACCAGACATTTCATCAGGCAAGTTCCTGCACCCATTGAATATAAAAAAAGGTAAATATTGGCTCTACTGAGAACCCAAAATTTTCAAACATAGGTGATTACGAGGATGATGTAACCATTTGAAAAATTATTGAATTATTGCATGAGTTCCAAGTTCCATTTCCTACTAAATTTTCAGAGATGAAAGGTATAGCTGGCGATTTGGGTGAAATGAAGATTACCCTGAAATCAAGTGCTAAGCCCGTAAAGCAGTGGCTGTATAGACTAAATCCGCGGTACAAAGAAAAGGTAAGAGGAGAGATTGACAGAATGCTTGATGCAGGAATCATTGAACCTGTTGAGGAATCAGAATGGATTAGTCCTATGGTGGTCCAAGAAAAGAATATTGGAGAGATTAGGATTTGTGTTGACTTGCAGAAGTTGAACAATGCTTGTCTACATGATCCTTTTCCAACTCCATTTATAGACGAAGTGCTTGAGACTGTCAGAGGACATGAAGCCTACTCTTTTATGGATGGATTATATGGATATCATCATATCAAGATTGTTAAGGAGGATCGACAGAAAACAACATTTTCAACAGAATGGGGTTGTTTTCAATACACAGTAATTCCTTTTGGCCTAAATAATGCCCCTGCTATTTTTTCACGGTTAGTTGTTGCTTCCTTTAAGGAGTTTATTTATAAGTTTCTAGAAGTATACTTTGATGACTGGACAGTTTATGGATTACTGAAGAATCATATCGACAATTTAAGGTTTATGTTAGAACATTGTCGATAGTATCAAATTTCTTTGAACTTGAATAAATGTATATTCTGTGCTCCATTTGGCATACTGTTAGGACATGTCGTTTGTAAGCAAGGCATGCTAGTAGATCCTGCAAATGTCGCTATCATAGTTGATTTACCTAAACCTAATTCAGTTCAACAGTTGAGGACAACTCTGGATCACACAGGATACTACAGGAAGTTTATTAAAGGATACGCTCAGATAACAATGCCGATGGAGAAATTGGTAAAAAATGATGCAAAATTTCAATGGATCAAGTATTCCAGCAGAGTCTTGATACACTGGAGGAAAATATGGTTACAACACATATTATGGTAGTATTTCCTAACTGGAATAAAGAATTCCATGTCAATGTTGATGCTTCATCTATTGCTATAGGGGTGTTCCTTGCATCACCAGGTAAGGATTCTATTGACCATCCTATTGCATTTTCCAGCAGGAAATTATTAACTGCAAAATGTAATTACACTACAAATGAAAGAAATGGACTTGCTATGGTCTATGCATTACAAAAAAATTAGACATTACTTACTGGGAGGAAATTTTAAGATGTTTACTGACCACTCTGCATTGAATTACTTGGTCAACAAGCCAGTGTTGGGGGGGAAGATCTGTCGGTGGTTGCTGTTTTTTCAGGAATTTGATTTTGAGATCATACTCAATCTGAGGAGGTTGATTGCGGGCCCCGACCATCTGTCTAGGTTGGAAACTGGAGAAGAACCAACTAGCTTAGAAGACAATCTTCCAGATGCACAACTCTTTTAAGTAAAAATGGTTGATGACTACTTTTAGGATATTGTGACATTTTTGTCTATAGGTATGCCACCAAAAGGATACACGACAACCTAGAAGAAGCAGTTAGTAGTCAAGTCTGTGTATTATCAGTTGATCATCGGTCATTTGTATAAGCTAGGACCCGGTGAAGTATTGTGTCATTTTGTTTTGGAGCACGAGCGACCAATCATATTGGCCGAGGCTCATGATGGGGTCGCAAGAAGCCACTATGCAGGGAAAGCAACAACACAAAAGATATTAAGAGCAGTATTATGGTGGCCAACTCTTCATAAAGATGCTAAATACTATTGTCAGAGGTACGTTGTCTGTTAGAGAATAGGGAATCCCTCAAGAAGAGACGGAATGCCTTTAGTACCTTAGGTTACATTGTAAGCATTTGACAAGTGGGCTGTTGACTTTGTGGGGCCTATCAATCCAACATGAAAAAGAATAGGAGCAAGATATATTATCACTATGACAGACTATCTACATGATGGGTTGTAGTAGTGCCAGTTCGAGACTGCACTTCCATGACTGTTGCATATTTTTTATTTGAGAATGTCATTACTAGGTTTGGGTGCCCACGTATATTGCTAAGTGATCAAGGAACACATTTACTTAATAAAAATATAGAGGCCCTTACTGAAGAATTTAAATTTTATCATAAGAAGAGTACTCCATACCACCCACATGAAAATGGAACCATTGAAGCATTCAATAAAATTTTGGAACATGCATTCACTAAAGTTTGCAATGTGAACTGTGGCGACTAGGATTTAAGAATACCTACAATATTCTGGGCTTATAGAATGACATGTAAATGGTTAACATGTCAGACTCCTTTCAAATTGGTGTATGGACAAGAGGATATGATTCCCATGGAATAGATTGTCCCCAGTTTAAGGATTGCAACTTTTACAGGTTTTTCTGATACTAGTGCCATTGAAGAAAGACTAGCATAGTTACTCCAATTGGAGGAAGACCGCTTTGTCGCAGGATTTCATTACTATATATAGAATGATAGAGAAAAGGTGTGGCATGATTGCCACATTAATAATAATCATTTCCAACAATGCGACTTAGTTCTCCTCTATGACAACAAGTTCCCTAAACACCCTGGTAAGATACATATGCATTGGTTGGGGCCATATGTTATAAATTTTGTTACAGAAGGAGGCACAATACAATTACAAACATTGGAAACCCCAACTTCCTAGTCTGTCAAAGACTCTTTCCATGTCGAAGTTGGTTGTGTATCGAAGTGTTATGTTTGCCACCCAGAAAACCCAACATAATATTTGTGTCGCAGTTATAGTTCTATCAAAGTTGGTTGTTTTTCGCAGCTTTATCTATCGAAGTTGTGTGCCAAGTAGTGCCTGAGGCAGAAGTTATTGATGATGATGACAGAAGAGAAGGTACAATGGCTACAGACGGTCATCTCTAAATACCGTCTGAAGGTACAAGAGTTGGAAGTGAAGTTGGTTCCCAACACCCCACTTGAATTCATTGAGCAACGAAGAGAACAAATTCAAGAGGCTATTCAGAACCTTCAAGCAACGAAATCTCAATCCATGTAGATGTATGATGCCGTGTCACAGTCTTAGGACACCTTATTTGAGGATGTTGAGATGCAGGAGATCCAAACGCATTTGGGGATGATGAAGGAAAGATGAGCACCTTATGGGAGCAGTTGAAGACTCTGCCTCCAATCCAGAGAATGAGGAGAGCCACTGAAAGCAAAGAGCTGCAGCATGAAGTCAATCAGTTGAGATTGCAGCATAAGAAACGTACAGAGAGAGTCGAGACGCTCCAGTTTGAGGCCCAAAGCATATCAGAAGACATTGGAAGCCGACATACTTCCATCCAGTCGGAAAACACTTAGGCTATCGAGGTGAGCCAAATGCATATTATTGTGGATGTAGTTGATACTCTTGGTCAGAATAAGGAAGAAGTCCAGCAGTTGGTCGAAGCAAGCAAGAGACGCTATGAATATTTTTTGTCGAAGCTACAGGAACCTGAATCACAACCTTAAAGTGGCTCGGGATGAGTCACATGTGAGTGTCGGGGGCCTGTTGGGGCCAACGTTTTGGAGGTACCATTTTTGAAGAAACAATTTTGGTGTGGACAAAGACAAGGTGAAACTAGTTTGGTGAAGCGGTCAACTCTGACGAAGTGGCCAAGAAATTGGGAAAACAGTCATGTTGATTGTGTCAAAGGTTGGGTTGAGTCAGTTAGTTGGGATTGGTCCACATTGTAATAATGATTAGGTTAGGAAGTTAGTGGGTTAGTGGGAGCGGGGAAAGCTTAGTGCAGCCTATAAATATGTATTAAAAATGAAGTTTTGGGTTGCATTCGGGTAGTAGAGATAGTTAAGGTTTTATGCTCTCTAATGAAGATATCTGCTATGTCTATAGAAGATGTTTTGGGGAATTGATTCGCTGATATGCAGGATGTGTGTGCAGATCCATTGTATTACATGAAGAAGTCTGTAAGTTCTGCCTAAAGTGATTATTTGGATGCGACTCTTAATAAAATACAAGCGCTTCTGTGGTTTTTCCAAGATGGGTTTTACATGTAAAATATGGTGTCTTCATGTGTGTTGATATGTGTTGTGATGTGACTTGTGATATGTGTTTCTTTCTTCTTTTAAGTAATCAGGTGAATGTATGATGTGCTTAAGTATATGGAAATTGGATGTAATCTATTATCGAGCTAAGTTATGATATTTGTTGAAGTTATGAGTCTATCGAAGCTCCGATCTGTCGATGTTCTATAGCAAGACATAATTATGAATGTATTGATTGTGGATTATTCCCCTTCCGTACTGCATCAAGTTTGTTTCCTGCAATCCCCATAGATACTTCGGGTGAGACCTCATCTTCTTTGCAGGTGTTGCCGAAAGGGATTTACTCCCTTTTGGGTCGGTGTTTGTGGATTGGGGAGTTTGTTGGTGAATGCTAAGTGTTGAACCTTGGTCGAAGTAAAAGTGCACCAACAGTATACATACATACATACATACATACATACATACATATGTATGTATGTATGTATGTATGTATGTATGTGTACATATACATACATACATATATGTATGTATATGTACATACATACATACATGTATGTATGTATATATATGTATATGTACATATATATGTATATGTACATATATGTATGTATGTACATATACATACATATATGTGTGTATGTATATATGTATGTACACACACACACACACACACACACACACATATATTATGCCCAAATATATGCATACATGGTCTAGACACTAATAGGGTGCATATATTGTTGATGTATATGTAACTTCGGAATGTATTTCATCAGTATATTATATGTATATTTATTGTACCCTTATAAGAGATGTGTTATTCCTCTATAAGGAAGTGTCGTCATGTGGATTGACAAGTGTCGCAAGTGTGTGTACTTGCCGATGGGTTATTAGACCACCTTATGGGGTCGGCCCTAATTAATATATAATATAATGTGGATGTACTAAAGTAGACAAGTCGGCCCCAGTAGGTCACTGGGCAAAAAGGTGAGTATAAATAGAGATAGGAGATCTCTATTTTACTCACTCGGAAAAGTATCTATCTCTCTCTCTGGAAAGTGGCGCACTAGTGAGGAGGAGGAGGATCATCTGCTAGGAGACTATCTCTGTATTATTTGGTTGTATTTTGGTTGAGCCATTGCTCTCTCTATCTCTGAGGAAGTTTGTGGGGTTTTTCACCTTAGGGTTTTCCCCACGGAAACTCTGTGTCTCTTGTCTCTATGCTTTTGATTCTTGTGATGCTTGTGATGCTTGTCATATTATGATTGTCATGCATTGATATACTGTAGATGTTATTCTCTCAGCAAAGATCCTATAGTATTGTGATTTAATACTGAAAATTTAACATATATGTGGGATAGCCATGTATAGGGTGCATAGAACTTGCAAAAAGGGCCCTTTTAGGGATTTTTGAGAAGGGAGAAAAAGGTGAAGTAATACACAAGTAAGGAAAATGAGTTTGTAAGTGGGGAAAATATCACAAGTAAAGACAACACACGTGTCTATGCAAATGAGGTGGAAAAATATGCTATAACAGATGTCCCCTAATGTGTGAGGATGGCTGAAATACATTATGAATCTCCAAAGGTGAGTGTAGAGTAGGCCTAGGTAGAAGTCATTGAATACCATCCATAGGTGGAACCTACAATAGGAAAAGTAAGAAATCCCTTTTCCTGAGGTGGGCATACCCATGATCATGAGAACCAAAAAGCATGGCTTCCAAATCAAGTAAACTATGGATCCATGAGATATATAAGCAATGATCATGGCCACGAAAAAATGAATACATAGTGGAACCATGTCAAAAGAGATCATAGCCACGAAAAGATACATAATGGATCTATGTCTCAAAATCAATGGAGGATAGTTGCACAAGAGATACTCCAGGAGTATCAATGTCATGAGAAAATGATACAATCCAACTCAACTCGAGTGATAGTAAAAGAGATGATGCTATAATAATTCCAAGGTCTTCAAATCAAACCATCGTGGTTACGAGTCTATACCCCGTGAATAAAGGCATTGAAGTGAAACATGCTAAGACACCATTGATTATTGGTCATTGACGTATACTGTTAACAAATGTGAGCAAACTCACCAATAATGATAATGTGTGACAAGATACCTAGTACAATCTAACAAGTGTGAATAAATGATTTGACTTCGAACACTTGTTGAATCTAACGATCATGGGAAATTTGATGTATTCACACTGTCAGTAGTGAGGAAACATGTCATTTATGACTATAAGTCCCAAGGTACTAAAGAGACTCTATATCCCTATCCCATAATAGATGATTTGAATTCAATGGGAAGTGATCCACTAAAAGGAGGGCATTAAGGCATACCCCATCATACCACATGAGGTAGTAGTAGAAGGAAAAAGATGCAAAAGGAAATGAATAAATTGATTGGTTCTAAAACATATGAACATACGAGAAGGTTGGCATGAAAAAGCTAGGATTTCTGAGGAATGGCCGACACAGGTTAAAGAATTCTCTTAAACAAAAAACACGACACAATGAGTGACTGAGGAAACATAGACTCAAGAAAGAACAAGATCATAAGTCTTTGACATAGGAGACATCAACATATTCTCCATAATGAGTGGAAGAATAACAAGATGGAGGAGTAAAAACTCAAAGAAATGGTTCAATTTCCTAAAGCCATACTAAACCCAATTTGTTGAGATAAAGAGTTGATACTAAGTGCTTTTTTCAAGGGAAACAAGACTGTTTCCAAACATAAGTGATAATTGACTCTTTCCCATCCGTCTTTTTGGAATATTTTATTTTTTTGTCTTTTTCATATTTATTAAATCTTGAAAAGAATAAAATAATGCTATAATACAATGGAAGAAATGAGTGTCGTGGGGCATGCAACTATGTTCCAAGAACATGGAACAAATCTATGCAAAGCAAAATGCAAAAACGATACAGGGAAAGAGGTGGACACTCATCAACATGTTTCTTCCAAGGATATAGTCTAGAATGCACATGGAATGGATACAAGTGTCAGGAAACATGACAAATGCAATAGCAGTATGAAAGCTGCAACAAATCCTTATGCATCGTTGTGCAATTAGTAGTGATAAAAGGAAAATTCATAATGAACAAAAAAGGGAGCCTTATAGGAAATGGCCAAAAATATATGAGAAAGTGAGGCATTTGGTTTCTTTTCAAATTTATGGTTAAATTATAAAGGATCCCGATCCTATGACAAAAAATCGCCATGGGATCTTCTATCGAACTAGTGAAAAATGCATATAGAGATGGATGATGCACCAATTTCCAACAGGATCGACCCTATGGGAAATTCATATAACAAAAAATTCAAATGCATCATAACAAAGGGGGTACCTAAACCTATATCCAACTTTCCAAAAACACTTGATTGGATTAAGGATCGTGCAAAGAATGATCCCTAAGCAGCCATGAATCTGGCTAAAATTCCTGTATATAAGAAACAACAATATCACGATCATATCTAAAAAATCTAAAATGAAATATATCATACAGGTCACTTTGGTAGTGATATTTTCAACTTCAATGTCTTCAACAATATTCATTACCAAGGAAAAGTCAGAAGTAAATACTAAATAGCGCCAAGGCATGAGGATCTATAATCAATAATATCAAACTCATGAGGAAGATCAAAGATAAAGGAAATAAGGGAGTCTACAGGAATAGACTCATCATCGTAAGATTCAGAGAATCTATTGAAATAATCAAACTCATTAGGAACACCAACTAGCAACTCAATGTCAGAGTCAAAAGGATAAAAAATTCCAATGCCCGAGGATCTATAAACAATGAGATTGGAATCAAAAGGTAAATCAAGGATGGATTTGATTGCAAATGGTTCCAATCAAGGGAGATGAAATTTGGAAAGGATGTAAGAATACAAAGGAATGTTAGATTCGATCATACCGCCTAAGAAATATTCTTTTGAAGGAAGTATATTATGCCAAAGAGAACACATATCAAAACATTCACTTGGACCAATAGGGTGGAGAGCGGGCTCCAATGCCTCAATTGAATGAATCCCCTGGTCAACTACTGGGACAAATTCGCAAGAAGGTAAGCATGAATGTAGAGGCTTATGCATAGTAGAAATTGGACATGAGAGGTATAAGGCCACATAATTCACCTT
This sequence comes from Larix kaempferi, assembly GCA_027924585.1. Classification (NCBI taxonomy): domain Eukaryota; kingdom Viridiplantae; phylum Streptophyta; class Pinopsida; order Pinales; family Pinaceae; genus Larix; species Larix kaempferi. The sequence continues at coordinate 10,764,599 of BSBM01000322.1, read as the reverse complement.
TGGTGGGGTATTTCCCACCGAAACACTAGGAACAAACAAATGATACACTTGGAATAAATTCGAGTAATAAGGAGGATAACCAAATGCAAGATTATCAATAGTAACAATGCTTCCATTGTGAGGAAAATGCATCACAAAAAAGAGCGTAGACACCACAACATTCATAGCATATACATAATCATGCCCAAAAAATTTTTTGAAGTCCAAAGGGCCCTCCTAACCATAAAATCAATGAAGACAGTCTTCCCCCCTAATGTAATAGGAAATTGAAGAAGAAATCCCAAAGTTGCACTAGGTCTTCTATCAAAAGCCAACGACTGACTAACTGTTAGCATAAGGTTGGGAGAACCCAAACCTCTCCAAGAATATGTAGATAAAATACTTACAGAGGCTACTTCATCTACAATGTATCGACAAATTTTATTGTTTTTAACTTGAACTTTTATTTTGAAGGGTGATGAAGAAGGAAGACAAGGCCCAACTAGAGTATTCCAATCAAAGGAAGCAATCTGATATCTTGGTGGGATTTCATTCGAAATGAATGTAGTGCCCCTTTGTCCATAAATTTTGAACTGGCAGTGAATAAAAAATGAGTGGTAGACAAATCACTCTCCAAAGGAAGAGTGGGATCAAACAAATATTACATCGATTTGACCACTTAAATCTCTTCACTCTCTAAAGGAAGAGTGGGGAATGACCAAAAAGTGCATTGGTTTAGCCCCTTCAAAGAGTGAGATTAGTCAGATATTGCATTGACTTGATCACTTCTTCAACCAAAGGTTGAATGGTTCATTGTGAAATCATAGGTTGTTTAGGAGCAGAGGATCCTTGAGACATGGACCACACTCTTTCTATTTTTGGAATAGCAGGGAACGAGTGAGTCAAATGATCTCCCTTGAAAATTTTAAAAGGGAACTTAGGATTGCGTCATATTTGTTTATATTTATCAACATTGTCAATATGTCGAGGATATCTCACTTTGGGTGGTTTTTTTCCCCTAGTATGAATTACAACAAATGATTTCTTTCCCCCAACATGAATTGCAACGTTTAGTAGCTTGTCTCTAGTATGAATTGTAGTGATTGGTGACTTATCTCTAGTATGGCATGCAATGAGTGGTGAATTGAAACCAACATGAATCGCAGAGGCTAAGTAATTGGCCCCATAATGAATCCCATAGTTTGAGTAATTCCCCTACGCATGACTTGCACTGGCTGGTGGCATTCCCCCTCATCTTCTCATCTTCTCCCTATTCTCCTTGTTTTTATTCCTTTCAGATCGTTAGTTACTAGTATTAAGGATTTCACCACATGAGGTAGAAGGAGGAGGATAAGATGTCACTGGTGAAGAAGGGAAATGGTTTTGATTCCATTGACATATAGTGCTTTCTTGAGAAGCATCAGAAGCATTCAATGCATTTGGAGTGGAAAACAACCAAACTGGAATCCCTAGAGTGAATCCAAGAAAATTCAAGCTAGCCATTTAGGGAGCACCAACATTTCCAACAAATGGAAAAGAAAAAGAATCCCCTTGCATAGAGGTCCCTTGGTTGGTATCCTAAGGAAATTTAGCCATACATTTTGATTCAAAAGTAATAAATATCTATGGCCTACTACGGGGGTTGAAAAATTGCAATCAAGGCACTCCTAGAAAAGACTCTCTAAGATACGACCATGCAAACTCACTCTCCTAGAAATCAAAATAGGGTGGTTAAGTCCTAAGTTTAATCAATTAAGAGTTTAACATATTCCTTCCTAAGGTAATCTTGGTATGATTAGGTCATAATTCAATGTAATATCCCTAATTTGAAATATTACTCAATTTTGGCCAATTTTCAAACCTTGGACTTGTGAACCCAAATTGCTCCAAAAGCACCCAAATGATTTAGAATTCTATATGGAATGGATTGAGAGGTATTAATACATCCTAATGCATCTCTAAGACACTTATACATTCATTTGAAACATTTAGGGTTTTCATTTCTCAAGGAGGAAGGAAGGGGAAAAATACTAGGTGAATTCGTTGGTTAAAAACCCCACTAGTATAGGGACTTTTGGGATTCCCAAACATTGTACTGAATTCACTATTTTATGAAATGAGACTTGGATCTGAAATATAACCTCAATTTCAACCAAAATGCATCATTAACTCAGGTTTTAGGGTCTGCTATAGCTCCCATAAAACAACATATAGTGAGACATAGAAATTGTGAAAAAATTGTTAACAATGGGCATGAGATTTGTTGCACGATATTTAATAAAAAATAAAAGGGTTTGAAAATAATAATTTGGTCATAAATATTACATGATATACATCTCTAAACATCATCAAAAACTCAGAAAAAATCTGATTTAAAACAGATACAAAATCACTCCAAAAACACCATGTGAAAATAGAGGGAAAACTAGCTCGAATCAAGAGTTTGCTTGGAAATATTACATGAAAGGTATGGTATTTCGAGATATGGCTCCAATTTTAAGCTCATTAAAGTGATATACACTAGATAACTTAACCATTGAGTCAAAAAAATCATCCTCCACAAATTCTACACAACTATGAGTGCACCATCAACAATAGAATATGGACATTGAGAGAAGACTGAGAGAAGAGATAGTAGGTAAAGGAATGGTAGATGAACTCAAACTGTAAAGGGAATCGAAAATGCGTAAAAAAAAATTCAAGAATCTCTAATAAGAGGTATGAATTTCCTCTCCTCCAACAAAATTGGACATGGATATTTCACCTTCGAAATTGGTTCAATAGTAGGGAGGATGAACATCCACCATGCAAGGACAAGCTAAGCTCTCCAAGAGTGCAAATGAAAAAGATCCCCAAAAATGATATCCTTTGTCATAATCCTCTTTTATTAACCTAAAGTGAACTCAAGAGCTATAATTCCCTCCAATAGACTTCACTAAACTCGAATTAGTGATATATTCTCTCATGAGACCCTTTTCCACTTCTCCCTTGCATTTCTCTTTCCCCAATTTGAATTGGGAATATTGGTGGACCATAACTTCCTCTATGCACCCTCTTGGTGGCTGTTTTTATCCCTTATATGTAAAATGTGTCATAGGTTTTCAATCAAGTCTGAATTTTTCATATTTTTCATAGATTCCTTCATCATTGTTGTCATAGATGCCATGGAATCTAGCTACAAGTGTCACAATGCCTCTTCCTCTTCCTTAGGAGTTACTCTTACACTTCAATTCGACCTTCCTAGATTATTTCCATGAATATTTCCTCTTAATATCCTTCAAGTATGTTACCCTCCACCTTGGAATCTAATTGGTGAGAGAATGATTCCAAGTGTAGTGGGGAATCTTGCCACATGTGGGCCCCACACCCTCTTATGCGCCCTCATGACCAAATGCCACCTTATTTTTATTTTATTATTATTTATTTGACCCAATTAATGTGAATATGTAAGTCTAAGGTCAATTTTGGGTCTTGTATCTCCCTTATTCCAATTTTTAATGCTTCCACCCCAACCTAGGGAACTAGTAGGTTAGTGGAATTTTTCCTCCATGAAGATTTATTGGAATCGGTACATTACAGTCCTCCCCATCGAATATTACTTGTCCTCAAGAAATTTCAAACATAGATGTTGAAGAACATGCTTTCCTTCCAAAAATTTGCTTCCAACCTGTTCTAAAAATCAGTTGAACCTTCATCTTGCACTGAGATTTCCAACTTAACTCCTGTCCTCAATCCATGATTGAAATTTCTTGGAACACTTCCTTGCAACATAGAGATTGAATTTACAGAACAACCAATTTTACTTATTTGCAATTTGAGTAGTGGCACTCATGTACTGCAATTGTGTGTTTCCAAAAGTAAAAATATGTGAATTTTTTTCATATTGATATTTCCTGTGCATCACCACTAAACACCAAAAGATCAATTAAATCCATCAAAACAAAATTTGCACAATTAATCTTTACATCCTTCATATTTTGGAAACTTTTTCTGAACTTTCAACCCTTTTTCTCATTGTATAATTCTTTGAAGTTGCCACTAAGTTTCCAAACTTTGAGTTTTTAAGATTCCAAGAAATTTTTAGAGAGGAACCACCATGCTTGTTGTTGCACTACTCTGGTTACAATCACCTTCTCAAGTGGTGACTCAATCTCCCATACTGCTTGATGCCCCCCAAAATTGAAATCAATGAGACCAAAAATGATCCCAGGGTCCCAAATGATCATGATACATGCATGGTGTGAAATGTCTACTATGAAATGCCATGAACACCAAGCATGTGGAAACTGATTCCATCTCTCAAAAGGTCTCCCACATTTCAAATATGAACTCAAACAATGAAGGTTGTTTTTCTCTCTCAAACCAACAATCGAATTGCTACTCCAAGTGAGCTGAAACCAAGAAATACCAATATCCAATTTCTTGTATTGCATCATTCCAAACATCACGAGTACAAAATGTAGATCATCAAAGTACATAACAACATCATACAAATGTACATCAATAATGTACCTCATCAAAGAATCATGAAAGTGCTGGTACATCCAAGTAATTAGATCATCACGTGCCCAATACACACAAGCATAAAGTATTATATCAAATATGCTCCAATGACATAGGTGAGGATCCCATGTCCTATAATGATGCTCCAAAAGAATGTAATATGCATCAAAATAATCAGCCATGTGTTCTTTCATCCAAGAAGTGAATTAAGAACCTCCACCAAAGTCTGAACCACATAAGGAGAAAAGAAAACAATAAGCCTTCAAGGGGATCAAAGGAGTACCATGCGTGCATCTATGAATATGTGTATAATCAAGAAATAACAAAGGATGTTTCTGCCAATAAGAATGTACTTCAATCATATATCTCTTCACCCAAGTATTGGATGAAGTTCCTCCAACACCAATTGAACTAAACAAGGAGAAAGGAAAATCATGAGTCCTCAAGTGACCCAAGTGAACACCATAGGTGCATCCATGTATGTGAGAGTTATCAAATGAGAGAAATGAATGCTGCTGCAAATGAAAAGAAGAATGTGCTCTAGTCACGTCATCATCAAAAGGAGAGATAGGAGTTTCATACTCCTCATGTGGTACCATACAAAAGAAACATTTCACCCATACTTCATTAGGATGAATGCTGAAAAATGTGGAAGTGTGGGATGTAGGAGAATGAACCAAGTCACATAAATGGTCAGAAAGTGCATAAGTTTCATCATGTGAAGGCTTCATAGGGGTAGGATCATGCACCTCCCTCAAAAGTGCAAACATATACTCATAGGTTGGTTCCAAGGTGGTGGAATCATGCACTTCTTCAAAAAGTGTGTAACCATCATCAAGAGGCAACTAAAGTTCCTCTTCCACCACAACAAGTGATTGGCTCTCATCAAGCTCATATTCAAACACATAAATCACATACAAATTTCCATGTTTCTCATGATCCATCATGTCATGAGAATCTTCCAAGCAATCTACCATTTGAAAATATGAAACATAAGACGACGGACAAGTATCTTGTAACCTCTCAAGAGGTTGCTCATTTTGGATTTTGATCTTATGAATATCCTTATTATTCTTCAAGTATTCCTCATGTAAAAATTCATTAAGCTCAACCAAATTTCATCTATCAAAAATCAAAGACATGAAATTACCTTTGATGTTGCACATTGCTCTTTGAATATTCTCCATGTCTTCAAGGAAGGATGACTCCTCCAATGAAGAAACTATCCAACAAGAATTTGACACCAATGATTGAGTGTCATGGAGTATGCTAAGAGCCTCATATATATTCCTTTCAATAATATTTAAAGACCCTTCAATGAAGGATGGTTCATGAGAGAGAACCTCCTCTTCTTCTTCTTTCTTGGGATCAAATTCACATGGAATCTCAAGTGGTGACTGGGAAGCTGATATTGGTTCATATTTTGCTACTACATGGTCTTCTTATTTGTGCTCAATGGATTTGGTACTTTCAACAACCTCATTAAAACTGATCTCTATGTCACCAATATAGAGGGATGGACATCCATTAGTATATGCTTCTACAGAACTTGAGCAACCATCAATAGTTACTCTTTGATCCATGTTCTCTGTGGGAGATACCTCTAAATGATCCTCAATAGAATAGATGCTGGATTCATTATGCTGACAACCCTCAATAATAAGGGTTGTGGTCCTGTCTTTTCCAACACTGGTGGTGGTCTCCTCATCTCGCTCCGCCTTTTCAATAAAACATATATGATTTTCCATCCAAGGTTTTTTGCAAGAAGGGCATATAAATTTCTTCACTAACTCCACATATTCATTCTTGGGCCTATATCCAAACAAAGAATCCAAAAAAAAATCAAAATAAATTTTTGAGGATGACTTCATTATAACACTATAAGCTTGATATCGATGGGGAAAGGTTTTGCAAGTTTCCCTCCACCATGCTATTTCCTCCAAAGGATCTTTGATGGTGGAACATGCATCTTATCCATACATATGTATATAAGAATAACCATATTTTCTCCTTCCAAATGTGATTTGACGAGAGATACTTATAGAAGGTACCTCCTGGACATTTTCTTCCTCATACTGTCTGCAGTACTCTTCATATTGCTCATCAAATTCATCATCCTACTGCTCATAGAAATCATCATCAAAATAGGACATGGATGCAATTTTATTCTTAAATGGATGATCCAATGCACAGGTGCAAGTACCATGATCTGATACCATTGTAATATCCCTAATTTGAAAAATTACTCAAATTTGGCCAATTTTCGAACCTTGGACTAGTGAACCCAAATTGATCCAAAAACACCCAAATGATTTCAAATTTTGTATGGGTGGGATTTAGAGGCTGTAATAAATACTAATGTATCTCTGAGACACTTAGACATTCATTTGAAACATTCAGGGTTTGCATTTATCAAGGAGGAAGAAAGGGGAAAAATACTAGGTGAATTCGACGGTTAAAAACCCCATTAGTCTAGGAACTTTTGGGATTCCCAAACACTGTACGACCTTACCTAGACTTGGATCTGAAATAGAACCTCAATTTCAACCAAAATGAAACATTAAATCAGGTTTTAGGTTCTGCTATAACTCCCATAAAGCAACATATAGTGAGACATAGAAATGATGAGAAAATTGTTAACAATGGGCATGAGATTTGTTGCACAATATTTAATAAAAACTAAAAAGGATCTGCACATAATATTTGAATCATAAATATTAAATCATATACATCTTGAAACGACATAAAAACTAAGAAAAATTCTGATGTAAAAAAGATACAAAATCACTCCAAAAACTCCATGTGAAAATAGAGGGAAAACTAGCTCGAATCAAGAGTTTGCTTGGAAATATTACATGAAAGGTATGGGTGAAAACACGAAGTTGGGAAACACTTTTATGAAAACAAAGTGAAATAAAACTAGTACACATGGATGATCACACGAAAAAAGTCAACCTCAAACTCTAGGCTGAGAGTTTGTGAGAGTTCAAACTCTCGGACGAGAGTTTAATAAAACTCTAGGCCGAGAGTTTGAACCAATCACCGTGCTGTATTTTAAAAAAAATCTCAGATGAGAGTTTGAACTAAAATCTCGGCCAAGAGTTTGGAAGATATTTTTTCGGCTGAGAGTTCTTGGTCAACAAAACCTGCGAAAATATCTGTCATCTTTCTGGAACCTGCAACTTCAACAAGCCAAACCCTACAAATTTTTAATATTATTTTCGGACTTGGTAGCAATAGATTCATCTCTGAATCTAGTTTCCAATGATATAATAATTGTTTCATTTCGATTTATTAATAATTTTTTTCTAAACCTTATCCCTTAAGAATTTTATTACTCTGAAAATCACCCGAAATGAAAATTCAATATCATAACAAAGACAACACCAAAAAATTTGAAATCTTTACAGAGATCTCCCTTGCACCATCCTCTTCAAAAGTGTAATTTTATTTTTTTCAATAAGAGTCACACTAAAAAGAAATTGAAGCTTACCAACATGTGTCGATAAGGCACCATTTTCTGAACATATGCTATTTTGATAAATAATAAAAAATAGTTCTCAAGTCTGAAAAACCTCAAAATATAGTCGATGCACAAGTGTAGTGTGTGTAGATTATGATCATACACTGTTTTACCTAAAATGAATAACTATATCTAAAAAAACTAGTGCTCACACTGGTCACTCATTATCCATACCTAAAATTTTCAAGTATATGCCGTTGGTGGCCACCAAATTAGTCTCACGATATGTCCATAAAAAAAAAAAAAAAAAAAATACGAGTAGAAAGCTAATTCAATTCTATAAAACATTTGTGTTTACTTCAAGTTGAAATTCCTAAGGGAGATATGGGTTTGAAGAGGTCTAAGTTGAAAAACATAAAATTTAGCAGTTTTGTTTGTCAAAAACAAGCCAAAAGTGTTACCCAACTTTGCATTTTCACCCGTATGGTATTTCGAGATATGGATCCAATGTGAACCCCATTACAGTGATATACATCATATAAATTAACCATGGATTCAAAAAATCATCATCCACAAAGTATACACAACTATGAGTGCGCCATCAACAGTAGAATATGGACATTGAGAGAAGACTGAGAGAAGAGATAATACAGAAACAAATTAATGGTAGATGAACTCAAAATGTAAGGGGAATCGAACCTGCATAAAAAAACCTTCATGAATATATTATAATAGTTCTGAATGGCCTCTCATCAAACCAACTTGGGAAGGGATATTTCACCTTCGAAATTGGTTCAATAGCAGGGAGGATGAACATCCACCGTGCAAGGACAAACTAAGCTCTCCAAGAGTGCAAATGAAAATGATCCAAAAAACTGATCTCCTTTGTCAGAATCCTCTTTTATTAACCTCAAGTGAACTCAAGAGCTCTAATTCCCTACGAGATACTTCACTCAACTTGAATTAGTGATAGATTCTCTCATGAGACACTTGTCCACTTCTCCCTTGCATTCCTCTTTTTCCAATTCGAATTGGGAATCTTGGCTGACCATAACTCCCTCTATGCACCCTTTGGGTGGATATTTTTATCCATGATATGTCATATGTGTCATAGGTCTGAAATCATGTCTGAATTTGTCATATTTTTCATAGATTCCTTCATCATTGTTGTCATAGATGCCATGGAATCTAGCTACAAGTGTCATAATGCCTCTTCCTCTTCCTTGGGAGTTACTCTTCCACTCCAATTCAACCTTCCTAGATTCTTTCCATGAATATTTCCTATTCATATCCATCAAGTACGTTAAAATCCACCTTGGACTCGAATTGGTGAGAGAATGATGCCAAGTGTAGTGGGGAATCTTGCCACATGTAGGCCCCACAACCTCTTATGCGCCCTCATGACCAAATGCCACCTTATTCTTCTTTTATTATTATTTATTTGACCCAATTAATGTAAATTTTTAATTCTAAGGTCAATTTGGGGTCTTGTAGCTCCCTTATTCCAAGTTTTAATGCTTCCACCCCAACCTAGGGAACTAGTAGGTTAGTGGAATTTTCCCTCCATGAAGATTTATTGGAATGGTGACATTACAGTCCAAATACCTAAGGCATGAGAAAAAATTATGCTAATATTTATGCAAAAATACCCAGGGGTGCAAGTACTCACTTTCATTGAGCACCCTCCTAAGGAGATGAAACAAATATTCTACGTCTTTCTTAGGTACTGTAGGAAACCCCCTGCATTCATCTCTGTAGGTTCCTAGGAATAATAAATAAAGATGCCAACTCGTATTCATAGTCTTGGGGAATGGTCAACGGTTGGAATTGCACGGATGGGAAGGGTAGATAAGCTCTAATCTCTAAAAGTACCATCACCACAGAGGGCTAAAGGTGGTACAAATGGAACCCTTGTACATCAAAAATCGATGGATGTTCGGGTAAGTATTGGATGGGTAATCTATAATACTCAACCTCACGCGAGATCATATTTATCTCCTTTGTTAGGGGAGCTTCTAGGACACACCTATACAAAAGTTGGATTTTACAACTCACTGGACATAATCTTATGTTCAAATTAATTGCCTCAGAGAGTTTACTCTCCAACTTAATCCAAGGCCCTAACTTAGACTAGTTGGTGAACCCTACAAATAGAAAGTCTAATCATTTTTATATTAAGTTTTCATTAAGGGTTGTAGTTACTCAGATGGATATGGGAGTGTGAAAATATGACGTTCTCAGTCGAAAAAGATACAAAATACACCACTTGCAAATGGAAAAATACCACTTAAGCCTTTGAAATAGATACTTGACCATAAACAACTTCCAAAATGAGGAAATATTCAAGCATAACTTTTCAAAATCTAATCAAGATGCAACTTGTTAAGGAAATTATTGTAACCAAAGCAAGCAATTCTTTATAATTTTCTTGAGATAATGTTAATGAAAGAAATATAATCTTTTATTTTGTATGAAAAACACTCCCAATAATATCAAAATGCCCAAGAGATTCCTAAATGAACAAGAATAAAACTATAATTTCATACAAAATTCATTTTTCCTTGCCACTCAGGGAATAATAAAAAACAAACTAATTGATGATTTTCAAGGCCTAAAATTGGATTTTGGAAAATCTAAGAAAGACCCATATCCCCAACAGAAAATATAAACCTAAAAATCCAAATCTTTTTGAAACTTTTTACCATTTTTTTGGCCAACCAGGACATAAACACACCCTAATTTAAGGAAACATGTGTATATATTTTCCCTAATCAAAGGCAAGGTGCATATACAAACCACACACACAAATTTCATTTCCAGGTTTATATGTGGCTTGGCTATGGAATAAAAGGGTTATACACGCCTTATACATAGGAAATTCGCGTATGCATGCAATTGTCCAATACGAAGGGCACATATGTAGGGTAGGAAGATAGTTCCATTTCTTAATTAATAGGCTCAGAATGTTTGGCAGATCAAGAAAACAATCCAAACAATCTTAAGAAATAAATTTTTTTGAACCTCTAACAAAAACCCTAATAAGAAAAGAAAATCAACAAGCATCAATGTGAGATTTTTTTCTTTCTGCTATAAAAATGTTACTTCTTGAGAGTATAAATATTTGAGAGGGACTAATCCAACTCATCAAATCCTCCAAACCCAAAAGCAACAAGAAACAATTGTAAACTGAGCAATTACTGGGTAATCATCCTTTTCCCACTATAGGGTGTGTATGCATGCACCCTAATACATTGTAGAACGCAAATAAATTTACAAGTACTAGAAATTTCAAACAAAAAAGGCCACCTACAAAGGGTACACATAACTATATACTCAATAGGGCACATATATATGCTCCCTAACACACTATAGCACACATATATATACTTTTTTTGTTGGAAAGTGGTAGTACCCCCCTGACTAGCAGGGTTCGCCATTGGCTCAGAGACCAGGAACCAGGGGCATCTAAGCAGTCAAAATCACCAAGGGATCACACTCGTCCTGGACCGCACCAACCATTAGCATAGTTGGATTTTAGTATCCGCTTGGTTTCGAACCGACGACCTTTCCGCTTAGGGGTGTCTTAACCATCACCCGCCAACGACTGTTCTACATCTCACGGATGCACACACACACACACACACACATATATACTGATAAGGAATAAAACATGCATTTCCAGATCTCAAATAAAGCTTATAAACATTGCCTTAGGGGTTTCAAGATGAAAACTTGGTTTATGTGCATAAAACCACAAAATGGACACCCTAAACTAACCTGAAAAGGATACTTCCCTAGTATGGTCACCATTTCTGTTACAAAAGAAATATTCCTATATCTTGGGTTATACTACATTAGGTTAATGACCTTAAAGATAATCTCAAATCCAAACAAGAGACAACGAACATTTGCAAATAACTATATTTATGAACAAGAAATGTAAGGAGTACCAACTTGGGCTCTGAAGTTTGGAGAAGAACTCTTTGCTTCAAGATCTTTAATATTCTTGTTCAACACTTCCTTTAGTCACTTGTAATCAATAAGAAAATAACTACAAAAAAGTAGTCATCTTTGCAAATATAAAATATTGAATGTAATTGAAATAACTAAAGTATTCACAATCAAGTTTTTAATAAACATAAACTAAACACATTTAACTGGACAAAATAGAGATAAGTTTAATATAACATAAACAACAAATACGTGGAATAATATCACCTATAACTTGCTATGGAACTGTTCTGAAACTGATATCCAAGGTCCTCCACTCGGGCCATACACTTGCAACTCTATTTCTTCGTGCTTCACCCAAGACAAGTCTAGAAATTTAATTTGATTCCTTTATGACTAGATAGGGAGAGTGAAGGCTATTGGAAACATAGGTTTCCAGATATGAGGAAAATATTGTAGACATAGGATAAGGGATTGTGGATCCTAGAGATAAAATACCAACATAATGATGCTTTTAACAATTCCTCCTCCTTCTCTTCTTGTCATGTTCCTCTTTTATACTTTAGATAGGTAGTTAGATAAGTTGAGTAGTTACTTATAAGAAACATGATGTTAAGAATCGTGCACTTTACCCAAGAAATAACTAAATTTATATATACTTTTATGCCCAAATAGATGCATACATGGTCTAGACACTAATAGGGCACATATACATGGGATAGACATGTATAGAGCTCATATGAGTTACAAAAGGGGTTATTTAGGTATTTTTGAGAAGGTAAAAAAGGTAAATTAATACATAAGTAAGGAAAATGCATCTGCAAGTGGGGAAAAGATCACAAGTTAGAATGACATGTACATCTATGAAAATGAGGTGGAAAAAGATGCTATAACAGATTTCCCCTAACGCTTGAGGTCAGAAGAGCAATTGTTGGAAGAAATACATTATGAATATTAAAAGGTGAATGCAGAGTAGGCCTAGGTATAAGTCATTAAACACCATCCATAGGTAGAAACTACAACAAAATAAGTAAGAACTCTCTTTTCTTGAGTCAGACATACCCATGCTCAGGAGAAATAAAAATCATGGCCACCAAATTAAGTATACTGCAGATCCACGAGATTGCAGTTATCATGGCCATGGAAAAAATGAAGACACAATGGATCCATGTAAAAAGAGATCATAGCCCCGAAAAGATACACAATGGATCTATGCCTCAGAATCAGTAGAGGATAGCTGCACAAGAGATCCTATGGGAGTATCAATGTCATGAGAAAATGATACAATCCAATGCAACTTGAGTGATAACAAAAGAGATGATACCATAATAAACCCGAGGAATTCAAACCAAACCATTACGAGTACGCGTCTATACCATGTGAATAAAGGTATTGATGTCGAACATAGAAAGACATCCTTTTATTTTCGGTCATTGGTGTACACCATTAACAAATGAGAACCAACTCACCAATAATGATAATGTGCAACAAGGTACCTATTACAATCTAACAAGTGTAAATAAATGAGTCGAAAACAAACACTTGTAGACTCTAATGATCACAGGACATTTGATGTATTCCCACTGTCGGGAACATGGAAACCTACCATTGATGACTACAAGTCCCAAGGTAATAAAGAGACTCTAGATCCCTATCCTAGATTAAGTGAGTTGAAGTTGATAGGAAATGATCCACTGAAAGGAGAGAATTAAGGCATATCCCGTCATCCAACATGAGGTAGTAACAGAAGGCCAAATATTTGGAAGGACAAGGAAGAACTGGTTGATTTTGAAACATATTGAACACATAGGAATAATGACATGCAAAAGTCAAGAGTTCTGAGGAGTGGTTGACATAGGTTAAATACTTCCCTTGAACAAAAAGCATGACATAATAATTGACTGAGGCAACATAGACTCAAGAAGGAACGATATCATAAATTAACATGAGACATCAAAAGACTCTCCATAATGATAGGAAGAATAACTAGTCAAAGGAGTAAAAACTCAAAGAAATAGTTTAGTTTCTTAAATCCATACTAAACCAAATTTGTTGACATAAAGAATCGATACTATGTGCTTAGTTCAAGGGCGAAAATATTTATACTGAACATAAGAGAGAACTAACTCTTTCCCATCTGTCTTTTGGAATATTTGATTTTTTGTCTTTTTCATATTTATTAAATACTGAAAAGAATACAAATTTCTATAATACAGTGGAAGAAATGAGTGTCGCATGGCATGAAACTATGTTCCAAGCGCATGGAACAAACCTACAAAAAAAATCCAAAAAAGGTAATGGGAAATAGGTGGACATTCATCAACATGTTTCGTCCAAGGATATAGTACGATAGGAAAATGCAATGGATACAAGTGACGAGAAATACGTTGAATGCAATGGAAGTATGAAATATGCAACAAAGCATTAGGCATAGGTGTGCAAGTAGTAGTGAGAAAAGAGAAATCCATAATGAACAAAAATGGGAGCCTTATAGGAAATGGACATAAATATATGACAAAGAGAGGAATGGGGCTTCTTTTCAAAGTCATGGTAAATCTATAAAGGCTCCCGAGCCTATAAGAAAAAATAAGCATGGGCACCAAAATGACACAAGAGTGTTGACTACTGTGTCCCATGTTAGCCAGGATCTTCTGTCGGGCTAGTTCAAAATGCATATAGAGATGGATGATGCACCAATATCCAATAGGTTCAACCCTATGGAAAATTCAGATAACAAAAGTTTCAAATGCATCATAATAGAGCGGAGACCTAAGCCTATATGCAAGTTTATGAAAATGCCCGATCGAACTAAGAAATGTGCAAAAAATGATGCCTAAGAAACCATGAATCCAGCTCAAATTCCTGTCTCCAAGAAACAATAATACCATGATCATATCTAAAAAATCTAAAAAGAAAGATTTGGGACAGGTCACTTTGGTAGGGGTATTTTCAACTTCACTGTCTTCAACAATATTCATTACCAAGGAATATTCTACCAGCAAAGACTCAAGAGCGTGAAGGTTTGAGGACTTATAATTATTAATATCAAACACATCAGTAAGATTGAAGTTGAAGGAAATAATGGAGTCTACATGAATAGACTCATCATTGCAAGAATTGAAGAATCTATTAACATAATCAAATTCATCAAGAACACCAACTTGCAACTCAATGGCATAGTCCAAAGACTAAAAAATGCCAATGCCTGAGG
This sequence comes from Larix kaempferi, assembly GCA_027924585.1. NCBI lineage: Eukaryota > Viridiplantae > Streptophyta > Pinopsida > Pinales > Pinaceae > Larix > Larix kaempferi. The sequence goes on along the minus strand of BSBM01000322.1, from coordinate 10,749,492 downwards.
CTCTATAAACAATGATCAGACTCAAAAGGAAAATCGGGGATGGATTTGATTGCAGCTAGGTCTAATCAAGGGAGATGATCTTTGGAAAGGAGGAAAATATACAAAGAAATGTTCAACTTGATCATAGCTCTAGGAAAGATTCATCTAAAGAAAGTAAATTATCCCATGGAGAACACATTTCAAAGCATTCACTTGGACCATTAAGGTGGATATAAGGATCCAATGCCCCCATTGAAGGAATCACCTGGTCAACTATCGAGACAAAGTCCCCAAAAGGTAAACATGAATGCAGAGGATTTTTCTTAGTATAAATTAGACATGAGGGATATCAGACTACATAATTCACCTGTGGTGGGGTAGTGTCTACTGAAACACTAGGAACATACAAAGGATATACTTGGTCTAAAGTCAGGTAATACGGAGGATCAAAAATGCAAGCTGATCAATAGTGACAATGCTTCCATTGTGAGGAAAATGCATCACGTGAAAGAGCATAGGTACCACAACATTCATGGAATATATATAATAATACCCAAGGAGCATATTGAAGTCCAAACGGTCCTTCATAACCATAAAATTGACTAAGACAATATCCCCACCTAATGTAATAGGAAATTGAGGAAGAAATCCCAAAGTTGCACTATGTCTTCTATCAAAAGTCAATGGAATATTAACAGTCAGGATAAGGTTGGGAGAACCCAAACCTCTCCCATCATATGCAGATAAAATACTAACAGAGGCTCCTTCATCTACATTACAATGACATAGTGTATTGTATTTAACTTGAACCCTTATTTGGAAGGGTACACAAGAAGGAAGATGAGGCATAACTAGAGTATTCCAATCAAAGGAAGTAATTCGAGAGCTTGGCATAGGTTCATTTGAAATGAATGCAGTGCCCCCTTGTCTAGAAAATTTTGAACTAGTAGTGAAGAAAACATGAATGGTAGACACATCACTCTCCAAAGGAAGTTTGGGGTCGACCAAATATTTCATTGATCCAACCACTTGAATCTTGCCACTCTCCAAAGGAAGAGTGGGACTAACCAAATAATGCATTGGTTCAACCACTTCAACACAAACACTCTCCAAGGGAAGACTAATATCAGTCAAAGATTGCATTGAATCGATCACTTCATCAACCAAAGGTTGAAGGGGTTATTGTGAAATCATATGATTTTAAGGAGCATAGGATCCTTGAGACATGGAACACATGTTTTTTGCTTATGGAATATTAGGGAACATGTGAGTAATGTGATATCACTTGCAAAGTTTACAATGGAACTTAGGCTTGTGTCCTATTCATTTATATTTCTCACAGTGTCAATATGTATAGCAAGACTCACATTGGCTAGTTGTTTAACCCCATCATGACTTGTAGAGGTCGATTGCGTTTCCCCAACATGACTTGCAGTGGGTGGTAGCTTGTATCCAGTATGACTTGCAATGACTGGTGACTTGTATCCATTGTTAATGGTGACTAACAAGACTCGCATGGGCTGGTTTTTTACCCCCATCATGATTTGTAGCACCTGGTTGATTTCCACCAACATGACTTGTAGCAGGTGGTATCTTGTCGCCAATATGACTTGTAATGATTGGTGTATTGTCCCCAGCATGACTCGTAGAGGCTGATTAATTTCCCCTATCATGAATCACAGAGTGTGAGGAATTGTCCCTAACATGACTTACAGTGGCTAGTGGCATGCTCCCTTGTGTTTGCATCTTCTCCTTATTCTTCTTCCTCCTATTCCTTTTATACAGTTGGATACTAGTATATAGACTTTAACCACATGAGGTAGAAGGAGGAGTATAGGATGTCACTAGCAAAGAAGGAAAATGGTTTTGATTCCCTTGACATATAGTGCTTGCTTGAGAAGCATCAGGAGCATTCAATACATTCAGAGTGGAAAACAACCAGAACGAAATCCCTAGAGTGAATCTAGGAAGATTCAAGGTGGCTATCAAGGGAGCAATAGCATTTCCAAAAAATGGAAAAGCACAAGAATCCAATTGCGTAGGGGTCCCTTGGTTGGTGTCCTCAGGAACTTTAGCCATAAATTCCAATTCAAAAGTAAGAAATCTCTAAGGCCTACTACGAGGTTTGAAAAATTGCAATCAACTCATTCCTATAAAAGACTCTCTAAGATACAACCAAGCGAACTCAGTCTCCCATAAATGAAACTAGGGTGGTTATTTCCTAATTTTAATCAATGAAGAGCCAACATAGACCTTCCAAAGGTAAGCCTAGGATTATTAGGGCCCAGGTCCAACCAACGAAGGTGTGAGAAACAATTACCCCAATCTTCATGCAACAATCACTAGGGTTGCAACTACTATCCTTCGATGGACACCCTTCCAAGGAGATTAAACATAGATTCTCCATCTCTCTCAGGTACTGTAAGAAACCCTTGCATTCACCTCTATTGGTTCCTAGGAATAACAACTAAACGTACCAACTTGTAGTCGGAATTCGAGGGAATATTTGATAGTCGGGATTGTGTGTATGGGTAGGGTAAATAAGCTTGAAACTCCAACATAGGGCGAAATGCGGTACAAATGGAACCCTCATACACATAAAATCCATGTACATTCAAGTAAGTATTGGAGGGACAATATCTAGCACTCAACCTCATGTGACCTCATATTTAAATCCTTTGTTAGGGGAGCTTCCCAACTACACCTATATAAAAATTGGATTTTATCACTCCCTAGATATACTCCTATGTTCAAATTAAATGGCCTCATAGAGTTTAGTCTCCAACCTAATTCAAGGCCCTAACCTAGACTAGTTGGTGAACCCTACAAACAAAAAGTCTAATAATTTTTTAGATTAAACATTCATTTTAAGGGATGTAGTTACTCATAGGTATGTGGAAGTGTGAAAAGATGATGTTCTCAACTGAAAAAGGTACAAACGATACCACTTGCAAATGAAAAAAATACCACTTAGTACTTTGAAATAGATACTTGACCATAAACAACTGGCTAATTAAAGAAATAATCAAATATAACCTTTCAGAATCTAAGCAAGATGCAATTTTTTAAGAAATTTACTGTAACCAAAGCAAGCAATTCTTTATAATTTTCATGAGGTAATGCTAATGAAAGCAATATAATATTTTCCCATATATTAAAACACTCCCAAGAATATCAAAATTCCCGTAATACCCCCATTTTGACCCTTATGATATATTGGCTTTTAATGTAAATATTGAATACATGCGATGTATGTTTCCCTAGCATGGAGCTCAATGCCAAGGCCCCGCTAGTGTATGCTCGGATTTATTTAGAAAGGCAAATATTTGATATTTTGCTACCCATGTGCTATTAAGCCATGGAACATTGTAAATTGATGTAAAAATTAATATTACAATAAAATACCAAAAACTGGCTATGGAAGCAACTAATAAGACGGGGCCATGTGTATCCACTAGGGAGTGGTGAGGGGGATTGTGGGGTTGAACCATATGCTTCCAAATGTCATCTTGTGAACCCACTTGACTTTCTTTGCTAACATTTAATTCTGTATAAGAAAGTTGTTGAAGAAATCAGTCCATGGATTCAATGGAGCATGGGTAGCCCAGAAATTCGTATGGAAGGTATGGGATATGTTTCCTTGACCCAGAAGTCACTCTACCTCATGAGAATTCATTCTTCCTCATTCCCATTCCATTGTGGAACATCTAAGCATCAGTTTCCATCCATTACACAGACCGAACAATGAGAAAAACCAGAAATCGCAACTTTGCATGAACCCACATTTTGAAGTGCCATAAACGCCCAGGATTTCGTGTGGACAGTGAAATACGATGGGGGATCCATAGACATGAACCTTGGGGCAAATTTGAGAGTGTGATATACCTAGAAATCCATGGGAAAACCCAGTTTTGATAGCCCAAAAATCCAATTATGAGATTGAGTCATTTGGTCACCAAATTGTGAAAATCCAAGTGTGAATGATAGAACAGAGGTTGGGATTGCTTGATAAACCCAGTGAAGGCTAGAATCTCAAGGATTTATTAGCTTGGACCTTTCTATGCCCAAAATGAAGAGCAATGGAGGGAAGGGACGCCTGAGGGACTGTGCACCAGAGAAGGGGACCTTCCTTGTGTTGGGTGTGGTAGGTATTGTGGGTACCATGACTGTTTGAGTTTAGTTGAGATGCCCGTAGCTCTGTGGTTGAGCTCACTGGCTTAGCATCCTCCTCCTTTTTCTCTTGCATGCTTGATAAACCCAACTGTGTGTTGGCTTAGCATGACTGTTTGTGTGAGACGATGGTTGTGAGTGAGCCTGTTTAGTTCCTCCTTAGTGGATACACATCCCAGCTCGGGGGTGGTCTCTCAGCTGAAAGAATACAGGCTGGACAGGGACCTATGGTTGGGTGGAACATTGCTCTCACATAGCCAGTTGCTCGGGCAGTTCATTTTGAAGATAAGTATTCTATGTAGTTTAAATTATATTCATTCTGTGTTCTGCAATATTTAATTTGATGACTGTTATGATTATATGTTGAATGCATGATGAATTGTGTGTAGATGATGTTTATTTCTGCTGTGTATAATTTAAATATGCATTTTATTAATTTTAATTTCGTCATATGGCTTGGGGGAAGAATTAGACACACCCCCATAGTGCGGTCATGTTCCCTCTGCAGGCCTGGATGATGGGAGGGGACATGAAAATTCCTAATACATTCCTAAATAAACCATAATAAAACTACGATCTCATGCAAAATTCAATTTTCCTTGTCATTTAGGGAATAATAAAAAAACACACTAAATGATGTTTTTCAAGGCTTAAAAAATAGATTTTGGAAAATGTAAGAAAGACCTAAATCCCCACTAGAATTGATAAACACATGCACACACACACACACATGCCCTTTTTGGCCAACCGGGACATATACGTGCCCTAATCAAAGGCAGGTTGCCTATACAAACCATGCACATAATTTGTATTTTCGGGTATATACATGGTTTGGCTATGGAATAAAAGGGTTATATGCACCTTATACAAAGGAAAGTCGCATATGTACATGACTGTCCAATACAATGGGCACGTATGTAGGGTATAAAGATAGTTCCACTTTTTAATTAACAGGTTCAGAATGTGTGATAGATCACCAAAACAATCCAAACAAGCATAACAAGCTTATAAAAGAAATTCGTTTGAAGCTCTAACAAACCCTAATAAGAAAACAAAATCAACAAGCATCAACGTAGGATATTTTTCTTTTTGCTATAAAAATGTTCCACATCCTGAGAGTATACAATATTTGACAGAGACCAATCCAACTCATCAAAATCTTCCAAACCTAAAAGAAAAAAGAAAAATGAGAAACAATTATGAGCTGAGCAATTACAAGGTAAGATGTGTCTTTGCTTACTATAGGGTTCATATATAGACACCCTAATATAATGTAGCACATGTATAACTTTACAACTATTGAAAGTCATAAACAAAAATGGCCACCTACAGGGGGTACATGTGATTGTATAAACAATAGGGTGAGTATATACCAAGGAAATTCTTGAGGGGCTAAATTTTTCCAATTGGCTATTTTTGGGGATTTTTTTCAAAAACTAAATTCGCTATTTGGTCATTTTTAGTCTCTAATATTGTCTATATTACACAAAGTATGTTTTTTTATCATAATTTTCGCCAAAAATTACAAGTTTCAGTAGTAAATTGTATGCTTCATATTTAATATTCTCCTACCAATCTATATGTATGTTTTTTAAATCCAAAATAATCGCCTAGAATACTATACTTAATTATATTATTATAATCCTTAAAAAATACCTTGTATATGCTCCCTAACACACTATAGCACACATGTATAAACCAAGAAGGAAAAAAAATGCATTTCTAGATCTTAGAAAAAAATTATAAAAATTGCCTTAGGGGATTCCTGATGGAAACTTGGTTTCTCCAAGGTATTAAAACATGCACAACAACCAAAAGAAAAAAAGAAAACCACAAAAACGACGCCCTAAACTAACCCAAAGAGGAGACTTCCCCATTATGGTCGCCAATTCTATTACGAAATAAATCATCCTTTAGCTTGGGTTATAATACAACAGATCAATGACCTTAAAGGAAATCTCAAATCCAAACAAAATAAAACCAAACATTTGCAAATAACTATATTTATGAACAAGAAATATAAGGTGTACCAAATTGGTCTCTGAAGTATGACAAAGAACCCTTTGGTCCATGCTCTTTAATCTTCTTGTTCAACACTTCCTTTAGTCACCTGTAATCAATAAGGAAAGAATTGTAAGAAAGTAGTTATCTTTCCAAATATAAAAGATAGGCTGTAAATGAAATAGCTAATGTATTCACAATCAAGTTTTTCATAAATATAAACTAAACGCATTTAGTTGGACTAAAAAGAGAGATCTTTATAACATAAACAACAAATACATTGAATAATATCTCCTGAAACCTGTTATGACACCGTTCTGAAATTGATATCCAAGTTCCTCCACCCAGTCCATACAAATGCGAATCTATATCTTCATGCTTTACCCAAGACAAGTCCAAGAAAGTAATTTGATTCCTTTCTGACGAGACAGGGAAAGGTTAGGCTGCTAGAAACACATGTTTCCATATACGAGGAAAAGCTTGCAGATGTGGGATAAGATATTGTGGATCCTAAAGATAAAATACTAGCATAATGATGCTTTTGAAAATTTCTCCTCCTTCTCTTCTTATATTTTTCCAATACTTTAGATAGGTCACTAGAGAAGTTAGGGAAGATATTTATAGGAAACATGAGGTTATGAACCGATGAACACTGTACACTTTACCCGAGATATAACTAAATTTATCTTTCTTTTTTTTATGTTGGAATAGATGCATACATGGTCTAGACACTAATATAGTGTGTATACGTGGGATATCCATGTATAGGGCGTTTATGACTTGCAAAAAGGGTTATTTTAGGTATTTTTGAGAAGGGAAAAAATGGTAAAGTAATCCACAAGCTGTAAGGAAAAGGAGTCTTAAAGTGGGGAAAAGATCACAAGTCAGGATGGCACATGCACCTATGCCAATGAGGTGGAAAAATTTGTTATAATAGATGCCCCTTAATGTGTGAGGCAAGAAAAGGAACTAATGGCTGAAATACATTATGAATCTCCAAAGGTGAGTGCAAAGCAGGACCAGGTAGAAGTCATCGAACACCATCCATAGGCATAACCTACACCATAACAAGTAAGAAATATCTTTTCCTAAGGTAGGAATACTCATGCTTAGGCGAAACAAAAAGCATGGCCACCAAATCATGTACAATGGGGATCCATGAGATACACAAAGCAATGATCATGGCCATGAAAAAAATGAATACATAGTGGATCCATCTCAAAATATATCATAGCCATGAAAATATACATGATGGATCTATGTCTCAAAATAAATTGATGATGGCTCAACAAGAGATCCTTTAGAAGTATCAATGTCATGAGAAAATGATACAATCCAATTCAACTCGAGTGATAGAAAAAGAGATAATGCTATAATAAACCCGAGGTATTCAAACCAAAACATCATGGATATGAGTCTATACCATGTGAAAAAAGGCATTGAAGTTGAACATAGTAAGACATTGTTTGATTACCGGTCATTGATGTATACCATTAACAAACACTATCCAGCTCACCAATAATGATAATGAGCGGAAAGGTACCTAGTACAATCTAACAAGTACGAATAAATGAGTTTATGTCGAACACTTGTATACTTTAATGATCAAGGGACATTTGATGTATTCCCACTATCGGTAGTGAGGAAACCTGCCATTGTTGACTGCAAGTTCCAAGGTACTAAAGAGACTCTAGATTCCTCTCCCAAAATAAATGAGATGAAGTTGATGGGAAGTGATCCAATGAAAGGAGGGAATTAAGGCATCCACATTCATCCAACATGAGGTAGTAGAAAAAGGACAAATATTTGAAAGGACATGGATGAACTGATTGATTTCGAAAAGTACTAAACATATGGGAAGGCCAACATGAAAAATTCAGGATTTCAGAGGAGCAGCCAACACAAGTTAAGGAATTTCCTTGAAAAAAATCATGACACAATAAGTGATAGAGTAATTATAGAATCAATAAGGAACAACGTCATAACTCCATGACAAAGGACACATCAACAAACTCTCCATAATGAATAGAAGAATAACTAGTCAGAGGAGTAAAAACTCAAAGAACTGGTTTAGTTTCCTAAAGCCATACGAAACTCAATTTGCTGAGATAAAGACTCGATACTAAGTGCTTTGTTTAAGGGTGACAATACTATTTCCAAACATAAGTGAGAACTCTTTCCCATCCATATTTTTGTAATATTTTATTTTTTTGTCTTTTTCATATTTATTAAATCCCCAAAAAGAATAAAAGAATGCTATAATACAATGGAAGAAACGAGTGTCACGGGGCATACAACTATGTTCCAAGCACATGGAATAAACCTGTGAGAAAAAAAATGAAAAAAGGGAACGAGAAAGATGTGGACACTCATCAACATGTTTCTTCCAAGGATACAATCCATAATGAAAATGAAATGGATACAAGGGATGATCAACATGATGAATTCAATGGTAGTATGAAAGATGCAATGACGTATTAGGCATAGTTATGCAAGTAGCAGTGAGCAAAGGTAAATGCATAATGAATAAAAATGGGATAAATGTGCAATGAGTAATGTGCAAAGAGTGATCCCTACTCAACGATGAATCCAAATAAAATTCCCGTCTTGAAGAAACAACAATATCAAGACTCATATCTAAAAAAATCTAAAACGAAAGAGATGATATATATAATTTTGGTAGGGGTATTTTTAACTTCAATGTCTTCAACAATATTCATTACCAAGTCAGAGTCTACTTGCAAAGACTCAAGAGCGCCAATGTCTGAGGAACTATAATCAATAATACCAAACTATTGAGGAAGATTGAACCTGAAGCAAATAATGGAGTCTACAAGAACAGATTGATCATCGCAAGAGTCGAAGAATTTATTAACATAATCAAACTCATAAGGAGGATCGAATTGCACCTCAATGGAAGAGTCCATTGAATAAAAAATTCTAATGTATTAGGATCTATAAACACTGTGATCATACTCAAAAGGAAAATTGGGGTTGGATTTGATTGCAACTGGGTCTAATATAGGGAGATGATCTTTGTAAAGGATGTAAATATCCAAAGAAATGTTAGACTCGATGATAACCTCTAGGAAAGATTCATAAGAAGGAAGTGTATTATCCCAGACATAAAACATGTCAAAACATTCACTTGGACCAATAGGGTGGAGAGTAGGATCCAATGATCCCATTGAATGAATCATCTGGGCGACTGTTGGGAGAAATTCCTAGGAGGGTAAGCATGAATGCAGAGGATTCTTCTTATTAGAATTTGGACATGAGGGATATAAGGCCACATAAATCACCTATGGTGTGGTAGTTTCTATTGAAATACTAGGAATAAACAAAGGATATACTTGGTCTAAAGTCGAGTAATACGAGGGATCAACAAATGCAAGATGATCAATAGTGACAATGCTTCCGTTGTGAGGAAAATGCATCACATGAAAGAGCATAGACACCACAAAATTCATATCATATACATAATCACGCCCAAGGAGTATATTGAATTCCAAAAGCCTCTCCATAACCACAAATTTGGCTATGAAAGTCTTTCCACCTAATTTAATAGGAAATTGAGGAAGAAATCCCAAAAATACACTAAGTTTTCTATCAAAAACCAATGACTGATTAACAATCGACATACAATTAGGAGAACCCAAACATCTCCAAGAATATGTAGATAAAATACTAACAAAGGATCCTTCATCTAATATACAATAACAAACTGTATTGTGTTTAACTTGAACCCTTATTGTAAGGGTGTAGAAGAAGGAAGGTGAGGCCCAACTAGAGTATTCCAGTCAAAGGAAGCAATCCAAGAGCTTGGTGGGGGATCCTTCGAAATAAATGTGGTGCCCCTTTGTAAAGGAAATTTTGAACTGGTAGTGAAGAAAACATGATTGGTAGACAAATCACTCTCCAAAGGAAGAGTGGGATCAACCAAATATTACATCAATTCAACCACTTGAATCTCATCACTCTCCAAAGGGAGTGTGGGATTGACCAAAGAGTGCATTGGTTCAACCACTGACTCAATCACTGCATTAACCAAAGGTTGAATGGGATGTTTTGAAATCATATTTTGTTCAGGAGTAGAGTATCCTTGAGACATGGATCACACTCTTTGTACTTTTAGAGTAACAGGGAACTTGTGAGTAAGTTGATCTCCCTTGCAACATTTACAAGGGGACTTAGGATTGCATCCTATTCATTTATATTTCTCAACATTTTCAATATGTATAGAATGGCTTGCATTGGCTAGTTTTTTTTCCCAAACATGAATTGAGTGGTCAGTTGCTTGTCCCCAACATGACTTGTAGCGGTTGGTAGCTTGTCTCCGGTATGACCTATAGTGACTAGTGACTTGTCTCTAGTATGACATGTAGTGGTTGGTGAATTGTACCAATAATGAATTACATAGGCTGAGGAATTTCCCCTAGCATGAATCACATCGGTTGAGGAATTCCACTAGCATGATTTGCAATGGATGGTGGTATTCCCCCTTGTCTTCACATCTTCTTCCTATTCTTCCTCCTTGTATTCCTTTTATACTGTTGGTTACTAGTATCAAGACTTTCACCACAAGAGGTAGAAGGAGGAGGATATGATGTCATTGGTGAAAAAGGAAAAGGGTTTTTATGCCCTTGACATACATTTCTTTCTTGAGAGGCATCAATAGAATTCATGGCATTCATAGTGGGAAACAACCAAACTAGAATCCCTAGAGTGAATCTAGGAAGATTCAAAGTGGCCATCAAGGGATCACCAACGTTTCCAACAAATGGAAAAGCACATTAATCCCTTGCATATGGGTCCCTTGGTTGGTCTCCTCAAGAACTTTAGCCATAAATTTCGATTCAAAAGTAATAAATCTCTAAGGCCTAATACGGGGGTTGAAAATTTGCAATCAACACACTCCTATAAAATACTCTCTAAGATACAGTCAAACAAACTCACTCTCCTAGAAATCAAATAAGGGTGGTTAATTCCTAAGTTTAATCTATGAAGAGTTGAACATAGGCCTTCTAAAGGTAAGCCTGGGTTGATTAGGGCCCATTTCCAACCATCGAAGGTGTGAGAAACAATTACGGTAATCTTCACGCAACAATTTCAAAGGGTGCAAATAGTCTCTTTTAGTGAACACCTTCCCAAGAATATGAAACCGAGATTCTACGTCTATCTCAGGTACCATAAGAAACACCATGCAGTCACCTCTATAGGTTCCTAAGAATAGAAACTAAAGATACCAACTTGCATTCGGAGTATGAGGGAATAGTTTATGGTTGGGATCATATGTATGGGAAAGGTAGCTAAGTCTGAAGATACAAAGGCACTAACACCACATAGGGACAAAGGTGGTACAAATGGAATCACCGTACATGCAAAATCCATGGACGTTCAGGTAAGTATTGGAGGGGTAATCTATAGTACTCAACCTCATAGGACCTTGTATTTAACTCCTTTGTCAGGAGAGATTCCCGATGACACCTATACCAAAATTGGATTTTATCACTTCCTTGACAGAATCCTACGTTCAAATTAAATGGCATAAGAGAGTTTACTCTCCAACCTAATCCATTTCCCTAACCTAGACTAGTTCGTGAAACCTATAGGCAAAAATTCTAATAATTCTTATATTAAAAATTTCTTTTAAGGGTTGCAGTTACTTAGAGGGATGTGGAAGTGTGAAAAGATGATTTTATCATCTAAAAAAAGATACAAAAGATACCACTTGCAAATGGAAATATACCAATTAATCATTTGAAATAGATACTTGACCATAAACTTCCAAAATGAAGAAATAACCAAGCGTAACCTTTCAAAATCTAAGCAAGATGCGACTTTTTAAGGAAATTAATGTAACCAAAGCAAACAATTCTTTATAATTTTCATGAGATAATGCTAATGAAAGAAATATAATCTTTTCCTTTATATGAAACACTCCCAAGAATATCGAAATGCCTAGGAGATTCCTAAATGAACCAAAATAACACTATGATTACATGCAAAATTTAATTTTCCTTGTCACTCAAGGCCTAACAAAAGAAACACACTAAATGATGTTTTCCAAGGCTTAAAAACCAGATTTTGGAAAATCTAAGAAAGATCCAGATCCCCATTGGACTTGATAAACCTACAAATCTTAATCTTTTTTTTTTTACCATTTTTTTGGGCCAAATAGGACATATATGCGCTCTAGATTAAGGAAAACCATGTATATATACACCCTAATCAAAGTCGAGAGCCAAGAGTTAAACTGTTTTCTGCGAAAATAGAAGGTCCTGTGCTACACTGTTTATTCCATTGTTTGAATGGTAATATGAGGCTGAGTTTCTATTGAAACACAACTTAATATATTTTTTGAGCGGTTTCTATATTTATATAAATTGATAGTTTGACTAGGAAATACTGTGTTGGTTTTGGACGAGAGCCATGGGCTAACTTATTTTGCAATTGAGCAACCCTGTGTTTGTGTTGTTTAAATTAAATTTTGGAATGGTGATGAGACTCAGTTGTTGGTAATGAACCATCACTGAAATGAATATTACGGTTAATAAAAATAATAATACTCTTGTCTGAACTTGTCTTGTATAGATAGCTATCGTATATGTTATAGTTGAACAATAGAATGTTTTTGGTTTTGGAAATCTGATGTAAGGATTTGATGTTTACGTTTTTAAGTGCTTGGCCTTAAACTGGTTGTATGATAGTCTTAGGGTTTTTAAAATGAATACTGCAAGTGTCTGGAAACTTTGCACAATTGAGAATTAGTCTTAGCAGAACGATAATTCTTTTCTATAGAAGATAATCAATAGCTAGGGTTTCAAAAAGACGATAATACATTCCGATACTGAACATGAAAGATATTCTTACTACAAGAATCTGAAATACATGAAACAGTTAAATTCAATTAAATAAAAATGTTGTGTAAATATAGAAAACTATAGCATTGAAATATCATAGAAATTTTAAGTTGATATTACAGCTATTTTCAAAAATTCTAAGTACTTTAAAGAAAGAAAATGAAAAGTGTTAAGAGACTGTGATAAGTGTTTTTGCTTATAGTCCTTTACAGCTTTTGAATGAAATGATAATAAAATGAAGTATGTGTATTTTGAAATGAAGTAGGTGTCCTAAAGTATAAACCCTAGATTTTTATACAAAAATGGAATATTTATTTTCTGACAGTAGGTAAAAGAAACATTAAAATACATGTATTATGAATTGCTATTTCCTATCCTAACTTAACAGAATAAACAATTCCGCTAAACATTTTAGTCAATAAGTCTTCATTATCATACTAGGAAAAAAGGGTTAAGGGTTTAATAAAACAACTTCATTCATTCAATTGAAAATAAACAAGACTGTACAATAGAACCTGATGAATGTAGGAGAAACAAACAACCCAAGGAGCCTGTTCCACCCAACCTACTCTTGAAGGCAGCCAAATTACTTTCCCTAGGACCCCCAAGCCTGTTCACTGAACCACTAGGAAGAAGAATCTGTAGAAACTTTAAGTCATCAACTTGCAGCAACAATGTAGATCATTCAGTCGTATAGACTTAGCAGTCAAAAAGACCTGCACCAGCACCTCTAGTTTCCTTCTCAGAATAAATTTAGCAGACTCACAATGCACTTTCCACTTAGCCTTCCTATTTGAATCTCTCAGTGATCACCTGATACACTTGAGGAATTATTTCTGCAGAAAATAATGTGGAGCCCCCTGCTCGATTCGAATTGCCTTATCTAGGCTTCCTAGGCCTTTTTAGTGGTTAACCTGGTCATTAATGAGCTAACAACTCTCTTTCACCCACTTGAGGGATAATGCCACAATTTTAGGGGTATTTGTCCCATAACCAACAACTAGTGGTGGAGTGAAAATGCTGACACTTGTCCCATGCCTTCTAACAACTTTCATTCCTCCTAGTGGGTCAGTGAACACTCATTTAACAGTTCCCTTGGGTGTTTGTCTCCTGTTTTAATTTATTAAATAATAATAATATGTCATTACAATAATCCTTGACCAGTTTTGGTCATAATTACAAAACTTTGTAATTATAATTTAACATAATGTTTTTGCAAATAAAATAAATAGTCTCAAAATTTGGGTAGGTGACATACACCCCCCCTTAAGTCTCAACATCGTCCTCGATGTTGTTCATTCATTTTCTGAGTGTTCCTGAAATAGAGCTGGGTTTGCTACTCACATACTACTCTCCAAATCCCAGGTTGCCTCTTCTGGGATAAGGTGCTTCCATTGCACCTTTACTTGCCCAATGGTGCGATTCCAGAGTAGAGTTTCCCTCCTTTTGAGGATACAGTCCGGTTCCACCTGAAAATCGTCGTCTTGTTCCACCTGTACATCATTCCAATTTATAACATGAGTAGCATCGTGTACGTATTTCTTTAAAACTGAAATATGAAAAACATTATGTATTCTTAGATTTGGTGGCAAAGCTAGTTGATATGCCACGGGTCCTACTTTTGAAAAAAATTCGAAAGGACCACAATACTTGGGTGCCAGCTTGGCACAACTTCCCAATTTTAATGAAATCTTCTTTGGTATTACCTTAATGAAAAAATGCTCACCAACCTGGAACTCTTTATGAGTCCTTTTAAGATCTGCTTGACTCTTTTTCCTATCTTGGACAGCTTTAAGATTTCTTTGTACATGTTGCACAGTTAGTTGTATTTCCTTCAACAATTCAGGTCCTAAAATAACTCTATTAATTGGGTCATTCCAAGAAATTGGTGTATTACATTTCGTACCATAAAGAATTTCAAAAGGGCTAAGCCTGGCTGATGCATGATAATGGTTGTTATATGCAAATTCTGCTAAATGCAAGTAGTCCTTCCCCTTACTAGGCTGGTCCTTAACATACATCCTTAGCATGTCTTCCAATATCTGATTTACTCTTTCCGTCTATCCATCTGTTTGTGGGAGAAATGCTGTGCTGAAGTTTAAGGTTGTATTCAACCCTTTAAACAAAGATCTCCAGAAGTTTCCAGTAAACTTAGGATCACAGTTTGAAACTATCACTTTTGGTATTCCATGTAATCGAAAAATCTGTTTCATAAAAATTTCTGCAATATCTGGGGCCTTATAATTAGTTTTTACTAGTATAAAATGTGTTGCCTTACTGAGTTGATCCACTACCACACTGATGGAATCATTTGTTTCTGATTCTTGGGTAGTCTGGTAATAAAATCTATGCTTATGATCTCCCATTTCCAACTAGGTATAGGTAATGGCTGTAACAGTCCAGCCGGATGCTGATGTTCAACTTTTACTCTTTGACAGTCAATGCATTTAGCTATATATTCTACTACTTCATCCTTCATCCTGGGCCAATAATAATATTTCTGTAACATAGTTATGGTTTTCTGATAACCTGGATGGCCAAAATAATGACTTTTGTGCATCTCATCTAAAATCAAAATTTTTATCTTTGGTACGTTGGGCACATATAATCTGTTCTTGTACAGCAGTAAGCCATTTTCTTCTAACCTGAAAACTGACATAGAATTTTCAGAATTACTTTCTGCTGTCTTTTCATGTAAATTTTTGTACTCTTCATCTATTTTAATCCCTTCGAAAATCTGATTTTCTAAATCTGTTGTGTATGTACTGATGGCTGAAATAACATTTAACTTTGCATTACGACTTAAAGCATCAGCAACCTTGTTCTCTTAACCCTTTATATGCTGAATTTCAAAATCATATTCACTTAGAAAGGTTAACCATCTAGCTTGTCTAGCATTCAAGTTCGTTTGATCTAGTAAATACTTCAGCCCCATGTTATTTGTTATCAAAGTAAATTTTCTTCCAATAAGATGGTGACGCCACATTTTTAAGGCGGGTATTACTGCTAATAATTCCAGATCATATGTAGAGTAAATTTTCTCATATATTTTCAGCTTTTGAGACTCATATGCAACAGCATGTCCCTCTTGTGTTAAGACTCCACCGAGTCCGTCATTACATGTGTCGGTGCATACTATAAAATGTTTATTAGGATCTGTAATTCTCAGAATAGGTGCTGTAGTTAGTAATTCCTTCAACTTCTTAAACTGTCTGCACACTTTTGATCCCATACAAACTTCTTCCCCTTCTTCTGTAATGAGGTTATGGGGTTTGCAATCTTCGAAAAAACTTCTATGAATTTTCTATAATATCCTATAATTCCCATAAACGATTGTACGTCCGACACATCCTTAGGAACCAGCCATTCATTAATGGCTTTTATCTTATCGGGATCAACTGAAATTCCTTCCTTAGAGATTATGTGACCTAAATAATGAATCTTATCCTTGTGAAAGTCACACTTACTAAACTTAGCATATAACTGATGATCTCTCAGAACTTGTAAAATAATACGCAGATGTTCGTCATGTTCTTCCTTACTTTTAGAATATACTAGAATGTCATCTATGAATACAGTCACGAACGTATCCAAATACTTGTGCAGAATATTATTCATTAAGCACATAAATATTGTCGGGGCATTAGTCAACCCAAATGGCATGACCACAAACTCATAATGTCCATAACGAGTTCTAAAGGCTATTTTAAAAATATCCTCATCCTTCACACGAACTTGATGATATCCTAACCTTAAATCAATCTTTGAAAATATTGTTGCTCCACGCAACTGATCAAATAGATCGTCGATGTGGGGCAACATATATCGATTCTTGATTGTCATCTTATTCAGTTGGTGATAGTTTATGCTGTTAGTTTTTCAGAATTTACTTCAATCTGATCTAGGATCTTAACTGAGAGAACAACATGTACAACATATCTACAGCATATCAATCATGGACACAATAATGCATGCACACAAGAGACACATAGTTTTACTTGGGGAAAACCATAAAGGTGAAAAACCCCAATAACTTCCTCAGAGATAGATAGAGCAATGATACGACCCAAACATAAGAGATAGACATCTTCTAGCAGCAGCTTCTCCTCCTCCACAAGTGCGCCACACTCCAGAGAGTGTGTGTGAGCATAGAATAATCAAATAGAGTGCCTCCCGCACTCTATTTATACATGACTTGACTTGCCTAATAACCTTTACTACGTCGGCCTTAACTTAACCACATAACATAATGTTGACTGGGCCGACCCCCAATAGGGTGGTCTAATAACCCTTTGACCCACATGGTCAACCCCCAATAGGGTGGTCTAATAACCCTTTGACCCACATGACTTATACAGGGCGGACCCCAACAAGGTGGTCTAATAACCCATCAAGTATAAGTTACGATACTTACAATATAAATGACGACACTTTCGTATAGAGGAATAATAACATCTCTATAGGAATACAATATACATATATGTGAAATACATTCCGAAGTTACATATACATCAACACTCCCTCTTAACTAGGGAGGTATTTCTCGACACAGGTCTTCTAGCACAAGTTTTCTTCTCTGGATCATTATCAGCGAATCATCATCCTTGAATCATCGTCATTGTCACTGCTGCTGCTATCTCAATCAATCTCTGAATCTACTCGTCATAGAAAGTTCTACAGAGCCAGTCCTTTTTCATACTGGATGTAGACCCACCATCTGCAGGTTTTCATCATCACTGGCCATACTGTGGAATCCTCAGGACTTATTATGTGCGTCACAAAACCTGGTTGCAGTATCCTAGGCTGTTACGAGCACATAGGTCTACCTGTCGGATCTCCCAGGAGCACATTACATGTGACCCATCACAAAACCTGGCTGAAGCATCCCAGGTTGTTACGAGCACACAGCTCTACCTGTCAGATCTCCCAGGAGCACATTGCATGTGATCTCACCACAAAACCTGGTTGAAGCATCCCAGGCTGTTACGAGCACACAGCTCTACCTGTCGGATCTCCCAGGAGCACATTACATGTGGTCCACCACAAAACCTGGCTGAAGCATCCCAGGCTGTTACGAGCACACAACTCTACCTATCGGATCTCCCAGGAGCATATGGCATGTGGTCATGGCAAAACCTTGCAAGAGCATCCTAGGCTGTTACGAGCACATAGCTCTACCCATCGGATCTCTCAAGGACACATTACATGCCATAGGACAAAACCTCACAAGAGCATTTTCTAGATCTCCTAGGGAGCTATTATATGCCAGCGGCAAAACCTAGCAAGAGCATCTA
Source organism: Larix kaempferi (assembly GCA_027924585.1). Lineage (NCBI taxonomy): Eukaryota > Viridiplantae > Streptophyta > Pinopsida > Pinales > Pinaceae > Larix > Larix kaempferi. The sequence goes on along the minus strand of BSBM01000322.1, from coordinate 10,731,185 downwards.
CAAATCTCCCAGAGCGCTATTATATGTCCTCCCAGAGCGCTATTATATGTCCTCCCAGAGCAATGCCTCAAAAGAGAATTTGAGGCCTTTTTCATCCTGTCTAGATCTCCCAGGTCTACTTACATGCTCATCTGCACAACCTTTCCACGGCCACAGAGTATCCACCTGATACTCACCATACATCATCTTGATGTATACATGATCATCCTGATCATCATCACTACATCATACTGATGCATGTCATCTGGAGCAACATCCTGATCATATAATGCATCCAATTGATGTATACCAAGTATCTACCTGATACATATCATCATATACAATGTATCTACCTGATACATACATAGATACATGATCCACACATTGTATCCATCAACATACATGATCTACCTGATCATACAACGTATCCACCTGATACATATACAGATACATGGTCCAAGCATCCAACATGATGCATACATACATAAATGATCCAACTGATCATATCCAGCATCCAACATGATGCATACATACATAAATGATCCAACTAATCATACAGAGCAGAAACTAGAACATCATCCTGATGCTCATCATCCAACGCTTATATCCATAGCCATGTGAAGGATCCTCCTTCCACCATGCTTGGAATGGCTTCAGCAAATGTCTCCATCACTTCTTCCTCGAAGTGTCGTCAATCTGAAGAACACCAAGCCTCTCTTTGAAGTACTCGAACTTCATTCTGGCTAGTGGTTTCGTCAGCACATCTGCAATTTGCTTATCCGTCACAACATACAGGAGCTTCACTGCTCCCCTCTGCACCATATCCCTGATATAGTGATATTTGATCTCTATGTGTTTCGACCTGTCGTGGAACACCGGGTTCTCAGACAGCTTCACACAACTTTGGTTGTCACAAAATATACCAGTAGCCTCCAGCGGTAGATCAAATAACTCAGACAGTAGCTTCCGAAGTCATACTACCTCACAACTAGACAAACAGGCTGCAACATACTCTTCCTTGGCTATACTCAGTGCTACGCAGGACTGCTTCCTGCTAAACCAAGAGATCACACCTGATCCCATATTGAAGCAACAACCAGAAGTGCTCTTCCTATCTGCAGCACTGCCTGCCCAATCTGAATCAACATAACCCTGTAGGTTAAACTTTTTATTCGCATCATACTTGAGCCCATAATCAACTGTACCCTTCAGGTACCTCAGAATATGCTTTACAGCAACCAGGTGAACATCTCTCGAATCCGTCAGGAATTGGCTCAATGTGCTCACTGCAAAGCAAATATCTGGTCTCATTTTCGTTAGGTACATCAAGGACCTAATCATCTGACGATACATAGTGACATCAACTAGATCAGATGAAGCATCACACAGAAGCTTCAGGTTTGATGCCATAGGTGTGGCCATGGCCTTGTAGTCCATCGTCCTGAAACTTTTCAGGATCTCTACTGCATACTTCCCTTGTCCAAGGAAGATTCCATCTGGACTTTGCCACACCTCCATGCCTAGAAAGTAGTGCATCATACCCAAGTTCTTCATCTCGAACTCAGCTGCAAGTTTCCTCTTGGTATCGGCAATCAATCTATCATCAACTGTAACAAACTGGTCATCCACATACAATAGTAGTATCACAGGATTGCCTTCCTCAACCTTGTAGTAAAGGTTGGAATCCACTTTACTCTTGGTAACGCCCAAACTAGATAGGAAACTGTCCATCCTACCATACCAAGTCCTAGGAGCTTGCTTCAAGCCATATAAGGCATTCTTTAACCTGCACACATATGACTTCCTATCATGTGTTTCAAAACCAAGTGGATGCTCCACATACACTTCCTCTTCGACTACACCATTCAAGAAGGCTGTCTTGACATCCATCTGGTGTATCTTTCATTTCATCACTCGTTTGTCTTTCTCCATGCTACCATCTGCAGCATGCTTGATCTTATAGATCCATTTGGAACTCATAGCAAACTTCCCTTCAGGTCTTGGGACTGCATCCCAAACATCATTCTTCATGATCGACTGATCATGGCATTCTTCCATTACTTCATCCTAGATCCTGGGAACTTAAATATCTTCAATAGATATCTTTGTTGCTAGAACAAATGTTGTATTCCTTCTTTTGTAGGTGATGGTATACGATCTTTCCTACAAAACAAGTTAAATTGCATTATTAGAAACATCTCATAGTTTTCAGAACAATTTTTTACACATAAAGAAATATGCCATACAGTCATGCAATTATTTTAGCCAATGCTTCAATACAACATTTATCCATATCCCGCAACTTTCTAGATGCCTACCAATCTCTACCAGAACATTGTTGAGAGTGTGCACAACTCCCAACAAGTCAGCAAAGAGGTTTCATTCTAGATAAGTAGCAATGGAATGTTGTACAGTGCCATAGGCCACTTACCCATCACATGCATATTAGTAGTATACTGTTCATTAATGCAATTATTCTAACATGCATAATACACAACCTAAGTCTAGGAACATAAGCATATACATCATTGAACAACATTATTTAAACAAAAAAATATGTAAGAAATGACAATTCAAATACTTATCTTTGTTTGGTTGTTGGTTGGACTCCCTCTGAATCTTTGCAACTCCATCCTGATGTGGATTGTGAGAAGTGGTCGACTCCCTCTGAATATCTGCATCCTTGTAGAAACTACTGGAGTGTGATCCCTCTTGATCTTTGCTTCCTGGATTACCTGTCCTTGAACTTATATCCACCCTCGATCACTATGCATGCTTACAAGTATCATTATTGTGATATCCTCGAGATCTCATACATAATCATACATTTATTAGTATATTCTCAATACTATCAAAACACAATAATCTGAAGCATGTATAGTCATGATCATTTCAAACATAAATAATAAGCATTAGTATTTAAGGACTCTTATGGTTAGTCATATCATAAATTAAAGTAAGAAACATAATATGCATACACCCATGATTATTCAAACCTACGAATAATCATTATCAATCATGCCATGTATACTTATATAAGAGATCCTATCACAAGGTAGGATTCTAACTTGATATAGGAAAAACATACATGGATTAGTATGTTAGCTAGTTATGTCTAACATACCCACATGATGTCTTCATGTTCTCTTCAATGACTTTTGCTAGTAACCTGCATATCTCATAAGTTAACCATTATAGAACCAAGTTATACATACCTCGTAAATAGATCTTCTAAGTGATCCATGACAATGGATGAATCTTTGTCTTCATGTCACCATTATCATATGTTCTTGAACTAGAACATGATTTGTCTTTCTTGGTGTACCTTTCATGTTAGCGGACAACATAAACCTCATACAACACCATAATGCATTAGTACAATCATAAGTGTCAAAACCTTAATCAATGAATATCTTCTATCATGTATTCATAATTTTATTAAGGTGATACGACAAGTCTAGTAATTTAATCAAGATTGTACTAACTGTAATGATATGAAGACAAACATATCATAAACTTAACCATGAACATAATTCGAAACATACCTGTAAGTCATACCTATCGAGATTGCTTGTAATCTTCTTATGTAAGTCCTTAGCTCATCTCCCTATGAAACAGGAACTTCTTCACTTATGCAGGTGACCAATCAATTCTCTTCTAGGATTAACCCAATCCACTTTGTATTGCAGAAACTGGATCTGGAGCTGGATTAGGGTTTGTTAGAGAAACCCTAAAAATTCAAACTTTGAATTTCAAACTTCTGAAGGGATAGAAAGATGCGCCTTGATAAGCTGATCAACCTGGTATACTCAAAATTTGAAAACTGCAAAGTTTCACCCCTCAAAATTTCCTTTGAGACTTTCAGATCTTCTAGACAGGATCCCGAACTAGGGTTTGATAAATCCCACCCTTCTTCCCATCCAAAAGGTTCTATCCAAAGCTTTGAACTTCTATTTTTCGGAGGAGCTTCCAGCCGTGGTCACAGACTTAAAAAATTCCAACTTTTGCAGAAGCCCTAATTTTCCATTTTTCCAATCAAAGTCCCGAACTAGGGTTTGATCAAGCTCGGCCTTTTTCCCAACCAAAAAATTTGATCTTGGTCTCTAAATTTCGATTTTGATGAGTAGCATTCAGTCGTGGTCTCTGATTACAAAAATTCCAACTTTCTCTGAAACCCTAATTCCCGGATCCATGAATGAAGGTGCTCAAAATCCAATTATGTTTTGGTAGAAATATGCACCTGATTGTTTCAGGTGTAACTCCGAAACTACGAATCCACAGGGTCTGAAACTTCTACCTATGGTATCCTGACCTGTCATCTTTCCAACCCCATAGGTCTGACCTCAATTGGATTCTCTGAGAGAGAGTTATTCCAAGTGTTGCAACATGACCTGTTTATGGGATAAAATAGGAGAGCGAACTTGTACAGCGTGCCACGTGTCACTGGTTAAGTTTCGGCCTCTAAAAAAGTTACCAGCGAAAGTACCATCTGTGCCCTACCTTTTAATTTTTATGAAATTTCATTTTGAGCTTCCTAGCCCAAGTTATGACATTTTTTCGTAGGTCACCTATTTATGACTTAGATCTGGAAGAGGCAGAAACCCTGGATTGTACAGATCATAAAACACAAAGTACAATGAATTAGAAGTTTTCCTTTGGACACAAGGTACATGGGGATCTGATTCACCAAAATGGATTTGTAGCAAAAGTGCTACGATGACTGGTTTTTGCTATATCAAGCCCTAGCATCGCAAGTGCAACAACTGTCATACATGCCATACCATGCCTTCTTTCAGGCTAGCTTTGATACCATGTTAGTTTTTTAGAATTTACTTCAATCTGATCTAGGATCTTAATTGAGAGAACAACATGTACAACATATCTACAACATATCAATCATGGACACAATAATGCAAGCACACAAGAGACACAGAGTTTTACTTGGGGAAAACCATAAAGGTGAAAAACCCCAATAACTACCTCAGAGATAGATAGAGCAATGATACAACCCAAACATAAGAGATAGACATCTTCTAGCAGCAGCTTCTCCTCCTCCACAAGTGCGCCACTCTCTAGAGAGTGTGTGTGAGAATAGAATAATCAAATAGAGTGCCTCCCGCACTCTATTTATACATGACTTGACTTGCCTAATAACCTTTACTAGGTCAGCCTTAACTTAACCACATAACATAATGCTGACTGGGTCGATCCCCAATAGGGTGGTCTAATAACCCTTTGACCCACATGGCCGACCCCCAATAGGGTGGTCTAATAAGCCTTTGACCCACATGACTTATACAGGGCGGACCCCAACAAGGTGGTCTAATAACCCATCAAGTATAAGTTAAGATACTTACAATATAAATGACGACACTTCCGTATAGAGGAATAATAACATCTCTATAGGAATACAAACACTTCCGTATAGAGGAATAATAACATCTCTATAGGAATACAATATACATATATGTGAAATACATTCCGAAGTTACATATACATCAACATATGCAAAGTCTTAAAGTGCCATCCTTCTTCTTAACAAAAATAATAGGTGCTCCCCAAGGAGACATGCTGGGTCTTATATAGTTTTTATCAATTAGTTCCTTCAACTGTGATTTTAACTCATTTAATTCCAATATTTTCATCCTATATGGAGCTTTGGAGTTTGGTACTGCACCCGATATTAGCTCAATAGTAAAATCTAGATCCCTCTTCGGGGGTAATCTTGGAATCTCTTCTGGAAAAACATCCAGGAATTCTTTTAGGACAGGTATATCTTCTAGTTTCAGTTTGTCCTCTTTTGTAATTGATTCCTCATGTACTACATTCACTGCGAACATCTTACATCCTTTTCTAACTGCTATTTTTACTTGCATAGCTGAAATCTGTCTAAGTGATGTCTTTCTAGGAATACCCTTCACTTCTACTGTTTCTCCTTCATCATTTAGACAGGTAAAAATTTTCTCATAACAATTCAAAATAACATGATGTGCTTCTAACCAATCCATTCCGATTAAGATGTCATAGGATCCTAAAGGTAAAACATTTAGCTTGGTTTGTGTCTTTGACTGATTCATAGATAAAACACAACTTTCAACAAAATCATACACTTTTCTTTTTGTTCCTGTTGCTAGTCTAACTAACCAGGATTTATTAAATTTTTTGTTTTCAGATTGAAATTTTCTACAATATTTGGAGATATATAACTTAGGCTAGCACTTGGATCAATCAAAATAGAAACAAGGTGGTTTTGTAGCATACCTTCAAGCTCTACCATAGAAACTTGATGCTCCACTTGCCTGTTGTCTAGAGATGCATTAATTCTGGGCATCTCTCTTGTCAAGTCTCCCACAATAGGTGTAGCTTGTATGGAGTGAATATTATTGGCTTCCTGCTTCTTATTGGGACAGTTTGAAGCATAATGAGGACCTTGACACTCAAAACATTTTATAGGTGTCCTCTAGTCATTAGTTTTGGTAACATTGGGTGTATTTCTAGGAGCTGTAAAATTCTACTGTTGATTTTTTTTGGGACTGTTTCCTTGGAAATTTCGATTTGGAAAGTTTTTCTTTTGAAAACCAGAATTTCCATTGAACCTGAAATTCTTCTTCTTTAGCTCAAAGTTGCTGGGTTTATGATTTTTCCAGTTAGATATCCCTTCTCTTTTCTGGTTTGGATCATAGCAGAAAGTTGCTTTCTTCATGGCTTCTTCTAAGGTCTTTGGATTGTCATACTCTATTATGTCCTTGATGTTGAAAGGTAGACAACTCAGATACCTTTGAATCTTTGGTTTCTCCTCCATAAGGTATGGCACATACCTTAGCAAATTCAGAAATTTTCTGTTCAACTCTTTCATGTTCATAGTTCCCAGTCTTAAATCATAAAATTCCTTGGACTTTTCTTCATAATATTGTTCAGATAGGAACTTCTTCTTGAAGTATCATTTAAAAGTGCTCCAATTCACATCCTTGTCCTTGATTCCCTTCACTCTTTTGATGTCCTGCCACCAAATGTCTGCCTTCGTGATCAGGTTGTATATGCCCATCTTTCCTTTCAATGATTTTGAATAATCATAAATTTGGAAGTATTTCTTCATGCCGGGCAGCCATGCTTCAGCTGTCTCTCCTTTCTTAGTTTCACCATTGAAGGTTGGGGGTTTGATATTCTTGAACTCCCCAGAAATCTGCTCATACTGTTTATGGCTTTTTCTTTTTGGTTTGTAATCCCCTTCATTGCTATCACTTGAATAATTATGTTTCTTTTTACGTGTCTCAATGGCAGCTCCTGATGATGTTGAACTGTTATTCTCATCATCAGTTTTTACTTTCTTATCCTTGTTCCCATGAGGTAAGTATTCAATCTTGTAGGTATTTTCAACCCTTCTATCCTATTCATTAGTTGGGCACTGATCAAACAGTACTTGGTTAAGTTCTTCTTGTGCCTTCAGAATTCTCTCATTATCCTGTTTAACAGATCTTATTTTTGCTTTCAACTCCTGAAATGCACGTAACAATTATGATGAATTGTCATTCAACTCACCATGGACTTCTTCTCCATAATGTTGTCCAGTGCTATTGTTGGTATGACTGTTCGGTCGAAATCTGTCCTCCATGTGTTCAGGTGATCCTTCCATACCTGTAATTTAGAAAACAATTTTCTGTATCCAGAATAGTTTAATTAGTAAAGATTTTTGCTGTCATAAAAATTTTCTGTTACGTGTTCTTTGGACCTTTTTAGGCCGAGATTTCGAACATGAGCTCTGATACCACATGTAACCTCCCGAAAATTCACAAAAATTTAAAAATTTAAAAATAGCATTAAATGATATACTTACTAATGCTGAAGAAATTAAATGCTAATCCTTTTAACTAATAACAAAATATGATGACATCACTTCATACTTCTTAACACAAAATACGACGTTAGTTTTGCTTGTGTTAATTATAAATCTATATGCTGTATTTAAATTTTCTTGCGATACAATCATCTAAACATAATACTGTGTTAAATTTTGAGCATTAATTCACAATACTCTTGGATCTTAACTGAGAGAATAACATATACAATATATCAATGCATAACAATCACAATAAGCATGACAAGCATCACAAGAATCAAAAGTATGAGAGACAAGAGACACAGAGTTTTTGTGGGGAAAAACCTAAGGTGAAAAACCCCACAACTTCCTTAGAGATAGAGAGAGCAATGGCTCAACCAAAGTACAACCAAAATGCACTTGAGACAGTCTCCTAGAGCAGATGATCCTCCTCCTCACTAGTGCGCCACTTTTTGAGAGAGAGAAGTGTGTCTTTTCGAATGATCCAAATAGAGATCTCCCGATCTCTATCTATACTTAACCTGTTTGCCTAGTTACACTATGGGGGCGACTTGTCTATCTAGATACATCCAAAATATAATATATATTTCAGGGCCGACCCCACACATGGTGGTCTAATAACCCATCGGCAAGTACACACACTTGCGACACTTGTCAATCCACATGACGACACTTCCTTATAGAGGAATAACACATCTTTGATAAGGGTACAATAAATATATATGAAATACATAGATGAAATACATTCCGAAGTTACATATACATCAACACTCCCTCTTAACTAGGAAGGTATTTCTCGACACAGATCTGCTAGACAAGTCTTCTTCTCGGGATCATCGTCATCATCATCGTCACTGCTGCTGCTATCTCAACCAATCTCTGACTCTAATCGTCATAGGAAGTTCTACAGAGCCAGTCCTTTTTCATACTGGATGTAGGCCCACCACCTGCAGGTCTTCATCATCACTGGCCATACTGTGGAATCCTCAGGACTTATTACGTGCGTCATAAAACCTTGAAAGAGTATCCCAGGATGTTACGAGCACACGGATCTACCTATAAGACCTCCCAGGGCCATATTATATGTGACATCACCAAAAAACCTCGCAAGAGCATCCCAGGCTGTTACGAGCACACAACTATACCTATAGGATCTCCCAGGATAGATTATATGTGGTCACCACAAAACCTCGCAAGAGCATCCCAGGCTGTTACGAGCACACAGCTCTACCTATAGGATCTCCCAGGGATAGATTATATGTGGTCATGGCAAAACCTCGCAAGAGCATCCCAGGACTTATTACAGGTACACAGCCCAACCTATCGGATCTCCTAGGGACATATTATATGCCATAGGACAAAACCTCGAAAGAGCATTTGCCAAATATCCTAGGGCCAGATTATATGCCATAGGCAAACTCGAAAGACTATCTGCAGATCTCCCAGGGCCAAATTATATGTCCTCCCAGAGCAAAACCTCGAAAGAGCATTTGCCAGATATCCTAGGGCCAAATTATATGCGATAGGAAAAACCTCGAAAGACTATCTACAAATCTCCCAGGGCCAAATTATATGCTCATCTGCACAACTTGATCCACGGCCATAGAGTATCAACCTGATACTCACCATACATCATCCTGATGTATACATGATCATCTTGATCATTATCACTGCAACATCCTGCTGCAAGTCATCTGGAGCAATATCCTGAATCTCGTCATCCACGATCATCCTGATCATACAATGCATCTACTTGATGCATACCAAGTATCTACCTGATACATATCATCATACATGATCCACCTGTTCATACAATGTATCCACCTGATACAAATACAAATACATGATACATATCACCATACATGATCCACCTGATCATACAATGTATCCACCTGATACATATACAGATACATGGTCCAAGCATCCAACATGATGCATATACAAAATACATACAAATGATCCTACTGATCATATCCAACATCCAACATGATGTGTACATACATATAAATGATCCAACTGATCATATCCAGCATCCAATCATGATGCGTACATACATATACATATAAATGATCCAACTGATCATATCCAGCATCCAACATGATGCGCACATACATATAAATGATCCAACTGATCATATCCAGCATCCAACATGATGCGTACATACATATACATATAAATGATCCAACTGATCATATCCAGCATCCAACATGATGTGTACATACATATACATATAAATGATCCAACTGATCATATCCAACATCCAACATGATGGGTACATACATATAAATGATCCAACTGATCATACAAAGCAGAAACCATAACATCATCCTGATACTCATCATCCAGCGCTTACATCCACAGCCATGTGAAGGAACCTCCTTCCAACATTCTTGGAATGGCTTCAGCAAATGTGTCCATCACTTCTTCCTCGAAGTGTCATCAATCTAAAGAATGCCAAGCCTCTCCCTGAAGTACTCAAAGTTCACCCTGGTTAGTGGCTTCGTCAGCACATCTGCAATTTACTTGTCCATTGCAACGTACAGGAGCTTCACAGCTCCTCTCTACACCATATCCTTGATATAGTGATATTTGATCTCTATGTGTTTCGACCTGTCATGAAACACTGGGTTCTCGGACAACTTCACACAACTCTGGTTATCACAGAAGATACCAGTAGCATCCAACGGGAGATCAAATAAGTCAAACAGTAGCTTTCGTAGCCATACTACCTCACAACTAGCTGAACAGGCTGCAACATACTCTGCCTCAGCTGTACTCAGTGCTATGCAGGACTGCTTCCTGCTAAACCAAGAGATCACACTTGATCCCATACTGAAGCAGCATCCAGATGTGCTCTTCCTATCTGCAGCACTGCCAGCCCAATCTGAATCAACATAACCTTGTAGGTTAAACTTTTGATTCGCTTCATACTTGAGCCCATAATCCATTGTACCCTTCAGGTACCTCAGAACATGCTTTACAGCAACCAGGTGAACGCTCCTCGGATCAGTCAGGAACTGGCTCAATGTGTTCAGAGCAAAGCAAATATCTAGTCTCATGTTCGTCAGGTACATCAAGGACCCAATCATCTGACGATATATAGAGACATCAACTGGATCAGATAAAGCATCACATAGAAGCTTCAGATTCGATGCCATAGGTGTGGCCATGGCCTTGCAATCCATCATCCCGAATCTCTTCAGGATATCTACTATGTACTTTCCTTGACAAAGGAAGATCCCACCTGCACTCTGCCACACCTCCATACCTAGGAAATAATGCATCCTTCCCAAATATTTCATATCGGACTCAGCAGCAAGCTTCCTCTTAGTATCTGCAATCAGTCTGTCATCTCCTATTACAAATAAGTCATACACATACAGGAGTAGAATCACAGGATTCCCTTCCTCAACCTTGTAGTAGAGGTTGGAATCCGCTTTACTCTTGGTAAAGCCCAAACTAGATAGGAAACTGTCCATCCTACCATACCAGGTTCTGAGAGCTTGTTTCAAGCCATACAAGGCTTTCTTCAATCTGCACACATATGAATCCCTGTCATGTATTTCAAAACCGAGTGGTTGCTCCACATATACTTCCTCTTCAACTACACCATTCAAGAAAGCAGTCTTGACATCCATCTGGTGTATTTTCCATTTCATTGCTGCAGCCAGGGCAAGTACTGTTCTGATGGAAGTATACCTAGCTACAGGTGCAAAATTTTCTTCATAATCTATTCCCTCCTTCTGAGAGAAGCCACGAGATATGAATCTTGCCTTGTATTTCTCTACACTGCCATCTGCAGCATGCTTGATTTTGTAGATCCATTTGGAAGTCACAACAGACTTCTCTTTAGGTCTTGGGACAACATCCCAAACATCATTCTTCATTATTGAATGGTATTCCTCAACCATGGCATCCTTCCATTCTTTCTTTTTCGTTGCTTCTTCATAACTGGAAGGCTCTTTGTTCATAATGTCACAGAGTAAAGCAACATAGCTGGTATGTGATCTGGTTCTCTTCTTTGCTCTGTGTTCTTCTTTTGGAATGCCAAATCTTTCTGCATCTTGAATGATCTCTCTAGCCCATGCAGGTTTCCTCTTGTGAGAGTTATCCTCACGAGGTGGATCTACAGGTTCTTGCGGATCTTCAAACTCACGAACAACTTCTGGAACTGCTTCAGTCATGGTAGTGTCTTCAAATCTAGTTTCCTTAGGTTCTTCATAAACTTCGATAGGTTCCTTCCTTGATTTGATGAATGCTGAGTTTTCATCAAATGTTACATCCTTGTTGACATCAATCTTCTTGAACCATGGAAAGTATATTCTGTAAGCCTTCGAGCTTTCACTGTAACCCACAAAGATACCCTTCTTTCCTGAAGGATCTAGTTTAGTCCTCTTTTCCTTTGGGACATGAGTGTATACTGGACAACCAAATATTCTGAGATGCACGACTTCATGTTTCTTACCAGAAAAGACCTCTTCCGGTGTCTTGTTGTCCAATATCTTGTGGGGTGTTCTGTTCTGTACATATACAGCTATTCTAGCTGCTTCTGCCCATAGATGCATAGGTAGATCATGGTCATGCAGCATTTCCCTTGCTGCTTCCATGATTGTTCTATTCTTCCTTTCTGCAACTCCATTCTGTTGAGGATTATAAGGAGCAATCAACTCCCTCTTAATCCCTGAATCACTGCAAAGCTTCTTAAAGTCACCTGAGGTGAATTCTCCACCATTGTCGGATCTGAATGTTTTGATCTTCTTGTCAGTTTGATTCTCCATCAAGGTTTTGAACTCCTTGAACTTATCAAGCACCTCATATTTATTCTTCAAGAAGTATACCCAAGTCTTCCTGGAGAAGTCATCAATAAATGAGACATAATAAACATACCCACTCAGAGAACTGGATGACATAGGACCACATACATCTGAGTGGATGATTTCTAGGATATCTTTTGCCTTGCTTTCATTGCTTAGGAAAGCCTTCTTAATGTTCTTACCTTTTGCACATCCTTTGCAAACACCTTCATGTTTGGTCTTGATTTCAGGAAGACCCTCTACAACCTTGCTTGCAATTGGAAGTGCCCTATAGTGCATATGAGCAAGTCTTCTATGCCAAAGTTCACTTGGCTCCATGGATTCATGTATCATGGCATGTTCAGGTTGACCCTTCAATTTATACAAACCTCCCTCTTGCTCTCCAATCACTGCTGCATCATCGATTGTTTTACCCTTTGGCCACATTAGGACTTGGCCATCCACAAATGCAACCCTCCTACCTTTTGCATCCAATGCAGAGATGGAGAGTAAGTTCTTCTTGAGCCCAGGTACATAAAGGACTTCTTTCATCTTCAAAGATTTTCCAGAATCTAGGTTGTAGGAGGCTTCACCACTTCCTTTGATTGGGTATTGATAATCATCCCCAAGTTTCACCTTATGGGGTGATTCATGTTCAGATAGATTCACAAAACATTCCTTAAACCCAGTCATGTGTTTGCAAGCCCCACTATCAATCAAGCAATCATTACAACCATGGGAGATAGTACCAGTGAGAGCAGAGATTAGAACATACTCTTCTTCACTTGATGAGTCATCATCACTATCATCACTTTCTGCCCTAGCCTTCTTCTTTGGAGGTTCATCATCCTCAACAACATGAGCATGGAAATTTCTTTTGCTGCCCTTCTTCTTCTTGCTAGAATTGTTGTTATTATCCCTTTTGTTCTTGGGACAATATGAAGCAAAGTGACCCTTCTCATTGCATGTGAAGCATCTTAGGTCCTTCTTATTCTTTTGATAGGATCTCTTCTAGCGAGAGTGCTCCTTCTTGGGCTTGCTTCTTTTGGTGTGAGCTGCAAGAGCTTGATCTTCACCTCCCATCTTTTCCTCACGAGCTACAAGTCTAGCTTCTTCTTGAGAGCATTCTTCCCGCAATCTGTTGAAGGATACCAACTTCTTTCTTGCACAGATTCCTTGAATAAAGGAGTCCCATGACAACTTCACCATTCTCCACCATTTCATCTACTGCTTTCAGTTGTTCCTTAATCTGGGAGACCCTAGAAAAAGAAGATTGAATGGTTTCTCCATTCTGAAACTTTACTCCTTTCAATTGGTTCCGCAGGGTCATCTTCCGATGTATGTTCTTCCCTTCAAATAGCTTGGTCAAAGAGTCAAACATCTCCTTGGGTGTCTTTAGAGAAGACACATGGGGTATGAGATGGTCTTTAATAGAATCAGCAATGATTCTCTTTGCCTTGACCAAGTTCTTCTTATGCAATACCTTGGCCTCTTCATCCTCTGGGATAGGGATGTCTTCTTTTATATATGAGTCCAACTCATTCTCTTCCAGGATTAACCCAATCCTATACTTCCAAGCTCGGAAGTTATCCGCCCCTTCAAGATTATCCTCAAGCTTGGTGTGGTGAGACATCTTAAAGAGTACTTCAAATGGAAATAGAAAATATTTAGGTCTTACCACTTGAAATGTTGAAAACTGGATTTGGTCTCGGATTAGGGTTTGTCGAAAAAACCCTAAAAATTCAAAATGTGAATTTCAACTTTCTGAAAGGATAGAAAGATGCGCCTTGATGAGATGATCAGCCTGGTGCATTCAGAATTTGAGATCATCAAAGTTTTACCCTTCAGATTTTCCTTTTTGTCCTCCCGGGTTCACTAAGGAGAGCCCTGAATTAGGGTTTGAGTTTCCCGGAGATCTACCAAGCCAAAAATCTCGATCCAAAGCTCTAAACTTCGATTTTTGCAAGGAGCTTCCAGCTATGTCTTCAGATTCCAGAAATTCCTATTTTTGTGGAAACCCTAATTTTTAGGGCCAAATCTGAAAATGCTCAAAATTGAATTCTGATTGGACAGATGGATTCTCCTTAATGAGTAGAGTCAATATACTATACTGCATTTCCAAAATCTGTGGAGAGAAACCCAATAAACAAGAAACTCAAGTTTCTGTCACTGCAAAATGTCTTCTTCTCAGGTTAGCTCTGATACCATGTTAAATTTTGAGCATCAATTCACAATACTCTTGGATCTTAACTGAGAGAATAACATATACAGTATATCAATGCATAACAATCACAATAAGCATGACAAGCATCACAAGAATCAAAAGCATGAGAGACAAGAGACACAGAGTTTCTGTGGGGAAAAACCTAAGGTGAAAAACCCCACAACTTCCTCAGAGATAGAGAGAGCAATGGCTCAACCAAAGTACAACCAAAATACACTTGAGATAGTCTCCTAGAGTAGATGATCCTCCTCCTCACTAGTGCGCCACTTTCTGAGAGAGAGAAGTGTGTCTTTCTGAATGATCCAAATAGAGATCTCCCAATCTCTATTTATACTTAACCTGTTTGCCCAGTTACACTATGGGGCCGACTTGTCTATCTAGATACATCCACAATATAATATATATTTCAGGGCCGACCCCACACATGGTGGTCTAATAACCCATCGGTAAGTACACACACTTGCGACACTTGTCAATCCACATGACAACACTTCCTTATAGAGGAATAACACATCTCTGATAAGGGTACAATAAATATATATGAAATACATAGATGAAATACATTCCGAAGTTACATATACATCAACATACTAACAGTTTGCTTTTGGATGATAACGAAGGGGTCCTATGGGGTACCCTGAGGTTTATGTAGCTATGTTAGCTAAAGCATTTGAACCTGTTTCTTTGCACAGATACGCAGGTAAGAGTATTACGACAATTTCAAATGTTACAAGCAATTCTAAATATGTTTTTAGTTAGCCGTCAATGCTTATAGTAACTCTAAGTACTTCTGTGCATGAGAATTGTTAATGGTATGGATCTCTGTCCTATTTCTGTATGTGTTACCTTGACTATACTCACAAGTCCCAGAAGTCGTAACTAATAATATCTATACTATACTCTTTAGTGAATTGTCAAAGAAGAGATACTTATACCATGAATTCTCAATTACGTACTAGATTACAAATTATAAGTGCTATTAGAATCCTGTCATCATTTCTCCATTTTGCAAAGAGTGGTATTATGATGTACATTTATTACATGAATAATTCAACTTATATGCTGCTCTACATTATAGAAACATGAGCCAAATGTTATTTAAATCCGTGGATTAACTTGAAATCATAACTATAGTAGATTATGCATTTCTCAAATTATAACTCATGAAGCATCATATTAATATGGCAAGGTTTACTATAATACTACCGGCATAATTAAGATGATACTATTGCAACACTATAGGATTTATACCTTTCTAATTTAATAATTATACATTGTAATATGCTATGCAATGTGAACAAATATTACGATGTGCATAAATTGAATTCTAAACTATACACTAAGTTTCGAAAGCCTTCTATAATATGCGAACTTTGTCATTTGAGAAACAATATACAATATATAAAAACCATGCATTCGATGACCAATACTTTGGAAATGAAATGAACTATACAATGTAACCCTAAGTCTTTGCACTGACATTTAATATTGACAGGGTATTGAATGTAATGGTGTTACTCTTTGCAAACCAGATCAACGTATTGACAATGGATAGTGACAGGTATAAATTCGTAGCAGTTGTGCATTGGCAGAATTAACGTGTCCAGTCTGAGCATTAATGATCCCAGCTAACTCCCATGGTGGAATGTACTGTTGGCTATCAACGTAACCTTCTTCACGTGGAAACCTGGTGGAAAATACTGCTAGCAATCCAGGCTGTGCATGGTTGACTTGGTGAATCGCCTCCGAGTTGGACTTTATGATGGTAAGGTCATTAAGGGAGTTTAAATGCAGTGGTGCTTCGTAAAATGAGGTGCTCTGCTAGCTAGATCTCTCCTGTCGATCCTGTTGTGTCTCGGTTTTGGGACTTTAACCCTAATCTTACCACTACGTTTTCGTTGAAGTTGTTCTTGGGCATTCATTTGGTGTTACTGGGATCATTGGAGAGGCCGACCATCTGCAAAAATTTAGGGTTTGGTGCTTGCTCGACTGAGGAATCCTTCCTCGGATTTGATGGTGTGACCTGCGATTGTAACTTGATGTTGTTCAGTTTTTAAAAGAAAGTTTGAGAGCCGAGAGTTTAGAAGTGAGGAAATACTATATCATTTGGCTGTTTTGAGTGGCGCGGGAAGGACATATCAGTTCAGAACTTTGATCCAATGCAAATCCTTATCGAGGTAATGTCGTAGTTTCCAACTTCTTAAGCTCTTCTTCTATTTATCCGTCAATAAAATGATGTGAAAGTTTTAACCACCTCCTTCAATGTTTTGGCAGGTAACTTCTTCCGCCCGCAGGTATGCCTTGTCTGAAGCTTAAGGGAAAAATGGTTGCTATACCATCCGGTAAGCCTCAGTGGTTCTTTTCCCTGTAGGTTCTCCTAGCATGTGGGCTGAAACTTTGATGTTTTGACGAGGTTTGAGAAAAGTTCCCGGCAGAGGATTTTTTTAACTATTGAGATGATATTCGAGAGCCTCACGTCGTGTGCATAGAGGATGGAATCCTCGACTCATTTTGCTACCCTGCCAATGCTGCGTTTCATTGTAACTTTTGTTGAAATGTAAAATTGTTTATGATGTAATTGCTTAAGGGATGAATCCTTGGTCATGTTTAAAGGAGAAGCAGTGTGTTAAATGAAAGTCGAGTGCCAAGAGTTAAACTGTTTTCTGCGAAAATAGAAGGTCCTGTGCTACACTGTTTATTCCATTGTTTGAATGGTAATATGAGGCTGAGTTTGTATTGAAACATAACTTAATATAGTTTTTGAGCGGTTTTTATATTTATATAAATTGATAGTTTGACTAGGAAATACTATGTTGATTCTGGCCAAGAGTCGTGGGCTAACTTATTTCGCAATCGAGCAACCCTGTGTTTGTGTTGTTTAAATTAAAGTTTGGAATGGTGATGAGACTCAGTTGTTGGTAATGAATCATCACTCAAATGAATATTACGGTTAATAAAAATAATAATACTCTTGTCTGAACTTGTCTTGTACAGATAGCTATCGTATATGTGATAGTTGAACAATAGAATGTTTTTGGTTTTGGAAATCTGATGTAAGGATTCGATGTTTACGTTTTTAAGTGCTTGGCCTTAAATTGGCTGTATGATAGTCTTAGGGTTTTTAAAATGAATATTGCAAGTGTCTGCAAACTTTGCACAATTGAGAATTAGTCTTAGCATAATGATAATTGTTCTCTATAGAAGATAATTAGTATCTAGGGTTTCAAAAAGACGATAATACATTCCGATACTGAACATGAAAGATATTCTTACTACAAGAATCTGAAATACATGAAACAGTTAAATTCAATTAAATAAAAATGCTACGTAAATATAGAAAACTATAGCATTGAAATATCATAGTAATTTTAAGATGATATTACAGCTATTTTTCAAAAAGTCTAAGTACCGTAAAGAGAGAAAATGAAAAGTGTTAAGAGACTGTGATAAGTGTTTTTGCTTATAGTCCTTTACAACTTTTGAATGAAATGGTAATAAAACGTAGTATGTATATTTTCTAATGAAGTAGGTGTCCTAAAGTATAAACCCTAGATTTTTATACAAAAATGGAATATTTATTTTCTGACAGGAGGTAAAAGAAATATTAAAATACTTGTATTATGAATTGCTATTTCCTATCCTAACTTAACAGAATAAACAATTCAGCTAAACATTTTAGTCAATAAGTCTTCATTATCAAACCAGGAAAAAGGGTTAGAGGTTTAATAAAACAACTTCATTCATTCAACTGAAAATAAACAAGACAGTACAGTAGAACCTGATGAATGTAGGAGAAACAAACAACCCAAGGAGCCTGTTCCACCCAACCTACTCCTGAAGGCAACCAAATTACTTGCGTTAGAACCCATGAGCCTGTTCACTGAACCACTAGGAAGAAGAATTTGTAGAAACTTTACGTCATCAACTTGCAACAACAATGTAGATCATTCAGTTGTATAGACTTAGTAGTCAAAAAGACCTGCACCAGCACCTCTGGTTTCCTTCTCAGAATAAATTTAGCAGACTCACAATGCACTTTCCACTTAGCCTCCCTATTCGAATCTCTCAGTGATCACCTGATACACTTGAGAAATTATTTCTGCAGAAAATAATGTGGAGCCCCCTGCTCAATTCAAATTTCCTTATATAGGCTTCCTAGGCCTTTTTAGTGGTTAACCTGGTCATTAATGAGCTAACAGCTCTCTTCCACCCACCTGGGGGATAATGCTATAATTTTAGGGGTAGTTGTCCCATAACCAACAGTTAGCGGTGGAGTGCAAATGCTGACACTTGTCCCATGCTTTCTAACAGCTTCCATTCCTCCTAGTGGGTCAATGAACACTCATTTAACAGTTACCTTGGGTGTTTGTCTCCTATTTTAATTTATTAAATAATAATAATATGTCATTACAATCATCCTTGATAAGATTTGGTCATAATTACAAAACTTTGTAATTATAATTTAACATAATGTTTTTGCAAATAAAATAAATAGTCTCAAAATTTGGGTAGGTGACATACACCCCCTCTTAAGTCTCAACATCGTCCTCGATGTTGTTCATTCATTTTCTGAGTGTTCTTGAAACAGAGCTGGGTATGCTACCCACATACTACTCTCCAATTCCCAGGTTGCCTCTTATGGGCTAAGGTGCTTCCATTGCACCTTTATCTGCCCAATGGTGCAATTCCGGAGTAGAGTTTCCCTCCTTTTGAGGATACAGTCCGGTTCCACCTGAAAATAGTCCTCTTGTTCCACCTGTACATCATTCCAATTTATAACATGAGTAGCATCGTGTACGTATTTCTTTAAAACTAAAATATGAAAAACATTATGTATTCTTAGATTTGGTGGCAAATTTAGTTGATATGCCACGGGTCCTACCCTTAACAAAATTTTGAAAGGACCATAATACCTGGGTGCCATCTTGGCACAGTTTCCCAATTTTAATGAGATCTTCTTTGGTCTTACCTTAATCAAAACATGCTCACCAACTTGGAACTCTTTATGAGTCCTTTTAAGATCTGCTTGACTCTTTTTCTTATCTTGGGAAGCTTTAAGATTTCTTTGTATATGTTGCACAGTTAGTTCTATTTTCTTCAACAATTCAGGTCCTAAAATAACTCTATTAACTGGGCCATTCCAAGAAACTGGTGTATTACATTTCCTACCATAAAGAATTTCAAAAGGGCTAAGCCTGGTTGATGGATGATAATGGTTGTTATATGCAAATTCTGCTAAATGCAAGTAGTCCTCCCACTTACCAGGCTGGTCCTTAACATACATCCTTAGCATGTCTTCCAATATCAGATTTACTCTTTCTGTCTATCCATCTGTTTGTGGATGAAATTTTTTGCTAAAGTTTAAGGTTGTATTCAACCCTTTAAACAAAGATCTCCAGAAGTTTCCAGTAAACTTAGAATCACGGTCTGAAACTATCACTTTTGGTATTCCATGTAATCGAAAAATCTGATTCATAAAAAATTCTGCAATATCTGGAGCCTTATAAGTAGTTTTTACTGGTATAAAACGTGCTACCTTGCTGAGTTTATCCACTACCACCATGATGAAATCATTTTGTTTCTGATTCTTGGGTAGTCCAGTAATAAAATCTATGCTTATGATCTCCCATTTCCAACTAGGTATAGGCAATGGTTGTAACAGTCCAGCCGAATGTTGATGTTCAACTTTTACTCTTTGACAATCAATGCATTTAGCTATATATTCTGCTATTTCATCCTTCATCCTGGGCCAATAATAATCTTTCCGTAACATAGTTATGGTTTTCTGATAACCTTGATGGCCAGAATAATGAATTTTGTGCATCGCATCTAAAATCGAAATTTTTATCTTTGGTACGTTGGGCACATATAATTTGTTCTTGTACATCAGCAAGCCATTTTCTTTTAACCTGAAATCTAGCATAGAATTTTCAGAATTACTTTCTGCTGTCTTTTCATGTAAATTTTTGTACTCTTCATCCATTTTAATCCCTTCAAAAATCTGATTTTCTAAATCTGTTGTGTATGTACTGATGGCTGAAATAACATTTAACTTTGCATTACGACTTAAAGCATCAGCAACCTTGTTCTCTTTACCCTTTATATGTTGAATTTCAAAATCATATTCACTTAGAAAGGTTAACCATCTAGCTTGTCTAGCATTCAAGTTCATTTGATCTAGTAAATACTTTAGC
The DNA here is from genome assembly GCA_027924585.1 of Larix kaempferi. Taxonomy (NCBI): domain Eukaryota; kingdom Viridiplantae; phylum Streptophyta; class Pinopsida; order Pinales; family Pinaceae; genus Larix; species Larix kaempferi. The sequence goes on along the minus strand of BSBM01000322.1, from coordinate 10,710,158 downwards.
CCCATGTTATCTGTCATCAAAGTAAATTTTCTACCAATAAGATGGTGATGCCACATTTTTAAGGCGTGTATTACTGCTAATAATTCCAGATCATATGTAGAGTAACTTTTCATATGTAGAGTAACTTTTCTCATGTATTTTCAGCTTTCGAGACTCATATGCAACAGCATGTCCCTCTTATGTTAGGACTCCACCGAGTCCGTCATTACATGCGTCCGTGCATACAATAAAATATTTATTAGGATCTGCAATTCTCAGAATAGGTGTTGTAGTTAGTAATTCCTTCAACTTCTTAAAATTGTCTGCACACTTTTGATCCCATACAAACTTCTTCCCTTTTTTCTTTAAGGAGGTTATGGGGTTTGCAATCTTCGAAAAACCTTCTATGAATTTTCTATAATATCCTGTAATCCCCATAAACGATCGTACGTCCGACACATCCTTAGGAACCGACCATTCATTAATGGATTTTATCTTATCGAGATCAACCGAAATTCCTTCCTTAGAGATTATGTGACCCAAATAATGAATCTTATCCTTGTGAAAGTCACACTTACTAAACTTAGCATATAACTGATGATCTCTTAGAACTTGTAAAATAATACGCAGATGTTCGTCATGGTCTTTCTTACTTTTAGAATATACCAGAATGTCATCTATGAATACAATGACGAACTTATCCAAATACTTGTGTAGAATATTATTCATTAAGCACATAAATACTATCGGGGCATTAGTCAACCCAAATGGCATGACCACGAACTCATAATGTGCATAATGATTTCTAAAGGCTGTTTTAAAAATATCCTCATCCTTCACACGAACTTGATGATATCCTGGACTTAAATCAATCTTTGAAAATATCGTTGCTCCACGTAGCTGATCAAATAGATCATCGATGCGGGGCAACGAATATCGATTCTTGATTGTCATCTTATTCAGTTAGCGATAATCTATGCAAAGTATTAAAGTGCCATCCTTCTTCTTAACAAAAATAACAGGTGCTTCCCATGGAGACACGTCGGGTCTTATATAGTTTTTATCAGTCAGTTCCTTCAACTGTGATTTTAACTCATTTAATTCCAATATGTTCATCCTATATGGAGCTTTGGAGTTCTGTACCGCACCCGGTATCAACTCAATGGTAAAATCTATATCCCTCTTCGGGGGTAATCCTGGAATCTCTTCTGGAAAAACATCCAGCAATTCTTTTAGGACAGGTATATCTTCTAGTTTCAGTTTGTCCTCTTTTGTAATTGATTCCTCATGTACTACATTCACTGCGAACATCTTACATCCTTTTCTAACTTCTCTTTTTACTTGCATAGCTGAAATCTGTCTAAGTGATGTCTTTCTAGGAACACCCTTCACTTCTATTGTTTCTCCTTCATCATTTAGAGATGTAAAAATTTTCTCATAACAATTCAAAATAACATGATGTGCTTCTAACCAATCCATTCCAATTAAGATGTCATAGGATCCTAAACGTAAAACATTTAGCTTGGTTTGTGTCTTTAACTGATTCATAGATAAAACACAACTTTCAACAAAATCATACACTTTTCTTTTTGTTCCTGTTGCTAGTCTAACTAACCAAGATTTATTAAATTTTTCTTTTTTCAGATTAAAATTTTCTACAATATCTGGAGATATATAACTCAAGCTAGCACCTGGATCAATCAAAATAGAAACAAGGTGGTTTTGTAGCATACCTTCAATCTCTACCATAGAAACTTGATGCTCCACTTGCCTGTTGTCTAGAGCTGCATTAATTATGGGCATCTCTCTTGTCAAGTCTCCCACAGTAGGTTCAGCTTTTATGGAGTGAATATTATTGGCTGTCCGCTTCTTATTTGGATAGTTTGAAGCACAATGAGGACCTTGACACTCAAAACATTTTATAGGTGTCCTTTGGTCATTAGTTCTGGTAACATTGGGTGTATTTCTAGGAGCTGTAAAATTCTGTTGTTGATTATTTCTGGGACTGTTTCCTTGGAAATTTCGATTTGGAAAGTTTTTCTTTTGAAAACCAGAATTTCCATTGAAATTGAGATTATTCTTCTTCTGCTCAAAGTTGCTGGGTTTATGATTTTTCTAGTTAGATATCCCTTCTCTTTTCTGGTTCTGATCATAACAGAAAGTTGCTTTTCTCATGGCTTCTTGTAAGGTATTTGGATTGCCATACTCTATTTTGTCCTTGATGTTGAAAGGTAGACAACTCAGATACCTCTGAATATTTGGTTTATCCTCCACAAGGTATGGCACATGCCTTAGCAGAGGATTTTTTTAACTGTTGAGATGATATTCGAGAGCCTCACGTCGTGTGCATAGAGGATGGAATCCTCGGCTCATTTTGCTACCTTGCCAATGCAGCATTTCGTTGCAACTTTTGTTGAAATGTAAACTTTTTTATGATGTAATTGCTTAAGGGATGAATCCTCGGTCATGTTTAAAGGAGAAGCAATGTGTTAAATGAAAGTCGAGAGCCAAGAGTTAAACTATTTTCTGGGGAAATAGAAGGTCCTGTGCTACACTGTTTATTCCATTGTTTGAATGGTAATATGAGGCTGAGTTTGTATTGAAACATAACTTAATATAGTTTTTGAGCGGTTTCTATATTTATATAAATTGATAGTTTGACTAGGAAATACTGTGTTGATTCTGGCCGAGAGTTGTGGGATAACTTATTTCGCAATCGAGCAACCCTGTGTTTGTGTTGTTTAAATTAAAGTTTGGAATGGTGATGAGACTCAGTTGTTGGTAATGAACCGTCACTTAAATGAATATTACGGTTAATAAAAATAACAATACTCTTGTCTGAACTTGTCTTGTATAGATAGCTATCATATATGTGATAGTTGAACAATAGAATGTTTTTGGTTTTGGAAATTTGATGTAAGGATTTGATGTTTACGTTTTTAAGTGCTTGGTCTTAAACTGGCTGTATGATAGTCTTAGGGTTTTAAAAATGAATACTGCAAGTGTCTGCAAACTTTGCACAATTGAGAATAAATCTTAGCAGAATGATAATTCTTTTCTGTAGAAGATAATCAATATCTAGGGTTTCAAAAAGACGATAATACATTCCGATATTGAACATGAAAGATATTCTTACTACAAGAATCTGAAATACATGAAACAGTTAAATTCATTTAAATAAAAATGCTACGTAAATATAGAAAACTATAGCATTGAAATATCATAGAAATTTTAGGTTGATATTACAGCTATTTTAAAAAATTCTAAGTACCGTAAAGAGAGAAAATGAAAAGTGTTAAGAGACTGTGATAAGCGTTTTTGCTTATAGTCCTTTACAGCTTTTGAATGAAATGATAATAAAATGCAGTATGTGTATTTTGAAATGAAGTAGGTGTCCTAAAGTATAAACCCTAGATTTTTATACAGAAATGGAATATTTATTTTCTGACAGTAGGTAAAAGAAATATTAAAATACCTGTATTATTAATTGCTATTTCCTATCCTAACTTAACATAATAAACAATTCAGCTAAACATTTTAGTCAATAAGTCTTCATTATCAAACCAGGAAAAAAGGGTTAGAGGTTTAATAAAACAACTTCATTCATTCAACTGAAAATAAACAAGACAGTACAATAGAACCTGATGAATGTAGGAGAAACAAACAACCCAAGGAGCCTGTTCCACCCAACCTACTCCTGAAGGAAGCCAAATTACTTGCCTTAGGACCCCTGAGCCTGTTCACTGAACCACTAGGAAGAAGAATCTGTAGAAAATTTAGATCATCAACTTGCAGCAACAATGTAGATCATTCAGTCGTATAGACTTAGCAGTCAAAAAGACCTGCACCACACCTCTGGTTTCCTTCTCATAATAAATTTAGCAGACTCACAATGCACTTTCCACTTAGCCTCCCTATTCGAATCTCTCAGTGATCACCTGATACACTTGAGGAATGATTTCTGTAGAAAATAATGTGGAGCCCCCTGCTCGATTCGAATTGCCTTATCTAGGCTTCCTAGGCCTTTTTAGTGGTTAACTTGGTCATTAATGAGCTAATAGCTCTCTTCCACCCACTTGAGGGATAATGCCAAAATTTTAGGGGTATTTGTCCCATAACCAACAGCTAGTGGTGGAGTGCAAATGCTGACACTTGTCCCATGCCTTTTAACAGCTTCCATTCCTCCTAGTGGGTTAGTGAACACTCATTTAACAGTTCCCCTGGGTGTTTGTCTCCTATTTTAATTTATTAAATAATAATACTATGTCATTACAAGCATCCTTGACCAGATTTGGTCATAATTACAAAACTTTGTAATTATAATTTAACATAATGTTTTTGCAAATAAATAAATAATCTCAAAATTTGGGTAGGTGACAATGGTGCCTTTTGTTAGCCCATGTGCAAGAACCTGGTATTAATTTTGCACTAAGAAATGGCTTTGTTGTCGGGATCTGGTTTTAACAAGACATTGTTGACTAAATGGACACATATGTGACAACATAGTAGGTATAACTATTGTGGGACAAGAATATTGATGGCATTGTGACATAGGAAGATGAACTGCGAGGGTGGGAATTATCAAAGCTCAAGAAATACATTCTTTATGTAGGACTTCCACTAGACAAGGAAAATTTTAGAGGTGAAATTTATCCCATGGACTATTTTTCCATGTTTTTTTCCAAAAAAAGATTCGTCGATTTGCATTTTTTGAAGCCTTGTTTCGCCCAATTTTGATGGGGTAAATTTTTTGCACTCTAAAAATCGCCAAATTATTATATAAACTATATAAAATCCTTACAAATGGAAATATTTTTAGAAAAATATCGCCAAATATTTTATAGTTGACATTTTAAGAATTGGTGAAATTCGCCAACATTTATACACTTTTAAATAAGTATGGATCCTTAAAATTTTCCCTGCCACTAGATTAGTACAAAATTATGTGGGTTGAAATTCCAGTGGTACTTACAGAGTGGATAAGAATACTTGCGGATGTACCTGAATATCACCGTCGACAAAGAAGAAGTGTACAATGGACACAAAGGGATTTGATTGAATTGAATCATCTGGATTCACTCCCGACTAGAGCTATTGACTTCTAGGTAGAAATAACTCTTACTAGTTATATCTTGGAATTTGCAGCCGAAAATAACCAATCAACATCTAAGGCCAAATACAAGCTCAGAAGGGGGGCTAGAGGCATATTATTAAAAGAAGTTCTAATGTGAAATAAGACTTGGATGGTTGGATTTGGGTTCTTACCACTGAGCTAGATTAGAATGGAGGCGTAAAACCCTTGGGCCTAGGGGGAAGGGTTTCGGTGATGCTACTATGTTGCAGAATCTAGGAACTATTGTCAATGGAGGGTGTTGATAGTAATGAATCCAAGGATGAAAGAGTATAAACAAGGGAAGATATCCATAAAAAATGGTGGAAAGTGCAAATGATAAAGGCACAAAGAAGAAGCACGTAATTGGAAAAATAAATGAGGGATGAGGAAACAAGTGAATAAAATCAAAATGAACTACGTTAGATGAAGTGGAGAGAGGAACTGACTCGCTCAAGGCTAAGAGAAAGAGGGATAGAAGCATTAGAAAACCCATTCAGAGGAAGTCAGGGAGAAGGACCAAGTAGGAAATATGATTGCATAACTCACTCACCAAGCAAAGGATCATTGGATTAGTCACCAAAACCATCCCTGGACATAGTTGTCGAACACCTCGAGCTATCAGGACTTGCAGAAAATGGAAGTACCCTTGAAAGTGAACCCCCATTGTCATGAAAGTAGATATTGGAAGCAACAAAATTAACACTCATTTTATCAACCCCTAAGATCACTCACAAAATCTAATAACAAACTCTCAAAATTTTGTTTAACAATTGCCTTGGCCTAGTCAGATGAGTAGTAGTACGAATAGTTCAAAAACTAGTTCATTAGCAGGAGGAAGCAACAATAATTCTTCACAGATTAGTGGTAATAGCATAGTACAACTAAGACCTCAAGGATATGTACTAGTAGGACCCCCTACTGTCGCAATGGCTAGAGTTCCAGCAGGACCACCCTTGAAATTCCTAGATTTATGGGGAAGAGGAGGAGAAGATGATGTCGCACAACACTAGTTTTTTTGTGAAGCAATATGGAATGCTAGAGAGACCCCAATGGGATCCAAATTGGTTGAATTCAATACAAGGTTGTGAGTAAGAGCTTTGCAGTGGTACATGAAATTGATTGAAATACATGACCTGAATGTACCAACCCTTATTCTAGTAGAAACAAAGAAGTTGCTTTTGGATGAATTTTCACGACCGAAGTCAGAGAAATAGGGGATCACGGAACTGAGGGATATCCGACAGATGCAAGACAAATATTCCTAGGATTATGCATGATGTTTTAGATATGTTGTGACTGCATTGTCATTTCCAATGCATGAGTCCCATCATAAATAATGGTTTATTCAGGGATTGTTACCCTTAACTAGAATTATGGTGTCACAACAAGTGATAGACTCACCAATAACAACATTAGAGCAAGCTATGAAGATTGAAGCCATGGCTAACTATCCAAATGCCGCTCTAGGGAATTCCTCGCCTTTCGAGGCATTATCAAAAGTACACAACATGCTCACTGAGTTGACTAAGAAGCTCTAGGAGATAGCTATATAAAAGATAAATAGACCACAATTCTAGTGTACGGGATGTATGATAGAAGCCTATCATGCATGAGAATGTCCTCGAGCATAGGGAGGACCAATTCCACTAGGAGGACCGTTTGGTGGAGGACCAAGTGAGAGTGTTGCACATGTTTCTGTAGTGAACTCTTTCCAGTTCACATGATGACCAATATATCCTAATCCACCTAGCTTCTCTCCAAATAACTATTGTGTTGGAATTTTGGTTCCATTTGATCCCCTCATGTTTATGGTCTCAACATTGATGATGATTAAAGACAATAAAAAGAACACCCATAAGACCATGTATCAAGGTCCAAGAAAACCAAAATATCGAAGGGGCCTTCCAAATGTGCTCCACCAAGGGTGATGAAATCCATGGGTGCAGGTGTAATCCAAGTGACATATGGAAAATGTGATATATATGATCTATGCTCAAGGGGATGATGCACTATCTATCTCAAGTACCACTCACGACCTTCAAAAGTGGCCAAATGGATGGGAAACATAAGATGGTCCATTAAGCTACCTCTTCACAAGAAGTGGCAACTATCTCGAGTACCATTCACAATATGGGCCATTAAGTATTCCGAAAAAACTAAAAAATCAAGAAACCCTAGATAAGGTTATGTCATCGAAGGCATGAAATCTCAATAACACACAACACAATATTATTATGAGACTGTAGAAAAATACATTGAGGGTCCTCGTTCTTATAAAGAGCTTGAGAGACCAAAACCCCAATGCATCTAAAACTCTAACAGTAAACCCTAAGTCACTTAGTTACTTTATTACATACGTACCCTTATATATAAACACCCCCCCATAAGGCATACATTGTTGGAAGATAACAAATTGAAATAAAATATATATACTTGAATGAAAAACATAAAATGAAAGCTAAACATCTATTGGAAATTTCTTCTTTGAACATAGTTCCTGGACCAAGTTGAGCTCCATCAAGTTGGCTCGTAACCCTCAAAAAGGTGTAGCTCCTAAGTTGAATTCCTAAGTTCCCATATTCCACTTCCCCGAACTCCCGAATCATGGATCTCATGAACTCAATTACTTGACATCAATCCACATGCATGTCGTGTAACCTCATAGGTAGACTGCAATCCACATGCATGTTTCAACCAATAAGCGATCATTCACTAGATCCACAACTATTGAACTAACTGGGAATCTATCCATACTAATTTATTATATGATCCCATCATATATTCCAAGAAGTGGCTTATTAAAATGCATATAAATATAGTTTTCTTCAGGAAGAAAAACCCCATGGGCAGTATCCGGTGGTTCTTCTTTGATAAACCCGACAACATGGGCTGTGTGACAAATATTTGGCCTCAAAATTCCTTGCCATTAAAACCTCTAGGAAGATAATCTAGCACATTGGGAATGTAACTTTTGTAAGGTTCCATTATTTCACATGGCATCTTCATGGCTTTAACAGATACATAGTTTTCTGCTGGAAATAACAATAAAATTGTTGGAAATTGCTACTACATGGTTGTATTGTAGAGTATGGATCTGTATGGATTCAACACGTATGGATTCAACACTACCATTCCTGTGTGATTTAATTCCTAGCCAATTTATTTAAAGAAATGGAGGCTGTAAAAGACAATAATAAAAAAATGTGCGTCTTCTACCTTGATGACCCTCTTTAAGAATTGGTGGTTATATTTTAATTCCATTTTGTGGCTGCCAACAACTTGAGAATTTAGGTGGATCAAACTGTTACATGAGTTGTTGGGTGGAACTATTGGATCGAGTTTTACAGAAAATGGAAAATAATGGTGACTCGATACAATAACTTGATATGGTGGCTCAGTATGGAGACCTTTTATATCATGGTTTTCTAAATCGTGGTGGAACCGACATAAAGGATACAACATCCTTTATTTACGTTCTTTGGTAGTGACTTCAATTCAAATGTACCTACTGACGGTTGCATGAAAATCATGGGAGTTTTTCTCTTAAATTGGTTATGGATCCTTCAATGATGGCTAGGGAAAAGTTCCTTGGCATCTCAAATTATGGCTTCTTATGGAAGTATTCAAAAATCGTGGCTCGATTCGTAGGTATAATGATTGGACATGCTTCGGTAGCTCCCTTTTCTTATTCAGATGGTTGGCAATACAAAATTGTGGCGGTGGTTTTAATTCGGTGGTGATTTCTCTATTGTGAAATAGCAGTGACGGCTGACCCGATGACTCAATCAAAGGCTCAAACAACATCTGTGCTTAATGGCTCATTTAATTCGTGTGCTACTGCTTTATTTTAGAGGGTGGTTTCATTCTTTCGATTATTCTTCCTTCATTAACCTGCAGCTTCAACAACACAAAAAAAGAAACCATGCATCTCACTTTATTCCCTGACATCCCAAACTCAGATGTCGATCTTACAAGACATACTAAGATTCCTACTCTGATACCATATTCCAAAAATGACAAAGCAAGAAACCCTAGATAGGGTTACATCACTAAAGACATGAGAGATCGATAACACACAACACAATATTAATATGAGACAGTACAACAATACAATGAGGGTCCTCATTCCTATAAAGAGCTTGAGAGACCAAAACCCTAATGCTTCTAAAACTCTAATAGTAAACCCTAAGTCACTTAAGTGACTTTATTACATATGTAGCCTTATATCTTAACATTAAGCTACTGCTTCACAAGAATTGGTAGGGGGTATAGAGTCATAGATCAACCATGTACGAAGTGGTATGGGGGAGAGATACCCCCATACACACTCTCACTATGAAAGTACTTCGCTCCTCATGAATAGTTAACTTCTAATTTCAAATTTTAGTGACCTTGAATCATTTAAGACACAACGCCTACAATCAAGGCCCTACAACTAATTTGAATGTGAGTGTTGTTTAAGGAAATGGACTAGCCTTGTGTCAGCTACATCTTGAGTGATGTCAATGTAGAGGTCATAAGCTTGAGAATTTAATGAAATTGCTTTATTAATATAGTATATTAAGTGATTAATTTTAAAGATTATTTCAATCATGCTTTCAAAGGTTATATTTTAAAATTGGTTTATATGGAGCATCACAATTTGTATGATGTAACGACATTTTGGGCTTATATATCAAAGTACATCATCATTAGGTAATTTTACGCACATAGAAAGACAACTCTAATCCACCTTATAAGTAGAATTTTTATTTGGATTGGAGAGAGGCTTCTTGGCAAACAAGGTTGGCCACACACAATTACACTCCAACTAAACATCCAAGGTATTACGAGGGGTATTTTTCTTAAGATGGCTATGTTGGAGTATCGGTTATAACCCCTGCACCTCTTGGAATATAATGTGGACTGATCTCCCACATTGGGATCCTTGGAATTGTGCTTGCACTAGTACATTTGGACCAAATTCCGACGAATGTCGAAAAATTCAAGAGAAAATGTAAAAATTTCCTTTTTTTTACCTCCTCGATATCGTTAGTATTGCAATGTATTATCCTTCATTCATTGGTCTTGCGACATTTAATGTCCTAGTGTCGCAAGACCGACAAAAAGAACACAGAATTAGTCATTCAATTTCGAAACGGTTCCCCAGAGTTTAGTGAAGCCAACGTTGACTTGGTCAATGTTCGTTGGAATACCAACGGTTTAAAATCTATAAATATGTATCCTTTTATAGTGGTTGTGACAATTTTTCTATATGACCGATGGTTTGGAAAGGATATACGCTCTTATTGTCTTGCGATAAGTGGATTTTTTTTTATAATCATCACTATAATTTTTGTGGGAAGAATGTCAGAAAATATTAGAGGTAGGGAAAGAGATGAAGAGGGTGAAAAGGGTGATGGTAGATGTTTTTTCCCTTGCAATAGTTGTTTTATGAGACGTCCTGTGAGAATTTTAATAACAACAACTAGAAAACATTGTAGGAAATATGGTCACATGGATGGGGGATTGAAGGAATACCGTCCCATGGTAACAACTCTATATACATATTAATTATATTTATTAATATTGATTTTATTTGTAAAATTTTATATTGTTTTAGTATCTGTTATACATGCACTAATTTTGCATGATTGCTTGTCATTATAAATTTAGAGTTTCCCTCTAACGTTTTGCAGAATGCCCCAAGTAGTAGTAGAAATGATGTTGTACAAGCTGAGGAACATGAAGTGAATAATGAAGATCAAGTTAATGATCCCATGGAAGTAGATGACGATCATAACATAGTTGAATATGATGGGACAAATCAAATGATACAAGACTTGTTCAGTTAGCTAGATGAGGATGGGGACAGTGATGGTATTTATGATGAACCTTTGATGGAAAATGAAAATAAACGTCTTTATAAAGGGTCAAGAGAAAATCTTCTCTCTGATACATTGCTTCTGATGAACTTGAAGTTTATAAATCATTTTTCAAACACTTGTATGACATAGATCCTAAGGTATGTAATATGTTTCATCAGATATACATAAAGGTTGACATTTTCACCTTTTTTTAACGTTAATTAATGTGTTAAATAAGAATGTAATATTTACGATTAATATTCTTTTCATTAACTAGTTAATTTTCATGATGTATATTGTTAGGTGAATTTTTGTTACCATCGTCAAATATTTTACCTCGCACATATCAAGATTTACTTATCGATATGAAAGACATTGGAATGGAGTATCAAAGTATAGATGCATGTACTAATGACCATATTATATATTATGGACAACATGCGTCGAAAAATGAATGCTCGGAATGTCATATTAGTAGATATCGAACCGATCAAGTAACAAAAATAGTTCCTCGAAAGGTTCTTCATCATATTCCCATAATTCCACGTTTGCAGCGGTTGTTCATGTGAAAAATCATAGCATAGTTTATGGATTACCATGCGCGGAATAGAAGTGGAGATGGTGTTATTCGAATGCCTGCAGATGGATATGCATTTAAGAAAATTGAGGAAAAATGGCCAGATTTTAAAGATGAAACTCGTAATATTAGGATTTCATTGGCAGTCGATGGTGTTAATCCATTCATATATATTAGATCTATTTACTCGGTGTGGCCTATTTTTGGTATTAACAATAACATTCCTCCTTGGATGTCAATAAAGAGGGAGCACATAATGTTGACAATGATTGTTCCGGGTATTTGTCTATATTAATTTTTCGAATGTACCATTTTCATTTGTCTTCTTTTTTGCATACTATAGTTTATTTATTTATTTACTTATATATACATATCAATGTAGTAATTATGTGTAATTTCAAACATTTAGGCAAGTACCAAGTTAAATATATGAATGTATATATCGAGCTTCTTATTGATGAGCTAATACAGTTATGGAACAATATAACTATGTATTCCATCTGTAAACCAATTGGGAAAAAGAGATTTCAATTCCGTGGAATGCTTGTATGGACAATTCATGATGCCCCCGAACTAACACATATCTGTGGTATGTATTAATGTTTCCTTTCACTTTATTACTTCTTAATTATTTTAAAGATATCATGCAAATTTTTTTAATAATCCATCGTATAATTGACATTAATCCATATGTTGCAAGTCTTCAAACAAAGGGTAAATTTGCATGTCCAAATTGTGGTCCTAAGATGAAGTATCATTATTCAAAATCTTTAGGAAAGATGGTGTTTCATGAGTATAGGCACTTCCTGTCGAAGTCCCATAGGTTTCACACTACTGAAAAACATATTTTCAATGGGAAAGAAGATTCATGATTAAAACCACGAAGAATGACACCTTGCATATGGAGGTTGGAGTATAACCGAAATCGTCAAGGTAAGCAATTTGTTTTATATGTATTGTATATGTAATATTGTTTTGATTTTGAAATTATATTTTAAGTATTAAGTATATTTATTGTGTTTGATGATTATTGTTTTCATTTGTTTTATGCTTCATGAATTTCATCGTCGTGAAGGTAGAAATAATGGGCTTCCACGAGGAATGAAATTTTATCCCACTCAATTCACGAGGTTGCACTACTATGAGTAGCTAAAAGTTGCTCATTTGTTTGATACAATGCATATTGGGAAGAATGTGACAGAAACATTATGGAGAATCATAGATGGTAGGAGGGATAAAGTAAAAATTGTCAAAATGTGTACTGACATTGAGGAATCCAATCATGCAATGCGAAGTGTGATTTGATCAAATATAGATGGAGACCAAAATAACCTTCCATGGTTATTAACATAGCAACAAAGCAATGATGTAAAAGAGGTCATTCAAAGCATTACATTTCCCATAGGTTTTTATTCAAACATAAATAATATCTTAACCAAGAAAGGTGAATTTGGAGGGGTTAAAATCCATGACTGGCATACATTCATTAAGGTAATAATTTTTTTTATTCATATTTATATATTTGGCATATTTACCTTTTTGGATTTTTGTTTTATTTTTGTCTATTTTGAAACAAATAACGTTTTTTTTTTTATTGTTACAGTATGTTCTAACTCTATGTCTACCATACGATTTTGACAACAACGTCAAACAAGTTATATATGATCTTAGAAAAGACATGAGGTAAGTTATATAGGTGACTAATATATATGAAAAATGTTTTTTCAATTTGTTAGTGTACTTAATGACATGTGTTTTACAATTTATGTTTTGTTGAAACTTGTTATTTTCTAACATCATAATATGTAGATGGTTGTCATTGAAAGAAATCCATCAAGTTGATATAAAATATTGGAAGAGAGAAATCCCTCGGCTAATGTGTGAAATGCAAAAGTTTCTACTTCCAACATTTTTCAATGCACAAGAACACTACCTCATACACCTAGTTGAGGAGATTGAAATGTGTGGACCTGTACACACAAGGTCAATGTGGATGGTGGAGAGGCACTTGAAATCATTGAAGGCTTTAATTAGACATAGAGCACATCCATAGGGTTCTATGGTGAAGGGATATATGGTATATCAATCCATGGTGTATATTAGTCACTATATTCCTAAGTTAGCGGAGTGATCTATGCATGCAGTGGATTGTATTTGGGATGTGAACTCCATCAAAAAATTTGAAGGGGAGAAGTTCTTGGGGAAAGGAAGAATGAAGAGACTGAGAGGTAATTAAATTGTGTAGATTTATGATACATACGACTTCTTTGTTTTTTTAATAAATGTTCATACTCATTTAATATGTATTCTTTCATCATTTATTAATATTTACCATGGTTATAAGTAATTTCTAATATTGTTGATTTATGTTTTTTTGAGTCAGGTCATTGAGATTGGGAGGCACTACATTTATACATTGCAAACAATATCGACTGGATGAAGGCATGCATTGACAGATGTAAAGAACATCATGGTGGTAGATTATCATGGCAACAATTGTCTGAACTGGTTAGAGAAGTTGGTCGTCATGGAGATGTTGATGTTACACAAAGGGAAAAATATTTAACATATGGTCTGAAAGATGGCAAGGCCATCAAAATCACCCATTTTATACAGTTATTTTATATTATATTAATGTGTATGTAGTTGTGTTTTTTTCAGATACTTTCCAAGTTATATAAATATGTTTATTAATTTCCAATCCATGTTTTACATGTCTCGCATATTGCAGTTGAAACACCACATGGCTATGTGGTGCAATGGTCATAAATTTCGTATCAAAAAGTTGGATGAAAACAGGAAAACTTATGATAGTGGGATAATTGCAGTATTTCAGGTCACAAATTTTTCCTCTAGTAGAGACAGACATCCTTGAGAAACTGAAAATCAATACTACGGGTATTTGGATGATATAATTTAGTGTGAATTTAATTCCTTAAAATTAGTTATGTTCGATTTCAAATGGTATAGATCACTACTGCATGGAGGTGATGAGGAGAGAACTGTTATTCAACATGCGAATGGATTTCTGATGATTAAAACAACAGTGTTTGAAAATAAAAACGTTCGCTATGTTTTTCCAAGCTAGTGTGAACATATCTTTTACTCAAAGGTTCCAGGTAAGAGGGATTGGTTGTTTGTTGTTAGATATGATCCAAGAGGAAGGCCAGTAAAGTAAACTGTAGACGAAGAAGATGATATTGTAGAATATCAAGATGATGTAGATCAGTCGGAGCAGGATGATGTGTCGACAGACAAAGAAGATGGAGAAGATGAGCTAGGCATAGGAGATGACTTAGTACCAGATCCCGATAATGATATCGATGAAGATATGCTCGAAACTGACAATGATGTCGATCATGATGATATCGACAGTCCTTTGAACATTATTTATGAATTAGATGTTGTAGATATAGATGTCGAGTTGGATGAAGAAGAAGATACATAAGAAGAATGATACATATATTAAGGAAAGAAAGGGATATTACTCTAGCATATGTTATTTAAATCCTTGTCCCTAATTCGTACTTAGAAATTCCACATACATGGTGAGTGGGTGGGATGTAGATTTAATTGATGTTCATAGTAATTACAATAAAAGAGTATAAGGGAAAGTAATTGGTTAATTGATATTTAAAGGATAAACTATCAGTTAGTGGTTATTGTTGTATTTGAATACTTAAGTGTAAAAATGGAATAAGCTATCCAAGTCTGGGAACAAACTTAATCTCTCCCATCTACAACATCCAATGCAAAATTAAGTCGTATTGTATATTATTTAAGTGTATTGTATATTGGATATAGAATTTTGATAAAAAAAATGAAGATAGCAATAGATTCTAAATGACATTCAAAACTCTCTAGGTTTTCCAACCTTATCATGTTAGCTTGTTAAGTCAAATTAGTAAGGTGGTCAAAAAAGAGTTTAAGAATAGTAAATTAGTAAATTTAAATTAATAGCATCTATTCTTTATTATAGAATATCTTAACCAAAACAACTAAGGGTTCATCAACTTTTGCAAGGTAACTCATTTTAGAAGGATTCCAAGTTTTAGAATGGTTACATCATGACCCCGCATGCATTCTTGTTTGCATAAGATACCAAGTGAGTAATTCATGTGGTTTGTATTGATGCAACGAGAAATAATATTTGAACTTCATTGGTTCTCATATGATGTACAATACTTGTGACACGTCATTCTCATGCCAAGATTACCGACCTTCCAATATTAAGGGATAATAAATCCTTTAATTGCTCATGAAGGACCTACAATTTGTTGATCAATTTTGCATAAGTCAATTTGTTATTACTTATTGGCTGATAAGAAAACCAATGGAAAGATGTTAGGTTTCATTTCTATCTCCTACTATCTTTGTAGCATGGTTAATTTGCACATATATTAACCCATTTTCCACCTATTCCAAAAAGGTGTTGACTAACCCAACTATAAATTCCAACCCAAGGATAGCCACAAATATTCCATGTCCAATGACATGACCCAACACTTCACTTTCCTAGTTTTTTTGCTAGGTCGGGGTCCAAATACTCCGATTACATATAACAAAATTGGTTGAGGGTTGGAACTGGCTTAATTGTACAGATGAGTATACATGGATGAGGTGGTATATGTACCCCCACTTCCAACTTGTTCCCACTCACAACTTGACCCTCTACTTGGGAATTATAATCATAATCACTGTCACTACCACTGATATCACTGAAATGACTCATCTTTTGTTGGTTTTATGAACATGATTTTACTTATTGGACACTTTTGGAAAGGATTTATAGTTAATAATAATTTTTCATGGTTGGTGAGATTCCAAAAGGTGGGAATTGAAGGATGGAAGTCTTCAACAACAAATAAAATAAAATAAAAACGTTACCTAGAAATTAAAAAATAGGAAAAAAACCTAAAAACAATGCCTATAAATTTAAAAACACCATGAAAACCTAAAGAAACATGCCCAAAAATTTAAGAACAATAAGTATGAACATTGTTGACCTTACGTTTACACCACTGGATGAAGAAATGTTGAAGACAAACAAAAATACAACCCAAATTTGTACTTAGTTGTTCAAGGAAAATCTATCCAAGCAAAGTGTTGCTCTAGCTAGTAAGATGAAATGCCGAAGCTTAAACGCTTTCTCCAACTTTGAAACATTAAAAATCACCCCTTCAATTATGAAATTGCTCCAACTTGCTTCGCTTCCAACCTCCTAGCATGCAACTAGTTCTCTCCAAGAGAAAAGGAACTTGTATAGAATGACAAATAACTTGATTAAGAGTACATTGGGCCTTAGCTTGTGGAAAAGGTAAAATATTAAGTTAGGTTTTATGTTTTAAAATTTTTATGGGTTTTTATAATAAATTTCATGAAAAAAATTAAAAAATTGGGTTGGGGGGGGGGGCACTAACATAATTAAAAATTAAAAATTTGGGACGTTGGGGGGGACTAACATGATATAATGCATTAAAACATGGCAAATGAGATGGGATAGTGTTCAGATAATGTTCCCATTGTAACAAACATGAACTACCCTTCCACCAACAACATCAAAAGAAAATAATTTTTTATCAAAGAACGTAAATCTATCTAGTCTCTTCATCACCCACCCGCGTGTTTGATTTGCAAGACTATGAGATCATGTGTTCCATATACACAGACCCCATGCCCTAGACCTGTCGCAATGGAGCAAAGGATATCGCACTAACCCTATCACAATAGAGCATAGGAGACTAAGGACATCGTGCTATCCCTCAGGTAGAGGAGACTGAGGAGATCGTTCTAGCCATTGAGTAGAGGAGACTGAGGAGATCGTGCTAGCCCTAATTATATCCAGCATCGAGAAGAGGAGACCATGCTAGCAGAGGAGACTGCACTAGCCTCATAATGTCAGGAAATTTGCTAAGTTAATCAATTGCATTATTTATTTCTACAGATTCCATAACCCTAATTTTCCACACGTGTTTGGCACATTAGTTCAATTTGGTTGGCGATAGGGTTTCACTTCCTTGGGAATCCTTGTACCTTGACGATTTCTGTTATACGATAAATTATATTTCATATCATTTGCGTACCTTGACGGTTTCCCATCCCCTAGTCCCCTTATGGATTTGATGGTTTCCCTTTCCACTGGAAGAACTACATGTCCTAGAACCACCTTCCTTCATGAGGAGTTGAAGAAGTAGCACTATGAACCCCCTTCCCTTTCCCTTCCAAGATGGTGGTATCAAGAACAGATAAGAACCCCTGTTGTTTACGCATAAAACCAGTAGCCGAAGGATCATAAGTGGTAGCTAAGAGGTCATAATCCATATAGGTAGTGAGAGAGGAGACAACATTGGTTTCAAAGTATGCTCGAGAGCCTCTATATCCAAAGCCTATTCCTGTTACAGGTGTATATTATGCGTTATGATCTCAACATATCTATATTTGGATATCAATATTTCTAGGGCTCTCTCATTCCACAAGGCCCACATATAGGGTTTCCTTATTTCATATAGACTCATACAAAATTATTAGACACGAACCTTTTCCTTTTGACAGTTCCTTCAGGGAATGTTGCGGGATTTGGTCTTGCCTTGTCCTTATTTTGGGCATACCCATGTTATAGGCTCTAGGTTAGCATTGAAAATAGGGGTATAAACCAACACAATTCCTATTTTAGCTTACAAACAAGCAATACATTGTAAAATATAGTTGAAAACGATGAATGCAATAAATTTCTAACTCAAATTACACTTGCTAACCAAGAACAAAATCTTAGCTAGTAAAGTACTTATTTAACAAGATATTAAGACATATCTTGTTTATTCCCAAAGAATGTCTAGAGATACTTCCTTTAATGAATTTTTAAAACCCTCCAAAGACATCACCAAGACTTACAACTAGATATTGTTACCTCTAGTCCCTAAAGGATTCCTAAAAAAAAGAAAATAAAAATATTCAAATTTGGCAGAATAGAATAAATGTTGTTATCAAACTATACCTAAGTTTAATGTCCTCTTAGAGAATGGTTCTACATATCACTTCCCCAGAACTATACAAACAAAGAAAACACCCACCTAATATCTTCTCAAAGACAAAGGATGAATTCAAATGCCATAGCCCTCCATCTAGTATAATTACACTCCAACAAAACAAGAGGAGGAAATTCCATGAACCTCTTACCCAACACATCAAAGAAAATTCGAAAATTCTATTGCAAAACAAGAAGAAAACCCACATGCTTTTTTACATCCCATCCTTATAGAGCTAATAGAGGTGAAGTAATGTGATCTTGAATAAATAGAATATTGATACATCCTCCTAAGCATTAGTTCAAATGCATGCAATTGTGGGTTTACCACTTGTATTGTGATATCGATGGAGTTATTTAGTAACATTGAGTGGTTTAAAACTTTGAGCAGGGCTACAAAATTCCTTGCCCCTTCTACTTTTCCAAACTATTGCATATTTACAATTGAAATCCTTATTAGCCATTGCATCAAACTTTGTATTTAATGCTCTTAGAATATGAAAAAGTTCGACAGTTTTGAAACCTTGTATGGGATTTTGAATTTAATAAAAAATCTTGTTCAAGTGTTGGTGTTTGATTAAGGTTTAGATACCATATGGTGTATTTCCACCACCGAGTATCCAACCACTATCATCTTTTTAATGCTTTGATTCTTCATTATTAGTATTTATTTCCATAGTGTTAAGCCTTCATCCTAGTTATCTAAGGTCTCACCACCCAAGTAAACAATTTTTCTTGATTTCCTCTGGATTCCGACATCCCACACCAACCACCCTTAAATTCATAATCGATTATGATAATTTAAAAATTTTATATTAATTTTTTTCCAATTTTCAATTTTATTTAAAATTATTTACAATTTCATTTATAATAATTTAATAAATTTAAATAAATTAAACTGCTAAATGATCGAATACACATGCAATATTTTCAAGTGAATCTATTTAAAATTTCACATAATATGAAGTTGTGATCATGGATGACCTTGAGTATGCAAAATACAATATTATGATGGTAATGAACTCACCATCATTATGAGACAATAGTATGGTGGTAATGATCTCACCATCATTATGAGACAAGATTATAAGACAAGATCATGAATTGGATAAGGATGCACTATGCATACATGAGATGGATACAAATGCTATTTGTTTGTAGAGGTGTTTCTTAGATGAACTTATTTCCACAAGAGCTTATTAGACACACCTTCCCAAGTTCTCTTATAAGACTGCAACATGTACACTTACCTTCCCCTTTATGGTAGGTATTATTACATGTGATCCTAAAGCTTCATATTTCAAATAGATCCATAGATAGATATTTCCAAAAATAGCAATGAAACCCCTAAAATTAGAAGTTCTTCTTTTTTGAAAATCATTGGATTTTCTTAAGATACTAACCTCTCAAATAGAAGAACTTAACACCATATATCCTCATGAAAGGAGTCATGTAATTAGTACTAACAGAATGAACTTGGATGGGGATTCAAATCTAAATCCGACTCAAGAAATGTCTTGAAGAAACCAGGAACTTAACCGACAGTTCCATGTTTCAAGAATTTAATGCTAGTAAATTACTCACAACTGTTACAACATCAAGTAAATTAGATAACACACGTATATAGTGAATTTTATAGACCTGTGTGTTCTGGAAAAGTTGGCAATCCTTTGACATCTAAATAGTCTTCTTTATTAGACTGGAAATGATGGTAGCTAGTACTTTAAGATGACAAGTTCCCAGGAAAATCCTAGCAGCAAATGTTCAGTCCCTATCCTCATCAACATGATCTCTATAGAATATTACACTCTCCTTTAGTAATGGTATGTCCCCCATACTCTAACACTACCAACAAGATAAGAATGCGCCCCCCTAAATAAAATGTAGCTCACATGCAAGGAACTCTACCTCTTAACCTAATGTTTATTTTTCTTGATGTTGAATTATATGTCATTGATATGCCCTTATTTGAATTTTAGCTAACTATAATCTGATCGACTGAAGGTAGAACCAAATAGGTACCTATCAGATATTTCTTCATCGAGTGAGGGAAGCTCAAGACAAATAGAAGGAAATGCGTCTGCATCTAGTAAATATGATAGGCAAAGAATGACCAGAGGTGAAAAGGTCAAAAGAAAATTCTGTAGACGTATGGAATTTTTTCTTTCCGAAGGAGGATCATGCTCCTACGATGATGAGAGCATAGGAGACATCGAGGTTCCACTCAGGTATCAAAATTTGTTGAAACAATGGGTACCTAAGGAATTGCCTTCGTTGAACACTGACTTCAGTGTCGACAATCGGATGTATCGCATTGCACCATCCTCACTACATGGCCTAGGGCTATTTTCCATGGATGGAATCACTGTAAAATACAATACAGTGATTGAATTGATGGACTATGTCAAACCATGTTACGACTACAACGATTGGATTGTGTTGGTCCGGTACATGCAAAGTATGTGGAGATATGCACTCGCTGTAAATTATATACATGTAAAAGACAATGATAAAAATAAGGGGGATACTATCTATATTGAGGGAAAGTCTAAAGCTTCCAGCAATATCGCAGGGTTTATAAATAGCACACGACCCGGAACAAAAAACAAGCAACCAAATTTCCTATTTGAGGTAGGTGAAGGAAATTGGGTAGTTGTGTACGCAATAAAAAAGATAGATCCCAAGGAAGATTTAATAGTGGAATATCATTTGAATCGAGTAGATACATCGAATAATACTGTGCGGGTACTTATGCAACACCTATTTAAGAAACACCTACTTATGCAACAGCTATTTATGCAACACTTATTTATGCAACACCTATTTATATTTTTTTACTTAAATAATGTATTAAATATTCCATGGTTCTAATTTCATTGTTTTGTGGTAGGATGATCGTGGGAAAGGAATTTCCTTGAAACAAGTAAACAATTAACAATTTTGTTTTTCATTTAACATGGATTTTATTATTTGTCTATATAATTTTATATTTGTGGCGATCAATTTTTTTGTTATCTTTACTATTTTTTTTAATATTTCACGGTTGTAATTATGCGGTTGTAATTATGTTATAATGTGGCAGGATGATCGAGGAAAAGAAAAATCCTCAGATCTGGTAAACAATCAACAATTTTAATTTACATTTACTATGAAATTTATTATTAGTATGTATAATGTTACTTGTTTGGAAATAAGTTTGTTTATCTTCAACAATTTTATAAATATTTTGCGGTTATAATTATATTATAATGTGGTAGGATGATCGTGGAAAAGGGACAACCATAGAAAATGTAAACCAGTGACAATTTCTACTTACATTTACCGTGAATTATATTATTTGGTTATATAATCTTATTTCTATACCAATCAGTTATTTTAATTTTTTAGAAAACTGAAATAACACTTCATTTGTTGAAATATGTAGTTTGTGGGCCATGATGCCCATGATTCGCTTGGAGAAGCGGATTTGTACTCATCCCCTGACCCAAAGGTACTAATATATAAGAAGATCAATAAAGCCAACATGGAACTTGATCGCTTGTTAGACATTGTGGATCAAACTCCTGAAATCGAGGAAAGGATCTTTCAACTTATGACACAGCTTAACACATATAAGGTAATAACCATAATTTAAAGTGATATTTTAAAAAAAATTTACGTTATCTAAACGAAGAAACATTTTCCTTTCTTATACAGAGATTTTTGCAACCTGTGGAGCTCGACATGCATGGTGTCGATAGTAGTGGGGCTATGCAACTGCCGCATATTTCGGACATAGGAACTCGTATACCTTCCAGGGATTTCAGTTATCCACCTTCCACACTTGTAGTGGGTAGCCATGACACAGACACCCAGAGAGCCACACAACCAAGCATTGGAGGTGCTAATAGAGATGAGGCTGATGATTTGGCCGATTATATGGTTTCATTTCCTGGAGTGAGACATGTTACCTCCACGGGGACCCTTTCGGGGAAATTTATGGTTAATGATGAAGGAATTCTATTAAAGCAAGTAAAACTGTCAGGTAATTTTTAATATTTTACCTATTTCATGCTGTCCATCTCAAACATAAATCCACTAGATTATTTTTTAAAATTAATGATGATATATTTCTTGTGTAGGAAACAATTATTTTTATAGGAACTTGGAGACCAAGGTGTTGTTTATTTTTGGACCCATCATACACACGAGGTGGAATTCATTGAATTCCAAACTCAAAAAAGAACTTTTGGATTATCTGGAAGGTCTCTTTTGGGTGGACACATTTAATAGAGACGCGGTTAGCTCTGCAGTTGGCCAACATTTAAAATATACCCGCGACACTTATAGGGTTCACTTGGAGAAGAACCCTAGGTACGAGCGACCTCTCATGATTCCGGAGAGGGAGTGGATGGCACTTATTGAGGATGCAAAAGAGAATAAATTAAGAAAAGAATGAAATACACCACCTGGTCCAACAAGGTAAATACATCTTGAATTCATTACCTTCAATTTTATTTAGATCTAAAAAAAAGTGTGGTGCATAACATACTCGAAAATTTTGATGATAGGTTTCCTGACACTTTGAAGGAAACAAAAGCAAGGATTTCCAAACATGGAAAACACAAGCTAGGACAGGGAGGCTACTTGAAGTTACAATCACAAATCGTAATTACCCAAAACCTTAACAATATCATTTGTATCGTCTTGCAACTTTTGGGTAATTGCGGCAAATAACATAAAAAATACATACTCTTATGCAATGCAAGGCAACAACTTCGGAACTGAAACCACAGAGGAAGACCTCAAGATTGGTTATAGTTCCAGCTATAAAGCTGTTGTTGAACGGCGGAAAAGCTTGGGTCATATCTAAAGATCCAGTGTGCAAGATAAGGTAAATAAAAATCAATCCACATTAACCTTTCATCACTTATAAAAAAAACATTCATGTTTGACATTGTCCATATTAAATTTAAAGTGTTACATCTTGGTTTTAATCAAGGGAGCAGCACTATGAACGAGCCCATAAGTAGTGCAGAGCAGTGCGTTGATAGTGGAGTTCCGCCACAAGATGCTTCTCCTATGCAACCCCACAATGGTGCTACATTGACTGAGCTCCATGATGGGAATATGGTTGGAACTTAATCATATACTTGATAATTTCTTAGTTATTGATTTTGTACTTATTTTTTTTAACTTTTACATCTAGCATTGTGTCCTTAAAAAGTTTTTGGTTTCAATGGCAGAGAATGTTGTAATCGAGGGTCCTACAGCTGAAGAGGATCATAGGGCAGTGATTGCAATGATTCCGACCAGTGCACCAGGTAAATAATTACATCCTAGGTTTTTTTTTAACATTACTGAACTACTTCATTGATATTTAATAATTGGCCTTATAAATTTAACATTTTTGTTTTTCTAGGCGATGCCCCGTCACAACGGCTTCCATGCCCCTAGTATCATACCAAGCATAAATTGCGTCAGAGGTTGCAAGCATAAACAAATTCTGAAGAGCACCCAGAAAATCAAGACGACATTGAAGATGATGAATTACTTAAGAAGTATAGGAAGAAGACAAAGAATGTTTGATGAAGTATGATATTATTATAAGCAGATAGATAGATGTATTGTACTTGAACATATTTTGGATGATATACCTCATTTACAAAAACTAGTTTTTTTTACATTTGCCTTTGAATGAATTTGTGCATACTTTTTGTTGCATTCCCTTTGAATGAGTTATTGCATAATTTTTTGGACTAATTAAGGTAAAATATGAAATATAGATGGTTAGTACTTAATTATGTTAAAAGCAAAAGGAAATCAAACAACATTTTACCTTATTTTATCTCAACGTTCTTGCTTAGATTTACAATTACATTTTATCAATTTTGTATTTATTTAATGCATATTTTCTAGTAGAATATAGATTGGGTATTGGGGAATTGAGAGAGATGTGAGGGGGGGGGGAGGGTCCATATGAGCTTCTGCCTTCACGTGGATGGCCTTGTTCAGTACATAATAATTTATTGGAGCCGTTTAATCTTGGAGCAAACCTCCCTCGATCAAACTGAGCAGTATCAAAGTCAATGTTGACTTCGTTGTTGCTCCAGATCGAGGGAGGTTTGCTCCAATATTAGACGGATCCAATAAATCATTCTCGAAACCAAGAGGAGATTATTCACGAGTGTTAGTTATTTATTTATCTATCAATTTTTTAGTTTTTTATCATCGAGTAAATCCATGTTTGAATCTAGGATGATGAGGGGCTAGTCCAAAAAGAAGGCTCAAAAGGTAATGGGAAGCATTGTAAAGGTATGTTGACATTCTCATAAATATGCATCTTAGACTAGTAAATAATGGTACAAATATGACTTGTATTGATTTTTTATATATTTATGGATGTTGAATGATTTTGCACTGCAGGTACTAGACAAACATAACGATGGACGAGATGTGATGATGGGAGGTTTGTTGTTCCCAATTTCATTCCAGATTATGTTCATGTTATGTATTTCATGACATATTATGTTCATGTTATGTATTCATTCCAAATTATGTTCATGTTATTTATT
This sequence comes from Larix kaempferi, assembly GCA_027924585.1. NCBI lineage: Eukaryota > Viridiplantae > Streptophyta > Pinopsida > Pinales > Pinaceae > Larix > Larix kaempferi. Next base: position 10,685,065 of record BSBM01000322.1, on the reverse strand, counting down.
TCATTCTAGGGTAGTCAATACATTTCACAGTAATTTCTACTTAAGGGGGTTAGGGTAGGACCCTAGCACTCCACCTTCCTTAGAAAAACATTGCTTGATATGAGGAGGTGCAACCATAAACCAAGGCCCCATGGATGATTTTTTCCCACAATGTTGAAGTAAGACAAAGAAATAGAGTCCCATGTACAACTGTTAGTCACCATGTTAAAGTAGTCCAAGAAGCTCCACCATAATCTTAGGTCCCATGTACGGGTTCTAATCACAATGTTGAAGAAGCCAGTGTCGCATGTGAAAATACTAATTGTCATACTAAAGTAATCCAAGGATTTCATTCATTAACCCAAGTTCCATGTCAAAGTCCTCATGTTGACACCCCATTTAAGATACCCGAGCGCAATACCTATAAGAGAATAGAGAATGGTGTTTCCTGACATAGCTATGTGGAGCCAAATATATAGATCCATCCACATCCAAAAAATCAGCCACATCATTGCAAAAGGTTAGATGGATTGATTACATTGCCATTCTTCAATTATGTGAGGGTTTGAGGACATGATTTTATAACGGTTGTAGTGCACTCAATATTGATCAGAAACATATCATATAATATACCAAATCATGGCATGTGTAAAACCAAATCATGGTAGGACTTGTCCTTATGGATTTGAGCTATAGGCCATGAAAGGGTACACCATAAACCTGTAATGTCATCAAACAAAGGGAAAATGAATGATGATTGTGTTTTCACAAGATTTATAGTTGTCCCTTGCTTGAAACAGTTAGAAGTCATTAATTAAAGTAATCCTATTACCATGGCCTATGGTTAAATTGGGAAAGTTTATTTCCTCAATGATTAGACATGTTTGGGGTGTATATATCACATGAACAAATGCATAGGGCATTTGAACCTAGTGCCAACACATACATGCTATTCTTCAAATTGTGAAAATAATAACAACCACCCTGTAAATGAATATTTTAAGACAAGGCAAAAAATGCTTTATTCCCAGACATGTGCATTCATGTTTACTTTGTACAGTGGAAACAACAGGTGTTGTAGCTTACTTTCATTTTAAGGGTGATTAGAACATTGTTTTGGGAGATGTAATTAGACCATGATAGTTTTCCAAATTACTTCACTTTGGGTGTCATATCATATTGAGGTTAAGGAACAATCTTGTAACTATATGATTTTTTTCTTTTGGTCTACCAGTTTCATAATACACCCTCATTTACTTGTCATAATAGTTTTATGTGACCCATTACTACCTTGTCACCCAATTGTATTCACTCTATGCAAATATTCATGATTGGTTGATTTTACTGTATGGATTTTGCATTGATGCACGTGATGAATGGAATTCTGATATTCACGGGTGAAGAAACCCAAGATCACAATCACCTACAGGCTCAACCAACCCATTAGGCATAGTGCCAATAAAGTATGTGACTTTTTTCCATATTTTGAGCAAGCTGTCCCTAAGTGGACATTTATCTCTTATCCCAATGGAAATATCTATGGTCTTCATAGGGCTTCCCTGATAAATTTTGGTTTCTATGTGTCAGATTTATAACCCATGAAACCCATTAAACTTGGCCAAATTTATAACCTGAGGCTTTATGCTCTCCATGGTTTGAATTTGGGTATTAGCATCACAACACCCTATTCCAACCACTAGATCACAACCAATTGGAAAAAATTTATGATTTTACATTCAAAGATAGATAAAAATTATTTGAAGTGCACAACAGTAGATTTTGAGAATGAAGCTAAGCTGATCTGATAAAAATTGTAAAATTATTCTTGTTGTACAACGCTCTAGATAATTCAAGCTAGTTGTTTCTATTCTAATTAATCAGCCTGAGAAAGGCCAATGAAATTGTATATCTCTACTTGACTATGCTTGCATGAGTTGATATATGTAGCATTTTTATGGAGTCTATTGATTGTCTTAGTGAGATAACCATAAATCCAAGTATATTGGGTCAATCATTATTAGGTCTTACCTTTTAGTTTGAATACCTTTAGTACTTGAGTTTACACATAACGTTGAAATCTCATGCACTATGGTCATTGGTATAGTCTGATGATAAATTTCATATTTTTTGCATGGATGCATAGGAAGTTTCATTCCACTCATGCGGTTCTTATGCTTGGTATATGTGTACATTTAACCCTTGGGATTTTGTTTGTTCAATTTTGATTTGACCCTACTCAAATGGTGTATGAATCTATGTCATTGATTTAATCTAGTACAATTATTTTAAATGGGTTGGATGTTTAAAAAACTTTCTTTTGCTATCTAGTTTGCATTAAATTTTGTATAATGTTACTAGATCTCTAGTTTGCATCTTTTGTTGTCCAGTCATTGATTTGGAGTTTCTTACTCCCAACCTTGAGTGGTAGGAATGTTGGGGCTCCTTGATCCAAGTATCACCCTGGATCCCTCCTAGGATTACCCAGTAGGGGTCCATTAGTTCTGGTTACTTGATAGAGGACTTCTCAGATCGTGCATTGGCCCCTTTACAACAATTGAGGACTAAGATGAGGATATTTTTAACCCTTTTTGTTTTGTTCTTGGTATCTAGTTCCAACTGACTTGACATGCTTTCTTTTGAGAGATGGAATTTCTAGTTCTTCTCTTTTTATTTCTTGTCCCTCTCAAACTAGGTACTCGGTTGTCTATGGATTTGTTCTTAGATCTCGTATCTTCAATTTTTGTTATTAACTTGTATCTAGGAGTTGCTTCAACACTCCCACTTTGTATAACACTTATGGTAATCTTTTAGTCTCGTTTCCCAACTTTTGTGGCCATTCATTGGTCATTAATAAAATTATCTAATCTTATCGTATATTATCTAACCTTAATATTTTATTTCAATAGTTCCTCCGGATAACATATAAGAGCCTTTTAGTCATAATCCTATGTCCACCACATTGAATCTTGATTTATTGGGAAGGATTGCATCTATATTAGTATTTAGAACATGTATTTTAGAATAGTTTGTACATTTTATAGTGTGGAAACAGGCCATGGATGTACATATCTCTACTTGGTTGTGCTTGCATGGCTTGATCTATATAGCATTTTTATCAATTCTATTAAATGCCTTGGTGAGATAACCATAAATCCAAGCATGCTAGTTGACAACTCCTACTAGCTATTTCTTTCTTGTTTAAACCCAGTATATTCCTTTGGTATTTGAGTTTTCACGTAACTATGAAATGTCATGCATTTTGGTCATTGCTATAGTCTAGTGACAGATTTTAGATTTGCCACATGGATGATTAGAAAGATCCATCCCACTCATATTGTATAATCTGATTTTGTTGGTGTTGGTTGTTAAATTTTAAGAATTTACTTCAATATGATCTAGGATCTTAACTAAGAGAACAACATGTACAGCATATCTACAGCATATCAATCATGGACATAATAATGCAAGCACACAAGAGACACAGATTTTACTTGGGGAAAACCATAAAGGTGAAAAACCCCAATAACTTCCTCAGAGATAGATAGAGCAATGATGCAACCAGAATACAAGAGATAGTCTTCTCCTAGCAGCAGAGCCTCCTCCTCCACAAGTACGGCACTCTCCCAAGTGTGAGTGAGAGAATAGAATGTGTAAAATGAGAGAGACACACTCTCTATTTATACACTAACTTGACTTGACCTTTACTCAACTAGGTCGGCCTCAACTTAACCACTTAACATAAAGCTGACTGGGCCGACCCCCACTAGGGTGGTCTAATAACCCTTTGACCCACATGGCCGACCCCCAATAGGGTGGTCTAATAACCCTTTGACCCACATGGCTTATACAGGGCTGACCCCAACAAGGTGGTCTAATAACCCATCAAGTATAAGTTACTATACCTACAATATAAATGACGACACTTCCATATAGAGGAATAATAACATCTCTATAGGAATACAATATACATATATGTGAAATACATTCCAAAGTTACATATACATCAACACTCCCTCTTAACTAGGAAGGTATTTCTTGACACAGGTCTTCTAGCACAAGTCTTCTTTTCTGGATCATCGTCACTGGATAATCATCATTGAGTCATCATCATCGTCACTGCTGCTGCTATCTCAATCAATCTCTGAATCTACTCGTCATAGGAAGTTCTACAGAGCCAGTCCTTTTTCATACTGGATGTAGGCCCACCACCTACAGGTCTTCGTCATCACTGGCCATACTGTGGAATCCTCAGGACTTATTACATGCATCACAAAACCTCGAAAGAGCATCCCAGGCTGTTAGGAGCACACAACTCTACCTATAGGATCTCCCAGGGCCATATTATATGTGAAGTCACCACAAAACCTCGCAAGAGCATCCCAGGTTGTTACGAGCACACAGCTCTACCTATAGGATCTCCCAGGGACAGATTATATGTGGTCACCACAAGACCTCGCAAGAGCATCCCAGGCTGTTACGAGCACACAGCTCTACCTATAGGATCTCCTAGGGACAGCTTCTATGTGGTCATGGCAAAACCTCGCAAGAGCATCCCAGGACTTATTACAGGCACACAGCCCAACCTATCGGATCTCCTAGGGACATATTATATGCCATAGGACAAAACCTCGAAAGAGCATCTGCCAGATATCCCAGGGCCAGATTATATGCCATAGGAAAAACCTCGAAAGACTATCTGCAGATCTCCCAGGGCCAAATTATATGTCCTCCCAGAGCAAAACCTCGAAAGAGCATTTGCCAGATATCCCAGGGCCAAATTTTATGCCATAGGAAAAACCTCGAAAGACTATCTGCAAATCTCCCAGGGCCAAATTATATGCTCATCTGCACAACCTGATCCACGACCATAGAGTATCAACCTAATACTCACCATACATCATCCTGATGTATACATGATCATCCTGATCATCATCACTGCAACATCCTGCTGCAAGTCATCTGGAGCAACATCCCGAAGCTCGTCATCCACGATCATCCTGATCATATCATGCATCTTCCTAATGCATACCAAGTATCTACCTGATACATATCATCATACATGATCCACCTGATCATACAATGTATCCACCTAATACAAATACAAATACATGATCCACCTGATCATACATGATACATATCAACATACATGATCTACCTGATCATACAATGTATCCACCTGATACATATACAGATACATGATCCACCTGATCATACATGATACATATCAACATACATGATCTACCTGATCATACAATGTATCCACTTGATACATATACAGATACATGGTCCAAGCATCCAACATGATGCATATACAAAATACATACAAATGATCCAACCGATCATATCCAGCATCCATCATGATGCGTACATACATAAATGATCCAACTGATCATATCCAACATCCAACATGATGCATACATACATATACATATAAATGATCCAACTGATCATATCCAGCATCATCCTGATGCATATACAGAGCAGTAATTGGAGCATCGTCATGATGCTCATCATCAAGCGCTTACATCCACAGCCATGTGAAGGATCCTCCTTCCAACATGCTTGGAATGGACTCTGCAAATGTGTCCATCACTTCGAAGTGTCATCAATCCGAAGAACACCAAGCCTCTCTCTGAAGTACTCGAACTTCACTCTAGCTAGTGATTTCGTCAGCACATCTGCAATCTGCTTGTCCATCACAATGTACAGGATCTTCACAGCTCCTCTCTGCACCATATCCCTGATATAGTGATATTTGATCTCTATGTGTTTCGACCTGTCATGAAACACTGGGTTCTTGGACAGCTTCACACAACTCTGGTTATCACAAAAGATACCAATAGCATCCAATGGGAGATCAAATAACTCAGACAGTAGCTTCCGTAGCCATACTACCTCACAACTAGTTGAACAGGCTGCAACATACTCTGCCTCAGCTGTACTCAGTGCTACGTAGGACTACTTCCTGCTAAACCAAGAGATCACACCTGATCCCATACTGAAGCAGTATCCAGATGTTCTCTTCCTATCTACAGCATTGCCAGCCTAATCTGAATCAACGTAACCCTGCAGGTTAAACTTTTGATTCGCTTCATACTTGAGCCCATAATCCACTGTACCCTTCAGGTACCTCAGAACATGCTTTATAGCAACCAGGTGAACACTCCTCGGATTCGTCAGGAACTGGCTCAATGTGTTCACCGCAAAGAAAATATCTGGTCTCGTGTTTGTCAGGTACATCAAGGACCCAATCATCTGACGATACATAGAGACATCAACCGGCTCAGATGAAGCATCACAAAGAAGCTTTAGATTCGATGCCATAGGTGTGGCCATGGCCTTGCAATCCATCATCCCGAACCTCTTCAGGATCTCTACTGCATACTTCCCTTGTCCAAGGAAGATTATATCTGCACTCTGCCACACCTCCATGCCAAAAAAAAATAGTGCATCATCCCCAAGTTCTTCATCTCGAACTCGGCAACAAGCTTCCATTGCGTGTCGGCAATCAATCTATCTTCACCTGTAACAAACAGGTTATCCGCATACAAAAGTAGTATCATTGGATTTCCTTCCTCAACCTTGTAGTAAAGGTTGGAATCCTCTTTACTCTTGGTAAAGCCCAAACTAGATAGAAAGCTGTCTATCCTACCAAGTTCTGCACACATATATGACTACACCATTCAAGAAGGTTGTCTTGAAATCCATCTGGTGTATCTTCTATTTCATCACTTTTATATTTCTCTATGCTGCCATCTGCAGCATGCTTGTTCTGATAGTTCCATTTGGAAATCACAACAGACTTCCCTTCAGCTCTTGGGACCGCATCCCAAACATCGTTCTTCATGATCGACGGATCGTGGCATTCTTCCCGTATCCTGGGAACTTCAATATCTTCAATAGATAATTTTGTTGCTTGAACAAATGTTGTAGTCCTTCTTTTGTAGGTGAAGGTATACAGTCTTTTCTACAAAACAAGTTAAATTGCATAATTAGAAACATCTCATAATTTTCAGACAAATTCTTACACATAAAGAAATATGTCATACAGTCATGCAATTATCTTAGCCAATGCTTAAATACAACATTTATCCATGTTCCACAACTTTCTAGATGCCTTCCAGTCTCTACCAGAACATTGTTAAGAGTTTGCACTACTCCCAACATGTCAGCAAAGAGGTTTCATTCTAGATAAGTAGCACTGGAATGTTGTACAGTGCCATAGGCCACTTACCCATCACATGCATATTAGTAGTATACTGTTCATTAATGCAATCATTCTAATATGCACAAAACACATATTTCATTAAATTTGGAATTAAACGATGGATCTAGAATTCCAAAATAACAAAAAAAGTCAATTCTGGCATTGTTCATGTAATAAAATATTTCCAATTTTAATGAAATATGTGTTACAATACATATTCTAAGTCTAGGAACATGAGCATATACATCATTGAACAATTTTATTTAAACAAACAAATATGCAAGAAATGATAATTAAAAATACTTATCTTTGTTTGGTTGCTGGTGGACTCCCTCTGAGTCTTTGCTTCTTTGCAGGAGCTGCTGAAGTAGCTTCTTCTACACCTTTATGTTGTGGAATGTAGAAAGATGGTCAACTCCCTCTGAATATCTGCATCCTTGCAGAAACTACTGAAGTGTGCTCCTTTGCTTTCTTGCAGGAACAACTGGAGTGTGCTCCCTCTTGATCTTTGCTTCCTGGATTACTTGTCCTTGAACTTACATCCATCCTTAATCACTATGCATGCTTATTAGTATCATCATTGTGTTATCCTTGAGGTCTCATACATAATCACACATTTATTAGTATAATCTTAATACTATCAAAACACAATAATCTTAAACATGTATAGTTATGATCATTCATAGATAATAAACATTAGTATTCAAGGTTTTAGGGAAGTCTTCTTTTACTCATGCATATTCTTATTTGATCTTAGGACTCTTCTGATTAGTTAAATCATCAATGCATAAACCTGTGATTACTCAAACCTATACCTTCATGATTCTTCTGGTTAGACATATCATCAATTATGGTAAGAAACATAATATGCATATAGCCATGACTATTCAAACCTATGACTTCATGAATAATCATTATCAACAACACAACAGTATAAGATCCTAACACAAGGTAGGATTCTAGCTTGATATAGGAAAAACATACTTGGATTAGCATGCTAGCTAGTTATGTATAACATACCCGCATAATGTCTTCTGGTTCTCTTCAGTGACTTGTGCTAGTAACCTGCATGTCTCATAGGTTAACCATTGTAGGACCAAGTTATACATACCTCGAAAGTAGATCTTCTATGTGATCCATGACAATGGATGAATCTTTGTCTTCATGTCACCATGATCATATGTTCTTGAAGTAGAACATGATTTGTCTTTATTGGTGTACCTTTTATGTTAGCGAACAACATAAACCTCATACAACATCACAATGCATTAGTACATTCATAAGTGTCAAAACCTTAATCAATGAATATCTTCTATTAAGGTGATACGACAAGTCTAGTAATTAATCAAGATTGTACTATAATGATATGAAGACAAACATATGATAAAATTAACCATGAAACATACCTGTAAGCCATACCTGTCAAGATTGCTTGTAATCTTCTTATGGAAGGCCTTAGCCTCATCTCCCTCTGAGACAGGAACTTCTTCACTTATGCAGGTGACCAATCCATCTTCTTCTAGGATTAACCCAATCCACTTTATTTGCAAGAACTGGACTTGGAGATGGATTAGGGTTTGTCAAGGAAACCCAAAAAATTCAAACTTTGAATTTCAAACTTCCGAAAGGATAGAAATATGCGCCTTGATGAGTTGATCAAGTTGGTATATTCATAATTTGAAAACTGCAAAGTTTCACCCCTCGAAATTGCCTTTTAGATTTCTGGATTCACTAGGAGGACCCTGAATTAGGGTTTGAGTTTCCCAGAGCTTCACCCAACCAAAATATTTGATTCAAAGCTTTAAGCTTCGATTTTTCTGAGGAGCTTCCAGTCGTGGTCATAGATTTCCAAAATTCCAAGTTTTGCAGAAGCCCTAATTTTCCATCTTTCCGATCAAAGTCCTGAACTGGGGTTTGATCAAGCCCAGCCTTCTGCCCAACCAAAAAATCTGATCTTGGTCTCTAAATTTCGATTTTGATGAGTAGCATCCAGCCGTGGTCTCCGATTAGAGAAATTCCAACTTTCTCCAAAGCCCTAAATTTCGGAAGCCATGAATGAAGGTGCTAAAAAATAATTTTGTTTTGACAGAAATATGTACCTGATTGTTTCTAGTGTAACTCCGAACTTTTCGATCCACAGGGTCTGAAATTTTTTCTTGAGATAGCCTAACCTGTTATCTTTCCATACCGATAGGTCTGACCTCAATTGGATTCTCTGAGAGAGAGTTATGCCAAGTGTCGCAACGTGACCTGTTTATGGGATAATACAAGAGAGCGAACTTGTACAGTGTGCCACATGCAACTGGTTCAACTTCTGCCTCTAAAACATTTTCCTGAGATAGACTGACCTGTTGTCTTTCCATCTTGATAGGTCTGACCTCAATTGGATTCTCTGAGAGAGAGTTATTCCAAGTGTCGCAACGTGACCTGTTTATGGGATAATACAGGAGAGTGAACTTGTACGGCGTGCCACGTGTCATTGGTTCAACTTCGGCCTTTGAAAAACTTTTCTACGATATTAAAGTCTGTGTACTACCTGTAACTTTTTACGAAATTTCACTTGGAGCTTCCTAGCCCAAGTTATGACCTTTTTCCCAAGGTCACCTGATTTTGACTCAGATCTGGAAGAGGCAGAAACCCTATATTCTATAGATCATAAATCACAAAGTACAACGAATTAGAGGTTGTCCTTTGGATACAAGGTACATGGGGATCTGATCTTCGACTTGTAAAATTTTCAGATCCGAAAACTTCGCCAAAATGGATTTATAGCGAAAGTGCTACGGTGAATGATTTTTGCTATATTAAGCCCTAGCATCGCAAGTGCAACGAGTGTCATACATGCCATATCATGCCTTCTTTCAGTCTAGCTCTGATACCATGTTAAATTTTCAGAATTTACTTCAATATGATCTAGGATATTAACTGAGAGAACAACATGTACAACATATATGCATCATATCAATCATGGACATAATAATGCAAGCACACAAGAGACACAGATTTTACTTGGGGAAAACCATAAAGGTGAAAAACCCCAATAACTTCCTCAGAGATAGATAGAGCAATGATACAACCAGAATACAAGAGATAGTCTTCTCCTAGCAGCAGAGCCTCCTCCTCCACAAGTGCGCCACTCTCCCAAGTGTGAGTGAGAGAATAGAATGTGTAAAATGAGAGAGACACACTCTCTATTTATACACTAACTTGACTAGAACTTTGCTCAACTAGGTCAGCCTCAACTTAACCACTTAACATAAAGCTGACTAGGCCGACCCCCACTAGGGTGGTCTAATAACCCTTTGACCCACATGGCCGACCCCCAATAGGGTGGTCTAATAACCCTTTGACCCACATGGCTTATACAGGGCTGACCCCAACAAGGTGGTCTAATAACCCATCAAGTATAAGTTACGATACTTACAATATAAATGACGACACTTCCGTATAGAGGAATAATAACATCTCTATAGGAATACAATATACATATATGTGAAATACATTCCGAAGTTACATATACATCAACATTGGTAGATAAATGCTATTTAATACAAGACACAAAGGGGGTTGAACTTAGCCAAAAATCATACATGTAATATTGGGTACTATTTTCCAGGGAATGTTCTTTGTTCTTGACCATCAAATTTGTTTGTTGTAAAAGCGTCATGTTGCTATTCCTTATATTTCTTGTTCAACTATATGTTCAGAATTCACTACATTCTTGTTTTGAAAGTTTTTCATGTTTTTAATTTTGAACATCCATGTCTAGGTCTCTATGCAAGATGAATTGGCAACATCTAGGGAAGTGATATAAAAACTACAAAAACATCTAGAAGAGATAATGCCTTTTCTAACCATAGTTAAGTTTAAAATTTGAGTCATTTTGGATTGTATCTCTCTTGTTGTTAGCAAAAGATGGCCACTACGTTGATTATTAAATCTATACTTCCATATTTCAGGAACATAATTATGAAGATCTCCTGTTGTAGAGGGTGAATTCTCTCAACGTAAAGTTGGTATGCAATTTCATATGTCTCTTACATAGTTGTCTCTTTTGCTCAAATGGTTGGGGAATGCTAATTATAGATGTTATGCAATTAATTTTTCATATTTAAGCAAGAATGAATTGTATATTGATATGTAGTTTGCTTTCACAGCTCTACTTAGATATTACATTAGGGCGGTACCTCATTTTTTTTTCTTACTTTTTGCCTCTTGCTTTGTTAATTAGGAGTTGAATTTGCAATCCCACTTTGTATTGATACATGTGTACTCAACATTAGTAGTCCAACCTACTTTTGAGGTCATTTGTTGGACATTAGTAAATATATCTTATCTTATTTCCATGTAAGGCATAGAATTAAATGTTCCATCTAGGAGATCTTATGAAAAAAAGCACATTCAAACATTAAATATCAAACTTGTGTTTGTAATAAAACTTGATAAAAGTCATTGGGATGTCACAAATTCAAGGGACTTGATTACTTCCATAAAGCAAAATGCACACTATTGGATTGAAGAGAACAACCAATTATTCATGACAAAACACCCTTATATATGCATCATAGATGCCTTGATGAGTTGAGAACTCTGTAAGAAAAAAATTGTTTTTTTGTATAATAGAACTATTGAGTAGCAAGCAAGTCCTTCATTCAAATCTTCTTTGATTTATTTTGCATGATTCACACCAAGATCCCAGGTTGTACAATGCATAGGACAAATCAAAACCTGACATAGTACAAAATTATAAAACAATCATGGATACAGAGAAAACTAGTTGTGCTATCCTATTACATACACATTCATGATTGAGATAAAAATATATCATAAGAAAGCTCTTCCATCACGCACCAAATGGGGAAATACAAATAATACAACTGGAAAGGATTGAGAAATTGATAAACCTTGTATACCAAAGTTTGGAGAAGAATTATGAGGCTGAATGTTAAATCATGCTAGGTGACTAAAAGATCTAAGAGAGCTAATCATTTTTATAAAATATTTATGCAAATGTGCCAAGAATTGATTATAGAAGTAGTTGGGATTGCATAATAGACTTGAATGACAGTGTAGGTTGGAAAACAAATTGTTGAAGGTCACATGCGCAAGGCTATCAAGATGCTCACGCATGGGCTAGAACTTGATTTGTGTAGGATAGAACTTGTCGTGCACAATTGGAACTTGTTGTACTAAGTGTTTTAGAGGCTTTATGGACAAGTTGTTACATTTCCCCCACACCCTAGTGGGGGTATTTTCTCCCCTCAACCTTGTTTTTTCATCGTGACATGAGTTTACCAAGGTTTCTACACTTTGGATCCCATGGGTGGGGGGTAGGGGTATTGAATTTCAATTCACAGTAAGCAAACATGTACTCTTTGTGAACAAAAATCATATCGAAAGCTTATTAGCGGGCTAATGTTTCACCTTTAAGTGTTGAGATGAGTAGTTTCTTCCTTAGTCTGGGAATGGTTAAGTTGTATGTAGCATATTCAAAACAAAGAAAAAGACAAGGAGAAAGCATTGCTTATCTTTAGTAGGATAATTAGATCATCAATCATTTTGGTCGGAATTTCCATTAGATCATCTTCCTTTGGAAGATTTACAACCCTTCTATTTAGGTCCTTTATTTTTCTTGCTTTTCTTTCTGGAATTAGTCTTGGACAACTATTTCTACAATCAATAGTGTGTTTTCTTGGTTATACTGCCTAGGACAATATCCTTGTTCAAATATCACTTTCTATAGTCGTTTCATTTACCCACTACAAGTCTCTAACATCACAAGTGCAAGGTAGTTCCTCCTACCCTATGACTCTTGCCTCCAATTTACTACATGGAAAAGAAATGTATGAAAGGTGTTTTGAAGCTGTTATGGCTATGAGAATTTGGATAGAAATTTGTGCATCCAATAATAGACTAAAGAATATTAATTCCTACTCTTTATTTTGTCTCCTTGATAAATGATTATTGATGTGGTGGATTGGTCTGTAGAATGCGCCCCCAATTTGAAAAGCTTAATTGGTCCAAATCATAAATTCCCACCTTTCCACATTGGCAAATCCTGTTCTTCTCCCATTCAAAAGAGCATTTTTTTAAACCATTAGATATATATATATTAAATTCACAGCGTTTCAATTCCAAGGATCTAAATCGTCGGTGGTATAGCAATACCATCGGAATTGCTACTTACTGCCATTGCAATTGTTGCGCCAAAGCATTGCAGTAGCAACTTTCGTCCGTTAGAACTACGACGGAAGTCCGTCCCAAATGCGATTACCAAATGCATATTTTTAGTGGAGAGGTAACGTACTGTTGTCGGACTAGTGACTACCTTCCATTGGAATTGTGACGTATGTTCGTCGTGACTGCGACGACACGATGTATTTTTTAAAGATTTCACTTCCTCTCATTGGAACGACAACGTTAATCCATCGCAATAGCGACTACCTTTCATCGCAATAGCGACTTACAGTCGTCGCAACAACGACGCTAACAAGTATATTTTTTATTGAGAATAGTGTTTAGGTTTAGTCACAATTGCGACGTCAAAACGTTGGTCATGCGACGATGTTTGGGACGTCGGCATTGCGACGACATGTGAAACAACGTTTGGGACAACCACGGTTTGTCGAAAGACCGATAGTGTGAGGTCGGAAGTGAGAAGAAACGACTGTCGGAATTTGGTCCAAATGTATTAGTGTTGGTTGCAATGTTTACCAACAACTGTAGGTTTTGGTGTAATGGAAAAACATACATGGTATCAGAGCTGAGGTCCTAGGTTCAATTCCCTCGAGCTACACCGGAGGGGGGGTGTTGGACTATCGGTTATAACCGCCGCACCTTTGGGAATATAATGTGGACTGATCTCCCACACTAGGATCCTTGGACTTGTGCTTGGTTGCAACTGTTTACCAACATCTATAAGTTTTGGTGTAAAGGAAAACCTTACAGGATAAGTATAGGCTTCCACAACTCACTTAGTTTCCACTTGTCATCTCTATTGTTTTTGGATCTCCACTGCTTCTTTAATTCACCTTTTTGTATAGTAATAAAATTCTGCATTGACCTATGCATTCTCTATGTAGATATGATATTTTGGCATTTGAGAAGGTTCTGCAAGAGTAGACTTTTCTATACATTCGTACAATATGTCATCACCATGTTCTTTAAATCTTCTTTGTACATGGCTATCAATTTCACCTATGTAAACCTTTCCATAAGGGCATAGAATTGTGAACAAACACCTTTTTGGTGTTTTGGAATTATGAATCTTTAGCATTGTTAAGCAAATCCTTTAAGGTGTTCAAGAGTGCATAGACAATCTTTATATTTTTCTTCTTCAAGACCCTTGTTATTTTATCGGTTGTTCCATTGATGTGTGGTAAGGTGAAGTCCTTCCATTCTTATTCCTCTACAACTTGTTGTGGACATTATTCTCGGCGTTTTTCAAAGCCTTATTTACCTACCTTTCCTTGTATCCATTTTTTTAAATAATAGATGCTTTAATTCTTGGTTTAATTGCTTCGTATTTGAGATTCTTACAAATTTGGTTTCTAGTGTGTTAATGGTACATAGTTTTTGGGTTGCATGATGGTGGGAATCAACTTGTAAGTACTTATCCATATGGGTTTTATTCCATCAAACTTGATGTGACAACTTGAGGACGATAGCCTAAGTGGATATCCTACCTCTCAATGGTCTTGCACACAAAACAAGCCAATCAATCTATTATTTTGTACCAATGATTAGTATTAAAAAAGGTAGCTTAGAACTAAATGAAAATGCATTCAGAAACATAACAAACTCTTTTGGAAGAAAGAAAATGAGATCTTTGTATTCACCAATGGAGGAAGCCATAAACAAAATGAGAATTTCACCTTGAGGAGTATTGAAGATGGTCTCCAATTCTCTCTCTTTATGAGATTCTTGGCTCCTTTGATAGAAATCTCTCTAGTTCTAGAGTGGTTTGAGCTATATTTCCTCCTATGAAATGGTCATATGGAGGGGAAATTTGGACATTATAATACTAAGGAAGCTCAAGATCACTGAAGAACAAGGGATCTCCAATATTTGGAGCAATTTTTGCAGCATACCCTTACCACACTTAAGTCTATAGAAATGAAGGATGGAAGCCTCTATCTATGGATTTTCTTCGAGCCAAAACTGAACTTGAATGAAGAACCATTTCAATGTGAATGCAATAATTCTAGGCTTTGGCCAAGGAACCCTCAATTGCATGAGTTGGTTGTATTGATATGGGTGCCAATTGACCAAAGACTTCTTGAAGTGACTATCTAATTAAATGGGCACCAAAATTTGTGAAAATTACATTGCGATAGCGATTACGTGCTTTACAAAGAATTAATGGTGGAATGAAAAACTTCATAAAGGGATAAGTGCATAGATATTCAATGGTCAAGTTAATTTTTGACTTCTAATTTTCATGTATGCTTGGCCATTCCTCCAATGTTTTGAGCTACATAGCCATCTACACAATGATTTATGATTTATGATGTGTTTGATAAGAAGCATGCAAATGGCACAAGCAAATGAAAGTGGTGTGATAACAAGGGGGTACAAGCCTGAGGAAGGGCCTCAAGACATTGCATGGATGTGAGCCATTTGATCTAGGCTCGTCGATTGCACAAATGCACAATCTAGGGTCATCCAAACCACAAAATATGCTAGGAGATGCACATACCGTCTATATGGGCTCAATTAGATGGTGTGTGCTCTTTTGGGTTTGATTACTCTAACATACCTAGTAAGATGCACACAACATCGATTTGGGGATGATCCGACGACGCACATGAAGATTGTTTGACATTCCCTTCCATATCACTCCTTTGCGCTCATGTCACTACTTAAATGACTCCTCCACTATTGCTTGCCACATATCCTCTTTGTTGAGGCTCTATGGGTTTTGGTTCATGGTCTTGATCTCCATGGCTTGGCTGTCATATGTGATCCCAGTTAAATCCATCCTTCAACCATGGAGTTTTTACAATGGACTCCAAATTGGCCCTAAATCTTTATCCCTGCATAGATTTTTTGGGTCCATGTGCAGATTTGTCTCCTCAGTATTTATCTTCCTCTCCTAAGAATCAGAGCTTATTTACTCATAATGCCATTTCGTTTTGGGGTTGATGCATCTTAATATGGGCAAAGTTGTCTAACAATCAATTTCGCACATAACATGTTGTTTAGCAAAGAACCATATAAATCAAACCCCATCCCAAACTCTATTCAAAAGATTCAAAAAGGATCTTTAAGCAGTAAAGACAAGAGCCCATATAAATGTAATACTAATATTATATACATAATATACATAATTAAGTATTCTTGTCAAACACCATCTAGATCTGCTCTCATTATAGTTGTCTGTTCTATCTCTTCATGGTCATGTCTGTCGATTTCCATTGTGCTTATAAAAAACCTTTGAATTCATTGGAATTAGAGGAATCTTAGCAGCCATTATATTATTACTGGTTAGCAAAAAACTCCTTATAATTTGCCCCTAATCTTTTAATCCCCTTTTCCCAGGGATAAAATCGCATATTTCGTTCTTAATCAGAATGAAATACACATTCTTCAGATGCTCGAGGCACTTTACACAGCAAAGAATGAAATACACATTCTTCAGATGCTCGAGGCACTTTACACAGCAAAACATGGGAAGTACAGCATCCCAGTTTTATCATATATATATATATATATATATATAAAATGAGGTAACAGACCACAATCAACTTTTCTCCTCATATCACCATAACCTCAAAATATACACCAATAAACAGCCCTTTGAGTGAATATAAATTACCGTCTTCCAAACAAACAGCCAGCCTGTGATCCTTAACGACAAATTAAAGAGTATTCATATACAAAAAGCCCTAAAAAACAACAAATAAAGATAATATTATAGATTTTTAGAGAGCCATCCTTGACTCAACCAAGGTTTCAATTTTGTAATCCATCCGTTGCACATATCAGAGAATCATCTGCAATCCTTCAGATAATGAATCAGCCAAATTATTATGTTTCCTAAAGACATGGATATATTTGATGTGAGTGAATCACTGAGAATTCTCCTTAAGCTGATCCGCCAGGGCTTGAAGTGCAACACCATAAATATAATGTTCATAACTCATCCACTTTATGAACAACATTGAATCTCCAAAAAACTGTAGATGTAATATTTCTTTACTCAGCACCAACTTCAGAAGAGTATGGATGGCCATTAACTCTGCATAATTGTTAGCCCCAGGACCCACAGTTGTTTTGAGATATATACACCAGCATAGATACATCTAAAAGGGAATCTACCAAGCACCGAGAGGGATCAAATCTCCCAAAAATGCAACCTTATTTATCTAATTTGTGTAGTTATATATATATATGTGTGTGTGTGTGTGTGTGCCGTTTTAAATATTTTAAATTTAATTTGAACAGACATGTTATTTTTATAATATATTATTAATTTTAATAAAAAGCACTTGTCAACTATAGGATAAGCACAGAAAGAGTTACACATCTCTCCCTACTGGGCTGTAGAATGCACCTCTTCGACGCAATAATGACCATCTGACAAATATAGAACCGCACCAATGCTACTTGCGTTCTCAGGCACACTCCATCAAAAAAAAACCAAAGGCAAGAATTTATCTTCATGAACTTCCCCACCTGTCTTGGGACTGGCACACTTTTATAGTCATCTTGCAATGTTGACTTTTTTCCGTGTGCTGCTGTACCACATTTACACTTTTATAGTCATCTTGCAATGTTGACTTTTTTCCGTGTGCTGCTGTACCACATTTACACTTTAAAGCTTTTGCGTTAATCTATCCTTGGAAAGTTGGATGTTAGTTTTTTTTTTAACAAAGATGATGCCATTTATTTTAGATTTTGTGTTTAGTCAAATTGCCACTGTTTTTTTCCAAATCTTTACCAATTGCCTCTCCAAACCTTCTTTAGTAGAATCCACTGCAAAAGTTCTAAGAATTGAATAATTATTATATTTGAACTTTTTCAAATTTGGAATGCCCTGCTATATAGTGTCAGCTATATATTGTCGATTGTATTACAGAAATCCATATTAGTCAGTGGTGAGTAAAACTTGTAAACATGTCTTTTATGACCAAAGCTTACAATCATATCCAAAGAATCATCCAAAATAAACAAATGCCTCTCTTTGTACGGAGATGTTATACTTCCTAACAAAGGAATACTATGCACATATTAGTTTGGAAACAAAGAAAGTATTTCTTGCTCCCTTCAATTAGCATCACCAGTAATCTCCACAAGAACACAATCCATGGTTAAAATGGTGGAACCGGTTTGCATCTCTCACAATAATGACTCGACCAACGATCTGGGAGATAAACTTAGTGGCATTGTGGCAGTCAGTACACATGCGAAGATTCTTCACGATCCGGATGGGGATGCCTGGGCTTGTATTGATGACCCCAAAAGCGATGGCCAGCTTCTCGCTATGACTGCCTAGGACGGTTTCCTTCATCTCCTCCTCCACATCTTGCAGCACAGGATTTGTGTTAGGCACGTATCCTGCCTCCTTCATTTGTCCATATAAGGTTTCCAGCATTGCATAAATTTTTTCAGATTGAGAATGGGTTCTGTCTCCCACAAGGAATGTATGAACCTTTTTATTTACCTCTATAAAACTACATCCTGGTCGCTTCTTTGTTTCTCTCTCTTTCATCACTGTCCTCAACTTTGCTACATCCTCCCACCTGCCTGCCTCAGCATAGATGTTTGACAACAGTACATAATATCCAACATTGTTTGGTTCTAATTCAAAAAGGTGTTTTGCTGCTTGTACTCCAAGCTCAATCTTGCAGTGAATTCTGCAGGCTCCAAGCAAGGATCCCCACACGACAACATTGGGTTCTAATGGCATCGTTTTGATAATGTCATGTGCTTCATCTAGATGCCCTGCACGCCCAAGAAGGTCAACCAAACAAGCATAATGCCCCAGGTCAGGTGCAAGGCCATAATCTGACTTCATGCACTCAAAGTGTTGCCGGCCCTCCTCTACTAGCCCTGCATGAGAGCAGGCTGTTAAAACACCAATGAAGGTGCTATGATCCGGCTTTATGCCTGTCTGTTGCATTTGGGAAAACAGAGCAAGAGCGTTCTCACCATGTCCATGAATACCATATCCCAAAATCATTGAATTCCATGAGACCACATTCCTACAGAACATCTTGTCAAACACTTGTCGAGCAATACCTAAATTCCCACATTTAGCATACATGTCTACAAGCCCAGTGCCCACAAAAACATCAGATTCAAATCCACTTCTTATTACATAACCATGGATCTGCTTACCTTGTTCCAGAGCCAATAAATTGGCACAGGCAGGCAGAACACTAACTGTGGTGACTGGGTTGGGTTTTATGCCCTGGACTTGCATTTCATTGAAGAATGCCAAGGCTTCATGGGGATAGCCATTCTGGGAAAAACCAGTAATGATTGCATTCCATGACACAGCATTTCGTTGGGGTATTCTTTCAAACAATTTTCGGGCAACGTTAACATTCCTCAATTTGGCATACATGTCTACAAGCCCAGTACCCACAAAGACATCGGACTCAAATCCTCTTCTTAGAACATAACCGTGGATCTGCTTACATTGCTCCAAAGCCATTAAATCGGCACAAGCAGGAATAATACTAACCATGGTGATTGAGTTGGGTTTTATGCCCTGGACTTGCATTTCATTGAAGAAAGCCAAGGCTTCACACGGTTGACCATTCCGGGAAAAACCAGCAATGATTGCAGTCCAGGATACAACATCTCGTTTAGGCATTCTTTCGAACAATTTGCGGGCAATGCTAACATTACCACATTTTGCGTACATGTCTACAAGCCCATTGCACACAACAACATCAGATTCAAAACCACTTCTCATTACATATCCGTGGATTTGCTTACCTTGTTCGAGAACCAATAAATTGGCACACAGAGGCAGAACATTAACCATAGTAACCGAGTCGGGTTTTACGCCCTGGATTAACATTTCATTGAAGACTGCCAAGGCTTCATGGGGAAGACCATTCTGCGAATAACCAGCAATCATTGCATTCCAGGACACAACATTTCGTTCCGGCATTCTGTCAAACACTTGACGTGCATCCTCTAAACTTTCGCACTTGAAATACATTGACGCGAGCGCAGTACCAACAAAAACA
This sequence comes from Larix kaempferi, assembly GCA_027924585.1. Classification (NCBI taxonomy): domain Eukaryota; kingdom Viridiplantae; phylum Streptophyta; class Pinopsida; order Pinales; family Pinaceae; genus Larix; species Larix kaempferi. Next base: position 10,664,674 of record BSBM01000322.1, on the reverse strand, counting down.
TCGGACTCAAAACCCGTTGCAGTGATCTCTTGATGAATCTGCATGCCTGCTTGCAGATCTGATAGACGGCCGCATGCATTGATTAAAGAAATAAATACCAGCCTGTCCGGCTCTATGCCTGCGCGTTGCATTTGATAATACATCTTCAGTGCTTCGCGGTAGAAGCCTTTCTTTACATAATCTCTGATCATGTCGTTCCATAAGAGAACATTGTGTTGTTCGTCTTCTTGTGTATTGGTTTGTGGGAATGCGTTGGCACCTGCTGAAACTAATTCTCTCTTCTTCTTCAGCTTCAGTGCTGCTGCCACAAAAGCTGAGGTGGGAGTCCGGTGATGGGCACGAAGACGGGAAGAATTAGAAAGAAAAGCCAAGGTCACATTCGTTCGATTGTTGTATTTACAGCGGGAAGTTTCCTTCAGAGATGGAGAGACGGATAAAGAAGATGGGAAAAATAAGGACAAATCCATCCTACACAAGGCAAGGCAGCAGGAGGAGAGCACCCATGCGACTGAATATCATCTACATATGAAAGGTGGGACAAAGGAGGTTTGCACAATTAAGCATTTTACACCTTCAGCGAGGTAATGGTTTTTTAAGCCGCGACCATGGAGAAGGATGGTGTATCAGTGTAGTCAGCCTCCCTATGGAAACATGATAAAGAGTCAAACTAAATGCAATTTTTTAGACAATGTTTTGTTAGAGTTTGGTCAGCTAGATCCAACCAAAACATTTGACAATTGGTTGAGATGGATAAAGCAGTGGTTAAATTTCTTTAAAAATATAGTTGTGGGTAGTGTGATCAATTTTTGGTTTTTATGTTTATGGGTATGAATATAATTTCAAAATAGATATATACTTAAATTTTTGGTTGTATATATATAACCAAAATCTTATTATTTTAGTGAATCTTTTTTGTTTGTAAGATTTGAAGATTTATATTAATAGCTGAAAGAGAATATACAAATATCTACAGTGATGTCTAGGTTGCTCATCCTGAACTTCATGTCCAAAAGCTGGGAAGAACAAACTTAAACTAGTTTCAAAGAGAAGTAAGGTAAGATACTAAGTTCTAATCCACCACAGGTTGGGGGTTATGACCCAATCCATTGCCAAGGAAAAACTGATCAAAGCAAAGAGGAATCAAAACCAACAATGCCAAAATAAAGCCACGAGGTTTAGGGACTGACAACAACCTAGTCGGGCGTGTTCAACTGATCACTTGAGTGCAAAGCAGGTTCCTTCTTGTCTTATGGGTTGGTCTTCTCCCGAAGTTCCACATACTCAAGCAACTATTCCATTTTATTGCTGAAATTGGCATTCATCGTCACCTGATTCTTGGCTAGATTGCAGATGCCCATTTCCAATTTGTTGAAGCCATTTTCCATTAACTGCACTAGATCCTGAATTTGTGCAGGGGCGGACGAGGTTTCGCCCACATCCTGAGTTCTACTCTTAGACCAGGCTTCATCCAGGGTCATTCCAATCATGTCCTTCATTCCCCAGAAGAGGCTGAGAGTTCTAGTATGCTTGGTCTCTCTGGTTCTCGGGGTCCCAGAGTCTTCAATTATGCCCTCCAGACTTGCCTTTGTCTCTTCTACAGGAGTGTTCCCTTACTTCTTCTTTGCACGATTCTCCCATCACTCAATTCTTTCATGGGCTTGCTAATTGACCCTTGAGCCGAAGAAGCCTCGCAGTTTATCCAGGTCCTTCATGGCCTGAGGCATATGCGACTATTTAGAACCCGAGGATGTGTTCCTGCGAGTTGTCTTGGTGTGCACCATCGAGACCAGTAATAGGAGATACACTGGGCCAAAGTAGACTGAGGGAGAAGGGCACCGGAGCATACGGAAGCACTTAAGGAAAAGGGGGTCAGGAAAAAACACCTGAATATAGCAAGAGAGATATCCATGCCAGGACGACTATAAATTGCTTTCATTGGAATTTACTACATTGTACCAGCTCGATCCTGCCAGGATTGCCTTCCCTCCTACCTTCCCTATGATGTGACCCTTGTCACACTTCATGGTGAAAGAGGAATGGAACGAACAATGACAGACATTAAAGCCTTGCTTCACCATCTTCTTCTCACATGCGAGAAGAACTGTCAAGTCCTCGTGCCCCGGTTATGTTATCATGACACCCGTTGTGGGGTTTTATTTTAAGGAATTTTCAAAAGCAATGTATTGTAATTTTTATAATATTCATTTACCTATAATTAAAAGAGTAAAAACATATAAAAGTTCTCAAAACAAAATACTATATATATGTTTTGCTTTCATTAAACCAAGCTACATTTTTTTGTAACTAGGGCCAGTCTCGTACTCACGTGACACGAGGTGGATTCTAGTCTGCTGCCACTATACCCTAAGCACACCAATGTTGTCCCATGCATGACACATAGGGCTATTCAAGGTTTGAATTTGTGACGTCACAAGGAATGCCTTAACAGTGCACCCTATAACCAACTGATCTACACCCTGAGGGCTCATTAAACCAAGCCACTTTATTTGCCCAATCAATAATCAATAAAAGAAAACATATAAGAGATTCTTGAACCAAAACACTATATTCAAATTTTTGCTTTTATTAAACAAAGTCACTCTTTTTCTTCTTCTTCTTATTTTTTCTTCTTAAATAAGACTTTTTAAAATAATCTCGAGTTTCCTAGTTAGATTAAGAACAAAAAATAAAACACTGCGTTGCAAAGGTTATTGTCCTAGGAATCTAGATTGTTTGCAAAGCAAACATTATTGTTCTAGGACTCAAATGGTCATTTGATTCCAACCCCAACAAATTTCAACTCCAACAAATGCTTTTCTATAGTGAAGCAACATGTAGAGTTGACTCATACAAAAAGACTCCATTTCCGATATAATATTCTTCACCTAAAAAAATCATCTTTCTTCAAAATTTATGAGACACCACCTTCTTCAAAAGACCAAGAGGAATTAACTGCTTTTCTACTTTGTGTTGCTCAATGTTACTTTTTAGTATTCGAAGCAATAAGATCTCTCCTTAAACACATTGTGCCACTTTTTTTTATGATATGTGTCTCCATAAAAAAGATAAACCACTTTTGAATAAATGGCGGGATCTAGTAAGTGAGCAATCTTAAGATGTTCCCACTATGGAAGCTCATAAAAATATAGATTTTATTTTCATTCCTATGGCCATTTTCACGATGTAGGCATAAAAAAAATCCAGGATCATGGAGCATAGGTAAATCTCCATTTGAATGTTTTTTTTTTAGCAAATTCCTTCCTTCTCTATTTTATATGCCTAATGTTGGTGTCATTGTTTCAGGCCTCCAACTTCTCTCTGGTTTACCATTGAGAACAAATACTTCTCTTCTATAAGGGTGGTCCTTTCAAAGGAATACCCCCAAGCAATCATACATTTTCTTTCTCGAGTTGACAGACCATGCAACCTTTATAAAAGGTCCCCCTCAACATTTACATCTAGACACCCTTTTATTGCAACACTACAATGTCATTGTTATATAACACATTAGCGCCAAGGAATACAAGTTTACCAAAATTAAGTGTGCCAAATTACATAATGGAAGTAAAAAAGTCAATCAACATGCTTACTAGAGGAAACTCCTAGTCTTAGATATTCATGTGTTGTGTATGCACATATGCCATACAATATAAAAGACTTCTCCATCAAGTTGGGTCTTGATACATGTATACCTATATAATTTTCCATATATTACTTCAATTCATTGATCAATGGTTAGAAATATATATCCACTCTCTTCACTTATCTTTTACTAGGAAATATAAGAGCCAACATAAGATGTTCATTCTTCATGGACAACCATAGGGGAATATTGTCATTGATTACTACCACTAGGAAAACAAGATAGTTGGTGTTTTCCTGAGAATATGGATTAAATCTACCCATGACTATGCTCAATTAAAGGCTTCATATTTCATATCCTCTTTATGCTTTTATGGATATTGAATTTATTATGATCCACATGTGTCCAAGCTCACTTCTATGTGAGGCATGCCATTCTTGCAACATGACTAATTCATTATAATGAAAGATCCTTTGAATCCTTGAGATTATAGGCACATGCTTCAATATCTTATGAGGATCGTTTTAGCCTTTTTATGTTTTCTTTTTTATACTTGTAATGTGCACTTTTAGACATCTCAATTTGTTTTGTGTATTCGCTTCTATAAATAATACAATTATTTGGACAAGTGTGATATGATATGTAGTCACTACTACATTTGGGGGGCAAATTCGATGTTTAGAACGACACCAGAAGTCAAAAACCATTTTTTAATGTCGGATAGACGTTAGTTTCATGGGTTTTTTAAGGAAAAACCAAAGTAGTGTCACTTAAGCGACGTCTAGTATTTAACGTCTATTAAGTGATGTCTTTAGGTGTCTCTTATGCGACGTTCCTTTCTGTCTCTTAAGCGACATTTGTTTTATGTTATTGCTTAAGCGACGTGATGCCGAATTATTATTTTTTTATCAATTGGAAAAAACCGTAAACATATTCATACGGGAAAAGGTATTTAGGTTTTCTGGTTAAATTTGGCAAGACTAATTCATCAAAAGACTTTGGAGGGAAGAGAACTCTGCTTATACATAGATTTTTTTTTGGATCAACGATACCCACTTTTGAAATATTTTTTCTGATTAGGGTAACGATTTGATCTCTGTATTTCTTCTATTAGTGGCTTGATAATGTATTTTATTGAAACATATCTCAATGTCATACAATCTTGCTCCTCGATATACTATCAGATCTGAATGAATCGTTGTTATACAAGAAACTATTGATTTTGTTTACGGTGATAGAAGCAACGATGTTCTGACAAATGATCAGAATCAACCCTTTAGTGTTGAAGCTATAATCGGCGATGGAAAATGTTATTTCCCTTGTACGAAATGCAGAGGAATGAAAAGAAGAAGAGTTGTCAGGGAAAAAACCAGGAAACATTGCTCAGAGTATGGGAACTTGGAAGGGGGAAACCAATATCAACCCCTGGTAAGTTATTAAAAAATGGTTTTTTTCTCATTTTTCAATACTCTTATTATTGATTGATATTTCAATACTAATTGGTTATATTTTTTTACGACTACTGCATAAACAAGACCACCAACGCTTACAAACCCACTTGCTACAATTCACTGTACTGCAGATGCCGAGGGCGATGACATTGAGGTTGATACATTAATGGAAGAAAATGACCATAATATTATTGAGAATGAAGGGATGAATAGGTTGATCCATGAGAAATTTGTTGCCACAGATGAGAATGTACCTATGAACAAGGCATATGAAAACATTCATGATGTGCCTCTTATTGACAAAGCATAAAAATCCTTATACAAAGACTCAAAGACAAGTCTTCTCTTAACTCTTTTGTTGCTCGTCAACTTGAAGGTCATGAATGGTATTTCAAACACAACAATGACACAATTGTTAAGGTATGCAAGATTTTGATTTTGTATTTGCAATTGCTAGTTTTTTTTTATATATTTATGTAATTAATTAGTCAATAATTTTGATTTTTCTACTAATTTATATATATTTTTAGGTTGTTAGGCGACACCCTTCTATCACTGTCAAATACTTTACCTCACACATACAGAGAAATGTGTGTCATTTTGAAAGATCTAGGAATGGAGTATAACTTAATTGATGCATGCCCCAATGATCAAATCATATATTATGGACAACATGCATTCAAAGAGTGAGTGCCCTTAATGTGGAATTAGTAGATATCATACTTATCAAGTAACAAATAAGGTGCCCCACAAAGTTCTTCACGATATCCCAATAATTCCATGTTTTCAACGACTGTTTAGGTGTAAAAACATTGCAGAATTTATAGATTACCATGCATAACACAGAAGTGAAGATGGTGTCATGCGAATGCCTGGAGATGGTTCTGCGATTAGATACATTGATGAAAGATGGCCAATTTTTAAAGAAGAACCCCATAATGTTAGACTTTCATTGGCATCTGATGGTGTCAACCCATTTGCAGAGCTCATAATCATTTAATCAGTGTGGCCAGTCTTTGTTATAAACAATAACCTTGCTCCATGGATGTAAATTAAAAGGGAGCATGTCATGTTGGCATTAATTGTTCCAGGTACTTATTTTTATGAATGTTAACATAATACAAGCAATCATATTTTTGTATTACTGCATGTACAAGAACTTATTAACCATGTATGTTACTTTTGAAATGACTAGTACTACTAGGTAAGCACCAAGTTAAACATATGTATGTATATATTCAGCCTCTTATATCCAAACTTTTAAAATCATAGTTTGGTATCAGTATGTACAACATCTCCAAACCTATAGGCCATAAGCAATTTCGGTTCCATGGAAGACTTACATGGACAATTCATGATGCACCTGGTCTTACAAATTTCTATGGTATGCAAAGTTCCCATGTATCTCTATGCATAATTTATCATGCAATTATTTTTATAATATACGAAATTCTATATGTTAGCACTATTCCATAAATTGCAGGGATTCGAACAATGGGAAAATATGCATGTCTAGTATGTGGCCCAAGAACAATATCTAGACGTTCAAGAAGTTTAAGAAAGGAGGTTACAATGAGTTTATACTATTTCTCCATAAGGACCACATGTATCGGATTACCAAAAAAAATGACTTCAATTTGAAGGAAGAGACTGGAAGAAAACCATGAAGAAAGATGCCTCAACTATGGAAAAACGCATTTCAAAAGATCCGTGGTAAGCAATATTTGTTTGTAGCTAATTACTTCGTTCTTGGTCAGTTGTTTTTATTTATAGATTTTCATGATACCTATATTCATGATTAGTATAAAATATTAATATGTCATTGATACTTCTCAAAGGTCGTCACTAGAGTCATCTTCCATGGGGTTTGAAATGATACTCTGCCCAATTTAGTCTGTTGCCATACTATGAGCACCTACAAGTAGCTCATTTGTTCAACACAATGCATATTGGAAAGAATGTCATAGAGTGCTTGTGAAAAATTATAAATGAGAGGAATAACAAGGTAAAAATTGCAAAAAATTATTAGCGACATTCAAGAATCTAACTCATTGCAACATTTGAATCAAAACCAAGGTAGTGGAAATTACACCAATCTCCTATGGTTATTACCTGAGCAAGGGAGTGTTGTTATAAAAGAGGTTGTACGAAAGATAAAATTTCCCACTGTATTTTCTTCAAACATAAGTAATATATTGACAAAGAAAGGCAACTTTGAGGGGGCTAAAACTCATGATTGGCATACATTTATCAAGGTTCTACGTTTTGCAACTTTTATTATTTATTTTATATTATATACATTTTTTTAAATTCATGTTTATCTCCATTTAAGTTATATGTAATGGTATATACATTATTTATTAGTAATATGCGTTGGATCCTTGTTGCAATATGTTCTACCTCTAGCTTTGCCTAACAGCTTTGATAACAACATTAAGAAGGTTATTTATGAGCTCAACACTTAAGTGCATGAGGTATGTATAAATCTATAGTTGAATTAATATTGATTGTATAAAGGGTTAATACTTGCTTTTATTGTCTTATATATTTGAATGTTGACACATCGAGTTTCATTGCACTTGTAGGTGGTTGTCATCTAAATAAATACATAAGGAAGATATCGGTATTGGAAAAGGAAAATTCCCCCCAACTTATGTGTGAGATACAAAAGTATCTGCCTCTAGCCTTTTTCAATGCACAGGAACACTACCTGATACACCTAGTGGAAGAGATTGAAATATGTGGACCTGTGCACACAAGGTCAATGTGGTTGGTGGAGAGGCACTTGAAAGCATTGAAGGCCTTTGTTATACAGAGATCACGTCCAAAAGGATCCATGGTTGAAGGGTATATACTATATCAATCCATTGAATATTTTAGTGAGTACTTTCTCCAAGTAGTGGGTGATATGGATGTGTCGCTCCTTTTGGATTCCAATTCTACCGCCAAATTTAAAGGCGAGGTGTTGTTAGGGAATGGTATATGGAGAAAAGTTAAAGGTAAAATCTTGTAATTTATTTAATTACTCCATACATGTTTTTGGTACACTAGTTTTAGCTTGGTTGTTTAACTAACACTTTTTTTGTCATTGTTCTAGGTAGTACAGAGTGGGATGCAATTCATGTATACATTGCAAATAATCTTGATTTTATGAAAAGATGGACATAACGATGTGAAGAAGTTTATAGTGAATTAAGATGGAATGACTTGGCAGATATGATAAAAAAGGCTTATTTGGATCATGACACAAGTTTAAGCCAACAACAAATTGATTTAGCATATGCTGCAAAAAATAGAAAGGTAATCCATGCCTACCATTCGTATTTATATTTCAAATCACATTATTTCATTTTTATTGAATTATCTTATACATATTCTTACCATTTCCTAACAATCCATTTCTAACATATTGAGAATACAGGTGAAACATCATAAGGCTATGTGGTTCAATGGCAGAAAATTTCGCATCAAAGAGTTGGATGACAGGAGAAAAAACATGTGATAGTGGTATTACTAGAATTTTCTAGGTTACTAATATTTCCCACAGGGATGATAGACATCCAGTCACATCGGATTTGAGGTACTATGGATATTTGGAAGAAATATTGGATATAGACTTTAAATCCTTCAAAGTGGTTCTCTTCAAGGTGAGGTGGTACAGATTGTTGTTGCAAGGTGATGAAAGGACGATTATTGATCATGCCAATGGATTTACCATGATTAATACTAATAGGTACGAGCCAAATATAGAGTCGTATGTACTTCCAAGTCAATGTGAGCAGGTATTTTTTAAGAGGTATCAGGTAGAGTAGGTTGGTATTTTGTTGTTAGATTTGATCCAAGAGGAGGGACTGTTAAGTATACTTTTCCTGAAGATTGAGATGTTCAAGAAGAAGAAGATATGGATGGAGAGATTGAGGAAGAGGTGAACTTAGAGGAAGGGGGGAACCAGGTTGACTAAATAGCCTCTGAGTCACATCTCGATGATGACTATTGATGATGAATTAACGCTAGATGTTGCAAACGTTGTTTTGGACAATCCTTGCAATGATTTGAAGGGTTGGATACAAATTCAGAGCTTCATGACTCAGATCGCGACTTGGACAATGTTCAAGATCAATTTGATATGGAATTGTAACAAATGTTGTTCAATGGATCTCCCTTTTGCAATTAGTATTGGGATAAATAAATTTATGGGAATTTTCTCTTATTGTATATTTAAATAGATCATCAATCTCATGGAATATTATTCTTTGTAATGTGTTTTAAATTGTATTTCATGCAATGCCAATTAAATTCTTGTTTTCCTTGATTTTGCATTTGATTTTATTTTTGTACATGAAACCAAATTGTGGATGCTATAAAACATTTTGAGTGGGAGTTTCCTGACAAATTTGAGTGTGGTTGTAAAACTGGTTCAAAAAAGACACATTTATACACATTTGTTGCCATGCACTTTGAAAACAAAATGATTTTTAATAAAATATGTAAATAGCATCTAATGCATATTTAATTATGTGGGCGCTAAGTCACCAATCCCTCATTCTCTAATCCTTAAAATCATTTACATATCTCTTTCTTAGGTAGAAATTTAGGGCCCATGTGGTGGTCAATGCTCTGATGGCTTCTTCAATAGTAAAGAAGTTGGATGCATGTTTTCATGTAGTATTGAACCTTATTTGAAGACATAATCCATCATGATCAATATTCATTATAATATCTTTATTGTTGAGGTTCTCATTCATATGGTGGTTGGATTTCATTTTCCACCATTCACATTTAGTAATTAATGAGAGTCAATTGTTATCCATGTGATTTGTTTAGTGTGTTGGTGCCAAGACAACTTGCAATGTCAATGTTTAAGTTAGCATGTCTCACTTGATCTCTTAAGTTAGAAATGCTGAAACACATGTCAAAGCGTTATGATAGTTGTAAGTTCCATAACATTTCATCATAAAGAGAAATCGGGGTTTGAGGCCACGAGTTAATTTGGGGATTGCAAAGTTGAGGACACCTGTTGCTGAACGTGATTTGTTTAAAGCAGCTGGATGGTTCAATTTCTTTGAGAAAATCACGGGGTTTAATGAGGAGGTTTCGATTTATTTTGCAAAGAACTTGAATGATGATGTTATTAAATTCAAAACCTTGGGATGTTCATAGAAGCCCTAATTTCTGAGGCTACGGGTATCGCCATGGATAGGGAGTTCTGATAAAAGAAATTCTTGAGAAGCCTCTGTCACAGGAAAAACCTAAAAGCCCAGAAAAGGAGGAGCAGGTTAATGCATTTGAAGGGGAACAGGAACATTGTCAAGAAACTCAGGAAATGGAGTAGACCATTAATCCAACTGCTGAACAACTTCAAGGTCAAATTATATCAGAATAGGGTATAGCTAAAAACCTAGTTACACAAGCTTATGCAGATAATACAAAAGATAAAAATTTGCAGGATATAGACTTTGAAGTAGATGCAAACCTCCTCATGCAGTTAAAGGAATCAAGTTGGAAGTTTAGAACAAGATCAACTATGAAGAGTAATGTGGAAAAAGGTTCAAGTTCCAATCAGAAAATAGAGGAGATAACTGTAGTTCAAAGTTCTTCAAGTGATGAAGTTGAAGAGGATAAATACAAGTCAAATTCTCAATAGAATCAGATGAGCTTACAGCAGGATTGTATAATGGTAGAATCATATGAATAAATTCAAAAGAGGTGCAGCAGCCATAACTAAACTGCCATGTTTTTCCCTATTTTGGTCATCACAATTGAGCACGGATTACGAGTAGATGGAAGGAAATTTCAGAAATCCCAAAGATTGTTTTGTCCATCACGGACTCATTCACAAAAACCTCTTCCATTTTTACAATATCTATCACGATTTGAGAGATTCGAATTCATCTTCATGGTTTATTTTTCAGGGTTAAAAATGTTTAATATTTTACTGTTTTAGTCACAAATTTTCGTCCCATCTACTGATCAACTGGAGAGGAATTTTCAAACACCAAGAGAGGTTTTTTTTCATCATGGACTCATTTAAAAAAACCTCTCTCAGTTTTCTAATAGGTATCAAGGATCGAGAGATATGGTGGCATCTTTGAGACCCAATGTTCCAGAAATTCGCCTAATTTCCCAGAATCTGATTTGTTATTTTTAGTTAATGTGTCTTTAAAGATTTGAGTTAGTATGTAACTAATGGATGTAATTGCTTCAGAACTCGACCTAGAGGGTATTTATAGAACTAATCTACTTTTGCAATGATAAAAGGAACACAAGGAGACAGTAGAGTGGAGGATTTTTTGGTTTCAAGAAGCTATACACAGTGTTGTTCATGAAGCTTGCAAGACTCTAATGTAAGTCCTGAAGACTGAGATTAATACATATGTTATATAAGCCATTTACATTGTTTGATTGAGTTTTATTTCTGATTAGTTTGGTCATGCAACACATGAATTCATTTCTGTTTTGATGTTTTTAATCAGTGAATGCTTTATGGGTTGTAGATAAAAACCAGAATGTGTGATTATGAATGTGATGGTTTATGCCTTCTTTATTATGATTTATGATCTTAGTTCTTTGATGAATTACATGATTTAGTAACTTGTTTAAGTTTGATTTCCTTTATATTTTATTGAGATTGAAACCTTCAAACCATTAAACCCTAAAGCTAGAAAATCCTATTTCATTGTTTATCTTTTAGATTGTTGAGATGGTGCTAGCTTGTCCCTCTGTAGTCTAGGAACAAATTCTGGCACTAACACCTACTAAGCAACGTTTAGAAGTGTTAATGATTATGGTGAAGAGGTTAGATAAGGGTTACAATGGTAAGTGGTTATAGGGGTTAGTTGTTATGGGTTAAGGGTTATGATGTATATTATTAACATTGTTTGATGATTTTACTGTGTTAGGGGTTAAGTGTTATAAGTCATGTTGGGTTTATAGTTGTTAATGTTACATGGTTTAAGGGTTTATAGTTGTTTTAGTTTTGGTATATTAGGTTATAATCATTATGGAGTTTAGGATGTAAGGGTTTATAGAAGTAAAGGGTGTACAATAAGGGTTTTTAGGTGTTAAGTGTTATTTGGTTAAGTGTTCATGGATTGTGATATAGGGGTCAATGTTATAGTGGTCAAGAATTATATGTGTTAGGGGTTAGGGTTTATATGGGTTAAAGGGTTTTAAGTTAGAAGGAACAAGTAATATAAGGCTAAAGTGTTACTATAATAGGGGTTATAGTGGTTAGAAATTTCTTTACCTAGGCAAGTGGCATTTTTGTGCATATAAAGGTGGTAAATGAGATGGGTTAACATGTCAGAAGTGGCCTTTGGGCATTCATATGGTGGTTGGATTTTATTTTCCACCATTCACATTCAGTAATTGGTGAGAGTCAAGAACTCTTTAACGCCTAACTAATGCAAACACAGAGACACATTACCCCATAATCATAATTCCCTCAATAACAAATACATATTTCTCCTCCTACTTGGACCCTACACATTGTGTCCATGGAAACCAATCACATTAACCCCTTACCATTACAACCATGGACATGCAATGCCTCATAGCCTCCATGACACCACTCACCCGACTCCATGTAATTGACCCATACTCATTCTATCCATGAACTTACTACACCGAAATACATAGATACCCCTTTAGTCCCTTAAACACTAACAACCACTAACCCCAAGGACCCCTGACATGAAAATAAACCCTTGAAATAGTTTAACCCCTAAAAAATACAACCATGGACACATATTTCCTAATAACCACAATGACCTTCTTGACACATGAAACCCCCTCCATGCATTTGATTACTAATGCATGATGCACAACAAACCCTCTATTCAATAATACACTACACCCCTTAACCCTTAGGACCTCAAATATCACAATTTACCTATAAAATACCTTAATTACTTGGTGGTATGACTCCAAGAACACATTTACACATACACTTCATGATTCCCATGAAATAATCAACCCCCTCCATGCACTTCATCCCTACCCATTATGGCCTCAAATGCACAATGCCCCAGTGCACACCAAATACTCTAACCCATACACACTACACTACTTCACCACTAGCCTAGCCCCTTGACATAAAAAGAAACCAATACACACCTTAACCCTTGACTAGTGTAGCCCTCAACATACATTACCCCATAGCCACTGTGACCCCACTAACACATTCATCCCTGTTGTAGGCACAACAGATCCCATTTTTTGCTCATAAAAATGGGAGCCCCAACTAAAACCAATTATGGTAATATAAAAATTTTCCTATCTTTCTTAAGGGGTTCCCTGATTAGTTGTCCTTCATTCTTAATTATGTGCTTTGAATCCAATAAAACTCTCAAATTACACTTGTTTTTATGCATGTTTGTGAGTTGCGGAGAGCCTTGTTTTTCCTGTAAATACAATGGTTCCGCAATTGCGGATTGTGGGAACCTGAACTTTTGAAATTTGGATTTCTTACTTCAGCATTTACGCAACCCGCAATGCGGATTGCGGAATTCGGAAACCTTTTTTTCCCAATAAAATCACTTTTTCACTTCCACATTTCCGCAACACACAATGCGGATTGCAGAAGTCAGAAACGGTTTTTCAATAAGATCACTTTTTCGGTTTAGCATTTCTGCAACCCGCAATGCAGATTGCGGAAGTCGGAAACCAAATTGAAAAATAAGTTTAGATCGTCTTTTCCGAACCCGCAAATAATTTGCGGATTGCGGACATCAAAATTTCCTTAAAACATCTCCGCAAAATTTCGCATTCCTGCAACCCGCAATGCAGATTGCGGGAAGATTGTTTTTTTTTCCATATTTCGATTGTTCAGCATTTCTGATTTTAGATTGCGGATTGCGGAAACCATAAATTGCACAATTTACAAAAGTGCTTCCGCATTCCCACAACCCGCAATGCGGATTGCAGGAGGCTCAAATCATACAATTCGAAAAACACTTCCACAATTCTGTTTTCCTCTTTTTCTTGTTTTGATCATGACCGTTGATTGGTTTTAGATATACGGTTATGTTTTAATCTCGTCAAGAATAATTTTGGGGTTAAATACGCTAATTAAAATTGTTTTTTTTACCATTTTTAACTCTGTGAATTTTACCTTCTGCACACGAATTTCTCTACAAATTGCACCCTGCTACTAGTTTTTACTTTCTCCACCGGTTCACGGGTAAGTGTCTTTGTTCTTCAACGATCATCTGCTTGATAATTTCAATTTAAGTTTGTTTTTCCTTTTATTAAAATATCTTTTGGTTATTTTTATCAAAAAAAAAAACAAAAAAAAACAACAACAACATGTCGAAGAACACCAAGTCTAAAACCACCATTGACGAGCTTAAAAACAATGACCCAAATAGTGGAAGCTTCTCTGACACTGAGGGGAGGTTTTTTGAAACCTATTACCTAGATTGGTCTTGAATTTACGCCATTTTCGATAATGATGACTTCTCTGAGATTCAGCGTGACCGATAATCCTATCTCAACATTAGCAAGTCCCAAATTCACGCTATCGCAACTAGGCCATCCATTATGCATTATACAGACACAGTTAAATGGATAATTGACCATGCTAACCCTCAAGACCAGTCATTCAATGAAATTAACCAAACTCTGTTGGCGTCCTTTTGACCTAAGGTTTTTGCCAGGTTTTATGCCCTTAGGAATCCTCAGCAGCTTCTCACCAAATAATTCCTAGAGGATTCTGCTACTCAGTTTAATTTTGATGAAATGATCAAGTCTTGGATGGAAAAACCACTATCTTTATCCCCAAGGCTGATAGGTTGTACCCAGTCACTTGGTTCAGAGAGCCTTTTTCTTTGCTTGCAACCATGCTATATAGACTATATGGGTTACCAAATTGCTCAGTTTTCAAAGAAGAATGGTCTCCTGTGGCACACCGTGTTGTTACTACTGGAGAATCTTTCAACTAGGCTAAGATCTTGTCATTTTTCCTTAAAGACGCAATTGAAAAATATAAGAAGACCCCTGCCTCCAAGAATCCTACATTTTACCTTAGTGGTTATGTCATTGATGTTTTCTGCTCAACTTTTCCATTTACTACTATGGGATGGAATTGGACCAGGGAAGCACCTCCTATCCACATCTATTGTTTAGCACTTTGGGAAGATAACTTTATACCATTTGTCTATGGTATCTATGATCACTTCCTCGGCTCAATCTATTACAAGATTTTCAAGCAAGAAACTCCTGTTTTTTCTGCACAAGCAAGGCCATTGATAGCTACCATGGGAGAATTGATGCTACCAAAGCCTTTGAAAGTGTCATTGATTGGCATAAATAAATGAAGGAAAAGCCTGCATAAATTCATATTCTACATAAAATCAAACTGAGGAGAATCAAGTTATCTTTGAAATCCTGGTACAATGCTTGTGACATTGTTGAATCAACCGTTGAAGAAGGTCAGAAGGTTTGAAGAAAGAGGTGGTTTGCTTCTGACAGTTTGCTTGGTATGATATATTTTCCTATTATGACCTAGATCGAGACTGCCCTTCCTCCTAATCTTATGATTGAATAGGTGGAAGAAAAATATCTGAATTCCAAAGAGCGTATTGAGCAGCTCACACAGATTCAGATTACAGATCTCAAGGAGTTAGTTGAGACACCCATTTCTTTGGGAATGAAGATCAATGTTTTCCTGCGGGAGTGTTCAAAGACTAAGAGTAGAGAGACCGAGGATTATATCTGCAAAGCCCAACTATAGCTAGAGCATGCTCGATATAAAGATGTAGATGATATCCTAGATGTATTTTCCAAGTGGCAATCTCCCCTTGGAAAATCTTAGATTGATAATTTGTAATCCCTATTTTCATGGGAAATCAGTTTCTATGTAATTTTGTAATTCATTATTTAAAGAGACTGAGATCTCAGGTAAAGGGGGTTGGATCCAAGGGAAAACCATCGAGGGAAAGACTTGGAGACCTTATGTACTTTGGAGAATTGTAATGTTTTACAATCTTTAATGCAATTCAGTCAGTTTCCCTTCCTTTCTTTTGTTATGTGCATTAAGTTTGCTCGATGCATTCTGGTTCTTAATTTCAGTCACATATTTAAAATCATGTTTTCTATTGTTTATTCATAATACATATAGATCTCTGTGTTGATGTTTCATCATAATATTTGTGTTCAGGTTATGTATCAGTAAATGTTGTTGCTTGATCCATATCATTTTATATTGAACAATTATAAAGCAACCATTCTTTTGTTAATATTTATATGTTAATTTGTTAATTGACATATCAACTACAGAACAATTAAATAATTGAAAAATTTAAATTCAAACAAATTGGTTTTCACTTCTTTGTTTTGATTAAAGCTAGGTGATGTTAGATCTGATCTTTATTTTCATTGACCAGTAATGATATCTTCTTAAACTTACATACTTTCCTTGTTCTGAATCCTAAATCACATTCGTAGATCTAGTTTAGTTAAGTTAGATTTAATAATTTTACTTGTTTTCTTTCTTCTTTTATTTTGTTTCTTTGAGACAGATTTTCACATCTTCATCATTAGGAAGAAAGATCCATTAGGATCACCCACATAGATCCAGCAAAGGCTTAATATCCGTAAGAGTCAGCTCTACCAAAAAACTTAGGGATAGGGTAATCCTTGCGTAGGTTTCTTTGAATCCTTCTAGGTTGGGCTTTCTCTTTATGCGTTGTTGCCTCGAACAATTTCAGCACACCCGAGGCCTCAACAAATGGTGCTAGAAGGAGGTCCATGACCAGTCATGCCTAAAAGAAATACTAGTAAACCTCCTCCTGCTAAGACACCGGTAGTCACAAGAAGCCACACTGAAGCTTCCAAATCAACAATCCCATAAGTGGAAAATCAAACTACAATCCATGCTACTCCTGTAACAGAACAAGCAACTAGAGGATCTAATATTATTTTTGTATCACCAACTAGAGGAATTCTAACTCTTGAGCAAATCAAGAATAACACTCAGGATATTACTGCTAGAGTAGGAAATAGGATTGAAGCAACAAAGAACCTGAGGAAATTGTTGTCCCAACAACATCTTAACAATGATCCATAGATTGATCCTGAGAATCAAAATACAGTCCGACATGAACTTTTCCCTAAAATCCAAATTAATCCATTGTTTGAAGAAGCATACCAGTTTCAAGATAATCCACGGCCTAATGTGATATCTGGTGGTCCCCCACCAACACCTCCATATTCATCTTCATCGTCATCTGACAACAGTTCGTCCTCAGATTCATCCACTGAAGAAGACAGACCAATGGCAGAACAATCCAATAGACCTTGGTTAGATCAGGATGCAGTATTTGTTCTTGGAGACCAACGTAGATTGCCCAAAAATACAAAGAAATGGATTTCAAAATTCAATGTTGATTATAAGTCTCCTACAGAAGATCACATTAAAACTTTCATGCAGGCCCTAAGACTTAGAAGTGTGGTGCATGAAGATGTAGTCTACAGATTATTCCCTTATACTTTTCAAGGGAAGGTTTCCACCTGGTTGTCACGTCCCCATTTTTGACTCCCTTCGCATTAAATCATAAATGATGTAAATATTGTTATTTAATCATGGTGAGGAGCTCAAGGCCAATGCCCCATCATTGATTTAGCGTTTTATGTATCGGCAATTAAAAATAGATTCCTGTGGTTCTGGTGCTAGACAGGCACAATGTAAATTAAGACATCATGTAAATATGAATTTTAATGAAAAAAAACCCACAACTAGCTATGCAATGCAACAAAGAGATGGGGGCATGATTCTACAAGGAATAGGGAGGGAATTATTCAAACCCTTGAGCCAATGGTGATAAGCCAAATGTCAATGAATGAACCCCAACTACCCATTTTGACTTATGCACCCAATCATTTAATTCTTCTAAGAGTTGATTGAGGCAGTTAATGCCTTGGGAATGAAGAGGTATGGTAGCCAATTTTGTGCATGGGAAAGCCATCAACCTGGGAAAACATACTTTTTCTTCTGGGACAAGAAAACACCCACGAAATTGTGCCCAAAGCATTCTTCACCCATTGTCTTTCCTCTCTCACGCAGTCTGAGCTAGCTGGGTCTTTCTCCTTCACGTTTTCTACCATTTTCCTGTATTTTCCATGGCTGGGAACTTGTTTTTGGTTGGTACAGTGACTGGGAGAGGAGAACCACGAATTGGGGGTTTGATGGAGGTCGTTTTTGCTCCTGGGTTGTCCATAAATGTTTTCTGAAAATGAATTTTCCTTCCCAGGGTTTATTCCCCATTTTCCATTCCGTTTTTGCTTGCCCACGTTTTTTTTCTGAACCTCAGGGAAACCCCATTTTGTGCATCCCACAGTAAAAACATCTCTCTTCATGCCCAACACTTGTGTTTTTGCTATTATGTGCATCCCTGTTTTGGTTTGATATTGTGAGCAAGAATTTAGGAGTGGAAGAGGACATAATTGGTTTCATGAGCCTAGTGAGGAGGTAACCTCTCAAGAAGATCAAGAGGGATGGTACTCTTCTATGCACACTTTGAACAATACTAGATTGGAAGGTATGGCCTGAGGGACTATGTGGTAGTGAAGGGAATACTTCCTTGTATTGGGTGTGTAGGTAATGTGGGTACCAAGCTAGATAGATCTGGTAGAGGTATCCATAGCTTTGTGGATGAGCCACTAGCTTAGCAATTCATTTCCTTCCATTGCCTAACAGCCTGATAAACCTAGCTGTCGATTGGCTTGGCTGATTTTGGTGTATCTTTGGGCTATGTGTGAGTTTGCTGTTCCCTGGTTCCTTGTAGAGATCATGCCTAGCTTGGGGGTGGCAGTGTGTTGATATATTGATGATCACAACTGGCCTATGGTTGGGTGGAACGTTGCAGCTGCATAGCCAGTTGCTCGGGACTACTTTGTTATAAGATAAGTACTCTCTTGTGTTAACTTTGCAATTTATTTATTTGATGAATCTCATGAATATCTTGAATGTATGATGGATGTGTAATTGAAATTACTTCCACTGTGTTTTCTTATATTTATACATTTGCATATGTCTTTTTTTATATTATGTGAATGTTTATTTAATAAATATGGGGCTAGATGCCCAGTTCTAGCATCACGATCCTCTCCATTGCACTGGTATGATGGGTGGGGATGTGACAGAATGGTATCAGAGCCATAGGCTACAACATTGGGCCTCTATGGGCCGAATCTGATTACAATTACAAGGGATGATTCCTTCCTGATCACCACAGGTTACAACATCAAGACTAAACGATCTAAGTTGGATAATTGAAGAGGTAAGATCACCTCCTATTGAGTAGTGAGAATCCCTAAAAGAAAGAAAAATTTGAAAGTGTTCTAAGTGTTTTTGAAACTTTTGTTTAAATCTGTATCGGAAGGAACTTGAGAAATTTTCGCCGAAACGACGAAAAGAATTGGTGAGTTTTTTCCGAAAAAGCGGAAAGAATTGGCGAGTTTTTGCCGAAATGGTCGACCGGAAGAACTCGGCGAGTTGCTTCGCAACAGACTGGAAGAGATGGATGAGTTCGTCTGCAACGGTGGAAGAAACTCGGCAAGTTGGTCCGCAATGGCGGAAGAAACTCGGCAAGTTGATCCACAATGGTGGAAGAAACTCGGTAAGTTGGTCCGCAACGGCAGAAGAAACTTGGCAAGTTGGTCCACAACGGTGGAAGAAACTCCGCAAGTTGGTCCGCAATGGCGGAAGAAACTCGACAAGTTGGTCCGCAATGATGGAAGAAACTTGGCAAGTTGGTCCGCAACAGTGGAAGAAACTCGGCAAGTTGGTCTGCAACGGCGAAAGAACTCGGTGAGTTGGTCCGAAATTTTTTTCTAAGTGTCTTTCAGCGGAAGAAACTCGGCAAGTTGGTCTGCAACGGTGGAAGAACTTGGCAAGTTGCTCTGCAACAGACTGGAAGAGATGGATGAGTTCGCTGACAGGAAGAACTCGGTGAGTTCGTCCGTAACGACGGAGAAACTTGGTGAGTTCGTCCGCAACAGGTCGGAGGACCGGAGAAACTCAGTGAGTTCATCTGCAACGAGTTGGAAGAGAATGACAAAGTCCACCGAAACAGAGGATTTGCAATCCCCCTTGACCCCCATCGACCCCCCTCATATGTCGTTGATTGTGAGAAAAATCTATGATTGGACAGGGTTTTCAATATAGGATTTTCCCATATACATGAAAGTAATTTATGAATTTTTGAGAATATAATGCAGATAACAATTGTGTTGATGAACACATTTTGCAGAACCACAGTTACCTCAAGGCATCCTTCTAGATAGTGCAGTTGGAAGTTCTGGGTCTTGGTTGGGCCAAGAAAATCAACATCATGGATGATGCACATGATCCCTATGAGCCTGAGACAAATGCCATGGGGAAGAACATACATGTTGAAAATGCTAAAACATAATCTAATGGGAGAAGAAATCAAGAGACTCCTCCAGGTATTGCAGCCACCATGAGGAGCCTAAGGGTGGAGTTGCAAAGTTGTACAGAAGATAATGAAAGGATGATTAAAGCCCAGGAAGAACAAAATCAGTTGAATGCAACCATGCTGCAGATTTTGACAGACATCCAAAGGAAAATAAACTCTGGACATCAGACATCGAATCCAGAAAGAGGTGGGAGTAGTTCTAGGAGGAACTCCCGCAAGAGGGCCAGTAGCTCAAGAAGAGTTTCTACAGACAGAACTTATACTCCAAAAATCTCTTCTAGTGGATCATCCTCTGAAGAATCCATTGAGGGTTCAAGTTCTTCATCTCGCAGAAGTAAGAGGAATAGGCACTACAAGAACAATTTGCATGGGGAATTTAAGAAGACAAAACCTCATACATTTGATGGAGAGGTAAAATCTGGTCAAGAAGCTGAAGCTTGGCTCCTTGGGATGAGAAAGTATTTCCAAGTCCAACACTACTCTGGAAATATGAAGGCAAGGGTAGCCATATTTAACTTGAATGGAAGAGCATCTATATGGTGGGAACACATCAGACAAGTGAGGAAGATCAATGAAAGAAAGATTGTATGGAAGCAGTTCAAGAAATACTTCAAGCAGAAGTATCTCTTTGATAGGTACTATGATGATAAGATCAAAGAGTTCCATGAGCTGAAATTGGGACAATTGACCATGGAAGAATATGCAAACAAATTCTTAGAGTTGTTGAGGTATGTTAGGTACATTCGAGATGATAAGGTGAAAATTCAGCGCTTTCTAAGTGGGCTGCCTCAGTCATATAAGGATAGGATTGAGTTTGATGAACCTCGAACTCTAGAGGAGGCAATAAGGAAGGCCAAGTATTGCTTCGATCAAAACAAAAGCAAACCAGAATTCCATAAAGCATGGAAGACAAGAAAAATGAGAAGTTTGACCAAAGGAAGAAAGGTTTCAAACCTCCTCATATTAGAAATCAGCAAAAGGAAGCCATCATAGGTTGTGACTAAGCCAACTAGGATGATGGGAGACAAGCCAAGAGATCCAAAGGAACCAAGAGAACCACTTCAATGTTGGGGTTGTTGAGGAGACCACATGCTTAGGAACTATCCAAATTGGAATGGGAATGCAAATCAAGTTCACAACATCCAGGGAGCTGAAATTGTGGGTCAAGTGGCGAGGACAATCCCTAGAATCTATGCAGCACTAGAAGACCAAGGCAGATCATCAATCAACTGTGGTTGAAGTTGAAGGCAAGATTGATAAGCAATCTGTTTCTATTTTGATTGGTCCTGGATCTACTCACAGTTATGTCACTCCTAGAATTGTTGAGATTTGTGCTTTTAAGAAATTAAAGCATAGTAAATCTTGGTTAGTTCAACTAGCCACTGGAACCAAGAGAAAAGTTAGTGAAATTGTAGAGAAGTGTCCATTAGAGATGGATGGGCTATTCACTTACACAAATCTGAATATTTTACCATTGGGTTCCTATGATATTCTCATTGGAATGGATTGGTTAGAAGCACACAGGGTTAAACTTGACTGCTACAATAAGACGTTTGAATGCATGGACGAAGAAGGAAACCCAAGGGTTGTAAAAGGAATTCCAAAAGTGACTTATGTTAGGAAGGTTTTAGCCATGCAATTGAAGAATTTCTGTAGGAAGGGTTGTCAATTGTATGAAGCCCACGTTTTAGAGGCAGTAGAGAATGAAACTCTTAAATTGGAGGACTATCATGTATTGCAAGAATTCAGGGATGTTTTTCCTGATGAGATTCCAGGACTTCCTCCAAAGAGAGACATTGGTTTTACAATTGAACTTGTGCCAGGAGCGGCACCAGTGTCTAAGACACCCTACAGGATGAGTACACCGGAATTTCTAGAATTGAAAATGCAATTGCAAGAGTTGTTGGAAAAGAAATATATTAGGCCAAGTGTGTCCCCATGGGGAGCACCTGTTCTATTTGTGAAAAAGAAAGATGGAACACTCAAGTTATGTATTGACTACAGGCAATTGAACAAAGTCACTGTGAAGAACAAATACCCATTGCCCCAAATTGATGACCTTTTTGATCAAATGGGAGGAGCAAAGGTATTTTCAAAGATTGACTTGAGGTCTGGTTACCATCAGGT
Organism: Larix kaempferi; assembly: GCA_027924585.1. Classification (NCBI taxonomy): domain Eukaryota; kingdom Viridiplantae; phylum Streptophyta; class Pinopsida; order Pinales; family Pinaceae; genus Larix; species Larix kaempferi. The sequence goes on along the minus strand of BSBM01000322.1, from coordinate 10,642,076 downwards.
AAGAATAAAAAAGGAAGATATTCATAAGATAGCCTTTAGAACACGGTATGGGCACTATGAGTTTGTGGTGGTACCATTTGGTCTCACAAATGCACCAGCTACATTCTTGTGTCTCATGAATAGTGTTTTTAACAAGTATTTGGACAAGTTTGTTCTTGTTTTTCTAGACGACATTCTTATCTATTCTAAGAATGAAGAAGAGCATGAAGAACATTTGAGAATGACATTGCAATTACTAAGAGAGCATAAGCTGTATGCAAAGTTGAGCAAATGTGACTTTTATAAAGATAGAATTCATTATTTGGGTCACATCATCTCCGACAAGGGAATATATGTAGACCCTGAGAAGATTGAAGCCATTATGAATTGGCCAACTCCAAGAAATGTGATAGATGTGAGATCTCTTATGGGCCTTGCTGGTTACTACAGGAGGTTTATCGAAGGATTCTCCAAGGTCGCAAACCCAATGACTTCTTTGCAAAAGAAGGGGATAAAATTTGAATGGTCACCAAGATGTGAGGAAAGTTTCCAATGGTTGAAGAATCTTCTTACGAGTGCACCAATTTTGAAAATTGCAGACCCGGAAAAAGACTTTGTGGTGTGTACCGATGCATGCAATCAAGGACTTTGAGGAGTTCTTATGCAAGACAACCATGTGGTATGCTATGAGTCAAGAAAGTTGAAGGAGCATGAGAAGAACTATGCTATTCATGATATAGAACTTGCAGCCATAGTACATGCTTTAAAGATGTGGAGGCATTACTTAATGGGAAGGAAATTTGAGTTAAGGACAAACCATTGTGGTCTAAAATACTTGTTTGATCAGCCAACTTTAAATGCTAGGCAAGCTAGATGGTTGGAATTTTTGTGTGAATTTGATTTTGAAATCAAACACATAAAAGGGAAAGAAAACAAGGTGGCTGATGCACTCAGCAGGAAGGTACATGAAATGCATGCGGCAATGCTTAGTACTTGCCAACCAGATTTGAGGCAGCAGATTGTTAACCATATTGTTGAGGATGAAGTGTATGTACAGATAAAGGAAAAATTGCAACAATAAGACCTTGGCAAGAAGTATGAGGGCTATCATTTGGAGGAAGACGAACTTCTTACCTATAAAAATAGAGTCTATATTCCCAATATGGCAGATTTGAGGAGGATTGTTATGGATGAAATCCATAAAGCTCCATACTTTGGTCACCCAGGATATCATAAAACAATTGCTACAGCAAGAAAATACTATTTCTGGCCATGGATGAAGAAGGATGTCACTGAATACATTTCTAAATGCATGAAATGTCAGCAGGTGAAGGTTGAACACCAACACCCCGCAGGTTTATTGCACCCAGTGCCGATTCCAGAATGGAAATGGGAAATAATTTCCATGGATTTTATTATAGGATTGCCAATGACTATGAGACAACATGATTCCATCATGGTTGTGGTGGTTAAGTTAACAAAGGAAACACATTTCATACCGGTTAAGTCCACACATAAAGCCGATGCCATTGCAAATATTTTCATAAAGGAAATTTTCAGATTACATGGGTTGCCTAAGGCAATAATTTCTCACAGGGATACCAAGTTCACTTCCAATTTTTGGAAATGTCTCTTTGCAGATTTGGGTACACAGTTGAACTTTAGTACCGCGTACCATCCTCAAACAGACAGGCAAACAGAAAGAGTAAATCAGGTGCTTGAAGACATGGTTTGCATGTATGTAATGGACAAGCTATCCAAGTGGGAGGATTATCTACACCTGGTAGAGTTTGCATATAATAATGGGCAACAAGAATCATTGGGAATGAGTCCATATGAGGCTTTGTATGGTAGGAGGTGTAGGACACCAGTGACTTGGGACAATCCAATGAACATAATTGTACTTGGGCTAGAATTGCTTAAGGAAATGGAGCAAGAGGTTGCAAAGATCAAGCAGAATTTAAAAGCAACCTAGGATAGACACAAAATCCATGCAGATAAGCATAGGGTGCATAGGGAATTCAATATTGGGGATCATGTGTATCTTAGAGTGAGGCCAAGGAAGGGTTCCTTGAAGCTTGGGAGTTGTGCCAAGCTATTACCTAGATATTATGGTCCATTTGAAGTGCTTGAAAGAATAGGGCCAGTTGCATATAGACTTGCATTTCCTGCTAGCACTAAAGCTCATAATGTTTTTCATGTCTCTTTGCTTAAGAAATATGTACATGATCCTAACTATGTGATTAATTGGGATGTGATCTAGGTGGAACTCAAGGGAGAGTTCCAAACCGATCCATTGCGCATCCTAGACAAGAAGGTAACATTGCTCCGGAACCGAGCCATCGGACAGGTAAAGGTGCAATGGAAGCACTACGGTCCCGATGAGGCTACATGGGAGTTGGAGGATGCCATGAGAGTGGCATATCCATTTTTGTTTAGTTTTGATGAGCACTAAGGACAGTGCTAATGTAAGGGGAGGGGAATGTCACGTCCCCATTTTTGACCCCCTTTGCATTAAATCGTAAATGATGTAAATATTGTTATTTAATCATGGTGAGGAGCTCAAGGCCAAGGCCCCACCATTGATTTAGCGTTTTATGTATCGGCAATTAAAACTAGATGCCTGTGGTTCTGGTGCTAGACAGGCACAATGTAAATTAAGACATCATGTAAATATGAATTTTAATGAAAAAAACCCACAACTAGCTATGCAATGCAACAAAGAGATGGGGGCATGATTCTACAAGGAATAGGGAGGGAAATTATTCAAACCCTTGAGCCAATGGTGATAAGCCAAATGTCAATGAACGAACACCAACTACCCATTTTGACTTATGCACCCAATCATTTAATTCTTCTAAGAGTTGGTTGAGGCAGTTAATGCCTTGGGAATGAAGAGGTATGGCAGCCAATTTTGTGCATGGGAAAGCCATCAACCTGGGAAAACGTACTTTTGCTTCTAGGACAAGAAAACACCCACGAAATTGTGCCCAAAGAATTCTTCACCCATTGTCTTTCCTCTCTCATGCAGTCTGAGCTAGCTGGGTCTTTCTCCTTCACGTTTTCTACCATTTTCCTGTATTTTCCATGGCTAGGAACTCGTTTTTGGTTGGTAGAGTGACTGGGAGAGGAGAACCATGAATTGGGGGTTTGATGGAGGTCGTTTTTGCTCCTGGGTTGTCCATAAACGTTTTCTGAAAACGAATTTTCCTTCCCAGGGTTTATTCCCCATTTTCCATTCCATTTTTGCTTTCCAACGTTTTTTTTTTAAGCTCAGGGAAACCCCATTTTGTGCATCCCATAGTAAAAAAATCTCTCTTCATGCCCTACACTTGTGTTTTTTCTATTATGTGCATCCCTGTTTTGGTTTTATATTGTGAGCAAGAATTTAGGAGTGGAAGAGAATAGAATTGGATTCATGATCCTAGTGATGAGGTAACCTCTCAAGAAGATCAAGAGGGATGGTACTCTTCTATGCACACTTTGAACAATACTAGATTGGAAGGTATGGCTCGAGGGACTGTGTGGTAGTGAAGGGAATACTTCCTTGTATTGGGTGTGTAGGTAATGTGGGTACCAATCTAGATAGATCTGGTAGATGTATCCATAGCTCTGTGGATGATCCACTAGCTTAGCAATTCATTTCCTTCCATTGCCTAACAACCTGATAAACCCAATTGTCGATTGGCGTGGCTGATTTTGGTGTATCTTTGGGCTATGTGTGAGTCTGCTATTCCCTGGTTCCTTGAAGAGATCATGCCCAGCTCGAGGGTGGCAGTGTGTTGATATATTGATGATCACAACTGGCCTATGGTTGGGTGGAACGTTGTAGTTGCATAGCCAGTTGCTCGGGACTACTTTGTTATAAGATAAGTACTCTCTTGTGTTAACTTTGCAATTTATTTATTTGATGAATCTCATGAATATCTTGAATGTATGTTGGATGTGTAATTGAAATTACTTCCGCTGTTTTTTCTTATATTTATACATTTGCATGTCTTTTTTTATATTATGTGAATGTTTATTTAATAAATATGGGGCTAGATGCCCAGTTCTAGCATCACGATCCTCTCCATTGCACTGGTATGATGGGTGGGGATGTGACACTGGTATTATACATTAGAATCCAAATCTATCACTTCTTGGGAATATTTTGAAACCCTATTTATTCAGAAGTTTGGGGATGACCGGACTCCCGAAGATCTGGTCATGGATCTATCATCTTTGAAAATAAAAGGAAAATAAAGAGTGAAGGATTTCAACTAGAGGTTCTCATATTTGAAAAATAGGATTTTCACCAATGTTCTTCCAGCAGAAGAATTATTGGTTGCTTATTACATCAAATGTCTTCCCATTCCTGTTGCCATGTGGGTTAAAAGATCTCATAAGAACAACCTGCAAGAGGATTTTTCCGAAGCAATATTAGTTGAAAAGGATATGTTTGGTCTGAAAGACAACCCTGATATACAAGTCGATCAACCTTCCACATCCCGAAAGAAGCAGGAGAACAACCCCAAACCCACAACACAAAATGAAGACCCTTTTGACATGGACAATGTGAAAAAAGTTTTGCAGAAGATTTCTAATGAAATGGTAGATATGAGGAAGACTAACACCGAGGGTTAGGCCAATAACAGAGGGTTTGTAAGGCCACCTTTCAGGATACCCTACCAACCCCCTCAACATCAAACTCCACCTAATCCTGATGGAGGGCTATCTTCTGGAGATATTTATTCTATTTGCATAGCTCTGGCTGCTGAAGCAAAAACTGCCCTTGACATTAATGAGGAAATCCCAAAATACAATGAAGAGTTCGAACCCCCTGACGATGAAAAAGATTAGCATGTTGACACCATTAGTTATTTTTCTGAACTGCCTATGACAAAAGGGGAATGTGAACCCGAAATAGTTTTCAATGTCCAACACCCTTACAACACTAGAAGTAAAGGGAAAAATTCACAGGAATCTTCAACATCAACATTCAGTCCCAATAAAAAAAAAACAACAATATAAAAGGAAACAATTATTCCTGAGATTGAATATAATCTAGTTGATGATTTGAAAAGGGTGAAAGCTAATATATCGTTATTTGAACTTTTGAAAATACCCTCTATGATGGAAAATATGCCTAAAAGCATGATTCTAAACAAATCAAGAGAAGCTCAAAACAACACTTTAGAAATTTCTTCAAAACCAACTGGCCAAAATCCAAATGGGAAGAAGACTCCTTTTCTTCTCACCTTTGAAATATTCAACAGGAATGTACACAATTGCATGATAGATTCTGGTGCCTCATCCAATGTAATGCCACTGTTTATCTGCAAAAATCTCAATGCGTCTTGGGAACCTTTACCTACTCAGATTGTTCAACTTGACAGATCTAGAGTCAGGGTAGTAGGGGAATTACGAAATGTACTTTTTACATTATCTGTTGATCCAAGGATTCATCAAACTATTGATATTGTAGTAGCTGACATTCCCGAAGCATATGGCATGTGGTTGAGTAGAGACTGGTCAGAGAAACTTAAAGGATATTTTGCCACAGATTGGTCCCATTTATGGCTCCCTTTCAATGGACAACCTAACAAAATTAAGATTCACAGAGATGATGAATATGATTGATGACACGTCATGATTGTCATTGATGACAAGCCATTAATGAAAAAGGATGAAGAATACACATGGCAAGAAGACATAGCACAAGCATGAAGTGAATAACTTGGCAGACATGGCAAGTAAGCATGAGGACGTGGAAGATGACAAGCACATGATGAAAAGGATGGAGACATGGTACTGCGGGCATTTAAAGAAGGTCTGTGGGAATTCTAAAGGCAAGCTTGCGGGCATCTTGAGGAGGCAGCCTGCATGCATCTTATCATGACCAGGTGAGCATTTTTTCTAGGCTGTGCAGGCATCACAAATGGCTAGCTGCGGGCATGTTGATGTGGAGCTTGCGGGCATAATATGGAGAGCAACGGGAATCTCCAGGACAACAGCCGTGGTCATATTAAGATCCCCTTGCGGGCATGAGAAAAGAGACTTGCGAGAATCAAAGTGGAGCCCACTGCGGGCACTCTTATGACACATTGCGGGCATATTTTTGAAGGCATGAAGAGATGACATGCGATGGGGTATAGTGTTGTTATACCCACTTTAGTAATGTGGCAAGAAAGATAAAATTATATATATATATATATATATATGTTGATGAGGACAATATGAAATAAAAATATATATATCATTTTGATATTGACAAGTTGGCCTCCACATATTATGGACAAAGAAAAGGTATAAATAAAGATAGAATCGTTTGTTTGAAGGTGGAGAAATTGGGTGATGGAAGTGTGAATATTTTGGAGGGGTTCAGAAGCAGTCTGAGGAGAGGTTCGGTGGCTGTAGTGGAGTAGAAGGGGTAGTATGGAAAAGTTATTTTTACATCTTTTATTTCTAGGATAAATTGAGAGAGAAGAATGATGAGGACATGATGTTGGACAGAATGATGCAGCAACAGTAGATTGATATGACATGATGTGATTGGTGACATGATGTTGATAAACTGATTATGAAAATGATGATGCAACTATGGGCAGTTAAATATATGCAAAATGCTGACATGAACAAAATGAAGATGATATAATTGTGGACAATACCATGATGATGATGATGTGCTAGTTGAGATTCAGTGAGTTGGGAAACAAGCAAGGGTTTCTTGTTCGATGATATATGTAATTTGTAGACTTAAGAAAAGTATGAAATATCATTTGTAAGTCTATATTTTTTAGGGTGTTGAAGCATCCCAGTCAGTTGTAGTTGACAAAATCATTTTGGTGGGTGGTGCCACCTTTGGGTTGTAGCCCATACCGGATATTGAAGTCTCCAATTATAAAAAGTTTACAAAGATTATATCTTGTCTCTTGTAATGTGTTGATGATAATGTGTCTTGCTTAATGAATGACATTGATGAATATGATATTGAAGTGAATTTGTAATTAATGATATAAGATTTGAGGAAAGAAGTTGACATTGTTAATAAGTGTAAGCTCATTGATTCACCCCCCCTCTTAGTGAGCCATTGTGTCTAACAATTGGTATCAGAGCAGGCCTTCATCATAATCCTAGAAAGCTTTAAGGACATCCGTGGAAACAAGTGAAAGGAAGGTCATGGAGGTTTATTCAGAAGATGGAGTTCCATTGTTTAATGGATCAAACTATGAGACTTGGGAGCATTAGAATGAGAGTTTATTTGCAGGCACAAGTATTTGACCTTTGGCAATCTGTTGTAGATGCTTACACTCCTCCAAAAGGTAGACCAAAGGGAGCTTCAGCTAAGAAGCTACATGATATCAATGCAAAGGCTCTAAGCGTGATTATGAAGGGCTTACCTCAATGTGAGAAGGAAGGAGTCAATATTGGAATGTACACTTCAACCAAGAAGCTTTGGAACAAGATGCAAGATACTTACTCAAAGATGAATGGCAATCAAGAGGAAGCAAGACAAAAAAAGATCATCAAATTCCCTACTTAGAAGATGAAGAAGGCATTCTGGATTGTGAGGCTGAACTTGTAACTGTACTAAAAGAGATTGATGACTTAAGAGAGATGATGAAAATCCAAGCTGAAGAAATCTGTTAAGAAATAAAAGCAGCACAACTACTTGAAGAATCCACGTCAAGACAATTAAGTGAAAAAGAGAAGGTATGTAATACTCAAAAAAATGAAATTGATTCTCTGAAAGAAGAAGTGGGAAGGTTAAGCTTTTGTCAAACTCTAGTGTCTAAATATGAAGGAAGTCTTGAAAAAAATGAGAAAGAACTCTCAGAACTCAGAAAAGAAAACCATTCTCTAAAGGATCAATTGCAAAAATCTCAAGAGGACTGTCAAGGTTTGATAGGACAAATGGAAAACAACCTTGAAGAAGATATAAGAAGGAAACTCAATATGAAAGTTGAAAGCTTCCAAAGGAAGGAACAAGAAATTCTTTCTTTAAAAGAAAGTTTGGTCAAGTCAAATGATGAATTAATAACTAAGTCAAAGTTTGGAAAAGGTACTTTGATTATGGATCACATTCTTAGCCATCAGAGATCTCCACATGACAAGACCGGGATAGGATATGAAAAGTCACAAAAGAATTTTGAAGAAGGAGAAAGTTCCCAACCATTTCAAGAAAAAAATGAAGAGGAATCTAGAAGTCAAAAAGACAGCAGAGAAAAGTGCCATGATCAACAAGGATCAACAAGGACCCAATCAGCGAGAAGGTCTAGGTTACATAAGGGACCATTTAATTCCATGTATGAAAATAATTTTAATGGTTATTGCTATGCATGTAATGGTTTTGGTCACAAGGTCGAGGACTGTATGTTCCATGGAAGAAGAAGTACTGGAAAATTGAGATGTTGGACATGTGACCGAATTGGACATGTTGCTGCAAACTGTCACACATTGAGATGCTTCACCTGTGGAGGTGTTGGTCATAAAGCCCAAGTATGTGAAATTCCAAGAAGAGATCCTATGAGAAGTTTCTCATACCCATTATTAAGGAAAATCAATGATTCTTGTAAGAAGAATGACACAGACAGTTTTGAAATACAAAAGGAGAAATGATCTCAGCCAAGGACGCACTAAGGTATGGGTGAAAAAGAACATTCTGCTAGATCTAAATGAAGTGGATGATAAGTGCACAAGTGGAGATGGCTTCCATGTGGCAAGCCATACTTGAGGTCTCTTGAAGACCTTAAGTACACCTTGAGTTCATGGTGTTTTGGAGGATGAACTCAAAGATAAGTGAAGGCCGCTCCAAACAGGTCCAAGGATCGTGGCATGCTGTTAGGGGGAGTAGGAGTATAAATTTTCTTGAAGTAAGAAGATAGCTACAAGTGTAACCATAAAAATCAAGTCAGATCAATTAATAGAAGAGGTTCAAGGTTAAGATATAATTAAACAACTACTACAACATATCAGATAGGGAGAGCAATTTGGCAGCAAAAATTTGATGAACATGATTGAGTTTGTTATCATCATATATGAAGAACAACTGGCAATATTTTCATGATGGAGTAGTACAGGACTTCATCTCTATTTTGGATTTCTTCAAGCCCTGGTGAAGACATAGAAACAAATATGCAATAAATCTCGAGGATCCGAAATAAAGTGTCATATCAAAATGAAGATTAAAGGACATATTTGATTTAGTGACAAGATGCATCAGATTTGAAGACATCATATCCGTATGCTATAACGGAATTGGAGAGACAAGTTCAGAATTGATACACAGGGAACATATTAAATTTGGCAAAGTAAGAAGCATCTGTTTGAGATGATCAGAAGCACCAGTAATTGATAAAGTTTGATGTTCAGAAAATCATTTTCAACAACATAGGCCACAAGCTCAGGGGGAGCAGATATATGAAGACCAAGAAAATGAACATTTTCATATAAAAAGCATGGTGCTATTGGTACCAACAACATGTCAGATAAGGGAAGCAATAAGGAAAGATATAACATGCAACAATAATTCAAAGAACATTTACACTCTGAGTTCACTTCAGCCAAGTAATATGTCACACATAACTTGGAGAACTTGGTTGGCTTTAAGTTTCTAGGAACAACAATAGAAGATCAAGCATTATTGATGACTTCAAGGATCAGTTTCTTTTGGGCATTGTGAAGCTTTTGATGGCTAGTTGTCCCTTTGTCATTAATGTCAAAGGGGGAGAGAAATTTTGGTTTCCATCAATGACAAAGGGGGATATTGATGAATATGACTAATTACAAGTCATGATTGTCATTGATGACAAGCCATTAATGAAAAACGATGAAGAATACACATGGAAATACGACATAGCACAAGCATGAAGTGAATGACTTGGTAGACATGGCAAGTAAGCATGAGGACGTGGAAGATGACAAGCACATGATGACAAGGTTGAAGACATGGCACTGCGGGCATTTTAAGAAGGTCTGCAGGCATTCTAAAGGCACGCTTGCGGGCATCTTGAGGAGGCATCTTGCATGCATCTTATCACGACCATGCGGGCATTTCTTCCAGGTTGTGAGGGCATCACAACTGCCTAGCTGTGGGCATGTTGATGTGGATCTTGCAGGCATAATATGGAGAGCTGCGGGCATCTCCAGGACAGTAGTTGCGGGCATATTAAGATGCCCTTGCAGGCATGAGAAAGAGACTTGTGGGCATCAAAGCGGAGCCCACTGTGGGCACTCTTATGACACATTGCAGGCATATTTTTGTAGGCATGAAGATATGACATGCAATGGGGTATAGTGGTGTTATACCCACTTTAGTAATGTGGTAAGAAAGATAAAATTATATATATATATGTTAATGAGGACAATATGCAATAAAAATATATATATCATTTTGATATTGACAAGTCAGCCTCCACATATTATGGACAAAGAAAAAATATAAATAAAGATAGAATCGTTTGCTTGAAGGTGGAGAAATTGGGTGATGGAAGTGTGAAGATTTAGGAGGGGTTTAGAAGAGGTCTGAGGACAGGTTCAGTGGCTACAGTGGAGTAGCAGGGGCAGTATGGAAAAGTTATTTTTACATCTTTGATTTCTGGGGTAAATTGAGAGAGAATAATGATGAGGACATGATGCTGGACAAAATGATGCAACAACAACAAATTGATATGACATGATGTGATTGGTGACATGATGCTGATAAATTGATTATGAAAATGATGATGCAACTACGGATAGTTAAATACAGAAAAAATGCTGACATGAACAAAATGAAGATGATATAATTGTGGACAGTACCATGATGATGATGATGATGTGCTAGTTGAGCTTCAGTGAGTTGGGAAACAAACAAGGGTTTCTTATTTGATGATATATGTAATTTGCAGACTTAAGAAAAGTCTGATATATCATTTGTAAGTCTATATTTGTTGGGGTGTTGAAGCATCCTAGACAGTTGTAGCTGACAAAATCATTCTGGTGGGTGGTGCCACCTTTGGGTTGTAGCCCATACTGGAGATTGAAGTCTCCAATTATAAAAAGTTTACAAAGCTTATATCTTGTCTCTTGTAATGTGTTGATGATAATGTGTCTTGCTTAATGAATGACATTGATGAATATGATATTGAAGTGAATATGTAATTAATGATATAAAATTTGAGGAAAGAAGTTGAAATTGTTAATAAGTGCAAGGTCACTGATTCACCCCCCCCTCTAAGTGAGCCATTGTGTCTAACAAGAGAGCCATTTATGAAACAAACAGTCATTGATCTGAATGAGCCTAGTGAACCCACTGTCTACTTCATCTCACACATTGGACATTACAATTTTGATACATTCTTTGGGAATTTACCTGCTGACTCTTCACCTACTAAACACATTGAAAGTCATTATGAGATTGTTAATTATGCTATTGTTCCATTTTCTAGTTCAATCGTACATAATGTTTATAATGTAAATACCAATTTTAGAGTGGATTTAAATTCATGGAATTTATTTTTTGATGGATCAAAATATAAGGAAGGAGATGGTGCAGGTTGTGTTTTGATAGATCCTAAAGGAACCAAGATTATGATTACTTGTAGATTAGAGTTTGAATGTACTAATAAAATTGTTGAGTATGAAACTCTTGTCCAGGGGCTCAAAAAAGCAATTGAATTGGGTGCACAGGTCATAGAATGTTTTTCGGATTATGAAATCATTGCCAAACAGGTAAGAAACAAAATTCGTTGTTGATCCCCTCGCTTAATAAATTATCAAAAACTCATTAGGGATTTGACCAACTCTTTCACAACATTTGATATTAAGTCTGTCCCTAGGTCACATAATTTCGATGCTGATTTATTTTCTAATACTGCTTCTACAATTATTCCTCCTGATACTTTCTCAATTGAATTAATATATAGACCTTCAATCCTTGATAACGTCACCAATTGGAAAGTCTTTGACGATGACCAATAGATTTTGGACTTCTTAGCAGCTGAAGATATCTTCAAGCATTCAAGCATTGATGAAGATGATCATGACAAAGCCTTATCAGATCCAAAATTCCTTTCAAGCGTGGTTCCTAAGTCAGTCATTAACTTAGAATGATACTATGACATGCAGGATAAATTTAAGAACATAACTAACTGCAAAACACATAGGTCTTCACTAAATTATCAGCCTGTAAACTTAGGAACCGAGCATAATCCAAAACTGATTAATTTAGGGATGACTGTTCACCTGATGAGAGAAAAGCATATATTAAGTTGTGTAGGGATTTTAAGGATGTGTTTGCATGGACCTACGATGACATGAAGACATTTGATACTAACATCATCCAACAAAACATACCTATGAATACAAACATCAAACCATATCAGCAGAAAATTAGGAAAATGCATCCTAGCTTAGAATCATCTGTGAAGAAAGATCTGGAAAAAATTTTGTCAGCAAAAATAATATTCCCTGTAAGGCACACACAATGGATTTCCAATATAGTCCATGTTCGTGAAAAGAATGGGTAAATTAGACTTTGCGTGGATTTTATAAATCTGAACAAAGCATCTGAAAAGGATAACTACCATGTTCCTCCTATGGAACATATTTTGCAGGAGTTGCAGGTGCTGAAATGTTTTCTCTATTAGATGGTTTTTCGGGCTACAATTAGGTATTGGTCACACCTGCCGATCAACTTAAAACTACTTTTAGAACACCTTGGGGTACGTTTTATTATAGGAAAATTCCTTTTGGGTTAATAAATGTAGGTGCTACTTTTCATAGGGCCATGGACATAGATTTTAGAGGTCTAATGCATAATTCGGTAGTTGTTTATCTTGACAAAATAACTATCTATTCCAATAAGAGACGTGACCATCCGTTTGCTCTGAAAGAGGTTTTAGAAAGGTGTCACAAGTACAGTATTTCTTTGAACTCAAATAAGTCTATTTTTGTAGTTACAGAAGGAAAGATTTTGGGGTTTATAGTGTCTAAACACGGTATGATCATTGATCCTAAAAGAACAGACACAATTTCCAAAATCGGACTTCCAGGTTCCAAGAAAGACATGTAGTCTTTTCTAGGAAAGTTTAATTTCGTCAGGAGGTTTGTACCTAACTTTTCCCATATTGTTAAGCCTTTACAAGAATTATAAAAAAGGATGTACAATTCAAGTGGTATGATAGTCAAAAGAATTCTTTTGCTGAGATTAGGAAAGCTATTGCAGAAGCTCTTGCGTTAATGTCCCCTGATTTCAAAAAGGATTTCATTCTTTACACATTTGCTACTGATTTTTCTTATGCTACTATGCTTACACATGTTGGTCACCCTATATGATAATCAATTACAACTAACACATAGGATGCTCAATATAAATTGTCAACCCAGGTAGGTCTTTTATTTCAAAATTAATTAGCACAATCTATGCATAAACATTTCAAGTAATTGATTGAATAAATGGAGATAAACTATCCTACCTATCTGCTCAGTCAAACTCAGCTCATGGCTAAAACTAATATAATTTATCCATCTAAGAAATCAAAGTACATTTAGCTTCCTACAAATACCAATCCAGCAGTTATTGATATAAGAATAAATAGACTAGACTTACTTTTGCAAGAAGTTAAATCCTAAAGATATCAAACTACAGTATCCAATCACAACCTGTCTAATTCAATTATCAACTACTGTAACTCAATCATAACAAGTCTAATATAATGATATCTAAGAAAGACAAACAACATCAAAGAACTAGAATTAAACTTGAACCATAATTTGACTAAGTTGGAAATCCTAAGAAAGATAAATTACTGAAAAGAATATAAGCTGAGATTGACTGTATCAACTAACTAGCACACTTGCATAAAAGGAACTAACCTACACAATTGACTGTCACACCATGCAGTTACAGCTATTCAAGATGCAATCATGAACTACCAAAGGAGAATGCAATTATCAATTGCCACTGTTGCAGCTTCTCAATAAAACACATCTATTGTAAATCCACACCACACAACATAGAATAAACTAATCTATCTACTTAACTTAGGAATCTCTGTGAGAAGGCGGGCCCTGGATTTCTAACAGAGATGCCATTAACTACCACAAATTAAAACGCAATGATATGAATAACTCTGCTCTTTATATTAAAAATGATAATTCACAGTACTCTGTTACAGCTTGTACAATTGATAATCAACCAACCCCAGGCTCTGAAATCCTTCCCATATTTATACAATGCAAAATACAATCCTGATCCACTAAATTCGTGTAGCTGTGAAGATATATGATCTTCAGGATGCTGAGTCGCAATAGAACTGTTACAACTGTGAATAGCATTGAATGAAGCCGTTGGATGTGAAGGCGTCGTTACTTTGGTTGTCAATGGATCAACAGACTAACTGGCCGGGAAGTGCCCTATCTGTTGTAGCGATGCTCTGTTGCAGCGAAGTCTATTGCAGCTACCACATAGAGAGATGATTGCACTGTTTCTATTAATGTGTGGAATCAGAATCATGGAGTAACATCTAGCACCAATCATACTTCCTTCCATATGATTAGCGGGCTGCTACACCTATGTCTCTCAATGCTTTGATCTTGTCTTAATAAAATCAACACAAGTTAGCATAAATCAAATGATACAATTCATAACCATAACAATGTTAAGCATTAATAAAGTAGGAAATAATGAATCATACCTATTAGGATTCATGCTCAATCTTGAGGAAAGACATATATCTGGTTTATAGGAATAAGAAAAAACATAGCAAAATGAGGTAATAGGTGTGGTGAAAAGGGGCAATTCTAGGACCTAACATCTACCCCCCAACTGTCTGATTTCATTTCCTCATGCAACAAATCCCACTAATCCGAATCTGAGTCCGGATCCATACTCTGTCTGTGGAGATTGGTGATGTTGAAGGAAAGTTCAGGTGCTTCTCCCGAATTTACAAACCCATTACAGGCAATCCATTTTTTCCAACACTATCCCTTGTCTTTCTTAGTTAAGACATAGATGCTTCTGTATGGGTTCACAGGTAACCATATGAGGGGAAATCTAAATCTCAGTCCCAGCCACAATGGCCCACATGATTCCATGCATTTCACACACCTAGGCACGCTAAGAAGGGCGTGTTTAAAGTTCTCAAAACAATATGGATCATTTTCCTTTAAATATGGGGAAGAAGCCTCCCACCTGTGCTCACTGCCTTCTAGGGCATATTGCTGCTATTTGGAAATTGTATGGCCACAGTTAGTAATGACTGTCCTCTATAGATCCATCAAGCGCTGAGTCTTTTCAGGAGATTTGAGAGACTGTTGTAGGTACAATAAATCCCATGCTTCATTTGATCATGGGAGCCCCATTATTGTAAATACAAAGGTATTTGGGTAAGTTTATTATCAAAACGATATTCTTAAACCTTGTTGGTATGATCTTGTACCTTTTCTTTTGGTTTGTATAATTATCACTTTTTCCTTTGAAAAATTTCTTAGTTTTTGATTGTTTTCTTAACTTGCGGAAAGCCTTCATTTTTCCAAAATGTTATTTTCTTCCTGCAAATCCGAAATCCGAAAACTCGAAAATCCGTAAAACGGAAGCCTGCAAACCTGCAACTGCGGATTGCGGGAATCGATTGTTCTTTCTTTTCGAGATTTGTCAACCCACAACCTGCAACCCAAAATTGCGGGTTGCGCGAAGATTTTGTTAGTTTTTTTCCAAAATTCGATTCCGCAACCCCAAACCCGAAACCCTAATATTGTGGATTTCAGATTTCGGAAAGTCGATATGTTAATAAATCGCGTTGTGTGTTCCCGAAACTCGCAACCCGCAAATTGCGGATTGTGGGATGTGGGAAAGTTATTTTAATGTTAAACGATGTTTTCATTTCCAAAACCTGCAACCCGCAATTTTGGGTTGCGGATTTCGGAAACACATTTGTCCCTTGTTTCGGAATTTGTAAACCCACAACCCGCAACCCACAAATTGCAGATTGTGGATTATAGGAAATTTGAATAAAGTTTGAAAATAAAACTTGTGAACCCGATCCCGCATCCCACAGGGGGTAATCTCAGCCATTCGTTTCTTTTAATCCTACGGTCCAGATTTGACCCGACCAAAAAATAGATAAATATATGATTTTTCTTATTTTTCTTTATCATTTTCACTGTCGGAATTTACTCTGCTACGTGGATTTTACTGTGGATCTCTTACCAGGGGTCATATTCTCAAATTTGCAATTATTTTCAAGTGGTTTGTTGTCGTTTCTACATTTGCTATTTGCAGTTTTCCTGTTTATGATTTGGTTTTGATATTTGTTTTATTTATTTACCAGAAATTCCAAGCTTTGCCAAGATGTCACAGAACACTCGATCTAAGACAGTCCACAGGGATTTGCTAACCAAAGACGCAAATTTTGGTATCTTTTCAGATAACAGTGAGAGGGTTACTGAAACTTACCAAATGGATTGGTCCAAAATCTATTCGATTTTTTATAATGATGACCTTTCTGACATTAAGGAAGACCGACCTACATATGAGAAGATTAGGGCTTCTCAAATCCATGCCATTGCTGCCCGGCCCGCTGTCCTACCTTACACAGACCCAGTTAAATGGATTGTGAAAAATTCTAACCCTAAGGACCGGTTGTTTAATGACAGTACGGGGTCACAATTGACAAACTTCCGCCCTGAAGTCTTTATCAGAGATTTTGCTCTTAAGCCGTCTATACAAACCCTTAGCCCTGAATTCATAAAATATTCTAAAACTAGGTACAATTTTGATGAAATGATGAAATCATGGATGATTAAACCTAGCAGCTTTGTGCCGAAGGCTGATAACCTATACCTGATTGCTTGGTTTAGGGAGCCTTACTCTTTACTGGCAGCCATGCTCTGCAGGCTCTTTGGCCTTCCAAATTGTTCAGTATTCAAATCTGAATGGGCTCCAATAACTCATCATGTGTTAACAACGGGTGAATCTTTCCCTTGGGCGTCCATCCTGTCATCTGAACTTAAGACAACCATCCAAGATTATCGAAAGGCACCTGCCCTGAGAAAGCCACATTTTTTCCTGTCATCCTTCATCATTGTTGTCTTTTGCTTTGAGTTCCAATATCCTAACCTGGGATGGCATTGGACCCCTTCAGATCCACCAGTTCATATCTATAACTCAGCACTATGGGAAACGAATTTTGTGCCATTACTTTATGACATCTGTGACCATTTAAGGGGCACTATTTACTTCAAGATATTCAAACAAGAGGCATCTGCCTTTTCAGCTGATGCCAGGACCTTCATCAATATAATTGGTGATTGGTATGTTTAGGAGTCCTATTCATATATCATAGTCTGGGGAAGTGACACTGTTCATCTGCTGCCCAGAATAGTGCCTGATAGGTTGGTCATTCAAGAAATCTCCTATCAGACTGTTACTGATGGTGTTTATAGAAAACTAACTGGTCCCAAAAAGAAAGGCTGGCCTAAATTATCTTTGAACCTTGGGCCATTAGTCATCCTAACCTCAAATTGGGATGCAGTGCTTGGTGACCAGGTGGCTCCTTTAAAGTTGGGTTCTGCTCCCAAAAGGAAGCATGGTCCTAAGAAATTCCTTGATGCACATTTCAAGCAATATCATATGAAGATGGACTATGTCCATGAGGAACTTCTAGATGTCTCCATCTACTAGGGAGTGAACACATTTTATGAGGTCCTGGCTAGGACCAAGAGCTTAGATGAGCAGCATCAGATTATGCAATATCAGAAAGAAATTAAAGCTAAGGTTTTGAGCTACAGAACAATGGAAATGAATTTGCTTGAGCAAATGAGAAAGGATAGAGCATAAAAGGAGAACCAAAAGGCCAAGGCCCCTCTAATGTTTACTTATCCAGATGGGGATAAAGGTAAAGCTCCCATGGAGAATCCTCCTCAGGTAAAAACAACTGAACAGGTTAAAGCCTTGTTGCAAACCTCTCATCATTTCCAATAGGAATTAGCAAAGCTGACTTCAGTTCTGGATACTCAAACAGTTGAACCTCCTAAGCTTACTGTGGATGTTCAAGTGACTGTTGCAACTGCACAGGTATGTGATGATTTAGTGATAGCTGAGGCCAACCCAGCTAAGAGACAGAAAATCCTAATTCCTCCATCACAGGTCCCTGTTGTTGATCTCATTGACAGTGATGTTGATGATGGACCCAATCCTCCAGTATCAGTGACTCACGAAGTGACTCAAGAAATGACTGAAGATTCACAAGCAGTTGCAGATTTGTTAGACACTATTGAGATGGATCACTCTTTTTCAGATCAATAGGTATTGGAGGTTACTACTTCTCCTGACATTACAACTTCATTACTGTTGTTGTCATCTATTCAAGATCTTTCTGCTTTGTCCCCAGGGGTTATCCTACCATTTTCTATATCACAACTTTTTCATACTTTGACTTCCAGAGCCACCCCATTTTTAGACAACTCAGTTCCTTTTTCCATTCCCCCATCTATTTTTGTAGATGTCTAGTCTTTGATTTTCCCTCTGCAATTACCCATATCTACTTTATCATTGCCCACTGTGGAAGATCCACCCTCAATTCCTTACTCATTATCATCACCTGCTAATGATGATCGTGTTCCACTTTCTGAAGCCTTCACTTCAATCCCTTCCCCAACCCCTGTCCCATCAATTCCTCAAATTGTCTCTACCCCTCTGACTATTCCTCAAGTTACCATGTCTATACCCAGTCCTATGGTCACTCAAACACCTTCATTAAGTTCAACAGAGAATGTTATTTCAATTAATTTGGAAATAAGAACTGAATATGAAGATGATGTTGTAGTCCTCCTTGGACATTATTTCCACAACAAAGAAAATAAAGCGGCGATAAAAAGGGGTAAGAAAAGGAGCAGGGACCAATGTGGATTAGAAGTATCTATTCCACATCAGATAATATGGGCTCATCAAACAAATGATCCCCACACATGAGAAATTGAGACAGCTGCAACCTTAGGGGCATTTGCTGGTGCAAACCTTGATTCAGTCTAGGTACTGAATAGGGAGATTGATCAGAAGAAGGAAGAATTGGAAAGGCTGGAAGAAGAGTTAGTAAAGACCAAGGAATAACATGAAACTTATGTTGCTGATATCAGGATAATATGGGGAGTTAGGTTAGAGGATTTTGAGTGAAGCAATACCTCTCTTCATGCTGAACTTCATGATGTACAACTTGAGAATTCTTCCAATACACAGAAGAGAGACTTGCTGGAAAAACGTTGTGAGGATGCAACTGCAAGTGCATCCTCTTCTAGTTTCTCTAAGTTCTCACCCCAGGAATTTAAGGATTTGTCCCTTCAGGTCAATGAAGAGCATCATAAATTATTGGAGAAGCTATTTAACACCTTGGATGAGATTAGGGAAACTCATATGACTTTTGGTAAGATGTATGGTGCCCTTGAAGGGAAGAAAGCCAAAAGGCTGCAGGATTCTCAGGCAAGTCAAAACATTGGTGAGTGGCAGTGGTATATCAAGAACATACCAGAAGACATCCCAATTCTTAACAGCTTTCAGTTCAAGAAAATTAGAGCTGCATTGAACACTTAGCTTGAACTTAATGAGTTAGTGGAAGACATTCTTAAGAAAGCACAGGCTATGTGTAGCAGGCGATGGTATGCAACAGATAACATCATGGAGATTATACAGTTTGCTTCTATGGAGCTCATTGAAGATTTTTTCCCTCCTAAGTTGATGGTTGAGCAAGTCGAACGTAGGTGTGAAGAGGCCAAGGAGAAAATTCAGCATCCTGAGGAGGTCAACATTGATGATGTGGAACAATTAGTTAGGAAACCGGTCAGCATGGAAGGAAAAATACACATTTACATCTGCATTTGGCATAAGTTAGCTAAGAATGAGATGGAAACATTCGAATGTAATGCTCAGCTAGGGCTTGAGTCAGCTAACTATCCAAATGTGGATGAGTTGTTGGAGATTTGGGACAAATTGCAAGTTTTTCTAGGCCATTAGTTTATTTTTTATTTTGTAATCCCGGTTTGTGGGAATTTACTCTTTGTATCATTTTTGTAAACCTGTATTTAAAGAGGTGATATCTCATTGAGAAGGGATGGTGGAATTTGTAGAACAAATCAGCAGGAGAGGCTGGAGACACTCTGTTTTGATACAAGGCTTGTAATTTCTTACAAAATTTCATTAATACAGTCAAGTTATTCCCATATTTTCTTGTGTCTATTTGATCAAGTTTATTTGATGAATGTGATTTTACTCCAGATTGCTTATCAAATGTTGTTTAAATCTTTTACAATTTATTAAACACAGTGATCTATAGTTCTGGTTTATCTCTGCTAATGATCTGTGTGTTCATGAGGTTTTAAGAGAGTTTATTCAATTAAGACTTTTATCGATTTCTGCAAATGGTTTTCTCAGTAAATCATAATTGATGTTGATTTTTCAATTAACACATCTGTTATAGGTTAAATCTTGAATGCATGTAACCCTCAACTTGCTGTTGATTAATTTTCATTGGTTAATGGTAATTTGGGCAAATAAATAATTAGTCTTTTAACATTTTTGTTAAGTTGATGAACAATACTTATTTATTTTCATATCAAGCTAACCTACACTTATCACAAGACACCCTTTTTAGAGTAGATCTAACCTAGTTTAGATTCTTTGAAATAGATTTTTGTTTATAGACTTTTACACTTTGTTTTCTTCATTGTAAAATTGATCCCTTGGATCAACACTTACCAATGTTAAATTTTGAGCATTAATTCACAATACTCTAGGATCTTTACTAAGAGAATAACATGTACAGTATATCAATGCATATCAATCATAACAAGCATTCCAATCATCACAAGAATCAAAAGCATGAGAGACAAGAGACACAGAGTTTCCGTGGGGAAAACCCTAAGGTGAAAAAACCCCACAACTTCCTCAGAGATAGAGAGAGCAATGGCTCAACCAAAGTACAACCAAAATACACAGAGATAGTCTCCTAGTAGCAGATGATCCTCCTCCTCACTAGTGCGCCACTTTCTGAGTGAGAGAAGTGTGAGTTTCTGAATGATCAAAATAGAGATCTCCCGATCTCTATTTATACTTGTCTATTTTCCCAGTGACCTTATGGGGCCGACTTGTCTAGCTAGGTACATCAACCATATAATATATATTTCAGGGCCGACCCCACACATGGTGGTCTAATAACCCATCGGCAAGTACACTCACTTGTGACACTTGTCAATACACATGACGACACTTCCTTATAGAGGAATAACACATCTCTTATAAGGGTACAATAAATATATATGAAATACATAGATGAAATACATTCCGAAGTTACATATACATCAACACTCCCTCTTAACTAGGAAGGTATTTCTCGACACAGATCTGCTAGCAAAAGTCTTCTTCTCTGGATCATCGTCATCGATGCATCAACCTTGAATCATCGTCATCGTCACTGTTGCTGCTATCTCAACCAATCTCTGAATCTACTCGTCATAGGAAGTTCTACAGAGCCAGTCCTTTTTCATACTGGATGTAGGCCTACCACCTGCAGGTCTTCATTATCACTGGCCATACTGTGGATATCTTAGGACTTATTACGTGCGTCACAAAACCTTAAAAGAGTGTCTTAACTAGCAAGAACCCTAAAGATCATTTGAGGCCTTTTTCATCCTATCCAGATCTCCAGGACTTATTACATGTGACCCCACCACAAAGCCTCGAAAGAGCATCCCAGGATGTTATGGGTACACAACTCCAACTTGAAGGATCTCCTAGGGCACAAATTACATGTGGTCACCACAAAACCTCGAAAGAGCATCTCAGGATGTTACGGGTACACAACTCTGACCTGAAATCTCCCAGGGAACAAATTACATGCCATAGGACAAAACCTTGTAAGAGCATCTCAGGATGTTACGGGTACACAACTCTGACCTGAAATATCCCAGGGCACAAATTACATGTCCTCCGAGAGCAATGTCTCGAAAGAGCATCCCAGGCTATTACGGGTACACAACTCCGACCTATAGGATATCCCAGACATGTTCATCTACACAACCTGATCCATGGCCACAAAGTATCAACCTGATACTCATCATACATCATCCTAATGTACACATGATCATCCTGATCATCATCACTGCAACATCCTGCTGCATGTCATCTGGAGAAACATCTTGAAGCTCGTCATCTATGATCATCCTAATCATACACTGCATCCACCTGACGCATACCAAGTATCTACCTGATACATATCATCATATATGATCCTCCTGATCATACAATGTATCCACCTAATACATACATAGATACATGATCCACACAATGTATCTAACTGATATATATCAACATACATGATCCACCTAATCATACACAGTATCCACCTGATACATATACAGATACATGGTCCAAGCATCCAACATGATGCATATACAAATTACATACTAATGATCCAACTGATCATATCCAGCATCCAACATGATGCGTACATTCATATACATATAAATGATCCAACTGATCATATCCAACATCCAACATGATGCGTACATACATATACATATAAATGATCCAACTGATTATATCCAACATCCAACATGATGCATACATACATATACATATAAATGATCCAACTGATCATATCCAGCATCATCCTGATGCATATACAGAGCAGTAACTGAAGCATCGTCCTGATGCTCATCATCCAGCGCTTACATCCATAGCCATATGAAGGATCCCCCTTCCAACATGTTTGGAATGGCTTCCGCAAATGTGTCCATCACTTCTTCCTCGAAGTGTCGTCGATATGAAGAACACCAAGCCTCTCCCTGAAGTACTCGAACTTCACTCTGGCTAGTGGTTTTGTCAGTACATCTGCAATCTGCTTGTCCATCGCAACATACAGGAGCTTCACTGCTCCTCTCTGCACCATATCCCTGATATAGTGATATTTGATCTCTATGTGTTTCGACCTGTCGTGAAACATTGGGTTCTCAGACAGCTTCACATAACTCTGGTTGTCACAAAAGATCCTAGTAGCCTCCAGTGGGAGATCAAATAACTCAGACAACAGCTTCTAGAGCCATACTGCCTCACAACTAGCTGAACAGGCTGCAACATACTCTGCCTCAGCTGTACTCAGTGCTACGCAGGACTACTTCCTACTAAACCAAGAGATCACACCTGATCCCATACTGAAGCAACACCCAGAAGTGCTCTTCCTATCTGCAGCATAGCCTGCCCAATCTGAATCAACATAACCCTACAGGTTAATCAACTGTACCCTTCAGGTACCTCAGAATATGCTTTACAGCAATCAGGTGAACACTCCTTGGATCTATCAGGAATTGACTCAATGTGTTCACAGCAAAGCAAATATTTGGTCTCGTGTTGTGTCAGGTACATCAAGGACCCAATCATCTGCCGATACATAGAGATATCAACCGGCTCAGATGAAGCATCACATAGAAGCTTCAGGTTCGATGCCATAGGTGTGGCCATGGCCTTGCAATCCAACATCCCGAATCTCTTCAGGATATCTACTGTGTACTTCCCTTGACCAAGGAAGATCCCATCTGCACTCTTCCACACCTCCATACCTAGGAAATAGTGCATCATTCCCAAGTCTTTCATATCGAACTCAGCAGCAAGCTTCCTCTTTGTGTCTGCAATCAATCTGTCATCTCCTGTTACAAATAAGTCATCCACATATAGGAGTAGAATCACAGGATTCCCTTCCTCAACCTTGTAGTAAAGGTTGGAATCTACTTTACTCTTGGTAAATCCCAAACTAGATAGGAAACTATCCATCCTACCATACCAAGTTCTGGGAGCTTGCTTCAAGCCACACAAGGCTTTCTTCAATATGCATATGTATGACTCCCTGTCATGTATTTCAAAACCGAGTGGCTACTCCACATATACTTCCTCTTCAACTACACCATTCAAGAAAGCAGTCTTGACATCCATCTGGTGTATTTTCCATTTCATTGCTGCAGCCAGGGCAAGTACTATTCTGATGGAAGTATACCTGGCTACAGGTGCAAAAGTTTCTTCATAATCTATTCCCTCTTTTTGAGAGAAGCCACGAGCTACGAATATTGCCTTGTATTTCTCTACGCTGCCATCTACAGCATGCTTGATTTTGTAGATCCATTTGGAAGTCACCACAGACTTCTCTTTAGGTCTTGGGACAATATCCCAGACATCATTCTTCATTATTGATTGGTATTCCTCGACCATGGCATCCTTCCTTGCTTTCTTTTCTGCTGCTTCTTCATAATTGGAAGGTTCTTTGTTCATGATATCACAGAGTAAAGCAACATAGCTGGTATGTGATCTAGCTCTCTTCTTTGCTCTGTGTTCTTCTTCTGGAATGCCAAATCTTTCTGCATCTTGAATGAGCTCTCTAGTCCATGCAGGTTTCCTCTTGTGAGAGTTATCTTCACGGGGTGGATCTACAGGTTCTTGCGTATCTTCAAACTCACGAACAATATTTGGAATTGCTTCAGTCATGGTAGTGTCTTGAAATATAGTTTCCTTAGGTTCCTCATAATCTTCAATAGGTGTCTTTCTTGATTTGATAAATGCTGAGTTTTCATCAAATGTCACATCCCTACTGACATCAATCTTCTTGAACCCTAGAAAGTATATTCTGTAAGCTTTCGAGCTTTCACTGTAACCCACAAAGATACCCTTATTTCCTGAAGGATCTAGTTTGGTCCTCTTTTCCTTTAGGACATGAGTGTATACTGGACAACCAAATATTCTGAGATGACTGACTTCAGGTTTCTTACCAGAAAAGACCTCTTCTGGTGTCTTGTTGTCCAATATCTTGTGGGGTGTTCTGTTCGACACATATACAGTTGTTCTAGCTACTTCTGCCCATAGATGCATAGGTAGATCCCGGTCATGCAACATTGCCCTTGCTGCTTCCATGATTGTTCTGTTCTTCCTTTCTGCAACTCCATTCTGTTGTGGATTGTAAGGAGCAGTCAACTCCCTCTTAATCCCTGAATCACTGCAAAACTTCTTGAAGTCACCTGAGGTGAATTCTCCACCATTTTCGGATCTGAATGTTTTGATCTTCTTATCAGTTTGATTCTCCATCAAGGTTTTGAATTCCTTGAACTTATCAAACACCTCATCTTTGTTCTTCAAGAAGTAGACCCAAGTATTCCTGGAGAAGTCATCAATGAAAGAGACATAGTAAACATACCCACTTAGAGAACTGGATGACATAGGACCACATACATCTGAGTGGATGATTTCCAAGATACCTTTTGCCTTGCTTTCACTCCATTCTGTTGTGGATTGTAAGGAGCAGTCAACTCCCTCTTAATCCCTGAATCACTGCAAAGCTTCTTGAAGTCACCTGAAGTGAATTCTCCACCTTTGTCGGATCTGAATGTTTTGATCTTCTTATCAGTTTGATTCTCCATCAAGGTTTTGAATTCCTTGAACTTATCAAACACCTCATCTTTGTTCTTCAAGAAGTAGACCCAAGTATTCCTGGAGAAGTCATCAATGAAAGAGACATAGTAAACATACCCACTCAGAGAACTGGATGACATAGGACCACATACATCAGAGTGGATGATTTCCAAGATACCTTTTGCCTTGCTTTCACTGCTTGGAAATGCCTTCTTAATGTTCTTTCCTTTTGCACACCCTTTGCAAACACCTTCATGCTTGGTCTTGATTTTAGGAAGACCTTCTACAACCTTACTTGCAATTGGTAAAGCCCTGTAGTGCATATGTGCAAGTCTTCTATGCCAAAGTTCACTTGGCTCCATGGAGTCATGCACCATGGCATGTTTAGGTTGTCCTTTCAATTTATACAAACCTCCCTCTTGCTCTCCAATCACTACTGCATCATCGAATTTTTTTTCCCTTTTCCCACATTAGGACTTGGCCATCTACAAATGCAACCCCCATACCTTTTGCATCCAATGCAGAGATAGAGAGTAGGTTCTTCTTGAGCCCAGGTACATAAAGGACTTCTTTCATCTTCAAAGATTTTCCAGAATCTAGGTTGTAGGAGGCTTCACCACTTCCTTTGATAGGGTATTGATAATCATCCCCAAGTTTCACCTTATGGGGTGACTCATGTTCAGATAGGTTTACAAAAGATTCCTTAAACCCAGTCATGTGTTTGGAGGCCCCACCGTCAATTAACCAATCATTACAACCATGGGAAATAGTACCTGTGAGAGTAAAGATTAGAACATACTCTTCTTCACTTGATGAGTCATCCTCACTTTCTGCCCTAGCTTTCTTCTTTGGAGGTTCATCATCTTCGGCAACATGAGCATGGTACCTTCTTTTTCTACCCTTATTCTTTTTGCTGAAGTTGTTGTTGTTGTTGTCCCTTTTGTTCTTGGGACAATCTGAAGCAAAGTGACCCTTCTCATTGCATGTGAAGCACCTTAGATCCTTCTTATTCTTTTGGTGATAGTGAGTGGACTTCTTGTGGTGAGAGTGCTCCTTCTTGGGCTTGCTTATTTTGGTGTGAGCTACGAGAGCTTGATCTTCTCCTCCCATCTTTTCTTCTCGAGCTATAATCCTAGCTTCTTCTTGAGAGCATTCCTCCCATAGTTTACTGAAAGAGATCAATTTCTTTCTTGCACAGATTCCTTGAATAAAGGAGTCCCATGACCTAGGTAGGCCATTTAAAGTGGTCATAACAACTTCACCATTGTCCACTACTTCATCCATAGCTTCAAGTTGTTCCTTGATCTAAGAGACCATGGAGAAGTAAGATTGAATGGTCTCTCCATTCAACATCTTGACCCCTTTCAATTGATTCTGCAGGGTCATCTTTCGATTTATGTTCTTCCCTTCAAATAGCTTGGTCAAAGAGTCAAATATCTCCTTGGGTGTCTTCAGAGATGACACATGTGGTATGAGATGGTCTTTGACAGAATCAACAATGATTCTCTTTGCCTTGACCAAGTTCTTCTTATGCAATATTTTAGCCTCTTCATCCTTTGGGATAGGGATGTCTTCTTTTATGTATGAGTCCAACTCATTCTCTTCCAGGATTAACCCAATCCTATACTTCCAGGCTCGGAAGTTATCAACTCCTTCAAGCTTGTCCTCAAGCTTGGTGTGGTGAGACATTTTAAAGAGTACTTCAAATGGAAATAGAAAAGATTTAGGTCTTACCACTTGAATTGCTGAAAAATGGATCAGGTCTCGGATTAGGGTTTGTCAGAGAAACCCTAAAAATTCAAAATGTGACTTTCAACTTTCTGAAAGGATAGAAAGATGCACCTTGATGAGTTGATCAACCTGGTGTATTTAGAATTTGAGATCTGCAAAGCTACACCCTTCAAAATTGCCTTTCTGTCTTCCCGGATTCACTAAGGAGGACCCTGATTTAGGGTTTGCATTTCCCGGATATCTATCTAGCCAAAAATCTTGATCCAAAGCTCTAAACTTTGATTTTTGCAAGGAGCTTTCAGCTATCTCTTCAGATTCTAGAAATTCCTATTTTTGAGGAAAACCTAATGTTTAGGGCCAAATCTGAAAATGCTCAGAATTGAATTCTGATTGGACAGATAGATTCTCCTTGATGAGTAGAGTCAATCTACTATACTTCTTTTCCAAAATCTGTGGAGAGAAACCCAATAAACAAGAAACCCTAGTTTCCGTGACTGCACAATGTCTTCTTCTCAGGTTAGCTCTGATACCATGTTAAATTTTGACCATTAATTCACAATACTCTAGGATCTTTACTGAGAGAATAACATGTACAGTATATCAATGCATATCAATCATAACAAGCATGAGAGACAAGAGACACAGAGTTTCCGTGAGGAAAACCCTAAGGTGAAAAAACCCCACAACTTCCTCAGAGATAGAGAGAGCAATGGCTCAACCAAAGTACAACCAAAATACATAGAGATAGTCTCCTAGTAGTAGATGATCCTCCTCCTCACTAGTGCGCCACTTTCTGAGTGAGAGAAGTGTGAGTTTTCAAATGATCAAAATAGAGATCTCCCGATCTCTATTTATACTTGTCTGTTTGCCCAGTGACCTTATGGGGCCGACTTGTCTAGCTAGGTACATCAACCATATAATATATATTTCAGGGCCGACCCCACACATGGTTGTCTAATAACCCATCGACAAGTACACACACTTGCGACACTTGTCAATACACATGACGACACTTCCTTATAGAGGAATAACACATCTCTTATGAGGGTACAATAAATATATATGAAGTACACAGATGAAATACATTCCAAAGTTACATATACATCAACAACCAACTCATAGAGTGCCAGCGGAGGCCGAATATCCATGGGAGATTACTATACCAAATAGGCTAGGGATATAACTGTCCTTGCGTAGGATCTTTTGAAGCTTTTCAGTCTAGGTTTTCCCCCTCTGTTGAGATCTTAGGAACCCATTCCGGCACCTTGCACACCTTGCAAATCCAAGGCCTCAACAAATGGTGCTAGAAGGAGGGCCAGCAGTAAACTATGCCTAAACAGAATACTTAGAAACCTCCTCCAACAAGAATACCGATTGTCACCCATAGCCACACACAGGCATCTAATTCTGTTGAGAAACCAGTGCAACATCCTAATACTATCCCTGTCACCCCTACAGCTCACCAAGATCCTAGAACATGAGATATCATCATTATATCACCCACTAGGGGACCTATCTCACATGAACAAGTACTCAAAAGTTCCAATGATAGTGCTACTAGATTACAATAGAGGATCTCTGTATAAAAACATCAAGGATTAGCAGCAATTCACCAAGAAAACACTAATCCACATGAAAACATTCAAGGTAATCAAGATAATCAAAATTAAGCTGAGCAGAATACTGAGCAAAATGACTCACCAGACCGACAATAATACCCTGAATTTGATCTTGATTTATTATTCGGTTAAACAGAACAAGTCTCACACACTACTGTTTCGGGTGGACCACCACCTTCCCCACCTTCATCATTATTTTCCTCATTTGAAAGTGAACACACTTCTAACTCTTCATTTGAAGAAGAGGAAGAAAAACCAATGGCTGGAGAAGGCCATAACATACCTTGGCTTGACCAAGATGCTGTATTTATACTTGGGGATTAACACAGATTGCCTAAAAACCTTGAGAAGTGGCTTCCTAAGTTCAATTCAGATGATAAGTCACCTACATTACATCATATCAAAACCTTTTGGCAAGCCATTAGACTTTGGATTGTTGTCCATGAAGATGTGGTTTGTAGACTATTCCCTTACACATTGGAAGGAAAGGCATCCATATGGTATTTTGCCTTAGAATCCAGAACCATAACCTCTTGGGATGAGTTTGAAAAATTGTTTATCTAGAAGTTTGGGGATGATAAAACACCACAAGATTTAGTTTTGGAATTATCTTCCATGAAAATGAAAGGTAAAGAAAGGGTCAAATACTACAATAAGATATTTTCTTATCTGAACAATAGAATCCCTGTCACTGTGCTTCCTGCAGAACAACTTTTGGTTCCCTATTATGAAAAGGGCCTATCTGTACCTATTGCAATGTGGGTTAAAAGGGCACACAAAGACAACTTGTTTGAAGCTTATGCTGAAGCCATTCAGGTTGAAAAGGATATCTATTTCCTAAAAGACAATCCTGAGGCTATGGAAGAACAACCTTCCACATCCAGAAAGAAAACTAATAATGCTCCTAAATCCACTACTCAAAACAAAGATGCCTTTGAAATGACTCATATCAAGAAGTTTCTTCAGAAAATGTCAAATGAGATGGTTGATTTAAAAAAGAATAATAATGAGAATCAAAATAATAACAGAGGTTTTGCAAGGCCACCTTTCAGGAGACCTTATTGTTAAGATTCAATATGCATTTCACAACAATAGCATATACAAGATCACTGAAAGAACAACAAGCACAACATAAACACAAGAGACACAGATTTATCCTGGGAAACCCTCATGGGGTAGAAAACCCAGCAAAGCTTCCTCAATATAGATGACCAGCAAATATAAAGATGTAATCCACAAACATGATCTCCTTCTCCTCCATAGAAGATCTCTCTATCACCTATGCGCTAATCACAAGTGAGTAAATGTGCGTTAAATGAGGAACACACCTCCTCTATTTATACACAACTCCGACTTGACATTTACACTAATTAGGTCGGCCCCAACTTTAACCACTGGTTTTGTCACATACCCACCCATTTATCCAATGCAAGGCAGGGAACATGATGCCAAATTCAGGGCTTTCACATGATCTCGGCCCATTCGTTAGATTCATATAATTAAGATATGAGTGTGCAGATGTAAAACAAATCAATTATGCAAAGTGGAATTAAAACAACATCCACACACAATTCATGCTCATCCAGCATATCAAAATAATCATTAATTAAACATTGCAGAAGTAAATACATAGACATAAAAACACTTATCTTCATTTTGCAACTGCCCCAAGCAACTAGCTATGTCGCTGCAACGTTCCACCCAACCATAGGCTCTTTGATAACTTATATTGAGTCCATCCGAAGGCCACCCCCGAGCTGGGCATGATTCTCACAAGGAAAGGGAACATTCCAGCTCGTTCACTGCCAATTACTGATTTCATCTCAACCAAGCCAATCCACAGCTGGGTTTATCAGGCTACATTTGAACCATGGATTCTTATTCTCAAGCTCAAGCCAAAGCAATGGATACCCAAATCCCATACCCCAAAATTCTCATTTCTCACACCGCAAGCACAAACATTGGGCATAGATACCATTTACAACAAGGGTATTTTACAAAACAGGGTCCATGGGTTTTTCCCAAATCGTGGCTCACTAAAACAGACTGTGGAAAGAGTAATTTGATTTCAACCCCAGGGAGTAAAACCGATTTCTCCTCGCTGGTTATGATCCTTTCCAATGGCCTAAACGACCTCCAAGAAGACCCAAAAACATGTTGTTCTCTTCCCCACTGGTAATCAACACAAAAACACCCCTTCCCAGGTAAAAGATGAAGGGAAACCCATAAAAACCATGGAGGAAAACGTCCAGGCAGCTAGAGCTGTGTGAGGGAGCAAGACTGATGGTTGCATAATGGCTTAGAGAGCAATTTCAAGGCTCTTTTCTTGCCCAAGGAGACAAACACGATTTTCCATGAAGGGTGGCTTTCCCATACCTGAATTCGGACAGCCATACCTCTCCATTCCCAAGGTATTAACTACCTCAACCAACTCTTGGGAGAAATCAATGGTTGGGTACAAAAGTCAACATGGGTAGTTGAGGGTTTGATGGGTTCTCTCATTGACACTTGGCTTGAACTGATTGGCTCAAGGGTTTGAATGTTTTCCCTCCCAATTCCTTGTGAAATCATGCCCCCATCTCTTTGTTGCATTGCATAGCTAGTTGTGGGTATTTTTATTAAAATGCATATTACATGATGTTGAAGTTCCAATGTGCCTGGCTAGCACGCAAACCATATGCATCAATAAATCGATGGCGGGGCCTTGGCCTTGAGCTCCTCACCACGATTTCATAACAATATTACATCATTTAAAATGTTAAAGTGATAGGGTCTAGATGGGGATGTGACAGGTTTAAACACCCCATTACAACTGAAACTGGGCTGATCCCACAAGGGAATTCTAATAACCCAAGTTACCACATTCCGACGGAGGAATAAACATCTTCGGATATACAATAAGGTCTTCACGGAGGAATGAAATATCTCCGGAATAATAAAGTACAAATATAATATTCTTAGAAGTTACAATATCTCAACACTCCCCCTTAACAAGAAGGATATTATAACAACATCTGCAGGAGCAAGGAGTCATCAACTACATGATACATGATATATCTATAAATCATTGGAAGCTTTCTTCATACATCATCAGTAACTCAAATAGTTACTGGAACATCTTCAAGATCTTCAATACTGGATCTTCATCTTCTGCAACACTCGACCAGCTACAACAACATCATCATCTCGACCAACAACATCGTCATCTGGATCCTCTCAATCAACAACATCATCATCTGGATCCTCTCGATCAACAGCATCAACATATGGATCTACCGATCAACATCATCATCTGGATCTCTCGATCAATAGCCTCATCGTCTGGATCTACCGATCAACATCATCATCTAGATCTCTCGATCAACAGCTTCATCATCTAGATCTAGCGATCAACATCATCATCTAGATCTCTCGATCAACAGCCTCATCGTCTAGATTTACTGATCAACATCATCATCTGGATCTCTCGATCAACAACCTCATAGTCTGGATCTACCGATCAATAGAATCATAGCAGCATACCCTGCAACACACATGATCCAATTATAAGATGATCAATCCCGCTCACTTTAGGACATAAGTCCAAGGATGATACTATCCTATCACATGCATTTTGAACCAACCATTCAGGGACGATGCAGTCCTATCACGTACATTTTGAACCAAACGTTCAGGGACGATGCAGTCCTATCACGTACATTTTGAACCAAACGTTCAGGGACGATGCAGTCCTATCACGTGCATTTTGAACCAAACGTTCAGGGACGATGCAGTACTATCACGTACACTTTGAACCAAATGGTCAAGGATGATGTAGTCCTATCACGTACATTTTGAACCAAACGTTCAGGGACGATGCAGTCCTATCACGTACATTTTAAACCAAACATTCAGGGACGATGCCGTCCTATCATGTACATTTTGAACCAAACGTTCAGGGATGATGCAGTCCTATCACATACATTTTGAACCAAATGTTCAGGGATGATGCATTCCTATCACGTACATTTTGAACCAAACGTTCAGGGACGATGCAGTCCCGATCTACTTACAGGATGATCAATCCTTCTCACTTTAAGACACCTATCATGTCTAGGGACGATGTAATCCCAATCTACTTACAAGATGATCAATCCTTATCACTTTAAGACACCTATCATTTCTAGGGATGATGCAATCCCGATTTACTTACAAGATGATCAATCCTTATCACTTTAAGACACCTCTCATGTCTAGGGACGATGCAATCCCGGCCACGGTGCCAGTCCTTTTTCATACTGGATGTGACCTAGATTAAATCTAGGATTTTACCACCCGTGAATGATCACATGATGCTACACTGAGCAGTCTAGGAGTGAACATTACATCATTACAGGACCTGCGAATGATCACCTACTGCTACACCGAGCAGTCCAGGAGCGCATATTACATCATTCCAGTCAACCACAGAGCCAATACTATTTCAACTGGGGTGTGACCTAGATCAGATCTAGGATTTACAACCACAGAGATAGTACTATTTCAACTGGGGTGTGACCTAGATCAAATATAGGATTTACAACCTGTGAATGATCACCTACTAATCCAGGAGCGAACATTACATCATTACAAGTTTTGTGAATGATCACCTACTTCTATGCTGAGCAGTCCAAGAGCGCACATTACATCATTCACCAACATATTTCTCGAAGACAAGAGTCTACAGATCAATTCAAGGACTGAAGTTCGGGGATGATACAATCCCTCTCATCTACTAGTGACCATTAATTGACATCATCGTCGATACATGTATCCTCATCATCGATACAAGTATCCATATCACCGATACAGGTATCCTCATCATCGATACAAGTATCCACATCATTGATACAGTATCCTCATCAATACAAGTATCCTCATCATCGATCTTACCGTTGATATAGGCACTCTCATCATCGATACAGGTATCCATATTGATACCAGTTTCCAAATATCATCATCGACCATATCACTCCCCCTTTTGAGGAGGGTCCTTTTGAACTACACCAAGCTTGTCTTGGAAATACTCAAACTTTACTTGAGACAGAGGTTTGGTCAATACATCAGCAACTTGTTCGTAAGTGCTCACATACTCGAGCTTGATAGCTCCTTTCTGCACCAAATCCCGTATATAGAAATATCGGATCTCTATGTGCTTTGACTTATCATGGAACACTGGATTCTCTATCATCTTTATACAACTCTAGTTGTCACACGGGATCAGAGTGGGGTTCATCTCTAAGTCAAACAATCCTGATAACAACTTCCGAAGCGATATCGCTTCACAACTGGCAGAGCAAGCAGCTATATATTCTGCTTCAACTGTGCTGAGAGCCATACTAGACTACTTCCTGAGATCATGGCAGATCCTAGACAAGAACATCCGCTCGATGTGCTCTTCCGATCTGATACACTTCCTGCCTGGTCAACATCTATGTAGCCATACAATCTGAAATCATGATCTCCAAGATAACACAGACCAAAGTCTATCGTACCCTTTAGGTACCTCATCACATGCTTTGCAACTATCAGGTGAACACGCATAGGTTCCACTAGATATTGACTCAATGTGTTTCACAACAAAACATATATTCGGCCTTGTATTCATCAGATACATCAATGAACCAATAATCTGTTTGTACAGAGTCACATCCACTAACTCTGATGAGTCATCAGCTAACAGCTTCAAATTGGAATCCATGGGAGTGGCCATGGATTTGCATTCCAATACATCAAATACTTGTTCGGATATCCACATCATCTTTTTCAGGATCTTGCATGCAATTAGGGTTTGCATGCAAATTCTAGGGTTTGCATGCACTTTGCATGCATCCCAGTCACCAGGTTGATGCCTCCAACACCTTAGCCACCTTATTCTAGCACCTGGGAGCTTCTTACATCATTTCTTTAGCCCTCCTAGTCAGGAAGGTGCCCACTTCTCACCTACTGCCAGAGAAGGGCGCACTTCTTCACCTACCACTTCAGTTACACTTAGTTAGCTCCGATTCTCCTTGATCTAAGGCTAGTTTCACTCCTGACTGACTGTTTCACTTTGATGGACCTCCAAATTGGCTAGATGACTTGTTCTGACTTCAGTTAGCCTCCCATGTGCCCTCCATTGAGTCTCCTTCCCTATGTCAGTGCTACACACTTCAGTTACACATGTTACACTCAGTTAGACTCAAATTGACACCTGGATGACTGGTTCTTGTGCATTGATGACCACCACTGATTGATGATGAGGAATCCTAGTTGGAGTCAAGCTACTCCATTCAGTGATTCGAATGACCTCCTTAGTCAATTCGAATTGCTTAGTCATTGTTACTGTATTGTATTGTAATTATTCACCCTCATTGGGATATTGAGCACTGATGCATGTTTTGCACAATTTTACACCATTTTTCTGAGTTTCATCTATTGTCATTGATTTACTTGTTCATTAGATCTGCTGTGACTAATTTTACATGGTATCAGAGCCATTGCAGGGACAAGATTTATTTTCTACAGGTGTTCTACAAGGATTTTTGAGTGAATTGTCTCAAAATTGCAAAAAGTTTGGCATGAAAGATCTCAAGGGCATTCTCTCCTGTGCATGCAAAGCTTGAAAAATACATCCAACTCCACTCTAGAAGCTTGAGTTTCCACATAAAACCTGGAATTGATACATTGGACCCATTCAACATTGCTTGATCTCCAATCCCAGGTGTGATGCAACTCTAAAAGGGTGGAATGTTCGACCTTACAGTGATTGTTTTCATTGTGATTTGCAGGTTATTATCTCCTTCAATTGCATTCGCTACTTTGCATTTGCAAGGATTTCTACTTCAAAGTGCACTCGCTCCTAGCAATGGAATACTCTTCTTCAAAGCCTATCCTCACCCCTTTCAATTATTTTGATTGGAAAGAAGATATGGAGATCATGTTACGTTCAAAAGGATATTATAGAGTCACCCTTGGTCTCGAATTGGAGCCAAGCACATTGTCAGAAAGAACCAAACACTACAACAAGCTTGATGAAGCTTATGGTCTTTTTTGTCTCTCCATCTCCAAAGATCTTCACTTCCATCTCAGTGGATTGAAGACTCCGAAAGCAATATGGGAGCAACTTGAAACACTATTTGGCAAGCAGGATGAGCTTAGGGATTTTCAATTAGAGAATGAATTGATTGCCCTTAGTCCTGACAATTTCGAGACCATTAATGAATTCTTCACAAAATTCAATAACTTGAACATGCAGTTGAAGAACAGTGGAGTTATCAAAGAGGATAAGCAATTGATCCTCTCCATTCTTAGCAAGCTTGGTAAAGATTATTCGGTATTTGTCTCTACTTTCAATTTTGGTCGGCTAACTACCCCGAATTGGAAGATGCCTACCTTGAATGCCTTCATTGAGTCCATCACAAAAGAGCATGATAAATTGATTCAAATGGCGTCCATAAGCTCCAAAGATTTAGCCCTATATGTTCAAGGACCCAATATTTCGAATGGTAAGGGTAAATA
The DNA here is from genome assembly GCA_027924585.1 of Larix kaempferi. Classification (NCBI taxonomy): domain Eukaryota; kingdom Viridiplantae; phylum Streptophyta; class Pinopsida; order Pinales; family Pinaceae; genus Larix; species Larix kaempferi. Next base: position 10,605,824 of record BSBM01000322.1, on the reverse strand, counting down.
AAAGAAGGAGAAGCCAAAATTCAAACCTCACAACCAAAGAGAGAAAGGCAAGTAAACGGATGCACCATCCAGTTTGAAGTTCAAACCAAAGGGAAAATAAGGTAACCAAAAATCTAAATGTACTTATTGCAACCATGGATTTCATCCCGAAAGTTCATGTATGAAGACGACTATAGATCAAATGGCCCTCCTTTTGGAAAAGAACAACATAACTCTTCCTGATGGTGCAAGGAAGAAGGATAGGAATGATGATCATGAAAGAGGACAAGCACTCATGGCAACTGTTTCGAAGCCCACTACTCTCTTGATAGATTTGGGTGCATCGAATCATATGGCTGCAAATATTGCTTCTTTTTCTTCATTCGATCCAAACAGCTCCATACCCATCCATTTGGGAGATGACTCAAAAATTTCTTCAAAGGGAAAAGGTACGATCCATATTGATCATGGAAGCTTTCAGAATGTTCTCTATGTGCCTTCCTTGGCTTCAAATCTTCTTTCTGTGTATCAAATGACACACATTGGTGAACTAAAGCAAGTTACATTCAGCCCTAATACAGTTGAAATTCATGATATCAAAAGTGGAAGACTTGTTGCAGTCAGAAAGGAGAACCACATTGCAAAATGCTATGAGTTTTCACACTTTATTCCGCTTGCAAATCCCACTGCTCTTCGCACACATGGTAATGAGGTTAGTAGGCTTTGGCATGAAATATTTGGACATATTAATTATAAGTATTTGTTGCTATTATCAAACAAATCCATGGTAGATGGTCTTCCATAACTCCGTTCCTCGAAGGGAATATGCACTGGTTACATTATTGGGAAACACCCCGAGCACAGGTTCGACTGCGGAAAAGCTAGCAGAGTTTCTACAGTTTTGGGGCTGATACATTCCGATATCAGTGGTCTGCTACCCCATATGTCATTAAATGGTTCAAGGTATGTTTTGACATTTATTGATGATTTTTCCCGCTTTACATGGGTATTTGTTTTCTCAAAAACAAGTCAGAAGTGCTTGGAAAATTCAAAGATTTTAAGGCTTCTGTTGAGACCGCCACTGAGAGAAAGATCAAAGCTCTTAGATCTGATAATGGTGGAGAATATATCAAGGCTAAGTTGCTGCAACTTTGTGCCCAAAGTGGAATTCAGATCCAACATACAGTTCCCTACACACCCCAGCATAACGGTGTAGCGGAAAGGAAAAACCGGTCACTGAAAGAGATGGCTACATGCATGATTGAATCAAAAGGTTTGGCTGCAAATATTTGGGATGAAGTAATTAATGTTGCTGCATACATATAGAACCATGTTCCACATTCATCCGTGAAAGTTATGACTCCTTTCGAAGCATTCTTTGGTCACAAACCAGATGTGTCAAATTTGAGAGTTTTTGGCTCTACTGCATGGGCTAGAATTCCTTCCAAGAAGAGACGAGCTTTGGATCCACAAAGTATCGAGTGCATACTGATAGGATATGGGGAAGAATCAAAATCATATAAACTCATGGATATCAGATCCAAAAATATATTCATAGAGCAAAGTGTGCAATTTGAAGAACCGCTTCAAGAATTGCAACTAGTCGAGGAACAAACTGTCCTTTCACCGCCTTCACTAGAAGAAGATTCGAGCAGCGATAATGAAGGTATGAGTTTTGATATTTATGATATTTTAGGAGCACAAGATGATCATGAAATATCAGGTTCGGAATCTGACCATTATGATCCTCCTCCGTTACCAAAGTGGGCCCAAAACACTCTTCAATCTGCTGGTTCGAACATTGGAAATCCTACTGATCCAAGACGAACAAGAGTAGAATTTCAAAGAGTAGGTATGGCTCTTTCTATTTTTGATCCATTACTTCCTGAGATTTGTTATTTGATGACTAGTTCAGATCCCACATCATACTATTCTTCCCACCGAGATCCGAGATGGCAAAGTGCCATGGATGAAGAGTACAGTTCTCTTCAAAAGAACAATACATGGGAGCTAGTTTCTCTTCCACTTAGAAGAAAATTAGTGAAGTGTAAATGGGTCTACTGCACGAAAGTTGCTGCTGATGGCTCTATCAGCAAATACAAAGCAAGGTTGGTGGAAAAAGGTTTCTCCCAAGTCCAAGGAGTGGACTACACTGAGACCTTTGCACCTGTTGATGTATATGTAACTTTGAAATGTATTTCATCTATGTATTTCATATATATTTATTGTACCCTTACTAGAGATGTGTTATTCCTCTATAAGGAAGTGTCGTCATGTTGATTGACAAGTGTTGCAAGTGTGTGTACTTGCCGATGGGTTATTATACCACCATGTGTGGGGTTGGCCCTGAAATATATATTATATTGTGGATGTACCTAGCTAGACAAGTCGGCCCCATAAGGTCACTGGGAAAACAGGTTAGTATAAATAGAGATCAAGAGATCTCTATTTAGATCATTCGGAAAGTCATCTCTCTCTCACTCAGAAAGTGGCGCACTAGTGAGGAGGAGGATCATCTGCTTCTAGGAGACTATCTCAAGTGTATTTTGGTTGTACTTTGGTTGAGCCATTGCTCTCTCTATCTCTGAGGAAGTTGTGGGGTTTTTCACCTTAGGGTTTTTCCCACGGAAACTTTGTGTCTCTTTTCTCTCATGATTTTGATTCTTGTGATGCTTGTGATGCTTATTGTGATTGTTATGCATTGATATACTATATATGTTATTCTCTCAGTGAAGATCCTAGAGTATTGTGAATTAATGCTCAAAATTTAACATGGTATCAGAGCTAACCTGAGAAGAAGACATTTTGCAATGACGAAAACTTGAGTTTCTTGTTTATTGGGTTTCTCTCCACATATTTTGGAAAAGCAGTATAGTACATTGACTCAACTCATCAAGGAGAATCTATTTGTCCAATCAGAATTCAATTCTGAGCATTTTCAGATTTGGCCCTAAAAATTAAGGTTTCCACAAAAATAGGAATTTCTGAAATCTGAAGACATAGCTGGAAGCTCCTTGCAAAAATCAAAGTTTAGAGCTTTGGATCGAGATTTTTGGCTGGGTAGATCTCCAGGAAACTCAAACCCTAATTTAGGGCTCTCCCAGTGAACCCAGGAGGACAAAAAGGCAAATCTGAAGGGTAAAGCTTTGTTGATATGAAATTCTGAATACACCAGGCTGATCAACTCATCCTTTCAGAAAATTGAAATTCACATTTTGAATTTTTAGGGTTTTTTCGACAAACCCTAATCTGGGACCAGATCCAGTTTTCATCATTTCAAGTGGTAAGACCTAAATCTTTTCTATTTCCATTTGAAGTACTCTTTAAGATGTCTCACCACACCAAGCTTGAGGATAAGCTTGAAGGAGCTGATAACTTCCGAGCTTGGAAGTATAGGATTGGGTTAATCCTGGAAGAGAATGAGTTGGACTCATATGTAAAAGAAGACATCCCTATCCCAAAGGATGAAGAGGCTAAGGTATTGCATAAGAAAAACTTGGTCAAGGCAAAGAGAATCATTGCTGATTCTATCAAAGACCATCTCATACCCCATGTGTCTTCTCTAAAGACACCCAAGGAAATGTTTGACTCTTTGATCAAGCTATTTGAAGGGAAGAACATAAATCGGAAGATGACCTTGCGGAACCAATTGAAAGGAGTAAAGTTTCAGAATGGAGAAACCATTCAATCTTATTTTTCAAGGGTCTCCCAGATCAAGGAAAAACTAGAAGTAGTGGATGAAATGGTGGAGAATGGTGAAGTGGTGATGACCACTCTAAATGGCCTACCTAGGTCATGGGATTCCTTTATTCAAGGAATTTGTGCAAGGAAGAAGTTGATCTCCTTCAACAGATTGCGGGAAGAATGCTCTCAAGAAGAAGCCAGGATTGTGGCCCGAGAAGAAAAGATGGGAAATGAAGATCAAGCTCTCACAGCACATGCCAGGAAAGGCAAGTCCAAGAAGGAATCATCTCATAACAGGAGATTCTCACACCACCATTATCATAAAGATAAGAAAGATCTCAGATGCTTCAATTGTAATGAGAAGGGACACTTTGCTTCAGATTGTCCCAAGAAGAAGAAAGACAACAACAACAACTTCAACAACAAGAAGAAGAATAACAAAAGAATATATCATGCTCATGTTGCCGAAGATGATGAACCCCCAAAGAAGAAGGCTAGGGCAGAAAGCGATAGTGATGATGACTCATCAAGTGAAGAAGAGTATGTTCTAATTTCTGCTCTCACATGTACTATCTCCCATGGTTGTAATGATTAGTTGATTGACAGTGGGGCTTCCAAACACATGACTAGGTTTAAGGAATCTTTTGTGAATCTATCTGAACATGAATCACCCCATAAGGTGAAACTTGGGGATGATTATCAATACCCAATCAAAGGAAGTGGTGAAGCCTCCTACAACCTAGATTCTGGAAAAACTTTGAAGATGAAAGAAGTCCTTTATGTACCTGGGATCAAAAAGAACTTACTCTCCATCTCTGCATTGGATGCAAAAGGTATGAGGGTTGCATTTCTGGATGGCCAAGTCCTAATGTGGCCAAAGGGAAAGAACATAGATGATGCAGTAGTGATTGGAGAGCAAGAGGGAGGTTTGTATAAATTGAAGGGACAACCTGAACATGCCATGGTACATGAATCCATGGAGCCAAGTGAACTTTGGCATAGAAGACTTGCTCATATGCACTATAGGGCACTTCCAATTGCAAGCAAGGATGTAGAGGGTCTTCCTGAAATCAAGACCAAACATGAAGGTGTTTGCAAAGGATGTGCAAAAGGTAAGAACATTAAGAAGGCTTTCCCAAGCAGTGAAAGCAAGGCAAAAGACATCCTGGAAATCATCCACTTAGATGTATGTGGTCCTATGTCATCCAGTTCTCTGAGTGGGTATGTTTACTATGTCTCATTTATTGATGACTTCTCTAAGAAGACTTGGGTATACTTCTTGAAGAACAAAGATGAGGTGTTTGATAAGTTCAAGGAATTCAAAACCTTGATGGAGAATCAAACTGACAAGAAGATCAAAACATTAAGATCCGACAATGGTGGAGAATTCACCTCAGGTGAATTCAAGAAGCTTTGCAGTGATTCAAGGATTAAGAGGGAGTTGAATGCTCCTTATAATCCTCAACAAAATGGAGTTACAGAAAGGAAGAATAGAACAATCATGGAAGCAGCAAGGGCAATGCTGCATGACCAGGATCTACTTATGTATCTATGGGTAGAAGCAGCTAGAACAGCTGTATATGTGCAGAACAAAACTCCCCACAAGATATTGGACAACAAGACACCAGAAGAGACCTTTTCTGGTAAGAAACCTGAAGTCAACCATCTCAAAATATTTGGTTGTCCAGTATTCACTCATGTCCCAAAGGAAAAGAGGACTAAACTAGATCCTTCAGGAAAGAAGGGTATCTTTGTGGGTTACAGTGAAAGCTCGAAGGCTTACAGATTATACTTTCCAGGGTTCAAGAAGATTGATGTCAGCAAGGATGAATATAAGTTCAAGGACAGGTAATCCAGGAAGGAAAGATCAAGAGGGAGCACACTCCAGCAGCTCCTGCAAGGATGCAGATTTTCAGAGGGAGTTGACCATATTCCTACATTCCACAACAGAAAGGTGTAGAAGAAGCTACTTCAACAGCTCCTGCCAGGAAGCAAAGACTCAGACGGAGTCCACCCAACAAACAAACAAAGATAAGTATTTCAATTATCATTTCTTACCTATTTTTGTTTAAATAATATTATGCTTATGTTCCTAGACTTAGGAGATGTATTGTGCATATTAGAATGATTGCATTAATGAACAGTATACTACTAATATGCATGTGATGGGTAAGTGGCCTCTGGAACTGTACAACATTCCAGTGCTACTTATCTAGAATGAAACCTCTTTGCTGACATGTTGGGAGTAGTGCAAACTCTTAACAATGTTCTGGTAGAGACTGGAAGGCATTTAGAAAGTTGTGGAACATGGATAAATGTTGTAATGAAGCATTGGCTAAGATAACTGCATGACTGCATGACATATTTCTTTATGTGTAAAGAATTTGTTCTGAAAATTATGAGATGTTTCTAATCATGCAATTTAACTTGTTTTGTAGGAAAGACCGTATATCTTCACTTACAAAAGAAGGACTACAACATTTGTTCCAGCAACAAAGATATCTATTGAAGATATTGAAGTTCCCAGGATCTGGGATGAAGAAATGGAATGCCATGATCCGTTGATCATGAAGAAGATGTTTAGGATGCAGTCCCAAGACCTGACAGGGAGTCACATGTGTGCAGATTGAAGAAAGCCTTGTATGGCTTGTAGCAAGCTCCCAGAACTTGGTGTGGAAGGATGGACAGTTTCCTATCTAGTTTGGGCATTACCAAGAGTAAAGCGGATTCCAACCTTTACTACAAGGTTTAGGAAGGGAATCATATGATTCTACTCCTGTATGTGGATGACTTATTTGTAACAAGAGATGACAGATTGATTGTAGATACGAAGAGGAAGCTTGCTGCTGAGTTCGATATGAAATATTTGGAAATGATGCATTATTTCCTAGGTATGGAGGTGTGGCAGAGTACAGGTGGGATCTTCCTTGGTCAAGGGAAGTACACAGTAGATATCCTGAAGAGATTCGGGATGATGGATTGCAAGGCCATGGCCACACCTATGACATCGAATTTGAAGCTTCTATGTGATGCTTCATCTGAGCCAGTTGATGTCTCTATGTATCGTCAGATAATTGGGTCCTTGATGTACCTGATGAACACGAGACCAGATATTTGCTTTGCGGTGAACACATTGAGTCAATTCCTGACAGATCCGAGGAGTGTTCATCTGGTTGCTGTAAAGCATGTTCTGAGGTACTTGAAGGGTACAGTGGATTATGGGCTCAAGTATGAGGTGAATCAAAAGTTTAACCTGCAGGGTTATGTTGATTCAGATTGGGCTGGCAGTGCTACAGATAGGAAGAGCACATCTGGGTGCTGCTTCAGTATGGGATCAGGTGTGATCTCTTGGTTTAGTAGGAAGCAGTACTATGTAGCACTGAGTACAGCTGAGGCAGAGTATGTTGCAGCTTGTTCAGCTAGTTGTGAGGCAGTATGGCTATGGAAGCTACTGTCTGAGTTATTTGATCTCCCGTTGGATGCTACTGGTATCTTTTGTGATAACCAGAGTTGTGTGAAGTTGTCCGAGAACCCAGTGTTTCATGACAGGTCGAAAAACATAGAGATCAAGTATCACTATATCAAGGATATGGTGCAGAGAGGAGCTGTGAATCTCCTGTACGTTGCGACGGACGAGCAGATTGCAGATGTATTGATGAAGCCACTAGCCAGGGTGAAGTTCGAGTACTTCAGGGAGAGGCTTGGTGTTCTTCAGATTGATGACACTTCAAGGAAGAAGTGATGGACACATTTGCTGAAGCCATTCCAAGCATGTTGGAAGGAGGATCCTTCACATGGCTGTGGATGTAAACGCTGGATGATGAGCATCAGGATGATGTTCTGGTTTCTGCTTTGTATGATTAGTTGGATCATTTATATGTATATGTATGTACGCATCATGTTGGATGCTGGATATAATTAATTGGATCATTTATATGTATGTACGCATCATGTTGGATGCTGGATATGATCGGTTGGATCATGTGTATGTATTTTGTATAAGCATTATGTTGGATGCTTGGACCATGTATCTGTATATGTATCAGGTGGATACATTGTATGATCAGGTAGATCATGTATGTTGATATGTATCATGTATTTATATTTGTATCAGGTGGATACACTGTGTGATCAGGTGGATCATGTATGATGATATGTATCAGGTAGATACTTGGTATGCATCAGGTAGATGAATTGTATGATCAAGATGATCATGGATGACGAGCTTCAGGATGTTGCTCTAGATGACATGTAGCAGGATGTTGCAGTGATGATGATCAGGATGATCATGTGTACATCAGGATGATGTATGGTGAGTATCAGGTTGATACTTTGTGGCCGTGGAACAGGTTGTGCAGATAAGCATGTAATTTGTGCCCTGGGAGATTTGCATATAGTCTTTCGAGGTTTTGCCTACGGCATGTAATTTGTACCCTGGGATATCTGGCAAATGCTCTTTCGAGGTTTTGCTTGGGAGGACATATAATTTGTGCCCTGGGAGATCTGCAGATAGTCTTTCGAGGTTTTTCCTATGGCATGTAATTTGTGCCCTGGGATATCTGGCAGATGCTCTTTCGAGGTTTTGTCCTATGGCATGTAATTTGTGCCTTGGGAGATCTGATAGGTTGAGCCGTGTGCTCGTAATCAGTCCTGGGATGCTCTTTTGAGGTTTTTCCATGACCACATGTAATTTGTGCCCTGGGAGATCCGATAGGTTGAGCCTTGTGCTCGTAATCAGTCCTGGGATGCTCTTTCGAGGTTTTGTGGTGACCACATGTAATTTGTGCCCTGGGAGATCCGATAGGTTGATCCTTGTGCTCGTAATCAGTCCTGGGATTCTCTTTCGAGGTTTTGTGGTGGGGTCACATGTAATAAGTCCTGGAGATCTGGACAAGATGAAAAAGGCCTCAGATGCTCTTTAGGGTTCTTGCTAGTCAAGAGACTCTTTTAAGGTTTTGTGACGCACGTAATAAGTCCAGAGATTTCCATAGTATGGCCAGTGATGATGAAGACCTGAAGGTGGTGGGCCTACATCCAGTATGAAAAAGGACTGGCTCTGTAGAACTTCCTATGATGAGTAGAGTCAGAGATTGGTTGAGATAGCAACAGCAGTGACGATGATGATGATGATGATCCCGAGAAGAAGACTTGTCTAGCATATCTGTGTCGAGAAATACCTTCCTAGTTAAGAGGGAGGGTTGATGTATATGTAACTTTGGAATGTATTTCATATATATTTATTGTACCCTTATTAGAGATGTGTTATTCCTCTATAAGGAAGTGTCATCATGTGGATTGACAAGTGTCGCAAGTGTGTGTACTTGCCGATGGGTTATTAGACCACCATGTGTGGGGTCGGCCCTGAAATATATATTATATTGTGGATGTACCTAGCTAGACAAGTCAGCCCCATAAGGTCACTGGGAAAACAGGTTAGTATAAATAGAGATCAAGAGATCTCTATTTAGATCATTCAGAAATTTATCTCTCTCTCACTCAGAAAGTGGTGCACTAGTGAGGAGGAGGATCATCTGCTTCTAGGAGACTATCTCAAGTGTATTTTGGTTGTACTTTGGTTGAGCCATTTCTCTCTCTATCTCTGAGGAAGTTGTGGGGTTTTTCACCTTAGGGTTTTCCCCATGGAAACTCTGTGTCTCTTGTCTCTCATGCTTTTGATTCTTGTGATGCTTGTCATGCTTATTGTGATTTTTATGCATTGATATACTGTATATGTTATTCTCTCAGTGAAGATCCTAGAGTATTGTGAATTAATGCTCAAAATTTAACAGCACCGGTTGCAAAGATGGATTCCATCCGCCTTGTTTTGGCAATTTCCGCATCCAAGCACTGGGAAGTGCACCACATGGATGTGAAGAGTGATTTTATACATGGAGACCTTACTGAAGAGGTATATATGCAGCATCCAGAAGGCTACACATCAGATCCATCATTAGTTTGCAGATTGAAGAAATCTTTGTATGGATTAAAACAGGCCCCAAGAGCTTGGTATGCAAAGATGGACTCCTTCCTTCTTTCTCAGAATTTCAAAAGATGCAAATTAGATCCGAATGTGTATATTTAGCAAGATGAAGGTAATTTGTTGGTTATTGTACTTTATGTTGATGATCTTCTCATTACTGGTAGCACTCTTACTTCAATAAACAAGCTAAAAACTGCCTTAAATCTAGCTTTTGACATGAGCGATTTGGGCTTGCTGAGTCACTTTTTGGGCTTGGAGATAGCTCAAAATTTTGATGGGATCACTATATCTCAGCAAAAATATGCTTCCGACCTGTTATTGAAGTTTAATATGGCTGAATGTAAGGCATCCCCATTCCCATTCCTCTCAGGAATCAGTCTTGAGGAGGGAAATTCTACACCGCTTGCAGATTGTTCTATGTATCAACAATTGATTGGTTCACTACTTTACTTGACACACTCAAGACCTGACATTTCATATGCTGTGAGTGCCATGTCAAGATATATGCAGCAACCCCATGAGAGTCATTGGTCAGGGAAGCCAAGCGGATCTTGCAGTATGTGCAAGGTATGAAACATTTTGGCATACATTATGCTGCAGATTCTGAGCTTGATTTCATTGGTTTTACTGATTCAGATTGGGCAGGTGATAGCATTGATCGGAAGTCCACTTTCGGTTATGTTTTCATGATTGGTCATGGCCCTATTTGCTGGTCCAACAAAAAGCAGGCAGCCATTGCACTTTCTTCAGTAGAGGCAGAGTATCGAGGGGCAGTCAATGCCTGCATTCAGGCAGTTTGGTTGCAGGGTATTATTTTCGAGTTTGGTTTTGGTGGCACTACTTCGACTGTCCTCTTTTGTGACAATCAAAGTGCTATCAAGATCTCCACAGATCCAGTTCAGCGGTAGAGGACCAAACACATTGAGATTCATATGCATTACATTCGACAGTTGGTGCATGATCGCACCATCATTTTGCAATATTGCCCTACTGATGAGCAAATTGCAGACATCTTCACCAAGAGCTTCACTGAGAAGAAGTTCTCTTACCTCCGTTCATTGTTGGGGGTGAGTTCCATCATGGTGGAGACAGATTGATCCATTATTATGTTCTTAGCTTGAGGGGGGGCTTTCTTCCCACTCAGTTTTCTCTCTTTCCTCACTTAGCTTATTTTCAACATTTTTCTTGGATTATTGTATTGGGGTGACCTTTGGTCTTAGTTACCAGGGACCCACATTTTTTTTTTCACATCATAGTCTAGCTTGAGGGGGGGTGTTCGGATACCCACATCATATTTTTCAGGATCTTGCATGCAATTAGGGTTTGCATGCACTTTGCATGCATCCCAGTCACCAGGTTGATGCCTCCAGCACCTTAGCCACCTTATTCTAGCACCCAGGAGATTCTTACATCAGTTCTTTGGCCCTCCTAGTCAAGAAGATGCCCACTTCTCACCTACTGCTAGAGAAGGGCGCACTTCTTCACCTACCACTTTAGTTACACTTAGTTAGCTCCGATTCTCCTTGATCTGAGGCTAGTTCACTCCTGACTGACTGTTTCACTTCGATGGACCTCTAGATTGACTAGATGACTTGTTTTGAATTCAGTTAGCCTCCCATGCACCCTCCACTGAGTCTCCTTCCCTATATCAGTGCTACACACTTCAGTTACACATGTTACACTCAGTTAGACTCAGATTGACACCTGGATGACTGGTTCTTGTGCATTGATGACCACCACTGATTGATGATGAGGACTCCTAGTTGGAGTCAAGCTACTCCATTCAGTGATTCGAATGACCTCCTTAGTCAATTCGAATTGCTTAGTCATTGTTACTGTATTGTATTGTAATTATTTACCCTCATTGGGATATTGAGCACTGATGCATGTTTTGCACAGTTTTACACCATTTTTCTAAGTTTCATCTATTGTAACTGATTTACTTGTTCATTAGATTTGCTGTGACTAATTTTACAATACTTTCCCTGATTGAGAAATATTCCTTCTGGGCCTTGCCACACTTCCATACCTAGGAAGTAGTGCATCAATCCGATATCTTTCATCTCAAATTCTGTAGCTAGCTTCTTCTTGCTTTCCATGATCTATTTCTCATTCCCAGTCAGAAAGAGGTCATCCACATACAGTAATAGTATGATAGGTTCATCATCCATAACCTTAAGATAAAGGTTAGGATCAGCTTTACTTTTGGTAAAGCCCAAGCTTGTCAAGAAGCTATTAATTCTCCTCATGTGACTGAAGATCATTCACACTCTGCATTGAGTATTCTTCTGCATATCTATCCGTGCCATCTCCCGTCAGATAGGTCTACTGATATGAGCCTCAAGATCATTCGAACTCTGTGGTGAGTTCCTTCTTGCATCCATCTGAAAGAAGAATGTCATCTGTGTATAGAAAACATCTTCAACCTTGTAGCAAAGGTTGAAATTTGCATCACCCATGGTGATCATTAAGCTCATCAAATGACTGTCAATCCTGGGTACACATACAAAGCTTTCTTCATTTGAATCCTAGGAATTTTCTCGATTTGCACTTCTTCTTCAATTACACCATTAAGAGAATGGTCTTATCTAGCCACTTGGAGCAAACATCTCGTCATGATCCTCTTCATCTTTCTAAGAGAATCTTCTAGCCATGAGCCTTCTATAGTATGTTTGATTTGTAAATCTTCTTGTTGAACATCCATCACTTGTTCAATGTTCATCATTCTTCATGATCTTTCCTACAAATCAAAGTTAATTACATGATTAGTAATACTTCATAATCATCAAATCATGTTGACATGATAAACTATTATGCATATAGATATGATTCACATAGTTATGCAACTATCTTGACCAATACTTTGGCACAACACTTTTCCATATCCTGTATGCATACAGTGGCTAACTAGATGCCTTCCATCTCTACCAGAACATAATATCAAGAGAATGCACAGCTCTCAGCTTGTCAACAAAGAGGTTTCATTTTAGACAAGCAATAATGGAATGTTTGTCCAACTTACCAATCATATGCATATTAGTAGTATATTGTTCAATGCTATATGAATGCTTACACTCAGCATGAGCAATATCATTAACTATTTAGATATTCAAGAAGTAATTAAAATGACAACTTAAATACTTATCTTTTATGTTTGTGTGGTTTCCTCCCACTTGATCTCCATTTTCCCTTCATGATTATATGTCTTTGAACTTCTATCCATCCTGGACCACTATGCATGCTTAAGTATGCACTAGTGTCATCCTCATGATCTCATACATAAACGTTCATTAGTATAATCTTAATACTATCAAAACATTATAATTCCAAATAAGCTTAAGTATGTATGGTCATGATCATTTCATACATAGGTATACTTACCCAAGATCCTAACACAAAGTAGGATTCTAACTTGATATAGGAAAACATACCTGGATTATTATGCTTGGTTATGTCTTATCATACCCAAACAATATCTTCTTTGTTCTCTTCAATGATTTAGAGACTTTGTGCTAGAACCTATATATCTCATAAGTTAAGCATAGTAGAAAAAAGTCATACATACCTTGTAAGTAGAGCTTCTATGTGGTAAAAGACTAAGGATGAGTCTTTGTCTTTATGTCATCATGGTCATAGAACTTGATTTGTCTTTCTTGATGTACCTGTATCTTGTTAGCAGACAACATCATCCTCATACAACACCACAAGTGCATTAGTACAATCATAAGTGTCATAAAATTAATCAATGAATGTCTTCTGTCATTCACATGCATTCATTATCAAACACTCATAATTGTACTAACCTCAATAACATGAAGACAAACATATTATGAATTTAATTAAGAATCATATTTCAAAACATACCTGTGTCTTCTCAAGTCATACCTGTTGAGTAGTCTTCTCTATAAGGTTAAAACCCTAACCCTCGAAGGTAGATCACTTGTAAAAATCTTATGTATGTTCATGGTGCTAGGATTATAGGATATCAGCACCATTTAAACCTTCTTCATTGCTTCCCTATGAGTCTCCCAATTTTGCTAGGGTTTCTTCTTACTTGGAAACCCTAATCTTCAATCTCCTTCCTCCCACAACATTTTGATGGAGGATCAATATGAATGGATTACAAATCCATTATCAAAGCTTCCAATGTTGTATCAGGTGTCTCCAACATTGTATCAGGTCCTTCCATACCTAAGAACTGAAAACCCTAAGTGAGAGCTTCTTCCTCCTCATCTTAGATTTCCTCCGTTTAGCCATTTCATATGTGCCGTATTGTTTTTGGTGCATCTCTGAAAATTTGGATCTACAGGTTCTGAAAATTCGACTTGTAGTAGCCTGAACGGTCATATTTCCAATCCCATAGGTCTGAACTCAATTGGATTCTCTGAGAGAGAGTTATGCCAAGTGTCACAATGTGTCCTGTTTATGGGATAAAACAAGAGAGCGAACTTGTACAGAGTTCCACGTGTCACTGTCTCAACTTCAGCCTCTAAAAAGAGGACCTATGAAAGTAAAGTCTGTTCCCTACATGTCACATCTTACGAAATTTCATTTGGAGCTTCCTATCCCGAGATATGACCTTTTTTCCAAGGTCACCTGTTTAGGACTGCATTTTGGAAGAGGCAGAAACCCTAACTTGTACTGATCATATCTCACAAAGTAAAACGAATCTGAGGCTGTCCTTCAAACACAAGGTATAGGGGGATGTTATCTGCGACTTGTAAAGGTTTCAGATCCCACAACTTTGCCAAAATGGATTTATAGTGAAATTTTCACGATGACTGGTGTTTTCTATATAAAACCCTAACTTTCAAACTGTCGCAAGTGAGACAAGTGTCGTAAGTGCCATACATTGCCTTCCTTCAGGCTAGCTTTGATACCATGTTAAGATTCAATATTCTAATACAGAAAATATCAGTATTACATTGCATTTCACAACAATAGCATATACAAGATCACTGAAAGAACAACAAGCACAACATAAACACAAGAGACATAGATTTATCCTGGAAAACCCTCATGGGGTAGAAAACCCAGCAAAGCTTCCTCAATATAGATGACCAGCAAATACAAAGATGTAATCCACAAACATGATCTCCTTCTCCTCCATAGCATATCTCTCTATCACCTATAGGCTAATCACAAGTGAGTGAATGTGTGTTAAATGAGGTACACACCTCCTCTATTTATACACAACTCCGACTTGACTTTTACACTAACTAGGTCGGCCCCAACTTTAACCACTGGGTTAAACACCCCATTACAACTGACTCTGGGCCAACCCCACTAGGGAAGTCTAATAACCCAAGTTACCACATTCCGAAGGAGGAATAAACATCTTCGGATCTACAATAAGGTCTTCACGGAGGAATGAAATATCTCCAGAATAATAAAGTACAAATATAATATTCTTAGAAGTTACAGTATCTCAACACTTATCAAAACCCTCAAAATCCACCACCTCCTAATCCTAATGAAGGACTGAATTCTTGTTGATGTATTTGTAACTTTGGAATGTATTTCATATATGTATATTGTATTCCTATAGAGATGTTATTATTCCTCTATACAGAAGTGTTTGTATTCCTATAGAGATGCTATTATTCCTCTATACGGAAGTGTCATAATTTATATTGTAAGTGTCATAACTTATACTTGATGGGTTATTAGACCACCTTGTTGGGGTCGGCCCTGTATAAGTCATGTGGGTTAAAGGGTTATTAGACCACCCTATTGGGGGTCGGCCCTGTCAGCATTATGTTATGTGGTTAAGTTAAGGCCGACCTAGTAAAGGTTATTAGGCAAGTCAAGTCAAGTATAAATAGAGTGTGGGAGGCACTCTATTTAATCATTCACTTCTCACTCACACACTCATTGGAGAGTGGCACACTAGTGGAGGAGGAGAAGCTTCTTCTAGGAGGACTATCTCTTGTACTTGGGTTGTATCATTGCTCTATCTCTCTCTGAGGAAGTTGCGGGGTTTTTCACCTTCTTGGTTTTCCTTGGTGAAACTCTATGTCTCTTGTGTGCTTGCATTATTGTGTCCATGATTGATATGTTGTAGATATGCTATACATGTTAGTCTCTCAGTTAAGATCCTAGATCAGATTGAAATTTCTGAAAAACTAACATGGTATCAGAGCTAGCCTGAAAGAAGGCATGGTATGGCATTTATGACACTTGTTGCACTTGTGAAGCTAGGGCTTGATATAGAAAAAACCAGTCATCGTAGAACTTTCGCTATAAATTCATTTTGGAAAAGTTTCAGGATCTAAAAATATTACAAGTCAAAGATAAGATCCCCATGTACCTTGTGTCTGAAGGAGAACCTCTAATTTATTGTACTTGCAGATTTATGTTCTGTACAATATAGGGTTTCTACCTCTTCCAGATCTCAGTCATAAATAGGTGACCTAGGAAAAAAGGTCACAACTTGGGCTAGGAAGCTCCAAATAAAATTTAGTAAAAATTGGCAAGTAGGGCACGGAATGTAATTTCACAGGTTTGATTTTCAGAGGCCGAAATTGAAGCAGTGACACATGGCACTCCGTATAAGTTCGCTCTTATGTGTTATCCCATAAATAGGTCATGTTGTGACACTTGGCATAACTCTCTCTTAGAGAATCAATTTGAGGTCAGACCTATGTGGTTGGAAAGATAACAGGTCAGGCTATCACAGGAAGAATTTTTAGACCTTGTAGATCTGAAATTTCGAAGCTACACCAGAAACAATCAGGTGCATATTTCTGTCACAACAGAATTGGATTTTGAGCACCTTCATTCATGGCTGCAGGAATTTAGGGTTACGGAGAATGTCGGAATTTTTTGTAACGGAGACCACGGCTGGATGATCCTCATAAAAATCAAAATTTAGAGACCAAGATCGATTTTTTTGGTTGGGAAAAAGGTTGGGCTTGATCAAACCCTAGTTCGAGACTTTGATCGGAAAAGTGGAAAGTTAGGGCTTCTATAAAAATGGGAATTTTTGAAATCTGTGACCATAGCTGGAAGCTCCTTAGAAAAATCGAAGTTTAGAGCTTTGGATAAAACCTTTTGGTCGAGTGAAGCTCCGGGAAAATCAAACCCTAATTCAGGGTCCTCCCTAGTGAATCAAGAAATATAAAAGGCAATTTTGAGGGGTGAAACTTTGCAGTTTTCAAATTCTGAGTATACCAGCTTGACCAACTCAGAAAGGCGCATCTTCCTATCCTTTCAGAAGTTTGAATTTTTAGGGTTTCTCTGACAAACCCTAATCCGGCTCCAGATCCCGTTTCAACAAATCAAAGTGGATTGGGTTAATCCTAGAAGGGAATCGATTGGTCACTTGCATAAGTGAAGAAGTTCCTGTTTCAGAGGGAGATGAGGCTAAGACCTTACATAAGAAGATTACAAGCAATCTCGACAAGTATGACTTATCCAGGTATGTTTTGAGATATGTTCATGATTAAGTTTATGGTATGTTTGTCTTCATTAAGGTTAGTACAATCTTGATTAACTTTAGACTTGTCGTATCACCTTAATAAAATTATGAATGCAGATATTCATTGAGTAGGGTTTTGAAACATATGATTGTACTAATGCATTGTGGTGTTGTATGAGGATGATGTTGTCCGCTAATATGAAAGGTACATCTACAAAGACAAATCAAGTTCTAGATCAAGAACATATGACCATGGTGACATGAAGACAAAGATTCATCCATTTTCATGGATCACATAGAAGCTCCACTTATGAGGTATGTATAATTTGGTTCCACAATGGTTAACTTATGAGATATGCAGGTCACTAGCACAAGTCATTGAAGAAAACAAGAATACATCATGTGGGTATGTTAGACATAACTAGCTAACACATTAATCCAGGTATGTTTTTCCTATATCAACTTAGAATCCTACCCTATGTTAGGATATTATACTTTTGTACATGATTATTCATGAAGTTATAAGTTTGAGTAATCATGAGCTTATGCATATTATGTTTCTTAATTTAATTGATGATATGACTAACCAGAAGAGTCCTATGGTCAAATAAGAATTTGCATGAGTAAAGGAAGTACTCCCTGAAACCTTGAATACTAATGCTTGTGATAAATTATTTGTGTATGAAATGATCTTGACCATACATGTTTAAGATTACTTAGAATCATAATGTTTTATAGTATTGAGATTATACTAATAAATGTATGATTGTGTATGAGACCTCGAGGATAACACAATGATGATACTAGTAAGTATGCATAATGATCTAGGATGGATATAAGTTCAAGGATAGGTAATCCAGGAAGCAAAGATCAAGAGAGAGCATACACTTGGAGAGTGGCGCACTTGTGGAGGAGGAGGCTTTGCTGCTAGGAGAAGACTATCTCTTGTATTATGGTTGTATCATTTCTCTATCTATCTCTGAGGAAATTATTGGGGTTTTTCACCTTTATGGTTTTCCCCAAGTAAACTCTGTGTCTCTTGTGTGCTTGCATTATTGTGTCCATGATTGATATGTTGTAGATTTGCTGTACATGTTGTTCTCTTAGTTAAGATCCTAGATTAGATTGAAGTAAATTCTGAAAATTTAACATGGCATCAGAGCTAGCCTGAAAGAAGGCATGATATGGCATGTATGACACTTGTTGCACTTACGATGCTAGGGCTTGATATAGCAAAAACCAGTCTTCGTAGCACTTTCGCTATAAATCCATTTTGGTGAATTTTTCGGATCGAAAACTTTTACAGGTCGAAGATCTGATCCCCATGTACCTTGTGTTCAAAGGAAAACCTATAAGTCGTTGTACTTTGTGATTTATCATCTGTACAATATAGGGTCTCTGCCTCTTCCAGATCTAAGTCAAAATCAGGTGACCTTGGGAAAAAGGTCATAACTTGGGCTAGGAAGCTCCAAATGAAATTTCGTAAAAAGTGACAGGTAGTACACAGACTGTACTATTTCAAGAAAAATGTTCAGAGGCCAAGGTTGAATCAGTGACACGTGGCATGCCATAGAAGTTCTCTCTCCTATTTTATCCCATAAACAGGTAATGTTGCGACACTTGGAATAACTCTCTCTCAGAGAATCCAATTGAGGTCAGACCTGTCGAGATGGAAAGATGAAAGGTTGGGCTATCTCAACAAAATGTTTTAGACCCTGTGGATGGAAAAGTTTGGAGTTACACCAGAAACAATCACGTACATATTTCTATCATAACAGAATTATTTTTTGAGCACCTTCATTCATGGCTTCCGGAATCTAGGGTTTCAGAGAAAGTTGGAATTTTTGTAATCGGAGACTATGGATGAATGATACTCATAAAAATAGAAATTTAGAGACCAAGATCATAATTTTTGGTTGGGCAGAAGACCGAGCTTGATTAGACCCTAGTTCGGGACTTTAATCAGAAAAGTGGAAAATTAGGGCTTCTGCAAAAATGGGAATTTTTGAAATCTGTGACCATGGCTGGAAGATCCTCAAAAAAATAGAAGCTTAGAGATTTATATCAAAACTTTTGATTGGGAAGAAGAGTGGGCTTCATCAAACCCTAGTTCGGGGTCACGTCTAGTGAATCCGGAAGTTTCAAAGGCAAAATTGAGGAGTGAAACTTTGCAGTTTTCAAATTCTGAACATACCAGCTTGATCAGCTCATGAAGGCGCATATTTCTATCCTTTCGGAAGTTTGAAATTCAAAGTTTGAATTTTTGGGGTTTCTCTGACAAACCCTAATCCAGCTCCAAATCCAATTCTTGCAAATCAAGTGGATTGGGTTAATCCTAGAAGAAGATGGATTGGTCACCTACATAAGTGAAGAAGTTGCTGTTTCAGAGGGAGATGAGGCTAAGACCTTACATAAGAAGATTACAAGCAATATCGACAGGTATGTTTCGAGATTTGTTCATGATTAATTTTATGGTATATTTTTATTCATATTATTACGGTTAGTACAATATTGATTAAATCTAGACTTGTCGTATCACCTTAATAAAATTATGAATGCACGATAGAAGATATTCATTGATCAGGGTGTTGACACTTATGATTGTACTAATGCATTATGGTGTTGTATGAGGTTTATGTTGTCTGCTAACATGAAAGGTACACCAAAAAAGACAAATCATGTTCTGGTTCAAGAACATGTGATCATGATGACATGAGGACAAATATTCATCCATTGTCATGGATCGCTTAGAAGATCTACTTATGTGGGTATGTTAGACATAACTAGCTAGCATGCTAATCCAGGTGTGTTTTTCCTATATCAAGCTAGAATCCTACCTTGTGTTAGGATCTTATACTGTTGTGTTGTTGATAATGATTATTCATGAAGTCATAGGTTTGAATAGTCATGGCTGTATGCATATTATGTTTCTTACCATAATTGATGATATGACTAACCAGAAGAATCATGAAGGTATAGGTTTGAGTAATCACGGGTTTATGCATTGATGATTTAACTAGTCAGAAGAGTCTTATGATCAAATAAGAATATGCATGAGTAAAAGAAGACTTCCCTAAAACCTTGAATACTAATGTTTATTATCTGTGAATGATCATGACTATACATGTTTAAGATTATTGTGTTTTGATAGTATTAAGATTATACTAATAAATGTGTGATTATGTATGAGACCTCAAGGATAACACAATGATGATACTAATAAGCATGCATAGTGATTAAGGATGGATGTAAGTTCAAGGACAGGTAATCCAGGAAGCAAAGATCAAGAGGGAGCACACTTCAGTTGTTCCTGCAAAAAAGAAAAGAAGCACACTTCAGTAGTTTCTGCAAGGATGCAGATATTCAGAGGGAGTTGACCACTTCTCACAATCCACATCGGAATGGAGTTGCAAAGATTCAGAGGGAGTCCACCCAGCAACCAAACAAAGATAAGTATTTGAATTGTCATTTCTTACATAATGTTATTCAATGATGTATATGCTTATGTTCCTAGAATTAGGTTGTGTGTTATGCATATTAGAATAGTTGCATTGATGAATAGTATACTACTAATATACATGGGTAAGTGGCCTATGGCACTGTACAACATTCCATTGCTACTTATCTAGAATGAAACCTCTTTGCTGACATGTTAGGAGTTTTGCACACTCTTAACAATGTTCTAGTAGAGATTGGAAGGCATTTAGAAAGTTACGGAATATGGATAAATTGAAGCATTGGCTAAGATAATTGCATGACTGTATGACATTTTTCTTTTTGTGTAAGAATTTGTTCTGAAAACTATGTGATGTTTTCTAATCATGCAATTTAACTTGTTGTGTAGGAAAGATCATATACCATCACCTACAAAAGAAGGACTACAACATTTGTTCAGCAACAAAGTTATCTATTGAAAATATTGAAGATATTGAAGTTCCCAGAATCTGGGAAGAATGCGATGATCGAGGAGTACCAGTCGATCATGAAGATGTTTGGGATGCAGTCCCAAGACTTGAAGGGGAGTCTGTAGTGACTTCCAAGAGAATCTACAAGATCAAGCATGCTGCAGGTGGTAGCATAGAGACTTTTGCTCATGTAGCCAGATACACTTCCATTAGATCAGTACTTGCTATGGCTGCAGTAATGAAGTGGAAGATACACCAGATGGATTTCAAGACAGCTTTCTTGAATGGTGTAGTTGAAGAATAAGTGTATGTGGAGCAGCCACTTGGTTCTGAGACATATGACAGGGATTCATATATGTGCAGAACTTGGTATGGTAGGATAAACAACCTTCTATCCAGTTTGGGCTTTACCAAGAGTAAAGCGGATTCCAACCTTTACTACAAGGTTGAGGAAGGGAATCCTGTGATTCTACTCCTGTATGTGGATGCCTGTTTGTAACAGGAGATGGAAGCTTTCTGCCAATTTCGAGATGAAGAACTTAGGGATGATGCACTATTTGTTTTTGGCATGGAGGTGTGGCAGAGTGCAGATGGAATCTTCCTTGGACAAGGGAAGTATGCAGTAAAGATACTTAAGAGATTCAGGATGATGGACTGCAAGGACATGGCCATACCTATGGCATCGAACCTGAAGCATTTGTGTGATGCTTCATCTGAGCCGGTTGATGTCACTATGTATCGTCAGATGATTGGGTCCTTGATGTACCTGATGAACATGAGACCAGATATTTGCTTTGAACACATTGAGCCAGTTCCCGACGGATCAAAGGAGTGTTCACCTGGTTGCTGTAAAGCATATTATAAGGTACCAGAAGGGTACAGTTGATTATGGGCTCAAGTATGATGCGAATCAAAAGTTTAACCTATAGGGTTATGTTGATTCAGATTGGGCAGGCAGTGCTGCAGATAAGAAGAGCACTCCTGGGTGCTGCTTCAGTATGGAATCAGGTGTGATCTCTTGGTTTAGCAGGAAGCAGTCCTGCGTAGCACTGAGTACATCCAAAGCAGAGTATGTTGCGACGGATGAGTAGATTGCTGATGTGCTAATGAAGCCACTAGCCAGGGTGAAGTTCGAGTACTTCAGGGAGAGGCTTGGTGTTCTTCAGATTGATGACACTTTGAGGAAGAAGTGATGGACACATTTGCAGAAGCCATTCCAAGCATGTTGGAAGGAAGATCCTTCACATGGCTCTGGATGTAAGCGCTGGATCATGAGCATCAGGATGATGCTCCAGTTACTGCTCTGTATATGCATCAGGAGGATGTTGGATATGACCAGTTGGATCATTTATATGTATATGTATGTACTCATCATGTTTGATGCTGGATATAATCCGTTGGATCATTTATATGTATATGTATGTATGCATCATGTTGGATGCTTGGACCATGTATCTGTATATGTATCAGGTGGATACATTGTATGATCAAGTGGATCATGTATGGTGATATGTATCATGTATTTGTATTTGTATCAGGTGGATACACTGTATGATCAAGTGGATCATGTATGATGATATGTATCAGGTAGATACTTGGTATGCATCAGGTAGATGCATTGTATGATCGGGATGATCATGATGACGAGCTTCAGGATGTTGCTCCAGATGATATGTACCAGGACGGTAGAGTGATGATGATCAGGATGATCATATGTATCAGGTGGATACAGTACATAATCAGTTGGATTATGTGTGATGAGTTTTGAAGACACAGATGCATAGTGCCTTTTCGACATGGTGGTAGAAGCGTTCTCCCATGTGCGTT
This sequence comes from Larix kaempferi, assembly GCA_027924585.1. Taxonomy (NCBI): domain Eukaryota; kingdom Viridiplantae; phylum Streptophyta; class Pinopsida; order Pinales; family Pinaceae; genus Larix; species Larix kaempferi. The sequence goes on along the minus strand of BSBM01000322.1, from coordinate 10,583,029 downwards.
GATGTAAGTGCAGAGCCTTTCTGACATGGTGGTAGATGCATTCTCCCATGTGCGTTGATGTAAGTGTAGTGCCTTTTCGACATGGTGGTAGATGCATTCTCCCATGTGCGTTGATGTAAGTGTAGTTCCTTTCCGACATGGTGGTAGATGCATTCTCCCATGTGCATTGATGTAAGTGTAGAGCCTTTCCGACATGGTTGTAGTTGCGTGTTCCCATGTGCGTTGATGTAAGTGCAAAGCCTTTCCGACATGGTGGTAGATGTGTTCTCCCATGTGCGTTGATGTAAGTGCAGGGCCTTTTCGACATGGTGGCAGATGTGTTCTCCCATGGTCATTGATGTAAGTGCTGTGAGCCCTTCACGGATGGTGGTAGGTTGGTCCTCCCATTCCGTTGAGTGTAAGTGCTATGTGTGTGCATCTGGGTTGTGCTTCATGATACTCTGTGGCCGTGGATAGGTTGTGCAGTAACATGTAAAAGATCCTGGGAGATCCGATAGGTTGAGCTGTGTGCTCGTAATCAGTCCTGGGATTCTCTTTCGAGGTTTTGTTGACTCACGTAATTAGTCCTGAGGATTCCACAGTATGGCTAGTGATGACGAAGACCTGCAGGTGGTGGGCCTACATCCAGTATGAAAAAGGACTGGCTCTGTAGAAATTCCTATGACAAGTAGATTCAGATATTGTTTGAGATAGCAGCAGCAGTGACGATGATGATTATCCAGTGACGATGATCCAGAGAAGAAGACTTGTGCTAGAAGACCTATGTCGAGAAATACCTTCCTAGTTAAGAGGAAGTGTTGATGTATATGTAACTTCGGAATGTATTTCACATATATGTATATTGTATTCCTATAGAGACGTTATTATTCCTCTATACGGAAGTGTTTGTATTCCTATAGAGATGTTATTATTCCTCTATATGGAAGTGTCGTCATTTATATTGTAAGTGTCGTGACTTATACTTGATGGGTTATTAGACCACCTTGTTGGGGTCAACCCTGTATAAGTCATGTGGGTCAAAGGGTTATTAGAGCACCCTATTGGGGGTCGGCCATGTGGGTCAAAGGGTTATTAGACCACCCTATTGGGTTTCGGCCCAGTCAGCATTATGTTATGTGGTTAAGTTGAGGCCGACCTAGTTGAGTAAAGGTCAAGTCAAGTTAGTGTATAAATAGAGAGTGTGTCTCTCTCATTTTACACATTCTATTCTCTCACTCACACTTGGAGAGTGGCGCACTTGTGGAGGAGGAGGCTCTGCTGCTAGGAGAAGACTATCTCTTGTATTCTGGTTGTATAATTACTCTATTTGTCTCTGAGAAAGTTATTGGGGTTTTTCACCTTTATGGTTTTCCCCAGGTAAACTCTGTGTCTCTTGTGTGCTTGCATTATTGTGTCCATGATTGATATGCTGTAGATTTGCTGTACATGTTGTTCTCTCAGTTAAGCTCCTAGATCAGACTGAAGTAAATTCTAAAAATTTAACATGTTACAGCTTGTTTGGCTAGTTGTGAGGTAGTATGGCTTAGGAAGCTACTGTCTGAGTTATTTGATCTCCCGTTGGAGGCTACTGGTATCTTTTGGGACAACTAGAGTTGTGTGAAGCTGTCTGAGAACCCAGTGTTTCACGATAGGTCGAAGCACATTGAGATCAACTATCACTATCTCAGGGATATGGTGCAAATAGGAGCAGTGAAGCTCCTATATGTTGCGACGGATGGGCAGGTTGGGGATGTGTTGACAAAACCACTAGCTAGAGTGAAGTTTGAGTACTTCAAAGAGAGGCTTTGTGTTCTTCAAATTGATGACACTTCGAGGAAGAAGTGATGGACACATTTGCAGGAGCCATTCCAAGCATGGTGAGAGGAGGATCCTTCCCATGGTTGTGGATATAAGCACTGTGTGATGAGCATCAGGACGATGCTCCAGTTACTGCTCTATATGCATCATGTTGGATGCTGGATATAATCAATTGGATCATGTATATGTATATGCATCATGTTGGATGCTTTTTATGATCAGCTGGATCATGTATATGTATATGCATCATGTTGGATGCTGGATATGATCAGTTGGATCATGTATTTGTATATGTATCAGGTGGATACATTGTATGATCAGGTAGATCATGTATGATGATATGTATCAGGTAGATACATTGTATGATCAGGTAGATCATGTATGATGATATGAATCAGGTAGATACTTGGTATGCATCAGGTGGATGCACCGTATGATCAGGATGATCATGGATGATGAGCTTCAGGTGTTGCTCCAGATGATATGTATCAGGATGATGCTGTGATGATGATCAGGATGATCATGTGATGATGTACATCAGGATGATGTATGGTGAGTATCAGATTGATACTCTGTGGCCGTGGACAGGTTATGCAGATGAGCATATATGTAGACCTGGGAGATTCGATAGGTTGAGCAGTACACTTGTAATCAGTCCTAGGATAATCTTTCGAGGAATTGCTATGGGAGGACATGTAACTAGACCTGGGAGATCCGATAGGTTGAGCAGTACACTCGTAATCAATCCTGGGATTATCTTTCGAGGATTTGTCCTATGGCATGTAAATAGACCTAGGAGATCTGATAGGTTGAGCAGTATGCTCGTAATCAGTCCTGGGATGCTCTTTTGAGGCTTTTCCATGACCACATGTAATACGTCCTGGAGATCTGGACAGGTTGTGCTAGTCACATAAAAGGCCTCGGATGCTCTTTAGATTTCTTGCTAGTCAAGACACTCTTTTAAGGTTTTGTGGTGGGGGTCACATGTAATTCGTCCTGGAGATTCGGACAGGTTGTGCTAGTCACGTAAAAGGCCTCGGATTCTCTTTAGAGTTCTTGCTAGTCAAGACACTCTTTTAAGGTTTTGTGATAGTCACATGTAAGTGGACCTGGGATATCTTGCTGGTCGTGCTTTGGCACATAAAGGATCCTGGGATACTCTTTTGAGGCATTGTGACGCACATAATAAGTCCTGAGGATTACACAATATGGCCAGTGATGATGAAGACCTGCAGGTGGTGGGCCTACATCCAGCATGAAAAAAGGATGGCTATGTAGAAATTCCTATGATGAGTAGATCAGAGATTAATTGAGATAGCAGCAGCAGTGACAATGACGATTATCCAGTGACGTTGATCCAGAGAAGAATACTTGTGCTAGCAGATCTGTGTCGAGAAATACCTTCCTAGTTAAGAGGGAGGGTTGATTTATTTGTAACTTTGGAATGTATTTCATATATGTATATTGTATTCCTATAGAGATGTTATTATTCCTCTATACGGAAGTGTTTGTATTCCTATAGAGATGTTATTATTCCTCTATATGGAAGTGTCGTCATTTATATTGTAAGTGTCGTAACTTATACTTGATGGGTTATTAGACCACCTTGTTGGGGTCATCCCTGTATAAGTCATGTGGGTTAAAGGGTTATTAGACCACCCTATTGGGGGTCGGCCCTGTCAGCATTATGTTATGTGGTTAAGTTAAGGCCGACCTAGTAAAGGTTATTAGGCAAGTCAAGTCAAGTATAAATAGAGTGTGGGAGGCACTCTATTTGATCATTCAATTCTCACTCACACACTTATTGGAGAGTGGTGCACTAGTGGAGGAGGAGAAGCTGCTGTTAGGAGGACTATCTCTTGTACTTGGGTTGTATCATTGCTCTATCAATCTCTGAGGAAGTTGCAGGGTTTTTCACCTTCTTGGTTTTCCCCGGTGAAACTCCGTGTCTCTTGTGTGCTTGCATTATTGTGTCCATGATTGATATGCTGTAGATATACTATACATGTTATTCTCTCAGTTAAGATCCTAGATCAGATTGAAATTTCTAAAAAACTAACACTTTTGAAGAGATTTATTCCATCTTCAAAGCTCTTGCCAGTGAATTACAAAATTTCCTTGAACCCTCTAATGATCAAACAGATCAAGATCCACAGTTAGCAGAAAGAGGAGATGAAGAAGAGGATCCACAGATTAATACTGTTAGCTATTTCTATGAACTCCCAATGAATGAAGAAGAATAAGAACCCGAGATGGTTTTCAATGTTCAACACCCTTACAATACTAGATCAAGACCACAACCTGCTTAGGAACCTTCATCTTCAACAGCACCTCCCAACAAAAGTAAAACTATTCCTCAAAAGGATACAGTCATTCCTGAAATGGAGTACAATTTGGCTAAAGATTTGAAAAGAGTTAAAGCAAACATTTCCTTGTTTGAACTTCTGAAAATCCCTTCTATGAGGGATTATTTACCTAAAAGCATGATAATCAAACAACCAATGGAATCACAAAACAATAACTTAGACTCTTTTACCAAACCAGAAGATCAGAAATCTGGAAGCAAGAGGACACCTCCTTTCTTGATTACCTTTGAAATATTCAACAGAAATGTACATAATTGTATGATAGATTCAGGTGCCTCTTCCAATGTGATGCCCTTGTCTGTCTGTAGAAAACTTAATGCCACTTGGGAACCCTGTCCTACTCAGATTTTGTCCAACTTGACAGATCTAAGTTAATAGTAGTGGGGAGATTGAGAAATGTGTTGTCGACATTATCTGCTGATCCTCAGATTCATCAGACCATTGATATTGTTGTAACTGACATCCCTGAATCCTATGGAATGTGGCTGAGTAGAGACTGGTCAGAGAATCTCAAGGGCTACTTTGCCACTGATTGGTCGCACCTATGGCTACCCTATAATGGACAACCAAATAAGATCAAGATCAGTAGGGAACCATTTATGAAGCAAACAGTCATTGACCTTAATGATTCGAGTGAACCTGCTTGTTATTTCAGTTCATAGATCGAGCATTTTACATTTGATACCTTCTTTGGGGACTTGCCAATTGATTTTTCACCAGATGAGAATGCACAGAATGGATCACAGATTACCAATGTTACTACTATACCATTCTCTAGAACTATTGTACATAATGTGTATAATGTTAATACAAATTTTAGGATATATCCTATTGCATGTACTTTATTCTTTGATGGCTCCGGATCCAAAGATCGAGATGGTGTAGGTTGTGTCCTTATTGATCCAAAAGGGACAAAAACCATGATTGCTTGTAGACTTGAATTTGATTGTACCAATAATTTTGCTGAATATGAGGCACTGGTGCAGGGGCTAAAAAAAGCTATTGATATGGGTGCATAAGTGATAGAATGTTTTGGTGATTTTGAAATCATAGCTAAACATGTAAGGAATAAGATACATTGCTTGTCTCCATGTTTAACTAATTATCAAAAAATGGTTAGAGACCTCGCTAATTCTTTCATTGCTTTCAACATCAAATCAGTCCCTAGGTCACAGAACTTTGATGTTGACCTATTGGAAAACACTGCCTCTAGGATTATTCCACCAGAGGTCTTGTCACCTGAAACCTTTTCAATAGAAATTATATACAAGCCTTCCATCACTGATAATGTAACAAGATGGAAAGTGTTTGATGATGATCAACAGATCCTACAATTTCTCTCAGCTCAAGATACCTTTCAAGATATGGCTATAGACGAAGCTGAGCATGAGAAATCCTTGTCTGATCCTTCCAACATTATCCCAAAATCAGTGATTAACCTATAAAATCTCTATGACTTGCAAGATAAGTTTAAACACAAGACCAACTATAAGACACAGAGTTCATCACTAAACTATGAGCCAGTCAACCTTGGTACTGAGCAGGACCCCCGATTTCTTAACCTTGGAGTTGATTGCTCTGTCAAAGAAAGATGAGCTTTCATAAGATTGTGTAAAGAGTACAAAGCTATTTTTTCCTAGACCTATGATGAACTAAAAACCTTTGATACTAGCATTATGCATCATAACATACCGATGAAGCCAGAAGTGAAACCCGACCAATAGAAACTAAGAAAGATGCACCCTAGTTTGGAACCCTCTGTAAAGGAAGAACTGGCGAAATTACTGAGAGCCAGAATCATATTCCCTGTCAGACATAGACAATGGATAGCCAATCTAGTACCTATTTGGAAAAATAATGGGGAAATCAGACTTTGTGTCAATTTCAAAAATTTGAATAGAGCTTCCGAAAAGGATAACTACCTTGTTCCTCCCATGGAACAGATTCTGCAAAAAGTAGCTGGGCCATAAATGTTTTTTCTACTGGATGGTTTTTTGGGATACAACCAAGTTATGGTTTCCCTTGATGACCAGTGGAAAACAACCTTCAGAACCCCTTGGGGTACCTTTGCCTACAGGCGAATGCCCTTCGAATTGATAAATGCAGGATCCACATTCCAGAGAGCTATGGATATAGCTTTCAGATGTTTGATGCATAATTCTGTTGTAGTATACTTAGATGATATCACTATCTATTCAAAGAAACGAAATGAACATCTGTTTTCTCCCATACATGTTTTTGAACACTGCAGGAAGTACGGAATTTCACTGAACCCTAAGAAGTCCATATTTGCAGTGACAGAAGGTAAGCTCCTAGGTTTCAATGTTTCCAAGGAAGGTATGATTATTGATCCTGAATGCATTGATGCTATTTCGAAGATCGTTTTGCTTGGTTTGCGTAAATCCATGCAATCATTCCTTGGTACGATCAATTTTGTACGTAGGTTTGTTCCAAATTTCACACAAATTGTTAAGCCTTTGTAGCAGTTAGTTAAAAAAGATGTATAGTTTAGTTGGTCATAGGAACATAAAGATGCATTTGTTGAGATTCGAAGGGCCATTGCAGAAGCTCCTGCTCTGATGTCCCCTAATTTTAACAGGGATTTTATTCTATATACTTTCGCTACTGATTTTTCTTATGTAGCTATTTTAACACAAAAGCATGACAGTGATACTGAGATTCCAATTTCCTTCATGAGCTCAATGTTTAAGGGAGAAGAACTAAACTAATCCCAAATTGACAATCAAGCTTATGCAATTTACAAGTCTGTGAAACACTACAGGCCGTACTTATTGAAATATGGAAAGAAGGTGATTGTGCCATACACTAACATCATAAACATGCTGGTCCAGAAAGAATTAGGCGAGAAAAGAGCCCATTGGATGACATCTTTGCAAGAATATGACCTAGAAATCAGTCCAACAAAAATTGTAAAAGTTCAAGATTTGTGCCTACTTACCGCTCAGTCAAATGATCCTGTACAGTAACAGACTGAATGGGAGCAGGAGGAAAGTGTTCCTACAGGTTTTGTTAATGCCATATATACTCCAACATCTGAATGGTATGATCATATTAGGTTTTTTCTAAACCATGGGTTTGCTCCCGAAACCCTTGACTTCAAGAAACGCAGGGCTTTGAGATTAAAGGATGCTCCTTATCAATTTATTAATGGAGTTCTGTTTAGAAAAAATTATGATGGAGTTTTCCTTAGATGCTTGGAGAAAAATGAGACTGATGAAATTCTTTTTCAATTTCATGCAGAACCCGCTAGAGGCCATTTTGCAGGTGAAACCACAACACACAAGATTCTTAGAGATGGATATTATTGGCCTACTCTTTTTAAGGATTATTATGCCTATGTCAGGAGGTGTGAACCATGTCATAAGTGCATAGGGAAGTTCAAAAAACTTGATTTTCCTCTGCATCCAGTAACAATTCAGTTTCCATTTCAGCAATGGGGACTGGATTTTGTTGGAACAATTAACCCTACCTTCAACATAAGTATATCCTTACAGTAATAGACTACTTTACCAGATGGGTAGAGGCAGTCCCTCTTAGGTAGTGTAACACCAACCAAGTAATTTCTTTCCTTGACAGCCAGATAGTTACAAGGTTTGGTGCTCCTAAGTATCTTGTCTTTGACAATGCATCCTACTTTTCCTCAATTGTTTTGACATGGTATGCCCTTGAAAAAGGGATCAAACTAAAATTTCCTGCCAATTGTTATCCACAGGGTAATGGGCTTGCTGAATCTTCTAACAAGAACCTGATAAGCATTTTGAAGAAGACAGTAGCCTCTCATCACAAAGATTGGCACACACAGCTTTATAATGCTCTTTGGGAAGATCGAATTACCCCAAAGGAAACTATTGGAAACTCTCCCTATTGTCTGGTCTATGTTAAGGAAGCCATCCTACCATTTAACCTTACCATTCCCTCATTACAGTTAGCCCAATCCATTCATGAAGATGATTCCTCGCCTCTTCAACAGAGAATTGATACCTTGCTTAAGCTGGAGGAAAACAGGGAAATGGCTAAAAATAAATTATATCAACATCAGCAGATGGTTAAAAGGTGGTTCGATGAGAAATCCTCTTCTGACAGAGAATTTTCGGTAGGAGATTTGGTATTGAGATGAGATAAGCAACATAAGGATAAAGATGATTATACCAAATTTCAACACCTTTGGCTAGGGCCTTTCACTGTTACAGAAAAGATTGTAGGTCCTAGTACTGTTCGATTACAGACATTGGAAGGGGTCATTGACACTTATCCAGTGAATGTTTCCCTGCTGAAGAAGTATTTTGTCTGAACAATTTGATGCACTTTGTACATAATTTTGGTGTGTTTTGCATTTTCTTTGTTTTCTATTGGTTTTCTTGTATTGGTTTTTCCTTTAATAAACTCCACACATTTGGTGATGGTTGATGGTCAGTTTGTCTCAAGGATAATCTAAGTTGAAGTTTTGGAATGTTCTATCAATCTTGGATTTTCTCAACCTATGTCAGAATTTGTTTTACAAAGAAAAACAGTCATTAAATTGCAGAACTTTGATTGATACCTTTCCACCATGGTCATTATCTTATACATGCTTGATTTCTTTAATTGAGGTTATGGGAAGTGACTGACTTTCTTTCCCTATGTTTCATTAGTGTAATACAACATATCTCAATAACCTGGTCAACCTTTATCTGCTCTGGATCCTATCACAGTCACTTTGAAAAATGATATCACTTAATAATTGTGGATTACAAGATGGGGGGTCTTATTACAAGCCAGCCCATTAGGTTCATGGGTGTGAGTGGAATGACATCTTCACACCAAGCCACCAAACTTGGAAGATGACTTTTAGTTTACTGAAAGGTGGAAGATCCTATCACAGGTCGGTCCATTCATGATTTTGCAAAACATCAGTGAGTAACGCCACTATCATATGGTCACCAAGCCATGGTGGTGTCTTGTAATTCACACCCTAATAAATTTTCTGTTTTATTTTTCTTTATAAGACAATGTTGTATATAAGGACAGGGGGGTCTTATCACAAGCCATCCCTGCCATGATCATGGGTTTGATTTTGGACTGAAATTATAATTATGTGGTCACCAAGACATGATAATTGCTTTCAGTATCACAACTGGAAGACAAGGAGTCTCATTACTGAGCTAGCTTGTTCAGTTTCCATATCAGGTTTGTCAGTGGCATTGCCATAATCTGATCATCAAGTCAGGGCAGTGGTCTTATATCAACAAGGTCTTATATAAAACTTTCTATTTTTATTTCAAAAAAAAAGGGAAAAGAAAGAAAAAGCAAGAATAAGAAAATCAATGGATTGTTAATAACGCATTTCTGTATAAATAAAGCAATTAATAAGTCAAGGTGATTCATGATTTGGATATCTAGAGTATTATGAAGCTTGCTCCCAGGTTCATCTAAAAGATGTCTTCCTATGATTACATAATAGAAAAAGGTTCCTATTGTTTTTTAAATCTCCTTATATGATTGGAATTATGTTTAAATTGATCATGGATGGGAGTATATCGATCTTATAATTGATTCTACTTATTGATTGTCCTTTTATAAACATTTTCTAAAATTTCAGGCTGAAAATCAGTTGGCTGACATACTTTCTTTAACTGAAGTTTTGGTTTGCAGACATAACTAGTTCTTCCCAGCCAGTTGCCATTTGTTGTAGGTGAAATAGATCCCATGCTTCATTTGATAATGGGAGCCCCATTATTGTAAATACAAAGGTATTTGGGTAAGTTTATTATCAAAACGAGATTCTTAAACCTTGTTTGTATGATCTCGTACCTTTTCTTTTGGTTTGTATAATTATCACTTTTTCCTTTGAAAAATTTCTTAGTTTTTGATTGTTTTCTTAACTTGCAGAAAGCCTTCATTTTTCCAAAATGTTATTTTCTTCCCACAAATCCGAAATACGAAAACCCAAAAATCCATAAACTCGAAACCCGCAAACCCGCAATTGTGGATTGCGGGAATCAATTGTTCTTTCTTTTCGAGATTTGTCAACCCGCAACCTGCAACCCAAAATTGTGGATTACGGGAAGATTTTGTTAATTTTTTTCCAAAATTCGATTTCGTAACCCGTAACCCGCATATTGCGGATTTCAGAAAGTTATTTTAATGTTAAACATTGTTTTCATTTCTGAAACCCACAACTCGCAATTTCGGGTTGCGGATTTCAGAAACACATTTGTCCTTTGTTTCACAATTTGTAAACCCGCAACCCACAACTCGCAAATTGCAGATTGTAGATTGTGGGAAGTTTGAAAATAAAACTTGTGAACCTGTTCCCGCATCCTGCAGGGGGTAATCTCAGTCATTCGTTTATTTTAATCCTATGGTATAGATTTGATCCGACCAAAAAATTGATAAATATATGATTTTTCTTATTATTCTTTATCATTTTCACTGTCGGAATTTACTCTGGTACGTGGATTTTACTATGGATTTCTTACCAGGGGTGATATTCTCGAATTTGCAGTTACTTTGAGGTTGGTTTGTTGTCGTTTTTGCATATTCTATTTACAGTTTTCCTGTTTATAATTTGGTTTTGATTTTTGTTTTATTTTTTACTAGAAATTCCAAGATTTTCCAAGATGTCATGGAACACTTGGTCTAAGATAGTCCACAGGGATTTGCTGACCAAAGACCCAAATTTTGGTATCTTTTCAGATACCAGTGAGAGGGTTACTGAAACCTACCAAATGGATTGGTCCAAAATCTATTCGATTTTTGACAATGACGACCTTTCTGACATTAAGGAAGACCGACCTGCATATGAGAATATTAGGGCTTCTCAAATCCATGCCATTGCTGCTCAGCCTGCTGTCCTACCTTACACAGACCTAGTTAAATGGATTGTGGAAAATGCTAACCCTAAGGACCCGTCGTTTAATGACATTATGGGGTCACAATTGAAAACCTTCCACCTTGAAGTCTTTATAAGAGATTTTGCTCTTAAGCCGTCTGTACAAACCCTTAGCCCTGAATTAATAAAATCTTCTAAAACTAGGTACAATTTTGATGAAATGATGAAATCATGGATAATCAAACCTAGAAGCTTTGTGCCGAAGGCTAATATCCTCTACCCGATTGCTTGGTTTAGGGAGCCTTACTCTTTACTGGAAGCCATGCTCTGCAAGCTCTTTGGCCTTCCAAATTGTTCAGTCTTCAAAGCTGAATGGGCTCTAATAGCTCATCATGTGTTAACAATGGGTGAATCTTTCCCTTGGGCGTCCATCCTTTCATCTGAACTTAAGACAACCATCCAAGATTATCAAAAGGCACCTGCCCTAGGAAAGCCACATTTTTTCCTCTCATCCTTCATCATTGATGTCTTTTGCTTTGAGTTCCAATATCCTAACTTGGGATGGCATTGGACCCCTTCAGATCCACCAGTTCATATCTATCACTCAACACTATGGGAAACCAATTTTGTGCAATTACTTTATGACATCTGTGACCATTTCATGGGCACCATTTACTTCAAGATATTCAAACAAGAGGCATCTTCCTTTTCAGCTAATGCTAGGACGAGTCCTAGTCATATATCAGAGTCTGGGGAAGAGACATTGTTCATCTGCTGCCCAGAATAGTGCATGATAGGTTGGTCATTCAAGAAGTCTCCTATCAGACTGTTACTGATGGTGTTTATAGAAAACTAACTGGTCCCAAAAAGAAAGGTTGGCCTAAATTTTCTTTGAAACTTAGGCCATTAGTCATCCCAACCTCAAATTGGGCTGCAGTGCTTGGTGACTAGGTGGCTCCTTTAAAGTTGGGTTCTGCTCCCAAAAGGAAGCATGATCCTAAGAAATTACTTGATGAACATTTCAAGCAATATCATATGGAGATGGACTATGTCCATGAGGATCTTCCAGATGACTCCATATACCAGGGAGTGAACACATTTTCTAGGGTCGTGGCTAGGGCCAAGAGCTTAGATGAGCAGCATCAGATTATGTAATATCAGAAAGAAATTAAAGCTAAGGTTTTGAGCTACAGAACAATGGAAATGAATTTGCTTGAGCAAATGAGAAAGGGTAGAGCAGAAAAGGAGAACCAAAAGGCCAATGCCCCTCTAGTGCTTACTTATCCAGATGGGGATAAAGGTAAATCTCCCATGGAGAATCCTCCTCGGGTAAAAACCGCTGAACAGGTTAAAGCCTTGTTGCAAAACTCTCATCATTTCCAACAGGAATTAGCAAAGCTGACTTCAGTTCTGGATACTCAAACAGTTGAACCTCCTAAGCTTACTGTGGATGTTCAAGTGACTGTTGCAGCTACACAGGTATGTGATAATTTAGTGATAGCTGAGGCCAACCCAGCTAAGAGACAAAAAATTCTAATTCCTCCCTCATAGGTCCCTACTGTTGATCTCATTGATAGTGATGTTGATGATGGACCCAATCCTCCAGTATTAGTGACTCAAGAAGAGACTCAAGAAATGACTGAAGATTCACAAGCAGTTGGAGATTTGTTAGACACTATTGAGATGGATCACTCTTTTTCAGATCAACAGGTATTAGAGGTTACTACTGCTCCTGACATTACAACTTCATCACTGTTGTTGTAATCTATTCAATATCTTTCTGCTTTGTCCCCAGGGGTTATCCCACCATTTTCTATATCACAACTTTTTCATACTTTGACTTCTAGAGCCACCCCATTTTCAGACAACTCAGTTCCTTTTTCCATTCCCCCATCTATTTTTGCAGATGTCCAGTCTTCGACTGTCCCTTTGCAATTACCCATATCTACTTTATCATTTCCCACTGTGGAAAAGCCACCTTCAATTCCTTCATCATTATCATCACCTGCTAATGATGATCGTGTTCCACTTTCTGAAGCCTTCATTGCAATCCCTTCTCCAACCCCTGTCCCATCAATTCCTCAGATTGTCTCTACCCCTCTAACTATTCCTCAAGTTACCATGTCTATACCCAGTCCTATGGTCACTCAAACACCTTCATTAATTTCAATGGAGAATGTTATTTCAATTACTTCAGAAATAATAACTGAATATGAAGATGATGTTGTAGTCCCCCTTGGACATTATTTCTACAACAAAGAAAATAAAGCAGTGATCAAAAGGGGTAAGAAAAGGAGTAGGGACCAATGTGGATTAGAAGTATATGTTCCAAATCAGATAATATGGGCTCAACAAACAAATGATCCCCATACGGGAGCAATTGAGACAACTGCAGCCTTAGGGGCATTTGCTGGTGCAAACCTTGATTCAGTCCAGGTACTGTGTTGGGCCCAAGTTGGGACAAAGTTTTGGTAACACTTTTGATAAGCAGAAAAAGCTGAGTTGAGCGCAGCTCAGAAAAGATGTAATTTTGTCTAAGTGTTGAGGGTGCTGCGAAGTTGTGCGTAGCATCCAAGTATTGACCATGCTATGAAGTTGTGCGCAGCATCCAAATTTTGGAAGTACCGCGAAGACTAGTGCTGTGAGGAAGCAGTGCTGCAAAGCAGTCAGGTGACGTGGAGCCAACAAAGCGGAGTGCTGGACGAGGATCAGGTAAAGGTACTGGATGGACCAGTAGTGGTCTAACTTTGGAAAGATGCTCCAAGAGTGCCGAGTAGTGGGAATGAGCAAATCAGGAAGGTGACCAATGCATGAGTTTGTTAAGGAAAGGACAGCTCAGGGAAAGCGATGGCTTGGCATGTCTAATGGGAAAGATCATTAGAGATGAACGGTTCAGTGAAAGTGACCTGTTGGCACACGTGCGACAGGAAGGCCGATAGCGACAAAAGGAAGAAGTGGAGAACTGCCATGATGAAGCAGGTGCTACTAGATGCCAGCAAGACGGTTTAGGGAAACCGACGTAGTTTTGTAAACCCTAAGGGTTTTTGGGTTTAGGTATTCGGCATTGTAAAGACATGACCTTCGGGTGTGGTCTATTTAAGAAGACAATTTTGTATGGGATGGGGTTAGAGGTTCTAAGCTCAGAGCTGTTATTCTTTGTTGTTACATTTGTGGGTTCTGAATATTGTATTGAAAAATCTCTTTGAGTTAAGAATATTGTAAAGGCTCTGCAGCTATGTGCGCAGAGACCTACCTGAGAGGAAGGAGAGTCTGCAGCTGAGTGCGTAGACTAAGAATGGTTGTCCCCATCCCTTTTTAAAGATATATATTACCAACCATTCTTGTGGACATAGATTCCCACCCGGGGGAGTGAACCATGTTAAATATTGCGTTGTGCAATTGTGTTTTATGAATGAATGCTTGTCTGTATTTTCTGTAAATGAATGTCTAGATGTTTCCTTGCATGTTGTTATGAGAGAACTGTTGTATGCATTTTCCATCAGAGGAGGTATGGGAATGATATGTTAAGTTCTGCATGAATAGATGAATGGTCAACATTTAGCTTATGTTTGAGAATAGTGAATCAGTTAGTTGGTTAAGTATTAAGAGATTACTTAAGTACTTCTTTATGCGCAATAGAACAAATGCATAACAATTAGATTGTATCAGTGGAATATGTTCAAATCATAACCATACTAAGTGAAAGAGCGAATAAGTAGATGGATAATCGGTTGAGTAGTTGAACGAGTGGATGAGTGATACTCAGTTCAGCACCTTAAACGTTCCCATGTGCTCCAAGTGTAAAGTTGAATGGGATTGTTCGCAGTTTTAGTAGAAGTCCCGCTGTAGAAGAACATAATGGTGTGGACCACAACGTTGCCCATCGCTGCGCAGTCTCACCTCGCAGCACATACCCCCTGTTGTGCTGCGCAGTACGTCTGTCCAAGCAACTTGTCACTTACTGTGAAAACCTGATTCCGCAGTACCCCATAGAACACCTCGGGTGAGACCTCAGCCTACTCACAGGTTGTTTCCAAAAGGACCAGTGCGAAGGGGTTTTGTTGGTCAAAGGGAAACTGCGAAGAACCTGGGTCTTATAGAAAACCTCTGGGTCAGTTATAGCCAACAAATGGTTCTATTTCCACGCTAGAATCCGTGATGAGTTGCAACCGTAATGAGTGACAAAGAATACCAGTTCCCGGAAGGCTCTGACAATTGGCATCTTGAAAAGACATAAATCCAAGCTTGGTGGGACAAGACTAGAAGATACTTTGCAAGGCAAGAGAATAGACATCTGCGTCTATCTGACACACAGTGGTTGGATAGATATCTGTGGGAAGATATTCACGAGATTTTCTGGGCATAATTTCCAAACGAGCTGCACGTGTGGATCTCATGGCTCATAGAAAAGAAAACCTGTTTCCAAGGAGGAGTTCCTACAGAGTGGACTCTTGAGCTCATAGTGCAGCTCAAAGCAATAGACAACCCATTGACACATGTAGTTGATTTTTGGGTCGATCATATACTAGAAGGCTTCGTAACAGAATTTGCTGTAGACACACTCAAATCCTACAACCAAGTAGAAGCATGCTTTTTTGGAGGATTCCAAGGTAAGTTGCTGAACAATCTCAGTATATACATTAAGATGTTGTTAGCTGAGAAAGGTGTTTTAAGAATGCAGTAATATTCTTAAGTTTGTCATGGTAAACAGTATATATAGTTATTATGACGAAGATACCCATAATATTAGAAGTGGTAAGAGGTATAAATTTAATAAGAATCTTGGAGGCCCTGGACTCCATATTGACACTGAGATTCCTTGTAACCTTGACAATGAAGCCGCACCACAATTTACCCCCGAGAACCCACCAGCTGCAGAGACCGCACCACCTTTATCTCAAAACCCACCCGCTACACAGCCCACCCCGCAGAATACTTAGCCCAGTACATCTATCCCGATACGCCAATTTGTTTTCACTGCACAGAGCCCTTTACAGCAGTTGCGCACTAATTCAGGTGCCCCACCACCTAATATAACAATGGCAAACATAGATATGAAACTACCGATATTCAAAGGAAATGGCCTAGAAGACCTTGATCAACATTGGTTTCTTTGTGAAGCCGTATGGAGTGTAAGACAAATCCAGGATGATGCCGTGCAGAGAGCACATCTCATCACCACTTTCAGGGACAATGCTTTACATTGGTTCATGAAGTACTCTAACACACAGCCGAGAACCCTCGTAGAAATTAAAGCTGCACTTGTGGCAGAGTTTAAGAAACCTAAATCTGAATCTCAGTGTATAACCAAGTTGAAAGAAATAAAGCAGAAACTGACTAAAATGGTTTGGGAGTTTTATCAGAAGTTCAAGACCCTATTAGACCAAGTAAGCTTTGTTATAGCCCTGGAACAACACAAGGAATGGTTCATTGCTGCGTTGTTGCCCCATATTAGATTACCATTGATGCATCAGAAGGTTACGTCATAGGCAGAGGCCTTGGAGATCGCAATGAAGCTAGAGGCTTCACCGATTGGTGAGACTAGTTCTGGAATGTATCAGATCCAGAACCAACTGACCACCCTGACACTGGAGCTGCAAATCTTGAAGAATGGAAAAGAACAAAGGTATGAACCTAGACATGAGGTCTAGTGTACAAATTGTAAAGGAGAAGGCCATGACCGGGAGCATTGCCCTTTATTCTGCGACTATCTTAATAGTGGTGCGCCCAACCCACTAAATCAGAATCAGGCCCCATGGTGTGAAATTTGTAGAACTACAGGACACTGACCTGGAGATTGATATCTTATACAGAAATATGTGAAAACACCTAAAAATTTATACTGCAATTTTTGTAAATCAGTTGGACATGATGAATCCAACTGCCGCGCGTATGAGCTAATGAATGACAGAAAACAGGATATGGACTCAATGAGAGGCGTTGGCTTGTACTGCGTACAAGAAGATAACCAGCTGAAACAAGAGAATGCACAATATGACCAAGGAGGATACAGAGGTCGTGGTGCTGGATACCGCGGCAGAGGAAGAAATGCTAGCCTGGCGCAAGGAAGAGGCTGCGGCCAGGTCATTTGTTATAATTGTGGCCAGCTAGGTCATGTATCTAGAGATTGTGTTAACCCATACACTACGTGCAACTATAGTAAATCATTTGAGCATGTTATTGAATATTGCCCAGTGCTAGAGGTGGAAATGCAGAAAAGAAGACAGACGAACGCACCAAAAACGAACGTCTAGTGGATTGCAGTAGAGAACAGACCAGTAGACCTGAGCATCAATGTGGTCACGCACAGTGGCGCTCAGACAGGCCGCGGTAGGGGAGCAGAAGCGTCCACGTCAGGGGAGGCTCACACAAAGAAGTCTCCTCTTGAGACAGTATGGATAAGGAAAGCTACGGGAAAAATACCTGCTCTCGACCTACGAAAGAACAAGGAAGTCTTTATCGACGCACGGGATACCTTCAGAGAACCAACAATAGTGTCATAGCGGATCCCGTTGCACAGTCAAGCACCGCATGTTGAAGACATGCCAACGTCCTATGACAAAGCAAGCACTGCGACAGATGTTAGCACCTCCGTTGCATAGTTCCTGCGAAGCTGCATGAAGCTACTCAAAAGTGAAAATGCCATAGTAGAGTTGCAGAAGCTCATAAACCAGTATGAACCACAGGCGGGTACAGAGACTACTGATAGCGCAGTACATCACATAAGGAAGCATAAAATAACGGGTCGAGAAATGAGACTTACCATGCAGATAGGAGATTTTGAAATGGATGAAGTCATCCTTGATCTGGGATCTGAAGTAAATGTCTTAACTAAGCAAACATGGCAGCAGATGGGTTGACCAAAGTTGTCATGGTCACCTATCCAGTTGAGAATGGCTAACAAAGAGAAAGTCATACCTTTTGACCGGTTAGCTGACGTGATAGTCGACATCGATGGAGTCCAAAGTCATGCAGACTTTGAAGTTATCGAGATTGTGGATGATAGTCAGCCTTTTCCTACACTGCTAGGAATTGATTGGGCTATTGATAACTTGGCTATCATAAATCTGAAGACAAAGAAGATGATATTTGAAGGAAAGCATCTTAGGGTCATCGCACCGTTGGATCCTGCAGATGGTGACAGATATAGCGAGCCAATTCAGGAGGAATCCAAGGCTCAAGACTTGGATAGATTATACCAGCTCACTGCGAACCGAGAAGATTACATTAATCCTACTGCAGATGGTACACTTAGCTGGAGATGTGACAGCTCTTGCGTCTCTAAATCGGAGGTAGGATTGGAAAATTGGCAAAGCCGAATGCATGAAGTATCAACACGAAGGTGCGCATAGGTTACGAAATCACTCCGCTGGATCGATAAGGAGGTAAGTCCTATTCCCACATATGATGGTTCTGCTAATGTTTATAATTTCATCCAGGAATATACTGCAGCTATTGCAGATGAGTACAGATTACTAGCATTGGATATGGCACTACGCGACAGACCCACCAGATGGTGGAATGCGCACAAGTAGACATTGACCACTTGGGATCAATGCATAATTAAGATGCAGATTCAATTTGATGGAAGGGTTACCTTACCCTTTGAAAATTTTAATGGACAGACAGATCCTAGTCAACACATTGAAGTCTGTTCAAAGGCATGGATGGAAAGACCACATGAAGAATGGGTGCACCTGTTCGTGCATACCCTGGAGGACAACATTCCAAAGAAATGGTACCTAGACCTAGAGTTGCGCAGGGAAACCACTGATTGGGAAATGTTGACTGCGAACTTCCAGAGGGACTTCACCTTCGAGGACGAGAACTCGCTGATCCATGACGCATTGCAAATAATTAAGGAATGCATATTCAGGGAAGGATGTCCTCACAGAAATATGACATTGGAGGAATTCTTCGGGGCAGGTAGCATTCTTGCACACCTACAGTCAGAATGGAAGAAACACGAAGAACACCCTATCGAGTGTTACAACCTAGCTGAAGACATCGATGATATAAATGAAGACGATGACGACGATCCGCGCAACATAAACATACCAGAATCGGAGGGTGCGTGCGACGGAGAAGGACCTCCGTTAGAAATCCTAGATATGAGCGGACTAGTAAAGACACAGAAGGTGAATATTGGCACAAAAGAAGAATTGAAGTTCGCAGCAATTGGAGACTATTGGGACGATCAGACTATTGTAGAGATCGCAGACACCTTGCATGAGTATCAGGATCCGTTTCCAACAAAATTTACAGAAATGAAAAGAATTATGGGAGACTTAGGAGTCATGAAAATACCTTTGAAGCCAGGCGCAAAGCCTATGAAGCAGAGACTATATAGACTAAATCCGTGCTACAAAGAAAGAGTACGCGCATAGCTGGATAAGATGCTTGAAGTAGGAATCATTAAACTTGTCGAGGAATAAGAGTGGATTAGTCCCATGGTCGTTCAAGACAAGAAAGCGAAGGGTGAGATCAGGATATGTTGGGCCCAAGTTGGGACAAAGTTTTGGTAACACTTTTGATAAGCAGGAAAAGATGAGCTGAGCGCAACTCAGAAAAAGATGTAACTTTGTCTAAGTGTTGAGGGTGCTGCGAAGTTGTGCGCAGCATCCAAGTTTTGACCATGCTGTGAAGTTGTGCGCAACATCCAAATTTTGGAAGTACCGTGAAGACCAACGCTATGAGGAAGCAGTGTTGCGAAGCAGTCAGGCCACGTGGAGCCATCAAAGAGGAGTGCTGGATGAGGATTAGGTACAGGTACCGGATGGACCAGTAGTGGTCTAACTTTGGAAAGATGCTCCAGGAGTGCCGAGCGGTGGGCACGAGCAAATCAGGAAGGCGGGCAATGCAAGAGTTTTTTAAGGAGAGGACAACTTAGGGAAAGCGATGGCTTCGAATGCCTAATGGGCGAGACCGTTAGAGATGAACGGTTCAGTGAAAGTGACCTGTTGGCACATGTGCGACAGGAAGGCCGATAGCGATAGAAGGAAGACGTGGAGAACCACCATGATGAAGCAGACGCTACCAGATGCTAGCAAGCGGGTTTAGGGAAATCGACACAGCTTTGTAAACCCTAAGGGTTTTTGGGTTTAGGTCTTCGGCATTGTAAAGACATGACCTTCGGGCGTGGTCTATTTAAGAAGACAATTTTGTATGTGATGGGGTTAGAGGTTCTAAGCTCAGAGCTATTATTCTTTGTTGTTACATTTGTGGGTTCTGAATATTGTATTGAAAAATCTCTTTGAGTTAAGAAGATTGTAAAGGCTCTGCAGCTGTGTGCGCAGAGACCTACCTGAGAGGAAGGAGAGTCTACAACTGAGTGCGTAGACTAAGAACGGTTGTCCCCATCCTTTTTTAAAGATATATATTACCAATCGTTCTTGTGGATGTAGCTTCCCACCCGGGGGAGTGAACCACGTTAAATATTGTGTTGTGCGATTGTGTTTTATGAATGAATGCTTATCTATATTTTCTGTAAATGAATTTCTAGATGTTTCCTTACATGATGTTATGAGAGAACTGTTGTATGCATTTTCCATCAGAGGAGGTATGGGAATGATATGTTAAGTTCTGCATGAATAGATGAATGGTCAACATTTAGCTTATGCTTGAGAACAATGAATTAGTTAGTTGGTTAAGTATTAAGAGATTACTTAAGTACTTCTTTATGTGAAATAGAACAAATGCATAACAATTAGACTGTATCAGTGGAATATGTTCAAATCGTAACCATACTAAGTGAATGAGAGAATAAGTAGATGGATAATCGGTTGAGTAGTTGAACGAGTGGATGAGTGATACTCAGTTCATCACCTTAAACATTCCCGTGTGCTCCAAGTGTAAAGTTGAATGGGATTGTTCACAGTGTTAGTAGAATTCCCGCGGTAGAAGAACATAGTGGTGCGGACCACAGCATTTCCCATCACTGCACAGTCTCACCTCCCAGGACATACCCCCTGTTGTGCTGCATAGTACGTCCGTCCAAGCAACTTGTCACTTACTGTGGAAACCTGATTCTGTAGCACCCCATAGATACACCTCGGGTGAGACCTCAACCTGCTGATAGGTTATTGCCAAAAGGGCCGGTGTGAAGGGGTTTTGTTGGTCAAAGGGAAACCGTGAAGAAACTAGGTCTTATAGAAAACCTTTGGGTCAGTTATAGCCAGCATACTGAATAGGGAGATTGATCAGAAGAAGGAAGAATTGGAAAGGCTGGAAGAAGAGTTAGTAAAGATCAAGAAAGAACATGAAACTTATGCTGCCAATCTAAGGAGAATATGGGGAGACAGGTTAGAGGATATGGAGCGAAGCAATACCTCTCTTCAGGATGAAATTCATAATGTGCAACTTGAGAATTCTGCCAATACACAGAAGATAGCCTTGTTGGAAAAACGTTGTGAGGATGCAACTGCAAGTGCAGCCTCTTCTAGTTTCTTTAAGTTCTCACACCAGGAATTTAAGGATTTGGCCCTTTAGGTCAATGAAGACCATCATAAATTATTGGAGAAGCTATTTAACAGCCTGGATGAGATTAGGGAAAATCATATGACTTTTGGTAAGATGTATGGTTCCCTTGAAGGATAGAAAGCCAAAAGGATGTAGGATTCTCAGGAAAGTCAAAACATTGGTTAGTGGCAGAGGTATATCAAGAACATACTAGAAGACATTCCCATTCTTAACAGCTTTTAGTTCAAGAAAATCAGAGCTGCATTGAACACTTGGCTTGAACTTAATGAGTAAGTGGAAGACATTCTTAAGAAAGCATAGTCTATGTGTAGTAGGCGATGGTATGCAACAGATAAAATCATGGAGATTATACAGTTTGTTGCTATGGAGCTCATTGAAGATTCTTTCCTGCCTAAGTTGATGGATGAGCAAGTCGAACGCAGGTGTGAAGAGGCCAAGGAGAAAATTCAACATCTTGAGGAGGTCAACATTGATGATGTGGAACAATTAGTTAGGAAACCGGTCATCATGGAAGGAAAAATCCACATTTACATCCATATTTGGCATAAGTTAGCTAAGAATGGGATGGAAACATTCGAATGTAATGCTCAGCTGGGGCTTGAGTCAGCTAACTATCCGAATGTGGATGAGTTGTTGGAGATTTGGGACAAATGGCAAGTTTTTCTAGGCCATTAGTTTATTTTTGATTTTGTAATCCCAGTTTGTGGGAATTTACTCTTTGTATCATTTTTGTAAACCTTTATTTAAAGAGGTGATATCTCATTGAGAAGGGATGATGGAATTTGGAGAAAAAATCAGCAGGAGAGGATGGAGACACTCTGTTTTGATACAAGGCTTGTAATTTATTACAAACTTTCATTAATATAGTCAAGTTATTCCTAGATTTTCTTGTGTCTATTTGATCAAGTTTATTTGATGAATGTGATTTTACTCCAGATTTCTTATCAAATGTTGTTTAAATCTTTTGCAATTTATGAAACATAGTGATCTATAGTTTTGGTTTATCTCTGCTAATGATATGTGTGTTCATGAGGTTTTAAGAGAGTTTATTCAATTAAAACTTTTATCGATTTCTGCAAATAGTTTTCTCAGTAAATCATAATTGATGTTGATTTTTCAATTAACACATCTTTTACAGGTTAAATCTTGAATGCATGTAACCCTCAACTTGCTGTTGATTAATTTTCATTGGCTAATGGTAATTTGGGAAAATAAGTAATAAGTCTTTTAACATTTTTGTTAAGTTGATGAACAATACTTATTTATTTTCATATCAAGCTGACCTGCACTTATCATAAGACACCCTTTTTAGAGTAGATCTAACCTAGTTTAGATTCTTTTAAATAGATTTGTGTTTATAGACTTTTACACTTTGTTTTCTTCATTGGAAAACTAATCCCTTGGATCAACACTTACCAACTCATAGAGTGCCAGTGGAGGCCGAATATCCGTGGGATATTACTATACCAAACATACTGGGGATAGAACTGTCCTTGCGTAGGATCTTTTGAAGCCTTTCAGTCTGGGTTTCCCCCTCTGTTGAGAGCTTAGGAACCCATTCATGAACTATTTTTAAGGATGTTGGTTCTTGTGTAACAACATCCTTTTCTTGTATCTCAATCCCAACATCCTCTATCTGAGTTGCAATCTCAACAAATATTTTTAAGGACACTGGTTCTTGTGTAACAACATCCTGTTTTTCAATTTCCTTAAACTACTGAGGTTGCTCTTGGGTGACTTCAATGTCTTATGAAAAATGAGACTGGACTTGGAATAATTCAGTATCCCCCGATGGCTGGGATTGCATCTCTTCATCTTCTCCTAGCTCCAGGTCAGGGATTATGTCTATATCTGGCTCATTTCCTTCCATTGGGTCCACTGTAGGAACTTCCTCCATTTCTTGCCTTGCTTCTGCATATTTTTTTGCTGCTAAGTCCAGCACTGTGACCTTATGCCCTGCCAATTTAAATATATCCCCACATTATGGGCATACCACTTCCTCAAATCCTTCATTCCACAAAATAGGAGATGAATTCTCTAGCTGTTCTGCAGCCTCCACTAGCGTGTTCAAACTCTTTTCTGCCTGGTTCTTACATGCTTCTTTCCATTTCTCCAGTTCACCCCAAATCATTTGCACCTCCTCTTTCAGTAGCTCATTCTCAAGAAGAAGATTCTCAATTTGGGGTTCTTCTGCAGCAGGTTCTTGTGTAACAGTAGGTGATTTGGGGTTTAAAATGGGAATTTCAATACCTGCCCCAATTGCACATGCTGCTTCTGCTGTGGGAATTTCAATGTTTGCCCCGATTGCACATGTTGTTTCTGCTGCTGTAACAACTCTGTTTCTTCTTTTCTTTACAATGCAAGATGGCTTCCCCTCACTGCATATTGCTTCTGCTGCAGTAACAACTCTGGTTCTTCTCTTTTTCGTCGAAGTGGATGTATGGCCCTTATTTTTTGATCTTTTCCTTCTTTTCTGTGACACAGGGGTCTCTATATTTTCAGCAACAGGGATGAATTCCTCCTCTTAGATCATAGTTCCCCTTATTTCGGGGGAGTATTCAACATTCAGAACCTCCATGTCTCCTCCTTCCGCTACCTCTATTTGAGGTTCTTCCTCTTCCATTGCAACTTCCGCAGCTACAGCTTCCACTATCGCAGCTTCTACAGTTTCTTAGTTTAAGCTTCCTCTGCTGCAGCTACTAATGATGCCATCTGTACGGCTTCAGCTGCCACCCTAACTGCAGTTTCTATCGGGTATGTTGCCTCTTCTATAGGGTCTGCTGCTGTTGCAGCTTCTAATACCACAGCCTCACCTTCCACAACTTCCATTATGTCTCCTTCTGCAACAGGGATTGCTGTTGTCGCAACTTGGATCCCCTATATATGCCTCCTCTTCATCCTCCAATTGGTCTTCTGATACACCATTCCTCCATCAGCTAAATATGAGGAACTCCGGTCCTCTTCCTCTACTGCGACACCTCCTACCTCTAATGCAGGTTCCTGAATTATCTCGGCCCAAGCAAGAAATTGTGCCCAAGTCTAGTTTTGCTATGCTAGTGAGCTTAAGATTGATAATTTAACTAAGCCATGATTGGTGATGGAAGAAACTGGATGCCGGGCTTTTCTCACATAACCAACCATGTGATGTATGGCTTTGAAAAGATAAAATGACATGTTCACTAAATTACCATGGCGTAGATGGGATACTAAGGGAAATTCGGAGAGATAGACAATCATGTACCTGCCTTCACAGAAGATGTATTTCTTTAGGAAAATTGCAACTTGATCCCAGGGTTGAGGTAATGATTCCAGCACTATTCCACAGCCTCTTGGACGAACATTCTCACCAACTACAAGAAAATCCCTCAATGCAGTCACATTCTACACCTTTCGTCCAAAACATCTCCTCCCAATTTGAAGCAAACCAGTAACTTTCACCACAATTGCCTCTGTGACATCTATGCGCAATCCACGGACCTCAGAATGAGTATCTATCAGGTTAAGAGCGAACTGTAATGCTGTCTCTGTGTGAAAACCATTTAAACGTTGAAAATATATATTCCACATGCCTGCTTCAAAGATGGCGAAAAACTCCGCATTAGCACGCAAGGCCTCTGTGTTCTCAGGTTCATGCCTTACTGGATTACTCATGTCACCTTACCTTCATAATTCTGATGGCAAATGAAAAAATCACCAATTCAGATGT
The DNA here is from genome assembly GCA_027924585.1 of Larix kaempferi. NCBI lineage: Eukaryota > Viridiplantae > Streptophyta > Pinopsida > Pinales > Pinaceae > Larix > Larix kaempferi. Next base: position 10,557,849 of record BSBM01000322.1, on the reverse strand, counting down.
GGAAGTTGCAGGATACAGACGTTCATCGAACAACCGAAGTTAGAATTGGGTATTTCAGGAAAGATGGCACAGTTATCAACCCACGAAAAGGTGATACAGTTATGGAAAATGGAATAATTGGCAAGTTTGGTACGGATTGGGTAAAGGTGACGGTCATGTAATAAATACGAGTGTTAATTTTGACAGGTCCCTTGATGGTTAAGTGGGTATGGGTTGCTGATGAGGACAAAAGACAAAGCATAATCATCATTGCCACATTAATTCTTACGCCTAATCATGTATATGGTTAGAATTTGTACCTTTGGAATATGAGTCAAGCCGTAACTTTCCACCACAATCTGACTTCATCATCACATCCATTAATAAAAAAATAATTGTGTATGTGTTCTGATGAGTTGAAAACCACCAACTGAGCTGGCAAGTACATCCATGATGACAGACACCCATGGCAGTCCAATAGTTTTTCATTCTTGGCGGACTGGGATTAGAGCTGTGAAATAAGTGCTAAATTGGAGCCCAGTTGAATTGTTAGCTGTGATATTTGTTCAAGGAATGGACAATCATGTGGGGTTGCAGCTGATAAATAAGAGGAATATGATGGAATTATAGCTGGGAAAGCAGAAAAATAAGCCAGTTCCAACGAAGTCGTAGCTAGGTATAGGACACATATAGAGGAGTAACAACTGCGAAAACAAGAAAAAGAGGTCAAGTCTAGCGGAGTTGCAGCTGGATATAGGACAAATATAGCAGAGTAATAGCTGTGAAAATAGTGGAAATAAACAAAATTTAATGGAGTCACAGCTACAAAAATAGCGGAAAATAGGAAAAATATGGCAGAGTCGCAGCTGCGAAAAATGAAAAATGGGAAAAATATGGTGAAGTCAGAGCTGTGAAAAATGGAAAGATGGGCAAAATACGGCGAAGTCGCAGCTGCGAAAAATGAAAAATGGGAAAAATATAGTGGAGTCGTAGCTGCGAAAAATGGAAAGAGGAGAAAATCCTCGGTTGACTGGTTAATGCTTCCGAATTTTTCATTTTCTTCAAGAAGCTTATTCATAACAGGAAAATAAGCTAGGGTGCCTGCAATCGTCTAGCCTAGTCACAACCACTGCTTCTCAAGTTAATTCCTGTACACAGTTATTCAGAAAAACAAAAACCGATGAAAGCATAAAAGAAAAGAAAATAATAATAAAAAAACAACAATTTATTTATGTACAAATATATGTGTGGAAATTGCAGTTTAAAAATTTATGGGGGCCGAAAGAGATTCCTGCCCTTGCGTTAACTGATAATCTGGATCAGCTGCAACATGCGAAATGAATGCATTATTCGAAATCAGCTTATGATACAGTCGCAGCCGATGACCATTAGCGAATAATGGTGTCTGGTTCTCATCAATTATGGTCAATCGGACTGTTCCATTGTCAAACACCTTGTCGATTTGGTAGGGCCCTAGCCATCTTGTATGCAGTTTGCCTTTGAAATCCCTCTTAAATCGTGAATCATACAGTAAATCCTAGTCTCCTTCACAGAAGAATTTCTTCTTGATGAACCTATCATGCCACTTAGAATGCTGCTGTTGAATTAACGTTGTCTGATGCACAGCAGCTGTGCGTTTCTTGTCAAGTTCATTTAATTGATTCAATCGATTCCTCTATGCTTTTGTCAAATCTAGGTTTGCTTCTATGGATGTCTTTAAAGTTTTAATTTCAAATTCAATGGGAAAGACAACATTCTTACCGTACACCAATTCGTATGGGCATAAACCTGTAATGTTGCGCCATGTGGTACAGTATGCCCATAATGCTTCTGGAAGTCTTTCATCCCAATCCTTATGGTGACTCTTCACCATTTTTGTCATAATAGCCTCAATTACCTTGTTAGTGCTTTCCACTTGACCATTGGCCTGTGGATGATATGGTGAAGTCATCTTGTGTTGAATGTGATATTTCTGCAATAGGGCTTCCAATTTATGAGACACAAATTGTGGTCCTCCATCTGTAACTATCTCCTTGGGTACTCCAAAACAGGTGAAGATCTCTTCATATAAGAAATCCATTACAGCTTGATCATTAGCCTTGACCAAAGCTACAACCTCCACCCATTTGGTCATGTAATCTATGCAAACCAGGATATAAAATTTCTACTTCGAGGGAGGGTTGATAGGCCCTACAAAATCTAGATCCCATCTATCAAAAGGTTCAACCACAAGCTGTGGCTGAAGAGGCATTTCATCTAATCTATTCGGCTGGCCCATCCTCTAGCAGCTGTCACAAGCCTGAACATATTTTTTTGCATCCTTAAACAATGTTGGCCAAAAATAACCCATCCTCAATAACTTATGACTTGTCCTTTTGTCAGCAAAATGTCCCCCACAAGGCTCATCATGGCAAGCTTTCAAGCTACTGTAAATTTCATCCTCCCTTACACATCTTCTGATTTCCAAATCGGGACCTGTGTAGAAAATATGCCCATCTATCCAACAGTATCTAGCACTCTATTATATAATATTTCTTTTTTCTATCTTAGATGGGTGTGCTGGAAGCTTGCCTACAACCAAGTAGTTAGCAACATCTGCGTACCATGGAGAGTGAACAGAAACTGCAAACAAATGTTCATCAAGAAAGGAATCTTCGACTGGTAAACTGTCATCACTGTTAGTAAGTCGAGATAAAAAGTCAGCAACAACATTTTCCTTCCCTGGTCTATCAATAATTGTAATGTAAAATTCTTGTAATAGTAATAGCCATCTAGTTACTCTAACATTAGTGATCAGTTTATTCATTAAGTACTTGATGGCTGAATGATCAGTGTGCATAAAAGTGGAATATCCAATAATGTAGTGTCTAAATTTATTGATGGCATAGGAAATGGCAAGGAACTCTTTCTCTGTAACATTGTAGTTCAGTTCAGTAGGGGCCAAGTTCTTACTAATGTAGTAAATTGTATATGGAGCATGACCTTCCTGCTGTCCTAATATTGCTCCAATGGCAGTATCTGAAGCATCTGAGGAGATATGAAAAGGTAGAGCTCAATTAGGCCCTTGTAGACAACCTTTTCTTAAGTTCAGTAAATGTTGTTTTGCATGCATCATTCCAATCAAACTGTACATCCTTCATCAACAAAGTGAATAAAGGAGAAGCTAGTTTGGAAAAATTTTCTATAAATCTTTTGTAATAACCAGCATGCCCTAAGAAGCTACGCACATCTTTTTGTGTTCTAGGAGTGGGTATATTTTTAATTACCTTAATTTTGGATGGGTTTACTCGAATACCATCTGCAGAGATGAAGTGCCCTAGAACTATTCCCTCGCTAATCATCATATGGCACTTTTCAGTGCTTAAAGATAGATGTCTTTGTTCACAACGTTCCAAAACCTTTTCTAAATTTTTCAATCCTTCTTCGAAATTACTACCGTATGGAGTGAATTCATCCATAAAAATTTACATGTAGTCATTTACCATCTCAGAAAAGATCCCAATCACAGCTCTCTAAAATGTGGCAGGTGCATTACACAACCCAAAAGGAAGTACCCTGTATGCAAAGGTGCTCTAGGGACAGGTGAAGGTAGTTTTATCTTGGTATTCTGGAGCAATCTGGATCTGGTTATAACCTCTAAATCCATCTAGAAAGGAAAAATACTTCTTCCCATAAAAGGTATCAAGGACCTGATCAATAAAAGGTAGGGGAAAGTGTTATTTCTGCGTTGCTTTATTCAATTCTTTGTAATATACGCATACTCTCCATTTCCCATTTTTTTTGGTATGATCATGAGAGGGGAAAACCACTTGCTGTCTAAAATTGGGTATATAAATCCAGCTTCCAAATTTTTTTGGATTTCTTCCTTCACTATGTCCCTTAAGTTCGGGTTCTTCCTTCGTTGTGGTTGGCACACTGGCCTGGAGTCACTTTTGGGGTACACAGATTAGAGGGGATACTCTTCATATCTGTGTATTCCCATGCGAAATATCCCCTATGTTTCTTCAGCAGAGAGATCAGGCGTTCCAACTCACTGGGCACAAGATTCGGGTTAATGTTCAATGTTTTCCCTGGCTCAATTTCCACTGGAATACTTTTCAAATTTTTAAGTACTGGAAGTATATTGGCATCACTGACTAGAGTTTCTTCTTTGAGATTTTCTTGTTCTTTTTATTCTAAGGTACTGTTTAGAATCTGGTAGGCATGTTTAGTGATAGATGTGGGCTCACTGATGAAACTATTAATAGTGTCGTCCTCTATTTCATCCTTAAAGGTTAAGGCTCTCCCTATCGTTAATAATGGTTGAATGCCTTCTTCGTCCTCCAGAACCACCCAAAGTGGAGTTTCATCTTCTAAGCTTGGTCGGGCTAGAGGGTATAAAGTCAGGATTTTAATGTCAGTCCCGTCTGAGATAGTCATGGACCCCGACTGACAACTAGTGCAAGCATCTGTTGTATCTAACCATGGTCTTCCCAGGATGAGCAGATGTCCCCCCAGCTGTGACTTTGGTTGTAAAACCAAGAAGTCCGCAAGGTATTCCCACGAATCAACATAGACTACGAGGTCATCCACAATTCCCTCAAGTTTGATTGTTGATCTATCAGCAAGTTCTAAAATGGTAGGGGTTGGCCGAAGATTAGCGAGTCCCATTTTTTTCACAGTTTCGATGGTCATAACATTGATGGCTGCGCCTAAATATACCAAGACATTCGGTATCTGAGTGTGTCCTATGTGTACTGTAACAGTAGGGTTTCCAGGATCATCATATTTAGCCACATGAGTCTTATCCATTATTAATTCAGAAAGTTTTCCCAATACATGGACAGTGGGAGGATCCCTAGGCTTTTGTCCTGGTTTTTTTACACATAGGTCTCTAACGGTCTTGGCATATATGGGCACGTCATGGAGGGCTTGTAACAGTGGAATTTTGACATATAAATTCTTCAATTCTCCTAGGAGATTGAACCGAGGTTGTTCCACTGCCTTTTGTAGGGCCAATCGTTCAGGATATGGTGGTTCTCTTCTTAGTTGTGTAGGTTGTGATTCATCTTGTGTTTCTCCCTGAGTTTTAGCTAGTGTTTCAGCAGGAATTTCAACATCCTCAATGATGGGGATTGCTGAGTTAATTGTACTCTCAAATTGTTGATTCACTCTAGCTTCAGTCACTGAGGATGGAACATCCTCAATGATGATAGGTTCCACTACCCTCCCTGATTGAAAATGTATGTCATTGCAGGGAAATTGGGAAATGGAATAAGCAGGAATGTTGGCAGTCTCAAATTGATGAACTGCTTTATTATTCGGGTTGGGGCTAGGTTGTGAAGGAAGTTGTGGTGATAGTGGTGCATTCATAGGTGCGACATTGTTTGGGAGTTGCAGCTGTGGTTGTTGATATTGTTGGTGAGGGTACTGTTGAGGAGGATACTGTTGGTAAGGAGTCTGGTGATGAGGAAAATTGTTTCTTGGGTAGGAATTTCTCCAGTTGGGAGACCAGGGAGCTTGCTGGTTTGATTGTTGTGCCCATGGTGTCCACGAGTTAGGATTTTGCATTGAAGTTTGAGATGGATGCCATTGGTTGTTAGAATAATGTGAAGGGAATTGTGTATTCATATTATTCATGCCATTCATATTATTCCAAAAAGGTGATGGATCTGAGTTCATAGCTTAATTTCGAGGCTGCCAAGGCTTCTTCTGAGCAATAAAATAAGCTTGTTCCACATCTGAGGTATATGTCTACAAGGATGATTTGAATTTGGGAAATGAAGGACATTCCTTGGTATCATGATCCAATTCACATATCTGACATACCTCCACCTTGTCAAGCGGACATTCTTTCAGTGGGTGCTTCTTTCTGCATTTGGAACAGAATACACCAAGTGCTAGATCTTCTACTGCTTGCCTCTGTTTTGCTCTTAAGACATCCAACTATGAGGAAATGGAGCTCATCATATCTGTTTTAAAATTCTCCAGAAGGTTTCCTATTTTTGCTCGAGTGGCTCCTCCATTAGCTGACTTCTATGTCCTAGTGAAGACATCTCGATCTTGTTCCTTGTCCCGATTGTTGGTTCTAGAAGATCCCCTTGAATACCTTCGACATAATTCAACAATATTCTCAAAGGGTTCCTTGGAGATATCCCCTTTCCTCAACAAATTCAACATATCTAGGCAATCTTTTCTAATTCCCCACAGTAAGATAATCTTGAGTACATCTTTTCCAATCTTGGTATGACCAGACCTTTGTAAATTATACAACAATATTTCAACAAAATCTTCCAGGCTCTCTTCTTCCTTATGAACCATTTTAAACCATCTTCCTTCCTATATCTGGTTCTACAATATTCTTGATATTTGGAAAGGAAGGTTTGTTTCATCTGGTCCCAAGTAGTAATGGTCTCATGACCCAAACTCATAAACTAGCGTAGAGTGTTTCCTTTCAAGGTGGATGGAAATAATTTCAGTTTTTGCGCATTGGAGGTGTAATCGTAACTGCGACAGAGGATGTCGAACTCAAAAAGGAATTCTTTTGGATATTCAGAAGGCTTACCATGGAAATTTGGGAGAACCGAGGGTGAAATGTTCTTCATAGGAGCCGCCCCTGGTGTTTGGAGGATAGGGAATTCGAGTGTGACAACCGTGTCACCGTGCTGATTATCTTCCACCTCCTCCTCATTGTTATTGTGGCGCTCATTATTTACTTCTTGTTCTCCATTATTCACGTTGCTCCAAAATATCAATGCTTCCTTCGCTCTTTCTTCCTCTGCCCTTGCTTCTTCCGATCTCCTCCTTTCTTCTTCTCTCCTTCTTTCCTCTTCTGCTTCTTGGCGATGTTGCAACCACTCTTCTTTATTGACTCTTCTCCCATTAATATCATATATCTCCTCTCTATGCATTGCACCCACAACACTTCCCTGGTCTTCAAGAGGTTTCTTCTCTGGAACGGGAGTTGAAGGTCCCGTTGCATTCTCCACAATTGATGTAGAAGTGTCAAGATTAGGGAGAATACAGTTTCCTCTTCCCGAATATGCTCGCGGTAGTCTAGTAGAAGAATCAGCTCTAGCAATTATTTCATCGATATATGTCTGTCTTCCCAAACCTTGATTACGGCCATGACCTCTTCCACCTGCAATGTTAGTATTTTGAGGGGGTTCCCGATTTGTTATTTTTGTATTCATGCATGCTTCAAATAACCAAAACTAAAATGAAATCAATAAATCAACTACTATCCATGTCTATCAATTACCATCCCCAGCAACAATGCCAAAATTTTGGTCACCCTATATGCTAATCAATTACAACTAACACACAGGATGCTCAATATAAATTGTCAACCCAGGTAGGTCTTTTATTTCAAAATTAATTAGCACAATCTATGCATAAACATTTCAAGTAGTTGATTAAATAGATGGAGATAAACTATCCTACCTATCTGCTCAGTCAAACTCATCTCATGGCTAAAACTAATATAATTTATCCATCTAAGAAATCAAAGTACATTTAGCTTCCTACAAATACCAATCCAACAGTTACTGATCTAAGAATAACTAGACTAGACTTACTTTTTCAAGAAGTTAAATCCTAAAGATATCAAACTACAGTATCCAATCAAAACCTGTCTAATTCAATTATCAACTATTGTAACTCAATGATAACAAGCCTAATCTAATGATCTCTAAGAAAGACAAACAACAACAAAGAACTAGAATTAAACTTGAACCATAATTTGACTAAGTTCGAAATCCTAAGAAAGATAAATTACTGAAAAGAATATGAGTTGAGCTTGACTGTAACAGCTAACTAGCACACTTGCATAAAAGGAACTAACCTACATAGTCGACTGTCACACCACGCAGTTACAGCTATTCAAGATGCAATCATGAACTACCAAAGGAGAATGTAATTATCAATTACCATTGTTGCGGCTTCTCAATAAAACACATATACTGTAAATCTACACCACACAACAGAGAATAAACTAATCTCTCTACTTAACTTGGCAATCTCTGTGAGAAGGAGGGCCTTGGCCTTCTAACATAGATGCCTTGAACTACCACAAATTAAAACACAAGGATATGAAGAACTCTCATTCTTATATTAAAAATGGTAATTCATAGTACTCTGTTACAACTTGTACAATTGATAATCAACCAACCCCAGGCTTTGAAAGCCTTCCCATATTTATACAATGCAAAATACAATCCTAATCCACTAAATTCGTATAGCCATGAAGATCTTCGATCTTCAGGATGCTGAGTCGCAACAGAACTGTTACAACCATGAATAACCTTGAATGAATCCGTTGGATGTGAAGGCATCGTTACTCTAGATTCCAATGGATCAACGGAATAACTGGCCGGGAAGTGCTCTATCTATTGCAGCGAAGTCTGTTTCAACTACCACGTGAAGAGATTATTGCGTTGTTTCTATTAATGTGTGGAATCGGAATCATGGAGTAAGAGTTGGCACCAATCGTACTTCCTTCCATATGCTTAGCGGGCTGCTACACTTGTGTCTCTCAATGCTTTGATCTTGTCTTAATAAAATCAACACAAGTTAGCATAAATCAAAGGATACAATTCATAACCATAACAATGTTAGGCATTAATAAAGTAGGCAATAATGAATCATACCTGTCAGGATTCATGCTCAATCTTGAGGAAAGACATATATCTGGTTTATAGGAATAAGGAAAAACATAGCAAAATGAGTTAATAGGTGTGGTAAAAAAGGGGCAATTCCAGGACCCAACAACACAAAAACAAGCTGATGATACCGAAATCCCAATTTATTTCATGAGTTTTACATTTAAGGGAGCTGAATTAAATTATTCCCGGATTGACAAATAGGCTTACACATTTTATAAGTCTATTAAACATTCCAGGCCTTATGCAACAATAAGAAATGTTTTGATTCAGAAGGAGCTTGGAGAGAAACACGCCCATTGGATGACTGCACTGTAGGAGTATGATTTAGAAATCAAACTTGCTAAAATTGTTAGAGGACAAGGTTTGTGTTTATTAGTTGCTCAATCTAATGATCATGAACAAGCATAGCTTGAATGGAACTAGGAGGAAGCTACATCTGATGATACTATAAATTTCATTTCTGCTCCGACATCTGAATGGTATGACAGTATTAGGTTTTTTCTTACGCGTGGGTTTGCTCCTCAGTCTCTTGACTTCAAAGCACGTAGAGATCTTAGACTAAGCTGCACCTTATCAATTCATTGATATGGTTCTTTTTCGAAAGAATTATGATGGATTTTTTCTTAGGTGTTTAGAAAAAACTGAAACTGATAATGTTTTGTTGGAATTACATGCAGGACTTGCTGGAGGGAATTTACCAGGAGAGACAACTGCACACAAAATTCTGAGGGCAGGTTATTATTGGACAACTCTGCTTAAAGATGCATATGCTTTTTCTATAAAGTGTGAGGCCTGCCAAAGATGTGCTGGTAAGGTTAAGAAACCTTCTTTTCCCTTACAACCAATCACTGTTCAGTTCCCTTTTCATCAATGGGGTCTAGATTTTGTTGGTCCAATCACTCCCGCCTCCTCTTTGCAACATCGATACATCCTCATTGCAACAGACTATTTCACTAGATGGGTAGAAGCATTTCCTCTTAGGGTTGCCAATATCATCCAAGTGATATCTTTTCTTGAGAGCAATATTGTCACTAGATTTGGGGTTCCCGAGTCCCTAGTTTTTTATAATGCCTCTTATTTTTCTTCGATTGACCTCACCCAGTAGTCCCTAGAGAAAGGGATTAAACTCAAGTATTCCACCAATTATTACTAACAGGGAAATCACGGGGGTTCACTAGTGAGTCAATATCATATCACGTCCATTCATATTGGGGGTTTGAATACTCTTAAAAACCTCAAAAATATATTGCCCCATATTAAGGGGTCAAGGGGGTTTTTAATTTGACATAGTAATATAAATATTGGGATTTATTTTATTTGGTTGGGATGAGGAATAATCTCCAAATCGTGGGATGGATTCATACCTCCAAATCATGGGCTCAATTCATACCCACCTAAAACTTAAGGACCCTCCATTTTTATTTGAATTTGTTTATGATCCTAAGTTTTGCACAAATATGATAATAGTGTACCAATGATAATATCGATGGAAGTCTCTTTCGATTATTGGCCTTGAGCAATCCTCATTTAATAGTTTATTTAGTCTTGGTTCGAATTGATGTTATATTTTTTTCATCTTTAATTTAAGAGATGTAGCTAATCGAGAGTTCCAAAGTTGAACAATTGTATTGTATTTTTGGTAGGCATTCAGGTAAAAGATCTAACTCTTCATTTTTTATGTTGGGGTTTAGGTGGGTATTGAGATTCAATCAAACCTTGATCCATGATAACTAAGAAAAGTGAGATCAATATTTCTTGGCTCACTGGAACCAAGAAAGGTTGGATCAATCTTTCTTGCCTAATTATTTCTTTCAACTTTTTGTATTCTTCTTTAACATTTTCATAATTCTAGTTAGGAATAGTTGTTAGATTGAGTTATATTTGGCACATTCATAATTTTGATTTCAATTGTTATATGCAAGGTATCTGTCTTAATATTGTATTGGAACTGACATGAACATAGTTGAAAATCTAAATCCTTATTTACATACCTTATGTGTTATCGTTACCATGAAATTGTATCATATAAGTTTCACCATGTGTGTATCTTTATAATTATTGCATTCTTGAAACATAGCAATGGATATTTTCCCTCTCCTATAAAGAAAAAAAAATAGATATAACCCAAGAAAAGGTAACTAAATGTTGTTAATTCCCTTAATTGTAGGAATAAATGTCGAGGAAGTGGAGGAAATTCATTCAATCTTGTGAATGACCCAAATCCAAGCTATGCACATGATCATATGGTGTTATAAAGTAAGAGGAATTTTTCTATGTTCATTTGGGTTCAAACATCAATGGTGTTTGTTTTGATAGGAAGGTAGGGGAGTCCATCCACAAAAGGGTTTCAATTTTGCATTTTTATGTAGTTCAATTTATTAATCTTATAGAAAACATGAGCTCTCTATGGATATACTTATATTTAAATGAAATAAAATTGCTAGATTGACAGGCTGTGGTGTGAAACTACTACAATTCTCATATTTTCTAAGCATTGCACTAACTATTGGACTATCAATATTTTGCATTCTTTGTTATGTTGATCTCTTGATTGGGTTTGATTTTACGCATTTTTCCTTCCCCGGTACTATTTCGTGGGGTCTTCCACTATCCAACGCTACAACTTGATCATTCACCCTTCCAATCCCGGTGGGATCATTATTAGCATTATACTATTATTTTATTTATAATTATGTTTGCTTATACTATGATGTGTTAGGGCTCCTGTTTGTTAAAATTTGATAATATGATATAAAGGGGGTATTAAAATTGGGTTGATAAAAATTGATACTTACAATATCTAGTGAAACTAGGGGTTTTCTTAATTGGAAAGGCATATTGGGTGGGGGGTTCAACAATACAATTTTAGAGGCATTTTCCAATATTTAGTGAAATGAAGGATATTATTTAATATCATGCGAACAATCGTGCTATGTAACAAGATCACTGAGTGAACCCCCCCCCCGTGAGGGAAATGGATTGGATGAGTATTCTAACAAAAAATTTATTAATATATTGAAGAAGACTATAGCCACCCATCATAAAGACTAGCATACCCAACTTTTGAATGCTCTCTGGGCAGACAAAGTTACTCCAAAAGCTGCTATTGGAAATTCCCCTTACTGCTTGGTCTATGGAAAGGAAGCCATTTTACCCCCAAACCTCTTACTCCCATCATTACAATTGGCTCAATCTTTCTTACAGGATGACTCTTCTCCTCTTCAACACATAATTGATTCATTACTTAAATTAGAGGAAGATAGGGAGAAGTCCAAAAATAAATTTTACCAACATCAAGAGTTAGTCAAAAGACAGTTTGATGAAAAATATTCAATTGAAAGAGACTTCCAAATAGGGGATTTGATCTTGAAATGGGACAAACAACACAAGGATAAAAACGATTACACAAAATTTCAACGCTTGTGGCTAGATCCATTCATTGATACAGAAAAAATTGGCCCTAGCAACGTCCGATTACACAGACTGGAGGGTTCCATAGAAGCCTATCCAGTCAACATCCAACTTTTGAAGAAGTATTTCATTTAAGATAAGCATTTTCTTATCTGTACACATGAGTGTTTTTGTTTTCCTTTTGTTTTCTTTTGATTGTTTTCTTTTTGTTTTCTTTCAAAGCATCATGGATATGAAACATTTGGTCAACTAGTTTATCAATCTATTTCAAAACCAATCGAGTTTGAAGTTTGGAAGAGCTATGGAAGCTTATAATTTATTCAGTATTTATGTGAGAATGTACTTTCCATAAAATCCAGCAAGTAATCCATGCAGACAAATTAATCGGTATTTTCTTACTTGGACCACCATTTTAAATACCTAATTTGATCATTAAGCCATAGAAGTGATTTGGTTATCCGGTCATGTGTTCCATTAGTGCTTGGTAGTAAACTCTTTAGTCTGGTCAACCTTTCTGCTATTCTGATTCCCATATTAATCATCTTGGAATTAAATAAAATTCATTTAAAGGACTGTAAGTTGTAAGATAGGGAGTCTTATCACAAGCCATCCTATCATGTTTATAGATATTTGGTGGAATGACATCTCCACATATGGTCATCAAGCTAGGGTGGTGGCTTTCAGCTTTTGCTGGAAGAATGGAAGATCCTATCACAGGTCGGTCCATTCATGATCTGCAGGTATCAGTGAATGACACTACTAATATTTGGTCACCAAGCCAAGGTAGTGTCTTACAATTTACAATCTAATAAATTTTGTTTTTTTTCTCTGATACTTTGTTGAACTCAAGGACATGGGGTCTTATAAAAAGCCATCCTGACCATGATCATGGGTTCTATTTTGGACCGGAATTGCTGTTATATGGTTACCAAGCCATGGTAATTTATTTTAGTCAAAATCTCAAAGCCAAAGGGTCTCTTGACAGAGCTAGCTTGCTCAATTTCCAGGTGGGATTTGTGAATTTGGCATTGCGAAAATATGATCACCAAGTCAGGGAAATGGTCTTGTTTCAACAAATTCTCATTTTTTGTTTTCTTTCCCTTCAAAAAAAAAACACAAAAAGAGAAAAAAAGAAAAAAGAAAAAAAAGGATGTTATATTTAAATAAAATAATAAATGAATGAAGTTAGTAAATACATCAATAAATTGATAATAACTCAAGATGATTGATGATCTTGCGATCTGGAATAATTAGTAGAAGGTTTTTCCTAGACTTATTCTTAACTTCCCCCTCATGATTGCATATTAGCATAGTGAATACTGTTAGGATATTCCTATACTCCATCCAAGTCCCAACAGTATTTTGATCATTTACATTTTCAGTCATGCATGCACTTTTAGGGTTTCCATGCATCATTTAGGGTTTGCATGCATTCCAGTCATTAGTCCCAGCACCTATCCCTCAGTTAGCTAGCCCCTGGAGCTTCCTTCCACTCAGTTTCAACCCTCCTATCCTGTCATGTGCCCTCCTTTCACCTACTGCATGAGAAGGGTGCCTTTCTCACCTACCAGTCCAGTTTACTTCAATTAGCCACCAGTCTTTCCTTGATTTGAGGCTAGACTGACTCCTCATTGCTGTTATCACTCCAATTGACCTCCAATGAGACATGAATACCTGTTCTGACTCCAGTTAGCTCCTCATGCGCCCTCCACTGAGCCTCCTTCATTCAGTTAGTGTCTCCATGTGCTAGTTACATTCAGTTACACCTACCATACTTAGTTAGACTTAGTTTGACTAACGGTTGATAGTTACTTGTGCATTGATGACTCTACCGATGATGAGATAGACTGCTAGTTGTGCTTCGATGACACTCCAATGATCTTTTGATCACTCCATGAAGGCTAATTCGAATTGCCACCTTGGCATTCGAATCCTCATGCATTGTACTATTTATTTGTCCATATTGTGATTAATTAATTAGTGTGTGTGAAGTATTTTTGCTTCTATTCGAGTTCTACTGTATCAATATTCTGTTGCTCATTATACTGCATTGACCACTCTTTTTCTATTTTCCTGCTTAATCATAATTACTCTTGTGAGGTATACATCATCTCTTAGATCTGCTATGAGGATTTTCACATGGTATCAGAGCATGTTGAGAGTATTGTTTATCTCCATTCCTGAGAGTTTTTTGCAGGTTATTATCAAGATTTCGAGTGCTGCAGTTGCAGCAATTTCTGCATTTTTGCAGCAGTAGCAGTAGCAGTTGCAGATATTCTCTATTATTTTTTCAGGTTTTCTTCAGCTTCAATGAATTCAGATTTAGAAGGAATCCCTCGTCTTTCTCCATTCAACTATGATGAATGGAAACCAAAAATGATAGCATGTTTGAAGAGCCATGATCTCTTTGATTGTTATTTTGAAAGAGAGTTCGAATCCTCTAATGAGAAGATTGACTGGTTGAATAAAGGTGACATGGCATTTGGAAGAATGATGCTTGCTTTGCTTGAATACATGTTTTACCAAATCATTGATGATGTTGAAACTCCAAAGAGCTATGGGCCCATCTGGATGAAAGATATGGCAAACAGAATGAAGGATTTGGTCCAAACCCTTTCGAGAGCAAGCAAAGTGATGCATTCGCCCTCCTTGATGATCTCATTGATCATGAACCAGTATCAACCACATCTCCTATTGAAGTTGTCCACAAAGAACCTGCAGATTCTACACTCATGCTCCAACTTTTTTCTCTTTCTGTGCCAGCTCACACTCTAGATATTGCAGAAGGTCCTAAATCCTCTCTTGCACCAGAGTCTGTTGGTTTGCATCATGATCACATGATTATTTCGGAGGTAAAATCAGCTATTGGAGGTAATGCATTCGTCCTCCTCAAGCAATCACCTCTTATTTACTACTATATGATCATTATTCCATGCGTTCAGAAGGTTATTGAAGAATATGGCCATTGCCACCCGCTTGGGATAATTTCTCATGCACATTATGGTTTTGATCTCACCTCTTATGGTTCAAAGGAGATCTCAAGAAACAATGATTCAAGTCTTGGATCTAATTTTGATTCTAAGCAATTACTACTTGGGATAATTTCTCATGCATATGATAGTTTTGATGGTTTGCATGCATCAGTTAGGGTTTGCATGCATTCCAGTCATCGGTCCCAGCACCTAGCCCCCGGAGCTTCCTTCCACTCAGTTTCAGCCCTCCTAGCCTGTTATGCGCCCTCCTTTCACCTACTGCATGAGAAGGGCACCTTTCTCACCTACCAATCCAGTTTACTTCAGTTAGCCACCAGTCTTTCCTTGATTTGAGGCCAGACTGACTCCTCACTGCTGTTATCACTCCGATTGACCTCCAATGAGACATGAATACCTGTTCTGACTCTAGTTATCTCCTCATGCACCCTCCACTGAGCCTCCTTCATTCAATTAGTGTCTCCATGTGCCAGTTACATTCAGTTACACCTACCACACTCTGTTAGACTCAGTTTGACTGACGGTTGAGAGTTACTTGTGCATTGATGACTCCACCGATGATGAGATAGACTACTAGTTGTGCTCTGATGACACTCCAATGATATTTTGATCACTCCATGAAGGCTAATTCGAATTGCCACCTTGGCATTCGAATCCTCATGCATTGTACTATTTATTTGTCCATATTGTGATTAATTAATTAGTGTGTGTGAAGTATTTTTGCTTCTATCTGAGTTCTACTGTATCATTATTATGTTGCTCATTATACTGCATTGACCACTCTTTTTCTATTTTCCTGCTTAATCATAATTACTCTTGTGAAGTATACATCATCTCTTAGATCTGCTGTGAGGATTTTTACAAATACCATTTACTTCTAGGCAACTTTTCTATTGTGTTCAATTTTATGTGGTTTGGATTGAGCAAGTACCAATTATTTATATATCAATTATGTTGATTCTATCATGTTTTGTGAAGACATTTTTAGGTTATTGTCTTATATACTTTTCATGCTGACATGTTACTTCTCGAACTTTGGGAATTATTTTTACAGAGATAACTCCTCCGCCCATCCAATCGCCATTTGTTGTAGGCACAACATATCCCATTTTTTGCTCATAAAAATGGGAGCTCTAGTTAAAACTAATTATGGCAATATAAAATTTTTCCTATCTTTCTTATGGGGTTCCCTGATTAGTTGTCCTTCATTATTAATTATGTGTGCTTTGAATCCAATAAAAATCTCAAATTACACTTGTTTTTATGCATGTTTGTGAGTTGTGGAAAGCCTTGTTTTTCCTGAAAATACAATGGTTCTGCAAATCCGCAATCCGCAATGCAGATTGCGGGAACCCGAATTTTTGAACTTTGGATTTCTTACTTCCGCATTTCCGCAACCCACAATGTGGATTGCGGAAGTCGAAAACCTTTTTTTTCCAATAAAATCATTTTTTCATTTCCATAACCCACAATGCGGATTGCAGAAGTCAGAAACAATTTTTCAGTAAGATCACTTTTTCGATTCTGCATTTCCACACCCTACAATGAGGATTGCATAAGTCAGAAAACAAATTGAAAAATAGGTTCAGATCATCTTTTCCGAACCCACAAATAATTTGCGAATTGCGGACATCAAAATTTCCTTAAAACATCTCTGCAAAATTCTACATTCCCGCAACCCGCAATGCAGATTGCGGGAAGATTGATTTATTTTTCCATATTTTGATTGTTCTGTATTTCTGATTTCGGATTGCGGATTGCGGAAACCATAAATTTTGCAATTTAAAAAAGTGATTTCACATTCCCTCAACTCGCAATGCAGATTTCGGGAGGTTCAAATCATACAATTCAAAAAATGCTTCTGCAATTCCATTTTCCACTTTTTCTTGTTTTGATCATGACCGTCGATTGGTTTCAGATCTACGATTCTGTTTTAATCTCACCAATAATAATTTTGGGGTTAAATACGCTAATTAAAATTGTTTTTTTTACCATTTTAAACTCTGCGAATTTTACCTTCTGCATGCAAATTTCTCTACGAATTGCACCCTGCTACTGGTTCTTACTTTCTCCACCGGTTCATGGGTAAGTGTCTTTGTTCTTCAACGATCATCTCCTTGATAATTGCAATTTAAGTTTGTTTTTCCTTTTATTGAAATCTCTTTTGGTTATTTTTATCCCAAAAAAAAAAAAAAACCATCTTTCAAACATGTCGAAGAACACCAAATCTAAAACTGCCATTGATGATCTTAAAAAAAAGGACCCACCCAAATAGTGGAATCTTCTCTGACACTGAGGGGAGGGTTTTCTAAACCTATCTCCTAGATTGGTCCTGAATTTACGCCATTTTCGATAATGATGACTTCTTTGAGATTCAGTGTGACCAATCAGCCTATCTCAACATTAGCAAGTCCCAAATTCATGCTATCGTAGCTAGGCCATCCATTATGCATTATACAGATGCAGTTAAATGGATAATTGACCATGCTAACCCTTAGGACTGGTCATTCAATGACATTAACCAAAATTTTCTGGCGTCCTTTCGACCTGAGGTTTTTGCCATGGTTTATGCCCTTAGGAATCCTCAGCAACTTCTCACCAAACAATACCTAGAGGCTTCTGCTGCTCAGTTTAATTTTGATGAAATGATCAAGTCTTGGATGGAAAACCCCACTATATTTACCCCCAAGGATGATAGGTTGTACCCAGTCACCTGGTTCAGATATCCTTTTTCTTTGCTTGCATCCATGCCATGCAGACTATATGGGTTACCAAATTGCTCAATTTTCAAAGAAGAATGGTCTACTGTGGCACACCATGTTCTTACTACTGGAGAGTATTTCAACAGGGCTCAGATCTTATCAGTTGAGAAGCAATTGAAAAATACAAGAAGGCCCCTGCCTCCAGGAATCCTGGATTTTACCTTAGTGGCTATGTCATTGATGTTTTCTTCTCAACTTTCCATTTCCTTCTATGGATGGAATTGGACCGAAGCACCTCATGTCCACATCTATTGTTCAACATTTTGGGAAGATAACTTTATACCATTTTTCTATGATATATGTGATCACTTCCTCGGCTCAATCTATTACAATATTTTCAAGCAAGAACCTCTTGTTTTTTCTGCACTAGCAAGGGCATTGATAGCTACCATGGGAGAATTGATGCTACCAAAGCATTTGAAGATGTCATTGATTGGCATAAATATATGAAGGACAAGACTGCAGAAATTCCTATTTTGGATAAAATCAAACTGAGGAGAATCGAGTTCTCTTTGGAATCCTGGGACAATGCTTTTGACATTGTTGAAACAACTATTGAAGAAGGTCAGAAGGTTTGCAAAAAGAGGTGGTTTGCTTTTGACAATTTGCTTGGTATGATATATTTTCCTGTTATGATGTAGATTGAGACTGCCCTTCCTCCTAAGCTTATGATTGAACATGAGGAAGAAAAATATATGAATTCCAAAGAGCGTATTGAGTAGCTCACATAGATTCAAATAAAAAATCTCAAGGAGTTAGTTGAGACACCCATTGCTTTGGGAATGAAGATCAATGTTTTCCCGTGGGAGTGGTCAAAGACTAAGAGTAAAGAGATCGAGGATTATATCTGCAAATCCCAACTACAGCTGGATCATGCTCAATATAAGGATGTAGATGATCTCCTAGATGTATTTTCCAAGTGGTAATTTTCCCTTGGAAAAAATTAGATTGATAATTTGTAATCCCTTTTTTCATGGGAAATAAGTTTCTATGTAATTTTGTAATTCATTATTTAAAGAGACTAAGATCTCAGGGAAAGGGGGTTGGATCCAAGGGAAAACCATCGAGGGAAAGACTTGGAGACCTTCTGTACTTTGGAGAATTGTAATGTTTTACAATCTTTAATGCAATTCAGTCAATTTCCCTTCCTTTCTTTTGTTATGTGTATTAATTTTGCTCAATGCATTTTGGTTCTCGATTTCAGTCACATATTTAATAATCTTGTTTTCTATTGTTTATTCATAATACATATAGATCTCTGTGTTGATGTTTCATCATAAGATTTGTGTGTAAGTTATGTATCAGTAAATGTTTTTGCTTAATCCATATCATCTTATATTGAACAATTATAAAGAAGCCATTCTTTTGTTAATATTTATATGTTAATTTGTTAATTGACATATCAGCTGTAGAACAGTTAAATAATTGAAAACTTTAAATTCAAACAAATTGGTTTTCACTTCTTTGTTTTTATTGAAGCTAGGTGATGTTAGATCTGATCTTTGTTTTCATTAATCAGTAATGATATCTGCTTAAACTTACGTATTTTATTGTTCCGGATCCTAAATCACATTCATAGATCTAGTTTAGTTAAGTTAGATTTAATAATTTTACTTGTTTTCTTTCGTCTTTTATTTTGTTTCTTTGCGACAAATTTTCACATCTTCCTCATTAGGAATAAATATCCATTAGAATCACCCACACAAAGCCATCGAAGGCTTGATATCTGTAAGATTCAGCTCTACCAAACAGCTTAGGGATAGGTTAATCCTTGCATAGGATTATTTGAAGCCTTTTAGGCTGGGCTTTCTCTTTATGCGTTGTTGCCTCGAACACTTCCAGCACACCCGAGGCCTCAACAATCCCCATCTATGGAGTTTTCTCCTACCCATTGTGATCATGCACACAGTGCACCCATATTCAAACCCACCCATCTAAATAATTATATACTACACTTATTAACCCGTAAGACCCTAGAAATGCCAACTTACAACATTTCAAAATATTTACATGGGAGTCTAATATGTTGACCATGTCAACTATGCTGAATACTGGAGGAGTGAATATTATACGTGTTCAGTATGTCATCTATGTTGACTATTGTCAATATAAAATGTAAATGTAAATGTAGGGATAAAAATCTATGGTTATCCTACAAAGGAGTATACCCCAAAAAATAAGGCATGGGTTGGGTCATATGCATGGAATACATGGTCAAATGACTTAGCTAACATTCACATATGCCCTAGGTAGTCTTCCCTTCTATTTATACCTTGGTGATTAATGAGTTTAAGGTTCCTTTTTCCTACTTTGGATAGGCTGAAAGAAACTCTACCAAATTTGCATGGGATTCAAAATATGATCTCACCTTGTCCTTCTTTTCTTCTTGATAAACTTGAATCAACTTTGATTATGACAATCATGATGATCATAATCATGTCGATGATGATGATGATGACAATCATGATTATCATCATCATCTCGATGTTTATGATGAAGAGAATGGCGATGATGATCGTCATGATGACAATGATGATGATGAAGATGGCGATGGTGTTGATGATCATATTGATGATGACAATGATGGTGTTGATGATGATAACAATCACGATGATCAACATCATGTCGGTGATGATGATGATTAGGATGGTGATGATGACGACGATGACGACGACGACGATGATGATGATGCTGGTGATAATGGTGTCGATGATGATGAGAATCATGATTATCATCATCATGTCGATGTTTATGATGAAGAGGATGGCGATGATGATGGAAATGATGACGATGATCATGATGATGAGGATGGTGATGGTGATGATGATCATATTGATGATTATGATGATGTTGTTGATGATGATAGTGTTGATGATGATAGTGTTGATGATGATGACAATCATGATGATCATCATCATGTATTCGATGATGATGATCGGGATGATGACGATGACGATGATGACGACGACGACGATGATGATGATGATGATGTTGTTGGTGATAATGGTGTCGATGATGATGAAAATCGTGATTATCATCATCATGTCGATGTTTATGATGAAGATGATGGCGATGATAATCGTCATGATGATGACGATGATGATGAGAATGGCGATGGTGATGATGATCATATTGATGATGATGTTGATGTTGTTGACGATGATGGTATCAATAATGATGGCAATCATGATGATCATCATCATGTCGATGATGATGATGATAATTAGGATGGTGGTGATGATGATGACGACAATGATGATGATGATGACGACGACGACGACGACGACGATGACGATGACGACGACGATGATGATGATGATGATGATGATGATGATGATGATGATGATGATGATGATGTTGATGATGATGGTGTCGATGACAATGACAATCATGATTATCATAATCATATCGATGTTTATGATGAAGAGGGATGGTGATGATGATGGCGATGATGATGGAAATGATGACGATGATGATTATGAGGATGGAGATGGCGATGATGATAATATTGATGATGATGATGTTGTTGTTGATGATGATGGTGTCGATGATGATGACAATCATGATGATGATCATCATGTCGGCGATGTTTATGATGACGACGATGGTGATGATGATGACGATGATGACGATGATGATGATGATGATGATGTTGATGATAATGGTGTCGATGATGATGCCAATCATGATTATCGTCATCATGTCTATGTTTATGATGAAGAGGATGGTGATGATGATGTAAATGATGATCGTCTTAATGACTTAAACATGCCTTGGGGAAAAATACAAGGAATTAGATCCTAAACTAAGACTCTTGGGATAATGTGCCATGATCAGGGCTTTGAAATACAACATAGGCCCTCTAAAAGGGTTCTTTTGCATACAAGTGGGATAGGGATGCCATTAGAAGTTTTTATTCAATTTAGGAATGGGTCTTAAGGCCTCGACCATGATTAGGGGAGGAAAATAAGATTCTAGGACTCTATTCCTTGAATTAGGCCTCATACTACCATATAGACCATATCATTGTCCTCTCAGTGGGATATGAGAATCATTAAGATATATACACGAAGTTTTATTCACCATGAGGTTTTATTCACGATATCTACACCATCTTGAGAATGAATGTGATGTTGGTGTGCAAATGGAATGTCTAAGGGGTATTTTAAAAAATAAATAATAAAATAATATAAAAAAATAAGTCTAATGGTATAAATAATTGTCATGTTCCTAAACTTTTATATGGTCCAAGACATAAGTTTGGCCTAAGTCACCTAGGCTTAAAATGATTAAATTGGTGGCTAAGGGTGGAAATTTACCTAAGCAAGATGCCCAAGAGATTAATTGAAGAATAATTGGACTAAGGTGGGCCACATGAAGTATAATACTCCCAATTTGAGTTTTCTAAGATAATTATTAATAATTTGTGATTAATTGGCCAATAATATTTTACACAAGTTAATTTTATTAATATTGGCTTAAAATATAAAAATAATATTTATTTATGAATAATTATGCTCTGTTAGGAACCCGTGTCAACCCTTCTCTTTACTTTGTTAGTATATTGTTGTTGGACGCATATGCTTTGTAAGTTGTCCCATAGTATTTGTTGATCCATAGTTTGTATTAGCCCATAGTATTGACCCATAGTATTGGACACATATGCTTTGTAAGTCGTCCTGTAGTATATGTCCCATGGTATTGACCCAGAGTATTGGGCATAGACATAGTATATAAGTGTGTGTTGAGGCCAATGAAGGTACCGCGGAGTTAATTGTATTGAGCTTGCTCAAAGGAGGTTGCCCCCTCGAAGTGGTATGCGATCAATAAAGCGATTCCGAGTTCTATTATTTCTAATATCTCATGTATTTTCATTAATTAATTGTTGCAGGTTCTTCACATTTGGTATCAGAGCACTTTCTTGGGCTCGTTGGGTGGAATTTCTGCCATTTTTTTTTCCACATCTATTGCAAGTTTGGATATGGGAATAATCCCTATCTACTTAACTGTGGGAAGTAATTGGGCATAAGCCCTAAAAATAATTGTGAGGAGTACCAAAGGAACCCCGAAGTAGCTGGACCATTGAGAGGACCTACCAGAGGAAAGGGCAACGACCCCTACCTGATTGACTAGTTCCCACCCATGAGGTAAACCAAGATCTATCATTTGTGGCAAAGTGGTTATCAGTTTTACCTGAGCCGTGGAGTGAGGGGTACTGCCCCAATATGTAAGCCGTCAGGCAACATTGGTGGTCGAGTGAAACCCCTGAACTGTTAGGAAGTCGAGCATACTTGGGGTCCATATCTATTTTCAGCTGAACTGTTGATGATCACTTCCACGTCGTTTCAGATTCAACTGTTTTAGATCAATCCGAGCTGTTTTAGATCCATAAAGCCGTTCCAGATCCATAAAGCCGTTCCAGATCCCCTGCAATCCCATGAAATTGCACTGACACCCCTAGAATCCCATTCTGCATATTTCATTCCTGAGGACCCTATCCCAAATTCCACTTCCCAAAACCAGAAATCCCACATTTGTCTATTTTTAGGGTTTGACATAACTTCTTCGATTTTCACCCAATAGCCTTCAAATTTTGCCACCATGTTCATTCCCTATTTCTGCTTCTTTGTCCCTCTTTGAAAATTTTTCCCATTCTTTCACCCCACTTCTGAAATCCTCATTTTCTGCTTCCCTGTTCATTCAAAAGTGTCCAAAACCTAGTCAAACCCCAATTACCCCTCAGAAATTTTCCCAAATCCAAATTTCCCTTTACTAAATAAGCTTCAGTTTGTGTTTTTCTACCCATTCACAAAAAAAAACTCTTGGTTATGGTTGTCACCAGCAGGGGAGCACAAATCATGGAGGAAGCACTTGCAGCCATCCAAACCAAACTCGAGGATCTGGATGAAAAATTTCTCGGCCTCCATCTTGAGCATTCATCCATGAACAACAAACGACAGTACGAGTCTTCATCAGATAATGGGTTCTCTTATTCCAATAATTTTGGTGATCCAAAGCTTGATTTTCCTCGCTTCAATGGTACTGATCCGACTGGATGGATCTATCTATCGTGCAGAACAATATTTCAGTCTGCATAATTGATGTCAACAAATTTCCACTTGCATAATTTCATTTGGAATAAGAAGCTCTTCAATGGTACCGTTGGTACATCAAGGCTCATGAAAAGCCAAAATGGCCAGATTTTTTCCGGCCCCTTTTGCAGCGATTTGGTCCTAGTGCTTTTGATGACTTCACAGGAGCCCTCACTAAACTTTTCCAAATTGGCACTATCATAGAGTATCAGATAGAATTTGAGAAACTAGCCAATCACAAAAAAGGATTGTTTGATGAATTCTACCGGAGTTGTTTTATCAGTGGTCTTAAGGATGAACTCCGCTCAGAGGTTAAAATATTCTGTCCCAACACAATGCTAGAATCCCTGTGGTTGGCTACGTTGGAAGAAGAGAATATTGCAGCCCAACAACGCTCCAAACCCACTTTTGTTCCCTTCCAAAATATGGGTTCTCAATGACCTCCCATTCCACCAACTCCTCGACCAACTCCTATCAAGCATTTGTCTGAAACAGAGATGCAGGCACGTAGAGAAAAAGGGCTTTTCTATAATTGTGATGAGAAATTCACTCGGGGACATAGATGTGTTCAACAAAAGCTCTATCTCTTGGATGTGGATTCTCCACCTACCTCTGAAATTGGTGAAGAAGCTCCAGATACAATGGATGATTAGGTCGACACTCAGGAGCCTCCTATTGACCCTCCATCTTAGGAATACCACCCATAGATATCTCTCCATGCTTTAGCCGGAATCACCACCCCCCAAACAATGCGGGTCAGGGGTTACTTCAAGAAGCTTCCTCTTACAATATTAATTGATTATGGTAGCACTCATAACTTCATTGACCCTCGAATCACCAAACAGGTTGATTGTTTTGTCCATCCTTGCTCCAACTTTGAATTCATGGTTGCTAATGGGGGCACCTTACCTTGCAAAGGAAAGTGTCACAATGTGTGTATCTCTCTGGAATATTATAACATGCGCTCTAACATGTTTTCCTTGTCCTTAGGCAGATGTTATGTGGTTTTGGGCGTTCAATGGTTACGCACACTTGGCCCCATCTTATGGAATTTTGCTGAACTTTCGATGCAGTTTTCAGTCAACGGGACACAACAAAAATTTACGGGCTTACACTCAGGGTCTCTCCGCATCATCAGTTCACATCGCCTAGAAAAGATCCTTAAGAAGAATTCACATGGTGTCATCTCTCAACTACATTCCATTCAGATTCACCCATCAACGGTCTCCCCTACTTCCTTGGATAGATATGTAGGTGTATTTCTTGAACCAGTGGGCTTGCCGCCTTCAAGAGACCTTTCCAGTAAGCATTTAGCTGCATCTACATCTCAACAGGAAATGATGGCTATTTTGCATGCAGTACAAAAGTGGCAGCCATACCTATTAGGGAATTATTTATGCATCAAGACTGATCTCCAGATCCTAGAAAATTTCCTGGACCAACGGGTCTCCTCCCCAACACACCTGAAATGGGTTATCCAACTCACGGGTTATGCCCATGCGATCACTTACAATAAGGGTAAGGACAATATGGTGGCAGATGCTCCTTCTTGCACATTTGATGACCCATTTTCTCTTATATCTATTTCTGTGCTTGTTCCAAATTGGTTGCAATCTGTTCAACAGGGCTATCTCTTCTACGAACTCCATGCTTCTTCATCGGAAGGGCACTCTGGGTTCCTCTAAACGTATGACCGAGAACAATGTAACTTCTTTTGGAAAGGACTGAAAATGACAATTCAAAAAATGGTGGCTGACTGTGATATTTTCCAAGTCAACAAGGGTGAAACGACCCTCCTTTCAGGACTGCTCGAACCCTTGCCCATTCCTACACATATTTGGATAACTATTTCTATGGATTTCCTAGAAGTGCTTCGGTGGTGCAATACCACATCTAAAAGGACACCATATGAAGCAGTCTATGGATAGGCAACACTAGTTCTTCTTCCATATACCCTCAGCATCTCCCCAGTTTAGGAAATTGACCCGGTTCTTTGAAACCGCGATTAGATTCTTCTCATTCTGCAGGACAATATTCACATGGAAGAATTCGACTGAAACAACAAGCCGATCAGAACCGTTCTGAGCGCACTTTTCACGTAGCCGATATGGTTCTTCTTCGTTTACAGCCTTCCAATCAATCCTCCCTGAAACTCCAAAGGTGTCAGTGGCCCGGAATGCAACCCGAGGATGCAACAAGGGAACCACTCCTTAAGATTCTGCATCAATTTCCACATCTAAAGCTTTGAGGACAAAGCTTTTTCTAAGAGAGAGGGGATGTTAGGAACCTGTGTCAACCCTTCTCTTTACTTTGTTAGTATATTGTTGTTGGACGCATATGCTTTGTAAGTTGTCTCGTAGTATTTGTTGATCCATAGTTTGTATTAGCCCATGGTATTGACCCATAGTATTGGGCATAGACTTAGTATATAAGTGTGTGTTGAGGCCAATGAAGGTACCATGAAATTATTTGTATTGAGCTTTCTCAAAGGATGTTTCCCCCTCAAAGTGGCCTACAATCAATAAAGCGATTATGAGTTCTGTATCTCGTGTATTTTCATTAATTAATTGTTGCAGGTTCTTCACTGGCTCATGAGAGCACATGAGGATAAGGTGGACCTCACTTGCTTAAAAGAAAAGAAAGAAATTGGAAGAAATCATCCACAAAGCAAGGTGTCAGAAAAAAGAAGGAAACTGTCAAAGAAAGGCAAGGAAAGCAAGAAACTAGCAAAAAGACAGAAAAGCCAAAGAAAAGCAGGAAGGAAATAAAAATCCAGGAAAGTGAGACAAAGCAAGGAAAGTTAGAAAATCAAGGAGGTTTCACAAAGCAAGTAGTTGCTAAATTAACTAAGGAAGGTACACTGAGGATATAGTGACCACATACAATGAACCTCATGACTTGTTTGAGAAGCTACAGGGTCCATAAGAAGGAGTGAAAGCGCACCATTCACATTTTTTGGCTAGTTTTTATTTTGTCTGAGAGAGCTTTTCTTCTCAGGTTGAGTGTTGTTCCTCATCCAAGCTTAGGTGATGTGCCCCAAGGTTAACATTGATCCAGTATTATGTTCTAATGCATCCATGGAAGTATAATGTGCAGGTCCTGAAGTCCATTCAATCTTATTCGAGATTCAAAAGAATAAATATCAAGCATCCAATTCGAAATCTCTATTCATTCCCTTCATTCAGTGGGAACAATGTTGAAGGGACGAAATGGAGGTTCTGGTTTCAGTATTTCTAGGAATTTATGGGTTGTGAGAGATATTCCATTGATACCGAAGGGTTGTTTCCAGTAATAAACGCCTTTTTTCTTGCTGAAAAAGGTGTCCGGATGACCAGGATACAACCATTCTCACCAAAGCCAAGGTTTCAGTGTCGAGGAGTGCATGTGTGAAGTTTCAGTTGATGAATGCACCCCCTATGAGAAGTCACTGAGATATGGTGCACCTTCCATGATCATACATATTCCCTATATTCATCATATTGCGTATCAAGTGAAGAAATATTCTCTTCTTCACTCCCTACAGTCTTCTACACTCCATATTGTAAGAAATTCATGTATTTGAGACTCCCTGAGAAGTATGAGAGTAAAATCCATTCAATTGATGCTCAAAAATTTTAATTTTGGTTTGATTTTGTTCATTTGTTTAGGTATGAGTCATATTATAGTTCATAAGAGGAATTTGAAAGCCTTAGAGGTTGTTTGATTTGGATTTTGTCAAGACTAGCTCTTTGAGCACAATTTCTTGACTAGTTTTACAATTTTTGATATTTTAAGTTACCTGTGCATAAATTTTATGTTATGATGGTTGTATGAAATTATTAAGACACTAATGAAGGCCCTTCATTACTTTCCCTGAGAATTCATAGACCTCTCAGCCTGTTTGGGAGAGCTTGGAATTCAACTAGTTGAGTTGTCCATCATAATGCCTTTTTTCTCTTTGCTCCCAAATTATGCCATAAATTCCCTAAATATTAGAAACACTTGTCTATAATAAATATTGAGATTTAATAACTAACATACAACCTTTGGTTACTTTCAAGAGTAAGTGGATGGTCTAGTATGCATATGCTAGTGTGCCTAGAAATCCTCAGAGTAGACTTATGCGGAGTAGTTGTTGAAACGTAAATGGCCCTAGTAGCTTGTGCATAGGGATATGAAGTTGGCCTTGGATATGATATATTTTCTGCTGCACATTCACCTATACATTTTTTAGATACTAAATTACTCAAGTTCCCAATCATGGTGGGAACCTACCTTAGCTTAAAACTAGTTTTCCTGTAACTAGTTGACTAGTTTTATCTTGAAAATTTGGAGTTAAAAATTGTTGTGATTGAATTAATATTATTAAATATGATTTGGGGATATTACAGTGGTATCAGAGCACTTTCCTCTACTCCTGTGGAAAGTAATATCTCAATTTGAAAAAGTTGCAACAATGAGAATAGCATCAACTAGTGATGATTTTGAATGGGATGATGAGGAAGTCTTCTATATTGATGGAGCCTTAAAAAGAAATGAGGATGGTGATTCTTCGTGTGACATTGTGTGCACAGAGAGAAGAAGGAATAATCCACTATATTTTAGTATTGTATATGGAAAAGTGTGCTATGGGGAAAAAATTCTAGGAGTTAATCCCTTAGAGTACATCATAGAATACCAAACATTGAGGAAGGATATCGAGGAGGTATTGCCTTTTCGGGACTTCTTCACTTTCAAAGTTGAAATTTTGTTTCCAAATGAGGGTCCTTGTGGTAGCACATATCAAAGAAGAGTAATTCATATTGTCAATAGTGTGTGCAAAGAAGTGGAGAATATGTGGCAACAGAGTGAAGCATCATCATGCTCTACACCTAATGAGCCGATGACTAAGGGAGCATCCATAGATTCTCTTGATGCAGAAAGACAGAATACCTCTATTAAAAGGAAGCCATCAAATGATCATGATGGACCTAGTATTGTGGAAGCTTCCAAAGGAAAAGAAGAACTTAATTCAGATTTACAGTCACCATTTGAGCTACCTAGTGAAGCAGAAGACAAAAACACATCAGTTGGATGTGAATTAGAAAGTTTGGTGGAAGGAAATACCACCACAACTATACATCACGAGGAGGAAGATATGATGCAAAAGGATGACTAAAATTCTGATTTTTGAAGAAATAAAACTCCTTTGTATCATACTGAGATAGTATCCACTTCCAGTGAGAAAGGTAGCTTGGAGGAAATTTCCAATGTTGGGAATTTTGGTGTTAAAGATGAAATTCTAAGATGTGTTGATAATATTTGTAACAGTCACATTTAATTGAAACACTTTGAAATTCATTCTACTTCATACCATGAAAGTGATATTGCAAATGCTTCTAATGATGGTGATTTGTGTGAATCATGTGTTGTGGACTCATGTCACAAGCAGGAAGATCTTTTCTATCAGACTACAGATGCAACAAAATTGGGGAGGGATATTCTTTGTGAGCCACATCATTTGAGTGGATCACTAAAGGAGGACCAAGAAAATCTCATGGAAGCATTGAAGAACTTTATTGATGCCAATGCCTTGGTGTCAAGATGTTGTTGGAAACCTTCTGGTGAAGATTGGGAGAAAGAATCCTTCTTGGGATATTTCGAATCTCTTAGAGAAGCAATGGCCAAGATGAAAGAAAGCTACATGAAACTGCTGGAAGATAGAAATCATCTCCTTATAGTGAGCAAGATGTATCATAATTCCTCAATGGAATATGAAGAGGATATTGACCAACTCACTCATGAGTTGGATACCACCCATGATTCCTTGAAGAGAACTCAAAGTGCACTTCATGAATTCAAGATTCAGATTAATTAGCTTCATGGGGAATTGGAGATCACCCAAGGATCTATTCAAGAGTCAAGAAGGAAGATTGAACAACTTCAAAAGGAGTTTAGAACACCACATCATCCATTCTGTATGGGACCTGATCATGTGCACATGGTAGGAGACATTCTGTGTTTGATGGAGGAACCTCATGTGGATATCGGACATGAGGAGGATGCATAATTGCAAGTGCTTGTGAAGAGCCATTATGAAGAAAATTTTGGCCAAACACTTTTTTTGAAGGATGAGGAGAAGAGATTAGCTATGGGGGAGATAGTTAAGGACATGCCATCCAAATCAACAAGCAAAGATATTCACTATTCCATGGAATGGATAGATGAGTACATAACCACAATGGAATATCAAGGAGGCACGAGACTTGCTTGCATTAGGAGATTTATGGAGACATTATTTGATGTGTAACCTTGTGCGAAGTAGCATAATTTCCTATGGAATCCATGTGATTCTTCTAATATGCAAAGAAGCACATGGGATCCCTACTTGATTGGGTTGGATGGACTAGTTGACATGGAGAGTGTTTTCCAAACACTCATTTGGCTTGTGGATGACTTTGCGTTACTTCCATGGGAATGGAATTTAGCTCCAAAGAAGAAGGATGATTTATTTCCATTTGTATTAGTGAACCAAAGTGTTTATTCATCCATAGGTTGGGTGGATAGATACATAGCAAGTATGGAAATTCATCGAGGTAAATATTTTTTTTTCTTCTGTGATAATATTTTTGGTTTACTGACATTTCCTTACCATGTGAGCAACATCAAGGGTATGTATGGAATCCCTTAGATACTTTCAGAACACATACATCCATGGATTGGGTGTGAAAGTATATGGAAGATTTGAAACTACCATGCAAGATAAAATCACCTTGTGTACAAAGCATGTTGGAGAGAATAGAGTGTGCAAGCAAACAACTTGTACAAGAAGAGATCCAAACATTGTTGGATCAAATGACAAAGACCTTCATATGTTTTGGAAGTGATGGAATTTCATTATGGATATGGTATTCTAGCATCATTTGTAAATTAACCTTGTTCCAAGTGATCAAGAAATTAAGAGGGTTGATGCATAAGCCATGGGATCCTGGCATTCCATGGAGTGACTTATTGCTACTGATGACATTTAAGCTCAGTGAACTACAACATAATCAGTGGGATCTAGGAGGGAGAGCTAGCCTACATTTCTTGAAGTCCATTTATGTTGAGTAGTGGTCTAGTTCCCTGCATGGGAAACCTTATGCTGGATCCGACTCTTGGGAAGGAGATGAGCAGCTTAAGATTAGATTTGAGCAGCAACAACATGATGGACCCTATCATAGTTAATTGGGGAGTTCAGAGATACATTGAATTTCTGAAATATGCTTTGAGCATAGCATATGTTTCATTTCCATTGAATTGTTTAGACCTGTTATTTTGATGATTTCAGTTGTGGTGCACAGAGTTGGTGACTTGGTATGGTAAAAAATATGATGAGAGGCAGAAAATTCATAAGCATGCTTGGGATGGAGATGCATTGTTAGTACTTGAACTATATTGCTTGAGTACAATCAATATTAGGAGGGGATGATTTGTCATGTTCCTAAACGTTTCTATGGGCCAAGACATAATTTTGGCCTAAGTCACCTAGGATTAAAATTATTAAATTGGTAGCTAAGGGTGGAAATTTACCTAAGTAAGATGCCAAAGATATTAATTGAAGAATAATTGGACTAAGGTGGGCCACATGAAGTATAAGACTCCCAATTTGAGTTTCCTAGATAATTATTAATAATTTGGGATTAATTGGCCAATAATATTTTACACAAGTTAATTTGATTAATATTGGCCTAAAATATAAAAATAATATTTATTTATGAATAATTAGGCTCATGAGAGCACATGAGGATAAGGTGGACCTCACTTGCTTAAAAGAAAAGATAGAATATGGAAGAAAGAAGCCACAAAGCAAGGTGTTAGGAAAAAAAGGAAATTGCCAAAGAAAGGTAGGAAAAGCAAGAAAAGCCGGAAACTAGCAAAAAGACAGAAAATTCAGAGAAAAGAGGGAAGGAAATAAAAATCCAGGAAAGTGAGACAAAGCAAGGAAAGTTAGAAAATCAAGGACGTTGCACAAAGCAAGTAATTTCTAAATTAACTAAGGAAGGCGTATCGAGGAGATAGTGACCCCATTAAATGAACCTCATGACTTGTCTAAGAAGCTACAGGGTCTATAAGAAGGAGTGAAATCACACCATTCACATTTTTTGGCTAGTTTGTATTTTGTCTAATAGAGCTTTGCTTCTCAGGTTGAGTGTTGTGCCTCAGCCAAGCTTTGGTGATGTTCCCCAAGGTTAACATTGATCTAGTATTATGTTCTATGGTATCCATGGAAGTCTAATGTGTAGGTACTGAATTCCATTCAAGCCGATTTGATATTCATAAGAAGAAATATCAGGCATCCAATTCAAAATCTCTATCCATTCCCTTCATTCAGTGGGAACAATGTTGAAGGGACGAAAAGGACGTTCTGGTTTCAGTAATTCTGAGCATTTATGGGTTGTGAGACCTATTCCATTGCGACCAGAGGGTTGTTTCCAGTAATAAATTCTTTTTTTCTTGTTGAAAAAGGTGTCCAGATGACAAAGATACAACCATTCTCACCAGAGCCAAGGTTTAAGTGTTGAGGAGTGCACATGTGAAGTTTTAGTTAATGAATGCGCCCCCTATGAGAACTCACTAAGATAGGGTGCACATTCCATGATCATCTATCTTCCCTGTATTCATCATATTGCATATCTAGTGAAGAAATCATCTCTTATTCACTCCCTACAGTCTTCTACACTCCATATTGTAAGAAATTCATGTATTTGAGACTCCTCGAGAAGTCCGAGAGTAAAATCCATCCAATTGATGCTCATAAATTTTAATTTAGGTTTCATTATGTTCATATGTTAATTTATGAGTCATATTATAGTTCAGAAGAGGAATTCTAAAGCCTTAGAGGCTGCTTGATTTGCATTTTGTCAAGACTAGCTCTTTGAGCACAATTTCTTGAATAGTTTTACAGTTTTTGATATTTAAAGTTACTCGTGGATCAATTTTCTGTTCTGATGGTTGTATGAAATTATTAATACACTAATGAAGACCCTCCATTCCTTTCCCTAAGAATTCATAGGCCTCTCAGCCTATTTGGGAGAGCCTGGAAATCAACTAGTTGAGGTGTCCATAATAGCGCCATCTTTCCTCTTTGATCCCAAATTCTTCCATATCTTCCCTAAATATTAGAAACACTTGTATATCATAAATATTGGGAGTTAATAACTAACATCCAACATCTGGTTAGTGCCAATATTAAGTGGATGGTCTGGTGTGCATATGCTGGTGTGCCTAGGAAGCCTTGGAGTAGACTTCCGCGGAGCGGTTGTTGAAACATAAATGGCCCCAGTACCTTGTGCATAGGACTATGAAGATAGATTTGGATATGATATATTTTCTGCTTCACATTCACCTATAAATTTTTCAGATCCTAAAGTCCTCAAGTTTTCCTGTAACTAGTTGTTGACTAGTTTTATCTTGAAAATTTGGAGTTAAAACCTGTAGTGTGATTGAATTAATATTCTCATATATGATTTCTGGATATTACAATAATAAACATAATAAAAAAAGAAAAAAGAAAAATAAGAGAAAAATCATAAATAATAAAAAAGAAAAAAAAACTTCAAAACATATAATTCATAGCATTCCCACTATTTGGTTCACTTACCATCCCTCGTGCAGCCACTTACCATTTTCCATCATGGGCCAATTACCATCTCAATGATATGAGACCGAGGTCGCAAAGGGGAGGAGTAAGAGATTTGTAGAGGTTCGCAGAGCAGAGGGGCTATTACCATCCCATTCCCACTTACCATTTTCCATCCCGCGGCTAGTTCCCAACTCAACAAGCTGAGTTTGAGGTTGCAAAGGGGAGGAGGAAGAGAGCCCCAAAGGTTCTCATAGCAGTGAGGATATTTGGTTCACTTACCATCCCGATCCCACTTACCATTTTCCATCCTACAGCTAGTTCTCAGCTCAAAAATCCAAGCCCAAGGTCGCAAAGGGGAGGAGGAAGAGAGCTCCATAGGTTGTAGAGCGGAGGGGAGGAGGAAGGGGTTGTGTTTTGAGGTTGAGAGGAGTATAGGACGAATATATGCGAGGTTGAGAGGATACCACATCCATGATTTCAAGAGGAGAAGATTATGAAGAGAGCTTGAGGAGGCCGCCAGGATGCCATGCCCCCCAAATTGGTGAGAACCTTGCTTTGTTGTATTTTTAATTAATGGGGTTTCTTGTCTAAACAAAACATGGTTTCAAGCTAGCCAGAGTTTTCAAGATAATAATTTTTGGATTTCTAACAAAACCATTTCCAATAACAATTTCTTGATAACATTTCCATCATATGAAGTTTTCCACCAACTAATCATATATCTCAAATCCGTGGACTTGTTAGTTTGATTACCCAAATTTGTCAAGTATGCCACCAAAATTTATTTTGCATTCTAAAAAAGATATGGAATATCATTTCCTCTACAGAAAGGCATAAATGTCAACAAGTAGGGCCATAAATCCCTCTTTTGTCGAGATTCTAAGATGTAAGAGTATTTTTTTTCATCAGTAGCTAATAGAAGAAGAGAATTTTGGCAAGGTTAGTCCCTTTCTGGAATCACTTCCAAAAGGTAGATAGTGGTGGAAGGTTTTAAGATGCTAGAATACCTTCATAAAACTACTTATTTGTATGGTTCTTTATAGTTTCTGCATCCTCTATTATTTACAATGAGCTTGTTGACCAAGGTATATCCTCTAAGATGATGGAGAATATTGGAAAATGGATATTAGAGATGATTTTAAGGGTGTAGATGCTACCACCCCAACCATCTTTCATCCTCTTTTGATTCTCATCTTGACATGTTAAAGAGAGATTGGATTCCTTGTGCACTTAACCACAATTTGATCTCTTTAAGATTTTAGAAATGAGAAAGAGGTAGTTTTCCAAGGATCTTGTCATCCCACACTTGAATGGATTTTCCATTTCCATGGATACAATTTAGTGGATATTGAAAAATAGGACCCAAGGCCTTTCACAAACACCAAATAGAGGAGATTGATGTGTTAGGTAGAGGTCCATGTAGTCACCAATAGTGATTTTAACTCAAATATTTTTTGGATTACTTTTTTCCACCATTCACATTTTTTAGAGTCTAGTCTCCATGGAATTATGGCTCTCAAGATTTGATTCATAAGATGGGGATCACATACATCTCCAACGCAACCCAATACATCACTACATAACAATTCTTAAGCCATGAGATCATGAGATGCATCTTTATGTTTGCTTGACAGTATTAGTTATACCATATATTTAAATTGTAAAGGGATTCATTAAATAGTATTTGGTTGTTTGATGGATTGATAAAGGATATTTTAATACTCCATCCTTTTACTACCTAGAATTATTTCATTTTACTAGTAGTTGATGATGTCATTTTCCCCCTAGTGGTGTGCAGATGTCATCCAAGATCCATATACCACCTTCTGATCCCTACATTCATCATTTGAGGACCACCTTAGTGAGTTCCCTATTTTATAGGAACCTACTCAGTGTTCCAGTTCAGTCCACCCGAGTTATTTAAATATTGTGGGGGGTTAGAGCTCTGAATTCCACTGATTGTGGCCTCATGCGCCCTTTTCTGACTGTTATGCATGAAAAAATCACTAATGCACTCTCCTTGGTCAGCTGATTGAGTTTAGGTTCAGTTTGGTTGAGTTTGAGTCTTCTGGAGCACTCCAGTGGTGACAATTCCTATGCTAGACCGACTAAGGTTCGAATTATCTTATGTGATTCGAATTCTCTCCATTGTAACATCATTGTTGACTATACTGATTATTGGATCATGTGATATTATTCTGCTCCTATCTGAGTTCTCATGCATGATTAATTGTCTGCTAATTTTTACTGCAGTTTTCACTCTAATTCATCTTTTATGCTCATTCTTTCTCTGTGAGGTATACTCTGCTCTTAGATCTGCTGTGATTTAGAATTTCACATGGTATCAAAGCCATTTGAGCATAGGTTGAGCAACATCTTTAAGTAGTGTTGTAGGTACAACAGATCCCTTGCTTCATTCTGATCATGGAAGCCCCATTTTGTAAATACAAAGCTACTTAGGTACGTTTTAAATTTTGGTTTGCTATGGCATCATACCCTTTGTTTGGTTTGTTTAGTTATCATTATTTTTTTTTCCTTTGAAAATTTCTAAGTTTCCGCTTGTTTTCCTGATTTGCAAAAAACCTTAGATTCTTTGCCAAAAATCATTTTCTTACTGCAAATCCCAAAATCCCACAATTGCAGATTGCGGGAATCGTTTGTTTTTATTTTAGGATTTTGTCAACCCGAAACCCGCAACCCGAAATTGCAAGTTGCGGGAAGACCATGTAAGTATTTTAGAATTTCCAATACCGTAACCTGAAACCCGAAATTCTGGATTTTGGATTGCGGAAACTCGTTACGCCAATAAATCGCGTTGTGTGTTTCCGAAACCTGCAACCCTCAAATTGTGGATTGCGGGTTGCGGGAAAAGTTATTTAATTTTTAACATTTGTTTTCATTTCCAAAACCCGAAACCCAAATCTTGGGTTACGGATTTCGAAAACACTTTTTTTCATTTTGCGAAATTTGTAAAACCTGAAACCCGCAACCCGGAATTTTGGATTGAGGATTTCAAGAATTTTGAATAAAGTTTGATTTTCAAACTTATGAACCCAATCCCGCATCCTGCAGAAATTAATCCCAGTCGTTCATTCCTTCTAATCCTATGGAACAGGATGCCGCAGTTCGTCTCCCACAAATATTATTTGACCGTTGATTCATTTTGATCCGATGGTTGGAATTACGTCGTTTGATCAAACCTGTGGTTTCTCTGCTCTTCGTCATTTTGGAAGCCAGCTTTTTGACTATGATTTTCACCTTCAGCTCTAACTCGAAGGCATAATTGTTGATTGGATTGGTCTGTAATGATTAGTATTTGAGATGTGACTTCAAGTCATGCGTGATTTAACTGAATTTGTACTTCATCGTAATCCAAATCTGGTTAATACATGTTACTACTTACTTCGCTGCAGCTTAAATGATTGCAGTTTCCAGATCATAAGATTTTAATCTCAATAGTTCATTATGATCAATCATTATAGCTTTTATCAGCTCTTTTTAAATATGGGAGCAGATATGAGGCATTTAATTTGTCATCTAGATTCTATGCAACAGTTTTGTATTTGATTTCCAGAGGTTTCCTTTTGATAATCTTGTTTGAACAATATGCAGATAGATCACAAATCGTTGGATAAGTTTTGTATAGATGAAGAACTTCAGTCTTTGTTGTATCAAGAACCTATGTCACCACCTTTTAATGCAGGTGTTCCTGATACCAGCAGTAGTAGCAAAGAGGACAATTCTGAAGTTCCATCTGTCTGCATGCAGCTCCTTCAGAAGAAGAAAAAAGAAATTCCTGAAGAGCCAATTGATCGAGATGATACCATTATCCATGATTTTATAATCAATGAGGTTCCTGTCACTCCATCAGCCTCCATTAAGAGAGACCTGTTGGATGATTTCTCCATTTTTGAAGACATTGTCAATCATTTCAAAGTTCCTAAGGAAGATTTTTCGGATCTTTTGTTGCCCATTATAGACATCGAGTAATTCGTTGATGAAATTCTATAGTTTGTAACGGGATTCTTCCATAAATTAGAAGATGACTATAGTTTGGAAAATTTTGTTGGAGGAAAATCGCCTTGAAGGGTGTTGTATTAGTTTAGTTTTGATTTTGTAATCCTGGTTTGTGGGAATTTACTGTTTGTATTATTATTCTGTAACTCTTATTTAAAGAGATGATTCCTCATAGAGGAGGGAGGATGGAATTTGGAGATAAAATCTGCAAGAGAAGTTGGAGATGCTCTGTTTTGATACAAGCTTGTAATTTCTTACAGACTGTCATTGAATACAGTAAAGTTATTTTCAGATCTACTTTTGTGAATTTATTCAAGTTTATTTGATGAATGTGATTTCTCTCCAAGTTTCTTATCTAACACTGTATTTATCCGTTGCAATCTATAAATACATTGATCTATAGTTTTGATTTCTCTCTACTTATGATCTGTATATTCCTAAAAGTTTTAAAAGAGTTTATGCAATTAAAATCTTTATCGATTTCTGCAAATGATTATTATCAGTGAATCATAATTGATGTTGATTTTTCAATTAACATATTAGTTACAGGTCAGATATTGAGTGCATGCAACTCCTAATTCACTGTTGATTAATTTTTATTGGTTAATGGTAATTTGGGTAAATAAGTTATAAATATTTTAACATTTATGTTAAGTTGATGAATGTGCTTATTTAATTTCAGATCAAGCTGACTTGAACCTATCTCAAAACACCTTCTTAGAATAGATCTAACTTAGCTTAGATTCCTTTTGATAGATTTGTGTTTACAGACTTTTACACTTAGGTTTTTCTTCGTTTGAAAACAGATCCTTTGGATCAAAACCTACCAACTCTTAGAGTTCCAGCGGAGGGCGTATATCTGTGGGATATTACTACACCAAACAAGTTGGGGATAGAACTATCCTTGCATAGGGCCTTTTGAAGCCTTTCAATATGGATTTTCCCCCTCTGTTGAGAGCTTAGGAACCCATTCCAGCACTTTGCATACCATGCATATCCGAGGCCTCAACAAATGGCACTAGAAGGAGGTCCAACAGTAAGCTATTCCTAAACAGAATACTCAGAAACCTCCTCCAGCAAGAATATTGATTGTCACTCGTAGTCACACACAAGCAACTACTTCTGTTGAGAAACCGGTGCAACATCCTAATACTATCCCTGCTACCCCTACAACTCACCGAGATCCTAGAACAGGGGACGTCATTATTATATCACCCACCAGAGGACCTATATTACTTGAAGATATACTCAAGAGGTCTAATGATAGTGCTTCCAGGTTATAGCAGAGTCTCTCTGTAGAGACAAATCAAGGACTAGTAGCAATTCACCAAGAAAATACTAATCATAGGAAAATATTCAAGATAATCAAGCTAATCAAGATAATCCAAATTCAGCACAGCAGGATACTGAAAATAATAATTCATCAATCCAAGATCAGTCCCATGAATTTGGTCTTGATTTTTTATTCAGTGAAACAGAACAAGTCTTACACACTACTATTTTAGGTGGACCACCACCCTCTCCTCCTTCATCATCATCCTCCTCATCTGAGAGTGCACATTCTTCTAGCTCTTCGTCAGAAGAAAAAGAAGAACAACCCATGGACGGGGAAGGCCAGAACAGACCTTGGCTCAACCAAGATGTTGTGTTCATACTTGGGGATCAACACAGATTGCCCAAAAACCCTGAGAAGTGGCTTCCCAAATTCAACCCAAATGACAAGTCACCTGCATTAGATCACATTAAAACCTTTATGCAGGCCATTAGACTTAGGAGTGTTATCCGTGAGGATTTGGTTTGTAGACTCTTCCCTTACAAATTTTAAGGAAAGGCATCCACATGGTATTTTTCCTCGGAAGCCAAAACCATAACATCATGGGATGAGTTTGAAAAATTATTTATCCAAAAGTTTGGGGATGACAAAACACCACAGGATTTAGTTTTGGAATTATCTTCCATGAAAATGAAAGGTAAAGAAAGGGTTAAAGATTACAACCGAAGATTTTCTTACCTAAAGAACAAAATCCCTGCCACTATTCTTCCAGCAGAATAGCTTTTGGTTGCTTGTTATGAAAAGGGTCTTTCTATTCCTATTGCAATGTGGGTAAAAAGGGAACATAAAGACAACTTGTTTGAAGCTTATGATGAAGCCATCCAAGTTGAAAAATATATCTATTGTCTGAAGGATAATCCTGATGCTATAGAAGAACAACCCTCTACTTCCACATCTAGGAAGAAAATTGATAATACTCCCAATCCCACTACCCAAAACAAAGATCCCTTTGAAATGACTGACATTAAGAAGTTTCTCCAAAAAATGTCAAACGAGATGGTTGATCTTAAAAAGACAAATAATGAGAATCAAAACAATAACAGAGGTTTTGTAAGGCCTCCTTTCAGGAGACCTTATCAACCTCCTCAAAATCCACCACCTCCCAATCCTAATGAAGGATTAACTTCTGAAGAGATCTATTCCATTTTCAAAGCCTTAGCTACGGAGTCACAAAATGTCCCTGAACCTTCTGAGGGTCAAACAAGCCAAGATCCACAGTTACCAGATGAAAGAGATGAAGAATAGGATCCACAAATCAATACTGTTAGCTATTTCTATGAACTCTCGATGAATGAAGAAGTGGAAGAACTTGAGACAGTGTTCAATGTTCAACACCCTTATAACACTAGGTCAAGACCACAACCTGCTCAGCAACCTTCATCTTCAGCAACACCTCCCAACAAAAACAAAATTGTTCCTCAAAAGGATGCAGTTATTCCTAAATTAGAATATAGTTTAACTGAAGATTTGAAAAGAGTTAAAGCGAATATCTCTTTGTTTGAAATTTTGAAAATCCCTTCTATGAGGGATTCCTTACCCAAAATCATGATAGTCAAACAACCAAGAGAATCACAAAATAACAACTTAGACTCTTTCACTAAACCAGAAGATCAGAAATCTGGAAGCAAAAGGACACCTCCTTTTTTTCTAACCTTTGAAATCTTCAACAGGAACATGCACAATTGCATGACAGATTCTGGTGCTTCTTCCAATGTAATGCCACTGTCTGTCTGCAGAAAACTTAATGCCACTTGGGAACCCTATCCTACTCAGATTGTCCAACTCGACAGATCGAAAGTAAGAGTAG
Source organism: Larix kaempferi (assembly GCA_027924585.1). Classification (NCBI taxonomy): domain Eukaryota; kingdom Viridiplantae; phylum Streptophyta; class Pinopsida; order Pinales; family Pinaceae; genus Larix; species Larix kaempferi. The sequence goes on along the minus strand of BSBM01000322.1, from coordinate 10,517,233 downwards.
TGGGGAGATTGAGAAATGTATTGTATCTGCTAATCCTCAGATTCACCAGACAAGTGACATTGTTGTAGCTGACATACCTGAAGCTTATGGGATGTGGTTGAGCAGAGAAACTCAAGGGCTATTTTGCCACAGATTGGTCTCACCTGTGGTTACCCTACAATGGACAACCAAACAAGATTAATATTAGTAGGGAGCCATTCATGAAGCAAACTGTCACTGATCTGAATGATTCAAGTGAACCTGCTTGTTACTTCATCTCATACATTGAACATTTTACATTTGATACCTTTTTTGGAGATTTTCCTACTGATTTATCACCAGAGAATGCACAAAATGAATCTCACATTGTTAATGCTACCACAATACCATTCTTTGGAACCATTGTACATAATGTTTATAATGTCAATACCAATTTTAGGATTGAGCCCATTGCATGGACCTTTTTCTTTGATGGATACATATCCAAGGATGAAGTTGGTGTAGGTTGTGTACTTATTAATCCCAAAGGGACAAAAACCATGACTGCTTACAAGCTTGAATTTGATTGTACAAATAATGTAGTTGAATATGAAGCTCTGGTGCAGGGACTCAAAAAAGCTATTGATATGAGTGCACAAGTCATTGAATGTTTTGGTGATTCATAAATTATAGTTAAATAGGTGAGGAATAATGTAATTTCCCTTGTTAGGAATTTTATTAAAATGACAATTTTTCACTTTTTCCCCTAGTTTGACCTTTGACTAGTTTTGAACTCTAGGTCCCCAAATTGCTCCAATTGCTCCCAAATCTTCTGAGAAGGTATATGGATGATGTTATAACATAAATATGTATTTAAGGGATGCTTTTGGACCTTTAAAATACTTCTGCAAATCCTCTTTCAATTCTGGCCAATGTAGGGAACTTTACTAGTAATTTCCCTTTGACTAGTATTGGTCTCTAGGTCTCGAATTGACTCCAAATTCCTTCAAATATTCAAGGAAGGTGTATTAATTATATTAGGACTTGAATATGATTTTCAGGTATGATATATGTCCACCAAAATACCTCTGCAAACTCTCTTAATATTCTGGACCAAGTATGCAATTTTACTAGTAATTTGGGGTTCAAATCCCCCTGGGGTAAGTACTGAAAATGGCTTCCCAAATGCCTCCAAACCCACTCAAATTTCTGAACAGAGGTAGGGAATGTATTAATGATGTTATTAAGGTATCATTTTCACCATTAATTGATTTTTACATCTGTTCCAACCTTCTCCCATTCAACTGCAAAAATCACCAATTCGACCCTTGGGGAAATGGCACTATTTCTTCTCCCAATGCTATTAAACTGAGTAAAAATACTTCAAATGCTCAAGTATAGTACATGAAACTTGTAAAATACATCCATTTCAGTCCATCGATCACAAATGCATCATAGAATCATCCATTCATTCGAAATCATCAGCATTACATTGATTCACAACAAGGTAGTGGGGAAATGGCAATGTTCTTTCATACATTTCTACTTGGAATTTTGACCTGAAACTTTTTGTAGATGAAGAACAGAGTATTTACTTCATATTACAAAATAAATGGGGCATTATAAGATCCCCAAAAGAGTACAATAGCTCACCAAAAATGCCCTCCCTCAAGGATCAAGAATATGCCATCAAAACTGGAAATGGTTGAAGGAGTGAGCTGCAATAGAATAAACCATGAGCTGCCCTGTAGATTACAATTGAAAATAAAGACTCCATTAAAGCTCCAAATGAATGGTCTGAATGTCCTTTCCAATTTCCAACTTGGATGGGAATCTTTCACCCTCGAAATTGGCTAAGGCAAGCAACTAGTCATCCACTAGCTCTCCCTCTTCACAAATGCAATTGCAAATTCTACAAATGATCAAAAGCTAGTTTCATTCTTTGTTATTGAAATTTATAAATTTCTAATGTCCTCCATGGGTCGAATTCCTTCCAAGAGACTAATGCCAACTCAAGTTGGGAAGAGATTCCAAAGAACGCCACTTGTACAACAATTCCTAGTCTCCCACTTCCACCAAATCACATGTGGAAGCATCTTAGCTTCCCTAACACCCTTGATCCCCCTCTTAGAGTCTATTTTTAGATTTGACATGTCATATATGTCATATGTCATCCTTCAGGTCCGATTTGTGTCATAGGTGTCATAGCATCTTCATCATTGTTTTCATGGAGCTAGGGAATCTAGCCCAAGTGTCTCACTAGCTCCAAATTGCCTCTTCCTTTTCCATGGGAGTTACTCTTCCTCTATATTTCGACCTTGGATGAGTCATGCCATGAATAATACCTTTTGGACTCCCCCAATTATGCTCCCATTCACCTTGAATTCGAATTGGTGAGAGAATGATGCCAAGTGTAGTGGGGAAATCTAGCCATATGTGGGTCCCACTTTCTCCATGTGTCTTCATGATCAAATGCCACTTTGAATTTCACTTGTATATACTTATTTAGCTCCTTTATTAAATATTTATGCCATTCTAATGTTGAAACATCATTTATTATCCCCATTATTCCAAATCCCAAAGCTTCCACCAGAAACCTAGGAAACTAGTAATTTTCCTCCTTGGCAATTATTTGACCTTTAGCATCAATTTGACAAACTCTAATGAATAGGGCCAATGTGATTAGGCCATTGTGACCCAATGCCAAATTTGGGACATGAAAAATCCTCCCTTCCCAATATTGCTTGTCCTCAAGCAATTTTAAACATGGGTGTTGAAGAACCTGCTTTCTGTATAATTCTTTGAAGTTGCCATTGAATTTCCCAACCTTGAGTCTTTGAGTTTCCATGAAGATTTTAGAGAGGAACCACCATGCTTGCTGCTGCACTACTCTGATAAAAATCACTTTATTAAGTGGGAAATCCATCTCCCATACTGCTTGTTTCCCCAAAAAATTTGAAACCAATGAGATAAAAATTATTCCAGGGTCCCATTTCTTGTATTGCACTCCAACAATTAAGAGTGCTCTCCAACCCATACCATCAGATAAGAGGATTCCTGGATCCCATTTTATTGTATGCATTCTTCCAAACATCATGAGTACACAATATATATCATCAAAGTACATAACAACATAATGAAAATGTACATCAAGAAGATGCTTCATCAAAGAATCATGAAAGTGTTTATACCTCCAAGTAAGTAGACCACCATTTGCTAGGTGCATACAATCTTCAAGTGACCAATCAAATCTGCTCTAATGACATAGGTGAGGATCCCATGTCCGATAGTGCTGCTCCAAAAGAATGTGATATGCATCAAAATATTCAGCCATGCATTCTTTCATCCAAGAAGTGAATGAAGAATCTCCACTAAAATCTGAACCAAATAATGAGCAGGAAAAACAAGGAGACTTCAAAGGACTCAAAGAAGTCTCATCCATACATCCATGAGGATATGTATCATCATAAGGTAAAGCAATATGCTGCTGCAATTCTAAATAATGAGGTCCTCTATTCATGTCATCATCAAAAGGAGAGGTAGGAGTTTCATACCCCTCATGTGGCACCACTAGAAAAAAACCTTTCACCCAATTTTCATCCCCAATTGATGTGGCTAAAAAAGAAGTAGGGGATGAGGAATTATGAACCAACCTTAAATCCTTACAACTCTTACCCATTGAAATCTTTAATTCATCCTCTCCATAATTTGCTGGTCCAACTATTGTGAGATCATGTGCCTCCTCCAAGGATTTGCAATTCTCTCCATGAGGCAACTCATAATCCCTTTGAACAAAGACAAGTGCTTGTCCTTCTTCTTGTTTTAGTGTAGCATCTTCAAGAACCTGCATATCAACATGTATGTAATGTTCCGCACTTACATTAGGTTCCTCTTTTGTGACATAAATTATTTCATCCTTTTCCTTGAAAAGAGAACCATTGCTCATTATTTTTTCTGAGTTGCTTCCAAGTTCACTAAGCAACAATTTGAACTCTTGAAAGTATTGTCTCCACTTGTCTTCAAAGGATGGTTTAAGTAATTTCCTAAACTCCTCATTCTCCTCTAAGGTTCCTTTCTCATCCTTACTCATGGTGACCAATGAATGCACTTCTTCCCTTTCACCAAAGTACATCCAGTTTCAGTTTATAAGGGTGGTGGCTTATTTATTTGACTCTTGGTATTCATTAATTTTCTACCACATTAGGTGCCAAGACCATGCTCTGATACCACTGTAATGTCCCTTGTTAGGAATTTTATTAAAATGACAATTTTTTACTTTTTTCCCTAGTTTGACCTTTAACTAGTTTTGAGCTCTAGGTCCCCAAATTGCTCCAATTGCTCCCAAATATTCTGAGAAGGTATATGGATGATGTTAGAACATAAATATTTATTTCAGGGCTACTTTTGGACCTTTAAAATACTTCTGTAAATCCTCTTTCAATTCTGGCCAATGTATGGAACTTTACTAGTAATTTCCCTTTGACTAGTATTGGTCTCTAGGTCTCGAATTGACTCCAAATTCCTTCAAATATTAAAGGAAGGTGTATGAATGATATTAGGACTTGAATATGATGTTCAGGGATGATATATGGCCACCAAAATACCTCTGCAAACTCTCTTAATATTCTGGACCAAGTATGCAATTTTACTAGTAATTTGGGGTTCAAATCCCCCTGGGGTAAGTACTGAAAATGGCTTCCCAAATGCCTCCAAAACCACTCAAATTTCTGAACAGAGGTAGGGAATGTATTAAGGATGTTATTAAGGTCTCATGTGCACCATTAATTGATTTTTACATCTATTCCAACCCTCTCCCATTCAACTGCAAAAATCACCAATTCAACCCTTGGGGAAATGACACTATTTCTTCTCCCAATGCAATTAAACTAGGTAAAAATACTTCAAATGCTCAAGTACAGTACATGAAAATTGTAAAATACATCCATTTAATTCCATTGATCACAAATGCATAATAGAATCATCCATTCATTCGAAATCATCAGCATTACATTGATTCACAACAAGGTAGTGGGGAAATGGCACTGTTCTTTCATTAAAATTGAGATTTATACATTTCTACTTGGAATTTCAACCTGAAACTTTTTGGAGATGAATAAAAGAATATTTAATTCATATTAAAAAATAAATGGGGCATTAGAATCTCCCCTAAAGAGTACAATAGATCACCAAAAACGCCCTCCCTCAAGGATAAAGAATATGCCATCAAAACTGGAAATGGTTGAAGGAGTGAGCTACAATAGAAGAAACTGTTGATGTATATGTAACTTCGGAATGTATTTCACATATATGTATATTGTATTCCTATAGAGATGGTATTATTCCTCTATAAGGAAGTGTCGTCATTTATATTGTAAGTGTCGTAACTTATACTTGATGGGTTATTAGACCACCTTGTTTGGGGTCGGCCCTGTATAAGTCATGTGGGTCAAAGGGTTATTAGACCACCCTATTGGGGGTCGGCCATGTGGGTCAAAGGGTTATTAGACCACCCTATTGTGGGTCGGCCCACTCAGCATTATGTTATGTGGTTAAGTTCGAGCCGACATGAGTTAGGTAAAAAGGCAAGTCAAGTCTAGTATAAATAGAGTGCGGGAGGCACTCTATTTACTCACTCACTTCTCACACATGCTCTCAAGGAGGAGAGGCGCACTTATGGAGGAGGAGGATTTCTGCTAGGTTATGGCTATCTCTATTGGTTGGTTGTATCATTGCTCTATCTATCTCTGAGGAAGTTATTGGGTTTTTTCACCTTTATGGTTTTCCCCAAGTAAATCTTTGTGTCTCTTGTGTGCTTGCATTATTGTCTCCATGATTGATATGCTGTAGATATGCTGTACATGTTGTTCTCTCAGTTAAGATCCTGGATCATATTGAAGTAAATTCAGAAAATTTAACATGGTATCAGAGCTATCCTGAAAGAAGGCATGATATGGCATGTATGACACTTGTTGCACTTACGATGCTAGGGCTTGATATAGCAAAAACCAGTCATCGTAGAACTTTCGCTATAAATCCGTTTTGGCGAATTTTTTGGATCTGAAATTGTTACAGGACGAAGCTAAGATCTCCAGGTATCTTGTGTCCAAAGGACAACCTCTAATTCGTTGTACTTTGTGATTTATGATCTGTACAATATAGGGTTTCTGCCTCTTCCAGATCTGAGTCAAAATCAGGTGACCTTGGGAAAAAGGTCATATCTTGGGCTAGGAAGCTCCAAATGAAATTTCGTAAAAAGTGACAGGTAGTACACAGTATGTACTATCTCAAAAAACGTTTTCAGAGGCCGAAGTTAAAACAGTGACACGTGGCACGCCGTACAAGTTCGCTCTCATGTTTTATCCCAAAACAGGTCACGTTGCAACATTTGGCATAACTCTCTCTCAGAGAATCCAATTGAGGTCAGACCTGTTAGGATGGAAAGATAACAGGTCAGGCTATCTCAGGAAACTTTTTCAGACCCTGTGGATCAAAAATTTTGGAGTTACACCAGAAACAATCAGCTACATATTTCTATCAAAACAGAATTATTTTTTGGTACCTTCATTCATGGCTTCCGGAATTTAGGGCTTTGAAGAAAGTTGGAATTTTTGTAATCGGAGACCACGGCTGGATGCTACTCATCAAAATAGAAATTTAGAGACCAAAATCAGAATTTTTGGTTGGGCAGAAGGCCGGGCTTGATTAGACCCTAGTTCGGGACTTTGATCAGAAAAGTGGAAAATTAGGGCTTCTGTAAAAATGGGAATTTTTGAAATCTGTGACCACGGCTGGAAGCTCCTCAGAAAAATAGAAGCTTAGAGCTTTGGATCAAAAATTTTGATTGGGAAGAAGAGTGGGTTTCATCAAACCCCAGTTCAAGTTCACGTCCAGTGAATCTGGAAGTTTTAAAGGCAAAATTGAGGAGTGAAACTTTGCAGTTTTCAAATTCTGAATATTCCAGTTTGATCAGTTCATCAAGGCGCATATTCCTATCCTTTCGGAAGTTTGAAATTCAAAGTTTGAATTTTTGGGGTTTCTCTGACAAACCCTTATCCAGCTCAAGGTCCAGTTCTTGCAAATCAAGTGGATTGGGTTAATCCTAGAAGAAGATGGATTGATCACCTGCATAAGTGAAGAGGTTCCTGTCTCAGAGGGAGATGAGGATAAGGCCTTACATAAGAATATTACAAGCGATCTCGACATGTATGACTCATCGAGGTATGTTTCGATATTTGTCCATGATTAAGTTTATGGTATGTTTGTCTTCATGTTATTACGGTTAGTACAATTTTGATTTTAGATTTGTTGTATCACCTTAACAAAATTATGAATGCATGATAGAAGATATTCATTGGTTAGGGTGTTGACACTTATGATTGTACTAATGCATTATGGTGTTGTATGAGGTTTATGTTGTCTACTAACATGAAAGGTACACCAAGAAAGACAGATCATGTTCTGGTCCAAGAACATATGATCATGATAACATGAGGACAAAGATTCATCCATTGTCATGGATCTCATAGAAGATCCATTTACGAGGTATGTATAACTTGGTTTTGTAATAGTTAACCTATGAGATATACAGGTTACTAGCACAAGTCATTGAAGAAGAACAAGAAGACATCATGTGAGTATGTTAGACATAAATAGCTAGCATGCTAATCCAGGTATGTTTTTCCTATATCAAGATAGAATCCTACCTTGTGTTAGGATCTTATACTATCGCGTTGTTGATAATGATTATTCATGAAGTCATAGGTTTGAATAATCATGATTGTATGCATATTATGTTTCTTACCATAATTGATGATATGACTAACCAGAAGAATCATGATGGTATAGGTTTGAATAATCACAGGTTTTATGCATTTTATATCTCTTATCTTGATTGATGATTCAACTAACCTGAAGAGTCATAGGCTTGAGTAATTACAGGTTTAGACATGTTATGTTTCTTATGATTTGACTAACCATAAGAATCCTTGAATGCTCATGCTTATTATTTCTGTTTGAAATGATCATGACTATACATGCTTGAGATTATTGTGTTTTAATAGTATACTAATGAATGTATGAGATCACAAGGATAACACATTCATGATACTAAAAGCATGCATAGGGACCAAGGATGAATATGAGATTCAAGAACAAGTAATCCAGGAAGCATAGATCAAGAGGGAGCACACTCCAGTTGCTCCTGCCAGAAAGCAAAGGAGCACACTCTAGTTGTTCCTGCAAGAAAGCAAAGGAGCACACTTCAGTAGTTTCTGCAAGGATGCAGATATTCAGAGGGAGTTAATCATCTCTCTACATTTCACAACAGAAAGGTGTAGAAGAAGCTACCTCAGATTAGGACTCCAGCAGCTCCTGCAAGGAAGCAAAGACTCAGAGGGAGTCCACCCAACGAACAAAAAAAGATAAGTATTTGAATTGTCATTTCTTAAATAATACTGTTCAATAATGTATATACTGATGTTCCTATAATTAGGTTGTGTATTATGCATATTAGAATAATTGCATTGATGAACAGTATACTACTAATATGCATGGGTAAGTAGCCTATGGCACTGTACAACATTCCATTGCTACTTATCTAGAATGAAACCTCTTTGCTAACATGTTGGGAGTTGTGCACACTCTTAACAATGTTCTAGTAGAGATTGGAAGGCATCTAGAAAGTTACGGGATATGGATAAATGTTGTATTGAAGCATTGGCTAAGATAATTGCATGACTGTATGGCATATTTCTTTATGTGTAAGAATTTGTTCTGAAAACTATAAGATGTTTTCTAATCATGCAATTTAACTTGTTGTGTAGGAAAGATCATATGCCATCTCCTACAAAAGAAGAACTACAACATTTGTTCCAGCAACAAAGATATCTATTGAAGATATTGAAGATATTGAAGTTCCCAGGATCTGGGATGAAGAAATGAAATGCCATGATCCGTCGATCATGAAGAATGATGTTTGGGATGTAATCCCAAAAACATGAAGGGAATTTTGCTATGACTTCCAAATGGGACTATCAGATCAAGCATGTTGCAGATGGCAGCATTGAGAAATATAAAAGTGATGAAATAGAAGATACACCAGATGGATTCAAGAAAGCTTCCTTGAATGGTGTAGTTGAAGAAGAAGTGTATGTAGAGCAGCCACTTGGTTCTGAGACACATGATAGGAAATCATATATGTGCAGAACTTGGTATGGTGAAGATAGATTGATTGACGACACGCAGCGGAAGCTTACTACCGAGTTCAAGATGAAGAACTTGGGGATGATGCACTATTTGTTTTTGGCATGAAGGTGTGGCAAAGTGCAGATAGAATCTTCCTTGAACAAAGGAAGTATGCAGTAGAGATCCCAAAGAGGTTCGGGATGATGGATTGCAAGGCCATGGCCACACCTATGGCATCGAATCTAAAGCTTCTATGTGATGCTTCATCTGAGCTGGTTGATGTCTTTATGTATCGTCAGATGATTGGGTCCTTGATGTACCTGACGAACACGAGACCAGACATTTTCTTTGCTGTAAACACATTGAGCCAGTTCCTGACGGATCCGAGGAGTGTTCACCTAGTTGCTGTAAAGCATGTTCTGAGGTACCTGAAGGGTACAGTGTATTATGGGCTCAGATATGAGGAGAATCAAATGTTTAACCTGCAGGGTTATGTTGATTCAGATTGGGATGGCAGTGCTGCAAACAGGAAGAGCACATCTGGGTGTTGCCTCAGTATGGGATCAGGTGTGATCTCTTGGTTTAGCAGGAAGCAGTCCTGCGTAGCACTGAGTACAGCTGAGGCAGAGCATGTTGCAGCCTGTTCAGCTAGTTGTGAGACAGTATGGCTACGGAAGCTACTGTCTGAGCTATTTGATCTCCCATTGGAAGCTACTGATATCTTCTGTGATAACCAGAGTTGTGTGAAGCTGTCCGAGAATCCAGTGTTTCATGACAGGTCGAAACACATAGAGGTCAAATATCACTATATCAGGGATATGGTGCAGAGAGGAGCCGTGAAGCTCCTATATGTTGCGACAGACGAGCAGATTGCAGATGTGCTGACGAAGCCACTAGCCAGGGTGAAGTTCGAGTATTTCAGAGAGAGAGGCTTGGCGTTCTTTAGATCGAGGACACTTCAAGGAAGAAGTGATGGACACATTTGCTGAAGCCATTCCAAGCATGTTGGAAGGAGGATCCTTCACATGGCTGTGGATGTAAGCGCTGGATGATGAGCATCAGGATGATGTTCTGGTTTCTGCTTGGATATGATCAGTTGGAACATTTTTATATATGAATGAACGCATCATGTTGGATGTTGGATATGATCAGTTGGATCATTTTTATGTATGTATGTACGCATCATGTTGGATGTTGGATATGATCAGGTGGATCATTTATGTATGGATGCATCATGTTGGATGCTGGATATGATCAGTTGGATCATGTGTATGTATTTTGTATATGCATCATGTTGGATGCTTGGACCATGTATCTGTATATGTATCAGGTGGATACATTGTATGATCAGGTGGATCATGTATGGTGATATGTATCATGTATCAGGTGGATACATTGTATGATCAGGAGGATCATGTATGATGATATGTATCAGGTAGATACTTGGTATGCATCAGGTGGATGCATTGATGTATCAGGTGGATGCATTGATGTATCAGGTGGATACATTGTATGATCAGGTGGATAGTGTATGGTGATATGTATCATGTATTTGTATCAGGTGGATACATTGATGATCAGGAGGATCATGTATGATACTTGGTATGCATCAGGTAGATGCATTGATGATCAGGTGGATCATGCAGCATGATGTTGCAGTGATGATCAGGATGATCATAGATGACGAGCTTCAGGATGTTGCTCCAGATGACATGCAGCAGGACGTTGCAGTGATGATGATCAGGATGATCATAGATGACGAGCTTCAGGATGTTGCTCCAGATGACATGCAGCAGGACGTTGCAGTGATGATGATCAGGATGATCATGGATGGTGAGCTTCAGGATGTTGCTCCAGATGACATGCAGCAGGACGTTGCAGTGATGATGATCAGGACGATCATGAGTACATCAGGATGATGTATGGTGAGTATCAGGTTGATACTCTGTGGCCGTGGATCAGGTTGTGCAGATGAGCATGCAATTCGGTGCCCTGGGAGATTTGCAGATGGTCTTTCGAGGTTTTGCCTATGGCATGTAATTCGGTGCCCTGGGACATCTGGCAAATGCTCTTTCGAGGTTTTGCTCTGGTAGGACATGTAATTCGGTGCCCTGGGAGATCTGCAGATAGTCTTTCGAGGTTTTGCCTATGGCATGTAATTCGGTTCCCTGGGATATCTGGCAGATGCTCTTTCGAGGTTTTGTCCTATGGCATGTAATTCGGTGCCCAGGGAGATCTACAGATAGTCTTTCAAGGTTTTGCCTATGGCATGTAATTCGGTTCCCTGGGATATCTGGCAGATGCTCTTGCGAGGTTTTGCCATGACCACATGTAATTCGCTGCCCTGGGAGATCCTATAGGTAGAGCTGTGTGCTCGTAACAGCCTAGGATGCTCTTGCGAGGTTTTGTGGTGAGGTCACATGTAATTCGGTGCCCTGGGAGATCCTATAGGTAGAGCTGTGTGCTCGTAACAGCCTGGGATGCTCTTTCGAGGTTTTGTGACGCACGTAAAAGTCCTGAGGATTCCACAGTATGGCCAGTGATGATGAAGACCTGTAGGTGGTGGGCCTACATCCAGTATGAAAAAGGACTGGCTCTGTAGAACTTCCTATGACGAGTAGATTCAGAGATTGATTGAGATAGTAGCAGCAGTGACGATGATGATGACTCGATGACGATTATCCAGTGACGATGATCCAGAGAAGATGACTTGTGCTAGAAGAACTGTGCTGAGAAATACCTTCCTAGTTAAGAGGGAGTGTTGATGTATATGTAACTTCAGAATGTATTTCACATATATGTATATTGTATTCCTATAGAGATGGTATTATTCCTCTATAAGGAAGTGTCGTCATTTATATTGTAAGTGTCGTAACTTATACTTGATGGGTTATTAGACCACCTTGTTTGGGGTCGGACCTGTATAAGTCATGTGGGTCAAAGGGTTATTAGACCACCCTATTGGGGGTCGGCCCACTCAGCATTATGTTATGTGGTTAAGTTCGAGCCGACATGAGTTAGGTAAAAAGGCAAGTCAAGTCTAGTATAAATAGAGTGCGGGAGGCACTCTATTTACTCACTCACTTCTAACACATGTTCTCAAGGAGGAGAGGCGCACTTATGGAGGAGGAGGATTGCTGCTAGGTTATGGCTATCTCTATTGGTTGGTTGTATCATTGCTCTATCTATCTCTGAGGAAGTTATTGGGGTTTTTCACCTTTATGGTTTTCCCCAAGTAAATCTTTGTGTCTCTTGTGTGCTTGCATTATTGTCTCCATGATTGATATGCTGTAGATATGCTGTACATGTTGTTCTCTCAGTTAAGATCCTAGATCATATTGAAGTAAATTTAGAAAATTTAACAGAAACCATGAGCTTCCTTGTAGCTTACACCTGCAAATAAAGACTCCATTAAAGCTCCAAATGAATGGTCTGAATGGCCTTTCCAATTTCCAACTTGGATGGGAATCTTTCACCCTCGAAATTGGCTAAGGCAAACAACTAGTCATCCACTAGCTCTCCCTCTTCACAAATGCAATTGCAAATTCTACAAATGATCAAAATCTGGTTTCATTCTTTGTTATTGAAATTTATAAAGTTCTAATGTCCTCCATGGGTCGAATTCCTTCCAAGAGACTTATTCCAACTCAAGTTGGGAAGAGATTCCAAAGAACGCCACTTGTACAACAATTCCTAGTCTCCCACTTCCACCAAATCACATGTGGAAGCAGCTTAGCTTCCCTAACACCCTTGAGCGCCCTCTTAGAGTCTATTTTTATCCCTGACATGTCATATATGTTATATGTCAGTCTTCAGGTCTGATTTGTGTCATAGGTGTCATAGCATCTTCATCATTGTTGTCATAGAGCTAGGGAATCTAGCCTAAGTGTCACACGAGCTCCAAATTGCCTCTTCCTCTTCCATGGGAGTTACTCTTCCTCTATATTTCGACCTTGGATGAGTCATGCCATGAATAATACCTTTTGGACTCCCCCAAGTATGTTACCATTCACCTTGAATTCGAATTGGTGAGAGAATGATGCCAAGTGTAGTGGGAAAATCTAGCCATATGTGGGTCCCACTTTCTCCATGTGTCTTCATGATCAAATGCCACTTTGAATTTCAATTGTATATATTTATTTAGCTCATTTATTAAATATTTATGCCATTCTAATGTTCAAACATCATTAATTATCCCCATTATTCCAAATCCCAAAGCTTCCACCCCAAACCTAGGAAACTAGTAATTTTCCTCCTTGGCAATTATTTGACCTTTAGCATCAATTTGACAAACTCTAATGAATAGAGCCAATGTGATTAGGCCATTGTGACCCAATTCCAAATTTGGGACATGAAAAATAAGATACACTCTCTCTCTCCTCGTTTTACTAATTATCAAAAAATGGTAAGAGAAGTCACCAACTCCTTTTCTGCATTCAACATTAACTCTGTCCCTAGGTCACAGAACTTTGATGATGAACTTTTAACAAATACTGCATCTAGGATGATTCCACTAGAGGGCTTGTCACCCGATACTTTTTCAATAGAACTCATGTACAGGCCTTCCATCCCTGATAATGTTACAAGCTGGAAAGTGTTTGATGATGACCAGCAAATCCTGGATTTCCTTTCAGCTCAAGTTACCTTTCAACACATGGCGATAGACGAAGCTGAACATGAAAATTCCCTGGCTGATCCTTCGAACATTATCCCAAAGTTAGTGATCAATCTAGAAACATTTTATGAGCCACAGGACAAGTTTAAACACAAGACCAACTACAAGACACAAAGTTCATCATTGAATTATGAACCAGTCAACCTTAGCACTGAACAAAATCCTCGATTTATCAACCTTGGAGTTGATTACTCTGTTGAAGAAGAAAGGAGAGCCTTCATCAGACTGTGTAAAGAATACAAGGATGTTTTTTCTTGGACCTATGACGAACTGAAAACCTTTGATACTAGCATTATGCATCACAACATACCTATGAAGCTAGAAGTGAAACCATACCAACAAAAACTGAGAAAGATGCATCCTAGTTTGGAATCCTTTGTAAAGAAAGGGCTGGAAAATATATTGACAGCAAGAATTATATTCCCTGTCAGACACACCCAATGGATAGCTAATCTAGTGCCTGTCCGAAAAAAGAATGGTGAAATCAGACTTTGTGACGATTTCAGGAATTTGAATAGAGATTCCAAAAAGGATAACTACCCTGTTCCTCCCATGGAATAGATTCTGCAAAAGGTAGCAGGGTCAAATATGTTCTCCCTCCTGGAAGGTTTTTCAGGATACAACCAAGTCATGGGTGCCCATGATGACCAACTGAAAACAACCTTCAGAACCCCATGGGGTACCTTTTCCTACAGGTGAATGCCCTTCGGGCTGATAATTGCCGGAGCTACATTCTAGAGAGCTATGGATATAGCTTTCAGAGATATAATGCATAATTTTGTTGTAGTATATCTAGATTACATTACTATCTATTCCAAGAAACGACATGAACATTTATCTACTTTGAAACAGGTTTTTGAATGCTGTAGGAGATACGGAATATCCCTAAACCCCAAGAAGTCTATATTTGCAGTCACAGAAGGTAAGATTCTAGGTTTCATTGTTTCCAAAGAAGGTATGATTATTGATCTGGAATGCACTGATGCTATTTTAAAGATCGGTTTTTCTGGATCGCGCAAAGCCATGCAGTCATTCCTTGGGAAGATCAATTTTGTACGTAGGTTTGTTCCCAATTTTGCACAAATTGTTAAGCCTTTGCAACAATTAGTTAAGAAAGATGTACAGTTTTGTTGGTCATAGGAACAGAAAGATGCATTTGTTGAAATTTGCAGGGCCATTGTAGAAGCTCATTCTCTGATGTTCCCCGATTTTAACAAGGATTTTATTTTATATACTTTTTCTACTGATTTTTCTTATGCAACTGTTTTGACACAGAAACATGACAGTGATACTGAGATTCCAATTTCCTTCATGAGCTCAACATTTAAGGGAGCTGAACTTAATTACTCCCAAATTGATAAGCAGGCCTATGCAGTGTACAAGTCTGTGAAACATTATAGGCCCTACTTGTTGAAATCTAGAACAAAGGTAATTGTGCCATATACAACTATAAGAAACATGTTGGTCCAGAAAGAACTGGGTGAAAAGAGGGCCCATTGGATGACTGCTTTGCAGGAATACGATCTGGAAATCAGACTGCCAAAAATTGTAAAAGGCCAAGGTTTGTGCCTACTTACCGCTCAATCGAATGACCCTGTACATCGGCAAACTGAGTGGGAGCAGGAAGAAGAACTCCCTGCAAGTTTTGTTAATGCAATAGATACTTCGACATCTGAATGGTATGACCATATCAGGTTTTTTCTAAACCATGGGTTTGCTCCCGAAACTTTAGACTTCAAAAAATGCAGAGCTTTAAGATTAAAGTCTGCTCCTTATCAATTCATTAATGGAATTTTGTTTAGAAAAAATTATGATGGAGTCTTTCTTAGATGCTTGGAGAAAACTGAAACTAATGAAATCCTCTTTCAATTTCATGCAGGACCTGCTGGAGGCCATTTCTTAGGAAAAACCACAGCACACAAGATTCTCAAGGCTGGATATTATTGGCCCACTATGTTTAAAGATGCTTATGCCTATGTTAGGAGGTGTGAACCATGTCAAAAGTGTGCAGGGAAATTCAAGAAACCTGCTTTTCCTTTACAACTAGTAACAATTCAGTTCCCATTTCAGTAATGGGGATTGGACTTTGTTGGTCCCATTAATCCTACCTCCTCCCTTCAACACAGGTATATCCTTACAACAACTAACTACTTTACCAGATGGGTAGAAGCAGTTCCCCTTAGGCAGTGCAACGTAAACCAAGTAATCTCTTTCCTTGACAGCCAGATAGTTACAAGGTTTGGTGCCCTCGAGTATCTTGTCTTTGATAATGCATCCTATTTTTCCTCAATCGACTTGACACAGTATGCCCTTGAAAGAGGGATTAAATTAAAATTTTCTGCCAATTATTACCCACAGGGTAATGGGCTTGCTGAATCTTCTAACAAGAACCTAATAAATATTCTCAAGAAGACAGTAGCTGCTCATCACAAGGATTGGCACACACAACTCTATAATGCTCTTTGGGCAGATCGAATCACTCCAAAGGCAGCCATTGTGAATTCTCCCTATTGTTTGGTCAATGGAAAGGAGGCCATTCTTCCATCTAACCTTACCATTCCATCACTGCAATTAGCCTAATCTATTCAAGAAGATGATTCTTCTCCTCTTCAGCAGAGAATTGATACTTTTCTCAAGTTGGAGGAAGACAGAGAGGTGACTAAAAATAATTTATATCATCATCAGCAAATGGTTAAGAGATGGTTTGATGAGAAATCCTCTTTTGACAGGGAATTTTCAGTAGGAGATTTGGTACTGAGGTGGGATAAACATCACAAGGACAAAAATCAGTATACCAAATTCCAACTGCTTTGGCTTGGACCTTTCTTTATTACAGAAAAGATTGGTCCAAGTACAGTTCGGTTACAAACATTGGTGGGGTTCATTGACACTTATCCAGTGAACGTTTCACTGCTTAAAAAGTATTTTGTCTAAACAGTCTAATGCACTTTGTACATAATTTTGGTGTGTTTTGTGTTTTCTTTGTTTTGAATGGTCTTCTTTTATTTGATTTTTCCTTTAATAAACCTCACACATTTGGTTATGGTTGATGGTTAGTTTGTCTCAAGGATAATCTAAGCTGAAGTTATAGGATGTTCTATCAATCTTGGCTTTTCTCAACCTATGTCAGAATTTGTTTTACAAAGAATAGACAGTCATTAAATGGAGGACTTTGATTGATACCTTTCCACCTTGGTCATTATCTTACACATGCTTTATTTTTTTAATTGAGGTTGTTGAAAATGGTTGACCCTTTTGTCTTATGTTTCATTAGTGTAGCAAAACATATCTCAATAACTTGGTCAACCTTCATCTGCTCTAGATCCCATCACAGTCACCTTGAAAAATAAATTTACTTAATAATTGTGGATTACAGGATGGGGGGTCTTGTTACAAGCCATCCCATTAGATTCATAGATGTGAGTGGAATAACATCTTCACATCAAGCCATCAAACTTGGAAGATGAATTTCAGTTTACTGAAAGATGGAAGATCCTATTACAGGTCGGTCCATTCATGCTCTGCAATGCATTAGTGAGTAATGCCACTATTATATGATCACCAAGCCATGGTAGTGTCCTGCAGTTCACACCTTGATAAACTGTCTGTTTTATTTTCCTTATAAGATAATGTTGTACATGAGGACAGGGGGGTCTTATCACAAGCCATCCATGCCATGATCATGGGTTTGATTTTGGACTGACGTTATCATCATATGGTCACCAAGCCATGATAATTTCTTTCAGTGTCATAGCTGGGAGACAAGGAGTCTCATTACTGAGCTAGCTTGTTCAGTTTCCAAATCAGGTTTGTGAATGGCATTGCCATAATATGATCACCAAGTCAGGGCAGTGGTCTTATGCCAACAACGTCTTATGTTCAGCTTTCTATTTCAATAAATAAAAAAGAAAGAAAGAGAAAATAGAATAAAAAAAAGAGGAAAAAATATGAATATTGCCATGCAATTATTTATGTATAATAAAGCAATTAATAAATCAAGGTGATTCATGATTTGGATATCCAGAGTATTATAAAGTTTGCCCCCAGGTTAATCTAAAGCTGTCTTCCTGTGATTACATATTGGAAAAAGGTTTCCTGTTGTTTCCTGAATCTTTTTATCAGATTTGCATTATCTTTAATTTGATCATGAATGGGAGTATATCAATCTTTTGTTAATTCTGCTTATTAATTGTTTTTTCATAAGCATCTTCTAATATTTCAGGTGGAAAATCAGTAGGCTGACATACTTTCTTTGACTGAAGTTTTGTTTGCAGAGATAACTGGTTCTTCCCATCCAGTCGCCATTTGTTGTAGGTACAACAAATCCCATGCTTCATTCTGATCACGGGAGCCCCATTTTGTAAATACAAAGGTAATTAGGTAAGTTTTAAGTTTTGGTTTGTTATGGCATCATACCCTTTGTTTGGTTTGTTTAGTTATCATTATTTTTTTCTTTTGAAAATTTCTAAGTTTCTAGTTGTTTTCCTGATTTGTAGTAAACCTTAGATTCTTTGCCAAAAATCATTTTCTTACTGCAAATCCCAAAATCGCGAAACCCGAAATCCCGCAATTGCGGATTGCGGGAATCATTTGTTTTTCTTTTAGGATTTCGTTAACCCGAAACATGCAACCTGAAATTACGGGTTGCGGGAAGACCGTGTAAGTATTTTAGAATTTCCAATACCGCAACCAGAAACCCGAAATTCTGGATTTCAGATTGTAGAAACTCGTTACGTCAATAAATCGCGTTGTGTGTTTCCGAAACCCGTAACCCGCAAATTGCAGATTGTGGGTTGCAGGAAAAGTTATTTAATTTTTAACATTTGTTTTCATTTCCGAAACTCAAAACTTGAATCTCGGGTTGCGGATTTCGAAAACACTTTTTTTCATTTTGTGAAATTTGTAAAACCCAAAACCCGCAACCCGGAATTTCAGATTGTAGATTTCAGAAATTTTGAATAAAGTTTGATTTTCAAACTTATGAACCCAATCCCGCATCCTGTAGAAATTAATCCCAGCCATTCATTCCTTCTAATCCTATGGGACGGGACGCCGTAGTTCATCTCCCGTAAATCTTATTTGACTGTTGATTCGTTTTGACCGATGGTTGGAATTATGTCGTTTGATCAAACCTGTGGTTTCTTTGCTCTTCGTCGTTTTGGCAGCCAACATTTTGAATATGATTTTCACCTTCAGCTCTAACTCGAAGGCATAAATGTTGATTGGATTGGTTTGTAATGATTAGTCTTTGAGATGCGACTTCAAGTCATGCGTGATTTAACTGAATTTGTACTTCATTGTAATCCAAATCTGGTTAATACATGTTACTACTTGCTTCGTCGCAGCTTAAATGATTGCAGTTTCCAAATCGTAAGATTTTAATCACAACAGTTCATTATGATCAATCATGATAGTTTTTATCAGATCTTTTTAAATACGGGAGTGAATATGAGGCATTTAATTCATCATCTAGATTCTATGCAACAGTTTTGTATTTGATTTCTAGAGGTTTCCTTTTGATAATATCGTTTGAACAATATGCAGACAGATCACAAATTGTTGGATAAGTTCTGTATAGATGAAGAACTTCAATCTTTGTTGTATCAAGAACCTATGTCACCACCTTTTAATGCAGGTGTTCCTGATACGAGTAGTAGTAGCGAAGAGGATGATTCTGAAGTTCCATCTGTCTGCATGTAGCCCCTTCAGAAGAAGAAAAAGGAAATTCCTGAAGAGCCAATTGATCAAGATTATACCATTATCCATGATTTTATAATCAATGAGGTTCCTGTAACTCCATCAGCCTCCATTAAGAGAAACCCGTTAGATGATTTCTCTGTTTTTGAAGACATTGTCAATCATCCTGAAGTTCCTAAGGAATATTTTTCGGATCTTTTGTTTCCCGTTATAGACAGCAAGTATTTCGTTGATGAAATTCTACAGTTTGTAATAGGATTCTTCCCGACATTAGAAGATGACTATCGTTTGGAAAATTTTGTTGGAGGAAAATCGGCTTGAAGGGTGTGGTATTAGTTTAGTTTTGATTTTGTAATCCCGGTTTGTGGGAATTTACTGTTTGTATTATTATTCTATAACTTTTATTTAAAGATATGATTCCTTGTAGAGGAGGGAGGATGGAATTTGGAGATAAAATATGCAAGAGAAGCTGGAGATGCTTTGTTTTGATACAAGCTTGTAATTTCTTACAGACTTTCATTGAATATAGTAAAGTTATTTTCAGCTCTACTTTTGTCAATTTATTCAAGTTTATTTGATGAATGTGATTTCTCTCCAAGTTGCTTATCTAACACTGTATTTATCCTTTGCAATCTATAAATACATTGATCTATAGTTTTGATTTCTCTCTGCTTATGATTTGTGTATTCTTAAAAGTTTTAAAAGAGTTTATTCAATTAAAATCTTTATCGATTTCTGCAAATGATTATTATCAGTGAATCATAATTGATGTTGATTTTTCAATTAACATATCAGTTATAGGTCAGATATTGAGTGCATGTAACTCCTAATTCACCGTTGATTAATTTTTATTGGTTAATGGTAATTTGGTTAAATAAGTTATAAATCTTTTAACATTTATGTTAAGTTGATGAATGTGCTTATTTAATTTCAGATCAAGCTGACTTGAACCTATCTCAAAATACCTTCTTAGAATAGATCTAACTTAGCTTAGATTCCTTTTGATAGATTTGTGTTTGCAGACTTTTACACTTAGGTTTTTCTTCGTTTGAAAATAGATCCTTTGGATCAAAACCTACCAACTCTTAGAGTGCCAGCGGAGGCCGAATATCCGTGGGAGATTACTACACCAAATAGGCTAGGGATAGAACTGTCCTTGCGTAGGGATTTTTGAAGACTTTCAGTTTGTTTTTTCCCCCTCCGCTGAGAGCTTAGGAACCCATTCCAGCACTTTGCATACCCTTCATATCCGAGGCCTCAACAAGTAGTGCACCAGAAGCCTCTGGATTTCCACAGCAAATCCTAGTGCCATTGCATTGAATTCATTAGAGAAATCATTTGAGGTATATATAGGTGTCAAGGATCTGGAAAAATGTGCCTATTGTCCTAAAGTAGTGCTCAGTAGTAGTCTATCTCCAAAAATTTAGAGTTTTTTGCAAGTTATTCAAAGTTTTTGAGTGCAATAGTTGCAATAGTTTCACCTTGTATTCTCTCTAACAATTCTCATGGAAAATTCGAACTCTCCTCTATCTCCAAGGATCATGACCCCCTTCAATTACCTTTATTGGAGGGATGATACACAGATGGTATTGCACAACAAGTCACTATATAGGGTAACAATGTGGAAGGAGGTCGAACCACAAGCAGGTGTGGATAAGGCCAAGTATCATGAGAGATGCAATGAATTGAAGGCTGGGTTCTCAAAATCCCAAGATTCTATTATTTATTCTAGAGCCTCCAACCACATGGTTTCCTCTAGAGAGCCATTTTCTTCATTAGATATCATCGATGGACCAAGCATACACATGGGAGATTAATCTCAAATATTTGTTGAAAGGGAAAGATACCATATAGCTTGAGCATGGAAGATACCATATTCCCTCTAGAAGCCAATCTATTGTCTGTTTAC
The DNA here is from genome assembly GCA_027924585.1 of Larix kaempferi. Classification (NCBI taxonomy): domain Eukaryota; kingdom Viridiplantae; phylum Streptophyta; class Pinopsida; order Pinales; family Pinaceae; genus Larix; species Larix kaempferi. The sequence continues at coordinate 10,495,811 of BSBM01000322.1, read as the reverse complement.
TAGATGACACACACAGGTCCTCCAAAGAAATTAGTATTTCAACCTAATTCGGTTTAGGTTGCTAAGATCTAATCTGGGAAGATGATATCCATAGGAGTTGCAAATCATGCCTCCAAGACTTATGAGTTCTCCTACTTATTTCCATACTCCCATCAAAGTTCTCTCTTGACTCATGCAAATGAGACAAGTAGACTCTGGCATGAAATATCCAGACACCTAAACTTCAAATATCTACAACATTTGCACAAGGAAGAGATGGTTGAAGGTCTATCGAACTTAAAATTCTCTCAAGGGATCTGCAAAGATTGCTTGGTAGGGAAGCACCCAGAGCGAAAGTATGAATTTGGGAAGGAAAAGAGAGTTTCCTACATCCTAGATCTTATTCCTAGTGACGTTTTAGGACCGATGCCCACTGCTTCAATGAATGGATCCAGATACCTTTTGACCTTCATTGATGACTACTATAGGTTTTGTTGGATATACTTTCTCAAACATAAATCTGAGGTGTTTGTATGCTTCAAAATTTTCAAATCCCAAGTTGAGAACACTGTTGGAAGGAATATCAAAGCACTCAGATCTGAAAATGGAGGAGAGTACATAAAAAATGATTTGTAGCAGCCATGTGCTTCTGAAGGCATTCAAATGAAACATTTTGTTCCATACACACCACAACAAAATGGTGTAGTAGAGAGGAAGAATAGGTCATTGAAAGAGATGGCTACCTGCTTGCTTGAAGCAAGAGATCTCCCATCAAATCTTTGGGCAGAAGCAGTAAATTATGCCACATGCATTCAGAATAGGGTGCCCCACAAATCTGTTGATGGGGTCACTGCATTCAAAGAATTGAAGGGACACAAACTTGATGTCTCTCATCTGAGGGTTTTTGGATCCAAGGCATGGGCCAAAATCCCCACTGACAAGAGGAAAGCAATTCAACCTCAAAGTAGAGAATGCATCCTTCTTGGATATGGAGAAGATGCAAAGGATTACAAGTTGATGGAGATTGAAACCAAGAGATGCTTCATTGAAAGAAGTGTGCACTTCAATGAGGATCCATTGCATGATCTACAATTAACTGACAAAGAAGGTATAACTGATCTACCTCCTCCATTCGCTCATAATGATGTTTCTACAGGTGATACATATTCAAAAGAAGAAGAAGAAGACCAATATGATTCAGATCTAGATATTGAGCAAGAATATCTAGCAGATCCAGATCTAGATCCAACACCTACTCCTAATCCAAAGCCTAAATGGGCTCAAAATCTTATTGGGGTAGCTGGGGTTATTGTTGGACATCCATCTGACTACAGAAGAACAAGATCTCAATACCAAGATTGAAACATTGCACTTTTCCATACATATCCACTTCTCCCTGAGAGGTGCTTCATGATGGTAGGATCTTATCCACAGTCTTACAGAGAGGATTTACATGATCCGAGATGGCAAGCAGCCATGGATGAAGAACATGATTTACTGCAAAACAATGGAACATGGGATCTTGTCCCTATTCCACCAGGGAGGAAACTTGTTCAGTGCAAATGGATCTACAAAACTAAGCTTGGATCTTATGGATCTACAACCAAGTATAAGGCTCGATTGGTTGCAAAGGGATACTCACAAGTCCAAGGGTTGGACTATAATGAGACATTCACTCTTGTTTCAAAAATGGATTCAGTGAGGGTTGTTTTGTCCATTGCAACTTTGTATGCATGGGAGGTACATCACATGGATGTAAAGAGTTCCTTCTTGCATGGTGACTTGGAAGAAGAGATCTACATGAAACAACCTGAGGGGTACACTGATGATTCTTCCTTGGTATGCATACTGAGGAGATCATTGTATGGGATCAAGCAAGACCCAAGGGCATGGTATGAAAATATGGATTCCTTCTTACTATCACTAAAGTTTGAAATATGAAATTCTGATTGCAATGTTTACATGCAACATAAGGGTGAATGTTTGCTATTGATTGTTCTGTATGTGGATGAATTTCTCATCACTGGTGGATTTGCTACTAGTTTGAAGCATATCAAGTCTTCCTTGAACAAATCATTCGCTATGACAGATCTGGGACTTTTGAGACAATTCATTGGTCTTGAAGTGACTCAAAATGCTTCAGGGATCATGGTTTCACACTCAAGGTATGCATCTGATTTACTGACAAAGTTTCATATGGATGATTGCAAAGCCACCTCCTTTCCCTTCCTATCTAGCATTAGATTGGAAGAAGGTGGTTTCACACCCTTGGTTGATAGCACTCTTTATAGACAACTGATTGGTAGCTTGTTATATCTGACACATTCGAGACCCGATCTATCATATGATGTTGGTGTTGTGGCTAGGTACATGCAGGAGCCACATGAGTTGTACTGGAAATAAGCTAAGAGGATCTTGCACTATGTGCAAGGTATGAGAGAGTTTGGGATCCACTATTCTATTGGTGCTCCACTAGATCTGGTTGGTTTTACTAACTCAAAATGGGATGGAGACAATACTGATAGGAATTCCACTTCAGGGTACATTTTCATGATTGGATCAGGACCAATCTGTTGGTCAAGCAAAAAGCAAGCAGCACTTGCACTATCTTTAGTAGAGGCAGAGTACAAAGGGGCTGTGAATGCAGCTATCTATGCAGTTTGGTTGCATGGGATCTTGACTGAGTTTGGAATTCTCACTTCTCCTTCAGTTGACCTATTTTGTGATAATCAGAGTTCCATACGGATCTCCAATGACTCAGTACAGAAGCAGAGGACCAAACATATTGAGGTTCACATGCACTAAATTAGGGAACTAGTGCACAACCAGACAATCTCACTACATTATTGTCCTACAGAGGAGATGACTGAAGACATATTCACTAAAGTTTTCACTCATAAGAGATTTGTCTATCTTAGATCTCTACTTGGTGTGAAAGTTTTCTGAGCTTCCCGCTGTCCTATTTTGAGGGGGGGGGGGTTTCCCATGAGGTTTTCCTCATTTCCTTGGTTCATGGATAGTTATTTATTTTTTATCATTTATTTGATTGTATGGGTTACCTTTTGTCTTAGTAACTAGGGCCCCGGATGAAAAAGTATGGATTAAGGGGGGGTGTTAGGATATTTTAATGCTCTATCCTTGTCCTACTTAGCATTATTTCATTTTCCTAGTAGTTGATGATGTCATTTCCCCCCTAGTGGTGTGCATATGTCATCCAGGATCCATCTACCACCTTCTGATCCCTACATGCATCATTTTAGGACCAATTTAGTGAGGTCGTGAGGTCACTATTTTATAGGAACCTACTCAGTGTTCCAGTTCAGTCCACCTGAGTTAGCTGACTCTTGTGGGGGGTTAGAGCTCCGAATGCCATTGATTGTGGCCTCATGCACCATTTTCTGACTGTTATGCATGGAAAAATCACTAATTCACCCTCCTTGGTCAGTTAACTGATTGTGTCTTTAGTTAACTGAGTTTAGGTTCAATTTGGTTGAGTTTGAGTCTTCCAGATCACTCTAGTGGTGACAATTCCTATGCTAGACCAACTGAGGTTCGAATTCTCTTGTGTGATTCAAATTCTCTCCATTGTAACATCATTTTTTACTATACTGATTATTGGATCATGTGATATTATTCTGCTCCTATCTGATTTCCCGTGCATGATTAATTGACGTTGAGATAGAGTTGCATCGATTTGGCATAGTGTTAAAGGAAACTCTCTTGATGCAGAGTGAGTCTACCATGATAAGCATTGCTTATTCTTATTGGTTCTTCATGAGCATACAATGCTTATGCTCTCACTCATCAATACACAGGTCATCATCACCTGTGATTAATCATCACTTCGTTTCCTAAATTAACAACATATGGATAGACTTGTCATGAACTTATATTTTTCTTTCTTTTTGGTCTTTCATTACAAATCCATGGAGCTAAGAAATCCCCCAATCCGTCATTATTGGATTTGATACTGAAAGTGAACTATCTTGGTGAAACTAATAAGAAAAATAACGACATTTAAACACATCACACTCAATACATTACAACAATTTTCAAATACACAAAAGATTAAGCATGAGATATGTGGACAAAATGGGAAATACCCTTTATTATATTTCAGTAAGATATGTAGTACTGCAATATGATTTTTTCATAAATAGGAATGGAAAGTTTTTTTCCAAATATATAAGCATATGAGTGCATCTAGGTATGATTACAAAGGTCATCTTCAACACCAATAAGATTTTCCACTCACCTATTTTTTTGGCCTCAATGTAGATGAACTTAAGGAGTTTCTAAATTAGGGTTGTCTCTTTCATTTGATAATTTACATTCTCTATACATGAGACCTATGTCCCACGAAAACAAAACCTTTCCAAACACAATGGTACAATCATAGAACCTCTTGCATTGATTGATAGTGGATAGTTAACCTAGATAAAACCAAGCTTATGGCTTTCAACCTTGCAAAGAGAAAGGATTTCCAAATATGTCTCACATTCAAGGGCATATCATTGGAGCTATCACTTCCTATAATTATTTAGGAATTCTCTCTCAAACCCTCACATCCCCATTCAACCAAGTGTGTGGTTAATATTAAGAAAACTGTTCTAACATCTCTATTCTAAAGAAACAAGTATTTTTCATGCACTTTATAGATTCAAGATCGGTCTATTCAACTCTATTGCCAAACCTATAGTTATCTATAGTTCAAGCATTTGGGGTCCAAGCTTAAGTCATTGTTGCAAAGTCATTGATGGTGCAAATTATAGTTCAAAGTTTTGGGATCCAAGCTTGAGTCATTGATGCAACTATGATGGGAAATGCAACTATGATGGGAAGCTGTAAATGTGTTGAAATGACCACCATAGGAAGAGGAGTGTGCCTCTCTAATAAATATGAGGAATGTTGAACCAATCGGAATATGAAATCTTAGTTAATTTGTAAACTATTTCATGGTATAATCTTTCCATTCCATGTGGATTACAATATAATCTTATCTAGTTTGATTCCATAGGGTAGTGAGTATTGTACTTTTCTTGTCAATATACGTTCTACACTTTCCATTAGCCTCCTTGAATACTAAGGTAAAATTTTTGCATCATGTTATTTATCCTCCTTTTTTATTGTGTTTTCCATATTCTTGTCATTTAAATTTTGCATCATGTTATTTATCCTCCTTTTTTATTGTGTTTTCCATATTAGACCTTTTAGATTTTTATTCTGCGGTTTATAAATCCTAATGTCACTTTAGAATCAAATTTGGGTGCATGGTTTGAAAGCTTGGATTGGATTTTATCATTCAATGAAAAGGAAAAGGAAAAAAATTGCATGTGCATTGGGTGAATTGTATTGAAAAAGGAAAATATATCTTTCTTTCTCATAATTAGATGTTCATTGAATGGAAAAGATTTGCATCTCATTCATTTTTTCATGATTTTGAGTCGAGTCCTCACACCACTAGTTGCACTTCCGCCACCCTGTGAGTAACAACAAGCCCATAAAATTAACACACTTAACTAAACAAACATTAAACCCTTGAGGAAATAAAAAGAATTATGTAGTTAGGTAGGACACTGGGATAGGCATCCAAATAACTCCCTTTTTTCATTTACACTTGAAACATAGAATTTGTCCTCATAGGGAACCAAAATCCTCTAGTACATTTTGGCACGATTGTGACCGATTTGTGGGGGGGCTCTCCCTTAGGAGGGAAAGTGGCAAGACTAGTTCTAGAAGTATGAGTGGACTAACTCCCTCCACTTTGTACCGAAGATCACCTACTCGTAATTCTTGTTTTTACTTACTAGCCTCCATATCGCTAGTACAACAGTCCAAGGATTGAAGTCGCGAGACACCTTTCCAGACATGCCATGAATGAGGTAGATTAGTTTCCATTATTTTAGGTATATTTTACCCAGGATCCCTTTCGGTAGAGGGATGTCCTTTGGCCATTTTGATCTCTCATTTGACTGCGGATTTCATCACCCTATAGAGGATACAATTGTCGAGGTTTCTAGCTCTTAGTTAGCTGGTTTCTTACTCTTATACCTCGTAGTTTAGAGGGTAATTTTTATTTGGTTAAGTAGTGCTGCTTGTTGTCTTTATGCCTTTTTGTTATAGCTCACTGATTGTGACACATGGTCATAGTAGGTTTTTTTAGCCTACTTTTTGGCCCGTGTGCCTCTTTGTTGTTAGCTCTCCTTCTGCACATCCGGTTGCATTTGGATTTTTTGAGCTCTTTTCAAGAAGTGTAGCTACACCGCTTATATTTTTAAATCTTAGTAGATCATGTTTTGAGAACGAAGTCTCATAGAATGCAAGGTTTGGAACCCTAGGATAATGAAACTTTAACACGATTGGGCTCACCAAACCTTTCCAACGAGGGGGACATACATGGAGAAATTGATTCAGACCAAGGAATTGTATATTGGATGTATATCTTTCCAATAGATCGGGAATTATTAGGTCATGGCTAGAGAAGCATGGTCAATGTAAGCTTGGCCTAGGGAGCTACGTTAAAGTGAAGGGAAGATATGTAAGTATGGAATTGTCATTGCTGCAATTCTATTTGAGTTTCAAATGATTTCCTTACCTAAAGAGTTATTCTACAGGATATGTAGTTTGTAGAATTTAGTGTTATGCCCACATGTGATGAGCTCAAAATTGCCTTCAAGGATGGTTACAATTCCCTAGCTGAGGAGAAAAATATGGCCAGTGCAACTAACACTTCTAATTTCAATGAGGAGGTATACAAGCTCAATGCATTCTTATTGAATTTTCCACCATTCACATAGTACACATTGATCATGTTCAGTGTTTCAAAAACTTCAACTATTATTGCAGGAAACACATGAAGATTTAAGTGTTCCCCATGAGCCAGTTATAGAGATCGAAGCTGGAACTGCTCAATAAGAGGTTCCTCCTTATGCACCTACAGGTACCATGAACTAGTTGAATTATAGAAATTGTTTTTTCACTGGATACTGCTTACTATAGATAAGCTGATAAAAAAATTGTTTGTTGAAATTGTAGATGGCGTCGAACCTAGTATTATGGAGTGCCATCTAAGGAAACGTATTTTGCAGTCTCCACATGAACACCTATAACCATAAGAAACTAGTGGCAAAGAGAATGAGGGAGTTGATGCAAGTGAGAGACTTGCAGATTTCGTTAGAAATAGAAAAAAGAAGAAGAAGAAGAAGTAGGACAATAAACATTGTCCATTGTGGATGGCATAGTGATTTTGCTGTATACAGTCTTGTATTATGTATTTTGTATCTAATGTTATTTGTATCTACATTTTATGTTATCTAATGTTGTGTGATTTAATTTAATTGCAGTTTGTAAGTTAATGTTATTCGTATCAAAATGTTATGTTATCTAATGTTATGTGTGTAGTGTCTATGTTATTTGTATCTAAATCTTATGTTACAGTAAATAGATTGGACATGGGGAAATGAGAGTGATGTGAGGTGGGGGGGGGAGGGGCCATAAATGCTTCCACCTTCACGTGGTTGGCCATGTTCAGTAGAGAATATATTATTCTCGAAACAAAGAGAAGCTCATACATGTATTTTCCTTTTGGTCTTTTAAAATTATGATACATGTTGGTTTGCATATTTATTGGTAGTTTAATATTATATATATATATATATATATATATATATAATTCAAAGTTGATTTATGTAGGTATCCTACTTATGTTGATCTTCCCTTAAGCATTAATTTCCTATTTGATGAAGGAAGGTCGCCAAGTATAATAAGATCACTACAAAGATTCTCAAGGCTTACGGTATGATTCTTCACACTTTTCTTAGCAATGTCTTATTTCATTATCTTTGGCATGATCTTGATTATGGTCCTTGGCATGATTGCACATGATATGGGTGAAATTTCATCAACATGACACTTGATATAGCTTTAAAAAAAGCTATTAAAGAAAATACTATAAAAAAATATTGATGTTGGAATTGTTGCCAGTGAGACACATCCATCTGCTCACACATATATGCATATGGGTATAGAAGCATCTACATTGATATCACTGACAGTAAATATTTTGACATCCATTTGTGTTATGCCATTATCGACATTTCTTCATGTTATCCACTATATGCGTAACTCTACATGTAATATTTCCTATATGAATGTGGATCCAAAATAGTGGAAGGATAGATTTATTTTTCTTAGAAAATAATAGAACCCAATGACTTAGGTCTCAACTATTACTTAGACAATATCCCCTTTTCAATTATTCTAGCTACAATAATGTCTTCATTCACACACAATCTAATAAACATCTTTGTTTTGTTGAAGGTATACTTATTTACATATAGTCCTTTAATGATATTTCAATTTGAAGAGATAATACCATCAATGCAATTCATGAATTCTATCTTGTATACCAGTGGATTCCCTATATAGTATCCACGGTAATAAATATAGTATTCCTCCAACATACCTAAGCCAATAGCCATTGTATTCAATGATCGAAATAAATACATATGAATTACCCTAATAAACAGTAAGGGTAGAAAAAACACCTCTACAAGTTCAACACCTTGGTCTTGCTCAAGCTAGGCCAATAGTCAGCTTTAAAGCAAATGCCGATGATATCAAAAATTACAAAGAGGTAGAAAATCAAATTGAATATATCAAACCATTATAATATCTCCCATCTCTCACTCTACCTTCAAAATGATTCTTCAGAATCCATAACCCAGAGTGTGGAAAGAGTGAAATTTTCCAATGCTTCCAGAGATTAGTCAAGTAATAGAACCTTAGACTAATAAGGAAATGTATAATTTTGAAGTCTCGGTATAATTATTTTTGAAGCCGATGAAGACCAAAGGTCAAGGGTTCCATATTGACTCCACAAGAAGATGAAACAAGCCACTTGATGGTTGGAATTTTAAGGCAACTCTATTACAAAGGGATTCATTTCTTTATTGGGAGGAGAACCCAAGAGATGTAAGCTTAGGAAGAATAAGGGAAATAAAAGAAGGATGGAGGAATTATTTACATTCATTCCTTTATCAAATAGTTAGTTGAACCCTACAAATTGAATTTCTCTTGGATTGGATCACTGGTAACTATTGGTTATCTCTTTATTATGGCATTATGGCATATATGTATTATTTTGGTCATAACGGAATTCGATGCATTGGAGGAAAGTAATTTTACTCGAGGTTTTCTTACATGAATATTGAATAGTTAAGTTGTCGCACTTGAATTTTTGTTGCATAAAAATAGTTCTCTAATCAAAATCACTACAAAAATAATGGACTGATTCTTGGTTGGGAATCTATCCAGGAAATTACAACAAGTAAACCAAGCCTTTGAAACCATATTTAAACAAAGCCACCCCCAGGAAATGAGCTCATATTGTGAAATATGATCTTAATTTGAATGTGATTGTAAATACCTCAACAACTTAATTATGCAAAAAAGAACAATGTTGGTGAGATGAACAAGCCATAGTTTTATTTCTTATAGATCATATGGTATTAGAGTGGGAATCAATGGCCTTGAAGAAGCTGGGCCATCACTTTAAGGAGAAAGGAGACCCAAAATGGGTAAAGCATTGTAAAGGGAAAGGTTGGATCAGGAACTAATGGCCATCAATGTGCACATCCAATATTTTTTATAAATGTGCCATCATTGTACATTTTCTACATTTTTTCGATCAAGCCCTATAGACATGTCGCTTATTCGACACTACCATACGTTAGAGGAACGTGGGTTGAGATTCGGTATCGTAACTTTTTTATCAGTTACATAATTGGAATACGTCACTGTTAGGACGTCACACTGATGTGACTTTCACTCCAAACATGTCTCCTTTTCGACACACTACGGACGACAACTCCAATATTTGGAAGTCTCTTTTTCAATGTAAATCCGATGCCAAATCTCCATTTCCAATGTCTCTTTTTCAACATTCGGCCGATGTTAGATCAATTCTGCCATGTCTCTTGTTCAACCACAAATCTAGATGTACACTATCATCAACCACACAAAGTATTTTTTCATTACTGGTTGTGTTACAAGGTTTGTTAAAATATACAGGAATTAACCGTGTCAATTACCTCAATAGTGATAAGAAACACATGTTTGACATACCAAGGTTTCTATACTTAAAAAAAAATATGGATGTTTAAAATTTTCGGTGAAAAGGAGAATTTAGTCCCAACATTGGGAACATGTAGGAAATATGACCAAGCACCATACAAAGCACGATTGTAATAGGTTAGGTATTTACTTTGCATGTGGATAGGAAGAGAGAAGTCATTGCTACCCTCTAACAATTGAAACAAGCTTGGTGTGTACTTGGACATTGTTGCTCTCAACTCATACAACTTTTTGGAGCTCCCAGTAAAGATGTTTTCGGTAGTATTGATATTGTACTTTGGCTTACTAGAACATTTGGTTGACTCAACAACAAGAGACATGTCAGTTAATTTTGAACCAAATATAGTTGATTTAGCTTCCCACTTTTCAAATAAAGAGCATATGGAAGTTTTCCTACATGTCGTTTCTATATCACCTATCAGTTTCTTGATAGTGATCAAAGTTATCAAACTATCAACTTGAGGTAGATGGTCATTAACATTATGGAATAATGTGACATGTTAAGGGTTCGCATTTAACACTATGTTTTGAATAGCCACATACACATTTTGTGGTGAATTACCATTGGTCTATGATGTCTATTAGAAGATGTATCATTATATTTGATGGGGTAAAATGGATCTTCATTTTCATTTACCATCTATCTATGGTATCTTTCTCTAAATAAGAACTTTTTTGTATCGACTAGATTTGTGGATTATCATACACATCCAAACTTGATTTTAAATTAAGATATTGCAAAAGCCAATGTACAACTATTCACGTGCATGTGCAAAGGTAGAAAATATTTAATCAAAATATAAATAATGTCTAGCCTTATTACAAAAGGCAAGGGGGGAATTGGTGGATTTGGAATGAGGAACTAAAAAGTTAGAAATTTGATATTACAATTTTTATTCCCCTTATAGTTGATCCAAAACCATAATCAATACATGTCTACATTCTTAAAAGAAAGTGTGGGAATCAAGTAACATTCTAACTTAAAAAAGACTTTGCAAGTCCCTTTTAAGTAATCAATGCATCTCGTTATATTAAGTACATTGGCATGGTTTTTAGATTTGACACATTAGTCCACTTAATTTTATTGCACACTAGAAAAAAAACCTACACTAAAACTTTCACAAGTGTAATTTGTGATGATTTACATTTCCAAATTAGATGAAATCCATTACTACAAGGTGTTTACTATCCTATATCATATTTTCTCTCTTAATAATGATATATGCACTACTTATTCAAAAACTAAAAAAAAAATACATTATGTTTTTCATCAATGCACCAATAAAGGAAACCAAAAAGAGAGATTTTCATTTTGTAAAAATAAGTTAAAAAAACCTTACTCCATTGTTCTGTCAAAAGTTAAAAGGGAAATTTGTGCAATAGACAATACCAAATAAGAGACTTGAGTAGATAATTATTTTGAAGAGGATAATTTGTAAGGGGTCGCCATGGGTCACACACAAATGTACATAAGAAAAGGATTAGATATGTAACATTATTCTCTACATCTCAATATTTTTTTCTTTTATTTATTCACAAATTCTCTAATTTATTTATTTATTTCAATTCATATTTACAATTCATTTAATCAAAATACAAAAGTTTAAGACCAACCTCTAATGTTGCAAATACTAGCTTTATTGTTGCCTCCCTCTAGTAGGTGTTTAGTTTCTTTATCATTTCAGAATGATATTTTTTTGTAATCTTAGTGTATTTGTTGGCCTTAACATTTTTTATATATAAAGAATAAATTAATGGATTAAGGTCACTAATTTCCTTGGATTACAAGCGATGTCCATGTTAGTTAAAATAAATTAAAAAAAAATATTTTTGGGTTTCATGGTGTGAATTATACATTATAAATGAACTTCGGCATTTATTATTATAGAACACATTGCTCAAAACAAAAATATACAGGGGACTTAGTGAAAGGGTTTTGTGTAGTTGTCCATCAGTGTAAATTGAGCTTCCTACTAGCATACACACATTAGTGCATATTCTCATATCATGCATGTTGATGCACACTACTATATAAAAGAACAATGCTTAACCTGAAAACATTTTAGAATCTTGTTATAGTTTTAGGATGAAATTATTTACTTGGCTTGTAAAACATACTTCATTAGATAGGTATTTTGTTGATATAATATGGTTGGTAGAAGATTAAGGAAACAAATTGCTACAAGGAGCACATCGTAAGAACAACTCAAGTTACTTGAAGTTTCAATGTATAGGTTATATATTTTGAATATATGTGGGTTTGGATGTTTCATATTTGTTAACATGTGTCATTTAGAGTAAAACCTTGAAAATAATTGAGAATATTGTTCACAATTTGATTGGAAAAGAGTGTAAAAGTTTTATGGAAATGTTGCAAATAAGGGAAGGTGGATCAAAATGATGGTGTTTAACATGAAGTTTTTATTTGAATGTTTACTAATGATGTACTTTTAACCGTAGTAGCTATCAAATTTAAAACATTTTATTTTTCAATTGTTGAATTGTTAGGTTAACCTTGACTCAGTGAATGAGTCATTGAGATAATCCTAGTTTGGGTCAAAGAAAATGGTATTTGGTGGGACATGGTGTTGGTCCAAGGTATTGCATGTAATGAACCCTATAAAGAGCTTGGAATACTCCATTGTAATGTGTCCTAGAGGTGAGTGGGTAAGCTCACTTGGCTTGGTTGGCTATTTTTGGCCAAGGTAATGAAGATCTTCATTGGATGGTTTTTCCCCTCATGGGGTTTTCCAGGGTAAATGGTTGTGTTCAATGTTGTTGTTTCTATGGTTATCATTATGGTTGTTCTCTCATTATATGTGTACGATTGATTAAATCCTAAAAATTGGTGTTAGAGCATGTGGTTGGTGATCCTTGAGGTCGGATTTTTGTACCTAAGTTTTAATTAATATGTTGCGGGGTGCATGATCGGTGGTACCCGATACACCCAACAATTTTTTGGTTCCTGGTTGGAATGTGATTTCCCGGGGTGCTTAGAAGCATGAGAAAAAAAATCATTGTATCCCTCTTATGTGCAAAGAAGGGATGTGGCATCAAGTTGTGGAACAAACCACTGGGATAGGTACGAGGGTGGTAGGTTTACTTGTATCCTAGCTTGATGTAGAATCAGAGAGGTTGAGTCTTTGATTGCGGGAGGAGTGTGGGAGGGTTTAATCTCAGTTTTGGGACCAATATTGATGAACCATGTACCTAAAGAGAATTCCTAGAGAATTGGTGTTTATAGTGGCTGAGGACCCATGTAATATGGTAGATGGATTCTTTTTATATGGACGTCAATGACAAGTTTTATGAAGGTAAAAAAGGAGGCATGGAAGATGACGAGTGTGGAAAAGTGAGAGGATGTAGCAACAGATAGTGATGGTCAAGTCACCATGAGACACATGAAGAAAAAAAAATATTATTATAATGGAGTTAAAAATTGTATTACATTGTATTACATGTAAATGGGCATATGACTGTAACACCTGGTTAGGTATGCATACCCTTGGTAACTCACTGGAAAAGTAAGGTAGACCAAGCTGATAAAGGGGGAAATCGATATTCCTCATTAAAAAAATTTAAGGGTAGTTGGTGATTAAATCCAAGTCAAGTTTAAAGGGGGGATTGTTAGGTTAACATTGACTCGGTGAATGAGTCATTGAGCTAATCTTGGTTTGGGTCAAATAAAATGGTATTTGGTGGCCAATAGTATTTGGTGTCCCATGGTATTTGGTGGCCCATGGTATTGTCCCAATGCATTGCATGTAATGAATCCTATAATTGGATTGGCATACTCCATTGTAATGTGTCCTGGAGGTGAGTGGGTAAGCTCACTTGGCCTGATCGACTGGTTTTGGCCAAGGTATTGAATATCTTCATCGGTTGTTTTTCCCCTCATGGGGTTTTCCAGGGTAAATGGTTGTGTTCAACGTTGTTGTTTCTATGGTTATGATTATGGTTGTTATCTCATTATATGTGTATGCTTGTTTAAATCCTAAGATTGAATGATGGGTAGGGAACCGCAATGAGGGAACATAAGACCCTCCTAAGAGGAAAAAAATTACAAAGGGTGTAAATGATGATGAATTGGTCCTCATCTCATTGGAGTGGTGATGAAAATTAATGGAAGGGGGGGGGGGTATTTTATAATACTATAAGCATATATAATGTAATGTCCCTATTTTGACCCCATTGCATTAAAATGTAAATGATGTAACATTGTTATAAAATCGTGGCGAGGAGCTCAAGGCCAAGGCCCCGCCATTGATTTATTGATGCATATGGTTTGCGTGCTAGCCAGGCACATTGGAATTTCAATATCATGTAAATATGCATTTTAATAAAATACCCACAACTAGCTATGCAATGTAACAAGAGATGGGGGCATGATTTTACAAGGAACTGGGAGGGAAAACATTCAAACCCTTGAGCCAATCAAGTCAATCCAAATTTCAATGAGAGAACCCATCAACCCTCAACTACCCATGTTGAATTTTGTACCCAATCATTCATTTCTCCCAAGAGTTGGTTGAGGTAGTTAATGCCTTGGGGAATGAGAGGTATGGCTGCCCAAATTTGGGTATGGGAAAGCAACCCTTCATGGAAAATCGTGTTTTGCTTCTTGGGAAAGAAAAGAGCCATGAATTGATCCCCAAGCCATTATCCATCAACCAGTTTTGGCTCTCTCACAAGTTGGGAGCTTGTTGGGCATTTTTCCCCATCGAAATTATGTGTTTTCCTTCATTCTTAGCTGAGAGAAGGGCGTTTTTGTGTTATATACCAGTGGGGAAGAAGGGAAATGGAATTGGGAGTTACATATAGACTGTTTTGGCTGCTGAATGCTGAGATGGTTGGGGGAGAAATCGTTTTCCTCCTTGTAAATTTTTTCCCCATCCCACAATCTGTTTTTGGATGGAAATGATTTGGGGAAATCCCATGGCCAACTTGTTTGTAAATCCCATTGTTAAACATGTGTATCCATGCCCAATGATTATACTTGCTGTGTGTAGATAGAGTATGTTGGGGTATGTGTTATGGGTATCCATTTTTTTGGCTTGAGCTTGAGTGCAAGCATCCAGGGTTCAAATTTATCCTGATAAACCCAGCTGTGGACTGGCTTGGGTTAGATGAAATGATTAATTGGCTATGTATCAGCTTGAATGTCCCCTTTTCCTTGTAGAAATCATGCCCAGCTCGGGGGTGGTCTCTGAGTGCTGAAAGAATACAGGCTGGGCAGAGACCTATGGTTGGGTGGAACATTGCAGCGACATAGCTAGTTGCTTGGGACAATTACACAATGAAGATGAGTATATTCTTATGTGTATTTAATTCTGAAATGCTTTAATTTGATGATTGTATTGATATGTTGTATGCATATGAAATGTGTGTGGATGATTTATTTATTTCCGCTATGCATGTTTGTTGAATTGCATCTGCACACATTGGTTTTAATTCGTATGAATCTAATGAATTGGGATGAGTTTATGTAAAATCCCCACAGATTGGTATCAGGTTCTCTTCCTTGAATTGGGTCCATGGGAGGGGACATTACATATACATTTTATTTTCATTTATAGTACAAAAATCAATCGAATGAATCCAAGAATTGGGTCATGGGAAAGAGTCCATTTGAGATCTGTTACGGATTTCAACCCTTAGCGCATATTCATTTGATCAGCTCCTCAACACAGTTGAACTCTGACACCAACTACAACTAGAAAAAAGTTGATTTGTTTGCGAATGTCTTCATTTTCGAGAATGAAACTTCTGTAAACAGATGCGTTAGGAAAAGAAGAACCAGGAGCAAGTTCAATGGAGTGTTTTAACTGGAAATGTCGAGGTACTCCATCTGGGTCTTGGAATAAACTATGATACTCGTCAAGAACGTTGTCGATCAACTACTTTTTTCGGGAGATGCACTGGTCGGTGAGTCGACTCGTGTGATAATCTGTAGGGGATCTAGAAACTGTAATAAAATCACAATCAAATTCACAAGAATGTTGCAAAGAAGAAGAGAAGCATGCACTCAATAATCACTCATAAACACAGAATAATAGACAATATCAGTATCATACAATGAATAACGAATGTAAAGAGTGTGTTACAATAAACTATGAAGTAGAATCATATAGGATTCGAATTAGCCAAGTAGGGAATTTGAATATGAGCTCAAAGTCTAGCTTGGATAACTATGGAGACATCATCGAGTCAGTAGTATCAGTCATAAATGGTAAGAGTCAATCAAGTGTGTCCAACTGAGTCTAACAGAACCATCTAGGCATAAATCAGGGAATGGAGACTCCAAGGGAGATGCATGAGGTTGTCATCGGGTCAAGTGGATCTCCAAAAATATCTAACTAGGAGCTACAGGTAATTAGGATGAGCAATCAGTGGAAGAACTACTCAATCCATGCACTAACTGAGTGATAACTCCCGGTAGGTGAGATAAGACGCCCTAACTGAGTGATAACTGAAGGTAGGTGAGTAAAGGCACACTAACTGAGTGCGGTAGGTGAGAAAGGCGCACTTGCCATGCAGAACAGTCAAGAAGGGCGCATCAAGTAGGTAGGAGGCCAAATGGGGGCTAAAGACAAGCTCTGGAGAGCTAGAAGCAAGCTCTAGGTGCTGGGGAGACCACCATGATGATGACTGGATGTATGCAACATGCAGATTTGCATGCAGGCATGCAAAATACAAAAATGATGGTGTGAATATTCCAACACCCCCCCGCAAGCTATACTATGAGAAATAATTGAAAACAGTAAAATAGGGCCCTGGTGACTAAGACCAAAGGTCACCCCATACAATCAATCTAAATAAACTAAGTGAGGAAAGAGGGAAAACCAAGTGCAAAGAAATCCCTCCCTCAAAATAGACTAAAGGATGCTAATGAAGCATATCATCTCTCACCCCTAAAGGAGGTAAGTGTCCTTCTTTTTCGAAGAAGGATCGATAGATCTGAAATGGATCAGGAATGTCACAAGGATGAACCCTTACATGCTGAAAATATGATTTGGCAGATCGAGGAGCAGTGGTTTCCCATCGAAGAAGAGGATTAGTGAAGTAAGAAGGATGAAACCTTCCATGCTAAAAATATGATATGGCAGATTGAGGAGCAGTGGTTGCCCATCGAGGAAGAGGATCTGCAATGTGAGAAGGATGAAACCTTCCATTCTGAAAATATGATTTGTCTGATCGGGGAGCAGTGGTTTCCCATCGAGGAAGAAGAGGACAAACAGGTGAGATATCTTCAGGTTCTTCTGGATCTGGATCTCCCATTCACTCACCTTCATCATCAGTTGCTAGACCTTCAGGTTCTTGTGGATCTGGGTCTAGCATTCCCTCATCATCATCTCCATCTTCAGATTTTGAATCTGTAATATCATGTGAAGATGCATCACTTCCAAACTATGAATCTGAAATCCCATATGAAGAAGCAAGTAGAATTGGCTCATCATCACATACAAACTATGAATTTGAAATCTCATGAGGAAAAGCAAGTAAAACTAGCTCATCATCACTCAAAGGAGGAACATATCCAAAAATGTGGATATCATGAAACTTCTCCAGAATGTGCATGTAGTCCTCTTTTGAACCATCATAGCTGTGATCATTATCAGAAGAACTAGAAGATGATGGATCTTCATTAAGATCAAAGGAGGATGCAGTAGTGGAGGCCCATTTTGAAATAGGAGTTGGACAAATAGGTGTTAGATCTTCAGGTTCTTGTGGATCTGGATCTAGCATTCGCACTTCTTCAAGAGTCCTCTTTTCCTCAATCTCTTTTGGTGTATCTTTTCCCTTTAAGCAACCTTTGAAGGTGGCATGAGCAAGCTTGTCACTTAGAAGAACATCAACCACATTTCGAGCTAGCTTGTAGTTGAGATGAGATAGTCTACTCTCTTCATGAGTATGAGAGCGAAGAGCAGACTCCTTTGAGAGAGGTAAGAAGTGTGAAAACTCATAGATTTTTGTCTCATGATTTGCAACTCCTTTTGTAATGATTTCCCCTGAAACCATGTGTTGTACCTCGACTTCATATGGAGAAAAGATCACTCTTTTAGGCTCTCCAGTATGCATCATTTGATACAGTGAAAGAATATTAGCTGCAAGAGAAGGAACATAAAGCACCTCAGAAAAGGAACCATGTCCAAGATCGATTCTTCCAATCCCCTGAGAGGAGACTTCTTAATCATTTCCCAATCTGATGGAAGGGCCATCTAAACTTTCAAAACTGGAGAAGAGATCTTTGGAGGAATACATGTGTCTTGTAGCTCCAGAATCTATGATGAGAGAAGAATTTGTTGATGCACTTGCCATGAGAGCATGACATCTTTGTTTGTCTTCGGATCTAGAAGGTTCAGTAT
Source organism: Larix kaempferi (assembly GCA_027924585.1). NCBI lineage: Eukaryota > Viridiplantae > Streptophyta > Pinopsida > Pinales > Pinaceae > Larix > Larix kaempferi. Next base: position 10,477,332 of record BSBM01000322.1, on the reverse strand, counting down.
CAAGATCTTTCTTCCTTGCACATGTAGGTACAAGAAGATTTTTCTTCTCAAGTAATTGAGCCATCAAATCTATAGTCTTCCTCATGCAAGTACTCTCAGGATGAAAACCTCTAAGACAATATGTGCACTTGGTCTTTCCCTTCTGAGAATGCTTGGTATTCCTTGAGTTTGAAGCCCCATCTGACTAATATGGAGTATCTATAGGCCTTGTATCATTCAATCTCTTATCATAAATCTTTTGCTTGTCTTTACCATTCGCCCTTTTGGCCTCAGCAGCTGTAAGGGCCAAATCCAACTTGGGTTTGATCATTCCCATGGAGATTAACTTCTCTTCCTCTTGAGTAAGAGATTGGATGAAGTCATCAAGTAAGGGAAAATTCCATTTTGGAATGGACATCTTAGCTGATTGGAAAGTAGAGACAAAAACTGAGAAGTTTGCCCCCAACTTTGAGAGAATGGCAAGAATAAGTTGCTTGTCTTCTTTCACTATCTCATATTTTTTCAACTATGATATCAAGCTTTTGAACTTGGTGAGGAAATTGATAGATTTGAAGCTGTCATGACTCAAAGATATGAGTTCATTCTCCAATTTGTGTCCTTTCATATCATCTTTCTGTCTAAAAAGGGATTCGAGCTTGTCCCAAACCTCTTTAGGAGATGTAAGATTGATGACATGGAAGTGAAGATCTTTAGAAATTGAGAGAAGGAGGAGGCCAACTGCTTCATCAATTCTATCCAATTACTTGGACTTTTCAACTGCACTGAGAGGTTCTACCATCGTTCCGTTGAGTATTCAGGTGAAGCTCTTGGATCTCATGAAGAGAGCCATCTTGGATTTCCACTCAACATAGTTGGAAGATGTGAGCTTTAGATCCATCTGAACATAGAAGGTCGAATAGTTGAAGAAGAATTCGAATGGAAGAATAAACCTGCAAAACAAGAGAATTTTTTGCTGATGGAGAATGCTACACTTCGACTGAACACTACTTTTTGAACAATGAGCACATAGACTAAGTCCTTCACACCTGTCTAGACCTCACTGGATTTCTCCAATGAATTCAAGCAATAGCACCAGGATTTTCTATGGAAACTCAAAGGCTTCTAGTGCTCACGTGAAAGATAGCTGCTCAAAGAAATGTTGCAACTACTGCAATTCAAATAGCTGCTTCTTGCTTTGATACCATGTGATAATCTACATGGGATCTAGCAACTGTAACAAACTCACAATCAAACTCACAACAATGTTGCAAAGAAGAAGAGAAGCATGCACTCAATAATCACTCACAAACATAGAATAATAGACAATATCAGTATCATACAATGAATAATGAATGTAAAGAGTGTGTTACAATAAGCTATGAAGTAGCATCATATAGGATTAGAATTGACCAAGTAGGGCATTCGAATATGAGCTCAAAGTCTAGCTTGGATAACTATGGAGACATCATCCAGTCAGTAGTATCAATCATAAATGGTAAGAGTCAGTCAAGTGTGTCCAACCGAGTCTAATAGAACCATCTAGGCATAAATCAGGGAATGGAGACTCCAAGGGGGGTGCATGAGGTTTTCATAGGTTCAAGTGGCATTGCACAACTATCTAAGTAGGAGCTATAGGTAGTTATGATGAGCAATCAGTGGAATAACTACTCAATCCATGCACTAACTGAGTGATAACTCCCGGTAGGTGAGATAAGGTGCCCGAACTGAGTGATAACTGAAGGTAGGTGAGTAAAGGTGCATTAACTGAGTGTGGTAGCTGAGAAAGGCACACTTGCCATGCAGAACAGTCAAGAAGGGTGAATCAGGTAGGTAGGAGGCCAAATGGGGGCTAAAGACAGGCTCTGAAGAGCTAGAAGCAAGCTCTAGGTGCTGGGGAGACCACCATGAGGATGACTGGATGCATGCAGTGGCATGCAAATTTGCATGCAGACATGCAAAATACAAAAATGATGGTGTGAATATTCCAACAACTCGTCGTTGCAATCTTCCTAGAATGTTGTGGTTTGATCATGATTAACACAAAATTCTGAGTATGATTGCTGAGGTTCTTTGCCTGTTTAGCAGATATCATTGAAACCATTGGTGTAGCTCGTCGCTCTGGAATGTTGTACCATCGATTTTGGATTCTGACAATCACCTTCTGCAGTTGTGGCTGATAAATTCCATGGTGTTGCCATAGGTAAGGCTTCCCAAACAAGGAGTTGGATATGAAGAGTGGTGCTATGTCGCATAGTACTTCATCTTCAAAATGATTTATGAAGTAGGCAAGTTTTCATTGTCGGGTGATTCATAGTTCCTATCCATCCTTCATCTAACTGATGTTGTAAGGCTGAGGATGCGGAGTGGTGACAAGACCTAGTTTCTTTACGATATCTTCATAAATGAATTTCTTCTGGCTACCATTGTCCACAATCAGATGTAATGGATTGTGTTGAAACCATATCCGTGTATGGAACAGGTGCTCTCGTTCCTCCTTGTCGATGATAATCAAGGCTGTTGGAGTGGTCGATGTCAATGTCAAAAGGGTCGTTGCATCTAGATTAGATTCTTCCATCGTCTTGTCGAATGCGTCGGATGTCGACACTTTCGCCAAAAATGTCTTCCAAGATTTTCATTCAGACGTATCATGCCACGATGAGTGGTGGTAATCACACCATTTCCCAGCCGGCGGTTGTTTGCTACGTTTCGTTTCCTAAAAAGGAATTTTTTCGTGATCTGGATTTTGCAGAGTCGGATGATAATATTTCAACTTGTCGAAGTCGGCTGATGTCTTCTTGTCGGGTGGTCGTCCTGATGCCAGCTTTGTCGCAAAGCATGCTTTTACTTTTTGCTTGTTCTCGAGTTTGCTGACATAGTGGAATGCATCCGTGAGCATATTGAAAATCTGAAACTCCATCTCTTACTGAATGTACTGGGACAATCTGTTGATTCCCATGTTGGCCTACACTTAAAACTGACATCAACAAGTACATTTGATCATGTTTGGTTTGTGCCATTGCTAAACCTCCTAATCGACGACAGGAATTGTACACACCTATTCCAGTTCCTAGTCGACCATGAGAATCTATTTCTATGGACTACTTGATGGGATATCCTACTACCAAACATTAGCATGATGCAATATTAGTAGTATTCAATAGATTTTCCAAGATAGCCATTCTCATACCATGCAAGAATACCATGACAGAACAACAGACTGCTCAACTCATCTTCACACATGTTTGGAAACACTTTGGTTTATCGACAAACATTACTTCCAATCGAGATGCCAGATTTTTCAGCATATTTTGGAAGAATATCTAGAAACAGCTGGACACACGGCTCTCATTGTTGACATATTTCCATCCTCAGACCGACGGACAGATGGAAGTTGTGAATCGCTTGGTAGTACAACTGCTTTGCATGTACAACCACAAGCATCGACGCACATGGGATGAAATTCTTCCATACATATAACAAAGTTACAATCGTGCTTAGCACAGCTTTATGGGAAAGATTCCATTTGAGATATGTTACGGATTTCAACCCTCATCACTTATCGACTTGATCAGCTCCTCGACACAGTCGAACTCCAACACCGACTATAGCCAGCGGGAAGTTGATAAAGCGTTGAAGTTTCAAGATCAAATCTGCGACATCTAGAAGCAAGCACAGGAAATGTTGTAATGAGAAAACGAGAAAGCTAAGGCCCGACATGAAAAGCATCATATTCCTCATTCATTCCAAATTGGGGATAAGGTCTAGTTACATATCAAGAAGGAGCGTTCCATTCAAGAAGCTCAAACCTTTGCGATATGGTCTGTACAGTATTCTTCGACAGATTGGAGAAAACACTTTCCAGCTTGAAATTCCTGCATGCCTGGGTCTGCATCCAGTATTCAATGTGGATCTAATTCGACCATACCATGTACCATTATTGGAACAAAATGACTTATCGATAGTAGAACCCGACGACATCAATCCATATGTTCAGGAGCCTCTTCCTTGCGACACCATTGTGGGACGATGAGTATGCCATACAAGGACAAACACAAATCCCTTGTTTCAGGTTGCTACATCCATACAGATCCCAACACAAGGAAAGTGGTACTCTGCTACTAAACTGACCGAAAAGTTTCCTCACCTTCTCGAGCAAACAATGGGGACCATTGTTTCTTAAGGAAGGAGGTCTAATCCACATCGTAGTTGGAATTATTATCGGATGCTGACTTTGACACATCTGCAACAAGTCATCGATGTCAAAACAACTTCGACAAGTTCCAACTTCGACACGGCTTCAACAACTCCATGACTTAGTTAAGTTCCGTGACCTCATAGTTTAGCGACGTCAACCTGCAGCATCGACCTGCGACTGTTGAACTGTGACATATTGTCTCTCTGTCTTCCAGTTGACTGTAATGGTTGAACTGCCGAACCATTCTAACTTCTCTTGTTATTGAACGTAACGGTCATGCACCCAAGCGTTTCAGCACATTCTATATAAACATGTATAATATTGTAACATACATCAATCGATGAACTTATATCCAGTAATAGAGAAGGTCAGTTCACCTTCCTGCATATTGTTTGTGTATATTTGTGTTATGCCTATGTAGTGTATTCCTGCATTGCTCATTTTATTCCTTAAGCTTCCCTCATAACAAATCCGACTCATTTAGTTGAATTGTTGTCCCCCTCGTACTTCGTGGCCACGTGTGGATCATGTGTGCCTGTGATGGGTGAGGTCAAGTGAACCATGTTGCGGGGATATCCCCCGGAGGCGACGAGAATGTCTCGGTGAATAAATGGTGACAGGTGTAAAAGTGATGAGGGGCTGTGGTGAATAAAATGATAAAAAATCCTAGTGTAACTGTGTGTGCAAAAGTAGAGCTAACAAAAATATGGTGCTCAGGCCAACAACAATGCTAAAAAATGTGTGCTACAACAAACAGAGCGGAAATAAAATGTTCAAAATACCGACAAGCAACACTCTTAAAAATAAAAGGGTGCACTCACTAATCCAATGGGGGTATAGGATCATGCAAACACCTATCTAAGAGATATGAAAGCTCACACAAATCGTATTCCCTGCAGGGTGATGAAATCCATAGTCAGGCAATACGAAATGCTGAACCAAATGGATAAAGGATATCCCTCTATCGAGAGGGACTCCGGGTAAAAATATCCCTAGAAGAATGGAAACTAAGCTACCCCGTTCATGGAACGCTTGGAAAGGTGTCCCGCAGCTTCAGTTCTTTGGCCGTCGCACATCCAATATGGGAGCCAGTATGCGCGACGAGAACAACAAGTTGGTGTCCTTCAGTATAGAATGGAGAACTACATTCCACTTAGACTTCTGGAACCAATCTTGCTACTTTCCCTCCTAAGGGAGAGGCCCTCCTAAAAATCGGTGTCAACCATACCAACAAATAATGGGGGATTTTGGATCCCTAAAGGTCAAAAACTATGTTTCAAATGTAAATGACAAAGGGGGTGTTATTTGGATGCCTAACCCCAATGTCCTACCTAGCTAGAAAATTGTTTTTGTGTTCCCAAGGGGGTTTAAAGTAGGTTCAATTAAGTAAATTTTTAGGCTCTCTTGGATTATGGTGACAAAGTGTGTGCACAAGTGGTGTGAACCCAAGATCACTCTATGATCAATGTTGAAATAAAATGTGGAAATAAAGTGTTGAAAGAAACAACTCAGACTGAAAAATAAATCTTTTTTTTTTCTTTTATTTTTTCAAAACATAAAAAATGTTAACTGCTGTAAAATGTATGCAGTAAATAAGCCTACTGAAATATGATGCATGAGATAGAAATGCAATGCAAGAAGGATGCATGCACACTGAAATGTCTCAATTGCTACAACAAGAAAAACAATAGAAAAAATCCAAGGCAAGTGGGGGCAAGCAAACAAGGGTTTGTTGGTGTGTCCAAGGTGAAGAAAAAAGGAAAAAAAAGGTGCAAGGTGCGGTTGTGAGGTAAAAAGTTGCACTCTGGGTGCGGAAAACTACATAAAAAACAGGTTGAAACAGAAATCTAAAATCATGAAAAAAGGGCGCAGGTATGGATGGAAACGATGCAACTGGGACGCAGGCTTTAGGCTTAGGGGTGTGCAGAGGGCATGACTTTCAGGCAAACAAGTGTGCTTAAAGCACAATTTCTGGGATGATTTGCGTGCTTAAATCACGTCTTACAGAGCCGAACTTGCGCTAAAAGCACGACTTCCAAGTCGAATGTGGCGCTGGAAGTGCGACTTTCTGGGAGAAATGCAGGCTAAAAGCGCGGGTCTAGGTGGGAAATGGGTGCTCGGGGCACGGCTTGCAGATTGGAATACACGCTTTGGACGCAAGTTTCATGCCATCAGGTGCGCTGGGGAGTGCAGGTGTGGGGCGAAAAGTCGCACTCGGGGTGCTGGAAAACAACAAAAAGTTGCAGGCCAATTCGTAAAAACGGAACTACTGGAAGGCACTGCGAGGGCTAGGGCCAGATCTGCAACAAAAATATGATATACAAGAAAATAGCAACTACAGAAACTAAAATAAACCAAAAATCGATGGGAATCAACCGAGTGGAGTCGCCAAAACTGTAGCTAGTGTTTTCACACTAGCTCGTGCTAAAGAGCACCTACTAAGGATTCTGGAACCCTTACTAGCAGTTCGTGTAAATGGGTAAAAACCAGTAAATAAGAAAATAATAACTAATATATTTGAATGCAATAATGAAAATAAAAACTAAACAAGCTAACTACTACAGTAATAAAGTAAGTAGGAACCCATGAATGAAAATTTGATTTTCTGTATTAATGTGTAAAAAATTATTTAGAATATAAGGTTACCTCAAAAGGTGAGGTTGTGGGAGTCCTTGTGGCTGTACGTTGAGTAGTGCAGCAGGTATCCATAGTTCCTTGCTCTTGTCCAAATACTCAATGGGTTAGCCAAGTTTCAACAAAATGGGCACAAAAGCTTAAAATGGTGAGCTAGAGTGCTGTAGGAAATTGGGTAGCATAAGGGTATGAAGAGTGAATGATGATGAAATGGGGGGCCTCCATCACCTTTTTATAGCAATTTTGGGTGGTGGAGTGTTGGCCCATGGTTTTGGGCAACCAATAGTATTGGGCAATGGTATTAGGTATTTTCCCTCGTTTTTGAGTTTATTTTGACTTTTTTTCCCTTTTTTCTTTTCTTTTAGGGATTTTGGACCCTTTTTTTAGGGTTTTTTTACCTTTTTGAAGGAACCTATTTTTTTTTTAGGGAAATAATGAGTTTTTTTCCCATTTGGTTACCAATTTAGGGTTTTTTTGGGGTTTTGGAGGCCAAAAATGTAGGAAAAGTGGACAAATGGGTTATGTGACTAGGGAGATGAGCTAGTGAACAATTTTTGGGTGTTAACAGTTGGTATGAAGGCATGAGCTTACATTGGGACTTTGATTAAGATCACTTTTCCAAAGAGGCGTCTTAGTTGTCTTGCAATCAAAACAGACCCTGGGGGAATTATTCTAAGAACCACCACTTATAGCTAGTATTCATTGATAGGCCCAAGAAACAAGGATCAAAGAAAGGCTTCAATTGAGATCTTGATATCCATGTAATGCGGAAGACTTCCTCATAGATCTAAGACCGAGGAATCAAGTTGGAATTTCTAAGTGCATTGTTTTTGTACAATAAGGTTTATGAACGAGATTGACCCAGATTTATTATCTTCACTACCATCGATGGCACATCATGTTGTGAACATTTATCTAAAACTTTGTTGTATATTTTCAATGTCAATTTGTCACTATTCCATTATGCAGTTGGTAGTTCTTGTATAAGTTGTTTCGCAGCTCCAAAGACCTTGGTTAAGTCTGGGTAAAAGTTACTGATTGTTAACGAAAGCATGGTGCTCTATTTTGCTCTATAATTCACAAATTGTACAAGTATTTCTCCTTGGGATAGGTAAAATCTTCTCTTAATTTCAATTAGAGGAAGAAGATGTTTGGATCTGAAGGCATCTTCTACAAGGGTCACGAGGAAAGAAATTGTTGGCAATTAAATGCTTGAAAGGGTGACTATGGAGGGTGTAAATGGTGAATGCATTTTCCTAATATTTAACTTTTATGGTCTTCACATCTCTTTAGTGCGCACATTAATCTAGATTATTTCCACAAGTGGAGTAATCAAGCCAACATTTGACGTCTTGCACATGATGTTTTTTAACTTTGATGTCTCTTAAGTGATGTCCAGCTTAAAACATTAGTTAATCGACGTCTAGTTGACTTTTTTTTGAAAAACCCCACCCATTTGACGTCTTTTTTACTTTAAAAGGTTATTTTTACCTTTCAACACTAGTCCAAATGTCGAATTTAGACCCCAAATATAGTAGTGGTTGAAGTGATCCAATGGATCTCAATAAATCATAGGAAAAGTAAAGAGCTATTTGCATCTCCATCATGGATTTTCACTCATGGAGGAATCAATCTGTAGAGGATAATAATTGGTTATCTCTACATTCCACCAGATTTCCTCCTAAGGATTGTCATGGCCCCTCCCATCGATCCGTTGCAAGGGAGGAAACATGAACAAACCTACTGGATTATTTGACAAACTCAACCCCATTCATTAGTAAGAAAATCATGGATAAATAAAAACTTATGTGTGCAGATCATTCTTAAATAAACACAGTGGAATTACACACTATCCACACACCATTTCATCATGCATTCAACATATAAATGACAGTTATTGATTAAGGCATTGCAGAGCACGGAATTAACATAACTCAAACCTCAAAGAATACTTATCTTGAAATGTAGTGCAGAATCATACTCAATATGGATGCAACGGAATAACCATAATTTTATTCAATTTGACCTATCATACGCTACCATTCATCTCTTTTTGGGGGAAACCCACAGGATGTATAGGGAACCAAAAATGACTTATTTTATTAGCAACCCTCAAAAACCCACCAACTTTCCATCCTACACCAATAATAACATTGGGAATTTTATCCTCGACCATGAGCCATTTTCTGCTGATAAAACCAAGATGTTTATATGTGAAGAGATGAAAAAATACCCCTATAGCCTATGGACCTTACATTTTATGAGGCATGTAGTAGAAAGGGAAATGGTTCTAGTTTTTTTTATTAAAATCTCCCAAGGGGCATGAATTCCCCCATGGCTTCAAGCTTTATTTTTATTGTCAAAACAATGTGGCACACACGCAGAAGGGAATACATCATCCTATTTCTTCCAGGAAAAATAATGAAACAATCATACAATAATCAATCTTATTCTCATGCTATGCACAGGCTTCATGCCAACTAGCTTAAGATACTCATTTCATTCAATTAACATGAATAATTAAACATGCAGAACAAAACACAGAATGATCATACTTTAACCACAGAGAATACTTATCTTTAAGATGAAGTTGTCCAACAACTGACTATGGGAGAGAAACATTCCACCCAACCATAGGTCTCTGTCTAGCCTGTATTCTTTCAGCTGAGAGACCACCCCCGAGCTGGGTTATGTATCCACTAAGGAGGAACTAGATGGGCTCACTCACAGCCATGGTTTCACTCAAACAGTCAGGCTAAGCCAACACACAGTTGAGTTTATCAAGTATGCAATAAGTAAAGGAAGAGGATGCTAAGTCGGTGAGCTCAACCACAGAGCTACAGACATCTCAAGTAAATTCAAGCAATCCAATCCTCTGTTCAAACATTCACACTTGGATTTCTCACAAATCGGTCATCAAATAACTCAATCCCGTCACTAGACTTATGGGCTATAAAAACTGGGTTTTTCTATGGATTTCGGGGTATCTAATACTCTCAAATTCACCCCAAGGTTCATACCTATGGATCCCCCATTGGATTTTACTGTCAATACCAAATTCTGGGCATTTATGGCTTTTCAAAACGTGGGTTCTTGCAAAGTTGCGATTTCTATTTTTTCTCACTGATGGGCATTCGTAATTGATGAAAACTCATTCTAGGATGTCCAAAAATGAAATGGGAATGAGGAAGAACCAATTCCCATGAGGTAGAGTGACTTGTGGGTCAAGGAAACAGATCCCATACCCTGCCATACGAATTTTTGGGCTGCCAATGCTCCATTGAAGCCATGGATTGATTTCTTCAACCACTTTCTTACATAGAATTAAATGCCAGCAAAGAAAGTCAAATGGGTTCTCAAGATGACATTTGGAAGCCTATGGTTCAATCCCACAACCCCCTCTCCACTCCCTAGTGGATACACATGGCCCCTTCTCATTAGTTGCTTTCATAGCCAGTTTTGGTATTTTATTGCATGATGTTTATTTACATCATTTTTACAATGTTCCATGGCTAAATAGCACATGGGTAACATAATATCTATTATTTTCCTTTTAAATAAAATTCGAGTATCCACTAGCGGGGCCTTCGTCTTGAGCTCCATGCTAGGGAAACATACATCACATGTATACAATATTTATATTAAAAGCTAATATATCCTAAGGGTCAAAATGTGGTATTACAAGGATGATGTCTCATAAGAGATACGAACTCTTTTTAGGGTTTTCCATTCTACATTCCATTTGTAAAAGATGACCTTTATGTAGCACCATCTATTCATCTTTGCAAAAAAATAATCCATGCACTCTAGATCACTCACAATATTCGTTTCCCCCAACATAATCAATTTATGCATCAAATGATTGTTCAGATCTGGTGTGTAGGTAGGAAAAAATAGTCTCTGCGATTAGTGGTGCAAGATACACTAGAAAATATCTGTGAAAAATCACAAGATAAATTCCATGGAAAGAGCATTAGAAACATCCTTTATTGTCTTGTTAATTACAAAATTTAAAGGATGGACCATAATTGATATATGACATCGTAGTTTCATGTCCCATCTCAACATGAACAACATATAGTGGAGGGTATAGTTATGAGGGCCTATGTTGGTCATGTATTTGTTCTCTAGAGATATTTTAGGTTATATATATGTAAACATTGATGGTACCAACCATTTTCACTCATAACATCATTTATAAATTAACATTAGAAATAACCAAGGAAAAAATTTAAATATCTTTGACAACCAAACTTACCAACACCCCTTTGGGGAGTTTTCATGAAGAATCACTTCCATCCTGTTTTACACTTTACAATCTCCATTGTGCCACTTTAACTAGATTAGTGAAAAAATCATAGAGCCATAATAAAAATCTCAAGTTCATACTGGGATATATATATGGTTATTCCTATCAATTCTAAGAAACAATTCTTCAAAATCTAAGACAACAAGAATGCCAAATTAACATCTACACTATTTAGATAATTAAAATATTTAACCTCTATTTCATTAAATTTGGACTAATTTGAATACAATCCTCTTTGAAGATAGGCCAAAAATATCCTTTATAAAGTCCAAAGACATGGTTTCTAAAGTACAAAATCTATTTCCAAAAGTGCCAATATCGGGTTCCAAAACTGCACTTTTGGAACAAGATTTTGGAATATGATATTGGCACTTTTAGAACTAGATAAAAGAAAGACCAAAAAGGGCCTTTTATTCTAATACTAAAGAGGCAAAAACCCTAAACATACAAAATACTAACCCTAGGAGATGAAGCGCTAAAAGGATTTGTGGGCCTCGAGGTGGCTAGCTAATATGCCAACTTCCCGAAGGTGAATTTTTTCATATGATCCCTATTTAGGGAACACGGTATCTTGTTCGAAAGAAATAACTCAGGATTACAACTTTTGATTAAGGTCAGGGTTTGTCATGACAACCACTAGGCCCCGATTGGCTAAAAAATGTTGTTAAGGGTTTCAAAATGGCCTTGAAAGTTTTGGACCCAAAACATATAGAAAAATGCCAAGACGATGGAGAATCGTTGTAACTCGATGGAACTAGTGGGTGGACACCATTATCCACCTAGATCAGACATGTGGATTTTGATGTCATAGTGGGGTCTTATGTGTCATCACCTTTATATACCATGTCATCTTCCTTGTCCTACAGGTCACGCTATCATGTCATCATGGCCCCTTGTGCTTCCTTTCCACTTGGCACAAATCCCCATTGTAATGTGACTAGGGGTTCCATCTCTATTTTCCGATCCCTAGCACACATGTTTCCCCATGCACAATCCAAATAACCTTTCCAAATCAATTTCCGAACGGGTTGAACTTATCAATCTTTAACATGACTCTTTCCTGCCAAATTTTTAAAAATAACCTTTACACATGGTGCACTATCATCATTTCAGATCTTGAAGTATGGTTTCCAAAACCATAAATTATGGATCCAAAACCACATACCACAATGGTTAAAAAATCCCCTTTGTGTTTCTCATTTAGTGGTTTTCTCTAGACATGTGGCTCTCATTTATCCACTTTGGAGGTCTAATATGCAAGTCTTTAAGGGAACATTCGCCCTCTAAAATTACAAACTACCTTTAGAAAATCCATTTTTTCATTAGTTTTTTTATCTTGATTTGTATTTTACAAAACCACACTCTAGGTCCCTAGAAACCACTTGCCACCAACTTTAAACCTTCCTTCATCTTTAACACATAATTGGTTCCATCGAACACATGGTGCACATCTTTCCATTTCGGAGTTGAACCTTACCAACCTTTAACACCCACCTTTTCTTCTACAATTGGAATCCACTAGGACATGTGGCAGTTCACACAATTGTTTTAGAGCTTGATAAGTGATTTCCCATGCCACTTCCTCGGCCTTTGAAAACGACTTACCACTCTTCCTTAAACCACTTGCCATGTAAATTCAATTATATATAAAATAAAATAAAACCCAAAAAAGATTAGATTTGATATTTCTTTGAAATAAAAATGTACATATATCTATCCTACTCTCAAGGTGATCCAGATGGATATAGGTGGCCACCCACCTATTCCACTGGCTCAAAACAATTTTTCATTCTGGCAGTTTTCTTGTAATTTTTGTACATTTTTTCGGGTCCCGAACTTCCGGTGCCGTTTTGAGATCCTAAATGACGTTTTTTGGAGATTCCGGGGGCCGAAAGGTACATAGAGACATACATTTGGCCCTGATCAAAAGTTGTATATCTCGGATAGACTTTTCCAACGGGCTATTGAGCACCCCAAATAGAGATCGTATGTAAAATTTATGACCCCGAGAAGTTGACTGTTCAAGTAACCACCTTGGGGCCACAAACTTTATGACGGTTCATCTTCTAGGGTTATTTTTTTGGATTTTTAGGGTTCTTACCCTCATGCTTATGATAAATAGGCTCTTTCAGCCTCTTCTTGTATTCAGCTTGTCATGAATGAGCGTAGCTGCCACATCTCTTCTCAGAGATATAGCTACCACCATTCTAGCTGCTTTTATTTTACAGTTTGTTATGTTTCATTCATTTAATAGAATCTGAGTTTACTGTATCATTGTTTTTCTTTCCATATATCTATGTATGTGAATATATATATGCTCTTTAATTTCATTCTCACATAAATCTAGATCACAAGGAGCATTTTGTATTCACTTACCTCGCTATTCAAAAGGTTTTTCAGGCAGATCTTCTCCTAATAAAATCTAATCTGCTCTTAAAGTTCAGCCTTGTACAATACAGTCACTACATGATGATGGAATTGATATTACAAAAGACGATAGGAGCTCAATTAATAAAACGATATTTCAAAATCCTAAAAGCTTCTGTTACAATAGATTTCAATAGGGAGGATTTCACTTCCCTTGTTTTCTTGCATTTGCATGGTGCCTTTAGAAGAGACAGATATTCTTTGTATAATCTGTCAGTGTTGGATCGAGATCTAAGTTGGAGATTATGCATTGGCTATTGCACCAGTCCATTAAGAGCTTTGAGTCTCCAAAGACCTGAATGAATTGAATGCCTTTCTCACTAGCATAGTTCAAAAGAAACCAGAGTGCAAAATAAATTCAATCACACACACACACTAGTAAACATAGGATGCCATAAATTTCTTGCATGTCTCCTTCAACTTAACTATTGGTGGATTATGTTGTTCTCTATATTGAAATTTGACATCATTATTGGTTAATCTAAACTCCTAGGATCTTCACACTTTGGGTATCTTTTTTTCCAAATTCACAATTTTATTCAAATTTTTCATAGAGCTAAACTTTGTATTTCAATAAATTTTACCCAATTTCTTCCTCAAAACCAATCTCATCCTCTTATAGTAATAATATCATCCCTTGTGCCTTTATACCAACACAAACTGTATCAAGGAACCATATAAGGGCTATAAAATTCTAATTTCCTCCCTTACAAACTTCATGTGCATTTCCCCATTGACATTTTGTCAAACATGTGTCTTGTAAAAAAATATTTCCCAAATTTTCCTCATTGAAGGGTTTTTTCAAGAACTTGATATGTAATGTGTAATTATTTACTATACAAATTGATTTTTAACCCATACAACCCCCAAATTTGTAATTTGGAGCTCTAATAGCACTATATCACTTACATATTAACCTTTTTCCATTGTCAAAGCTATGGGGTATCTTAATTTCACATTTGATTTTTTCCTCTAATGTTACCAACATCATTATTAATAGCTGATTGTAAATATTATTAGCAGGATCAAGCTTAAACAAGCTTAATTATTTAACTACAATACCAACAAGAATTCTACTATGCATGCATCCATAATTATGATGGCTTAGCTCCATACACATGGAAATTATGGAGAAATATAGAAAATAAGCAAATGTGTAATAGATTTGTAAAACATGGCATTTCAAGAGATGCTCAAAATACTTTCCCTATTGAAATAATCCTCCAACTAGCTACTAATGAAGGATGTTCCTCCCAACATTAATCAATCTGTCACACTCAATCTCTTTATGTTAGAGGCCACCGCCAAGATGAGATGAGGCTACATTCCACAAGGGTGAAGTTATTATAGTGTCCTATTCAACCCCCAACTTAGATATATCTCTAGTGCAAAACCCCCCTGTACATCAATCTCAATCTACTAGTACTCTTACCCCTTCACTTCCATAATACTATGAATGTGATCCCCTTCTCTACAAATAGTATCTTAGGCTATCCCAATTCCCTTTATATGCTTCAATATAGGCTAGTCAAGGAATCTCATTACTGGGACTCGAGAGATTCCCAATTGTAGGCCAAATTTTCTCATCTAGTCAACATAATAATATTAGTAACAACACCCAATGGAAACATTACACTCAATAACATAAATTTTCTCCCCTCTCCTCTCTCACAAAACCAGACAGGTCAGGATGACAAAAGAATTGTTGCCAAAATGATTACAAAAATGACCCTCTAAACTCAATTCCCAACATTTTATTTGCATGTTCTCATATTTCCATGTGTCTCCCCCATGAGGAGCCCACTTTACCCCCCACCCTTAAACCCCATCTTATGTTATTAAACAATGATTAAACAATCCACTCTCATAATCACAGGTTTAGAGAATTTGGATAAATTCACTAATTAAAATTTATAACCACGGCTAAGGACATAGGTTATATAACTCATGAAGGTCCTCTCCCATCAGCACTCTTTAAATTCCCCCACTTTTTTAATCATAGCCCCTCGTCTCTTCTTTGTCCTTCTTCATTTGTTGCCATAAAAAATTCTTATATTATAATTCAATTACATATTTACAATATAATTGGCCTTCATAGACCATTTATGTCCAACTTCTAGACTCTTGATTATTACATGCACATTTACATTTTAGGGTAAAAATAGGGTATTCTGTGTTTGTTTAATTTTTTGGATCATTTTCCAATGTATTGGCCAGATGTTCCAATCTGGTCAAGTCCCTTGAGGTTACCGACCACTCTTTAGCTAGTGGTTAACATTGTCCTTGATCCAAATATTTTAAGTAATTAAGGGGAATATTGTAAAGTTTTCATTCATGTGTGTGTGTGTATAAGGATTATTGAGAAGAGAGAAAACCCTAAGGTAAAATGTTGAACTAAGATTTAGAGAGAGACAAAGTTAGTGGGATCATAGAAACTCTGAGTTCAAGATTATATATATATATATATATATATATATATATATATATATATATATAAAAGGATTATATATATGAAAAGGTTATTGAGAAGAGAGAAAACTCTAAGGTAAAATGATGAACTAAGATTTAGAGAGAGGTAAAATTAGTGGAATCATAGAAACTATGAATTCAAGATTGTAAATCTACACTTAATGAAGTTATTATTTGTAAATACATGTTTCTGGACCTTAATTAATGGTTGAATGATCATTAAAGAATAGTTCTATAAATCCTATTTTGATTATATTGGAATTGATATTTTTGTACTACTTTAAAAACAACCCTTTTAAGCATTACATCATTTATTTATTTGGTAAGTATTTATACTGCTAAAGTATGTTATCTTCAAATAATATAATAAAAACACATGTAATATAGTAAGATTATGTAGAACACAGATTTCACAAACCATTCTTTTGGCCATTGACACTTCATATTGTTATAATAAACTTGAGATGTGCCATGTGTTAAAGTGCATCAGTGTTTATTTCAAATGAGTGAATTGAAAAAAATCAATAGTTTTAAAAAATCATCTAATAAAACTTCTTCAAATATAAACCTTCATAAATTATTATTTAAAGAATATTATACTTTTATTTTCATTAAAACCAATATTTAAAATGCTCCAACTTTTTTTGGAAATATCACTGCATAACATATTTATAGGCACACTAACGATATAAAGTTTTTTTTAAACAAAAACCTACATAAAATGTTTCTTGAAAAAAATCATGCATTTTTTTAAAAATATATATCTAAGCTTTTACCAAACACAATCGAGTGTTGTGAAAAAATGAAGGGAAGACTTATGCAAGAATCTTTTACCAAGAAAACGTGCCTCGTGATTTTTTGCAATACACAACTAAGTTTACCAAAACATCCATTCCTTTGTTGTGTAAGAAATGAAAGAGAGACTTATGCAAAGGATTTTTTTCTTTTAATGATGGGAACTTAGCAATGAAAATATCGAAGGAGAGAGGGGTTTTGAAATGAAAGAGACTTATGCAAAGGATTTTTACCAATGAAAAGATCAAAGGAGAAAGGGGTTTTGAATAGTAGAATCATAAGTTCTCAAGTTGTCACCGTGGATAATATAGAAATATATAAAAGATAAATATGTAACTTCACTCTTTACTTTTCATCAAATATGTTTGTTTTGTTTCACAATTTCTATTTAATATTTAATTTTTGTATGCATTATATTTACAAATTTAAGTAGATTTAACAAATTGGAAAGATTTAAGATTAAATAGACAAATAGAATAAAATAAAACTTACCTAAAAAATACTACAAAACTTATCTTCATTGTTGCTTCTCCTCATAGTATTAGTTTAGTTTTTCTTTTTCTTTTTCTTTTTCCTTTCACAATGTTTTTTTTTTTTTGAAATTAAGATTTTTTTCAACCCAAATGCTATTTTAATGTGAGCAAAACCTATCTTCATTGTTGCTTCTCCTCATAGTATTAGTTTAGTTTATTTTTTATTTTTATTTTTTTTTCCCTTTCATGATGTTGTTTTATTTTTTGAGGTTAAGGTTTTTTTTTTCAACCCCAAACATTATTTCAATGTGAAAATGTGGTTAGTACTTTGGGGATAAATCACTGTGTGATTTTTTATTCTAGGCCCTATCCATGGAAGCATGTTTTTTCAAAAAATATTGTTGATTTAAGTGGTACATCTAATCTAATATAGGATTCATACATCCATGACTTAGGACTATATTTGTGCACTTCTATTATTAGTAACCCCTATGTTAATATCTCAATGTTCTACTATTTGGAGGAGCAATGGTGCATCTTATTTGTGTTGGAGCATGGATTTGGCTTGCTTATTTTGATGGATTCATAAGTATTTAGGGTTATAAAAGATATTTACTGAAAAATAGATTATAATATGATTTTTTTTTACTCTGTGTATTCCAATTGCATAATCTATTTGTGAACTAGTTAATCATGTGGTAGTTATATTTATTTTCCACATTCACTCTAATGGTTGTGTTCAATGAGTATTTTAAATATAGACACATCATAACACACTACATTATTTATGACTTTATTTATTTATGGAAATAATAAGAAAATCACAAATTAATTATATTAATTGAAGATTTCTATTAGTACAAATTCCATTGAGATAACAAAATAAATAAAGCCTAATATATCTACTAATACTTCATATAATTTTTTAATTTCATTTAATATATTTTCACTTTTTATTAATATATTCTGAAATTATGTACTTACTCTATAATGAATATTTATTTCAATCATTTCCATATTTCATTCTTATGTTGAGATGATATGGTGGATACACATTAGTGAAAAAATGATAATTATATACACATTAAAATTTAAATATTACATTTTATAATTAAAGTATGAATACCAAAACATGCATTTTATAATCAAAGTATGAATACCAAAACATTGCAGGTTTGTAACCATTTTTATTTTATTCATTTTATATCGGTAAATGCACATTAATGAAAAAAAAATTATATACACATCAAAATACAAATATTACTTTAATTAAATTTAGATATTACTTTAATTTTGATGTTTTATACCAAATGTATAAATACCAAAACATTGCATCGTTTGTAACCATTTTGTTTTTATTCATTGTGTGGTGGTTTTAGATGATATATTATATCATGCATTATTCTAAACTCTTCTTATATTGCCAAACATGATTCTTTTCATTCTCAAACCATTGACCAGGGATACCCATACATATAGCATAAAACCTTGTAATGGAACTCATATGAGGATCTTTATGAGGTATATCTTTTATGAATACTTTTATTTTGAAGTGGTCTCAAACATATAGCATGGGCGCCCTATTTAACAAGTAGGGAATCAAAATAAAACCAACCGTATTAAAACAAATCGCCCCACCCATACACCAAAATAGTCCCCTTAAAGAATAAGTTAACACGCCAATGATTCATATAGTGGTCTGAGTTGATTATTGTATGAAGATATGTAGTATAGAGTGACCTATGAAATCCATAATGGGTACCTAATTATATGGGTTAGGAGTCAAACTTAAACCAAATATATTAGAGCCTGCTTGGTTATGAAATAACCCACTTAAATTTATTGCTAACCAATAAATAAATTTTAATTCCACCCTTATAAAAGAGTAGCATCTATTTTTAATGGTAGACATGATATAACTTAGAAATATGAAACAATGGCATTAACAAACTAGCTTAGGGAATATGAAACAAATAAGGAGAACGGAATTGCATAATTGCTTGATTCAAATGGAGAAATTATATCTAGCTTAGGGAATATGAAACAAATAAGGAGAACGGAATTGCATAATTGCTTGATTCAAATGGAGAAATTATATCTGATTATTCTAATTTTTTCAACATCAATTTTGATAAAATTCCCATTGGGATGAAAAAAATTATATTTTATGATTTCATAATGGGAGAATCTTAGGATTGACCACTTACTAGATCTCATCCATATATTAAAAAAATGTTTAATCTCTTTATGGGGGTACAATTTATTAAAAACTGTGACATATTAGATGTTAGGATATATCTTACTACTTCCATTACTAAAAAGTAACTTTGGAAAAAAAAAGGAGAGGAGAGGTTGATCACTCTTGGTATTTTAAAGAAAATGACATTCCATGGATTTTGAATAAAGATGATCTATTTAGAAAAAAATGTTATATTGAGTGTCAAACTATTCCCTTCTTTATATGGGTCAAATCTATGATGTTACTTCACCATAGAAGGACAATTGTCGATGTTGAATTCACATGACCACTTGGACATTCTAAAGGTATGTATGTATATTATGTGATTATTTTTCTATAGTGTAGGTTATATGGTATGAACTCATAGTATCATGCCAATTAACTTTTTAAGTGTTTATTAAGTTGTGTAAACCATGAATTCTACTAGAACCTACGATGTGCCATATCAAAATTGTCTACATTTTTATGTTGGATAACATCAAATGAGGTTCACATGGCCATTACATGGTGGTGTCGAGAAATTCTTGAGATTATTTGTATGTTAAAGAAGGAACTACCCATGATGACCTTAAGCTTAGTGAATGTTGGCGCCCCATAATTCGCCATCTCAAAGACAATAATCCACATACAGAAGGACAATAACTCTAAAATTAAACTAATGAAATGAATTGATAATTTTAAAATAACTTTAATTAAAAAATTTTAAAACATAAAAAAAAAATAAAAAAAATTTAAACCCTAAAACTCTTAATCCTCATCAATAAAGTTTTTAAATCTTAAAAATTTTTAGTTTAGAATTTTATTAATATTTTATTAAGTTAGGTTAAAATTATTAATGAAATGAATTAATAATTTTTAAACTAATGAAATGAATTGATAATTTTTAAAATAACTTTAATTAAAAAAAATTTAAAACATAAAAAAAAATTTTAAACCCTAAAACTCTTAATCCTCATCAATAAAGTTTTTAAATTTTAAAAATTTTTAGTTTAGAATTTTATTAATATTTTATTAAGTTAGGTTAAAATTACTAATTTATATCTCGCCAACTTTAGTTAGATAAAATTAAAACTCTTTCAATATTAATTATTTTCCAATTAACCAATTTTTTTTTTCAATTTAAACTTAAGATTACAAGAATTCTTTTAAGTTAATCAAAAAATTTATTAATAATAATAGAAAACTTTTTCATTATATATTTTAAAAGACCTTATATTAATTTATTATAAAAAAATAATTATTTCAACATTTCAATTAAAAATAATAATAATAATAATTAATTAATTAATTAAATTTTGAATTAACTATTAACTAAATACTTTTAATTAAATCTTGAATTAACTATTAACTAAATACTTTTAAAGACTTTATTCTTAATAAAAAATCTAATTAAGTTAATTATTGTTAATACTTATAAGATAAGATTAAAAACCATTAAATATTAAAAAATTAATTAATAAATAAATAAAAATAAAAAATAAATTTTAAAATAAAAAAACTAGAATGTTGGCAAACCCTAAAAATTTTAAATGAACCTCACACTTATTAATTACTATCTTCCACACCTAATTTAAACCGTGAGAAACTCTCTCCTGATGATGAGCCCTACTTTGCAACTTGAAACGTCGAGAAATAACTTCACTAACGCAGTTCTCCTCTCCACCATTTTATTATCTCTCACTGCGTGATCATGAACAGCTGAACTACCCATGATTTTTATGGAATTGCACATCCACCTTCTGACTTTCTTAGTTGATGAGGTTGAATTATTTGAGGAAATCTCATGTCATTGGATGTTATTCTTGGAGAGGTACATGAAAAGGTTAATTTTTTTGTTCAGCAAAGTGGAAAACCCAAGGGGTCTTGTTCTAATTTTGAGATATTACAAAGGAAAGTTAATTTTCTTCGGCGATTTATTGCTAACTATGCCAAAATTGAAAAAGGTTGCATGCATCTCTTCAAAAGAGATGTACCTTTCATATGGAATGACCAAGCTTATCAATATTTCGACTCCTTAAAAAATTCTATAGTGTCATCCCTGGTACTAAGTCCTCTGAACTAAATTCGATATTTTTTTTCTTTATCTAGTTGTGTAACCAAGTCCACTTTAGGGATGGTGTTGGTTCAGGAGGATTATTGACTTAGGAAACATATAATTTATTACCTCAGTAAGGATCTTCTAGGCCTCAAATATCATTGTTCCCATGTTGATAAGTTTGCTTTAGAATCCATTCATGCTCTCCAACAATTTAATAATTACATACTTCCAAGGAAAACCATTGTATTGGAAGATACTAATCCTATGAAACACATCTTGACCCGACGAAAAATCAAGGGAAATTATTCAAAAATGGATACTCATATTACAAGAATTTGATCTTGAATTTGCTAATTCTAAAACCAAGAAATATTTGGATTTCGTTGAACTTATGTATGTAGTCCTGAAAGACATTAAGAAAATTATAGCATTTTAATCCTTGTCGGATGAAAACTTGTTCCTCATTTCCCTTTTCAATCCCTAGTATGGAGGCATTTTGGTTTATCTCCAAGCTTAGTGTTTCACTGCTCACTTCTCTCGTGATGAACATCATCTCATTTGACACCAAGTCTAGAGATACCTTGTCATTAGGGATACTTTGTACCATCAAGGCATCGAATTAATCTTAGGATTATGTTTAGTTTTTGTTAGGAAAATGATCCTGTGATTGTGGTTGAGGTCACCAACATACTAGGGTTGAAAAATAATACATCTAGGGTTTTGCAACAAGTAATGTAAACAAAGATTTTGAAATTTAAAAGGGTGTGTACCTTATTTATGAAGGTTGATCCTTTCCTTCGCCTTGTTATCCTTGAGGTTTTAACTTGATCTCCAATCAAAGAACCTGCAAAACCCACTCAAAAACCTTCCTCAAACACATTTGGATACAAATATATAATTGGTATTCAAATAAAGCATAAAAATCTAATCTAATGAACATCCACAAGTAACCAAATCTGATGCAAGTATGAACAAAACTGTTAGGAAAGGGAAATATGTCTATTCTTTCATTAATGAATGAAGCAAATACAAAATTACCTCCTTTGTATTCAATCACCTCACGAAAACTTTGATTCGGGATCTCGTGCTTCTCTTCTCTAAGAATCCCAACCATAACTTAGATGCATTAGGGTTTGATCGCAAGTTGTTTTCATATTTAAAGAGACTGAAAAACTTAAACAATAAATCTATTCACCATCTCATGGATTTTATATTGAGCCCGAGTTGGTATATGCTCATCAATGTTTTCATATTTAGAGAGTCTGAAAATCCTAAAGAATAATCCAAGGTGGAATTTTTCGTAAAGTTAGTCTCCTCACCTAAAAAAGGATAAAACAATGCGAAAAAGAACTCTTCTAGCCATGTATGACTAGAGTATTCATTTTTCGTATATGGTATACATGGTTTGGAAAAGGGTTAAACTTATACCATATAGATGAACTTTCAAGCACTTTAATGAGTATGAAAGAGACAAGTTGACTCAACAATGTTTTCCTATTTAAGGAGTTTGAAAAGAGCTTAAATAAGACTCCATAAAAAATATTTTCCGTGAAATTTTAATGAGCCCGAAAAGGTAAAATCATGGCCTCCTTCTATTTTTAATGAGCTCGAAGGAAGTATGGAAGAATGCTCTTAACCTGGGAGGAGACAAGTGTCAGGAGCATGCAGGACTAGTTCCAAGTGCATGGATCAAACCTATGCATAATGCACGAAATATGAGCAAGATGAGGACACTCATGGTGTGTCTCCTCTGGGTAAGGGATGTCAAGTTGCAAAGGAAAAATGGTACATGGATTAATGATAATGAGATAAGAGATGAAGGCTTATATAATGAGCTCAACATGTGGAATCCAACATCAGGCTCATCAGTGCAGGAGGGATTGAGGTAAATAAAAATTCCACTTAAAAAAATGTGATCCTTATAAGGAATGGCCAGAAATAAATATGTGAGGATTCTTGTCAAAGTTATGGTAAAAATAGAAAGGCTCCTGAGCCTATGAGAAAAACTCAACATCGGAACCAAAATGGCATAGGGATGCTGACTAGGGTGGCCCATGTTAGGTAGGTTGTGTTGTTGGATTGGTGCACAATGCATATAGAGATGGCTAACACACCAATATACAATGGATTTTACCCCATGGAAAATTTAGTTGGCACAAGGTTCAAATGCATCATGACAAAGGGGATTCCTAAACCTATATGCAATTTTTTGAATATACCTGAGGGAATTGATCAATCTTTTGAAAAGGACAAGTAAGCAACCATGAATCCAACTAAGATTCTCATCTCCAAGAAACAACGATACCAAGATCATATCCAAAAATGTGAAAAGAAAGATCTGATACAGATCACTTTGGTATAATTACTTTCAACTTTCCTATGATTAACAACATGCATAATCAAGGTAGTGTTAACCAGTGGAGTCTCTATAGTACCAAGTTCTGAGGACCTACAATCAACAAGATCAAACTTGGTAGGAAGATCAAAGTTGAAAGAAGTGATGGAATCTGTAGGAACAAATTCATCATTGTGGGAGTCAAAAGTTCTACAAATAGAATCAAAATCAGTAGGAACACTAACTTGCAACTTTATAGGAGAATCCAAAGATTCAACAGTACCAGTGTCTGAGGACTTATAATCAGTAAGATCATATTCCAATAGAAAATTGGGGATGTACTTAATTGCAACTGGATCAACATATGAAAAAGTGGTGGACTGTATTATAGACTCTAGGAAAACTTCGTCAGAGGGAATTATATCATTCGAGATAGAACACATGTTTGAGCATTCAATTGGATCAATAGGTTTGAGAGCATGCTGTGTTGACCACGTTGAATGGATCACTTGGTCAACTCTCAGGGCCGAGTCCCAAGAAGGTAAGCATGAACACAGAGGATTCTTCTCAATAGGAATTGTACACAAGGGATATAAAGGTTGGTTGATCTGAATACAACCAAATTCATAAGTTGAACACTTCAGAGGGTTATCAAAGTATAAAGTCTTAAATTGAGACACCTTGTCTATGGAAGTTGTGGAAACTATTGAAATTGTGTGTACTGGAGATGCATTAACATGCAAATCAGGTGGGGGAATATTAAAAGTCCAAATTAATGAAGGATACATATCCACACCAATGTTTCCGCAATCTCTCATGGAATGGGATACTAAAGGAATATTGGATCCATGATCCTAGTTGAACTCATTACTATTTAAGGCTAGTTGGTCAATTGTTACAATATTTCCTTCATGAGGAAACTTGATGATGCGAAATATCGAAGAGACTACTTCCATCATAGCTTGAGTCCAACTTCTTCCTAATAATAAATTATAATCAAGTGGGGAATCAACCACTTCCACATCCACCTTGACTAATTTCCCCCCTATATCTATAGGAAAATCCAGGATAATTCCATGAGGTTGGAAAAGGTGTCCGTCGAAAGATTTCAACATGGTGATAGGAGAAACCACATCAGGTGATCCTAAGGCCTTCCAACATGATAAAGTCACGACACGTGTGGAGGCACCCTCATCTACCACTATCCGATGAATCTTAGTGTTTCTGGATACAACTTGGATCCGAAAAGAAAGATGGTGAGGTAAACAAGGCTTCCAATTCTCAAAATCAAAAGAAATCACTTGACTGTCCACGGGATCTAGAGCTCCTAAAGCTGAAAGTAAGGTCTTCCTTTGAGTTGGACAACTTTGGATTACCTCAAGAATAGACATTGCACATGGATCCTGAGCCAAATATTCAACTATTCTATAATTCTGAGCAGCATGTGCATTAGGATTATACACAGCTTTATTGAGAACACCCTTTGGTATTCTAGGCATAGTATCATTTGCAAGCTTCTCTATATGCAAAGAATTGTTAGTATCAGCATTAATGGGTTCTTTACCTTTAGATCTAGAAAAATTAGATTCATAATCCTTGTTCCTTATCTTAATATGAAGGTCCTGTTCACACATGAAAACTTCTCCCGGGCTTGAATTTCCCCCTTGAGAGGAGGTTCCCTAGTTTCCCCCTTGGGAGACTGCAGGGTTTTGGTGAGCACCATCAATCATCTGTTGTCGATGTTGAGGAAATGGATTAGTTAATACAGTAGGTTGGGAGTACCCTTCATGTTGATCCAACAGCTTCTAATCCATTTCCTTCTTAGGGAATTTATAAGTTAGATGATCTTCCTTACATAACAAGCAAGGGAATTTCGTCTTACCTTTTTCATTATTTTACCCACCAACATTAGTATTGTTGTTTTCATTGTTGTTCCCCTTATTCCCATTTTTCTTGTTCTTATTTTTGTAATACCCTCTAGTTTATCCACTAGACATGTTATTTTGATGTTGTGACATTATGGCACGAGGTGCCGAGACTATGGTTTTCACATTATTAGTTTGATTTTATTATTACTAATTAATAAAATAAAACAACCGGATCGACCTATGCCACAAAAGGGAGTATGAGGAACCATGATGTTACAAGCAATGGGTTGTGGGAAAAGTGTTACCTTTTTTTTTGTGTCTATGTTGATGTTATACACCCTTCTTGTGGACTCGGTGGACCCTCTTGGCTGTGTACCCTAACGTGTTATGTTACTCCTTGGTTTCATTTATTCCAGGATTATATTTTATTAGTGTTGGAGTTCCTTTCTCACCTAGCGATCCCTCATGAGTTGGATTAGCATGTCTCTTGGTGTAGCCACCTGATGTGTAAATCCATTTTACTATTCTAGGAATGTAACTCTCATGCTTGTGTCCCTCTCTCTCCCAATTCGAATTTCTCATGAAGGAATTTGATTTGCTTGTGTTGGCTAGTCACACTTGTGTGTTGGTTCATGCTTTTGCTCGCATTCTTATGTTTGTCACTTGGGTTTTTATTTTTATGCTCTTGGTATTAGATACTTGCTGGTCATTTCACCCTTGTGGATCCTGTGTCCAATCTTAGCTACTTTGGAGCCACTAGTGTATGTCCTAGAATTGCCTCTAGAGATCCTGGATTGGAAACAGGGGTGAGTTCTAGTTCCATTGTATTTAAGGTTGGACATAGCTATGTATTACCTCTAGAGATCCTGGTTTGGTAGTAGGGGTGAGGTCCAGTTCCTTGGATTTGAGTTTGTCCTAGAGCCACTGAAATTTCCCTAAAGTGGAAGTAGAGGCCACACTTGCCACTGGGTTGTGGTTGGAATGATTTCTTGAAATAATTTGTGGTTGAGTGCGCTCTTTATTGTGCCATCATGGTTCCGGCTCGGGGGTGACCATTTCAAAGTGAGTTTTGGCTTGAATTGTGTCTACAACTGGGTGGAACGTGGCACAATCGATTCTGGTTGCGTATTTGGAAAAGATAAACGTTTTATATCATGTTTATTTAATTTATTTATCATGGTATGATTTATTTATGGATTCACATGAAATTTTTGATTAAATGTATGAGCTATTCATGGAAGAATTTTCTCATGGAATTCAATCTATTTATGCAAGTAAAGTTTGTGAAGGAATTGGAAAAACGTTTTTGGCATTTTGTGCACAAATTGTTTGAGGAAATGATTCTTTGGAAAATATGATAAATAACTGATATTTATACCTTTATTCATTATATAATTTTTATTTTGATGGTACAATAGCCTCAGAATGGTTTAAGACACTTCTCTTTGATGCTTCTACCTTTTATTCAAAAACTAGTTCTTTGATTTGATTGTTATGCATAGTTTGGAGACTTGGCCCATGAAGTGTTTGTAAAAATGCACGAGTTTTATTTTTATGATTATGTATGATAAATACAATTTAAATGTGTGTGATAATTTCAGGGAAAATATTCTTTATGGTGTTTGGGAAATGTCTACTGAAATTCTAGATCAATTTCCAATTTCTAGCTCCTTCAATGGCATTGTTTTGAGTAGATTTGTGAATTTGCATATGAAGTGTTTGAAGAAATGTTAAAATGAGATATAAATTTTCCATGAATGATACAAAAAAAATTATTTATATTTTTTAATGGAATTTTAATGATTCTATGAGCTGTGGATTCAATTATTCTAGTGATTCCTACAATTACTAGTCAATTCGGATGAGTAGAATTAGCTAGTTTTGTAAATTATTTAATGGAATGTATATGGGAGGAAAGATAAACCAATATAAAATGTAGGTGACCCCTGATACGATTTACACGAGATAAAATATTCATATATTTCTCTTTATTTGGAATTTGGAAAGTTAAATTGGAAATTAGGTACATTGCGATGAAAATTGATAACTAGTTGTGGGTTGACATCTATGTTTTCGTGAAAAGGGAATGCTACAACCATGTGATATGTTTATAACATGTTATTGTGCTATAGGTGGATACTTATTGGGTTTTATCCTTTACTTACATATGCATTTCATTTTCTTTCATTTATTTAGACTCAATTCCTTGTGGTGAATGTTAACTAGTTTCATTGGAATTGATGGAAAAAATCACCTTATGTGAAATTGGAATGATATGAAAATAAACCTTTAATTGGTTGTAGGTGCATGATTAAATATGTTTTTAATGGATTTAGGATTTATTTTTGGTTTAACGGCATGGTTACAAGTTGATTTTGCGCAAGACTAACTGCTTATATTGGAAAACTAGTTAACTAGTCGTGTGGACTCTCTTTCGTAATTACCATGATTAATTATTGTAATTTTGGTAAATAGGCCTTATTTACATGTAATTAAATGTTATTAAGACATTGGTATTGATAATCAATGTTTATTTTTAAAAAAATGGTATTTGTGTTAAGTGTCGTCATTTGCGCACTAAGTGTTGTTACATATCGTAATTAACACCTTAATTACTAGTTAACTATGATTAAGAATAATTATCCTTTAGAAGTGGTTATCATATACGATATGGATTGGATTGAAGGTTTGATGATGTTAATAATCCTTCCCCATCCCTTAGATCAGATTTTGGATGTGTTAATGAATTTATATTAAATTATTGTTAATTATTGGATTTGGCGTCGCAATTAATTTTGGAAAAATAGAAATTAAATGTTTATGGTTTATCCGCTGCACTAAAAATCAAGTAATTATCCTTAGAGAGCTAATGATATGTCCATTAGACCCTTTTATATCCCCTGGGGACATTACAATTTTTCTTCCCTTTGGACTATTGATTTCTCTTAGAGTTTTGTACTAATAAAACCTCAGGAGTGTTGGGTTTAAGGTTTTGTACGTTATTTTGACCAGTTGTTAGTGAATTTTAACTTGAAAAGGTATTACCCGGGATAAATGGATTTTTATCAAATACAACAATCACACCATCATCATGAGGTGAAGGGATGGTTTTTATTGGGTCATCTTCTACTCTAGGAGCAGTGGGAAGAATTTCATACAACATCCTGGATTGGGAATAAACCAAATCCAATTGATGAGATTTAATAATAGCCTACTCTTCTATCTGAACCCCAGAAAGAGCCACATATTTTTCAATAATAGGTTGCAATGACTCAATGAACCAATCAATGAGAAATTCATCAGTGATATGATCCTTGATCAAACTACGCATCCTTCACCACTCATGGATGTGGTCAAAGTATGAGTAGATTTATCCTAATGAAAATATGTTAACAACCCTGTTCCAGTTTCATAACGGACTGGTGGATGGATGTGGTTTAAAATACCATCGCAACTACATTGAAAGTTTGAAAAAAATTCTCATGGTAACTCAATGTACCATTTCGTCGCTACCCCAGTTAAATTCCTTTGGAAAAGATACAATCTATTAAGAGAATCATCCACCAAAGAGTTGGATGAACACCATAGATGAAAAGTCATCACATGATTAGCTAGGTATTCCTTAGGTTTAACTTCAACTTAGGAATTTCTAAAGGAATTTTAGTGGGTAGGGGTAGACATCTTGGGTCATGTAACATTGGATCATTAGTCAAATTCGTAAGATCTAGCATATTCAAAGTACCAAAAATGGAAACTTTGTCTGAGCCATTATGTTCCAGGTTATGGGAGCATTAGATTCAAATTGGTTGGTGTTGGCACATGGTTGTGCTGGAATATATGGATTTCCAGGATTATTGAAAAGTAGATTAGGTTGTGCAAATTTATGACTATAGTGGTTTTGAAAATAAGGAAAAGTTGTTCCAAAATTCCCTTGCATCCCTCCCAAAGGTTGGCTACCTTGTAAGACACTTGTCATAACAAGGTTATCCATATTGGAACCTCCCATCCCAGAAAAAGGGATATTTCCTTGAGTGGCATTTTACCCCCATGGAAATATAGTGCTAGTGAACCCTAGTGTAAATTAATTACCATGTGGTATATTTAATCCAAATGGGTTACTAGTAATCATACCTCCAACAGATTGGAAGGGTAAGTTTAACTGGGGTAGGCTAGATTTAGAAACACCTCCAGTTAAGGGTGGGTTAGGCATGGACATTTGTCCACTGAGGGGTGGGAAATTATGGAAAGGGATAGATAAGAAACTACCTAAAGCAATGCTCAAAGTTGAAATAGGAGGAATTGTAGTAGGCATAGTTTGATGGCCTGAAAAAGGAAATCCAAAAGAGAAAGGGTTTGAACTCAATTGAGTTAACAAATTAATACTAGTAAGTATCATCGGGGAAGAGGGAGACCATCCTGATCCTATTGCGGATTCCATATTAAAATTAATTCCTCCTACAGGGGATATACTAATTGCAGTAGTTACCTCCCTGAAGTAAACACTTGTTCTTTATTTTCCATATCGAACTTCCTAGACAATGGATTATGAACGTTGATACCATCTATTTGGGGAAAACTAGGACTTTGTGGAGGGTTAAAAAGTATAGATGGATATGAGAGGTTATCAATTGAAATGGGACCTAAATTCTCTTCAGGATGAGGAGATTGAACTTTAGGAGAGTTAATATGCAACTGCTCCTCAGTATCTCTAAAATTTCCTTCATCAAAAGGACTCTCAGACTCACTTGACCTAGAAATGTTTTCTTCTATTGGTTATTTTGTTTGATGTTCCTATTTTTCCTCTTCTTCCCCTTGAGGGGGTGGATCAATATAATCTAGTCTTCACCTGAGTGTAGGGACTTCTCTCTATTCAGGAGAGTATCCGGGAATTATTCCAAATCTACGCGAAGGTTGATCGGCCATGGTGGCTCGCAGAAGGCACTAAGAAGAAAGTCCACAAAAAATAAAAATAAAAAAGCACACACTAAAAAGTCACTAAAATATGTCAAACAAGAAAACAACTCTCACAGTAAAAGAGTAATTGGATGCAAGCACAATCCAATGAGGATCCAGATATGATCCCCCAAACATCATCCTGGGATGATGAGGTCCCAAGTCTAATCAGTGAATATGAGAGAGAAGTTACCAAGGTCGGGCATGTTTCCCTTCTTGGTGCAAGTGTTTTACCATATAGATCTGGAAAACACCCTCCAAGGGTACTAATGCTCTAGTCACTAGGTCTTCCTAAGGTGGTCGTAGGTTGGGATCATGTGTATGGGCAAGGTAACTAAGCTCGAAACTCTACAACAACACTTTGTACTATAGAAAGTCCCCATACACACAAAATCCCTATTTGATGCTTGATTAAGTATTGGAGGGATCTCTCCACAACTTAACCTCACACGATCTCGTGCTTGACTCCTGTGTTAGAGGAGCTTCTCGAACACACCCTTACAGTGTTGGATTTCCTCCCTTATGAAATACACCTATGTTGACAAGTTTAAGTGATCATGGAGGAGTTATCTATGAACTCCCTACCTCCAAAATCCAAGCTTATCTTTTAGGTGTGTTTTTATCTAGAAGAAAACCTAGGATCCTATGTCAATTGCTGACTACTTGCTTAAAATACAATTTCAAAAAAATTTCAAAATAAGTAAAATAAGTGAAACTAAAGAAAGAACGTTCTTTAACTGAAATATGAAGCATTGTACTACCTTGATCATGCACTTTTCATTTTCAATTTCTTTCCAATGCAAGTTCTAAAGATATGATTTGGAATGAAAATTCAAGTTTTGATATGCAATGCAACTTTTTTGGACTTTTCGATTCTAAAGGAGACTAAAATTTTACATCCTAAATGAAAAATCACGCCTACACCATAAGAATGCACTTATCATTCCAATTAACTAAATGTAAAATGAAACTTGATCTAAAAAAAAAACAAACTAAGCAAAATAATTTTTTGTTTTCAATATAAGCAATTCCAAATCCTTGAAGACAATTGCAATGTATTCAACCAATGCTAACTCAAACTGAACCAAAATTTTTGTTCTTTTTCCAAAATGATAAACAAAAGAAAACCTCAAACTAACACACAACCTATATCAATGCAAATGCTTCCAATCCCCTTATCAAATAGTAAAAGTAGCCATAAACACTAGAATTCTCATTCATGTAAGCATGCCAAGTTGGTAAAAGTATAAATAACAACTTTTAGACTCAACCAAAGCAAAAGAACTAATAAGAAATAAGGTTTGGTAAATCTAGGTTTGCACACAATAAATGAAATCAAGGTTCTAAACAACTGAAAGAAACCCCGAGCTTTCACTTCAAAGGAGTAATCGAAAGAATATAAACTCAAAGAGCAACAGGACCATACCAAAAGAGGATTTTTCACTCAAAAAGGTACAAATTGACTCAACCAACCTCAATTGGTTCCAAATTAACTCAAATAGGACCAAATATATTCAAATAGAGCCAAATTGGGTCAAAAGATCCAAATTGGTTCAAAGAGCTCCAAATTGGGTCAAAAAGCTCCAAATTGGTCCAAACAAACCCAAATTGGCTCAAAAAGATCCTAAAAACCAAGTTAAGAGCAATCAAAATTCCAATCTCACACTTCCAAGGGGTTCTACCCAGACCAAAGACCATCAAATACTCCCCAAAATCCAACCAAAACCTCTCAGGTAGAGCCAAAATTGAAAAAACAACCTACAAGAGGGACACACTAGTGAAGTACTGACACAGTAGGGTGTAACATGCTGGTGATAATACCATCACCTACATGTATTTAGCATACACAAACCTGTCCTAATGGTCACCTGCGCATGGGTACTGAAAGCCTCCAAAAATAAATTCCAACTCAAAAAATTGATAGTGGAAGGTTCTATTAAGTCCCTAAGATTATCCCTAACTTGAAATTAGACTCAAAACTTCAAGCCAACTGGATAAATACACTTGGAAACCCCAAAGTAGATAGGATTTCTCCCCAACAGAGTCACCAATTCTGTTGTTAGGAAAACTATCCTATGACTGGGGTTGAGGTCACCAACATACTAGGGTTGAAAAATCAGACATCTAGGGTTCTGCAACAAGCAAACTAAACAAAGAGTTTGAAAGTTAAGAGGGTGTGTACCTTATTTTTGAAGATTTATCCTTGCCTTCTCCTTGTTATCCTTGAGCTTTTCTCTTGATATGCAATCAAAGAACTTGCAAAACCACTCAAAAACCTTACTCAAACACATTTGGATACAAATAAATAATTGGTATTCAAATAAAGCATAAAAAGCTAATCTAATGAACATCCACAAGTAACCAAATATGATGCAAGTATGAACACAACTGTTTGGATAGGAAAATATGTCTATTCTTTCATTAATGAATGAAGCAAGTACAAAATTACCTTCTTTCTATTCAAGCACCTCACAAAGCCTTTGATTGAGGATCTCTTGCTTCTCTTCTCCAAGAATCCCAACCACAACTCAGATGCATTAGGGTTTGATAGAAACTAGGGCATAAATGAAAAGGGAAAGAGGATTATAATTTCTCCAACATAACAACACTTGGGCCAAGAGTCCACTTCATGACCAATCTCCATTTCTTTTATAATAGAAGGAGATGTCTAGATCGAGGAGGGAGCAGTTATAACCGATAGAAAAGTGCCAATTTTGGTTATAACATTAGTTCATCAGGAAGCTAAGCAAGTTTTGAATGAATACCATGTCGGAGCATGTAGTGATCATATTTTTGGGTTATTTTTAACTCATAAAATTCTGTGTGCATGATATTTTTGACCTACTCTCTTTGGATATTATATCAATGCCATAAAAAAGCATCATACTTGTCATATATATACCAAGAAAATGTGTACACATCCTACTTCACCCCACCCTATGATTATTGTTGGTCCATTCACAAAATAGGATGTTGATTTTATGATGTGCAATCCTCCCTCGGCTAGTGGTCACCATTTAATTATTGTGGTTGATGACTACTTTACGAAGTAGGACAAAGAGGTGCAAGAACTAGTAGGAGTAAAACATTAGCATCCTTTATATTCAATCATGTCATCACCAGATTTGGCATGCCTAAAGACATCATTACTAATAATGGATCTCATTTTTGGAATTCAACTATGTAAGAAATTACCACCAAGTTAGGTCTTCGTCAATAATATTCTTTTCCTTACAATCCTTAGTGTAATGGTCAAGTCAAATCCATCTCAAATCCAATGAAGACTATAATGTGGAGGAAAATAAATAAGAAAAAATACAACTTCCATATCGTGTTTCTTTTTGCTCTTTGGGCATACCAAACCTCGATGAATACCATTATTGGTTTCACTCCTTTCTAGCTAGTATATGAAGTGGAAGTAGTTTTGTTAATTGAATGTAATATTCCATCGTTAAAAATCACAATCAAGATCCTCGTTGACACCTCTCCTAAAGAAGAATGACTCCTCTATTTGCAACGTCTTGATGAAACTCGACGAGAAGCCACTCTTACTAACAAAGTTAAAAAAAAATGAGTCAAGCACCACTATGATAAAAATGCTCATCCCCGATTATTTTTAGAAGGAAATTTGGTTTTGGTTTATGACCAAGATTATGATAAAATAGGAGCAGGCAAGTTTGAACCCATGTGGCATGGACCTTTCATTGTTAAAAAATGTGCTCAAATGAGGGGCTTATGAGATGGTTGACTATGAGGGACACTCACTCCCTGAGATGCACAATGGGATCTATCTAAATAAATAATTAATGTAGGAAATGATTCCTTGCAAATATTATTGTATCATGTTTTATTTTTTGTACTATATTTACTTCCATTTAGTTGTTTCAGTTGTGATCTTATCTCGTTTGTTTTTTTTCTTTGTAGATGTCATTGGAGACTTTCATTTATTTAGGCTTTGCAAACGACACCATCTGTAATACCAATAATATTGCTTCCACCACATGGGTGATATTTTCATCCACCAACCAACTTATAAGTTCATGAGGACCTTTTCTTGGTCCCGTGACCAACAACATTGCTAAGTATACCATTTTCATTGAGATTCTTGGCATTCTATGTATCGTTGTCAACCTAGAATCTTAGTTGAACAATGATTATTATGTTTGATATACTACACTATTTAGAATTTTTTCACAAGTGCGTCTTCTATAATGTCAATTTGAATTTATTGATTATATTCATGTTCCATGAAGATTCAATCAATTGACTGATTCATTATCTAATTATGTACTTGATTGACATGATATATCTCATTAACATAAATCTGATAGAAGCAAGCATGTATAATAAATCATGAATTTTAATTGCATATACCATTTAAAACATAAGTAAACACTGAAATGGCATACATCTGTATAACATAGGAAAAAAATCACATCATGACCCAAAAATGTAATGTCCCAAAATTTAGGCCATTGACCACAATTTCCTAAGTCACCTAGACTTGTTCATGCTTATTCACCTAGGTGGTGATTTGGGTGGATTATTTGCTAAGCCTAATGTCCAAAGTTAGGAATATTGAAATATGGGAGAAAGTTGGACAAGGAATATGCATAAAGGAGATGGTGGAACTTACTTAACTCATAAATTAATCTAAGTCTCCTTTAGGTTTGAAAGTATTGAGAAAATCCTAAGGTTGGCATTCATAAGGTTGGGAAAAATAATTGGTGGAAAAGTCCAAGGAAGTGAAAATCCTAGCAATGTGAACAAGGATACTATTGTTGCAGTCTCATTTATGAGAGTATAAGTATTGGTTTGTGCTTCCCAAGAAGTTATATGGAATTTGGATAAGGTCGACCAAATCATTCCCTCAAAATAAGGAAAAGATAAGAATTAAGTGGATGAGCATTATCTTGATTTGGTTGGGTTCCTTAAAACAAAGAAAGTGGTTGGAGGGTGCTATGGGCCACTTGTAAAGAAATCATGAACCTAACTAAGTGGTCAAAGGATTTGAAGGTATCATTGGAGGATGCTAAGACCAAGTTGGTTAACAAGTGGACAAACCAAATTGGTTAGCAAGTGGGAAAGTCCAAGTTGGTTAATAAGTGGACAATCAAAGTTGGTTAGAGTTGGTTGAGGGAGTTAGAGGGCACATTCATGAAGTCAAATTTGGTTAGATTTGGTTTAGGAAGTTAAAGGGTGCATTCATGAGGTCAAATTTGGTTAGAGGGTGCACTCATGAAGGAAGTGGAGCAATTATGTAGCACCTTCTATATAGTGCATGGTTTTGGGTTGTCCATGGTATTGGATTCCTCACAAGTTAAAAATATAAGAAAGGAACACTAGAAGGGGTTATCTTGTTGATTATTCTAATTACTATTGATTTTCTTAGGCTAATCTATGCTTGGGTGATGCTCCCTTTGCAGACTAGGAGGGTGATGGGCCCCTTATTCCTTGTGTAACCAGTTGGAAAGGTTTGCCAATTCAATTGGTGAGGAGTTCGACACCTTGTTCATCTCATTGTGCTTCATTCTATAGGAATCCCATTCCAAATTCTTCTTACTTCTACCTCTTTTCATTTTTCTCCAATTCTATGAAGTTCCTGTCATTCTCTTGTAGGTTTTTTCATAGCCAATTTTCATGTACTTGGAGAATGATGAATGTAATGCTATATATGATCCATGGTGACTATTTCTGATGTATGAAAACACAATATGAATACCTACATATTTTTAATAAATTGGTGTTCTATTCAAAATTCTTTAATTTTGCTTCTCCATGCCTCTTTCTCTATCGTATGTTTAGATTCAATGCCAAATTGGACCAGTTTTATCATTTTGGGTAATTGACTAACCTAAAATCCACCAATTTGCATTCTATAAGTTTCTACAAGTAACTGAAACATAATATGACCCAAAAATAACCTCATATAATAAATTTGTGTGGATTATGAAGTCTTTGGGACGATTTGGAAATCACCTAGTTGAGCTGTCGTAGTTACCTAGTTTTTCTCCTAATGATCCTAAAGTGCAAAATCAATTCACAAAACCTAAGACGAGTGTCTCCTACTAAATATTGTGACTATAACCAAGTCTATATACATCCATTGCAGCACCAAAAGACGTTTGGTTCCACATAATTCTTGGGAACTGACACTACCAGGTCCTTGTGACAACCCAAGGTGTGATGCACCTAGAAAATGTGCTACTATCAAATGTATGGACTAAAAACCATTATGATATCTGTCATGCATAATTGTAGGTGTATGCTGGATACCTTAATGAG
Source organism: Larix kaempferi (assembly GCA_027924585.1). NCBI lineage: Eukaryota > Viridiplantae > Streptophyta > Pinopsida > Pinales > Pinaceae > Larix > Larix kaempferi. Next base: position 10,440,333 of record BSBM01000322.1, on the reverse strand, counting down.
TTTATCACAACCCTATGTTTATTTTGGAGGGGATTTGGAAAAGCCACTAGGTGCTTGAAACAATTGGTGAAAAATCTAGTCTTTCTTGTTTGTCCCCGAGCTAGTGTGCCTACTTTTAATCTTAGGTACACTACAAAAATGTGTAAAGTTTCAAGATAATTTTTTTTAGCTACATAGTTATGAATGATACATACATAGTTTATAACCAACAATAACATATAGCAACACTCAAAACAACTAATCAGTGGAGTTTCCTCATGTCTCCTCCTCCGGATGAGCTATGTGGGTGATGTGTCTCATGGTAACATATTATTGTTGTGGCTATACATGATAGTAGATGTACAAAACAAAAAGGTACTCACACCAGATGGTGTTTCATGCATTGGGTGATATCATCAATCTATTTCATGGGGACACTCATCGTAAGCCCTTCGATATTTCTACAAACCTATCAAAGATCTTCAATTGCCTCACCTACGTCCTCGTCATCATCATCTCTTGTTGTTTACCGACGGAGGGTTGGATGCATACCGATTGGGAGTTTCGATTCAATATTTGTATCATCCACATTACAAAGTTTGTTATTTACCTTGCACATACCAAAAACAATAGAACAATCTTTCTTTCTTCATTTCTTTCATATATATCAAAGCCCATAAAACATTGAAAATTTTCAAAAAAATATAAAACACAAAGGTTTCATGAAGCATAGTTTCTTACCAATTATACCCCATTGAGTCTCTAGAGATAGAACAAGATTGGGGTCATGTCAAAAGTATATTCTGGCATATGGATAATATTGGATGACAATGATCTTGTCATCCCATGTCCAATCCAAGAAGTCTTGGTTGAATGTGTTTATCAATAGTCCCCCTCCTAGACGGGCCATCAAATCAACCCATCTATACATCAATAGAGTACTCACCCAATGTGGTCATCACCCTGGTTCAAATAGTGAGAAATTGCTCAAGAAATAATATGCACAAGATAGATCCCTAACCGAACTATTTTAGCTCCCCATTCATGTGCTTTGTAAATTGATCCTTTGTATTGATCACTAATATATTACATCGGTTTAATAATCTTGTCTCTAAACACTCTAAATCATAATGTACATGCGCTCTCGAAGCCAAGTGCACAAAAATGGATCCCACTTCTTAGGTAATGATAAATAGGATCATTCATAGAGGTATATCTATAATATCCTTAATATGGAGCCAATTTCTTCTCTTTCTGGAACCCTTTTGGAAATGAGTAGCAATATAGTCATCAACTATGCCTAAGGAACCACCCCGACCCCTTCCTTTTAGAAATAATCTTTCCCCTCATTGAGATAAACCTATGGTTAAGTATATATATTCCACTTGTAAGTGGATTGCCTGTGCCCCAAATCAAAACACTTGTTCTTTTGGATCCCACAAATGTATCAATTGTTGGAGCAACATGTTTTGGCTACACATGTTTTGGTATAAAAATAACTTCAATAAGCCACACTCTTTTAAGGAATCAATCATTCCTTGGTAATTTAATGTGGCATTGTCTGTGACTTCATGTGCTCATTCTTTCCACTCGATCATCTTGTCCTTCAATAAACAACACCACAAAAAACAATTAAACCAATTTTGAGGAAACTTTTGCAAGCATATTGAGTTTTGACCTTAAAATAGTCTTCTTGGGTGCTCGGTCATTCCTGTTCTCAGAACATGCATGACCAATCGTTCTTGTGGGACCCATTGGTTTAACCAGGGATGTTTGATTGCATCTAGTCCTTAGAAACCCATGACCACGTAACTAAAAACTCGGGAGGGTTCCCCACCCTAAAAAATTCTCAAAAGAAGTACCCATTCATGATGAATCTAAGTTCAACATCACAATTCTCCACCAATACATTTTTGAATATTCGAAGGTGTGAATTCTCTTCTCCACCAAAGGTATAACTCAAAGAGAAAATGGTAAAATGGCTTACCAACTTACCCTTTTTACTCTCTTTTTCACCTTTTTCATGAATAGTGATTGTCCTTTGAGTAAAAACATTACACATGCATCTTTAATTTTTTTGAATATTTGTGATTAATAATGTGTTTTGTTAGCTTCTTTTCTAACCAACACACGTTAGCATGAATGTTTTTTAATCACGGGAATAATGAAACAACCACAGTTCTCCATATTTGACTCAAGACTATGTTTGATAGATCTCGACATATTATTATAGAATGCACATTGCATGTTTTCTCAAAATTTATTATACTTGTTCCTTCGTCCATACTGACCCATTTTCGGTTGTTCATTTTGGATCCTCAATATTTTCAGTTACTTTGTGCTACTTGTCATATGTCGAAATTTTTTCTTGTTTCAAATAGTCATACACATGGAGGAAGCAACCTTATGAGTGTGAATAACTAGCTCAATTCATGTTTGCATTTTTTTTTTTGCCTTAACTTGAATCGTTCCCTTGGAATGTAGTTGCATGCTCTTGTGACACTCATTTACTCCATTGGACTATATCATTCTTTATTCTTTTTCAATCTTTCAATCAAAATGAACAAGACAAAAAAATCAAAAAGGGGAAGAGAATATATGTTTGTATTCCATCATGAAATAGGAATGACACAATAGTAAGTTGTTGTCTACCTTGAACACAACATTTGTTTGCATCAATCATTGTCAGTTGGGTTTATATAATTTTCCTTCGGAATTTGTACCATGATTATGAGTTTTACTCCTTCGATGGGTTATCCTTCCCATCAATATGGAGCATCATCAAAGGATCTAACATTGATGAATTTCATTGGTATTTTATTTATTGACTCTTATGTTGCGTGGATTTTTTATGAGTAATATGAAAAATATGTTTTCCATTACTCAAATACCCTTGACCAAACATGTCGTCCTTCCTTGTGCCAGTATATAGTGGTGGATATTCTAATCTCTAGTCCTAACAAATCATATCAAAACCTTAATCTTTGGTTTGTTTCAATTGATGTGGGATACCTTAATGTCCTCCTCCTTCCGACATACCTCTTCCTATTGATGCCAAATAATTTTCTAGGAAGTTGGGATAAGAACCCTAACAGTACCTTGGAACTTGGATTCATTAGTAGTAGGTATCCTCACAAATGACAGAGGACATAAATCAAGGAACCCTGATCAATTGATTGTACAGGTGTTTGACATCAGTTCATTTATTCAAACTTGCTAGATTGTACTTAGTACCTTGATGCCCATTTTCATTATCGATGGGTCTCCTTGCATCTCTCAATGGTATAAATCAATGATCAAACAATGTTATACCATGTGTGATTATAGTTCATTTATTCAGATGTTGTAGACTCATACTATCGTTGAGTTTTTGGGTTGAATACCTTGGGAACAACAATAGAATCCTTCATTGATGGTAATTGCTTGAGTTGATTAGAATGTCATGTTTCAAGTAATTTGAAGACTCTTAGATATTGCACTCCTTATACTTCTACTTTTCATTACTAATGTACCTTTTGATGTATCCACTATGTATTTTTTATTTCCATTCTTGTTTACTACTAAGCATGGGTATACCCTCCTTAGGGAAGATAGTGTAGATTTGAGATTTTGATTTCTTGCTTGTAAGTAATTTCTGACTCCTAAGTCTATAGTTATCGTCCTTATCCTCTCATCTACAATGATATATATATTTCAATTAATGTATTTCGGACAACATCTTTGCTTCTAACTTGACACATTAGGGGTCATCTATTATAATGATATTTAACACCATCAATGATGAAGACTAGAAGTGGACATCAAGCCCCTTTTCTACATTGTAGATTGATTTGGAATACTGAAATTTGCACTTTACTAGGACATGGTTGCTACTTTCCTTCAGAAGAGGAGCGACCAATCATGGTATTTATCCCTAAAGAGGTGACCAAGCTCATCTGATTGCTACACTAGGGACTAAAAGAATGACCAAGGCTCCAAGTGAAGTTGACAAGAACTGAAAAGTGCACAAATAGTTAAACAAAAGTTTTGTCACATATGGAAAGGACTTGTGAAGCATGACCTTGGGATCATCACCTAGTCTAGACCTAATGAAAGGCTATAAAATATACCCTTAGGAGGAATATATGGAGGTTTAATATATTGAAATATTGGATGATGTTAGGTTGAAGAATATAGAGTGAAGAGCCTCTATTGTTTGAAGCTTTAGTGATTAAGGCTAAGGACAAGTGAGAGAACTTGGATTCTATAGGAGGATAGTACCACAAGCAACAAATGAAAGGATTATAAATATTTGTTCCTCAATATTTAATACAAATTGATTCGATTTCCCCAAAACGATCCGTGTAATATGCGTTTTTGTTGAAGTAATGTATAACTTAGTTTTATTTGTGCATTGTGATTGATTGTCTATCGTAGGAATGTATAAAGTTTTTGGTTTGTTTGTGTGTAGGTGCATTCATGAGGCTTAAGAGAAGGGGACCAGAATTCAAGAATTCACACTTGACAAATCCATTGGACAAACTCCGTTTAAAAGGTGCACTCTCTTTCCTTCTTTAAAAAATCATTTTTATGATGATGCATGATAAATATAGGGAAAGGTAGTTATAGTTTATTTGTATCTCAGATGAACCTAACCCACTCATTGGGGAAAGAGAATTTTTCTTTATAGCACTGCGATGATTTCCATCACAGTAGGTCTATGGAAGAGGGGTACATAGTATATGATTCATTATATTATGCTACTGAGTACATCAAGAAAATATATGACACACTAGGTGGAGCATTTTGGGACAACCATTGGGATGACGTAAAAATAAAAGGAAAGCTACTCAAAACTAATAGAAAAATGATGCATGATAAATAATAAGCCACTTAGCTTTCATCATATTTATATGGAATTAATATTTACTCTAGAATTGATAATATTTATTTAGTATCATATGATTTGAATTGATTTCATGAATACAATAGCAAATTTAGAAGTTGATGCCATCAATAAAATCACTCTTTACAATGTGAAAGCAACACAACAATGGTTCACATTATATGAAGAGAAGAGAAGGAAATGGGACATTGATAGGAAATAATTTATATGGTTTAATAGTAAAATCATGCCTTATCTTTATCATTTAAATGAAATAATTCCAATGATCTATCCTAATACTTGGGTGGCTAACTATATTAGAGATAAATGTGACACATCCAGTCATTACCCATGTGGTGAATATGATGCATTAAACATAGGGATCACACACAACAAATTTTAAATAATATCACTATGTTAATTGTTCATTTTATAATGAACATTTGAATTACAACATTCATTATCTCTTATTAATGATTGGGTCACTAGACATATGATAATGTCCTTTATTCACTTTTGTATAGGTGCATTTTTTCCCATTTATGTGGGTATATGGGCATCGTTTTAACATTGAGGATATCAAATAGACATGTCATATTTTACTATGGAGTGGAGGTTGATTTTGACCAATATATTCATACAAGCCACTATGATCAAAACGTAATAGAAGGAAAATTAGGTCACATTCAAGAAGAAGAGATCATGAAAGTGGACTTCTCATCTTTCCAATGTTTCTTGTTTAGGTGGAAGTGGTAGGATATGTTTGACTTGAGTAATTGAAAGGAAGATCACGATAGTGTTCTAATATTTATTAACTATAAAATTATGTGGCATGGAAAGAATGAACATGGTGTTTTCCCAAAACATTGCAATAAAGTGTTTTGTTACCTAGATGTGTTGGATAGGGATTGGTGGTTCATACCAAGACATAATCCAATATCAAAACATGTTTTTGAGAACTACAAATTTTCATGATAAGAAAGCAAGGTAATTAGGGTGATTTAAAAGAAGAGTTATAGGTACATGTTTTATTTCAACATGTATGTTATGAATGTGCCACTTTACTGTATTTTTCTATAATTCACCAACTTTGTATATATTCTTAATTATTGGGGTTTTAGTTAGTTTTTGCAATTGTGCAATAATGATCATTTAGAGAGATCACTATGGAAATCATGTTAGAGAATACAAGTATAATTAGAGGTGATTTTACAAATATTTTTAACAATTATATATAATTAATATTAGTCATCACCAAGTTTCATTAGATCCAAAAAAGTAAATACAATATGAAAACAATTTTTATTAATTTTATTAAGTTGGATATGAAGTTCAAAATAATTCTCAACTGGCATAGAAACATGTCTAAACTTATCATTATGAATGTCAAAAGGAATATGATATTTCATAAAAGAACAAAATCATCTACACATGTCGAGAAATAAACAAAGATGAAGTTTGTGAGTGTAGTCAGTAGAAGGATTGGACTTGCTATTATAGAAACTAAAGGAGTGATGAAGGTCATACAAAGAAGACCGAGGATGAAATCATGTTTTGAAACTGACTTTAAAAAGATAAGATAGTTATATTTGTCAATGATATTAATTGAAAATAAGATTATGAGATGATAATATAATACTCTAAAAATATTTCAAATTGAGGACTAAACTCTTTATGTAGCTAGAAGTATTTGAGAAAAGAAATATAACCTGAAAAGCTCAAATGTATTCATTATACTATCTGAGAATGGGTTTTCACAGTGGTTGGTCATTATGTCAAATTTTCTAGAATCTGATGGTGTTGGAGTTTAGAAACCCAATGTTTTGAGTGGACACTCCACATATCGTCAAGGCATCAAATAAAGATTTGTATGATCATTTGATGATGGGTGGAGTGTCCATTTGAAACATTGGGTTTCTAAACTCCAAAGATTTATTTGGTGCCCTAACAATGGGTGAAGTGTCCACTCAATACAATGGGTTTCTAAACTCCAACACAATGAGATTCCAGAAAATTTGACATAATTATTCATTATATACAATGGAAGGATTGAAAATATGACTTAGCATTATGAGGATTAACCTTAATTAGTTGATTTAAGACCATAAAAAATATGGACAATGTCTATAGATATCGATAAATTTAATAAATATTATGGTGAATGCTCAACTAGGGAAAATCAAGTTGGATGGAAAATGATTATTCATTATCAAAATATCAATGACCTAGAATGAATAAATAATAATGTCTATCATAAGAGGAAAACAAAATATTTTAAATTTCATATTCCAAAAATATAAAGAAGGTTGTCATACTGATTTTTCAGAGATCCCAAATTAGAGCTACAATATCTGAGTAAAAGAGTAATTTTGAAGCTAAACCCCCCAAAAATAGTATGGGATCCTGATACTTCAATACTTTAATGCATAATTCGATCCTTGAATAATAACAATAGATAGTTCTATCAGAGTCGATGGGGTGAGGCCACTTCGGATGGTCCCTTGTGAATTCTCCCCGTGGACATAGAAACTCCTCTCCAGGGTTGTGAACCACATTGAAAAAAACAATATATAGTTCTAAGATGTCAAATAAGGATTTAGAATGCCATGTGAAGATCATATGAGAAAACCAAATTCATCAACGGTTTTGAGCAAAATCCTCTTACAATACATATCTAGATCTTGAAAAGGATGGATATAATACCCAAGATTGACATAATCTCATCAACTTATGATTATCCCCATTCAAGCAAATATTCCAAATATGTGTGGTGAAATATAGCAAATCATTACAACCAAGTGTATTTTTTATTGATATGTGTTCGATAGGGATTGCGGCTCATCCTAAGACACAATCAAATATCAAAACATGTTTTTGAGAGCAATAATTTTATCATTCCAAGCAAGGAAGATAATCATGATGATTGTAATAAAGAACAAAATTTACATATTTTATTTCAACGTTTATGTTATGGATGTATCATTTTATTATAATTTTTTATCATTGACCAACTATGTATGTATTATTAATGATCACAATTGTAGTTAGTTTTTGCAGTTATAAATAATAGCCATAATAACCATTTAAAGGAAAAAATAGTCCAAATAAAAGTAGAGAATACAAGTATAACTAGCAGTGATTTCACAAACATTTTTAACATGTATATTTAAGCGTTATTGGTTATCACCAAGTTTCAATAACTACAAAAATCAAATATATACCAAAATCAATTTTTATTTTTAAGATGTTGCATATGAAAATCTATCAACCCTTTACAACTATCATTTAAAAAAAATAGGAAATACAAACTTTTTAATGAATTATGATTAATTTTAAGTGTAAAAATTTACATGTTGTTTATTTTTTAAAGATTATTATTAAAAGCTAGTAGTGTCAATTTCACTTTAGTTGAAGGATTTTTGTCTCATTTATATTTAGTATAAAAAAATAAAATTATTTTCATAATTTAATAGAAGATTTAATATAAATATAAATATATATTTAAAACCCAACAAAATTTAATTTAAAGTTTTCTTCATACGTTAAAATGCAAAATTCATCACCATATCAAATCGGGGGGATAGTTATTAGTCATTTCCACCTATAGTCGGATACTAATGGAAATATATACTATTGTTTCTAGTCATTTGTATTATATGTAGTCGTACAAAAGTATTTGAGAATCTGATCATAGGTTTGCCAAAGAAAAAATTGCATTTAAATGTTTTTCTTATTGTATTATTTCATTTTGTGATTGGTGGAAAGCATATTATCTAGTATTGCCAAAGAATTAAAAAAAAAAAAAACTAATTCATCGACTTAGGTCTCACACAATTAAGTTCTCGGTTGGTTGTGGATGGTTTGAATGCACCCACTTATTGACCTTTATGCATCACTTGTTTCTTTATGTAAACAATTAAGAAGTGGGTGTAGGGATGAATGTTTTATTACTACATAAGATAAATGGTTTATTGAGGCCAAGATAGGTAAGGTTTTGAGAAGATAAGGTGGGAGTAAATGAGGGAACATGGATAGGGTTTCCATTCAAAGTATTTCGACTACTTTTGCATATAGAAGAAGTTGAAGAGAGTTCCTGAAAATTACCCCATGAATGAAGTAAAGTTAGTGAAGTAAAGTTAGTGGTTTCTCAACCCACAATTTGGACATAGGTAGAGCCTACTACCATGACTTCTAACATTGTTATTTAATTAAATTCCCAAAAATTGAATGATGTAAAATGTAAATGTGGTTAATTTTAATAGTGCTAGTATTGGATGGTTAAGAGAGGAGTGATGGCTAAGAGAGGAGTAGGGCATTTTATAGTGTTAAAAATGGGTGTACAAAATTTGTTAAATTGGGTGGTTTTAGTGAGATATGAGAAACATTGATGCAATGGTAATTAACATAGATCCATCCTAAATGTAAATTTATCAAGCACTGAAAGGTATCTAATTTCTTGAGGTGTTATTTTTTTAATGACTTTTTATTTAGTTTTAAATTTTTATTTTGAGTGGATATGGATTTTTTTAATTATTTTTTATTTGGTTTTCATTTTTAATTTAATGCGCTAACATCATTATTTTTTAATTACTTTTTTTTTGGCACATAACATGACATCGTTACATAATGTTACACATCTCCCCCATACTGGATTGTAATCACCTCGCTACTCTCAGTGCAATAACTATGTGATGAGTAGAACCACACTAGTTTTCATTGGGATCTAGATTTTGGGATTTCCATATTGTGAAAATTTTCATGCATTTTCTATAAATTTTGCAATTATAATATAAATGTGCGAGTATACTAGTTCCATGTATATATTAACACTATCATCTATGTTTTAAATTAGTTATTCTATTTTTCATATACAACATCGTCTTTACTTCAAAGTATTCCCAATATTTCTTGAATGATGTAGTCATATATTCCATGTTAGGTTTTGATATATCAATAAGTAGGAAATTGTTTCTCAAGGCGTGGTAACTGTTTGCATGGATTTTTGTTGATAAGAAATTCTATTAGTGGTTGAAGGATTGAAAGGCGCATAAAACAAGTCACATGGGAGCATCAATGTTGTGCATATGTTATAAGCATCAATGCTTTGTGTATAACAAAGAGCATTGTTTCTATGGAAAAGGGTACCATAGAAACATTGAAATTGCATGCATTGAACCAATTGTTGACCTAAGTTAAAATATCACACATATGCTTCATTTTATCACTTAGCATATGTGGGAAACAAAGGATTGAAAAGCACATAAAATAAGTCACACAAATAAAATATATACAATTTACTCTAATTGCTACTTTTTCTATCTAAATCGTATGATTGGAACATTACCATTGTTGTTTGAAATTAATTGAAGGCACAACCAAATATATATCTGTCTAATCTATCTTTGGATAGTGATGGTTTTCCCAAACATGTTGAAGAAGGGAAAGCATCAAGCAGTACGTAGAGATCAACTAGAGGTAGAAATATTAGAAGAAAATTCAAAAAATGTATGGATGTCTTTCTTGCTAAAGCAGGGTCACGCTCTTATGACAATGAATCTTCCAAAGAAAAGGAAGTTCCATTAATGTATAGGCATTATGTGAAGAATTGGGAACCAAAACCACTTCCTAAAATAAACACCAATTTCAATATTGATGGAAGAACATATTGAATTGCTCCATCTACTTTACATGGTTTGGGGCTCTTTAAAATGGATGACATGAACGCTCCATATAACAGTGACGTAGAACTAATGGAATATGTTGTCCCAATGTATGATTACTCACATCAGGGTAGGATAACAAGATAGGTAAAGTGTACGCGCATTTATGAAATTTGTGTAAATTATAATAAAATGAAAGAAAAAAATCAACACGGGGATTTTCAATATATATTGATGGAAGACCAAAATCCTGCATAAATGTTGTTCAGTTTATCAATATTACTCGTCATGGAAGTACAAACAAACTACCAAATTGTGTTTTTTTTGTGGGTGACGATAACAAAGTTGTGGTCAGTGCAATAAAATCAATACTCGTGGGCAAGGAGTTGTTGCTCAATTATCATTTGAATAGGGTCTAGGAATCATGTAAGTATGGCTTAACAATCATGTCCATGATTTACTAAAAAGCATGTATTCTATTTATTTATTATTTTTCATTGCATATATTTTATGTTGTTAAAAAATCATCTTTGTATATATGCTTAACAAATCACGGTTTATGTTATAGGATGATTGGGGAAACGGAAAGGCATTGAGGATGGTAGGGTGAGATTATGTGTGTGTGTGCATGTGTGGTCATATATATTTTCATTGTTATATTCCATATTGTTCTTTTTTATCCCAGCGTGGAGATCCTTGTTACGTTGATTATATGACTTATATTATATGATTTTTTGTAGGGTCCCATGTTGACGCCTTGTCCCGATGATTCCAACATGGATATCTCGGGATCTTATGACCTTTTAGCAACTCTCAGAAAATCCGTTAAAAGACTAGCCAATGAACTAGATGCATTGGTGACTACGGAAGATACTCCTGAAATTGATAAGAGAATATAATACTTGATGGAACGCATTGAGAAGTACAACATAAGTTTTTTAAAATTTTATTCCAGTATTGCTTAAATAATATAAGTTTTTTTTAAAGGAATCCAAGAGCTTTCGATCAATTTTATTTTCTTAGGCATTCATGAGACGGTTAGAACCTGGTGTTGGGAGTAGTAGAAAAGTAGCTATTTTTTCAATCCCTTCTCCTGATGCACATGCTATTGGTGCCACAAATCCTATTAATGTCGGTTCTTCCCCTAATTCTACACCTAGTGTTAGTGTGGGGAAGACCATGACCCCCAAGTTCCAATAGGATCATAATCGGTTCTAGCACTGATGTGCCTCATACATTAGAGACTAATGTGAGTTCCATGACACCGGGTGTGGTAGTAAAGAGCACCGATCAATTATCAATTTAATTACATATGGACCATGATTTGGTGCCAGTAACGAGAATAAAACTCCATGGCAATTACATCCACACCATTGCAATATGTTGATTTTATACAAATAATAATATTTTTATATTCATTTAATCCATCTAATCATAATTTTATATTGCATTGTAGGTAATAACGTGTTCTACCAACATTTGCATGAAAAGGCATTTTCGTTATTTCAACCAACAATTAGAACATGTTTTAAATATCATAGCAATGACTTCAAGAAGGAGTTGATGAAATACATGATCACATTGTTTGTTCATGTATTCAACCAAAATATGGTCCAAACCTTGGTCGGGAAGTTCTTGAAATATGTGCGGGACAATTACTGCACTAATATCGATATACAGTCAAGTTATGAGCATCCTAGACTAATTCCAAAACGTGAGTGGGCTGCAGTAATAGAGGATGCAAAAGAGAAGAATATGAGAAAAGAGGGCTCCTTGAATCCAAGTGTGGTGGAAACACCAAGGTAGTTAAAATAATGTGCTGAATATTGAAATTATAATTTGTACTATATTACAATTAACCAGGATTTTTAAATCGCATAAAAATGTACTTGACCATTTTCATATGCTCAAAGACACAACAAAGGACACACCAGACATACTTGAGAATATTGGCCAGCAAAAACTTGGCCCAGGGGGCTATGTTAAAGTGAAGGGAAAATATGTAAGTGTTAAGGTTTTAAATTTGTCCTCCTTGTATTTTCATTTGGGTTTTGAACACTTTCCTTGACAAAATTCACTATGTTATGGGATATGTAGTCTAGCGAATTTGGTTTTATGGCCACTAATGATGAACTCAAACTTTCCTTCAAAGGAGGATACAAGTCCTTGGTCGAAAGAAAAAAGGATAATGCAGCTAACACCTCTAATTTCAATGTCGATGAGGTATACAAACTCAATGGGTTTTGATTGAGTAATTAATTATAAAGTACAATTCCACATTGTCGGGTTCTATAATGATTATACAAATGTTATTGTAGGCAAGACAAGCAGATATATATATCCCTCATGATGATCCAGTCTTAGAGACCGAATCCAATACTTCCCAACTAGAGGTTCTCCCTTCTGCACCTATAGGTACTAGGGACAAGTTCAATTATATAAATTCATATTTTTTGGTTACTACTTAGAATAAATAAGCTTATCAAAAGATGTTTTGCTTTAATTGTAGTTGGCATAAATTGTACAACTAGGTAGCATATATGAATACATATCTTGTGGTCTAATGATCATGATCTAGTACAACCAGAAATTGGTCGAGATGAGATTGAGCAAGTTGATGACAGTGAGAGAATTGTGGTTTACATTTCGAAAAACAAAACAGAAAAATAAGTAGGGCTATATATATATATATATGCTAGAGGACCTACATGTTTATAGCCTATACAAGATTTGATTATATGACAATTTTTTATAGTTATCTAACTCTATTAATTTTTACATTAATAGTGTTTTTTATCATGTTCTATATGCGTGAAAATATGTCTGTTATGTTTTATGTTGTATGTATGCATGTTCATTTTATTTGAATTTTGTAATTAGCCTCTAAATATGTTCAGTTCCTTTTATTTGTTCATGTTGACGTATGAATTGTTGGGTGCAGGTCTCTCAGAGCAATAACATTTCTGTCAGAAATGAGGAAAAACGCATGTTTCAATATGTGTTCATAGTGGACTGTGGTCATATGCCATACTATGTCATATGACCACATTGAAAATAACCACAGTCACTGCAAAAACACATCAAAAGATGTATCCTTGTTACACTCATGAATACAAAATTGCTAAGAATTTCCACATTCTAGTTATGTATGTCATGTAAATAAATTTGTAATAATATTTTGTGTTTACTTTATTTGAGATTAAATAGTTGAGTATTTGAATTTATATCATATTGTATCTTCTTGTTCTTAGGTTGAATTGAAGTTTAAATGAGTGTTATGTTTTATGTAGTTTTGTTTCTGTTGAGTATGTTACAGTAATTAGATTGGGTATGGGGAATTGAGAGTGATGTGAGGAAGGGAGGGGGGGCAGAGGGGCCATTCGAGCTTCCACATTCACGTGGTTTTCCCTATTCAGTAGAGAATACATTATTATCAAAACAAAGAGGATCTCATACAGCTATTCACCTTTGGTGTTTTTAGAGTATGATACATGTTGGTTTGCATATTTATTTATCATTTTGTCATATATATAAACATATTATTTCATCATGATTTATGTAGGTATTCATGTGCAACATAAATGCAATTAATAACTATCAATAAATCCAGTGAATTTAGAAAGTAGAAGATATATACATTTATTTTATGGTTAGATGATTATCTAATGATTTTTTGTTATTTTTTGGTTAGTTTATGTTGTATTTAGCTAATTGTGCGATCATGATGAAATAACTGTGCAGTCATGCTATGTTCTACTTGTGTGTAGGTATGATTCCTGGACAAGAACTTCTTCAACCTTGCATGCTCGTGACTATGGGTAAGGTAAGTTGTACTACTATTATATCTTTAAAAGGGAAAATTATTTAAGTTATGAAACGAATCAATTATTTTCCATGTTGAATGTATAACATTGGCATTGCACTACCTCATGGTATGTTATAATTTGTCCATGTGAACTACCCCTCAAATAAACCTAGATTCATCTCATACCTAATTCTTTATGTAACAGAGCTATGAATTGTACTTGGTAGCATTGGTTGAATTGTACCACTTTAAAATATGAGCCCTACTATCCACCCATCTCAATGGATCTAAAAAATTTGAGAATCCATCTAAAGTACAATTTAATCATTGGTAGGGTATGAGAAGGAATTAATCTTGTATCATGGAGAGCATAAGGTCCAAAATATTCCTACCTTGATAGACCTCAAAACATGATATAATCCACTTGAGAAGCCTAGTTGGGTCCTTGGACTATCTTGGAACTATCCAAAACATGAAGGACTCAAAATTCCTTAGACTCTTGGATCCCCTAGTAGAGAGTTGCGAACTCTTGAAAAATTGTAATTTGCAATATATCTATTCTAAACATTAATATATGTGCATACCATTTCCCCAAGATCATGGGATGGTTTAATGATTGATTGTATGCTTATTATGATAGTTGTATATTTATGTGACCATATAATTGCAAGTCACTACACCATAGAATTGTATGGAATTGGGATTCCATACAAATAGCTAAGGGAAACCTCCTTTCCACTAGTTGTAAACTTTAGAGAAACTATGAACTTCAACTTTCGATATCACTACAAAACTACAAGAAGAGTTCATTTGCTATGGAATCTAGTCAAAAGGGAAATTTCGTTTGGATCCCTGGAAGCCAATAAGGTAGTGAAACATATTGATAGATCAACCACAAAACAATGCATCAACAACTTTATTTTAGGCCTACAATTTACATATGATAGCAATATACTTGAATCTTGTTGAGGCGCATTTGATAGTTCCACAAGCTCGACATCATTTTTGACTGAAATTGTGAGTGATATGGTATTTTTATGGGTTCTATAATGTTTCTCAAAATTGAATTCAAATTCCACTAGGTATAGAAACATGTTGTGTGTCATATGACATATTCATTCTAGTAATATATAGATAAAATGTTATCATGGAAAAACCAAGGGAACTAAAATATACATGTTGGTTACCAATTCCATTTGGTAAGTCCCCAATTCCATTTGGAATGAGATGCCAAGCAAGAAAGATCTTGTAACCCCAAATTAAAATAAGAAATCATATTTTTCATTCATTCACATGATACATACACTATATTTCATTGTACAATGGTTGATCTATAAATTACTCACACACTTGTCTATCAGTTACACCAACTAATTGATGGTTGATAGATTAACTACTTGTCTAGTATATGCCTAATTGAACCAATATCTAATCTAATTAACTAATCTTAGACATAAGGAGTTTCAGATTTTCATTTTTTTACAAAATGTTTGTTTAACCATTTAGGTATTGATATGATTCAAGTCTCATAGTTTGCTCCTATATTGTATTATCCTACTCACTAAAGGGTTTCTTATCAAAAGATTCATGGTAATGTTCTATGATCATTTGTGTGGTCTATATCCTCGCCTCCATTGCTTTCAATACTTCACGTCTTCTCCCATCGGACATAACATTAAAGTATGTAGTAGAAATTAATGAAGGAATTCATGTGGATTCAATGAACGCAATACTATGCTTTTGCAAAAACATGCTCTTTGACATGTCTGTCAATTCTATGATTTCACTTTATGTTTCCTTGCAATGGTTTTTAATACTTTTTAATAGTTTTGTATATTAGATATTAGGCCTTGTCATTTATTAACTTGGAAAATTATACTAGATCTTGATCCTTATGACTTATTAACTTGAAAAAAATTGATGATTTTGCAAAGTGCCCTCTTCTTTAGTCTGGAGATGGGAATCCCCATAAAAATTTGAAGAGTTCTATCTATTTTAGCACCCCTTTTCAATATCTTAATGTTTTCCTACACAAAATTCTGTATGGTAATGGAGTAGAAACATTCTTGAATCACTAAGTTGTTTTTTTTCATGGAGAATATTTCCGTTTTAGTTCTTGGTAGCTCTTACACCACCTAATTCGGGTCCTTATATTGTAACCTTACAAACTGCTTCATGTAACTATTTTGTGTTGTATGATTGTGGTAGTTACTATTTTTTTTCTTTTTGAACTCTAGGAGAGATATCTCTAGCAAGTTATTGATGCTAGTTTCAAGTATACTAGTGAAAATACAAGTTATTTGAGTAAAAGAGAAATTGATCATGAGGCTTCTTTATTTTGTTGTAAACAAATTTCTCTATTTGATTTGTGTTTTTATTTATAGATAGTGCACAATCAATGGTGTTTCTCCCCCCCTCAAGGTTTTGTTACTTACAAAGAAAAATCGAACTAATCCATTACTTTTCACATTGGAAGAGACTAGTAGTAGATCGTTGGCTCAATATATTTCTTATATGATCTATGCAATGTCTATGAAACTAATGTGGACACTTGGTGCCAAGTTTCCTTTCCAAATAGACTATATATACCTACAAGAGAATCATTTCCAAGTACTTTTTACTTTTGTAGAATACTCATGGTTTCTTGGTAAGAGAGAAATCCACTTGAAATAGTCTAAGAATTTTTATTTACTCTTTCTATTAGGGTGGTGTAAAAACTATATGTCTTTTATCAATCATCGCATACAAAATCCTCCAATTCTCTCTCTCTATGTTATCTACTCATTTTCAACAAATTAATCCACTTGATTACTAAAATCTAGCAATAGTATGGAAAATCTGAGTAAAGAAGCCATAGTCCATAAGCCACCTTTACAAACAAACCTTCCATGATTTTTTTATTATAGCCATTTATAAACATGACTTATTGCATGTTCAACCGACATTCAAGTTGTGTGGGTTGAACGTCAGTACCATAACTCTAACGCCAACTATGAAGAGAATACTTGATGTTAGCTCAATGGATCATCCATTTTTTATTGCTTGACGAAATTCTATACATATCTTTTCAGACATTCCAATGATGTTATAATGGTTGTTGACATAGATCTGTTGACAGGGGTTCACTTCGCATAGTGTCAACAAAGCTCGACACAAACACCCATAGATATCGGCCCAGAAGGGGTCTATCCTTTCCAGCAACACTCGCAAAGCAAGTGAGGTCTCACCCGAGGAACCTAAGGGGGTTGCAGGAACCAAGCTTCCGCAGGTATAAGAGGGAATTCATCATTCATAGTTAATCACAACATAATTCAGAGATCGACATAGTTAGAAATCACATCATAACAACATCATCGCATATAGGGACATATAAATCAGATCTCCGCAGTAACAAATCATAGAAACATATTTAAGAGATCTACAATACATATCATAACCGTGACATAACAGGTCTAATCATAACTGCGACATAACACAAGTAAGACAAAGTCATGGCCGAAACATTCCTTCTCATTAAAAGTAGACTTCATACATCAAATCCATCTTACAAATCACTGAATTGACCGAGATACATATCCGTGGAACTAATCCTCAAAAACCTTAGATCAAATTCAATACAAAGATAGATCAAACCCAGATAGATCATAATGTGAATATAAGATACAAGATAAAGATGCCCAAAGGATTACAATGAGACTCATATTTATAGTCTCAATGGTCATTACAAAATTGGTCCACTTCACAAAGTGGACATATCTTAACCACTAAGTCTAACTAACTCCTACTCCACTTTAACCGCTTTGCTTCGCTTTAACCTCTTTGCTCTGCTCCGTGATCACTCTTTACCTTTGTCGTTGTTAGTACCAAAAATTCTATGAACTAGTCTCGTGCCAACAGGCCCCCAAAACCACTTATACTATGAAACGAGAACTCTATACTATGAACGAGAACTCTACCCATAAAAACGATGATTTTTGCAAAAAAACCCACCAAAAACACCCCCCAAATAGAAAAGTGTTGATACCAGTATACACGTATTTTTTTCAAGGTAAAAAATAGATCCATGGCCTAAGCATTCCATACTGTTGCTTGCAAAAACTTTAAAATCAACCCTAAATTGGAAAAAAGTTTTTTTTCTTCAAGAGATAAATTACAACTTTCTGGAAAATTGCATATTAAACAAAAAAAAAAATTTCATAAATAATTTCACCACTCTAACCATATAAAAACAAAGAAATTATGATGTGATTCATAATTAGATAATATATTAGACCATACAAGAACAAATGCTTCATATAAATATTCAAAAACTCCTCGAGAGTTTCAATTACAAAAATAATACTAATAAAAAGCATCTAAACTGTTTCTTCAAATTAATCCATGGATTTTGACACCCCATCATCAAAAAATACTCTAGAGTTTCAATTACAAAAATCATACTAATAAAAAGCATCTAAACTACTTCTTCAAATTCATCCATGGATTTTGACACCCCACCAGAATCTACATTTTCTGTGGATGAAGGACTTGATGAGATGTAGATGACCCATATTCTTCTCTATTATCAATGGGTGCACCATCTGAGTCTACATCTATGCCCATCATTTCAGATTTCATATTCATTTGGGATCTACGGCTTGGTTTAACAGACTCCCATATTGCAACTTCTTGCTTTGGAAACAACCTCTTGATAGTCTCTATAGTCTTGGAGCGAAGAGTGTCTTTCTTTGTAAACTTGAAATCATAAACAAGTATATCAATTTCCTCTAATTTCAATATGTCATTGCGGCAGCGATTGATTTTTTGACCCTTTCTTTTTCTCTTTCTGCAAACCTTTTTCTCAACCACTATCTCTGCCTTGTACAAACCATCAAATGGGTGTGTATCTATTGCATACCAATGTACTTCTACTGATACTACTTCTTCATTTGCTTTATTGACCTTCATAGCTTTTGAAATCTAGAATGAATAATGACGTGCATCATCTGTAGCCAAAACTGCAATCATGCAACCCTCCTTGATATCTTGTATTGAGCCCCTGTAAAGGTATTTCATCTCTCGACACTTTGTGGATGATCTTCTAGAGCCATATACATTTCTCTTTCCTCTACTTGAGAAAACTCAATAGCTCGAGGTTCAACATTTGTTACCTCGTTTTCATTTGATAAAATTTGTGGCCAAGCAAATGGAGACTTCAAATATATACCTCCATTTGTAGAGTTTGAAATTATGTCACTCTACTCCATGAAAAAGACTCCCACCAAACAAAATCAACAACATCAAAGTACTCATATGTATCTTCGATAGAATTTTTTATTTCTTCCAAGCATTGAGAAGAATCAACATCTCCACTATGTCACCTTGCATTATGAATCTCTGTAGATGATTGCAATAACAATAAATTTGAAGCATACATTTGATGATTTGGGATGAATTTCAGAAATGCCAAACCTTATGAAGGCCCCCATTATGTGCTATTTGAGTACTTCTTGCCCCACAATAGTGTTTTTCCATCAATACTTTTTATACGAAATTGATGCTGAACGCTAATGTCATTAAGTTTTTCAATTTCTTCACCATGTGATCCAAACAGAAATCTTCACATGTCAACAGTTTCTTCCAATTTCTATACAATAAGCTCTGGATGGTATGTTTTTCCTATAATTTCAATAAACAATGGTAGGATCCCGACTTTCTTCCTCCTCAATGTCCTTGCAAAATTGCTGAACATTTGATCAATATGATCATGCATATGCCCAACAAGAAGTAAACCAACTTTTACCTTTTTAAAAATTCTCAATTCAACAAGCATGCTTAGATAACCAAACACGACCTAATTTTTGTTTTCTCGGCTTGTGTTGTCCAATTGTAGATATAGAACTTCAGGAAGATCACCAAGACAATGAGTAATGACATGGTGAAATTTTCATCATTGTGAATATTTGGAGTCATAAAGTAAACCCTTGGAATCATTTCACCATTAAAAACCATACACCCAACCAAGTGAAACTGAATGAAATTTTCCTCCAAATTCTTTGGCACACAGAAAAAATGTGGCAAGAGTTTTTTTTTAATGATCCATGCCATCAATTATCAAACCCATATACTTATGTGGAGCATCATAACACTTCTTGCGATGTTTGTACAACTTTTTCCGTTCATTTGATTATTGATTGTGATGTTCTTGCAATGCATTGATTATGGAAACTAAAAAACAAAATAAAAAAAAAAGTATTGTTAACTAGCTTTAATAATTGACATTTATCTATAATTTTTTTTTATTTTGTAAACATACCTCTTTTTATCCCTTTTGATCTATCCCTTCTTTCTTTAAGAGAAGCACATGTACTGCAGACCCCCATCCTTGAACTCTTTGGAATGTGGATGTTGTTGAACTTCTTTTTCCATACTCTTGTGAAATATGCATATCTGATGAAGTTGCCATTTTTTTGACCACCTTGAACATAATCCTTGTATAAGTTGTAGATTTCCTGCCTTGTGAAATTATCTAGAATGTGTATTGTTTCTGTATTTGGAATACTCTCTCCATGCTTGGAAAAGAAATCATGCATCCATGATATTGCAATGTGTGTTGATGGCCCAGTGATTCGTGCCTGATAATCATAAGAATAAAATGTAAGATCCTTTTCCAGTCTTATTTGGATTCTTGATAATCTAAGATTACCAATTGAGTGAATCCGTTTGAATGTCTTTCTACAAAGCATAAGTTTTCCAATGCGATAATCATAACCTTTCCTAGTAGGAATCATGCACCCCACTAAATATGAATTTTACATGCTTTTGTTCATTGATAAATGCATCTTCCTGACGCAAGGCACCTTAGGAAATAAGGTCTTGTTTAACAATACACACGACACAACCACAATGCTTACATGAATATGGTGTAAAACAGGATGCCAGCAGTGGCTTATATTACTTCTCCAATTCGGTTACAATGCGGAATAACTGAAATGAAAATAACTAAATAAACTAGTCGGCCTCAGCCATTACAACTCGAAGTAACTGTGGTGTGCTCTCTCAGTGTGTCGACCTCACCCTCTCCTGGTTTGCTGCGGAACTTTGAGCTATGGCTCGAGCTCAATTTCTTGTTATTAGCATGTGTGACTCTTCTCTCTCACAACTTCAAACTCTGTTGAGTCTGCTACTGACCTCTGTCTCGTCTCCAATTGATCCCTTTCTCTGGGCTTTCTAACCTGCCACCACTGTTCCCGATATCACTGCAACCTCCGAGACACACATCCTCTTGTCCACTAATCCGTCCAAATCTTGTAGACCTGCAACTGTCAGCACCCTGCTGTGTTGCACAACCTCTTCCTGTGACAACACCTGTCACGTCCTTCACCTACCTGCATTAACTGTATTAACTTCCTTAGCAACCCCGAATGGATACCAGGTACAGTCTCCTTGACTTTTTGCTGCTCTGACTCTGTTATAGTAGTCGTTCCCGTCTCGACCTATCTATCATCTCAATCCTATCTCTTTTGGTTTACCAATTCTTCCTTTCCTCCACGCTTGGCTCCACCAAACTTGTCGATGTCGCGGTTCGAAAACACGTCGACTTTCCCCATGAATCTATGGCAACTTATCGCCCTTCGACTGTCATCTGTCGACATTGGCATGTCGACTCTCGACCTCTTCATTTCTGTCGACTGCTTTGACAGCTTCTGCTTGACTTATTGAATTTGATGAGTCAATCTGCTTCACGCACCAGCGGTCATCGGCACTCCCCCTGGTCAGCTCCCTTCTGTCAATCAAATTCGACTGATCTTCCTAGGCTCCGATGCTCCTGCATCAGGCTCCCCAGGTGAAAAAGAATTCGATTGCTCCATCAGTCTTCTGAACTCTTCTTCGGAAATCCATGTTGCTTCCTGCAACTCATCATCCTTCCATCGCACCAAATATTCCTTATTTCCCGTCTTGCTTGTACGCCCGATTTTGCTTTCTTCAATTACTTCTGCGATCTCTTCCTTTAGTCGATCTAGAATTTGGACTGTCCAGTCGATGTCTGCTACTTCTTCGCTTCCACTGCTCGACCCTTCTTCAAACTTGTATAGATCTGAGACATTGAACGTTGCTGAAATGTTCAAGTCATCCGGCAACTCTATCACATAAGCATTGTCCGAAATATTCTTCAGAATCTTACATGGTCCAATCTTCTTCAACTTGATCTTGTTGTAGGTACCTGTCAGAAATATCTCCTTCCGCAAATATGCATAGACTAAGTCTCCCTCATTGAATGACTGTAGCCTCTTTTTCCTGTCGGCTCTCAACTTGTATGCCGCGTTACTCTTTTCTATGTGCTTTTGCACCTCTTCGTGGAATTCTTTCATGTGCTCTGCGAATGATTCTACATCCGCGCTCTTTTTTATTTCTGTTGGCAACTCGACCAAATCTACCACTCCATGTGGACTTCTTCCCTGAACAATATGGAATGGGCTGAAACCTATCGACCGATTCACAGAATTGTTGTAAACGAATTCTACCTATGCCAACACATTCTCCCACTGCTTGGGTCTGTCAGCTATCAGTCATCTCAGAAGGTTTCCCAAACTTTTGTTTACTACTTCGGTCTGTCCATCTGTCTGCAGATGGTATGCTGAACTAAATTGCAACTCCGTGTTCAATTTCTTCCATAAGGTTCTCCAGAAATGCCCCATAAACTTGGTATCCCGATCTGACGTGATACTCTTTGGCAATCCATGCAATCTGACTATCTCTTTGAAGAATATAACAACAATCCCTATGGCATCATTTGTCTTCTTGCGAGGAATAAAATGTGCCATTTTTAAAAACTTGTCAACTACAACAAATATTGAGTCATTTCCCTGCTGTGTCTTCGGTAATCCTAACACAAAATCCATGCTAAGATGCTCCCAAGGGGTATTTGGTACCAGAAATGGTGTATACAACCCTGTGTTCTGACTTCTCCCTTTCTCCAACTGGAAAACGCGACATTGTCGAACCCACTTTCTGACATCTGTCGTCATTCCTGGCCAATAATACTTTTCCTCGACCAATGCTTTAGTCTTGTCGATGCCAAAATGACCTGCTAATCCGCTGTTATGCAACTCTCGGATTAGTTTCTCCATGATGGATCCTCTGGGAATACACAACTGACTTCCCCGAAACAAATAGCCTTCTTGGATAAAATAACCCAAGTACAGAGTCCTGTCGACACTCTAAGGTTCATGACAAGCCTTCCACACTTTCGCAAAATCCTTGTCGGTCTCATACTCTGTCTTCACCGACTCTATTCCTGTTTCTTGAACAGTCACTGTGTTCAGCAGTGAAACTCTCCTACTCAGCGCGTTGGAAACCTTGCTCGGCTTTCCCGACCTATGTCGCAACATGAATGTATATCCCTGTAGGAATTCCACCCATTTCATGTGTCGCTGATTTAACTTCGACTTAGTATTCAGATACCTTAGTGCTTGGTGATCTGTGTATAACACAAATTCCTTGGGCAATAGATAATTCCTCCACTTCTTCAATGCTTGGACAATATCATAGAACTCTTGGTCGTAGACCGAATACTTCCGCTTCTCTCCATTCAACTTTTCACTAAAGAATGCAATTGGTTGGCCTTCCTGGCTCAACACTGCTCCAATTGCCGTCCCACTCGCATCACAATCGACCTGGAAAACTTTGTCAAAGTATGGAAGCGCTAACACCAGGCTCTCATTGACCTTTTCCTTCAACTTGTCGAAAGCTTTATGGGAAGCCTCCATCCACTTGAACTCGCCCCTTTTCACGCATTCTGTCAATGGTGCACAAATTCGACTGAATCCTCGAATGAACTTCCGGTAGAAACTGATAAGTCCATGGAAACTCCTTACTCCTGTCGTACTTGTCAGTTCTGGCCAATCAACTATTTCCTTCCCCTTTTCTATGTCCATTACTAACCCTTTACTTGAAATTACAAATCCCAAGTACACCAACTCGTTCTTCATGAAGAAGCACTTTTGTAGGTTCACCATCGGTTTCTCCTCCTAGAATATCGGCAATACTTGTCAAATGTGTTCCAAGTATTCTGTCTTGGTTCGATTGAAAATCAGAATGTCGTCTAAATAGACCACAACAAACTTTCCTAAGAATGGTTTCAGTACCTCATTCATTAATCTCATGAATGTACTAGGTGCATTGGTCAATCCAAACGGCATGACTAACCACTCATACAGCCCTTCCTTCATCTTGAATGTTGTTTTCCATTCATATCCTTCTCTAACCCAAATCTGGTGATAACTGCTTTTTAGGTCTATCTTAGTGAAATATGTTGCTCCACTCAGGAAATCCATCAAGCCGTCCATTCTTGGAAATGAAAACCGATACTTGATCGTGATCCTGTTGATGGCTCTAGAATCTGTACACATTCTCCATTCTCCACCGTTCTTCGGCGTCAATACAGCTGGTACTGCGCACAGGCTCAGACTCTCTCTGATCAAGCCTCTGTCCAACAACTCTTGGACTTGTCGGTTGATTTCTTGACCCTTCATTGGACTCATCCTATGTGGTGCTTTGTTCAGCAGACTCGACCCTGGAATCAAGTCGATCTGATGGAATATGCTCCTTGTCGGCAGCAATCCCATCGGTGTCTCCTCGGCCATTATGTCACGAAACTCTTCAAGCAACTCTTCGATTTTGACCAAAATATCTGTCTCCATTGTCATCCTCTCGACACATGGTCCTTTTGGAATGATTGCAAAACATATCGATTGCTTCTCCTCTTCCGCAAGGAATTCTTCCGCTGAGCTCATCAGCACTCTCTTTTCCCAAAGATTGCTCTCGACGTGCTTACTGTCAGCTTGCTCTTCTCGCCTCGACTTAAGAGTCCTTTTCACGCCATTCTTCCAGACTATGACTGTGTTGGCTCGACCATCGTAGATCATTTTCCTATCATACTGCCATGGTCTCCCTAACAACAGATGGCATGCATCCATTGGGATTACGTCGCACAGTACACTATCTTCAAATCCTTCAACTCTGAAGTTGATCAAGCATTGTTTGTTCACTTTTACATGGTGTCCTTTCTGCAACCATGAGATCTTGTATGGGTGTGGGTGTTCCCTACACTTCAGCCCAATCTTGTCGATGACTTATGTCGACACAAGATTCTCCGTGCTTCCACCATCCACTATGGTTTTGCAACACCACTCGCCGATCCGCACCTTCATTCGAAAGATCGCCTTCGACTGTGCCAGCTCTGTCTTGTCACGTTGATCTTCTTAGATGAATGCTCTCTGGACCGTCAGGTTTCAGTTCTTTCTTTTCTCACCTCCACTATTTTCGTATGCCGATTCTTCCTTCTCGTCAACTTGTTCATCTTTTCGATGTCTGGGTTTTGACTCCTCTACAGTATGTAGGTTCTCTGAGCACTCATATGCCTTGTGTGCTACTCCTCGACACTTGTAATAGATTATGGTTAGTCTGTTAGCTCCTTTTTTGCCAGATGGACCTCTTCGACCATACACACCTCGACCATGAGTCTCATGACCATCGCGTCTGTTCTCTTGCATTTTCTCCTGTGTCGATGTCCCCTCCGTCCATTGCTCTTCGACATATTCCTTCCTGTAACCGCTACTTTGGCCTTTTGCAGAAACAATCTTCGCTCCTCGACTAGTCATCTTGCCTCTGGTCGCTGCAGATTTTCTCGACAATTTCTCTTCTTCCTTCAGAGCTAACTAGGAGGCTTCACCGACTGCTCTAAATGTTGACATGCTCAATTCATCTTGAATAGCATATTTCAAGCCGTTCACGTATCTAGCAACAACTTCTTCTCCTTTGTCGGTTTGTCTTGATCGAATTGAGAATCGGTAGAACTCTTCCGTGTACTCCTTCACGATCATCTCTTTTTGTCGAAAGTTTTGCAACTTCCTGAACAAGGAAATCACATAGTCATTTGGAAAGAACTTCCCCTTCAACTTGGCGACCATCCTGTCCCAAGAATTGATTTTCTCCTTTCCTTTCTTGACTCTATCATCCTGTACATTATCCCACCATAACGAGGCATGACCTTTCAACCTCATACATGCAGTCTTAACCCGTTTAGGGTCCTCATTCTACTCTATGTCGAAGTATTTCTCCATTTCTCTGAACTAGTCGATCAAGTCTTTTGGGTCCAGGCTTCCCGAGTAGGTACGCACGTCTATCTTCGCCCGACCTCTCATATCTATCAGAAGTTTGATCAATTTTTCTTTTGGTTCTTCTGCGGCTTCTTCCTGAGCTTCCACCTCTTCAACTTCCTCATTTCTGTGGTCTAACGCCTCAGGAATACAACAACATATCTAGCTTTCTTTGATCATCGCGACTTCATTTGTCCAAGTTCGCATCATTCAAACGCATTCATCGAACATCTCACAGTCCACTGTGATGGCTGCTGCGCCACGCGCTCTTCGTCCTCGGACATTAATGCCTCTGTGAGCCATTTTAAACCTCTGCTGAAACTCTCATGCGTCCAATCGCAACTGGACTTCAACTCTACCCAACCTCAGTTGGAGCTCTTCAATGCACTTGTAGGCTCAATATCACTGATGTTCTTCAAAATCCACGGATTCTTCCGCTCTGATACCAACTGACGCAAAGTGCCTTAGGAAATAAGGTTCTTGCTTAACAATACACATGACACAACCACAATGCTTACAAGAATAGGGTGTAAAACAAGATGCCAGTAGTGGCTTATATTACTTCTCCAATTCAGTTATAATGCAGAATAAATGAAATGCAAATAACTAACTAAACTAGTTGACCTCAGCCATTACAACTCGAAGTAACTGTGGTGTGCTCTCTCAGTGTGTCGACCTTAGCTTCTCCTGGTTCACTGCGGAACTCTGAGCTATGGGTCGATCTCAGCTTCCTGCATTCATCACGTGTGACTCTTCTCTCTCACAACTTCAAAATCTGCAGAGTCTGATATTGACCTCCGTCTCGTCTCCAATTGATCCCTTTCTCTCGGGATTTCTACCCTGCTACTGCTGTTCCCGAGATTATTGCGACCTCCGAGACATGCATCCTCCTATCCGTCGATCCTTCCAAATCCTGTAGACCTACAACTATTAGCGCCCTTCCATGCTGCACAACCTCTGCCTATGACGACACCTGTCACGTCCTTCACCTAGCTGCATTAACTATATTAACTTCCTCAGCAACCCCGAATGGCTACTAGGTATAGTCTCCTTGACTTTGTGCTCCTATGAATCTGTTACAGTAGTCAGTCACATCTCGACCTATCTGTCATCTCAATCCTATCTCCCGCGGTTTACCAATTCTTCCTTTCCTCCACGCTTGGCTCCACCAAACTTGTCAACATCGCAGTTCGACAACACGTCTACCTTCCCCATGACTCTATGGAAACTTATCGCCCTTCGACTGTCATCTGTTGACTTTGGCATGTCGACTCTCGACCTCTTCATTTATGTCGACTGCTTCGGTAGCTTTTGCTCGACTTATTGAATTTGACGAGTCAATCTGCTTCATGCACCAACAGTCGTCGGCACTCCCTATGGTCGGCTCCCTTCTGTCGATCAACTTCGACTGATCTGCCTAGGCTCCGATGCTCCTGCATCACTTCCTTTTCTCCAAGGCATAATTGTAGCCTAAAATTTTCAAACAATTTTTGTGGAAACACTCACTCGAAATCAAATGAGCAATAGAACTTGTACTTGTGAGCAATTCTTTCGTAGACCTTGTATAACTGGAATGCTTTGGATTGACATAAAAAGGTCTAGTCCTACACTTAATCCTGGTCTGCATTGGATTATGTCGTTGCATCTCTTGGACCATTATGTCTACAAAAACATCCTCATTAGAATGAATCTTTTCATTGTGATGCATATGACCCCCCTCATTGAAAATTTCATCACCAAATTCAGTATGACAATTATTGTCATGATCACTAATAAGTTGATCAATTGATGACAGATCAATGTGACCATCAACATTATTTGTGCCACTGAATTCTTCACTGAAAGGGAACCCTTGAGAATCAACATTGACATCATTGTTTCCTGCAAAATCCTTACTTGGAGGAGAATCATTGTCTTCATCATTGGTGGCTTCATCGTCAAGAGAATGATCATCGGTGCCATTGAAATCCTCGCTCAGAGGATAATCATCATTTGTGCCATTGAATTCCTCGCTCGGAGGAAAATCATCATCGGTGCAATTGAAATCTTCACTCGGAGGAAATCATCATCAGTGCCATTGAAATTCTCACTCGGAGGAAATCATCATCAGTGCCATTGAAATTCTCACTCGGAGGAAAATCATCATCGGTGCCATTGAAATCCTCCTTTGGAGGAAAGTCATCATCTGTGCCATCGAAATCCTCACTTGGAGGATAGTCACCATCGTTTCCATTGAAATCCTCGCTTGGAGGTAACTCATCATCAGTGCCATGGAAATCCTCGCTTGGAGGAAACTCGTCAACAGTTCCATTGAAATTCTCGCTTGGAGGAAAGTCATCATTTGTGCCATTGAAATCCTTGCTTGGAGGAAAATCATCTGCACCATTATTGATGTCTTCTTCCTCACCAAAATCATCATCTGTCCCACTAAAATCCTAGTTGGGAGAAAAATAATCATTGGGACCATTAAAATTCTTTCTTGAAGGAAAATCATCATTCGTCCCATTAGAATCATTGCTATGAAGAAAATCATCAACATTATTTGTACATGCATGCTCGGCAAAAGCATCATTAGTCCCATCAAAATCCTGGCTTTCAGGAAAATCATCATTGGTGCCTTGAAAATCCTCACTGGGAGGAAAATTGTCATAATCTTGCTTGTTGTCTTTAGGATCCCCACTTGGAGGAAGCTCTCCATCATCATCACATTCTTGCCCTTCATTACTAGTGTCTTCAAAATCTTCATAATTGGGAAGTTCTTGAATAACATGCTTGATTACATTGCTTGCACTGCCAGTATCTTGGCTGGATGAACAATACATTTGTTCATTGACATTGGAATTTAATTAAGATGAGTCCATGACTTCTCACTAAAATATAGAATTATAGAAAAATCTTAATCGCTCAACTGCAATGAAATTTTACCACAGTCCTCACCAAAAAGTAGAATGGTGCAATTGTCAACCAACGATGTTATAGCTATGAGAATGAAAATATCCCTCCAAATGTTTCCCACCAAAACTTCCCTCCAAAATTTTCGTTCAAAATTTTCCCTCCAAAATTTTCCTACAAAATTAAAGAACACATTCATAAAACTAGTAAAAAAGGCAAAATTATGATATAAAAAATTTGAAATAATGTATTAACTAATTACATATTTCTATCTCAGACATATAAGACTAGTAAAATTTCTTGTAACATTTTTTATATACAATTTGTAATAAAGTAATGGCTATTTACGTTTTTTTAACCCTCACATTAATAAAATTAGTAATATTTCGTTTAAACTTGTCTTATATAAATTTAATAATAATTTAGTAACTAATTTCATTTCTTTAATCCCACGTTCGTAAAAGAAGTAAAGTTAAACCTAATGTAGGATATATAAACCATTTAGATTTCTACTATTCATCATTTAACTTGGAGCAATTTAGTAACACTTTCAAGGTTAGTGTTTTTTCTGTTTTAAATAAATTAGTTAGTTTTATTGTTAATTTTGCAATGATTGTTTTATGGCTTTATGGATTTGGCAATGCTTGTTTTATGCCTTTATTGATTTATTCTTTTACAATTTTGTTTATCTCACATTCTTAAGGGTGGTTTACTTAAACCTAATCTATCTTATTAATACACTATTGTTTAGACTTTGGAGCAATTCACGAAGGCTTTCAAGCAGAACGAAAAGATTGCAAAGAGGAGCTTCTAGCACTTTCAAGAGAGGAGACTCTACCACTTTCTGGGTTAGTTATTTTTTTTTAATGTATATTTTTCAAAATTCATGTAGTATTAATCGAGGCAAGGCTTGCCTATAAGCATTGGGTTTAAAAAAAAAAACATTATCTAAATTTACAAAACAATTAAACTACCCCCCTAACCTACCCACTAACCCCCCCGCCCGCCACGCCCCCTACCTTCCCCCTCCTCCCTCCTGCCCGCACCCCTCCCTTCCCCCTCCTCCCTCATCCCCTCTCCCCTCCATCGGTCACCCCCCTCCTCCCCCTCCTCCCTGCACCCCTCCCCTCCCCCCTCATCCCCGCACCCCTCCCTTCCCTCGCGCCCCCCCCTTTCCCCTCCTCCCTCCTACCCACATCCATCCCACCCCCCTCCCCCCTCCCCCCTCCTCCCTCCTCCCCACGCCCCTCCCTTCCCCCGCGCCCCCCCCTTCCCCCTCCTCCCCCGTACCCATGCCCCTCCTCTTGAGCGGCCCTTTGGCGCCTAAGTAGGAGGAGATCTTCCCACTTGGGCATCGAAGGGATGCCCATGAGGGGCGGCCCTTTGGTTCCCAAGCGAGCAGATCTCCCCCCAAGCAACATCGCACCGCCCATGAGGGTCGACCTGCTTGAGCGCCAAAGGGCCGCCTAGGAGGAGGGACTCGGGGATGAGGGAGGATGGGGAAGGGGGGGGGACTATAGGGGAAGGGAGTGTCGTGGGGAGGAGGGGGAGGGGGAGGGGGAGGGGGAAGGGGGGGTGTGTGGGGGAAGTGAGGGCCATGGGGAGGAGGGAGGAGGGGGGAAGGGGGGAGAGAGGGCTACAGGGACGAGGGAGGAAGGGGAAGGGGGGGCACGGGGGGGGAGGGGGGGCGGTGGAGGGGCGCTTGGATGAGGGATGAGGGGGAAGGGGTGGGCACTAGGAGGGGGCGAGGAGGGGGAACGGGGGGTTGCGAGGAGGGGGGTTAATTTTAAAATTTTTATTACATAGTTATGGGGGGGTAGTTTAATTGTTTTTCAACTTTTTTCTTATATTGTTGGGGGGGTTAGTTTTAATTTTATTTTTTTAATTTGTTATTATATTGTTAAGGGGGGGGGGTTAGTTTTAATTTTTTTTTTTAAATTTATTATATTTTTAGGGGTTAGGGGATTAGTTTTAAATTTGTTTTTAAAAAAAATTATTATATAGTTAGCGGGTAGGGGGTAGGTTTAATTTTTTTTTTTGAAATTAATTATTATATATTATAGGAGGGTTAGGGATAGGTTTACAATTTTTTAAATATTTTTCAAAACGTAAAAAGCGACAATTATGAATATAAAAATATTTTTAAAATTTTAAAAACGTTTTTCAAATACAATTTATAGTGAATATTGATGTTGATTTTGTTTAGATTATGAAATTTTGTTGATTGTATTTTAAAATTCTACCTTTTGGATATTGGGACAATGGCATCAAGAAAGTTATCTGTAAACGTTTCTGGATCAAGAGCGGCGATGATTGCATCTGTTATCACCCAAGATTTTGCTGGGTTGTGGTAGGAAAGACCATGGGGTAATTGTTGCAAACCAATCTTTTGTGGATGGAAACTAGCCTTTCAAACCACAGGGAGGGATCTCCCTTTAGTGCTTCCAGCAATAGGATATAGCTTAAAGTAGGCTAGGATATTGGTAAAAGTGGTGGCTAGACCTTCGAACAATGAATTAAAGGAGTCTTTTCGGTTGGTTGGAGTTATGAACAGGAGAACAGTTGGGCATGCAGTCAACTTTGGTGGGTTCCCTATCACAAATGGAAGACTCAGACCACGATTGCAGAGGCAGGACGAAAGGTAGATGTCATTCCTTCAAGTCGAAATGATTAGCAGGTGAAGGAAGAAAGAGGAGACAAGTTCTGTTGCAAGATTAGAGCATTTACAAAAGAATTCTAACCTGCAACTTCAAGAGGAAAAGGGTGGAATACCTAGTCATATGCATCTAGAGCATGTTGGCATGAATTCCAGACCATGTAACCTTGATCTATAGGTACTACAGAAGTAAACAATTAATGGAAATACAAATCAAGAACACATACACAGGAAATAATAGACATCATAACATACATCACAGGAATATCAAGCTCCAGAATCGGGCCTGCTCAGTTGATTAAGGGGTTGAGTTTAATGCAAGCGCAGAGTAGTAATCTCTTTGAAACAAAAACATCCAACCTTTTGGTCTACTTCGGACCTTTCCTTCATAGGATTACAAAGTATGAAAATATCCTAGCTGATTGAAAACAACTTGGACTGGTAATGATGAGGCCGTTTGAGCTGAGTCACCCAAATCAATAGCCTCTGATTATGTCATGCGCGGAGGGGAGGAATTGCTCACACTGGCAGTGCAACATTGGGCCATGGAATCCACCTACTAGTCCATCAGATTCGTCTACTTAGGTGTGACTAAGGCAAGTAACTGAAAAAGGCCCCTTCGCTGCTCTCAGGCGTGCCATTTCTTTGTGAAAATATTCACTCCCTGTGGCCACGATTTGCTCTGCAAAAAATTTATCAATCCGCAATTCTCTTTTCGCAATTGCCTTTCCGCAATTTCCTTTCCACAATAACCTTTCTGCAATCTGCAATGCGGAATGTGGGATTCAGAACCTTGACTTTATGCATGTTGGAGAATTGACTTTCCACAATCCGCAATGAGGAATGCAGGATGCGAAAACTTACCTTTTGTGTCCCTGGAAAATATTTTTGCAATCCGCAATGCAGAATGCGGGATGCAGAAACTTATTTTTTCTCCCTTTGGAAAGATGCCGTTCCGCAATCCGCAATCCGCAATTGTGGAATGCAGAACTCAGAGACATAATTTTGCGCCCTTTGGAAAATCACCTTTCCGCAATCCGCAATTGTGGAATGCAGAACTCAGAGACATAATTTTGCGCCCTTTGGAAAATCACCTTTCCGCAATCCGCAATGCAAATGGGGAACTCGAAAACCGGCTTGTAGGACACATTTTCAACCGTAGATTTGATCCCACCGTTCAATCCTGGCTGTCGAATCTCCTTTTCTTGCGGAAGAAGCCCATATTGCTAGTTTTTCTTGATGTGGCTCGGTCATTTAGCTTGGATTTTCTTGATACTTAGCCGTTTTTGGGTGTCCTGATTTTTCATTTGATGTAACTGGCCAATGGATGACCTTGGGGCTTTGGTGGGGATTTTTCATCACCTTCCCTGGTGGAAACCATAATAAGTGTTAATAGAGGCTCCAACTGGGGATGTTATCCTCCCTGTGAGGTAGCAATAACATGTAGAAAAGTGGCTCTTATTCTCTTCCTCTTTTTCCTTCTTCAGATCTCAAAACTGGGACAAGGCTAACTGAAAATAAAGAACAACAATGTACAATGGATATGGGTCAGCAGACTTGATTTTTTACTTGAAATAATGCTTCAAGAACCACCCATTGAAGGCTCCCTTGCCAACTGGTTCATTATCTTCGTCCTTTTGGAAGAAAGCATTATTCCCATGGTAGGTGGTGATTGTATAGGGCCCCTGCCAAAGGTTATCAAACTTTTGGGCCTGGTCTTCTCTTCTAGCATCCCATTTTAATACCATATCTCCCACTTGGAAATCATCCACCTTGGTCTTTTTGTCGAACATCCTCTTGATCCGGTCTCAAGCTTCCGCGGCTTTAGCCTGCACCTATTCTCCAATTTCTAGCATTTCCACTAGCTGGTCAGTTGTCCTTAGCTCAGGGTTTGGTTCTTCTTCTTGCTCCTGGAGCAATGTCATTGCAGGACCTCTGAGGGAATCCGAGAATACCACTTCAGTTCCATATACTAATTTGAAATGAGAAGTTCCAATGGACCTTTTAGAGGTGATCCTATCATCCCACAGGGAAAAGGTTAGCTTGGTGTGCCAAGCCCTTTTATTTTCCTGTAGCAGCTTCTTGATTATCCTCACCAGAATTTTGTTGGAGTATTCTGCCAACTCATTTCCCTGGGGATAGTAAGCATTGGAATGGCTTGATTTGATGTGGAACTTGTCACAAAATTTGACCATATTCTTGGATTTGAAATCCTATGCATTGTCAGTGATTATCTCAAGAGGACACCAAAACCTAGACATGATATTCTCCTCCAGAAACTTGACGATGATTATATTTGTGGCTTGTTTGGCAGGTATTGCTTCGATCCATTTGGTGAAGTTACCAATGGAAATCAGTATCCACCTGTGTTGTCCATAGGAGTTGGGGAAAATTTCACCAATGAAGTCAAGCCCCCACTATTGGAAAGGGGCTTCTATAGATATTGGTTTCAAATTCAAGGAAAAGAGATTCTTCTTTCCTTCGAAAACTTGGCATTCATGGCCTCTAGCCATTTCCTTATAGGCACCCTTGATATAGTAGGCCAATAGAATCATTCCCTAATAATTTTGTGAACAGTGGCCTTACAGTAATGATGTCCTCCATAGATTCCCTTGTGAAACTCTTCCGATGTTACTTTGGCCTCATCTTCCTCTATGAAATTCAATAGGACACCTCCAGGGTCTTTCTAATAAAGAAAACCACCCAATAGGAAAAACTTTGCAGCCCTCATATTGGTGGATCTAACTTTGCTTTTTCCCATCTCAGGGGGGTGCTTGTAATTTCTGCAAAGCATAGACAACATCAGAATACCAAGGAGAGGACAAGAATTTATCTGACACCTGAGGTAGTAGATTTTGGGATGTCTCTTCCTGCATGTGTGATAGCAGGTTCATACTCATTGAATCCCAATTTGACTTAGCCATGAGTCTGGCCATCCCTTTCCCTTTAATAAGCTTTGTAGGTTTTATTTCCAAGTCATATTCCAGTAGCGTAGTTATCCACTTTTCCCTTCTTCCTTCTAGATTAGGTTGTGTCAATATATATTTCACAATAGCATTAGGAACATAAGCTATAACATGGGAATGTAGGATGTAAACCCTAAAATCCTTTAGAGTTTTGATCATGGAATAGGCTTGCTTTTCCATAATGTTGTACTTGAACTCGGCATCTCTGGGCGCCCTGCTGAAGAAATCTATGGGTTGCTCATCCCCTTCTTGATTTTTCTGTAAAAGCACACCTACTATGGAGTGCTTAGAGGAAAAAGAAAACATAAGGAAGTCCTTGTTAAAATCTAGGCTGATCAGTACAGGTGCTTCAACAATTGCTCTCTTTATATCTTCAAATTCCTATCTAGCCTCAGAGGTCCATCTAACCTGAGTATCCTTCTTAAGCATGTAGGTTACAGACCTCATGATCTCTGGAAAATTGGGAATAAATCTCCTTATGAAATTCACTATGCATAGAAAAGATTGGATTTCCTTTTTACTCATGGGGAGCTCAATTTTATGTAGTGCATCTATTATGTCTAGTTCAATTTTGATCCCATCTTTAGATATTATGTGGCCCAGCAACTTTCCCTCTTGCATGGAAAATTTTGACTTCTTAGGGTTCAAGGAGATTCCAAATTTTCTGCATTTGGTGAACACTTGGTGCAAGTGTTTCAAATGTTTTGCATCCGATTTAGAGTATACTGTGATGTCATCCATGTAGACCACTACAAATTTGTCTTTCTCTCTTGCAAAGGCTATGTCCATAGCTCTCCGGAAGGTGGCTCCTGCATTCAACAGGACGAAGGGCATCTTGGCATACATGAAGGTTCGCTAAGGTGTGGTAAAGGCTGTCTTGCTCTAGTCTTCTGCCTACACCTTAATCTGATTGTATCCTGAAAATCGATCCATCATGGACATTCTTGCTGCCCCTACAACCTTCTATAAAATGTTGTCCATTTTGGGTAAGGGGTAGTTTTCCTTTAGGGACACCTTGTTGAGATTTCTGAAGTCAATACATAGTCTTATCTCACCATTCTTTTTCCTAACTGGGACTATGTTGGCCACCCACTGTGAAAACCTCAAAGAGACTATGATTTTGGATTCATACAACCTTTTTAGCTCTTTTTTTTTATTAGCGGGAGCAGCATGGGATTCATCCTTCTCAGCTTCTTCTTGAATGGATTCTCCTCCGTCTTGACTGGTATGGTATGCTGGATGAAATCCATGTCATATTCTTTTATATCTTCATAGCACCATGCGAAGACATCAGAAAAATTTCTCATTAAACCCATATAGTCCTTTTTGATACCTGGGGCCAAAGACTTTGATAGTTTGACAATTTTGGGTTCTTCATCGCTCCCAATGTTATAGTATT
This sequence comes from Larix kaempferi, assembly GCA_027924585.1. Taxonomy (NCBI): domain Eukaryota; kingdom Viridiplantae; phylum Streptophyta; class Pinopsida; order Pinales; family Pinaceae; genus Larix; species Larix kaempferi. The sequence goes on along the minus strand of BSBM01000322.1, from coordinate 10,403,972 downwards.
CTACTTCCTTCGAGTTTGGAGCTAACTTGTGATCTTTGGATACATCATTTTCATCAAATAGTCTTTCCAGAGGGACGAACGCTTTGGGTATGTAGTTTCTCTTTAGCTGTAAAATCTCTTTGCCTCCTAGAGTGGTTTTGAGCTCCGGTGGGTCAGGTCCCCATTCCTCCCCTTCACAGTCCTCTTGATCAATATGCATATTGGAAAATTCCCTAGTCATCTCTAGAAACTTCTTTATCTACTGGTCATGTTCAAATATTTTCCAGTGCTTAGTGTTGTCTAGGACATAAGACCTATGCCTCATATTAATCATGTGAGTTGTGGTAGGATAAGAAGGGAGCTGAAATCTGCTAGCAGAATTGGCTAGAGTGTCTGCCATTGTATTCTGCTCTTTGGGAATGAAAAAGATATCGTGCTCTGTGAATAAATTTTCAAACATGTCCCACACAGCATTCCTGTAAGCTTTTAGCCTCGGATTCTTAGCCTCATAGTTTCTTTTCACCTTCTGGATTATTAGCTCTGCATCTCCATAGACCTTGATCTTCTTAGCTTTCAGGCCTTTGAGTACATTCAAGCCTAATAGTAGAGCTTAATATTTCTCCACATTATTTGAATAGTCAAACATTAGTTTGAAAGTATGAAACCTGACACATGCATTTCTCTCGTCCGGAGGGATGATCCATATCCCAACTCCTTCTTTGTTCACATCCCCATCGAACCTTATGACCCAATGATCTTCTTTTGGGGGGGTGGTATTGGCCTCTGTTTCCAATTCTGATTTCTCATTACCGCCATCTTCCATTCGTTGCCCCTCATTCTTTGTGTTAGTTGAGTTGTCCAGGCATTGTACCTCATTCCCATCATTAGCTTCATCATTTGGTTAAGGTAACTTGGCATATCCCATTCTTTCTTCTTCTAGATCTAGATCGTAGCAAATAATTGAGGAGCCCACATCCATATTTATGGATAATATGGGGTGGTTATCAAGCCTGTCCTTGTCGCTTACCATGTATGACATCCTATGTTCCCTGTATAGCCTTTTTCTTTCCCCAAAGATGGGGATGGTGGCATAGGACATGTCCATTTGCATGGTTCCTTTCAACTTTGTAGTCCATGACCTGGACAACAACATCCTAAACTTAGGTGGGATATCAGCCACCACCACATCCATGATCATATTCTTCTGAGGTATTTCAGTCAGCGATACCGCCATGTTTTTAGTCATCCCCACACATGGAACTCTTTTAGAATCAAAGGAGAACATGTATTTATAAGGTCTTGTAATTTCTAACCCTAGAATCTCCACCATTGAACTTGGCATGAGGTTATGGGAGGCTCCTGAATAAAAAATGGCATTGTGTAAGATGTGGTCATGTATGTTGAGGCTGATATAAAACGGGGGGACATCAGCTTCTGAGGCATTTTCAACATGTGGGACGAACATAAGAGTGGGTTTGTCTTCATACAGATTGAGAGTATCAGGCTGCTTTCCTTCCCCACCATTTACTACTTTCAGAATCTGGTCTTTGTACTTTGAGTATTTTACCAACTCATTTAAGGGCATGGAGATCTTAATCTTAGATATTTCATTCTCCAAACTGAAAGCAGTATGGACCTTCTCTATTATATTCATATCACCTTCATCTCTCCCTTCTGGACTCTTTTTAAGAGGTTGTACCCCCTTCCCAAGAGTCTCCTTAGAGATTGCATCCTTTGGGTCTTTTCTCTCAAGGATTTCCTTTCTTGGTGGTTGAGAAGAGGATGGGCTAGTAGGAGCCTTTCATCGGTTTGTTGTTACTTTTCTACTTCTCAAATTATGCTTCCTTTCGAGCTCACAGATGGCATTGTGGAGCCCTCTTTAGTACTAGTCAGACTTTGATTCCCCTGGAACATCATCTGATTTTAGGGACGACTGGTCATGTTCCTCTTTAGTCAAATAGAAATGGGGTTGGATCTTATCAAAGAGATGGATTTCGTATTCATCCTGTCTATCTTTCTCTTCTTCATCCATGAAATTCTTAGCAAAAGGTGGTATGATTGGATGATTCTCAGGGTTTCTTGGCTCTCTAGGTATTCCTTATGGGGCAAAGAGTCTACTAAGATTGTTATTTCGAGCTTGAGGCTCTAGGTTTTCTCTAACAGGAGGCCTTCTATCAAGGGAGATTCTATCCACCAGTATTTCCATATTTCTCATCATTTGCTCAAATTTGGCATCCATGGATTGGGATGTGGAAGGTTGCAGTGCTTCATTGCATCTCTTTTTCTCAGCTTCAGTTATGTGCTTCATTTTACCTGAGGCCATCAAGTTGGATTCCACTTCTAATGCATCTTGCAACATATCAGGGAGAGTGGCAGTTATCCTTTCTCTCAGCATGAGAGTGAATTCATTGTCAAAAAAATTGGAAAAATGAAGCTTCGCTTCCCCCATAGGAGATTTTATGTCCACAGGGATAGAATTGTACATTCTCATGAAATGGGTTGAGAACTCTTGGACAGTCTCAGCATTGGTTTTCTTTGTATTTTCATACTGAGTGAGGATATGGAGGGGATTTTTCTTATCTTTCCATATGGCCAGGAAAGCCTATTCAAATATTTCATAGGTAGTTATTCCTCTATTTGGAAGGGCCTTGAACCATTTCTTCACTTCCCTTGCTAGGATTTGGGAAAAAAAACTCATCTTAACATCATCTTCATCTAGCTCTTCCAGGTCTGTGAAGTCATTGAAATGGTCTACATGTTGTTGTGCAGAATCTTTTCCCTCCCCATCAAATCTCATGAGGTGTTGGGCATAGCCCTCAGGTAGGTCATCAAGATTGGCTGGGAGGGCTAGAGGGGCATATCTGGTAGCCACGGCTCTTAGTTTTTGCTTGAGAGCAGATGGGGTTTTAGAGGAAGAAGAAGGAGTACTCAGGACGTGGGTATTTCGGCTAGTAGCTTTAACAAAGGGAAATAGGCAATGGATCTGGAATCCTCTCTGGTCGAACAAGGATTTTCTGAGATCAGTCTCAGACCTAGATCTAAATGGGGGGGACCCAGTCCTCAAACTTGGAGGGACACTTTCTATAGTATATGTCTCTTTTTTAAGTAAAGAAAGAGACCTAGTTAGTGAAGAAATACTTGTTTGCCCTTCCTTTGCTTTCTTGATGACCTTTTCTAGGTTTGAAGTAACCTTTGGTAGCTCGGGGTCTGGATGAATTCTGGTAGGTATCCTCCTGGGATCCAGACTTCCTCCTAGGATCTCTCTGATTTGGAAAATGGACTTGCCGAGAGAATGATACACAATCCTTTTGGTGCCTGCCTACTATTCTCCCTCAACAATCAGCTTTGATCTGATATAAATATTTTGAAGTAGGCTCGATCTCCACTGGAATATCCTATTTGAAAGGTGGAGTCACCAGGGGAAATACTACAACCTTATACCTTTAGAATCTATGTTCTCCCTCAGAGGTCTGATTTGACACTGTGAAAACCAGAGATTGTCCTCGCGGAGTCGCCAGAATGTTATCACCCAATATTTTCCTGGGTTGTGGCAGGAAAGACCATGGGGTAACTGTTACAAACCAATCTTTTGTGGATGGAAAATAGCCTTTCCAACCACATGGAGGGATCTCCCTTTAGTGCTTCTAGCAATGGGATATAGCTTAAAGTAGGCTGAGATATTGGTAAAAGTGGTGGCTAGACCTTCAGACAAAGAATTAAAGGAGTGTTTTCGGTTGGTTGGAGTTAGGAACAAGAGGACAGTTTGGCATGGAATCAACTTCGATGGGTTCCCTCTCACAAATGACAGAATCAGACCACGACTAAAGAGGAAGGAGGCAAGGTAGATGCGGTTCTTTCAAGTCAAAATGATTAGCAAGTGAAGGCATAAAGAGGATACAAGTTCCGTTGCAAGGTTACAACATTTGCAAATGAATTCTAACCCGCAGCTTCAAGAGGAAAAGGGTGGAATACCTATTCATATGCATCTAGAGCATGTGGGCATGAATTCCAGACCATGTAATATTGATCTTTAGGTACTACAGAAGTAAACAATTAATAGAAATACAAAGCAAGAACACATACACAGGAAATAATAGACATAAGAACATACATCACAGGAATCTCAAGCTCCAGAATTGGGTCTGCTCATTTGATTAAGAGGTTGAGTTTAATCCAAGCGAAGAGCAGTAATATTTTTGAAACAAAAACTTCCAACCTTTTGGTCTACTTCGGACCTTTCCTTTATAGGATTATAGAGTATCAAAATATCCTAACTGATCCAAAACAACTTGGACTGGTAATGATAAGGCTGTTTGAGCTAAGTCACCCAAATCAGTATCCTCTGATTCTGTCATGCGCGGAGGGGAGGAATTTCTCACACTGGCGGTGCAACATTGGGCCATGGAAGCCACCTGCTAGTCCATCGGATCCGGACTCTTAGTTATGATTAAGACAGGTAACTGAAACAGTCCCCTTCGCTGCTCTCAGGCATTCCATTTCTTTGTGAAAATATTCACTCCCCGTGGCCACAATTTGCTCTACAAAACTTTTCTCAATCCGCAATTCTCTTTCCACAATTGCCTTTTCACAATGACCTTTCCACAATCCGCAATCCTCAATGAGGGATGCAGGATTCGGAAGCTTGACTTTATGCATGCTGGAGAATTGACTTTCCGCAATTTGTAATCCGTAATGCAGAATGCGGGATGCGTAAACTTACTTTCTGTGTTCCTGGAAAATATTTCTGCAATCCGCAATGCAAAATGCGAGATGCAGAAACTTATTTTTTCTCCCTTTGGAAAGATGTCATTTTGAAATCCGCAATCCGAAATTGTGGAATGTGTAACTCGGAGACATACTTTTGTGCCCTTTGGAAAATCGCCTTTCTGCAATCCGCAATCTGCAGTAAGGATGCGAAACTCAGAAATCGGCTTGCGGGACACATTTTCAAGCGTAGATATGATCCCGTCATTCAATCCTAGCCGTCGAATCTCCTTTTGTTTCAGAAGAATCCCATATTGCTAGTTTTTCTTGATGTGGCTCGGTCATTTAGCTTGGATTTGCTTGATACTTAGCCATTTTTGGGTTTCCTGATTTTTCATTTGATGTAACCGGCGAATGGATGACCTTGGGGATTTGGTGGGGGTTTTCCTTCACCTTCCTTCGTGGAAACCATAATAAGTGTCAACAACATCGAAAAAAATAGTTGAGGCATCTGAGAATGTTGAGCCTCAAGATGAAGTTCTTAGCTTTGAAGATTTAGAATTGAAGAATGCTAGAGAATGGAAATATGCAGTAGAAGAAAACAAAACAGAGTTCCATTGGCATCTGGAGGAAAAATATCAAGGAAAAATAGAAAGTATTCACTTATATTCTGCTGTATTTCCATACATTCAATTAGATTACCATTCATTGGGATTGTTGAGAGATATATGTGTGATTCCGAGTATAGATATTGTTTATGCACAAGTGAAACAAGCCAGTACCTTTGCCAAAATCCGATATTCTTTGAAGATTTCAAAATATAATTTTCAAGAAAATTTCACAAATTTTTGTCAAGGGGTCATGCATGAAATTGACAGTGGGATAGTAAGTTTGAATATTGATATTATTCTTAAATTGGTTTTGTTATAACTTGAATACCACAATATAATAGATTTAATACAATAATGTTTTTATGTCGCAGTATTTTTCCAATTCGATTTCAATATTGTTCAAAGGAATTTGTTATACATAGGACAATCCTATGGATGTCATTAATGCCACTATTCAAAAGGGACCAGAAGCAAGGAAGAAGAAACAAGTGTCGAATGTTCAAAATGAAGAAGTACAAGCACAAAGAGGAAAGAGCATCCAACAATCAAATCAGGTACCTAGAAGGGTTATATTTAAATCTTCATCTCACCCAACTGAACATTTTGAAAGTGTTGCAAATGAGCTTGATACTCTTGCTAGTAAGAGTAACAAACAATCTCGTAAAATAAATATGGTTGAGAGTGCCTCGATTCCTGTTGAAGGCATTGTTGATTTAGAAGGAACCCCTTCAAATCAGAAAAAGAGGAGATCTATTGTTACTGAAGCCAATGTTATTCCTAAAACCGAGAATGAAAAATCTAGGGGCAATAGGGAAATCAATACTCCAGGTGCTAATCTAGAGGATGGCATTGTCAATACAACACAAAATTCAATTCAAGATCGATTGTGGAGGGATAATTTGGTTAAAAATGGACATACATTTGAGTTGAATGTGAATCAACTTTATAGACCCAAAGAAGGGCAAGATCAATTTAGAATTAGAAAACCACATCACTTGCATATTCACAACTTGAGAGCATTGATGAGGCACAATCCCTATGCACATGTGGTTGACTACCTAGTCCTTGTTGACCCGAAATATCCTCCTAATAGAGATGAATTTGATCAAACAAGATGTTTTCAGTGCAAATATTATGTTCTTGGTGGGAATCATTCTGCAGAGGAAAGATTAGATTTGATGCAAGAATATCCCAATAACCCTATTTTTGAAACAGTTAAATGCATCATTTATGCTGGTTTAACAGATGTAGAAGCAAAGTTGTTGGCATGGGATCATAACACCGATAGTGAATATAGGTTGAAAATGAAATTTGTTCAAAGGGTGATATTTATCCACAGTGAATTTGTGCAAATATGTGATGGAGAAAAATCTAGAGTTTATGCAAGTTTTCAAAGACAATGTTGTCTGGAAATAGGTCTCCCTATTAAAGAGGATAATGTGAAACAAAAAAATGCCAAAGGAAGTGATGCATTCATAACTATAGATGCTTATTTCCAGTTGTCATTCAGAGTTGGGAAAAAATGGGATTTGATTGATGACATATTTAGCTTGTGGGAGAATATTGGCATAAAAAACAAGAAAGTGAAAAAAGGTAGAGTTGTTCCATGGAGCGGTGGTAAGGCAGGTCCTAACGTCAAGAATCTCCCAGAAGACATGAATATTACACCTTGGAGAACAATACAAGGTGTGAAGGATGAAACATTAATAGCTACAAAACTATCACGGGTAAAGTCAGGTGAATTATCCATGGAGGAAATGTGCAGCAAATTTGACAAGTAAGTTGATTTTTTTTATGGTACAATGTTTAGTTCTCGAGTTTAAAATTTTTGTTATGTTCTAAGTATTTTGTTATATTATTATATATGATTGTAAACATCACTTATTGTTTCATTGTCTAGTCACAAAGTCTAGATGAAAATACAAGAGGAGATGGTTATAATGTTGAAAGAGAAGAGTTGGGATGATGTCAAATGTAACTATCCACACTCAAGCTCGATAGAAACTTTAAAACATTTTTTTGTTTCATTCAAGAAGGTATGTTGATCTATGATGCATCCTATTTTATTTATTTTCTAATTCAATTCATTTCTATTTTATTACTTATTGGTGTAATTTTCATTTGAAGATGCCAAAGAGGGGTACAGATGGAGTACCCCTTCAAAATTCATATCCAAAGAGACAAAATAGAACGACAAAGGAGACAACATCTTGCAAACGTTGAACTTGATGATACACTTGATCATTATATTTGGAATGGGATTGACACTGTGCAATATAAAGTCATTTTAGGTGGCTGTGCATACATTGCAAATCATGTTTCTAAAAAGTAGTATGCATTAGTGATTGCAGATATCCCTGATGGATATGTAGCTAGGGTTTTCACCCTAGCTTGTGCGAATGAGCACCTACTAAGGAGAAGGGACTCCTTAGTAGCAGTTCAATAAACAGTAAATAAAAGACAATACATTAAAATGGAAATTATTCTAAACATGTGCATGAAACATAAGAGACAAGATACAATAAATGGTTTTTCTTTTGTATTAAAATGTTACCTCAAGTGTAGAGGTTGGTGAAGTTCTTGCAATGATCCAAGAGGGTTGCTCCAAACTCCAACTTTGCTCCTTCTCTTTCTCCAATGGTGGAAATGGGCCAAAAGGGGCACTCAATGGTGAAAGTAGCTCAAGGGTGAGCTAGGGTCTCAAGAGTGATTTTGGAAGAGTAAGGGTATACTTGATTGTGGATGTGAAATAAGGGGTCTCCATCACCTATTTATAGTTTTTTGGTGGTGGAGTGCTGGCCCATGGTTTTGGGAACCATATGGTTTAGGTCAGCTGTATAGGGTTTTTTCCTCCTTTTTCCTCTTTTTACTCATTTTTTTTTATATATTTTTTATTCCCTTTTTAGAGGGTTTTTGCTATTTTTGGAGGAATTTTGGATAATTTTGGGGGAAAAGGGGTTTTTTAGCCTTTTGGAGGCTTTTTAGGCCTTTTGGAGGCTTTTTAGTGGGATTTTTAGGGGTTTTAAGGCAAATATGGTAGGAAAATGGACAAATGAGTCATGCAATGGGGCAGATGAGGTAGTGAACACTTTTTGGGTGTTAACAGATTGCCCCCTGATGTGTGAGAGCAGGAGCTCATCGTATGGCCGATAGACATCATAAGTCGTGTATGGTTTCCTGGGGTGTGGAGAAGAGAAGAAACAAACTGGAGCTCGGAACAACGATCCCGAACAACTGCAAAAACTAAAAGGACATAACCTCAATAATGGATGAGGAATCATCTGATCATATGGACGAGGCGGGCATTCCCATGCTCGTATCAAGATATAGAACAATAATAACAATGGGGTCCAAAATATGGGGACCTGACATATACATAGCCTCAAATAATGAATGAGGAAGAATCTCAATATATGGACGAGGCGGGCATACCCATGCTTGTATCAAGATACATAAAAATAACAGTGAGGCCCGAAAAGGGGGACCTGTAGGATACATAGAGAACCACTGTGTACATCATAAGGGTCCAGAGGGGACACAAATCTGGGACATACTGCTGGGCTGACCATGTGTAAGCTGAAGGACTGATACACTGGAATAAAAACAGTGCTGCTGAGTGTGGTACCAAAGGAACTGATGAGCTGCTGGATCATAGTGACGGGGAGCCATACCCTCAATGGTACACTGAACTGGAACTAAACTGGGTACTCAAGGAAGCATATAACTGGATGGCTTCCGAATACAATCGCCAATGCAACCCGGACATCCACGGGAACATATAACTAGGCGTTCCGAAGTGACTCACCAATGTGCTAGAGTCGGGGGAAATCCGGGGTCTTCGACAAATAATGGACGGGATATAAACCCTGCGCAATTCTCAACAATGCGATCAAGGTGTTGAAGTCGAGCATGTGAGAAACAACCACTCAGAGAGGCAATGATGAATCCTCTCAAAATTGTCCGTAGGCACTCACCACAGATGGTGATGGGTCCAAGGCGCAGGGAACTTTGGGTCTATCCTTTGGAATAGAGGGGCTGTCGTTGACAGAGGGAGACCTGCAACTATCAAGGCAATGATGTTTCCTTGACAGGAAGGCGAGGTGGAGAACCGAAGTGTGAGAGTACTGATGGTAGGACTGACAGACTGGGGGGGGGATAACTGGGCAAGTAGAGTGGGTGGACTCAAACTTCCTTTGTTCAGAGTATGATGGTAGGGATGATCGAGCAGCATATGAAACTGACTGGTGGGAAAGGGATCATAGTTGTATTGGATCAAGGGAAGTGACTGGGATGAGGGAGACTCAAGCTGGTGTAAAATGGCAGGAGACTGCAGAATACTCTGAACAAAGGCGACCTGATTGGGGGTGCTGCCGAGATGATCGACCATAGGGCCAAGAGGCACGGGGGACTTCTTCATGGGTTAAGGAACTAGAAGAAGTGTGTGAAAAATGGTACTGTCGTGTGGATTTATACGAGCCCAGGATAGTTCATGCTCATGATTGCTTTCAATTTTAAGGAGTCTGAAAGCGATAAGAAGACTTTGAAATAATGGAATGGTACTGGCGTGTGGATTTGTACGAGCCCAGGACAGTGCATGCTCGTGATTGCTTTCAATTTTAAGGAGTCTGAAAGCAAATAAGAAGACTCCAGGGGGTTGCTTTTTTGTGTGTTAGTCTCCAAGGCCCGAAGAAGCATAAAAGGATGCAATGAAGAACTCTTCTAGCCGGTGTGACTAGAGTATTCCTTTTTCGTAATTAGTCTACCAGGTCTGGAAAAGGGTTAAACTTATACCAGATAGATGCCCTTTCAGGTACTTTAACGAGCATGAAAGGAAGCAAGATTGCTCGGTGATCTTTTCATTGTTTTAGGAGTCAGAAAAGAGCTTAACAGAAACTCCCTAAGTGCCTTTTTCGTAAAGGACTTGTCCGGCCCGAAAAAGGGATAAAATTATACCGAACAAAAGGAATGGCCAAGCAAGGAGGAAGTGCTTAATCAAAGGACATTAATGATGACCAAGAATGAGGGTGGGGGGGAACACTGATGGGCCTCCTTGCAGGATAATGAATGGTGGAAAAATAACGAAATGGTTGCAGTATGACAGGAGTGAATGGCTCATGGAAAAAGTGGAACAATCCAATGGCGGTCGATGTGGCGTGCAAACCGAGGCAGCAAGGTGTCGGGACACAATGTTGAAATTGTACCAGGTGAGAGCGAGAAATGATCTCAAGCATTATCACGAGCTCAGAAAAATCAATCCGGCGATATTAAAATTGTCAGAAATGGATAACGGACGATGTGGCACGCAAATCGAGGTGACGGGGGGCATTTTGGAAAAATACCCAAAAAATATGGGGGTGAGAGTGAGAAATGATCTCAAGCATCATCACGGGCTTGGAAAAATGAATCCGATGATATAAAGTATATAAAAAATGGGCTACGGCCGATGTGGCACGCAAACCAGGGCGACAAGGTGTCGGGACACAATGTTGATATTGGTCCTGGTGAGAGCGAGAAATGATCTCAAGCATCATCACCGGCTCGGAAAAATGAATCTGATGGTGCAAATGGTGTGAAACAAGGCGGTCATAAGGACTGCGGAATGGTTAAAGGAAATAACTAGGTTAAAAAATGGTTGCAAATAAAGGTGAGCCCACCAAGCCAAGGATGCAATGGTGGGGAGAAATGATGACCCACAGGGGCAAAATACTAGGTGTATCGAATCAAATCAAATATGTACAAGTGACATGTGACCTCAAAAATGGTTGAGATCACACATGTGAATAAGTAAGCAGGGTTAATGACCTGCCCCCATGCTATGTGCATAGGGTTTGTGATTATGGATCACATATGTGTTGGTTTGAACGATGGGTTCATTGACGTGCTGAGATAGATGTGATGCGGAAGGTTCAAAATGATTGATCAGGCCCCCTATCCCAGGGTCTGGGGAATCTATTGTGTCAATGTGGTGCTCTATAATAGCGGGGTCAAGACCAGGCATTTCGGTATAGGTCCAGGCAAAGACATCACGGAATTCTTGGAAGAGTCCTCAATCTCATACTCACTGTAGGAGGCTCCTAAAGTTATGCGTTCGGGGGCACCTCCTGGGGCAGGGATATCAATGTGGATGACAGGTGAGATATTTGCCATGTTTCCTTCCTCAAAGGCATCAGGAGCAGGAATAGGATCCTTAAACCAGTCGACCTTGGTAGGAAGGAAATCTTTGGATTCAACCACAAATTGGGTAGCGGTGCTAGAGGAGGAGTCTTCTGGGAGGAAATACGAACGATGGTGCATGTCATCCCAGGGATAATCCGGGGCAGTGAGTGCCTCAAGAATCTCCTCATCAGAATGGAAAGTCGAAGTCATCAAATCGGTTGACGAGGGAGTGGTGATTGAAAAGATCATATAAATGGTGTTAACCTCTCCTGAAGGGGAGGAGACTGGGGGGTGGATCTCCTCAATGGTGGGTGGTGCCGTCTCAAGGCCTAGATTATTCATCTTGTAGAGAGCTACTCTGTAATCTGGGAGATCAGGACAGTGATGTGAGTAATGCCCGTAAATACCGCATATCGCACAGGGGTGGTTGGTATGCAGTGTTTTATCACGAGGCTTGGGGGTTGGGTCAATTTCGAAAACGGGGATGTTGGGGTCGTCGTCAAGCATTTGCATGTGTTCCTGTAATGTCGGTAACTGTGGACATTGATGAGTCGGATGGCCTAACTCATCACACAACGAGAATTTGGGAGGATCACGAAACACGGGGGGATTTTGGACTGTTTTGGGAGGGGGTACAGTAGTGTATGGTTGTGGACCTCGGCCCCCAGTGGGCTTGATAAGAGGAGGGGGGTTCGTGGAGGATGAAGGGGTAGCGACACCAGGGGGTGGTTGAGTAGTAGTGACAATGGGTTGCACTAGTTGTAGGATGACATTTGGTGTCAGCGGGGGAACGGGAGGCGAAAGGTACCACACGGGTAATCCTAAGGTTAACCCGGGGAGGCTGAGGGTAGCCATAACCGGGGCGCTTACTACTCCCGAGGGAGGGATTAATAAGGGAATGGTGTGGATGGGTGTAACACCAATGTGACTAGGTACCAATGGTGGTTTAGGTAACAAGGGCGGCTGATTGGTGGGTGTTTGCGTATTGTGGGACAGGGTACATAGGTCAGATACTTCGGTCGCGGGTGACGGGGGTGGAATAGATTGGAATGTTGAAGTCATCGGCGGATCTGAGTACACTCCGGGTCCCACAGAGGAAATAAACGAAGTGGTTGCACCACTAACGGGTTGTTCAACCATGGGGAGAACATTCTCGGGTGCGGCGGGGGCATTGGGATCATAGTAGGTGAGTTGGTTGACCTTGACCACGCGTCCATCATGGGGGAACATCATGGTATGAAAAACGGAAGAAGCAACCGCCCGCATGGCATACATGTAGCTGCGGCCAAGTAAGAGGTTATAATCAAGTTGGGCATTGATGACCTCTATGTCGATGAGAACGGTTTTACTAGCCTGCTGGACGGGGACGTTAGCTAATAGGCCTTGAGGTTGAGCCGAATGGCCGTCATAGGCTCGCAACGCAGTGGTGGACTGCTGGAGAGTAGGGGATCCCAACTTCTGCCAAACGAATGTGGACATAATGCATGTAGAGGCACCTTCATCGATAATGCACCGATGGATGACGAGATTCCGAACGGAAACAGAAACTTGGAATGCTAAAGTGGAAGGCAGGCGTGGTTCGGACTGGTCCAAATCGAATGCCATCAGTTGTGAATCGTTGGGGTCAATAGCACCAATGGCGGAGAGCAAAGTCTTGCGTTGTGAAGGACAGTTGTTCAAGACTTCCAACGCAGACATGGCTGCAGGAGACTGGGCTAAGTCATCTACGATGTTGTAATTTGACGTAGCGTGAGCATTGAGATTATTATTGTTTCGACGAAGTGGGAAGCGAGGTGCTTTGGCAGCGCCATCTAGGGGAGCCGGAGGTATACGTACCATCTGATCTGTGGGATGAGCGTTAGTGTTTTTGTCGACAGGAGGTGCGTAAGGGGTGGAGCCATATTGGTTCCGACGGGTTTGGAGGTTGACATCAGCGGACGACATCATCAACAAGTGGTGGGTACTTGAGTCGAACATGGGTTGATCAGGGGCGACGTAAGTGATCTGTTGTTGTGGTGGTGCGTTGGCTTGAGGGGGACCTAACGGCTGAGTGTTCACTATGCCTTGGGTTGGTAATGGGTTTTGCAGCACCAAAGGTGGTTGCTGAGGTTGTGAGGGATTGGGCTGTGCTTGAGGAGCCGCATGCCCTTGGCGATGGGAATCATCAACCCAGAGTTGCCGAGCTTGCTCCAAATGTGGGAAAGCATGTGTGTAGTGGCCATAGACCCCGCAAATAGAGCAAGGATGGTTTGTTCCCAAATTAGGGTTTTTGTCCTGCTTGGGCGGTCGATCAGGGTTTTGGTTGGCATGTGCCGCGTTATTTTTGTCTGGGGGGTTAGGAGGTTGCCCACCTTGGTCTGGAGGAGGGTTGTTCCCACGGTTACGGCCCTTGCCGCGGTTTTGCTGGCCCTGTTGGCACTGGTTTTTCTAGTTTTGCTGCGGAGTTTATTGGGCGTAAACTTGCCCTTGGGCAGCAGGTGGGTTCTGGGGTTGCGCAGGTGCATGAGCAGGCTGCGATGGATAATATGTAGGTGGAGGCTACGCAGGTGCTGCACCTTGTGGGGGTTGCTGGTATGTCTGCGGAGCAGGTTGTGGGTTTTCCGCAGGGGCTGCCTGTGGCGGGTAATAAGCAGGTTGGGATTGAGAGGACACAGGAGCTGGGGCAGCCTGTGGATGGTAATATGGATGAGGTGCAACCGGGGGAGCATAAGCGGGGGAAGCATGCCCATAGCACTGAGGTGGACATGAGGGTCCATGAGAATGGTGGTGATGTGTCATAGGAGCATACAAATTGGTAGCTCCGGATTGAGACGTAGCCCGCGAAAGGTCGGGGCCGGGGCTATGACATGCTATGGAGAAGGGTTGGGGATGCGAGGCAACATAGCCAATGATGCCGTCTTCGACGTGGGATGCCCCCGGCGCATCATGCTGGGAGGAATCGCCGCGAGGGGCGTCAGGTATAATGGTATAGAGGTAACCCGACTAGGTGTAGATGAGGTCAAATTGGTGGGCTTTGAGGATGGCCTCTTCCTTAGACTGGGTTCGTTCGGATGCCACATCCTTGGCAATGTCAGGAAGGAGGGATTTGAGGAACCAATCTAAGAAGATACGGTCGTCTAATTTGATTTTGCAGAGGCTGCGGCGTCGACGCCACTCATGAATGTGGTCAGTGATGTGGGTGGCCGTGTTCTGTCTGCAAGATAGTAGGATCTCAACTCCCGCGTCATAGCGGACAGGTAACTGAAAGAACTGCAGGAAGGTCGAGGCAAGGGAAGTAAAGGTGGCATGGGTCCTATGGGGCTGCTCGATGTACCACTTAGCTGCAGATCCAGTGAAGGTGCGCTGTAACAGATGGAGGCGGACAGAGTCGTCCACTATGGAGTTGGAGGAACACCATATATGGAAGGACATAATATGGTTATGGGGGTCCTCTCCTGCCTTGCCCTCAAACTTAGGGATGTCAGAGGGGAGCTTGGTAGGCATGTGAGGCCACGCAGGGTCGTGTCTGATGGGATCGTTAGTTAGTCTAGCTAGGTCAGGAAGGTTGAGACTAGCCATGAATGGAAAACTAGTAGAAGGATGTGACCAAATTAGGGCCAATGCCCCCAAGTGGAGGGGCTGGGTTCGGGATGTTGCCCCCAAGTGGAGGGACAAAAGTGGTATGAGATGGACCTACACCGCCAAGGGTAGTGTGAGTCACTGATGGAGTGCGAATAGGTATGCTAGCTACTGGGATGGGTGCAGTGATCGGAATGGTAGATGGGGGCCCCATTAAGGGCATACCCAAAGTAGGTGTGGTAACTGGTGTGGTGGTGGATGCTCCACCAATGGTCCCTATAAAGAAAGAGGTGGAAGTCACGCCAGCCATGGGGCTAGTTGGTGCAGTGTAAATGGGGTTCTCGGACTCTACCTTAGAATCAAAGGTAAAATAGGGGGTGTCTAGATCGGGTGACGGAGCTCTATGCCGTTGACGTGTGGAGTCAAGTGACAAAGCTCGAGATCTATGATGAGTGGTATCAAGTGATGAAGCTCTATGTCTATGACGGGTGGTGTCAAGTGAACCGTGCTGTGGGGGCTCGCCCAGGAGGCACCGAGAATGTCTCGGGGACTCAATGGTGACAAATGGTGTCAAATATCTGGGGGTTGTGTTGAGTGAAAAACAGCTCAAAAAACCTAATGCAATCGAGTGTGCAGAAGGAGAGCTCCAAAAATATGTCACTCAGGCCAACAACCAAATCAAAACACCTACTGTAACAGCTGTGCTACAATAAGTGGAGTATCAACATAAATGGTCAGAATACCAACAAGCAACAGGTTTCCTAAAAAATAAAATGGTGGACTCACTAGACCAAAAGGAGGTAAGGGAGCATGCAAACACCTAACTAAATAGTATTCTAGCTCAACTAGAAATATCCTCTGCAAGGTGATGAAATCCAAGTCAGACAATATGGATAGGAGAGCCAAGTGGCTAAAGATATCCCCCTATTGGGAGAGACACCGGGTAGTCAATCCTAGAAGAAAGGCAACTAAGATACCCCGTTCATGACACGTCCAGAAAGGTGAATCTGTCGTTTGGTCCTTTTACCACAGTACCCCTATACAGGGATACCCCGAGAACTGCGAAAGGTAGCCCTTCGGTTACTGAATGGAGTGCGGTATTCCACTCAGGCCTCCGGAACCAGTCTAGCGACTTCTACCCTCCTAGGGGAGAGGCCCTCTGATAAACTGGTCGTGACCGTGCAAAAAAATACTAGGGGATTTTGGTTCCCTAATGGACAACAACTATGTCTCAAGTGTAAGCAACCGAGGGGTGTTGTTTGGATGCCTATCCCCCCGATCCTACCTAACTACAAAAATTCTTGTGTGTTCCCCAAGTGGGGTTAGAATGTTGGTTGAGTTAAGTAGTTTTTTAAGGCTCACTTGAATTAGGTGACAGAGTGTGTGCGTGTGAGATGATGAACCCAAATAAAAAGTGCCGCGGGGTGGGCAACTTGCTAACTAAATATAACAATACTGAATTTAAACTTTAACATGCAAAATTTTCTCTTTGTCAAACTTTTCAAAAAATGATTCTGTAAATGGAACAGAAAGAAAACTGCAGAAAAGGCTGTAGGGAAGTATGGCTGCAGGTAGGACAGATGGCTGTGCAGGGGCAGAAAAATAGTGCAGCAAAGTGCTGGGTTCAAAACAGGGAAAAAAGTGCAGAAATCAGACTGCGGGTTTTTGGCAAATCTGGGCGGTCGGACCGCGGAAAACAGCTCAACAGTCACAGTCGGGTTGCAGGATTTAGGATGAAAAATGCAGTCAGGACGTAGGAAAAACGCCGAAAGGCGCAGGCGGGTTGCGGTAAAATGGCTGAAAGCCGCAGGCGGGATGCAAGAAAAACACCAAAAGGCGTCGGCGGGTTGCGAGAAAATGGCCCAAAGCCGCAGGCGGGACGCAGAAAAAAGGTTAATAGCCGCAGTCGGACCGTCCCAAACAGGCTAATAGCCGCGATCGGATCGCAGGTAACAGACTGAAAAGGGCCGGTAGGTTGCCGGAAACAGTCTGAGAGCCACAGTCGGATCGCAGGTAAACTCCTGAAAGACGCGGTCGGAACGCAACTGCAGGGGGTAAAAGATGCGGTTTACGGCAGCCGAAAGGGACAGCCGAAAGGAAAAGACAGGAAAATATTTTAAAAACTATAACCAGAAATTCAAACCAAGGGGAGTCGCCAAAACTGTAGCTAGGGTTTTCACCCTAGCTTGTGCGAATGAGCACCTACTAAGGAGAAGGGACTCCTTAGTAGTAGTTCAATAAACAGTAAATAAAAGACAATACATTAAAATGGAAATTATTCTAAACATGTGCATGAAACATAAGAGACAAGATATAATAAATGGCTTTTCTTTTGTATTAAAATGTTACCTCAAGTGTAGAGGTTGGTGAAGTTCTTGCAATGATCCAAGAGGATTGCTCCAAACTCCAACTTTGCTCCTTCTCTTTCTCCAATGGTGGAAATGGGCCAAAAGGGGCACTTAATGGTGAAAGTAGCTCAAGGGTGAGCTAGGGTCTTAAGAGTGATTTTGGCAGAGTAAGGGTATACTTGATTGTGGATGTGAAATAAGGGGTCTCCATCACCTATTTATAGTTTTTTGGTGGTGGAGTGTTGGCCCATGGTTTTGGGAACCATATGGTTTAGGTCAGCTGTATAGGGTTTTTTCCTCCTTTTTCCTCTTTTTCCTCATTTTTTTTATATATTTTTTATTCCCTTTTTAGAGGGTTTTTGCTATTTTTGGAGGAATTTTGGATAATTTTGGGGGAAAAGGGGTTTTTTAGCCTTTTGGAGGCTTTTTTGATGGTTTTGTGGCCTTTTGGAGGCTTTTTAGGCCTTTTGGAGGCTTTTTAGTGGGATTTTTAGGTTTTTTAAGGCAAATATGGTAGTAAAATGGACAAATGAGTCATGTAATGGGGTAGATGAGGTAGTGAACACTTTTTGGGTGTTAACAGGATACAATATCTGAAACACTACTTATGATTGTGAGCCTTATACTTACCAATCATTCAATAAAGTGATTTAAGGATTTGTAGATGTCACAACATCACCACTATGGAGATTTTTTGTTTTCCATTCAGACACACAATTAGGGGGGTTTTTGACATCCTTTGAGGGTAAAGGAAAAAAAAGGAAGCAACTTTATTGGTAATATATTTGCACTATATTATCAAATTTTTGAATTTTGATAAGTTAATTAATTTTTTTATATTTTTGTTACAGGAAAAAGCCTAACTCCAACAGCGATCCATTCCTGAGTGATATTGAAAGCATACATCTTGCAACTTGGACACATGATGAGACTTATGAATCTCTTTTAATCAATGAAAAGAGTGGAGGAAAAATAGTCAGATGTTGAGTTATAATGTCATGGTAAAAAAATTAACATATGAAGAAAGGGATTTGAAAGGAGTCACTGTAAACATCTATCAAATGCCACAAGCATTGATTAATTATCTCATAGATACATTTTCAAGAGAAGGATATTGGGTCTTAGATTTGTTCTCAAGTTAAAGTAAACTTTCTCTTATTACATATGAAAGCATACATCAAGTTTTATTGTATGTTTTATCCTTCATTATTTTATTGTTTTAAGGTATGCTTCTTTATGCTATTTGAATTAATTTTTTTTTTTTTGGTGATTAGGTACAACAATAGATTGCTCCTTACAGAAAGGAAGAAATTGCATATCCATTGATAATGATCCACTGCAATGCAATTACATAAAGCAAAGAATTAATGATATTCAAGTTGTTCCAGATGAACTGCAAGAAGTTGGTTTGAAGAAAGGAGAGTTTAGCGAAACACCTGTGGCAAATATGTCAAAAGAGCCTCAACCCCCAATAGGATGGGTGTTTGGAAAGGAGCACTTTGGGGATCTTGCAGACATAGAAGACCCAATGGAAGAGAACATTGATGTCCCTGAGAAAATCCAAGCTCCAGAAAATACCAATGTCGATGAAGAATTTGGCCTGCATGATATTGTTGATTAGTTTCATGTTTTGAAGAAAATGTTAATTTTGACAATTTTTTGATAAGATATATTAGTAATGTTTTTACTTTCAGACTTTAATTTAGAAATAAAATCTCTACATATAATGTTTTTTATAAGTTTTTTACAAATAATTTGTATAGTTTTTCTTGAATTTATGTGAATCGTCACTTTTCGGAAAATAATAAGAAATAGTATCATTTTTATACAAAAATCCTCTGAAAATTCATTGAAAATGGTTTTAAATGTCTTTATTTTCTGGAATTGTTTACAATTTTGTCAATAAAAATGCCTTATTTTGTCCATAAAAATGTCTTATTTCATAGAAAAAATTGGAAAATGTATATGTTTTTCATTATTATTTGCTTAAAAATGTATGTTATTTTGTTAAATTTCTAAAAAGACAATTGAAAATAGAAATTAAAAATATTTTGTGACAAAGATAATTCAAATGCCCCAAAAAATGCCTCAAAATGAAAAAGTGTGATACTGGTATCAACCCTTTTTTAAACGAAGGTAAAAATAGCTACTAAAATTAGGAGAGAGAAAAACGAGAACTGTGTTGAGTTCTCGTTTCATAGTATAAGTGGTTCCAACACAGACTTGTGGCTTTCTCTTGAGCCACTTCATCTAGATGTTGCTAGTGTGTTCACTTGTGCCTTAAAATTTCCATACGTTGTTTTAATTCGATCGATGTCTTCCCTAACTATTGCTTTGAGCGTTGTGCATTCCTCAAACTCTTGATCCGTTGGATGCTCACATTATTTCTATTGCACCTTCTCTAAATTCTCGTTAATTTGTGTCAATACTGGCATTTCTTCGATTTCCAGCTACTCTACATTATACTACAACTCGTCCAACTACATTGTCCTCCTCTATTATCTTTGACGCGCCTTGTTGACCTGTGTTTGTAATTCCTTCAACTCTATCATTTTATTCATTTGAAAAATTAGGGGCATTGTATTTAGTGATCCCCTCAATGTCTCTAGCTGCGCATATGCTTCCCCAAGTTGCACATTCAACTGGTGCAATTGCTCATCTTGTATTAGGATTCCCCAAAATTGTGATACTTCATCTTCTATGTGTTGTGTCACTTTTTCCAATTCTGCAATCTTAGTCGCAACATCCTCAATGTTGCTCTTCTATGCCTCAACTTGTTCTGGTGGTGTGCTCGCCACCACCCTTGTTTTAAATTCCTCATTAACTTTTCTAAGATCTGCAATGACTGCACCCAGCTTCAATTCCTTGGCCTCTGCGACCATCTCCTTAGATATTTATGGTGCATATTTGCATTCCATAGAGATGGCATTCTATAGCTGCTTCCTGTCGTCCATTGCGCTCTCTGTTTCCTTCATTGCTACCTCTTTTTCTTCACAGAGTTGTTCAATATCTTCCTCAACACTTCTTACCTGCCTCTTATAATTGATCATTTGGTTGTGTGTCGATGCTTCTCACTCACAGATTTCATCACTTGTCCCAATGTAGGTGGGATGAAGCATGAACATAGGTAACATGTTTAGGTCTATACTTACAGTGTCGAGCCCGTGTAGGGCGAGGTCTAAATCTTAGTTATCGGTCGTGATCGTGTCAGGTAGAACTTGCATGATTCGTTGTTGAGTGTCAATATCAACATCTTTCGATTGTTCCTTTGACTTAATTTCCTCTTCAAGCCCTAGCTTCACCTTGATATCCATAACAACATTACTTAGTGTTTGCAACAACTGCGACACTTGGTGGAAATATTCTGTCGAATGTTGTGTCACTTTTGCTTGGATTTCCTCTGCCACCATTGTCATCTTGTCAAACAACATGTTCATCTGCTCGTTAGAGAGAAAAGCATTGGTACTCCCTTATCCTTTGTCCCTATTCCTCTTCGTTCTTGCTTCTTGTCACTTCACTTCCAACTCCAAATATGTCGAAGTGTCGGCCGACCCATCATGAATTTTACCTGACTAGTTGTCCTCTCCTTCATCCCCATCCTTCGAGTCCTTCGTCTCAGTCTGGTATTTGACACGTCTGACGGCTTGCATCTTCTAGATCCAATAATTGGTCATTTCCAACTGGGGTCTTCCATTCATTTGGCCATTCCTCTATGATGGCGTCCATCTCTTCTTCAGTCATATTGTACTAGGTGGTTAACCACTACTTCATTGGGTTTGCGTGTTGTCTTACTACACTATTCTAGAGGTTTCCAATGTAGACCCAGGTTCTTCATGGTTTCAATGAACCAAAAAAACCCCTTTTCACCGGCCCTTTCGGCAACAATCTGCGAGCAGAACGAGGTCTCACCTGAGGCGAAGTTATGGGGGGGTTGTGGAATTTGGTTTCCACAACCGCGTGATGAGTGCTTAAGCAAATATGATGAGTAACGCAATGTGGATCTATGATACAAACTGAGGACTGCACGACGATCGCCTTCGTCGCAGCTAACACTTCTACAAGCCCAAACACTTGCAAAACTCACGCATCCAAGGACTGCGCGGCTCGAAAATAGATCAACATGGGACAGTGCAACAGATAACTACGGCCCTACTTCAGACTTAACTAGTTTCAACAAATGAAACTTAGTGTTTTACCTACTTATAAACTGCCTTAGATTATTGATCTTATGACTTATGCAAAGTGAAGGAACTCAAAGTACTGAGCACTTCTAGTGCTGCGCTTTGACGGAGTCGCTCGGTGCGAACTCAATTAACTTAAATGCTTATACAACAGGCTTATACATTCATTCAGACTTAGAAATACTTAAGCATCTAGCATTCATCCATATATGTGAAACTTAACATATTACTCCCATCTCATTCCTCATGGCGAATACATATAAAAGTAAACACGTAAACTGATAAGCAAGATCTCAAGCATTCATTGTATGCAGATAATAGATGCAAACATGTAAACAATCACACAACACAAGGTTTAACGTGGTTCATCCCCAAGATGGGAGCTACGTCCACAGGAACTGTTATTGTATTAGTCTTTGGGAAGGTTACAATAGTTCCAGTCTGTGCACTCAGTTGTAGACTCTCTTCTCTCTCAATAGGCCTCTGCGCACACAGCTTGCAGAACGTTTACAAAAATGTCTCTCAACAGAGATCTATTCAGTCTTTACACTTAGAATATTTCTCAATGCTAAGCATCAACAACAACACGAGAGATTAACCCTTTCCCTTACAAAATGGTGCCTATTTATAGATCATGCCTGTAGGTCACATCTTTACAATGTGTAGGAAAAAACCCTAAGGTTTCCCAAAACTGTCACGGTTTTCCCTTAACCAGACTTCTGGCTTCCGGTAGCGAATCATGTAGTGGTTCATTGCTTGTGTGACCGTTGCTTTCTTTCCCTTTACTCCTTACCCGCCGCTTGGTAATCCTGGAGCATCTTTACCAAAAATAGACCACTGATGGTCAAACCAGAATACTTGTCGTCTTCCTTCCAATATTCTTCCTTTCCTGATCTCCATAGATCGAGCTCATCGCAGCGCTGACTACTTCGCAATGTTGGACTTCGCAGCTCTTCCAATGTTGCGTTGCATTCAACTTCGTAGCTTCCCAAAACTGACTTGTTCAAAAAGTATTCAACCTTCCTACGCTTAACTTCACAGTACCAAAAGTTAACTTTCCACAAAAATGCCCCACTTGGGCCAGTCCCAACAGGCCCCTAACACTTACATGTGGCTCGTCCCCGAGCCACCTTCAACTTATACTTCTCCTAGCTATTCTTCCTCCTGCGGAGCTAACTTCGCAACGAGCTCTTGGTATGTTGTAGTCAATTTTGCAACATCATCCTTGGTGTCGTGCTCAATCTGTTTGATAGTTTCTAACACATCAGTTGTGATTTCATCATCCATTTTATCTTGTACTGAATCATGTCCTTCGCGGAGCTCTTTCTACTTTTCTTCAATTTTCTGTGTCAGCCCATGGGTTTCCTCCTGCAGGGGCTGTGATTTATCTCCAATTTCTGTCTCCCTCTCTCGAAATGCTTGCAGTTTCTTCTTCAATCCCCTAACTTCTGGAAATATCATGATTTGGGCCCTTGGAAACAAAGCCTTGACCTCTGCATCTAGCAGTTCTAATGCTTCCTGCTTGTCCTTCAACTCATTCTTGAGTTCCTGCAACTCTTGGTGTTCTTCAAGTGTTGTAAACATTTTTGTCACCTCCTCTAACAAGGTTTGGCACTTAGCAACTTCATTGGCTATACTTTCTACTACAGCTTTCACTTTTGCAGCTCTCAATTGTTGCTGATCAGGCAGATTCTTCGGTTGAGTCTGCAATTTCAATGCAGCAATATTAGCTTCGTAACTGACCTCCATATCCATCATCTCTGCTTTAAGATTGCTAACCACCTCGCCAATATTAATGACAGTTTCCACAGCCTCTGGATGCTCATCGCATTCTGATATCTCCATGGAAACCACAGCGACCGTAGATTCTAATCTCCTTCATCGGTTGTTCTCATCTTGTAGTTCCATGGCCCTCCGCGAGCTGGATTCCTCCAACTTCTTATAGCTTGCTTGTAGCTCAGTGTGCTGGTTCAGAGCGTCTATGCTTCACTCATGAATCTCCTCGACAACCTGTAAGTGTAGATTAAGTAGACCGGGCAATGGTATCTTCACAATGTCAAGGTCCACGTGATCTAAGTCCTTCGTGCCCAAGATTAATTGTTCCGGAAGTGGTAGCATTACACTTAAGGGATCAAGCTTCACAATATAGGACTGCACAAGAAAGGCCAAGGCGAGAGGTGTTGTCTTCATCTATGAAGTGCCTCCTGACTTTCCGTCGGACTCTGAGTCTCGTGGCAAGGGTAATCTATGATGTACGTCTTCAATCCTTTCTGTAATGCCTTGCACCATGATTAGATTCTTCTGCAGACTCTTATGAACTGCCTCATTATCCTTTTCGGACATCAGGTCTTCCATTTGCGATACTACTGAAGACGTGATCATCTCATAATCGTCATCATGAAGTGTGGTTTCAGATTGTCCTTTATTGGCTTTCTGCTTCTTGCTCTGTACCTTTGTCTGTACAGGGCTCTCAGCTTCCTTCCTTTTTCATGTCCTTGTCCACGACTCTTCCACAATGAGTGTCAGAATGGGATTACTCTCCACAGAATCACTTTTGATTTCCACAACTTCAACTCTAAATTCAGTAGGCCATTCCTTCATAATAGTATCAATGTCTTCTTCAGTAATGCGGTAGCTTCTTGCGAACCATTCACGGTTCTTCATCTTTGCTTTGGATGAAATGTGAATAGAACGCATGTCAGCATAAAAATTGACAGTGTGAATGTACTTAGTTGTTACCTCTTGTTTTATCACAGTGTGATGATAATTGCTTCGCATAGCTGCTCATAGTAAGTGTAGAAGACCTCAGCTATCGCGTGCTCTATTTCTAAATTCAAGTTCTCCCAAAGGTTTGCATAACGGGCTCCTCAGTAATCCTCACTGTAGGTTCTTATGCCAACATAATCCTTCGAGTCCTTCCATCCTACGAATGCAATTAGTACTATTAACCATGTAAAATGGAAATTACCACAATGGGTTTGTGTATCATTCAGTTCCTCCAGGAGCTCATTCAACATGTACTGACACCAGTTGAATCTTCTTCCCTACACGGCTTTTGCACCAAGTAGAACTGTTCCCGCGGGTACTTTCAATGGTCTTGCCTTTCTCAGAATTTTTTCGGCTAGCAGTTGTGTGACAAACCGCGTAACCTCATCATCTATGTCATTTGTGACAAAGACTCTCTTCCCTTTGACAATGATTTGCTTTTTCTTCATCTTTAAGGCAACCTCTTTGTCCCTGCTCTTTCCTTGAAAAAACTGCTTCGGGTCTTCGCCCCTCTTGCTTAATCCAGTTATCCGGTGGATCAAGTCGATGTTCATGTCGATATTGCGATCAAGCCACAAATATGCCTAGTGAATGCGCGACATGAGGGTTCACACCACTGCATTCAGCTTTGGCAATCAGTCGAAGTGCGGGAGCCTCAACAGGTTGAGCAGTCCCGATTCGACTACTCCGGATAACCAAGTGTCTGTGACTAAGGTAGGATTTCCTTTCACGTCTTTCTTCCAGCACATGTACTTGTTTGGCTGGAACTTTGGATACTTGGGTTCATAGGGGTCCTTCTACATCTGAAGCAGGTCGTAATCTCCCCACTTACATTCCGAGATCTTACCCAATAGATTTCCTCCCACTTTGACATAGGTGAGAGTGTAATCTCATACTTGGCATTCTTCATTAGCTTGATGGCCGGTGCATCCTGTGCACGCGGCAAGATATATTGAGGGGTTAACTTCAATGGAATTTCCTTGTCACCTAGCGAAACTTGTGGCACTATGGAACTCATCACTTTTGGCTTCATTTTCGGCATCGCTGGTTCTTTGCCCTTATCTTGCATTGTTGTAGCATGTCTTGGTGATCTTTGGGAAGCCTGACCTTGTTCTATTATAACTTTCTTGACAAGGGTTCTCATCAACCCTTCGATTCCCTCGTATCTAAACACCTTCACAGTCTCCTGGACCGTGAACACTTTCTCAATAGAGGACCTCTTAGATATTCATTGGATAGTTCTTGCAAGAATGACGGGATTGCTAATAACTTGCTGAAACAATCACAGGGTATTGCTCACAAGAAAATTCAAAGGTTTCAGTAACGCCCGCGATTCCAACTCTAGCGGTATTTACAGGCACAGCTAGCCTCCTCAGCACCCCTCAACGGTTAGATAAGCATTAAATGCGGTATCAGTTGGCCAAATCCGGCGAAGATTTGGGTCCTTTCCTTCATTAACTCATTCAAAACGGCTATTTCTCTGTTAAATGCCTGAGCGGTCGTTGGCAAAAGTATTGTATAATGGCTATATTTGCGACCGACATACTAAAGGCTAATTTTCTGGAATATTGCGTCGAACTGCATGGTGGACCATCACTACTCCAGTACAGTTGCTTCACCATGTCAGGCTTCTCGGTTTTGAACTTGAACCTTCTTTGCTTCCTTGGGTCTGTGCAGCTACCTTTTTGAGCTTCGCGTTGCACGGTTCTGCTTTTCTTTTTCTTTTCTCTTTTCTCTTTTTTTTTCTCTACCTCACGACTGCACTCTATAGATGGTTCTGAGAAGTAGGGCTATCCCGATAGGGATTTAGCCTACTTCCATTGACTAATCCAGGTAGACCATCTCCAGCCAATGTGGCTAACTGAAATGACTTGTTTTTTATGTGGTGATGATGCCATGATTTTTTTCTTTCTTTCTGCACTTGTCGGTGAAAGCCTGCAATAAAGCAATCTTCTTCTAGACCAGCCAAGTGTATAATCCTTTCTTCTAGTGCCTCACGATCTGGCATGCCTGTGAATGAAGCTATTCTCAAGCTGGGAACAATATACTCCATAGGAATCACTGCTTCTTGTCCATAGACCAATATAAAAGGCGTATGGCCTGTGAATTTCTTGCAAGTAGTTATGTATGCCCACAATACTATTGGAATGTGTAGATCCCAATCATCCCTATTCACATTGCATATCTTAGTTAGCGCATTCTCCAGTACTTTATTGAAAACTTCCACAGTTCTATTTGCTTGCAGATGATTTGTCGTACTTCACTGATGATGAATGTGGAACTCTTCTGTTAATGCCTCAATAGTCCTGTTAAGAAAATGAGTGCCTTGATCACTCATCAAAATCTTTGGGCATCCAAAACTTGTAAGGATGTTCTAAAAAATGAACTGCACAGTAGTGACTGCGCTACAGTCCTTCACTGGATTTGCTTCTTCCCATTTGGTGAGATAATCAGTAGCAGTAATAATATATCTCGCACTAGTTCTCTTCCTCGGTGGGTTTATAGGTCCTACAAAATCAATGGCTCATTTCTCAAATGCCCAAAGCGTCAGCTGCAGATTCAAAGGCATCTCATCTCTTCATGACGGCTTCCCTGTCCTTTGACACACATCGCAGCTCTGGCAATGTTCCTTTGCATCTTTGTGAATAGTAGGCCACCATAACCCTACTCACAATATATTTCGCGCAGTGGCTCTCCCTACGTAGTGGCCTCCCGATATATCTGAATGTGCCTCAGCCAAAATAAATGGCTTCTTGTGCTTTAAAATACGTCTACGCAACACTTCATCTAGACCCAATTTGTATAGTTGTCCTGCAATTATGGTGAAGTCTGTTGCTCGCACTACCAACTGCTTCTTCTGCTGCATAGTGAATGCGGTGAACGAATCTGTTCACTAGGTTAATAGTCAAATCCGACTCTCATTTTGAGTAATAGATAATAATAATATATTTTGATTGATATAAAGATGATGTCTTTTACAAGATAGACTTTCCCGTATTTATAATTGTTTAAAGGGTGTCCAATGCAACTCTTCATAAAGAGTTACACCATTTCACTAATTAATTATATTATTATATTATTCTTGTTTGTTGTTATTATTATTATTATTTATATATATATATATATATATGTTGATGTTTATTTTATTATTATTTTATTCATAGCATTGCCTCTCTCTTAGAAAGGCTTTGTCCTCAAAGCCTTATAACGTTGTCGCACTGTTCCTTATGACGTCGTAGCTGACGAAACATGTCGGTATGAACTTCTAAGTGTAGAGCATAACTTCCGATATGTGGATGGGTCAATCCATCCCAAATTGATTTGTTGTTGACTGTTGGGATTCCCCATTGATCTGTCATTAAGAGCTTTGATCACATTAGTACCATCGTCTTTCGACATTTTCCACTTTTCAGAATATCGGTTTTTATGGTTGGGGTGTCGATAGGGAATTTTCACAATGTCATTTTCTTTTACGAGTGTTGTCTTTTGAGCATTGATCTGAGCTGGGAGTTTTATTTTCGTCTCTTCAGGTTTAAAGGTTTCGTTTTGTATCTTTTCCAACTTGTTTTCTAACTGCCTGTTATCATTTTGAAACTTCTTGATCAATTCGACTTGCAATTTTTTGTCATCTTCAGATGTCTTAAGTTGTTCCTTAAGATCTTCATTATGACTTGTGATACAACTATTTTCTTCCTGCTTGTCTAGAAGTTTCCCTTCAATGTTGTCCATAGATTGTTCTATCTTTCGGCTATTTTTCAACTTCTTAATTTTTGTGACTAGTATCTTGTTATGATTTCTTAGTCTAAAAATTTCTTCAGCATTGTTAGATAATGCTTTATTACTCTTCGCGATCTCTGACTTATGTGTCTTTTTAGAGTCGTCATTTTGTTGTTGAAGAACTTTTATTTGTTGTCGACACTGGTCGACCTCTGATTCTTGACTTTCTAATTTATGTCGTAATTGCATTAGTTCTTCATCTTTGTCGCTAATGATTTTGTTCAAGCGTATTATTTCTGCTTCGTAATTATTTATTTCCTTTTTTATATCTTGATTTCCTAACCTCTGATTGAATTTATTTTCGGCTTTTAATTCATCAATTTACGCATATAATTTTTCTATACGCCTTTCCTGGTCAGAGATTTTTATTTCATTGTACCTTTCTTGTAATTGAATTCTTATTTCTGAACTGTTATTTATGTCGCGCAATTCTTCATTGTCTTTTTGATAACGTTTTAACATGGCTTCTAATTTTTCTCGCAAATCGGCTTCCATGGTTTCTGACTCCTTCGACGGTGGGATGATCTTCAAATTTTATTTTATTTTTTTTAACAATAATTGCTTTGCCCTTATAATAATTATTATTATTTAAATGTAATAATAATATTATTTTAATATTATATATTTCCCAAACAATTGTAATATTTTACAATTATGGACTAATATTAATTAATCTCCACGTTGGTTAACCTTTTGCTTTAGATTAATTTCTTTGTGGATTGTGTGTAGATTAGGTGGTTGGGAAGAATGATTGTTACCTTCCCCACCCAAGTTCAAATCTCACTTTTGGTTTGTTCTTAGGGAATAAAACCAAACCCACTTCTCACAAAACCACGAGCACCTTGAAACCATGTGCGGTTTCACTTCTTACTTTTATTTTTTACTTCTACTCACTTCTAAACTTTACTTTTACTTCTTTTTTTCCCTTTTCACTTCTTCTCACTTCTTTTTTATTTATTTCTATATTCTATTTTCTTCTTTTTTACTTGTCTTTCTTTTCTTCTTTTTGTTTTCTTTTACTTTTTCTTTTTTCTTTCTTTCTCTTTTTTTTTCTTTTTTTACTTCTTTGGGCCACGGGCCTGGTTTTGGACAAGGTCCTAGATTGGTGGCTACAAGCCTAGCTCTGATACCAAATGCGGTGAACGAATCCGTTCACTAGGTTAATAGTCAAATCCGACTCTCATTTTGAGTAATAGATAATAATAATATATTTTGATTGATATAAAGATGATGTCTTTTACAAGATAGACTTTCCCGTATTTATAATTGTTTAAAGGGTGTCCAATGCAACTCTTCATAAAGAGTTACACCATTTCACTAATTAATTATATTATTATATTATTCTTGTTTGTTGTTATTATTATTATTATATATATATATATATATATATGTTGATGTTTATTTTATTATTATTTTATTCATAGCATTCTCAATGGGTGCCAACCTAGTAGTCAAGAAGTCTATGATATCTTTATAGTAGTCATCAGCAAACTGGATGGAAAACAACTGCGCATTAGGCAGATTGTCTTCAAGGTTTGTAGGTTCCTCTCCTGACTCGATCCTTGACAGATGATTAGGTCCTAAGTTCAATCTGCCAGTCTTAACGACAATTTCAAAGTCATACTCCTGAAAGAGTAACAACCATCTGTATATTCTTCCCCCTAACACTGGCTTGTTGACCAGGTATTTAAAAGCAGAATGGTCAGTGAACATAGAGAAGTGCGCACCAAGCAAATAGTAACTGAACTTCTGTAGTGCGTAGACCATAGCTAGACCTTCTCTCTCAGTAGTCGTGTAATTCTTTTCTGCATATGAGAGATTCCTGCTCAAAAATGCAATGGGATGGTCAATACCTCCCTCTCCTAGTTGTGCTAGTACAAATCCCAATGCTATACATGAAGCATCAACATGGACATGAAATAGCTTCTCCCAGTATGGAAAAATTAGGATCAACGCAATTACCATTTTCTCTTTTAATGTGTCAAAGCCTTGTTCACATTCTGCATTCCAGATGAACTATGCATCTTTCTTTAAGAGCTTCTCCATGGCCGTGGTTATCTGTGCATGACCCTTTATAAACTTCCTGTAGTACCCGGTATGTCCCAATGTGGTGTGCAGCTGTTTTACTGAATTCGGTGTCGGCAAGTTTACAATAACGACGATCTTCGTAGGATCAACCATCAAGCCTTGTTTGCACACAATGTGTCCCAACAGGATTCCATAGGGTACACAAAAGAGACACTTCTTCAAATTCAAAGATATCTGATGCTGTCTGCACTTTTCTAGCATCAATCTGAGGTTTGTGCAATGGTCCTTCAGCAATCCAAATACTGTCCAATCGTTAAAATAGTCTTCTAAAAACTTATGCATGAAATCTTTAAATGTTGCGACCACAACTCTAGAAAAGATGGCAGGTGCGTTCTTCAGACCAAAAGGCATTACTGTGTACTGGATCGATCCCCATTCTGTGGCAAAAGTGGTCTTATGGCTATCTGCTGGATCAAATCTTATTTGATGGTATCCCGAAAATCCATCAGTGAAAGAGTATGCCTCATTTCCTCCAACATTATCAAGTACCTCATCGGTGAAGGGAGTAGGAAATGGGTCATGCATCGAAGCATCATTCATTTTTATGAGATCCATGCAGATCCTAATCTCACCTTTAGTTTTCTTGTCCTGGATCACCAT
The DNA here is from genome assembly GCA_027924585.1 of Larix kaempferi. NCBI lineage: Eukaryota > Viridiplantae > Streptophyta > Pinopsida > Pinales > Pinaceae > Larix > Larix kaempferi. The sequence continues at coordinate 10,373,204 of BSBM01000322.1, read as the reverse complement.
CGGGATGATCCACTCTGACTTTTCAACTGGCTCGATGATCCCCGCATCGAGCATTTTATCAAGTTCTATCCTAACCTGTTCTTTGTATCGCGGATTCAGTCTATAGAGCCTTTGCTTAACAGGATTCATGCCTAGCTTAAGAGGTATCTTCATAACCCCTAAGTCTCCCAGTACCTTTCATTTCTGTGAAATTCGTTGGAAATAAATCCTGGTCTTCATGGAGTAGGTCTGCAATCTTCGCGACCATCTGATCATCCCAGTAGTCTCCAATAGACGCGAACTTCGACTCTTTGCTGGTGCCAATGGTCACTTTCTTGATTTTCATAGGTCCACTCATGTCTGGAATTTCCAGGGGAGGCCCCTCTACATCGCGCGCACCTTCGGAATCAGGTATGTTTATGTTGCGCAGGTCCTCCTTATCACTTTCTTCTTTATCTTCAACCTCTTCAGCAAGGTTATAGCATTCAAGTGCATTCTCTATATGTTTCGTGTACTATGGCTATAGGTTTTCAGGTACTTCTCCAAAGAATACCTCTAATGTCATGTTTCTATGAGGACATTCTAGTCTAAATATTATTTCCTTCATAATATGTAAAGCATCATTTATGCTAGGGCTGTCATCTTCAAAACTAAATCTCTTCTGGAAGTTCGCAGTTAGGGTAGTCCAATCTATAGTTTCTCTACTCAACTCCATGTCTAGATACCACTTCTTTGGAATTTGTTCCTCCAACGTGTGCACAAACAGATGCACCCATTCTGTGTGTGGTCTCTCCTCCCATGCTTGTGAACAGATTTCAATATGCTCCCCTGGATCTGTCTGTCCATTATATTTTTCAAAGGTTAGTGCAACCTTCTCAGTGAATCTGATTTGCATCTTGATTCTGCATTGATCCCATGTGGTCAATGTCTTCTTATGTGCAGCCCACCATCTGGAAGGTGTCTCGTGCAGTGCCATGTCTAGCGCTAGTAAGCGGTGTTCTTCTGCAACTACTGCAGTATATTCTTTGATAAAGGAATAAACATTAGATGAACCATCATAGGTAGGAATTGGACTTACCTCCATCCACAGTACTAAAGGCTACTTTTCTGGAATATTACGTCGAACTGCGTGGTGGACCATCACTACTCCAGTACAGTTGCTTCACCATGTCAGGCTTCTTGGTTCTGAACTTGAACCTTCTTTGCTTCTTTGGGTCTGTGCAGCTACTTTTTTGAGCTTCGCGTTGCACGGTTCTGCTTTTATTTTTCTTTTTTCTTTTCTCTTTTTTTTTCTCTGCCTCACAGCTGCACTCTATAGATGGTTATGCGAAGTAGGGCTATCCCGATAGGGCTTTAGCCTACTTCCATTGACTAATCCAGGTAGACCATCTCCAGCTAATGTGGCTAACTGAAATGACTTGTTTTTTATGTGGCGATGATGCCATGCTTTTTTTCTTTCTTTCTGCACTTGTTGGTGAAAGCCTGCAATAAAGCGATCTTCTAGACCAGCCAAGTGTATAATCCTTTCTTCTAGTGCCTCACGATCTGGCATGCCTATGAATGAAGCTATTCTCAAGCTGGGAACAATATACTCCATAGGAATCACTGCTTCCTGTCCATAGACCAATATAAAAGGCGTATGGCCTGTGAATTTCTTGCAAGTAGTTCTGTATGCCCACAATACTACTGGAATGTGCAGATCTCAATCATCCCTATTCACATTGCATATCCTAGTTAGCGCATTCTCCAGTACTTTATTGAAAACTTCCACAGTTCCATTTGCTTGCAGATGATTTGTTGTACTTTGCTGATGATGAATGTGGAACTCTTCTATCAATGCCTCAATAGTCCTGTTAAGAAAATGAGTGCCTTGATCACTCATCAAAATATTTGGGAATCCAAACCTTGTAAGGATGTTCTAAAAAATGAACTGCATGGTAGTGACTGCGCTACAGTCCTTGACTGGCTTTGCTTCTTCCCATCTGGTGAGATAATCAGTAGCAGTAATAATATATCTCGCACTAGTTCTCTTCCTCGGTGGGTTTATAGGTCCTACAAAATCAATGGCTCATTTCTCAAATGCCCAAAGTGTCAGCTGCAGATTCAAAGGCATCTCATCTCTTCGTGACAGCTTCCCTGTCTTTTGACACACATCGCAGCTCTTGCAATGTTCCTTTGCATCTTTGTAAATAGTAGGCCACCATAACCCTGCTCGCAATATATTTCGCACAGTGGCTCTCCCTACGTAGTGGCCTCCCGATATACCTGAATGTGCCTCAGCCAAAATAAATGGCTTCTCGTGCTCTAAAATACATCTGCGCAACACTTCATATGGTCCCAATTTTTATAGTTGTCCTGCAATTATGGTGAAGTCTGTTGCTCGCAATACCAACTGCTTCTTCTACTGCATAGTGAACTCAATGGGTGCCAAACTAGTAGTCAAGAAGTCTATGATATCTTTATAGCAGTCATCAGCAAACTGGATGGAAAACAACCGTGCATTATGCAGATTGTCTTCAAGGTTTGTAGGCTCCTCTCCTGACTCGATCCTTGACAGATGATCAGGTCCTAAGTTCAATCTTCCAGTCTTAACGACAATTTCAAAGTCATACTCCTAAAAGAGTAACAACCATTTGTATATTCTCCCCCCTAACATTGGCTTGTTGACTAGGTATTTAAAAGCAGAATGGTCAGTGAACATAGAGAAGTGCGCACCAAGCAAATAGTAACTGAACTTCTGTAGTGTGTAGACCATAGCTAGACCTTCTCTCTCAGTATTCGTGTAATTCTTTTCTGCATATGAGAGATTCCTGCTCAAAAATGCAATGGGATGGTCAATACCTCCCTCTCCTAGTTGTGCTAGTACAAATCCCAATGCTATACATGAAGCATCAACATGGACATGAAATAGCTTCTCCCAGTCTGGAAAAATTAGGATCAACGCAGTTACCATTTTCTCTTTTAATGTGTCAAAGCTTTGTTCACATTCTGCGTTCCAGATGAACTATGCGTCTTTCTTTAAGAGCTTCTCCGTGGCCGCGGTTATCTGTGCATGACCCTTTATAAACTTCCTGTAGTACTCGGTATGTCCTAATGTGGTGTGCAGCTGTTTTACTAAATTCGGTGTCAGCAAGTTTACAATAACAACGATCTTCGTAGGATCAACCATCAAGCCTTGTTTGCACACAATGTGTCCCAACAGGATTCCATAAGGTACACAAAAGAGACACTTCTTCAAATTCAAAGATATCTGATGCTGTCTGCACTTTTCTAGCATCAATCTGAGGTTTGTGCAATGGTCCTTTAGCAATCCAAATACTGTCCAATTGTTAAAATAGTCTTCTAAAAACTTATGCATGAAATCTTTAAATGTTGCGACCACAACTCTAGAAAAGATGGCAGGTGCGTTCTTCAGACCAAAAGGCATTATTGTGTACTGGATCGATCCCCATTCTGTGGCAAAAGTGGTCTTATGGCTATCTGCTAGATCAAATCTTATCTGATGGTATCCCGAAAATCCATTAGTGAAAGAGTATGCCTCATTTCCTACAACATTATCAAGTACCTCATCAGTGAAGGGAGTAGGAAATGGGTCATGCATCGAAGCATCATTCATTTTTACGAGATCCACGCAGATCCTAATCTCACCTTTAGTTTTCTTGTCCTGGATCACCATTGGGATGATCCACTCTGACTCTTCAACCGGCTCGATGATCCCCGCATCGAGCATTTTATCAAGTTCTACCCTGACATGTTCTTTGTATCGTGGATTCAGTCTATAGAGCCTTTGCTTAACAGGATTCATGCCTGGCTTAAGAGGTATCTTCATAACCCCTAAGTCTCCCAGTACCTTTCATTTCTGTGAAATTTGTTGGAAATAAATCCTGGTATTCATGGAGTAGGTCTACAATATTCACGACCATCTGATCATCCCAGTAGTCTCCAGTAGATGCGAACTTTGACTCTTTGATGGTGCCAATGGTCACTTTCTTCATTTTCACAGGTCCACTCATGTCTAGAATTTCCAGGGGAGGCCCCTCTACGTCGCGCGCACCTTTAGACTCAGGTATGTTTATGTTGCGCGGGTCCTCCTCATCACTTTCTTCTTTATCTTGAACCTCTTCAGCAAGATTATAGCATTCAAGTGCATGCTCTATCTGTTTCGTGTACTATGGCTATAGGTTTTCAGGTACTTCTCCAAAGAATACCTCTAATGTCATGTTTCTATGAGGACATTCTAGTCTAAATATTATTTCCTTCATAATCTGTAAAGCATCATTTATGCTAGGGCTGTCATCTTCAAAACTAAATCTTCTAGAAGTTCGCAGTTAGGGTAGTCCAATCTATAGTTTCTCTGCTCAACTCCATGTCTAGATACCACTTCTTTGGAATTTGTTCCTCCAACATGTGCACAAACAGATGCACCCATTCTGTGTGTGGTCTCTTCTCCCATGCTTGTGAATAGATTTCAATATGCTCCCCTAGATCTGTCTGTCCATTATATTTTTCAAAGGTTAGTGCAACCTTCTCAATGAATCTGATTTGCATCTTGATTCTGCATTGATCCCATGTGGTCAATGTCTTCTTATGTGCAGCCCACCATCTGGAAGGTGTCGCGTGCAGTGCCATGTCTAGCGCTAGTAAGCGGTGTTCTTCTACAACTACTACAGTATATTCTTTGATAAAGGAATAAACATTAGATGAACCATCATAGGTAGGAACTGGACTTACCTCCTTGACCGCCTTCGCAATGAATTTGTAATCTCCGCGTATCTCCTTGCAGATACTTCGTGCATACGGCCTTACAAGTTCTCTAGTCCTGCATCAGAGTCTGAGATACAAGAACTGTCACAACACCAAATGAGTGTTCCATCCACAGTGGGATTAATATAGTCATCTTGATTTGCAGTCATATTGTAAAGGCGGTCAAGATCCTGTGCTCTGGATTCTTCCTGAATTGGTTCACTGTATCGATCTCGATCTGCAGGGTCTAGTGGTGCGATAACCATGAGATGCTTCCCTTCGAAAATCATCTTCTTCGTCTTCAAGTTTATGATGGCGAGGTTATCCATATCCCAATCAATTCCCAACAGAGCAAGGTAAGGCTGACTATCATCTACAATCTTGATAACCTCGAAGTCAGCATGACTTCACACTCCATCAATGTCAACAATAACATTGGCTAACCTTCCAAAAGGTATGACTTTCTCCTGGTTGGCCATTCTCAACTGTATATGTGACCATAACAACTTTGGTCTCCCCATTTGCTACCATGTCTATTTAGTTAAGACATTTACTTCAGATCCCAGATCAAGAATGATCTCATCCATCCCATAGTCTCCTATCTACGCATTGAGTCTCATTTCTCGACCTGTTCTTTTGTGTTTACCGATGTGATGAACTACGCTCTCGACAGTTTTGATCTCGCTGCGTGGTTCATACTGATCTAACAATTTTTTCTATTTTGAGATAGCATCTGGGCTCTTTAATAGTTTCATGTAGCTTCTTAGGAACTACGCAACAAAGGTTCCTATCTCTGTTGCGTGCAGGCACATTTTATCCTAAGCAGCTGGCATATCCTCAATATGAGGTATTTCACTATGCAACGAGATTCTTGGCGACGTAGGTGCTTGTCCTTTGAAAATGTCTCATGCTTGTTCAAATGCTCCTTTATTTTTCTCTAGATAGAAAGCAGGTGTCTTTCCAGTATCTTTTCTGATCCAAATTGTTTCAAGAGGAGTCTGCTTAGTGTCAAACTCTCTAGAAGTCGAAGCTTCTGATCCTCTATCTCTCCCTGTTGTAGCACCACTTCGCATCACTACATTTATACTTTGATCCACATGCCTTATCTCTGCGATGATTAACTGAATGTTTGGGTTTGACACATATTGCTTTCTTTTCTGCATTTCTGTAGCTAATACTGGACATGCCTCAATGACATGATCAAAAGATTTGCAATAATTACAAGTAGTACACTCATTGGTACAATCTCTAGATAAGTGACCTGCCTGGCCACAGTTGTAACATATCATCTGGCCTCTTCCCCTTCCTTGTCCCGGGCTAGTATTTCTTCCTCTTCCGCGGAATCCTCCATAGCCTCTATATGCGCCCTAGTCATATTGCACATTATCTTGCTTTGGTGGGGTTTGTTCTTGTACTCTGTATACTCCACTATCGCGTATATGCTCCATGTCTCGCTTCCTTTCTTGCATGATCTCATATTCCCTACAATTGGATTCATCATGTCTAATTGATTTATAGAAATTGAAATATAGATTCTTAGGGGTGCGCACATACTTCTGTATGAGATAGAAGTCTTCATGTCTATGGCCTCACGTTTTGCAGATTTCACACCATGGAGCTTGATTCTGATTTAACAGATTCGGTGCTCCACTGTTAAGATACTCCTGAAATAAGGGACAATGCTCTCTAGTGTTCCCTTCTCCTTTGCATCCTGTACACTAGACTTCTTGTCTTTCTTGTTTTCCTTTCTTCATATCCTGAAGCTATAATGTTAGGGTAGCTAACTAGGTCTGAATCTGAGACATCCTAGTGCTAGTTTCTCCAATTGGTGATGCTTCTAGCTTCATCGCTATCTCCAAGGCTTCTGCCTGCGAAGCCACTTTCTGTTGCATCAACGACAGTTTGATATGGGGAAACAATGCAGCTACAAACCATTCCTGGTGCTATTACGGAGCTATGACAAAATTTCCTTGGTCTAGCAGTGTCTTAAATTTCTGGTCAAATTCCCAGACAGTTTCATTAGGTTTTTGCTCTCTTTTACTTCCGTGATACACTGTGATTCTGAATTTGGTTTCTTGAACTCGCTCAATAGCACATCCTTAATTTCTGTTAGGGTTCTATTCTATCCCTAAGAGTACTTCATGAACCAGTTTAATGCTCTATCTCTAAATGTGGTGACAAGCTGCGCTCTCTTCACAGCATCATCTTGGACCTGCTTAACACTCCAGACAGCTTCGCATAGAAACCAGTGCTGGTCAGGGTCTTCTAGACCCATTCCTTTGAATATCGACAGCTTGATATCATCAGTCATCCTTCTTCTAGGTGGTGTGGAATTCTGCGCAGGGTTCGGAGCAGCAAAAGTGAAATTGGTACTGCACGAAATGTTCTGAAGTATGTTATTCTGTGTCAGGATAGTCTCAGTACTCACTACTGTGATGTTACTGGTATCAACACTATGAGGATAAGGGATATTAACAACAGGCGGGTTCTGAACTGATGGTTTCTGAGAGATAGGAGGCGCAGTACTTGCAGCGGGTGGATTCTGCGGTGTAATGGGTTGATAGGTAGCGGATAGAGGTGCAGTTTGGCTATCAAGCTGGTGTTGTAAGTCAATATCTATGCGGAGTCCAGTATTCTAAGTGGTACACTTATATCTTTTTCCACTTCTCAAATTATGCATTTCTTCATTAGAATCACTATAAATGCTATTGACCATTACAGATTCAAATTGCTAGGAATCTTTACTATATTTTTAAAATACCTTTTTCAGCTAAAAGAATTTTAATGTATAAACTCAAATTGTTCAGGTACTTACCTCTAAAGCCCTTGAAAAAATCTGCTTCAGCTGTGCTGTAGGACTTCAAGGTGTCCACAACGAACTTTGTCACGAATCCTTATAGGATACTGTCAACCCAAAAGTCGACTGCTCTGGAAAATGGACTATCTGTCGCTTTGAACCTCACAATGAGCTTTGGATTGCACTCAGTCTGTATGTCTGGGGGGAAACAATTCTTGCGTTCTGCGAGCTGCGATAACAACTCGTGCAACTCCCTTCCAAAAGATGTCCAGAAAATATCGTGGATACCTTTCCACAGATATTTGTTCAACCAATCTATGTCAGAGAGACGCGGATCTCTATTTTCTTTCCTAGAGAAGTCTCTTTCTGTCTTATCACACCAAGCCTAGATTTTTTTCTTTTCCGGATGCCAAATGTCTGCAATCAACAGAACCTTTTCTTCTGAGCACATCACTTCTTTCAAGCGCGGTAACTCATCATGGATTCTTAACATGACAACGAAACCACTTGTTGGCTTACTATACTGTTCTAGAGGTTTCCAAAGTAGACCCAAGTTCTTCGCGGTTTCAATGAACCAACAAAACCCCTTTTCATTGGCCCTTTCAACAACAATCTGCGAGCAGACTGAGGTCTCACCCGAGATGAAGTTATGGGGGGGTTGTGGAATCTGGTTTCCACAAACGCATGATGAGTGCTTAAGCAGATCTAATGAGCAGCGCGATGAGGAGCTGCGCTGCAAACTGAGGATTGCACAACAATCACCTTCGTCGCGGCTAACACTTCTACAATCCCAAACACTTGTAGAACTCGTGGATCCAAGGACTGCGCGGCTCAGAAATAGCTCAACACAAGACAACGTAATAGATAAATGCAGCCCTGCTTTTGACTTAACCAGTTTCAACAAATGACACTTAGTGTTTTACCTACTCATAAACTACCTTAGATTATTGATCTTATGACTTATGCAAAGTGAAGGAACTCAAAGTACTGTGCTTCGATAGAGTCGCTCGGTGCAAACTCAATTGACTTAAATTCTTATACAACAGGCTTATACATTCATTCAGACTTAGAAATACTTAAGCATCTAGCATGCATCCATATATGTGAAACTTAACATATTACTCCCATCTCATTCCTCATGGAGAATACATATAAAAGTAAACACGTAAACTGATAAGCAAGATCTCAAGCATTCATTGTAAGCAGATAACAGATGTCAACATGTAAACGATCACACAACATAGGGTTTAACGTGGTTCACCCGCAGGATGGGAGCTACGTCCACGGGAACTTTTGTTGTATTAGTATTTGGGAAGGGTATAACAGTTCTAGTATGTGCACTCAGCTGCAGACTCTCTTCTCTCTCAATAGGCCTCTGTACACACAACTTGCAGAGCCTTTACAAAAATGTCTCTCAACAGATATCTATTCAGCCTTTACACTTAGAATATTTCTCAATGCTAAGAATCAACAACAACATGAGAGATTAACCCTTTCCCTTACAAAATGGTGCCTATTTATAGATCATTCCTGTAGGTCACGTCTTTACAATGTGCAGGAAAAAACCCTAAGGTTTCCCAAAACTGTGACGGTTTTCCATTAACCGGACTATTGGCTTTTGGTAGCAAATCTTCTATCGTGGCCATCCTCTTCGCGTGGTCACGTCTCTATCATCCCCCCTATCACGCGCATGCCAACAAGTCGCTTTCACCTGGTCGTTCCTTCTCTAACGACCTTATGTGGTCAGTTCATGTAGTGGTTCCTTGCTTGTGTGACTGGTCGCTTTCTTTCCCTTTACTCCTTACCTGTTGCTTGGTAATCCTGGAGCATATTTACCAAAAATAGACAACCGATGGTCTAATCGGAATAATTTTTATCTTCCTTCCAATATTTTTCCTTGCTGGATCTCCGCAGATCAAGCTCTTCGCAACGCTGGACTTCACAGCTCTTCCGACGCTGCACTGCTCTCTACTTCGCAGCTTCCCAAAACTGACTTGTTCAAAAAATATCAAACCTTCCTACGCTTAACTTCGCAGTACCAAAAGTTAACTTTGCACAAAAATGCCCCTTTTGGGCCAGGCCCAACTTTGCGCATGCTTGGATGAAAATTGCTTGAGGCCCCACAACGAACCTTGCAATCCTCTTATATATTTTTTTCGTGACCTCTATCAATCGCAGGACCTTCACTGCTTATGCATGCATCTCTTCCAAGTATATGTAAAATTGTATGTTGTTGTCGCGCTGCCTGACCTTGTCATTTAGTTCCCATAACTTTTGATACCGTGCCCCTCGGCACACCTTGAAACTCTATGTCTCTATTCCTTGGTATTGTGGTGACTCCACCCATGCGACCAAAGAAATTAACAATAGGATCCAAGAATAAGTAAAGGGCTTACCCTTTTCTTGTGCTGCAACCGCATCGTCAATCAGCTCGTTCAATAAAAATAGTGACCATTTCATCTATAACCCGGCCGCACATTGTTTTGTTGATTCTATCACCCCCGATGTGCATTGGTTGGGGCGGTTTTTAAAAAACTAACTTGATGGCCAATAGCTTTGCTGCGAGCCTAACCACTCAGTCGTTAATTGTGTCGACCAGGTAACTGCGGGTTTTTTTTACTACCTCATATTTAGCTTTCATATTCGCATCCAATTTATTGTCCTTTTATTTTCCTTGAATGTATTGTGACGGGTCTACCCCTATCTTGGGTAACCCAGTAATCCTCGCAATCAAATCCACGTCAATTGGGATCTTTCTGTCAAGCCACAAATAGTCGTCGTGGAAACAGACAATCAATTGCTTAATGCATGCATTGACCTCCGCCGAGTGCCCAAAATGTGGCATGTGAATGATCGATAGAAATCCAAACCATTGTAGTCCCAACGCCCATGGAAATGGTTCCCTTGTAATTGGGCCTCCTTCCTCCTGAAATTTCTCCATGAATGTTTTTTGGGTGCACCCGGGATATGCTAAAGAATCATGGTCATTGTATTGTAGCTTGTCCAGTTGCTGTAGCACTCCACTGGTAATGTGGACACCTTCCGGCTTTGTTGGTTCCACTATGGTATACTTGACGTTCTTCCCAAGTCTTATCGACGGAGCCCCTTCCCTCCTCGGTGGCACATATCCTGGAATTTCCACCATGGTTGGACCTTGCTCCTGTTTGGCACTTCCTCTAACCATTTTTGCCTCTTCTTCTGCGGCGCCTGAAGTGCGGTTCATTGACGTGCTGAGATAGATGTGATGGGGTAGGGTCAAAATGATTGATCATGCCCCCTATCCCAGGGTCGAGGTAATCTATCATGCCCCTTGACGCAGAGGTGTTACTGTGGTGCTCTATGAGAGCGAGGTCAAGACCAGGCATCTCGGTATAGGACCAGGCAAAGACATCACGGAATTCTTTGAAAAGGTGTATGTAGTCCTCAATCTCTTATTTACTGCAGAATGCTCCTAAAGTAATGAGTTCAGGGGCATGACCTGGAGCAGCAATATCAACTTGGATGACAGGTGAGATGTTGGCCATGTTACCTTCCTCAAAGGCATCAGGAGCGGGAATGGGGTCCTTGAACCAGTCAACCTTGGTGGGGAGGAAGTCTTTGGATTCAACCGCATATTGGGTAGCGGTACTAGAGGAGGATTCTTCTGGGATGAAATAGGAACGGTGGTGCATATCATTCCAGGGATAATCCGGGGCAGTTAGGGCCTCAAGAATCTCCTCATCAGTACGAAAAGTCTACGTCGTCAAATCGTTTGACAAGGGGGTAGTGGTTGAAGAGATCATATAGATGGTATTGACCTCTCCGGAAGTTGAAGAGTCTGGGGGGTAGATCTCCTCAATGGTAGGTGGTGCCGTCTCAAGATCCAGATTGTTCATCTCATAGAGAGCCGCTCTGTAATCCGGGAGATCGGGACAATGATGTGAATAGTGCCCGTAAATACCGCAGATGGCGCAGGAGTGATTGGTACGTAGGGACTTATCTTTAGGCTTAGGAGTGGGGTTTAGTTCGACAGTTGGGATGTTGGGGTCATCGTCGAGCATCTGCATGTGCTTCTGCAATGCGGGTAACTGTGGGCATTGGTGGGTCGCATGGCCCAGCTCGTCGCACAGTGAGCATTTGGGAGGAGCACGAAATACTGGAGGGTTTTTGACTGTCTTTGGAGGTGGTACAGCAGTGTAAGGTTGTGGACCTCTGCCCCCAGTGGGTTTGGGAGTAGGAGGAGGTGTCGTGGAGGACGACGGGGTAGAGACACCAGGAGGTGGCTGAGTGGTAGTAGCCATGGGTTGCACCGGTTGGAGGACGACATCTGGTGTCGGCGGGCGAACGGGAGGCGAAAGATACCATACAGGTAATCCCAAGGTTAACCCAGGGAGGCTAAGGGTAGCCATGACTGGGGCGCTTACTACACCCGATGGAGGGACTAGGAAGGGGATCGTATGGATCGGTGTAATACCAATGTGGCTAGGTACCAATGGTGGTTTAGGCAACAAGGTTGGTTGAGTGTTAGGTGGTAGGTTGTCGTGGGACAAGGTACATAAGTCAGACATTTCGGGCGTAGATGACGGCGGAGGAATGGATTGAAAGGTGGAGGTCATCGGCGCGTCTGAGTAGACTCCAGGCCCCGAAGAGGAAACAAACGAGGTGGTGGCAGGAGAAACCGGTTGTTCAACCATGGGGAGAACATTTTCCGGTGCCGCTAGAGCACTGGGATCATAGTAGGTGAGCTGGTCAATCTTAACCATGCGTCCTTCATGGGGGAACATCATGGTGCGAAAGACAGAAGAGGCAACCGCCCGCATGGCATACATGTAGCTGCGGCCAAGTAGAAGGTTGTAATCCAATTGGGCATTGATTACCTCTATGTCAATAAGGACTGTTTTACCACCTAACTGGACTGGAACGTTGGGTAGAAGGCCTTGGGGCTGGGCCGAACGACCGTCGTATGCGCGTAACGCAGTGGTGGACTGCTGGAGAGGAGGGGATCCTAGCTTCTGCCATGCAAATGTAGACATAACGCATGTGGAGGCACCCTCATCGATGATACACCGATGGATAACAAGGTTCCTAACGGAAACAGTAACTTGGAAGGCTAAGCTGGAAGGTAGGCGTGGTTCAGACTGGTCTAAATCAAATGCCATCAAATGCGAATCAGTTGGGTCAATCCCCCCAATGGCGGAAAGTAAAGTCTTGCGCTGGGAAGGGCAGTTCTTCAAGACTTCTAATGTAGACATGGCTGCGGGAGATTGGGCTAGGTCGTCTACGATGTTGTAGTTTGACGCAGCGCGCGCGTTAGGGTTATTGTTGATTCGGCGAAGTGGGAAACGAGGTGCTTTCGTAGCGCCATCTATGGGAGGCGGAGGTATACGTAATGCCTGATCGGTGGGATGGGCGTTAGTAGGTTTATCCATGGGAGTGGCTTCAGAGGTGGAGCCATATTGGTTCCGACGAGTCTGGAGGTTGACGTCAGCGGATGACATCATCAGTAAGTGGTGGGTACCTGAGTCAAACATGGGTTGATCAGGAGCAGCGTAAGTGATCTGTTGTTGTTGGGGTGCATTGGCTTGATGGGGAGCCAACGGCTGAGTGTTCACTACGCCTTGGGTCGGTAATGGGTTTTGCAGCACCAAAGGGGGTTGTTGAGGTTGGGGGGGGTTGGGTGGCGCTTGGGGGGCCGCATGCCCTTGGCGATGGGCCTCGTCAACCCAGATCTGCCGAGCTCGCTCCAAGTGTGGGCAAGCATGGGTGTAGTGTCCATAGACCCCGCAAATAGAACAAGGGTGGTTCGTTCACAAATTGGGGTTTTTAGCCTGCTTGGGCGGGCGATCAGGGTTTTGATTAGCGGGGGCCGCATTGTTGTTGTCAGGGGGATTGGCCGGTTGACCAGCTTGGTCTGCAGGTTGGTTGTTTCCCCGATTACGGCCCTTGCCGCGGTTCTGTTGGCCCTGGTTATGTTGGTTGTTCTGGTTTTGCTGCAGGTTCTGTTGGGCGTAAACTTGCCCTTGGGTAGCAGGTGGATGCTGAGGTTGCGCAGGTGCAGGAGCAGGCTGCGGAGGATGATAAGCAGGTTGAGGCTGAGCAGGTGCAGCAACTTGAGGGGGTTGCTGATAGGACTGTAGAGCGGGTGGTGGATGTGCCGCAGGGGCTGCCTGGGGCGTATAATAAGCGGGTTGGGCTTGTGAAGGCGCAGGAGCTGGGGCAGCCTGCTGATGGTAGTAAGGCTGAGGGGCGACTGGGGGAGCATAAGCAGGAGTCGCATACTCGAAGCACTGAGGTGGACATGAGGGTCCATGGGAATGGTGATGTGTCGTGGGAGCATACGAGTTGGTTGCTCCCGACTGTGAAGTGGCCCGCGACAGGTCGGGGCCAGGGGTAGGACGTGCTATAGAAAATGGTTGGGGATGCGAAGAAACACGGCCAATGATACCATCTGCAGCGTGGGATGCCCCCGACGCATCATGCTGGGAGGACTCGCCGCGAAGGGCGTCAGGTATAATGGTATAAAGGTAACCCGATTGGGCGTAAATGAGGTCGAACTGTTGGGCCTTAAGGATGGCTTCTTCTTCAGACTGGGGTCTTTCTGAGGCTACATCCTTAGCGATAACCGGAAGAAGGGATTTGAGGAACCAATCTAGGAAGATACGGTCGTCAAGTTTGATTTTGCATAAGCTACGGCGTCGACGCCACTCATGGATGTGGTCCGTGATATGGGTAGCCGTGTTTTGTCTACAAGATAGAAGGATCTCAACACCTGCGTCATAGCGGACAGGCAACTGGAAGAACTGCAGGAAGGTGGAGGCCAGGGAAGCAAAGGTGGCGTGGATCCCATGAGGTTGCTCAATATACCACTTGGCTGCAGAGCCAGTGAAGGTGCGCTGTAAGAGACGGAGGCGAACAGAGTCATCTACTATGGAGTTAGAGGAACACCATAGGTGGAAAGACATGATATGGTTTTGTGGGTCCTCACCGGCCTTGCCCTCGAACTTAGGGATGTCCGAGGGGAGCTTGGTAGGCATATGAGGCCATGTAGGGTCGTGTCGAATAGGATCGTTGGTCAATCTGGACAGGTCAGGTAGGTTAAGGCTAGCCATGAATGGCAAACTGGAAGAAGGCTGTGACACCGTAGTGTTATGGATCAAGTTGGGGCCAGTGCCCCCAAGTGGAGGGACAAGATTTAGGGTGGTGCCCCCAAGTGGGGGAACTGAGGTAGTGGAGGATGGTCCAGCACCACCATGGGTAGTGTGAGCCACTGATGTAGTGGGGATAGGTATTCCCGCTGTGGGAATAGGTACCGTGAGGGGAACGGTAGATGGTTGCCCCATGGAGGGCATACCAAAAACAGGTGTAGTAACTGGTGTAGTGGTGGATGTGCCACCAATGGTCCCTATGACAAATGGAGTGGAAGTCGTACCAGCCATGGGGCTAGTAGGGGCAGTATAAATAGGGTTCTCAGACTCTTCGTCAGAATCAGAGGTAAAGTAAGGAGCGTCACTATCTGGTGACGGAGGCCTACGTTGCTGACGAGTGGAGTCAAGTGACAAGGCTCTGGATCTGTGATGAGTGGTATCAACGGACAATGATCGGAATCTATGACGAGTGGTGTCAAGAGAACCGTGCTGTGGGGGCTCGCCCCTGAGGCGCCGAGAATGCCTCGAGGACTCAATGGTGACAGATGGTGTCTAGTCTCTGTGGGTTGAGGTGAGTATAAAAACAGCTCAAAAATCCTAATGCAACCGAGTGTGCAGAAGGAGAGCTTAAAAAGCAAGGCACTCAGGCCAACAACCAACTCAAAACACCCACTGCAGCAGCTGTGCTACAATAGGTGGAGTATCAACAAAGATGGTCAGAATACCAACAAGCAGCAGGTTTCCTACAAAAGAAAAAATGGTGGACTCACTAGACCAAAGGGAGGTAAAGGAGCATGCAAACACCTAACTAAAAGTATTCTGACTCAACTAAACATATACTCTGCAAGGTGATGAAATCCAAGTCAGACAATATGAGTAGGAAAGCCAAGTGGCTATGATATCCCCCTACCGGGAGGGATACCAGGTAGTCAATCCTAGAAGAATGGCAACTAAGATACCCCGTTCATGACATGTCCAGAAAGGTGAATCTGCCGTTTAGTTCGTTGACCGCAATACCCCTATACAAGGATATCCCGCGAACCGCGAAAGGTAGCCCTTCGGTTACTGAATGGAGTGCGGTATTCCACTCAGGCCTCCAGAACCAGTCTCCCGACTTCAACCCTCCTAAGGGAGAGGCCCTCTGATAAAATGGTCGTGACCGTGACAAAAAGTACTAGGGGATTTTGGTTCCCTATTTGGACAACAACTATGTCTCAAGTGAAATAACCAAGGGGTGTTATTGGAAGCCTATCCCCCTGATCCTACCTAACTACAATGATTCTTTTGTGTTCCCCAAGTGGGGTTAGAATGTTGGTTTAGTTAGGTACTTTTTAAGGCTCACTTGATTTTATGTGACAGAGTGTGTGCTCGTGAGGTGTTGAACCCAAAAATAGAAGTGCCACAAGGGGGGCAACTTCCAATCTATCAATAATATGGAATTTGATTCTTTTAACTTGCAAAATTTTCTGAATTAAAAATACTGAAATTTTAAAAAGAATCTATAAAGGGAACAGAAATTTGGTTGCAGAAAGGCTGTAAGGAAGTGGGCTGCAGGTGGGACAGAGGGCTGTTCAAATGCAGAAAATATTGCAGCAAGAGGGGCTGGGCTCAAAACAGGAAAAGAGCAGAAATCAGACCGCGGGTCTGTGGCGATTTGGAACAGGCCGACCGCGGGTTTGAGGGAAACAGCGGCGGTCAGGTCGCGGCTATCGGGCCAACAGAGGCAGTCGGGACGCAGGAAACAGGGAAAAAGACACAGTCGGGTCGTGGCTATCGGGCCAACAGAGGCAGTCGGGACGCAGGAAACAGGAAAAAAGACACAGTCGGGTCGTGGCAAAAAGGCTAACAGGCGCAGTCGGGACGCCCGAAAGAGGCAGAAAGCCGCAGTCGGGACGCGGGAAAAAGGCCGACAGGCGCAGTCAGATTGCGGCAAACAGGCTGATTAGCCACGGTCGGATCGCAGGTAACAGACTTGAATCCGCCGGCAGGGCGTCGGAAGCAGTCTGAGAGCCGCGGTCGGATCGCAGGTAAAGGCCTGAAAGGCGCGGTCGGGACGCGACTGCAGAGGGAAAAAACGCGGTATGCGGCGGCCGAAAGGGACAGCCGAAAGGAAAAATTTAAAAAACGGAAACCAGAAATTCGAAAACTAGGGGAGTCGCCAAAACTGTAGCTAGGGTTTTACCCCTAGCTTGTGCCAATGAGCACCTACTAAGGAGAATGGACTCCTTAGTAGCAGTTCAGTATATTAAACTAATTAAGCTAAAACAACAATTAAATTACTTCTAAAAGATTGCATGAAACATAAACATCAAATGAAAAGAATGACTTTTTCTATTAATGTTACCTTGAGTGTCAAGGTTTGATGAAGCCCTTTGTAGTGTCCAAGAGGATGCTCCAAGCTTCAAGATGCTCCTTCTCCTTCTCCAATGATGGGAATGGGCCAAAAGGTGGCTCTCAAGGTGAAAATAGTTCAAAGGTGAACTAGGGTTTCGAGAGAGATTTTGGCAGAGTAAGGGTGCTTGTGATTGTGGATATAGAATAAGGGATCTCCATCACCTATTTATAGTTTTTTGGTGGTGGAGTGCTGACCCATGGTTTTGGGAAACACATGGTTTTAGGCAGCTGTATAGGGTTTTTTCCTCCTTTCCTCATTATTTTATATTTTTTATTCCCTTTTTAGGGGATTTTTGCTATTTTTGGAGGAAAAGGGGGTTTTTTAGCCTTTTTAAGGCTATTTTGAGGGTTTTTTTGGCCTTTTGGAGGCATTTTAGGCCTTTTGGAGGCTTTTTAATGGGTTTTTTGGGATTTTTAATGGAAATATGGTAGGAAAATGGACAAATGAGTCATATAATGTGGTAAATGAGCTAGTGAGCACTTTTTGGGTGTTAACACCTGTAGCTACAGACCGCGTCGTGCTGTGGGTGGTTTTTGTTCTTCTCTTTGCGTCCACTGGCCGGTTGGCGCTTCTCTTCTTTCGAAATATCTGGGTTGGTGTAGATGAAATCTCTTCTTTCTCTTCAACAATGTGTGCCTTTGCATTAGGTGGCTCCTACGTATTGGTGCTGGATATCACATGAGCCATCGCAACTCTCCGAATTCAATTCACTTTGCTCCACTCTTCGATTTCTTCAACACTCTGACCTTCAACACTCTCACAATGCACAATGGGTCAGAATGTTTCCCTTCGCGTCCCTTTACAACTCTAGTTTCCCACTATTTTCCCATCGAATCGATTTGGACAATGATTAAACAAATCCGTCGTCAATTTACCCAATCTGGTGCAATAATGTGGCCTTAAATACATCTTCGTCCACTTGCGCCATCACCCACCGCGTCTTAATTGTCTCTGTTAGGAACCCGTGTCAAACCTTCTCTTTACTTTGTTAGTATATTGTTGTTGGACGTATATGCATTGTAAGTCGTCCCATAGTATTATATGTTCCATAGTATTGATCCATAGTATTGGATTCATATGATTTGTAAGTAGTCCCATAGTATTATATGTTCCATGGTATGGATCCATAGTATTGGTGCATAGACTTAGTATATAAGTACGTGTTGAGGCCAACGAAGGCATCCAAGAGTTATTTTGTATTGAGCTTTCTCAAAGGAGGTTTCCCCCTCGAAGTGGCCTGTGATCAATAAATCTCTTCTGTGTTCTGTTATTTATAATATATCATGCATTTTAATTAATTAATTGTTGGAGGTTCCTTACATCTGGTATCAGAGCACTTTCTTGGGCTCGTTGGGTGGAATTTATGCCAAAAATAAATTTCGCATGTATATTGTTCCTTTCAATTGCAGGTTAGGATTTATGAATAATCCCTATCCGCTTCACTGTGGGAAGTACTTGGGCATAGCCCTAAAAATCATTGTGAGGAGTACCATAGGAACCCTGAAGTAGCTGGCCCATCGAGAGGACCTGCCAACGAAAAGGGAAACGACTCCTACCTGATTGAGTAGTTCCCACCCGTGAGGTAAGCCAAGAGATGTCGTTTGTGGTAAAGTAGTTATTAGTTTTACCTGAGCCGTGAAGTCAGGGGTACTGTCCCAATACGCAAGCCGTCAGACAACATTGGTGTTCGAGTGAATCCCCTGAATTGTTAGGAAGCCGAGCATACCTAGGGTCTATATCTATTTCAGCTGATAAATAGCATATTACATCTATCCAAAACTATTGTCGATCAATTCTGAGCCATTTCATATCCATTCCGAAAAACAAAAATTTATGTTTTTTTGCCATATCTTCTTTGTTTTAACTCTGTTTCCCTTGAAAATTCATCGACACCCTTGCAATCCCACTTTGTTTCTGAAGCAGAGATGTGGGCACGTAGATAAAATGGATTTGTTACAATTGTGATAAGAAATTCACTCGGGACCATAGATGTCTTGAGCAACAGCTCTATCTCTTGGATGTGGATTCTCTATATACCTCTGAACTTGGTGAAGAAGCTCCCGATACAATAGATGATCAGGTCGACATTCAACAACCTCCTGTTGACCCTCCATTTCAGGATGACCACCCAGAGATATATCTCCATGCTTTAGCTGGAGTCACCACCCCACAAACCATGCGGGTCAGGGGTTACTTCAAGAAGCTCCCTCTTACAATACTCACTGATTCTGGTACCACTCATAACTTCATTGACCCTCCGATCCCCAAACAGGCTGATTGTTTTGTCCATCCTTACTCCAAGTTTGAAGTCATGATTGCCAATGGGGGCACCTTACCTTGCAATGTGAAGTGTCACAATGTGCGTATCTCTATGGGATATTATAACCTGCGCTCTGACATGTTTTCCTTGGCCTTATGAGGATGTGATGTGTTTTTGGGTGCTCAATGGTTACGCACACTTGGCCACATATTATGGGATTTTGCTGAAATTTGGATGCATTTTTCAGTCAATGGGAAAAAACGCACATTAACAGGATTACAACCAGGGTCTCTCTGCATCATCAGTTCACATCGCCTAGAAAATATCCTTAAGAATAATTCACATGGTGTCATTGCTCAGCTCCATTCGATTCAGATGCACCCATCAACGGTCTCCACTACTAGTTTGGATCCACAACAAATTTTGGATAGATATGACAGTGCCTTTTCTGAACCAATGGTATTTCCACCTTCAAGATCCCCTTCCAGTAAAAATTTAGCTGCCTCTACATATGAGAAGGAAATGATGGCTATTTTGCATGCAGTACAGAAGTGGCGACCATACCTATTAGGGAATTATTTATGCATCAAGACTGATCACCAGATTCTGAAATATTTTCTGGAACAATGGGTCCCCTCCCCAGCACAACATAAATGGGTTAGAAAAATCATGGGTTATGACTATGAGATCACTTACAAGAAGGGTAAGGACAATCTGGTGGTGGATGCTCTTTCCTGCACATTTTTTCTTTCAGGTATTACTATGTGTTAAAATTTGAGCATTAATTCACAATACTCTTGGATCTTTACTGAGAGAATAACATATACAGTATATCAATGCATAACAATCAAAATAAGCATGACAAGCATCACAAGAATCAAAAGCATGAGAGACAAGAGACACAGAGTTTCCGTGGGGAAAACCCTAAGGTGAAAAACCCCACAACTTCCTCAGAGATAGAGAGAGCAATGGCTCAACCAAAGTACAACCAAAATACACTTGAGATAGTCTCCTAGAGCAGATGATCCTCCTCCTCACTAGTGCGCCACTTTCTGAGTGAGAGAAGTGTTTCTTTCCGAATGATCCAAATAGAGATCTCCCGATCTCTATTTATACTTAACCTGTTTGCCCAGTTACACTATGGGGCCGACTTGTCTATGTAGATACATCCACAATATAATATATATTTCAAGGTCGACCCCACACATGGTGGTCTAATAACCCATCGAAAAGTACACACACTTGCGACACTTGTCAATCCACATGACGACACTTCCTTATAGAGGAATAACACATCTCTTATAAGGGTACAATAAATATAGATGAAATACATAGATGAAATACATTCCGAAGTTACATATACATCAACACTCCCTCTTAACTAGGAAGGTATTTCTCGACACAGTTCTGCTAGACAAGTCTTCTTCTTGGGATCATCGTCATCATCATCGTCATTTCTACTGCTATCTCAACCAATCTATAACTCTACTCGTCATAGGAATTTCTAAAGAGCCAGTCCTTTTTCATACTGGATGTAGGCCCACCATCTGCAGGTCCTCATCATCTGTGCGAACGGTCTGATAGAGGTGGCCTCTCAGGACTAATTTTATGTGCGGATGCAATACCAGAAAGAGTATCCCAGGAACATTTATGTGCCTAAGCACGACCGACAAGATCTCCCAGCACTGATTACATGCATCTCCTCCACAATACCTTTAAAGAGCATCCCAAGAACATTTATGTGCCATAGCACGACCGACAAGATCTCTAAAGAGCATCCCAGGACTTATTACGAGCATACAGCTCAACCTCTCAGATCTTGAGGACTGATTACATGTGGATAGACAAAACCTTTAAAGAGCATCCCAGGAACATTTATGTGCCGCAGCACGACCGGCAAGATCTCTAAAGAGAATCCCAGGACTAATTACGAGCACACAGCTCAACCTCTCAGATCTCCAGGACCGATTACATGTCTCCGTAGTAATACCTCATCCCATGACTGATTACGAGCACACAGCTCAACCTATCGGATATCTGAGGACTGATTACATACTATATAGCAATACTGGAAAGAGTACCCAGGAACATTTATGTGCCGCAGCACGACCGGCAAGATCTCCCAGGACTGATTACATGCTATTTGCACAACCTCCCACATATCATCTCTGACCTCCAAGTATCAACCTGATACTCATGATCCAATGGATCATCATCGCACGAGGCATCATCCTGATGCCCATGATCATACTGATCATCATCACTTGTACCATCCTGGTACATATCATCTGGAGCAACATCCTGAAGCTCATCATCATGATCAACCTGATCATACAATGCATCCATCTGATGCACACCAAGTATCTACCTGATACATATCATCATACATGATCCACCTGATCATACAATGTATCCACCTGATACAGATACATGGTCCAAGCATCCAACATGATGCATATACAAATACATACAAATGATCCAACCGATCATATCGAGCATCCAACATGATGCATACATACATATAAATGATCCAACTGATCATATCCAGCATCAACATGATGCGTACATACATACAAATATAAATGTTCCAACTAATCATATCCAGCATCAACATGATGCATATACATACATACAAATATAAATGATCCAACTGATCATATCCAACATCAACATGATGCATATACATAGTAGTAACTGGAGCATTGTCCTGATGCTCATCATCCAGTGCTTACATCCACATCCATGTGAAGGATCCTCCTTCCAACATGCTTGGAATGGCTTTAGCAAATGTGTCCATCACTTCTTCCTCGAAGTGTCATCGATCTGAAGAACACCAAGCCTCTCCCTGAAGTACTCGAACTTCACCCTATCTAGTGGCTTCATCAGCACATCTGCAATATGCTCGTTCGTCGCAACATACAGGAGCTTCACAGCTCCTCTCTGCACCATATCCCTAATATAGTGATATTTGATATCTATGTGTTTTGACCTGTCATGAAACACTGGGTTCTTAGACAGCTTCACACAACTCTGGTTATCATAGAATATACCAGTAGCATCCAATGGGAGATCAAATAACTCAGACAGTAGCTTCCGTAGCCATACTACCTCACAACTAGTTGAACATGTTGCAACATACTCTGCCTCAGCTGTACTTAGTGCTACGCAGGACTGCTTCCTTCTAAACCAAGATATCACACCTGATCCCATACTGAAGCAACACCCAAATGTGCTCTTCCTATATGCAGTACTGCCAACCCAATCTAAATCAACATAACCCTGCAGGTTAAACTTTTGATTCGCTTCATACTTGAGCCTATAATCCACTGTACCCTTCAGGTACCTCAGAACATGCTTTATAGCAACCAGGTGAACACTCCTCGGATCTGTCAGACACTGGCTCAATGTGTTCACTGTAAAGCAAATATCTGGTCTCGTGTTTGTCAGGTACATCAAGGACCCAATCATCTGACGATACATAGAGACATCAATCGGTACAGATGAAGCATCACATAGAAGCTTCAGATTCGATGCCATGGGTGTGGCCATGGCCTTGCAATCCATCATCCCGAATCTCTTCAGGATATCTACTGTGTACTTCCCTTGACCAAGGAAGATCCCACCTGAATTCTGCCACACCTCCATACCTAGGAAATAATGCATCATTCCCAAATATTTCATATCGAACTCAGCAACAAGCTTCCTCTTAGTATCTGCAATCAATCTGTCATCTCTTGTTACAAATAAGTCATCCACGTACAGAAGTAGAATCACAGGATTTCCTTCCTCAACCTTGTAGTAAAGGTTGGAATCCGCTTTACTCTTGGTAAAGCCCAAACAAGATAGGAAAGCTGTCTATCTATCATACCAAGTTCTGCATATATATATGACTCCCTGTCATGTGTCTCAAAACTAAGTGGCTACTCCACATATACTTCTTCTTCAACTACACCATTCAAGAAAGTTGTCTTGAACTCCATCTGGTGTATCTTCTATTTCATCACTTTTATATTTCTCTATGCTGCCATCTGCAGCGTGCTTGATCTGATAGATCCATATGGAAGTCATAACAAACTTCCCTTTAGGTCTTGGGACTACATCCCAAACATCATACTTCATGATCGACGGATCATGGCATTCTTCCCATATCCTGGGAACTTCAATATTTTCAATATATAATTTTGTTGCTGAACAAATGTTGTAGTCCTTGTTTTGTAGGTGAAGGTATATGATCTTTCCTACAAGACAAGTTAAATTGCATGATTAGAAACATCTCATAATTTTCAGAACAAATTCTTTCACATAAAGAAATATGTCATACAATCATGCAATTGTTTAAGCCAATGCTTCAATACAACATTTATCCATGTTCCATAACTTTCTAGATGCCTTCCAGTCTCTACCAGAACATTGTTAAGAGTTTGCACTACTCTCAACATGTCAGCAAAGAGGTTTCATTCTAGATAAGTAGCAATGGAATGTTTTATAGTTCCATAGGCCACTTACCCAACACATGCATATTAGTAGTATACTGTTCATTAATGAAATCATTCTAATATGCACAATACATATCCTAAGTCTAGGAACATGAGCATATACATCATTGAACAATTTTATTTAAACAAACAAATATGCAAGAAATGATAATTAAAATACTTATCTTGTTTGTTTGTTGGGTGGACTCCCTCTGAGTCTTTGCTTCCTTGCAGGAGCTACTGGAGTCCTAATCTGAAGTATCTTCTTCTACACCTTTCTGTTGTGGAATGTAGAGAGATGGTCAACTCCCTCTGAATATTTGCATCCCTGCAGAAGCCACCGGAGTGTACTCCCTCTTGATCTTTGCTTCTTGGATTACTTGGTCTTGAACTTATATTCATTCTTGATCCTTATGCATGCTTGTTAGTATCATCATTGAGTTATCCTCGAGGTCTCATGCATAATCAAACATTCATTAGTATAATCTTAATATTATCAAAACACAATAATATCAAGCATGTATAGTCATGAACATTTCAAACATAAATAATAAGCATTAGCATTCAAGGTTTATATAGGACTCTTATGGTTAGTCATAACATGTTTAAACCTGTGATTACTCAAACCTATGACTCTTCTGGTTAGTCATAACATTAAATAAGGTAAGACACGTAATATGCATATACCCATGATTATTCAAACCTATGACTTCATGAATAAACATCATCAATCCTATCATGCATACTTATATAAAATATCCTATGATATAAGAAACACATACCTGGTCACCATATTTGCTAGTTATGTCTAGCAATGTGTTCTTGTTTTCTTCAATGAAGTGCATAATTCATTAGTTAACTTTTGTAAAAACAAATTATACATACCTCTATGTGATCCATGAATATGGATGAATCTTTGTCTTTATGTCACCATGGCATGTTCAGGTTGTCCTTTCAATTTATACAAACCTCCCTCTTGCTCTCCAATCACCACTGCATCATCTATGGTCTTTCCCTTTGGCCACATTAGGACTTGGCCATCCACAAATGAAACCCTCCTATTTTTTGCATCCAATGCAGAGATGGAGAGCAAGTTCTTATTGAGCCCAGGTACATAAAGGACTTCTTTCATCTTCAAATATTTTCCAGAATCTAGGTTGTAGGAAGCTTCACCACTTCCTTTGATGGGATATTGATAATCATCCTCAAGTTTCACTTTATGGGGTGATTCATGTTCAAACAGATTTACAAAGGATTCTTTAAACCCAGTCATGTGTTTGGAAGCCCCACTGTCAATTAACCAATCATTACAACCATGGGAGATAGTACATGTGAGAGCAGAGATTAGAACATACTCTTCTTCACTTGATGAGTTATCATCACTTTCTGCCCTAGCCTTCTTCTTTGGAGGTTCATCATCTTTGGTAGCATGAGCATGGTACCTTCTTTTGTTTCCCTTCTTCTTCTTGCTGGATTTGTTGTTGTTGTGGTTGTCCCTTTTGTTCTTGGGACATTCTGAAGCAAAGTGACCCTTCTCATTACAAGTGAAACACCTTAGATCTTTCTTTTCTTTGTGAAAATGATGAGAAGATTTCTTCTTGTGATGGGATGGATCCCTCTTGAACATTCCCTTCTTAGTGTGAGTTGTGAGAGCTTGATCTTCATTTCCCATCTTCTCTTCTCTTGCCACAATCCTTGCTTCTTCTTGAGAACATTCCTCGCATAATCTACTGAAGGAGATTAACTTCTTTCTGGCACAGATCCCCTGGATAAAAGAGTCCCATGACCTAGGTAGGCCATTCAAAGTAGTCATAACAATTTCACCATTCTCCACCATTTCATCTATAGCTTCAAGTTGTTCCTTGATCTGAGAGACCTTGGAGAAATAGGATTGAATGGTTTCTCCATTCAACATCTTGACCCCTTTCAATTGATTCCGCAGGGTCATCTTCCGATTTATGTTCTTTCCTTCAAATAGCTTGGTCAAAGAGTCAAACATAGCCTTGGGTGTCTTTAGAGAAGACACATGGGGTATGAGATGGTCTTTGATAGAATCAACAATGATTCTCTTTGCCTTGACCAAGTTCTTCTTATGCAATACCTTAGCCTCTTCATCCTCTGGGATAGGGATGTCTTCTTTTATTTATGAGTCCAACTCATTCTCTTCCAGGATTAACCCAATCCTATACTTCCAAGCTCGAAAGTTATCAGCCCCTTCAAGATTATCCTCAAGCTTGGTGTGGTGAGACATCTTAAAGAGTAATTCAAATGGAAATAGAAAAGATTTAGGTCTTACCACTTGAAATGCTGAAAACTAGATCTGGTCCCGGATTAGGGTTTGTCGGAAAAACCCTAAAATTTCAAAATGTGAATTTCAACTTTCTGAAAGGATAGAAAGATGCGCCTTGATGAGCTGATCAGCCTGGTGTATTCAAAATTTGAGATCAGCAAAGATTTACCCTTCAGATTTTCCTTTTTGTCCTCCTGGGTTCACTAGGAGAGCCCTAAATTAGGGTTTGAGTTTCCCGAAGATCTACCCAGCCAAAAATCTTGATCCAGAGCTCTAAAATTCGCTTTTTGCAAGGAGCTTCCAGCTATGTCTTCAGATTTCAGAAATTCCTATTTTTGTGGAAACCCTAATTTGTAGGGGCCAAATATGAAAATGCTCAGAATTGAATTCTGATTGGACAGATAGATTCTTCTTGATGAGTAGAGTCAATCTACTATACTGCTTTTCCAAAAACTGTGGAGAGAAACCCAATAAACAAGAAACTCAAGTTTTCATCACTACAAAATGTCTTCTTCTCAGGTTAGCTCTGATACCATGTTAAAATTTGAGCATTAATTCACAATACTCTTGGATCTTTACTGAGAGAATAACATATATAGTATATCAATGCATAACAATCACAATAAGCGTGACAAGCATCACAAGAATCAAAAGCATGAGAGACAAGAGACACAGAGTTTCCGTGGGGAAAACCCTAAGGTGAAAAACCCCACAACTTCCTCAGAGATAGAGAAAGCAATGGCTCAACCAAAGTACAACCAAAATGCACTTGAGATAGTCTCCTAGAGCAGATGATCCTACTCCTCACTAGTGCTCCACTTTCTAAGTGATAGAAGTGTGTCTTTCTGAATGATCCAAATAGAGATCTCCCGATCTCTATTTATACTTAACCTGTTTGCCCAGTTACACTATGGGGCCGACTTGTCTATCTAGATACATCCACAATATAATATATATTTTAGGGCCGACCCCACACATGGTGGTCTAATAACCCATCGGCAAGTACACACACTTGTGACACTTGTCAGTCCACATGACGACACTTCCTTATAGAGGAATAACACATCTCTTATAAGGGTACAATAAATATATATGAAATACATAGATGAAATACATTCCGAAGTTACATATACATCAACACTATGCTTGTTCCAAATGGGTTTCAATATGTTAAATAGGGCTATGTCAATGAATCCTCATTATCTCAAATCATCCAATGGTTGGCCAACAACCCTTTTGTTGTACCGCATTAATCTTGGGATGGTACTTCCCTGAGATACAAGGGTCATATGGTGCTTCCCCAGAGCACAGATCTTCAACAGATTGTCTTCTATGAACTCCATGCTTCTCCATCAACAGGGCACTCTGGGTTCCTCAAAACGTATGAGCGAGCACAACGTAACTTCTTTTGGAAGGGAATGAAAATGACAATTCAACATATGGTGGCTGAATGTGATACTTTCCAGCTCAACAAGGGTGAAACGACAGTCCTGCCGGGATTGCTCGAACCCTTTATTTGGACAGATATTTCTATGGATTCCATTGAATGTCTCCCTAAATATGGAAAGATGACAATGATTTTGGTTGTGGTTGATTGCCTCTCCAAATATAATCAATTTTGTGCCCTCGTCCATCCCTATAAATCCTCCTCAGTCGCACAAATTTTCCTGGACCAGATCTTCCGTCTTCATGAAATCCCCTCTTCCATTGTCTCAGATCGTGATGCAACTTTCACCAGTCATTCTTGGACAAAACTATTTTGCCACACACACCAAACTGAAGATGAGTTCAGTGTCTCACCCACAAACAGATGGCTAGACTGAAATTACCAATACATTTTGGAAACTTATCTTCATTGCTTCACCTTCGAACAACAACCTTAGTGGGAGAAGTGGCTCCCTCTCACTGAATGGTGGTACAATACTGCATCTAAAATGACTCCATATGAAGAAATATATGGTCAAGAACCACCAGTTCTTCTTCCATACACCCTCAGTAGTTCACCAGTTCAGGAAGTTGACACGGTTCTTCGAAACCACAATCAAATTCTCCGCATTTTGCAAGACAATCTTCACATTGAAAGAATTCCAATGAAACAACAAGCCGATCAGTACCGTTCTGAGCCCACTTTTCAAGCGGGTGATATGGTTTTTCTTCGTCTACAGCCTTCCAATCAATCCTCCCTGAAACTCAAAGGGAGTCATAAGCTCGCTCCAAAGTTCCATGGGACCTATAAGGTTCTTCAAAATATTGGGTCTATTGCTTATAAATTGGAACTTCCTCCTTCTTTCCACATTCATCTAGAATTTCATGTCTCTTGTCTGACGAAATTTCTTGGCACCAACATCAGAGGAAAAAATATTTTATCGGAACTGGATAATGAAGGATCCATCCTTTTGGAGCCGGAGGCCATCCTCAATAGGCGCACTCATTAGCTTCACTCTCGATCTATCACAGAGGTATTAATTTAGTGGCACGGAATGCAACCAGAGGATGCTACATGGGAACCACTCCTTCAAATTCAACATCACTTTCCACATCTAAATCTTTGAGGACAAAGCTTTTTCTAAGGGTGAGGGCATGTTAGGAACCTGTTTCAACCCTTCTATTTACTTTATTAGTATATTGTTGTTGGATGCATATGTTGTGTAAGTCGTCTCGTAGTATTATATGTTCCATGGTATTGATCCATAGTTTGTATTAGCCCATAGTATTATATGTTCCATGGTATTGATCCATAGTATTGGTGCATAGAATTAGTATATAAGTACGTGTTGAGGCCAATGAAGGCATCCAAGAGTTATTTTGTATTGATATTACTCAAAGGAGGTTTCCCCCTCAAAGTGGCCCACGATCAATAAATCTCTTATGTGTTCTGTTATTTCTAATATATCGTGCATTTTAATTAATTAATTGTTGGAGGTTCCTTATAGCCTCATTTATTGCCCGATATGACCAGTTTGCACTTCCAAGGTTTAGACGTCGATAGGGCCCAATCCTCATCACCATTCCATCGCCAGGTATATGAACTCGAGCCTTGTTGCAGTTCCATCGACAGATGTATGAACTCAAACTTCGTCGTTGTTTCATC
This sequence comes from Larix kaempferi, assembly GCA_027924585.1. NCBI lineage: Eukaryota > Viridiplantae > Streptophyta > Pinopsida > Pinales > Pinaceae > Larix > Larix kaempferi. The sequence goes on along the minus strand of BSBM01000322.1, from coordinate 10,344,050 downwards.
GACAGACTCCCGAACTATGTGGTGTATTTGTTTCATTGCTCTTTTTCTTTCTCTTTTTTCTTTCTTGCAACATTTTTTTTTCAACCTCCTATATTCCTTAGTGGAGGTGCATCAGGATATTTCGTTAGGGATTTATCTCGCTCCCATTTACTAAGCTCGTCAAAAGTGTTCCATCCAACTTTTGCAATTGAACTGCACCCCCATCAGTAATAAAATTTATGACATATGGACCAATCCAATGCATTTGGAGCTTACCTGGGTATTTTGCGAACTTACTGTCGTATAGGAGTACCATGTCTCTGTGCTGCAAGTTATTTTTCTTTACATGGTGATCATGCCATGCCTTATGTTGATATTTTTCCACTTGCTGCTGAAATCCCGCAATGAAGCGATCTTCTTCTAGTTGTAGTAATTGCTCCAATATTTCTTCAATAGCCCCATAGTCGCTCATGCCTGTCGTTGCTTCTATTCGTAGACTGGGGACAATGTACTCCATAGGCATTACTGCTTCTTTTCCATATACTAGCTTGAAGGGGATCTGGCCTGTCAATATTTTTCACGTTGTTCTATAGGCCCATAATACCGCAGGAATATTCAAGTCCCAGTCATCGCGGTTTGTATTGCACACCATAGTGAGCGCATTCTCCAGAATTTTGTTCGGCGCTTCAACTGCTCTATTCTCCTATGGGTGGTATGGAGTAATTTTTCTATGTTGAATCCGAAATTCCTCATTCATTTATTTGATGGTATGATTTACAAAATGTGTACCTTGATCGCTCATCAAGATTTTTGGACACCCAAACCTGGTGACCACATTGTCGAAAATAAATCTTGATGTTGTCGCAGCTGAGCAATATTTCACTGGTGCTGCTTCAGCCCATCTTGTTAGTTGGTCTGTCGCAGTAATGATGTACCTCTCACCCATCCTCTTTCTTGGTGGGTTAATGGGTCCCACAAAGTTTATTTCCCATTTTTCAAAAGGTTGTAATGTCAACTGAGGCACCAATGGCATCTCATCCTATCGCGATGGTTTTCCCATCCTTTGACATACATCGCAACTCTTGGAGTAATCTGTTGCGTCGCCATGCAATCACTAGTACAAAATGAGAGATAAGTGACCAGGCGACCAAAACAATTGGTCACCACAAGTTTTTCAAGGGATAAATGACCAAAATTGAGAAATTTTAAGTGAACTAACTAAAAATGACCAATTTGGTCACTGGATAAGAACTAAACTAAAAATGACCAAGATAAATGACCAATTTGATCATAGGATAAGAACAAAACTAAAAATTACCACATAACAAATGGTCATTTATTTGGTCATTTTTAGTTGTGTCACTCTGACAATGGAAAATTATAATTTTGACAATGAAGGGGTGTACAATTTACTAAATTTTAACACTGCAGATGGATTCTAAGACCCCCTAAATGAAGGGTTTTACAATTTACTAAATTTTAATATTGCAGATGGATTATGAGACCCCTAAATGAAGGGGTGTACAATTTACTAAATTTTAACACTGCAGATGGATTCTGAGACCCCCTTAAAATTTAGTAAATTGTAAAGTGGGGTCTTAGAATCCATCTGCAGTGTTAAAATTTAGTAAATTGTAAAGTGGGTCTCAGAATCCATCTGCAGTGTTAAAATTTAGTAAATTGTACACCCCTTCATGTGTCATAACTCAACATTAATGCATGAAGCAGATTCACACCGCTTACATTAACGGCCTTATACGTAGTCTTTTGTTCTTGGAGCATAAGCAATTTTCTTATAAGCTTTACATCCTTCCCAAGGTATCATAATTAATTTCCAATACATCTATGGTACAAGAATTAGTAAAAATCACTCCTCCAATGGATTGATACACAAATATTTGAATGACAAGAGTTTATATGTCAAAACTTTAGGCTAGATCAAAACCCATTTTCTGTGCACAATGTGTGCCAACAAAATTTTGGTTAAAATAAAAACCCACTTAATGTTTTGAAACTTCTCGCCAATAATGAAAACACATATTATGTGGCATATTATGACATTAAACACTGCACAAAAAAAATGGTTTAATAATTCGTACTTGAATAGATATGCACTATAATATATAAAATATATATAATGTATACAAAGTGCTCCAACTAGGACACTTTACTTTTGGATTGTTTTGAGAAGGAACACCCAGACACTCTTAGGGATACTCAAATGATTGAATCGTTTGCTCAAGTGACTTTGTCATTGATTTATCATAACCTCTTGAAGTGCCCAATTGCACCTTGTCTTATTATTTGTCTTGTGTATAATGCCAAAAACCATTAATATACTCCCAATCACTATCAATATGTGCATGTGATTTAGCTTCATGGCTAACCTTTATTTTCTAAGGAATTTTTTGTGGAAAACCCTTTCAGTACTTCCTCATGATCCATGGATGGTAAATGGGGTAAACCAACGGCCCTGATGATATTGGAGCCTAATTGCAAGGGGATCAAGAGAGTTGAACTCGTGACCTTCCCAACTCTAAGGGAAATATCTCTCGTTTAGCTCATTACAACTTGAGATAAACCTCGGGGCTAGCTTCATGGATAAATGTGCATGTGCTTTAACCTTATGGCCAACTTCTTGACTTGATTTTAAATCTACATAATTATGAAATCACAAGTAAAATTGAGAAATTTACTTGTAATGAAGTTTGGCTATTTACTATGGTGGCGGTACCCAGTGGCTCGTCGAAATGCTCCTTTTGGGAAGAAGTCCATTTTATATAAACGCGTAGTGAAATCTCGACTAAGAAGTTATAAATTATGGTATTAGTGACCCATGAACTATTTTCAAGTCCTTTATGGCATCTTTCTTACAAGCTTGTGTGAAGAAGGAAAACTGATAGATGCTCGAAAATGTGATGATGATTTACAAAGAAGGGGGTGTTTCAAAAGTCAAATTATTCATACGATCCTGTAAAAGGATTCCCCAAGTTTGGAAAAATGTTTGAGAACTTAGATTTTGTGGATGAAATGAAAAACTGGGATGTGTCATCAATATGTTTATGGTAGCCTTTTCCCTGGATTATTGCACTACGGATTATTGTACCGAGAGGGATCCAATTAAAACCAACATAGATCCAACTTAAACTTGGATCTATTAAACAATGAGAGGGGTCCAATTTATGGAGATGTAAAGTTTTTCTTGATGTGTAAAAAAAATTACACTTCAAGAAATTGGATCCCTCTTTGCATTTGTGCTTAATAGATTTGGGTTTAAGATGGATCTATGCTGGGTGAGAGCTGATCAAGTAAATAACGCTTTCAAAATGTTCAAGAGTATGAGGGATGTGGGCTATTTACCAAGTGTTCATACTTATATTGCATTTATAGTGCACTGGTTATTCATTTATTTGGGGAAAATAAATCAAAGCAAGCTTCATGGTTTATTGAGAAAATGAAAATATTATGGTTGTGAGCCAACAATTGTTCATGGTTTATTGAGAAAATGAAAAAATTATGGTTGTGATCCAACAATTGTTACATATTGTTGGCTTGGTTTTGCAACCAAGCTTAGTTCTATGGGCACCTATCAACAAGTGATAGCAATTTCAAATATTGAAATCAAAAAACAATTATAAATCTAAATCTAAACAAAACTAGCATGTGCATATGACAATAAACTTGAAAAGATTTAAGAACAAGAACAAGAAATAAAATAAAAAATAACTTTTGTATTATGATACGTGAAATGGTGAGGATGTTGTGGTGTTGAGCAGCTCCAAGGTGAGTAGCTCCAAGCTCCAATGGTCTCTTCTCCAAGATTGCTACAATGGTCAAGAACTCATGAGAGATTTTGATAGCATGAGGATAGGATGATGGATGGATGGAAAGTGAGGAGCCCCTACCACCTTTTTAAAGTTTTTGGTGGTGGGGAATACCATTATGGTTTTGAAGAAACCAATGGTATTGACCAGCATGGTTTAGGTACCTTTTCCCTCCTTTTTCCTTTTTTGAATATTTTTAATATTTTTATTCCCTTTTTAATATTTTTGGGAATTCTGGACCCTTTTTGAGGGGAAAAAGGGGTGTATTATGGTCTTTTGGTGACCTTTTGGTGGCTCTAGAGGCTCAAATGGTGGAAAAGTGGACAAATGGGTCATGTGAATAAGGAAATGAGCTAGTGAGCACTTTTTGGGTGTTAACAAATTGCCCCTTGATGTGTGAGGGCAGGAGCTCATCGTATGGCCGATAGACATCATAGTTCTTTTGTCTTTTTCCTGGGGTTTGGGGAAGAGAAGAGACCGATTGGAGACTGGATCCACGGCCCTTGGAAGCTGCAGAAATAAAAAAAAAATATTACATGGCCTCAATATGAATGAGGAATAAGCTCTGATAATGGACAAGGTGGGCATACCCATGCTCGTATCAAGACATATACATAACAATTAGTCCCAAGAAGGGGGACCTGAATAATACATAAAAAATCTGCTGGTACATCATAATGGTCCAAAGGGGACACTATTTTGGGATGTACTCATGATCATAACATGACTGATCTCAATAACTGATACACTGGAATAAAGCGTCAACCATTCTGAATAAGGTCTCAGAAGGGTTGATGAACTGCTGAAACTGAAGGTGTCCAACATCTGTAGGGACTCAATGACTGTGAGTCATCTTTGAGAAGTACATGTAACTGTATACTCAAGGGAGTATAAAACTGGGGTACATCGGAATACTGTCGCCATGCGTAACCCAGATATCTGTAGAAAAAATGTAACTGGTTGTTTCCATAGGTAGACTCTCAAATGTGGAAGAGTCGGGTGGTATCCGGGGTCTTCAACAAATAACTGAACGGACCAATACCCTGTGCGAGTCTCAACGATGCGATCAAGGTGTTGAAGTCGAGCATGTGAGAAACAACCATTTGGAGAGGCATTAAGGACTCTTCTCGAAATGATTCGTAGGCACTCATCATAAATGGTGATGAGTCCAAGACTCAGGGACCTCTAGGTCTATCCTCTGGAATAAATTTGGTTGTCGTCGACAGAGGGAGATCAGCAACTAACAAGGCAATGATGTTTCCTTGATAGGAGCACGAGGTGTAGAACTGAAGTGTGGTAGTACTGATGGTAGGACTAACATACTTGTTGGGATGGGAAGTAACTGGGGTCATAGAGTGGGTAGACTCAAACTTCCTTTGTTCAGATCATGATGATATGGTTGACCTGGCAGCATAGGGAACTGACTTGTTGGTGTGGGGATCATAGCTTTTAGGGACTGAAGGGTATGTATTGACTCTGGGGGTCAAGCTGATGGGTGCTGTCGAGGGATTCTCAGGGTGACATACTGCAGAATACTCTGAACAAAGGCGACCAAAATGGGGAAGCTGCCATATGAGTAGACGTGATCTGTTCTGGGCCTAGAAGCACCATTGGGTCCTTCTTCGTAGTTTTAATGAGCTCCAAGAAGGGATAAAAGTGTGCTCTGAAATGGTACTGTCCTGTGGATTTTGTGAGCCCAGGACTGTTCGTGCTCATGGGTGCTTTCATTTTTAAGGAGTTTGAAAATGATAAGAAGACTCTGCAGTGGTTGTGAGTACCATCCTGTGGGTTTTTACGAGCCCAGGATGGTGATTGCTCGTGGTCGCTTTCATGTTTAGAGAGTCTGAAAGCGGTAAGGGGACTCCATTGGTGTTCTTTTTCGTAAGTTAGTCTCCAAGGCCCAAAAAAGCATAAAATGATGCAAATGGAGAACTCTTCTAGCCGATGTGACTAGAGTATTCCTTTTTCGTAATTAGTCTACAAGGTTTGGAAAAGGGGTAAACTTATACCAGGTAGACGCCCTTTCAGATACGCTTAGCAAGCATGAAAGGAAGCAAGGTTGCTCAGGATCTTTTCATTGTTTTAGGAGTCAGAAAAGAGCTTAAGAGAAACTCCCTAAGTGCCTTTTTCGTAAAAGGGATTGCTCGGCCCGAAAAAGGGGTAAAATTATATCGAACAAAAGGGGATTGATGAGAGCGAGGAAAGGTCTCAAGCACCATCATGAGTGCGGAATACTGGATCTGGTGACATAAAGATTGTCAAAAAGGGGCAACGGCCAATGTGGCACGCAAATCGAAGTGATGGGTGGCATTTTGAAAAAATACTCAAAAATTATGGGGTGAAAGCGAGAAATGATCTCAAGCATCATCACGAGCGCGGAAAACTGGATCAGACGATATCAAACTTGTCAAAAACGGACGACAGCCGATGTGGCACGCAGACCAAGGCGACGAGGGGGCATGGGAAAAAATGCCCAAAAAAATCTGTAGGTGAGTGCGAGAAATGATCTCAAGCATCATCACGAGCGTGGAAAACTGAATCCGGCAATATAAGACTTGTTCAAAATGGAAAAAGGCCGATGTGGCACACAAACCGAGGTGACGAGGGGGCATAGGAAAAAATGCCTGAAAAATCTGGGCGTGAGAGCGAGAAATGATCTCAAGCATCATCACGAGCGCGAAAAACTGAATTCGGCAACATAAGACTCGTAAAAAATAGATGACGGCCAATGTGGCACGCAAACCGAGGCAACAAGGGCGTGAAAAAATGGCTAAAAATGGACCTGGTGAAAAATAGGAAAAGGAAAGGACTATCATGAAGTTCTCGCTGTGCTGATTCCAATGGTACCAATGGTTTGAGGAACGAACATCGTATGATATCGCAATGGTTGTTTGAAAAATGTTGAAATTTCTATAAATAGGGTGTGGGGCCCATATGACGTGTCATTGTTACGTGCGAGTTTGGTAGAGAAATTAGAGCTCTTTCTCGATTTCCGGGAGATTTGACCGTTGGTTTTCGATTCCGTGAGTTTCAGGTAACCCTATTCGCCTTAGCCTTCTTAATTATGTCTTTTTTGGTTAGCGGCGGGCCGCCGAAGGCCACGAAATTCCATGTTGGCCTTCCAACGTGGAATATCGTGGGTTTCGAGTCTTTTTTCACGATGAACATCGCGGGTTCGGGGCTGACAGCCGCGATGTTCATCACGACTGTAGGGATGAAATTCGCGATGTTCATCGCAACTATGGGGGCGATAGTCGCGATGTTCATCGTGACTGTGTGGTCAATACCCACGTTGTTCATTGCGGGTTCTTGGATGAAAGCCGCGATGTTCATCGCGACTTTTGATGGAAAATCCGCGATGGAATTTTTTGAGAATTTTTTCCTGGTTCTAAAAAATTTCTTTGTTTTTTGGCAGGATGTTGAGGAGACCATTGGTGTCATGGCGAGAGCGAGAGATGGAGGAGGATTTGATGATTCGGATTCGGACTGATCAGGGGGTCCGGCAAGCTCTGGCTGTGAGTGGGCTCCTGAAGTTCGCTTAGATTTCATCGATGCATTCAGTAGGACCGCTACTGAACAAATTGGTGAGTTTGTGGGTCCCTGCAGAGGGTGCCTTTATTGTTGGGGGTGAGAGGTTAGAGATCACCCTCACAAAAGTATATTTTCTTGCCGGGTTACCTCGCTTAGGGGCGGTGGGGGATCTTCTGCCGAGGATCCCGGCCGGTGTGGACATGGAGGATCTTCTGGAGATCTTCTGTGTTGCTGGGGCGATTGTACAAAACAGTGCTTTGAGCTTGAGATCTTTGCGGGAGTGGGACATGCAGGCTGTTGGGGCTTGTGTTCTGCAGGTGTTGGGTGCTGCGGCGCCACATCGTTTGTCAGGGGGGCAAACGATGATGGTGGATTCTGTGCTGAGGGGGACCTACTACACATGGGGTCAGATTTTTTTGGCTGGTGTCCGGAGAGATCTGGACAAGGTCAGTTGGGAGGGGGGAGAGTTCTGCTATGCCTCCTTTTTGTGTTGTTTTTTCTTTGAGCGGGTACCGACTTTGCGGCCACGGGTGCCAGTTCGGGACAGTTTGGTGAGGGAGCCACGTATGGTGCGGTGGGGGTAGATGATGCCCCGTGGTGGTGGTGGTATTCGTGGGTTCTTTTCGCAGGATATGTATGAGCAGTGGGAGCAGATCCCCCTGCTGATTGAGGACTATCCATATGCTGGTATGGATTATCGAGGAGATCCGGAGATGCCTCGAGCCTAGGGACAGGCCTGGGGTTTAGATGGTATGTTTTTGTGTTTTGTTCTCTACTATATCATGTGTTTTAGATGTGTTTGTTATGATTATAGTTAGATATTTATATGATGGTTCACTTGCGTGATTGTGCAGATGTTGGTCCTGCACCACCGACTGACTATTTGGCTCGTAGGGGATGGGCGATGGTGGTCATTCCACCTCCTGTAGTGGTACTACCTCCGCATGCTCGAGGATTTGGGGCTCGCAGTCGAGGAGCTGGGCCTCGAGATGATGCCATGGAGGGTGTCAGAGAGACACTAGACATGATCCTAGCAGGATTTCCAGAGGATGGGTGGAGGGATTTGGACCGAGACATCGTCGAGTGTTGTTTCGATGCGCCTCGTGAGTGGCACTCTATCTTGCTCAGAGTATCATTGTTGGCGGCTGAGTGGAGGGATGGGGCTCAGCATGATCTAGTAGGGCTGGTGGAGGGGAGGATTCATTTACGAGATGAGCCAGCGGGGCCGGCGGAGAGGAGAGTTCGGGCTCGACATGATCCGGCGGGGCCGACGAAGGAGGCACCAGAGGAGCCTGGAGACCGTGATGATTAGATGATATTATATCTGCCCCCAAATGCTGATGAGCATATGGGGAAGTACTTTTTTGTACGACTGATGTATTTTTGTATATTGGGTGCTGAGAGCACCTATGACATGTTTGACTATATTATGATGTATATATATATATGATCTGGTATATAGTCGTATATGCACATGGATGCATTCATTGTCTTTTTGCTTACCCGTGGAGGCATGTTTGATTTTTTGTATGCCCATGGAGGCACATGTTATGCACGTGGATGCAACATTTTGATTTTTGTAAATGCCCGTGGAGGTACATGTTATGCACGTGGATGCATTATTTTGATTTTTGTATATGCTCGTGGAGGCACATGTTATGCACGTGGATGCATTTTTGTCATTTTTATATATGCCCGTGGAGGCACATGTTATGCACGTGGATGCATTTTTTATTTCATCCCGTGGAGGTACATTTGTGTTTATGATATGGTTTGAATGGTGTGCCAGTCAAGAATGTTGTTGGCCATATGGTCTTCTACACTGTCGAGAGTCCTTGGGACATGTGTGAATGAAATGGATTCAAACTGTCGAACCATTTGTTTAGTGCGCAAGAATTTTCTGAGAAGACGGGGATCGTGTACCTGGTAATCATTGTTGAGCTGGGAAACAAGGAGTTGTGAGTCCAAGAAAATGTTAAGGTGACGTATGCTCATTTGGAGAGCTACGGCCAGGAGACCGGTCACGGAATCGTATTCAGCTTGGTTGTTGGTGGCGGCACCTATACACACTCCGTCGATGTGGATCAACTCATGTGAAGGGGAATATATTACCCAAGCTATGGAGGCCAGATTGGGGGACCAATGGCTTGCACCATCAGTAAACCGACGTAGCAGAGTGGAACAGGATCCATCTGTGGTCATGCAGAGAAAACAAATATTTAGGTTTTTTGAAGTTTTTGTGAAAAACAAAATAAGACTGTACAATAATGGACGGTGGTGTCCATCAGATTTGTTATGGGTAAAATCGCTTGAGGTACAACCCGTTGCGTGGGTTGCGTAGGGGGTTTCCTTCTGAATCGGTCAGAATGTATGCCCCCTGTCCGAGGCAAGTGTGTATAATGTATGGGCCTTGCCACATGGACACAAACTTTCCTTTCCCGGTTTTGTCATGAGCTTGATCATAGGCGAGGACAAGGTCCCCATCAGTAAAAGTTCTTGGGTGGACATGTTTGTCATAACTCAGTTTGGATCGGTTCTTGGCTGCTTCCATGGTTTGAAGGGTTGTGCGCTGATCTTCATCGGCCTGCTCCAGGAGTAGTAAGCGTTGCTCAATTGGGGAAGTGTCCGGTAGGAGTTCAACGGCCATATGTAGGGCTGGAATTTGGCACTCTATGGGGAGGACGGATTCGACACTGTGAACTAAATGGAAAGGGGTAAAACCAGTGGCGGTTTTGGTTGACGTGCGGTATACCCATAGTGCCGGGAAGAGCATGTGGTGCCAATTTGATTTGTGTTTGTCTACAGTGCACTGGAGGATGGTTTTCAAAATTTTGTTGATCGCTTCGACTTGGCCACTTCCTTGGGGGTAGTAGGCAGAGGAGAAATGGTGTTCAAATTTCAGTAAGGTTGATAATTCTCTCCAGACGGCATCTTCGAAGTGAGAGCCATGGTCTGAGACGAGTTGCTTTGGCACTCCAAAACGAGCGATAACGTGGTTGAGGAAAAAATGTGCTGCGGTGTCGGCCTTGAAATTGTAAGTAGGCATGGCTTCCGCCCACTTGGTGAAATAATCTACGGCCACAATAATGTGTTTATGACCGCCGGCTGACGTGGGATTGCAATCGAGGAAGTCGATGGCCCATTTGCAGAATCATTCGACAGTGACGACTGGATGAAGGGGGGCGGGTGGGATTCTTGCCTTGGGGGCAAAAAGTTGGCAGTTTTGACAATGTTTGAATGTGGTGATGCAATCAGTAAATAATGAAGTCCAAAAGTAACCTACGTAGATGATCTTTTGGGCGGTGGCCATGCCGGAGAAGTGGCCTCCGCAGGCACCACTATGGCAGTCATTAAGGACTTGTTCTGCCTCGCTATGAGATAGCCAGCGTCGTAAGATGGTATCGACACCACGTCGATAAAGTACATCGCCTAATAGGAGGTGTCGGGGGGCGTGGTGTCGTATACGACGGCGTCCGTCACGATCGATGTGGGGTCAAAATTTTTGTGTGCGGAGTTAGATTAGGATGTCGTCGTACCTTGGGTCGTCAGAAGAAATGATGAAAATGTGATCATCAATGAGATCCGTTTGGATAGCGGGTGATGACGAAGAGGATGGGAGATCTATGATGAGTTGAGTGAGTGCTAGGGCATTGGTGCTCTTTGGGGTCTTGAAAGTTAGGTCGTACTCTTGCAGGATAATCACCCATTTAGCTACGCGGCCTTGAAGAAGGCGACGTGTCAAGAGGTAAACCATAGGATTGGAATTGGCTACGACTGTGGTGTGGCTCAGGAGAATGTAATGTCGCGGCTTTTGTACTGAAAAGACGACGACGAGGGCCATATTTTCTTCATGTGGGTAGCGGAGGGGTGGGCCAAACAAGGTCTGGCTCACATAGTAGATGACATGCTCTTGGCAAGCAGTATCTTCTTGTACAAGAACTCCAGATATGGCATGTTTGGATGTTGAAACATAGAGGGTGAAATCTTTTGTGAAATATGGAGGAGAAATCAACGGTGCGTTTGTGAGTGCTTTCTTCAAGTCAGTGAAAGTTGTCTCTGTTTGTTGGTCCCATATGAAACGGGTATGCAGACGTAGTAGTCGTAGGAAATCGTGGACCGTTGTGGCATAGTCAGGGACAAAGCAGCGGAGGAAGTTGGACCTCCCTTGAAGGCTTTGAAGTTGTCTTAATGTACGGGGTGACGATAATTATAGAATGGCTTGGACTTTTAAGGGGTCTACAGTGATGCCTTTTTCTAAGATAACAAACCCCAGCAGGCGACCCGATGTAACGCAAAAGACACACTTGAGAGGGTTCAAGCAGATGTTGTATTTTTTACAACGCATGAAAACTTGTTGAAGGTCATCTAAATGGTCAAATCGCTTCATGGATCAAGCGGTGAGGTCGTCTAGATAAACTTTTATGATCTTGTGTAGATCGTGGAAGCAATAAGTCATGGCGCATTGGAAGGTGGCTCCAACATTCTTGAGACCAAAAGGCAGACGCGATAGGCGAAGGTGCCCCATGGGGTAGTGAAAGCTGTCTTGTATTGATCTTCTTTACGGATTTTTATTTGGTTATATCCAGAGAAATAGTCCATAAAAGAAAGGACCTCATGTCCCGCACATTCATCGATTAGTTGGTCAATGAAAGGTGTGGGGAAGTTGTCTTTCGGACAAGCAAGGTTGAGGTCTCGGAAATCAGTACAAACGCGTATGGTGCCCACTTTTTTGTTTACTAGCACTGGGTTTGAAACCCAGGTCGTGTAGGCAATAGGATATATGAATCCTGCTTTTTGGAGTTTTTCAATCTCAGCTTTAATAGCTGGGAGCTTGGACAGGTGAATTGCTCGTTGTTTCTGTCGGACAGGAGGCACATTGGGCCAAGTGTCGATGTGATGTTCCACAATTTTGGGATCGAGGCCAGGAATCCCGGTGTAAGACCAGGCGAAGACATCACGAAACTCTCGGAAGAGTTTCTTATATGCCTGAGTTTCCGCTTGAGTGCATGATGCGCCTAGCGAGATGAGCTTAGGTTTTCCAGGTGTGGTGGAAATGTCGATTTGTATAATAGGGGAAATGTTGGACATGTTCCCTTGTTCGAAGGCATCTAGTGCTGGGATAGGGTCTTTGAACCAATCAACCTTAGTTGGTAGGAAATCTTTCGATTCAACTGATAGCTGGTTTTCTGCGGTGGATGTAGACGCCTCAGGGAGGAAGTATGAGCGATGATGCATATCGTCCCAAGGGTAGTTCGGTGCAGTGAGGGTTTCTAAAATTTGCTCGTCAGTATGAAAGTAATCAGACCATAAATCGGCGGGTTTTGGTTTGTATGTGGTTGAAATCATATAGATGGTATTGATTTCTTCCGAAGTAGATGATTTCGGAGGGTAGATCTCCTTGATGAGAAGAGGAGATATCTCTAAGTCGACATTGTTCATATCGTACAAGGTTGCTCTATAATCTGGGAGATCAGGGCAGTGGTGTGAATAATGGCCATAAATGCCGCATATCGCACAAGGGTGGTTAGTGCGGAGCGTTTTGTCGCGAGATTGAGGAGGTGGCTCAAGTCTTACCACTGGAATTCCGGTGTCGTCATCCAACATATTCATGTGCTCTTGGAGTGCAAGTAATTGTGGACATTGATGAGTGGCATGGCCTACATTGTCACACAACGAGCACTTCGGGGGAATGCAAATAGTTGGGGGGTTTTTAGCTACCTTTGGGGTTGCTGGGGGGGTGCGAGTTATGAGTCCAGTGTTATAAGTTGGTGGGTCTCTGTCCCCCGTGTTTCGTAACGGAGGTGGGGTGTTTCTGGATGTTGATGTCGTAGTCACTATTGGGGGTGGTCTATTTTGCAGATGAGTGACCGGAGGGGGTGGGTGGCTGGTAGTAGGGATAGGTTGTACCGGTTGTAAAATAACAGTCGGAGTCGGCGAACTGACAACTCCGGAAAATGGGAACAAGAACGAGATAGTGTGAATTGGCGTTGTGCCAATATGAGTAGGCACTGTGGGTGTTTGTGGTAATGACGAAGGCTGCTGTGTGGTGTGCGACAGGGTGCACAAATCCGATGTTTTTGTTATCGGTGAAGGTGGTGAGATCGATGGAAATGTGGAAGTCATAGGTGACTCGGTGTAGATTCCAGGACCAATTGATGACACAAATGATATTGGTGCGTTTTGAATGGTTTGTTCAATCATTGGTAGCACATTTTGAGGAGCTGCGGGGGCGTTAGGATCATAATATGTGGGTTAATCAATCTTGATAATGCGTCCTTCATGTGGGAACATCATGAGGCGAAAAATAGATGAAGCCACTACTTTCATTTTGTACATATAGCTACGTCCAAGAAGGAGGTTGTAGTCGAGCTAGGCATTGATCACTTCGATGTCGATAAGAACTAATTTTCCGCGTAGTTCTACGGGCACGTTCACTAAGAGGCCTTGTGGTTGAGCTGAGTGTCCATCGTAAGCTCGTAATGCCATGGTGGATGGTTGTAAAGCGGGGGAGCCAAGCTTCTTCCACACAAGGGTGGACATAACGCAGGTGGAAGCTCCTTCATCGATGATGCATCGATGCACAACAAGGTTTCGAATGTTTACTGATACTTGGAAAGCCAAATTTGATGGCAATCGAGGTTCGGCTTGGTCTAAGTCGAAAGCCATCATGTGTGTGTCATCAGGGTCTACTCCTCCAATGGCGTATAGTAGTAGTTTTCATTATGCAGGGCATGTTTTCAGTACCTCTAAAGCAGACATAGCAGCGGGGGATTGTGCTAGGTCTTCCACGACGTTATAATTGGATGCTATGTGAGCATTAGGATTGTTGTTAATCCTTCGCAAAGGGATGCGAGGGATTTTAGGTCCTCCGTCCAACGGCATATTTGGTATGCGTAGTGGTTGATTTGGTGGAAGGGAGGTGGATGCGTCGGTGGGAGGAGTTTCTGGGGGTGGGCTGTACTGATTCCTGCGAGTTTGGAGGTTGATGTCATTGGATGACATCATTAATAAATGGTGTGTGCCTGGATCCGCATGTTGGTAATCAGTTGTGGCATAGGTGATTTTCTACTGGGGTGCAGCAGATCCTTGTGGGGGATCCATAGGGAAAGTATTTACTACTCCCTGGTTTGGCAATGGGTTTTGTAATATCATGGGTTGCAGTTGATTAAGTGGAGCTGGCTGTCCAGCGTGGCCCTGGCGTTGGGCATCGTTATCCCAAAGTTTACGTGCTTTCTCTAAATGGGGGTAGTTGTGAGTGTAGTGTCCATAGAATCCACATATAGAACATGGATGGTTTGTTCTCAGGTTATTTTTTTTGGCTCCTTGGGATGACGATCAGGATTCTGGTTGGGAGGAGCAGCATTGTTATTATTTGGAGGATTGGGAGGTGGTGGACCTTGATTATGTTGTTGGTTGTTGCCGCGGTTATGTCCTCTTCCACGGTTTTGTTGTCCACCCTGGTTGCATTGGTTGTTTTGATGTTGGGGCTGATTGTGTTGTGTGTACACTTGCCCTTGAGAAGTGGGAGGATTTTGGGGTGCCGCAGGTGCGGGAGCAGGTTGCGGTGGATAAGAAGTCGGTGGGCATGGAGTTGGTCCAGTTGCTTGCTGGGGCTGTTGGTAACCCTGAGCTATTGGAGGTGTTGGGTTAGCTGTTGTAGCTTGCTGTGGATAATACATTGGTTGTTCCGATAAATGAATTGGGTTTTGGGTGGCCGTTTGGTTATAGTATGTGGGTGGTACATATGTCAATGGCGCTTTCCCATAACAATGTTGTGGACAAGAGGGTCCATGAGTGTGATGAGTCTGATTCGTTGGAGCGTACGAAGTTGTTGCTCAAGAATTAGATGTATCCCTAGAGAGGTCTGGGGAATTTATGGTGCTCACCATGGTAAAAGGTTTAATTTGCGCCGTGACTTGGCCGATAATACCATCAGCAGCATGTGATGCCCCCGGAGCGTCACCGCATGAAGAATCGCCCCGTGGGGCCTCTGGTATGATGGTGTAGAGATAGCCTGATTGGGCATAAATCAGGTTGAATTGCTGAGCTTTTAGGATATCTTCTTCTTCTAATTGGGGTCATTCGGAAGCGATGTCTTTTGCTATGAGGGGTAGGAGTGATTTAAGAAACCAGTCCAAAAATATACGGTCATCCAGTTTTATCTTACAAAGGCTACGACGCTTGCGCCACTCATGGATATGGTCGGTGATGTGGGTAGCTGTGTTTTGTCTGCAAGACAACAGTATTTCAACTACTGCATCATAGCGTACAGGTAGATGAAAAAACTGAAGGAAAGTGGAGGCGAGAGACGTAAATGTATGGTGGGTCCCATGTGGTTGTTCAATGTACCACTTGGCTACAGAGCCAGTGAACGTTCATTGCAATAGTCTCAATCGAATGGAGTCATCCACTATGGAGTTAGATGAACACCATAGGTGAAAAGACATTATGTGGTTTTGGGGGTCCTCCCCAGGTTTTCCTTCAAACTTGGGGATATCCAAGGGGAGCTTTGTAGGCATGGGTGGCCATGTAGGGTTGTGCCTGATAGGATCGTTTGTTAGCCTGGCTAAGTCTGGTAAGTTCAGACTAGCCATGTAAGGTAAACTAGCAGATGGGTGTGGTATAGGGACTGGGACATAACTATTAATGGTGGCATTATGCAGTGGTCCAGTAGCCCCTAAGGGTATGCTAGGTATTGAAGGTATGTGTCCTCCAACCGTTGTGGTTTGGTATGGGCCAGCGTTCCCAAGTGCAACATGGGTTACACCGGGGTTAGGAATAGTTCCAGGAATTCCTGGAATCTAGGTTGTGGTAATGAGAGGTGGTGTGATTCCTATGTTTGGCATACCCATAGTAGGAGGTAGTCCTGTGTTGGGCATACCTAAAGGTGGAGTGTCCCCCATATTAGGCATGCCTAGAGGGGTTGTTGTTACCATGGATGGCACAGTAGTAGAAGGGTTTGTGGATGTATCTCCAATAGTACTGGTAAAAAGTGGGTCGTATTGTGGTCCAACCATGAAATTAGTTGGTGATATTTCAGTAGGGTTTTTGGATTCAGTCTCAGAATTAGATGTGAAGTGAGGCGTGTCAGAATCGGATGACTGTGTGTTTGGCCGATGACGTGTCGAGTCAAGGGATAAGGCTCTACGTCGGTGACGTGTAGAGCCAAGTAGACTGAATTGAGGGGGTTCACCCTGAAGACGACGAGATCGTCTTAAATTCTCAATGGTGAGAAATATATTTTTTTTCAAATTTCAGTGTAAGGTGGTGATGTAAAAAACTCGAAACCCTAATGCAACAATGAGTGCAAAAGGGGAGTGAAAAAATAAAGGCTCTCAGGCCAACAATCAACCTCAAAAAGCACTTATTATAACAGCTGTGCTATAATAAGTGGAGGGATGCAACAAAATTGGTCAGAATAACAAAATACAAACAGTTTCTAGAAAAAAGAGGTGTTACTAGACCAAAGGTGGGTAATGTATCATGCAAACACCTAACTAGAAGTATTGTGAGTCAACAAACGATATCCTATGCAAGGTGATGAAATCCAAGTCAGACAATATAGAGTGTTGAATCAACGGCTAGATATCCTCCTACTGGGAGGGATACCGGGTAGACAATCCTAAAGAGTGGCAACTAGGATACCCCGTTCATGACATGTTCGGTTGGGTGAATCTGCAGTTTGGTTCTATCGCCACTGTACACCCTCTTGGGTGTAAACTGAGAACTTTGAAAGGTATCCTTCGATTACTGAATGGATTGCGGTATTCCACTCAGACTTCTGGAACCAGTCTGGCTACTTCAACCCTCCTAAGGGAGAGGCCTTCCCGATAAATTGGTTGATAACCGTGTCAAAATTATAAGGGATTTTGGTACCGTAGAGGACAACCACTATGTCTCAAATGTAATAATTGAGGGGAGTTATTGGAACACCTATCCCCTCACTTCTACCTAACTACAAAATTCTTTTAAGTGCTCCCCAAGTGGGGTTAAAAGTTTGTTGAGTTTAAGGTAAATTTTAAGGCTCAGTTTAAATTATGTGGTAGAGTGGGTGCAAGTGTGGTATTTAAACTGAAATTGATTTGCCTTGCTTGGGTGATTGATTACAAATGAAAGAAAAGACGCTTCCAGTTTTGCAAAAAATAAAGGCGTTTTTGAAATGTAAATGCTTGAAAAAACTATTTAAAAATAATGGATCTTTGAAATAATTTGAAGGAAAGAAAATAACAAAAATACTTCAAGAAATAAGTGGATCTCTTAAAAATTGCTTGGGCAAAGTATTGAGCAAATAAACAGTAAAACCTAGATCTAAATAAAATGCAGAAAAATCTCTCTTTCAATTACTAAAAAATTTCTAAAAAGACTTTTAATGGAGCATTCTAAATAGTAAAAGATTTAATGTGGCTGTAAAAATGCAGGAAATTTAATATTGTAAAATATGCTAAATGGGCAGAAAATACAGCAAAAAATCATTTTCAAAAAATTGGCCGAATTAAAAAAAATTGCATCGCGGGTTTCGGGAAAACAGCCGCGATGGACAGCGCGAGTTTCGACCGCGAAGCCGTGATGTGCAGAGCGGGTTTCGGCCACACAGTCACGATGTGCAGCGCGGGTTTAGGCCGCGATGTGCAGTGCGGGTTTTGGTCACACAGTCCTGATGTGTAGCGCGGGTTTAGGCCGCGAAGCCGCGATGTGCAGCACGTAAAATGGCCGCGAAGCCATGGCGCACCGCGTGGAAAAAAGCCACGAAGTCACGATGAGCCGTGTGACTGTCGAGCAAAAAACCGCAAGGCGAAAGCCGAAAAACGGAAGCCGAAAAATGAACCCGAAAATGGAAATTTCAGTCTATTAATGGCAATAGAAAGGGCCAAGATCTAGAACAACAATGGATCTGCTGTCTAGGATGGAAGATCTATGAATTAAAATGATTAAAAATAACAAAAACTAAGATCTAAAGCAAAAAACTGAGACCTAAGAATTTGTTCCCAGTGGAGTCGCCAAAAACTATTGGCTTGGTTTTGCAACCAAGCTTAGTGCTATAGGCACCTATCAACAAGTGATAGCAGTTTCAAATATTGAAAGCAAAAAACAATTATAAATCTGAATCTAAACTAAACTAGCATGTGCTTATGACAATAAACTTGAAAAGATTTAAGAACAAGAACAAGAAATAAAATAAAAAATAACTTTTGTATTATGATACCTCAAATGGTGAGGATGTTGTGGTATTGAGCAGCTCCAAGGTGAGTAGCTCCAAGCTCCAATGGTCTCTTCTCCAAGATTGCTACAATGGTCAAGAACTCATGAGAGATTTTGACACCATGAGGATAGGATGATGGATGGATGGAAAGTGAGGAACCCCTACCACCTTTTTATAGTTTTTGGTGGTGGGGAATACCATTATGGTTTTGAGGAAACCAATGGTATTGACCAACATGGTTTAGGTACCTTTTCCCTCCTTTTTCCTTTTTTAAATATTTTGAATATTTTTATTCCCTTTTTAATATTTTTGGGAATTCTGGACCCTTTTTGAGGGTTTTTTATGCTTTTTGAGGAAAAATATTCATTTTGAGGGGAAAAAGGGGTGTATTATGGTCTTTTGGTGACCTTTTGGTGGCTTTAGAGGCTCAAATGGTGGAAAAGTGGACAAATGGGTCATGTGAATAAGGAAATGAACTAGTGAGCACCTTTTGGGTGTTAACACATATACAACATTAATTAGAGGGTAGAGGGCATATGAATGAGGGATTAAATTTTGATGCCCAGAATAATTTCAATCTCATGAAAGGAGAAAGGGCATCCTGATTTTGAAACTTACTATACATTCATTCACTCTGTGCAAGGTTGATAAATAAAAAATGGCATTGAAACTACTATAGGAAATGATAGAAATTGGTATTCACCTGAGTAGTGTAAAATTAGCCCACGACACTTAGCCGGTAACGCACTGGAAGCTTCATGGAGAGGGTCGATTCATCATTTGATAGAGCCATGCATGTGGGAGAAGGACCAAACCCATTCCATTGAGGGTTCATGGCAGGGCCGTGGGCATCTAGAGAAAATCGGGGTCCATGGAGAGGGACTAGACCCTTGTCTGGTGGAGTTGTGGATTGAAATATCGTGGGAACTTAGCCCGCAACACACTAGGAGATTCATGGAGAGGGCCGATTCATCATTTGACAGAGCCATGCATGTGGGAGAAGGACCGAACCCATCCCAATGAGGGTTAATGGCAGGGCCGTGGGCATCTAGAGAAAATCAGGGTCCGTGGAGAGGGCCTAGACCCTTGTCTTATGGAGTTGTGGATTGAAAGATCGTAGGGGTATTTCTAAGGGCCAACCCTTTTCAAGTTGATTCGTGGCATTACTTAGGCCCCATTGGAAGACAGTCGTTGAGGATCCAAGAGTATTCAAGTTTGAGTCTTTTACAAGAATTTCAAATGAGGATTTCTTTTTCATGGCAGAGGAAATCGAGGTCACGGAGGGGTTTTAATGTGTCTCCGGATGAATGGGCCAAGGAACTAGATTCTTTCCTCAATATGAAAGATTCAGAACTTTAGATGCTCTGAGAGACTATAAACACAATTTTACAAAGCAATGGAACTAGAAGGTTACCTAAAATTCCCAAGGTTTGTGATTACTATTTCCTTTTTGTAAGTAAATATTTTTCTATTAACAAAATATACAGAGCAACATATGAAGTTTTCCTTAGAAACCTTGATATCTGATCCTCATAGTCTCTGTCATTGAGACTAATAATTACATGTACGCAGTGAATCTACTGGTTTCATTTCATTTTCATAATTCCCTAATATGAGGCTGATGAAATGTGTCCTTCTATGCTAACTAAGGTTGACACTGAGATAATGGCCAAGGACATGAATATCCCCTTGACAGTGGATTCCTAGGCCCTTCATAAAGTGGTGCTCCTCTCCTAACCAACAAAAGGTGGAAAAGCACCCATGATTACTTATGGAAGCTATCTATGAGAATAAGGCTTCCCAGAACAACTTCAAGGTGGTCGTATTCAAAGTATGATGCTGTAGATGGGTTCTATCTCACATAGATACTTCCCATAATTGGTTTAACATGTCTTTCATCACTTCTAGAGAACACAGACCTACTTTAGGGTATGTTGTTGTGGAACGGTGCTGGCATAACCATACAAACTATCTTGTGCATTACACCTTAATGGATCACATGCATCAGTGGCCACATAGGAGCCTGGATATTTGCATCACCCCTTAACTAATGTGATTACGTTAGATTGGTTTGTTAAATCCCTACAATTATTTAATATGTTTATGTATAATGACCTTAGTACTAAGGAAGAATCTATTTTGAGAAACCAAGAATTGGATCTAGAATAAACCCAATGCAGTTACCTATTAAACATCAACCCAAATGGAACTAGTTATATGGGTATGGTTCCCCACTTATTTTAGGTTAGTTTAATTTGATTGATGGTATTGTTATTTCTACGAATTACACACCTGACCAATATGTTGATGTGGCTTTTCTTGGATCTCCTTGTCCTTAGGGAGGGTTAAGTGGTTCATTAATTACATATACTAGAAATTTTCCCTATGTCTTGTTTGCTCTAGCTAAACCATTCCTTACTGGTGGGTATCTATTAATCCATTTTATTTTTCCAATCCTAAGTTAGTTCAATTTCCACCTTCCAAACCTAGTCATATTTTTCCTTAACAAATAACTAACCAAGCTATTAATCAAGGGAACAGGGTGAACCCTTCTAGCTAGTTAATGCATTTTATTAATATTCGTGGGGAATTAAATTGCTAGTTCCCAACTTCGGTTCATTGTTTATTATTTTTTCTTAGTATTAATTTAGAATCCCATCATTTGAGTGAACTAGCATTAATAATTTAGTTGCATAATCATATTAAATTAGTTTCTAGTTTTCAAAGAAAAGCAATATATAGACTAGGATTTTGGACATAAAGACTTTGTAAACCTACAAAGAGTTCTAGCACCAACACTTACTAGCTCATGAAAGATGGCAAAGATTGTCGATTGAAATCTATAACCATTACCTTTCTTTGACCCCAAACATCCCACTAAGTCGGTTTGCACAAGTGTTTCTCCCTTATTCTATACCATTTTACTTAGGAAGCTTTCCCTATATCCTCTAATGCTCAGTTATTTCATCTACCTGCACCCATCCTCCAACACAATCAACCAGTCCTACCTTCCAATATTTTGACTCTTCCTTACACCATTAGTTCCCTGTTGCTCTCTACAAGTACAACACCAAATAACATAGTTTTCCCACCAGAACTACCAAACCACACTCTTAAGGATTTTTCCTACCATCCTCAATAATCATAACACTAGAGAGTTGTGTCTCCACATTTCCATTCTTTTTTTAACATGGATGGATTCTCATGTAAAGTTCCAAAATTCAATATATCAACACTTTTCGAACTTTGCATCACAAGAACCCTTTCTGCAATAGAGTTTCCATCTCCTCAATAGCACATCACCTTCAGTTCCCTCTCCATATCACCATTCCACTGCATCTATGGGAACTCTTCCCATTAGGTTCCAATATTCCCTTTTTCCTCTGAGATAATCCTACATAACAATCCAGTGGACACACATAGATTATTCATCCAATAGTGATTCACCTGGATATTTTTTACTGGACATCTTTAAAGAATTCACAATGGTTTTCACTTCATGGAGGACTCCCCAGTAATGAAAAAACACAAATCCACTATGGATCTTTATGAGCATCTCATGGCATCTCCAACATATAACAACTTTAGTATGCCTCTTACTTTTCATCTATGCACATGGTAGCAATCACACTATCTATGAGACTCTCTTCCATACCTCTACACCTATATTGTGTTCCCAATGCTCTTGGAATTTTATGGATCTTGCATCAATTTATGGATTACAATTTGTTATTATATGCATAATATCATTTCCTTCTATTGCTACTATTGCAGAGCCAATCTTCATAGATATTTACACAACATCATATACCTTCTTTCATGATTTATAATACCAACAACAAACTCTCCATAGCATGGTACACACACTTTTATATTTATACCCAGGAAAACCATTCCAGACAACTCATCTCAACATCCTCCACTCCACATATCTATATCCCAAAGGCTCCCTCAACAATCCATACATATATTGGGTTTGCTTCTACCCCTCTTATTACAATTAGGAAACATATTCTTTTCTGATACACATAACTATAAGGGAATAATCTTTCTTTCATGTTGAAACTAAATAAAATGTACCATAAATAGAGATAAAATAAAGATTTACAAGGAGAGAATTCATCTTGCTCAATATTTTATACCTTCACCAGATATTCGCTGGCTTGGACCAAGTCAATCCTGTGCAAGTATTGAGGCCTGTAAATGATCTTAAGCAGGGTGTGGGTCACCTGATGCTTCCACAGCTGCCAGATGAGATAATTATTCTTGAAGGGCATGTGAAATGATCTAATCATTTTCTACATTATAGTGCTCTCTTAGCAATTCAGGTTCCACTACATGAATCCCTTGATATAGAGTAATGTCACTAAATTGAGTAGCATTAATTCGATAACTTGTATTGGAAAAAGAATCTCCATCAAGAAGGAGACCCCATCGGACAACATCTTGATCTGTTTCATATGTCACCATTTCTTCAGAAAACGTAGTATCCCTTAAGTGTTGTTGCCTGGATAAGGACCTGCATGTTGAATTCAAGTTTGGAATTAATTTACCCTCTATCAGCTAACTGCTATTACAACCTGCCTACAAATACAGGAGTAATATGTCTTGAATCCTTTATTAGGTGATCTAATAGATCATTTTCAACTATATAACATATTGTACTCTCCTCGACATTTCATTTAATGTGCACCATACTACAAAGTTGATTCCACACGTAGAAGATAACTCAATATCAAATATGTGTTAACTAGACAAATATATGACACTCATACCTAGTTATAAGGTTGCAACTGCTTCATTGGTCCCTATTCAAAAAGGAAAGAAAACATAGTTATCACATATTTGCAAGAGCTTTTACGAAGGAAGCATTCATGAAATTCAAATGCAAATGACTCAGTATTTGCATCGACCACGGAAGTAGCACCATGTATAGTATATAGTATATTTTTAAACTCCTGTAGGATATTTTTAAACTCCTCCCAATCTAGGTCACTAATGGCATCTTAGCATTCTAGTTGAGTTCAAGCAAACATCAACCTAGCTATTGGGAAGGTAGACAAGTTCAGGAAGGACGTGAGAAACAATAGATTTTAGCAAATGGATTCCTTGATGAGACTACATGTTCACCTCTAGATGACAAGATCCATTGCAAACTGTTTGCTATCATAGGAAAATACTCAAAGAAAATAAATGATGGATGGGGTTCCTACAATCTAAGGTAGCCTACAAATCCCACTAAAGAGCCCCAAGTTGTGAGAAACTATAGAATTAACCATGTAGCCGTGACTCACAATGATGAGATTGCATGTCCAAGTCTAGACAATAAGATCCCTTCCATCCCATTGTCTATCTATGACATAGTAAAACCTCCTTCATTCTTTCACCCCTTACAAAACGCGTCTAAATACACTTCCATACATGATACATTAAAATTAGCAATTTTCCCCGGCGGTGCAAAGGAATGCCATTGTTCAAGTGTTTTGTATTAAGCTTAAAGACAACTAAAGCAATAGTAGTGCTTGTAGATTATTTTTGCAGTGTGATTAAAATGGCTTGGGAAATTAATTTTTCTTTTGCGGAATAAGACAATGCAAATGAATATACAATACCATAGAAATGTGAGAAATGAAGAATAGACAATAAAAGAATTATAGGGATAACACTGAATTAATTTCCATGACTTCATACCTATGCATTAAAGTCCATGTACTAACTGGTGAGCAAGCACACACAGATAAGTTCTCAGGATAAAACTTATTGCTGATATATTTATTCCCAATTTATGGAAAGATGAGGAAATTCTCAACACCCAAATGGGCAAGGAAAATGCCCTGTAAGGGTAGAACAACAAGCCTCTATGCTTGCAGTATGATGGTAGCTTGACTGAAAAAAGGGACACCAAAGTACTTGTTTCTATGTGCAGTTCTGTTGTGTTTCATCTATAGCCAAAATAATACTTGTTTGCATTTAATGAGCACCCATTTTCTAGGATAACATGCTCTACAAATGGCCAAAGTTGTAAAATGGCTTATCAAATGAATTGAAAAATATTGCAAATTCTTTGATTGGGACATAGCTATATGGATGATTTTTACTGGCTCAATATTTCCCATGGTACTTTTTGGATGTCACGTGAAGCATCGTACCTCAACCATGTCAGTTAAAGATTTGGTCCTCAATAATAAACTCCCAACATGGCTACCAATTGTTGAGCCACAGGAGTGGGTGAAAAGGAGATTAACAAGTGCAATTTTTGGAATTTGACCTTTGATCTGGAAGCTTCACAAAAGATGTTGAGGGAAATATTCTAGCAGTTTTCTTATGTTGATCCCCAAAGAATAGTATCATCAGCAAATGATTGGTAGTTGATCTTCAACACAGGGGCTACTGAATACCTTGTAGGAGTCCCAACATTTTAAAAACTAGCCAAACCGGAACTGGAACCGGTCGGTCTGACCGGCCAAACAAGTTGCAGCATTAAACCAGCACAAAACCTGAACCGGGGATTGATTCAGTAACGAGCCGGCAGGCCCGAAGCCTGAACCAACCGGTCCTAGCCAGCTGAGCCAGTAATTAACCGGTCGACCAACGTCAAAAATCCTTTGCGGGCCCTAGAAATTGTAATGTCTATTAAATGGTAATATTAAATTCTTAAATTTTTAACTTTACCATTAATTGTTTCAGGATGTTTGAGAGTGGTTCCAACCTCATCGGACTTCATATGCAAAACATAGAATTTTAGATTCCATTCAAAATTCAACAGACTTAAGAGTTTTCAGGATTTTAGTATAGCAAAGTTTCCATCAGTTTCTATCATGTATGAGAGTATAGGATTGGAATTTAATCAAGAACATCAACCCCTGTATGTAACTCGATGTTGGTGGTGTTGATTGTTGAACTCCTTTGTCATGACCTGAATAAAAATGTACTCTTCATTTAAGCAAAATCACTTATTAAGCATGGGAAGCTTTTTCTACCTTATTTTAACGATTTTATTAGGAATTTTCATTAAAATTGTAGGGTGTTGAGTCATTGACTAATGTCCTTGGAGCATAAACTTTGAGATTCAAGTTAGAGGTAAGGGCTAGGGCATAGAGGAGGGAGGCATAGGGTGCTATTGATGAATAGGATCCCAATATAGGAAATGATTCGCTGACATGAATGATTTATGATTTATTTTCACATTCATTTTTTGAAATGCCCTTGCTCATATATATATATATCGCGTTTCCCCATTTTCAAAATTTTGGGGCGTCACGCTTCCAACGCGTCCTCGCTTCGGAAACTGGTCCCCGTTTCCCCGTTTCATGCAACTTAGATTAAACCTAAACCTAAACCTAAACCTAAACTATGTACTATGTAGTGCACTTGGTGCCATTTTGTGACCCATACATGGTTTATGGTATATATATATATATATATATATATATATATATATATATGAGTAGACTTTGCATATTATGTCTCTAATCATCTAATTGTTTGAAATCATAGCTTGGAATGTTAAATATAATTTTTCTCATTAAAATTGTAATTTTTTTTGTATTATTTAATAGCCTGGTTCATTGAAATCAAACCACTCCGGTTCATTATCGGTTCCGGTTCCGGGCCGAGTTGACCCTCGACCGGTTCGACTCCCGATTCCGAGTTTTAAAACATTGAGGAGTCCTGCATCTTAACTATTTGACTTCCCTTTAAGTGGGATAGAACCAGGTTGGGAAGCTATTTAACTGGGACTAAAATGTTTTTTGTGTACAAAATGCTCTTAACCCAAAGAAGGTTATGTGAATGTATGTTGTCTAGCTGAAGGATTGAAATTTGATATCCCCATTGCAATTTATCATAAGCCTTTTCCATGTCAAATTTTAGGAACGTGTAGGCCAGTCTCTGGGTTTTGATGGTATGAAGTGCATCTCCAATGATTGTGATATTGTCCATTATTTTCCTTCCTGTGATGAAACTTGTTTGATGAGCAGAGACTATACTAGACATAAAAGAAGAGAGCTTCAATGGTAGGTGCTTAGCAACTATCTTTTAGATGACAATGTAGGGTGAAATTGTGCTTCAATATCAATTCATTTGAGTCCCTTGAGATACTATAGCCATAAAAGTGGTATTTATTGAAGGATGTATATCACCCACGTGTTGAGTTTTAGATATGATACCATGGAAAAGAGGAGCTAGCTGCTCTGCCAGCATCTTAAGGAATTTAGTGGTTAGGCCATCTATGTCAGGAGACTTATCATATGGTAACAATTGAATGACTTTCTTGACCTCTTCTACTGATGGTTATGTTTCCAAGATATGTTTTGACATCCTAGCATAAAATGGGAAAACCTTTTACCCCATATGACTGTAAAATCTGGATTAATAATTGTATACATGGATTTTAATAAAATATTGATAGAGATAACTCTGTTACCAAGTTTGCCAATATTTAGGGGAAATTTTCAACCTCAAATATTTTGAAGATGCCAATTTCAATGGAAAATTGTCAAACTTTTAGATTCAATTGATTTTGCTGTAGCATAAGAAAAGCTCATTCCTCCTAGAAATACCTCTTCATACAGTGCCCTACTTCCTAGATCGAAATATCAAATAGGCAACATAATTTTCATATTTCAGTGAGGTCATACATCTCCAACCTCCAATTATACTCTATTTGAGCCTTTAAGAATCCATTTACAAACCCCACACTAATTCAATATCTAAGAGACTAAGAAGAGAGCTTCTATACAGGTCCAGACTCCAAACTAATGGTATCACATGTCAACTAGAAGCCCATCATAACATAGAAATTTCACTTCTTCCATAACACTGAAAATTCAAATTGATTTGATCCCCCTTACTAATTGTCCTAAGGGAACTCACTATCTAACTTAGTTGACAAGCCAGAACTTGTTGAATTATAAAGATGTTGAAATTTTTCTAGGGCTAGATAGACATTGTCCCCAATTTTAGAGTATTCCATCTTTCAAATCTAATTCAATGTAAAACTTCCATGTGAATGACAACTTCAAAGCTGTTGATGCCATTTTGGATTGTTAACAACTAGACTACTAGTGGCTCTTTTCTTTATCTAGTTTTATATTTAGCATCTATTAGCTTTTCTGTTGTGTTCCAAGAATGCTACTTTTAGACTTGTCATTTGTATTTTTGATGCCCTAGGTTATTGTATGAATAGAACTATAGTATGCAGATGGATTAGTGGTTTACAGACTACAATAATGAGTTGCACATGGTATGCAAGCTATGTAGCAGAAATAAAAATTCACTCATCCAGAAATAAGGGAAACTTGTGCAAAATGATCTTTGTTGGTGAGTCATATCATGATGCTTCTTTCCCGTGCTTGTCCAAATTAAATTTTAGTATCACCATTCTTTTCAAATTTTCAAAACAGAAAGAAAATGCGATTGGAGGATGATAAAAAAATTTGTTCCACATTTCTGTAGTGAATGTAGAATTTCTAGTCATGTCATGTAGTGTGAATGTAGAATTTATGTTTTGTCTTCAAATTGACAAAAAAGAAAGAAAGATGGGTGTAGGAGGAGTGACTATAGAACTTCTAGTCATGTCATTCTTTTCTTTTCTGCACTTGTCCAAATTAACTTTCAGTATGACGGTTAGATACAATCCACTCACAACTCTCTAGGTTAAAGAGCTTGATCGATTGAATGTTGTAAGCTGCTTTTTACTTCATTGAATATATTCTTGTATCAGGAAGGTGCATGCTTGCTGCATTGGGATACAAAAAACATTTGTATAAAATGAAAAAAAGAAGAAAAAACTGACCATTAATTGCCAGTGTAAAATTAAAAAGTAGAAAATATTAACTAGCATAGATCCATGATCTTTTAAGCAGTGAGGGATTGATGCCTTTTTTTTATCCCTCTCCATGCTTACGTAATAAATCTGGGGATAAGATGGATATT
The DNA here is from genome assembly GCA_027924585.1 of Larix kaempferi. Classification (NCBI taxonomy): domain Eukaryota; kingdom Viridiplantae; phylum Streptophyta; class Pinopsida; order Pinales; family Pinaceae; genus Larix; species Larix kaempferi. The sequence continues at coordinate 10,315,580 of BSBM01000322.1, read as the reverse complement.
AAGTACAATCTCAAAAAATTTAACAACACTATCATAAAAGCAGAATATTATACAACTGTCAGGATCAAGACAGTGGTTGGAGGATTTCTCTTCTCATCATTGTGTGCCCCTCCCCATCCCTTAATTGTGGCTGGGTTACAACAATCTAGAAATAACACTTCAGCTAAGAAGATGAAGGTGGGGGGATATATATTCTTCCAAAGTCATGTAGGAGTTGCATCTGGTCTAAACTACTTGAGACAATCCACTTGCATTGCAAGACAAACCATGAGGGGCATAATTTGTTTCTGGGAGAATTTGAACCCTAGTGGGTGATATAAAACATCCAGACTTCACCATCTAATGAAGCCTCCATTGATGATGGCAAGGACTTTGGAGTATCAAGCTCCCTACATCAATCTCTTCATCTCGTGGATTCTTGGCTTCAGATATTATGAAGGCCAATGAAGGAATCTTGTTGTTATGGGGCTGGTTTGGAGGGATGTGAGGCCAACTGTGGCGGCACTATCAATGCTCCATTAGTCTTGGCCACCTCTGTGCCCAGAATTCACCCCAATAATCCTGATTATACTCATTCTTTAAAGATTATTTTAAGTTTTGGCATGGTGGATTAATAGCAAGACTGAAATAAAGGTGTTCATTGTTTTATGATACTGAATGGTATGCTGAATTTGGAGTTTTTTGTCTCTCCCAGCATTGTTTCTCCCAGCATCAATGCTATTGTTTGCTTATTTCCTTTTCTGCCACACTGCCAAAAACTAGGGTCCCCTTGCATGGGTGTCGTGGTCTCTGAATTTAAAAAAAAAATTGAATATATAAAAACATAAATGATAAGCTTAAAATTTATTACTTAGGAATGAACATATTTATATATGATATGAAAAGCAATGACATTTATGACTTGAAGCAGATTCATAAATATGAATGATGACATGAAACCTATATGCTGTTGAGACTTGAGAGTGAAGGTGAAGTGGGAAGTGCCAATTTTCAAAAGTGCTGAGGGTTGAGCATTCTGGGAGGATTTATTTTTAGTTTTATTTTTAACAATAACTGAACAAAGATTGTATTAGAAAGGATGTAGCTGATCTGTATGACAACGTAATACAAAAACAAAGATTTTATTTTTCATAGATGCTAGTATATTAAAAAAAAGAAGCTATCAAAAAAGGATTATTAGCTTTCTTCAAAAAGTCCTTGAAACTACTGCTGCTATACAACCTATAAGAGACACCTAACACATAGACAGATTTACACAACATTACATAACATTAGCAAAAGGAGTGTTGGCTATGGGCTTCTCCTAGCTATCCCGTGACTTGGTGCATTCCTGGGTGCTCTAGTTCCATGTCTTCGAACAGTTGAGAGATTTTGTCTTCTTCCTTGGTGTTTGTCGGGGTGGAACCTAAAGATGGTTGAGGATTTGGAGCTGATGAGTGGCTGCCTTTCTTGATGTTGTCAAAAGATGCTTTGAGTGTCAAACATTCTGTTTAATGCTTGAATTTGTCTTCTTTGATGTAAAACAATGTCCATGACTTCCAAGTTTTATATATTCTTCCCGTCTCCGGAGAATCCTTTGTATATCATAGATTGCCCTTTGACATTTCCTGTGATAGCTTCGGCAGTCCATGGTTCTCAAGAATGTCCAAGTCTTTGTAATAAAAACCATGATGGTGCTCAATAGACTGATTACACAAACACTGAAAGAACAATTCCAAGAAATATTTAATGACATGTAGGCTACAGTGACTATCTTCTTGTAGCTACTTAGACTTGAGAGAGAACGATATGTATACCTAAAACCTAGTATCATCAATGTGACACACAAACCTTTCCTAATTCCCTCAAAGTCAATGGGATCAATAGGTTGGTTATTATGATATAATATTATAACTCCCCTTCTCAACATAGTAGCACATCAAAGAACCAAGAATCAACTTGGATTGACATTAAATTCCAAAGAGATATGGTGGATGACCTTTGAACAAATATTTTCTCCAACTCAGAACAAATAGGAAGTAGATGGGACTTTCCTCCTTAAAGGCTTGAGACTAGGCTTGCCAGTGCCGAGCTCGATTCCACCCTCACGCTCCAAGAAAAAATTAAAGTTTCACTCCCATTATCCCACCCCCTTCCATTGATTTGAGATCTAAACATTTAAATTGATGAGATAACAATATGGGAGGCATGTGTGCTTTACCAAGTTTGTCCTGACCTTTAATTTCCCTTCGATTTGCTTCATTTGACTTGCTATATGGCCTTCGGCATGGAGTTAGGTTTAATTGACAAAGTTTAATGAAAATCATGAAATATACCTGAGGGGATTGGGAGATATGCCATCCACCCATTTTTTTGACTTTCTCCTTTAGTCAAATGGATTGCTAGATTAGCTTGGGCATCAACTTCTCCATTCAGGACTCAAAGGATATGGAAGTACTCGATTTCTTTGAAACACGACGCTTTGATTTTGATTGGGGAGATTATTTGACTTTCTCCTTCAGTCAAATGGATTGCTAGTTAAAAGTCAGTCTCGTTCACTATGCACCTTAGGAGTGCTTTGCATATTGTCATGTTTGCCAGGTTTCAGCCTTTTAAATCTCAACAAAATTATCAAATGCTTAGATTCATGGTTGAATGATGTTGTGGCTTTATCATCTTGAAAAGATGGTTGTGATCGTGCTGATGATCTATCCAGCTTGCTATATGTATTTTGGTGCTTGTTAAGTTAAAATCGTTTTCATTTCTCTCCGATTCATTTTGACAGCGGAGTTATTTTATCACATTGGACACTCATGGTTTTTGTAAGACAAATGGAGGGCTTTCTAATTTTCTCCACTAATTAGAGTCCATCTTCTGGTATACTTGGGGATTTGTTCCACAGTTTCATATTGAGATAGTTGTGCATGTGATTATTTTTTCTATGGACTTTGACAATTCCGACCGCAATTTCTCGTCCATCATGAGTATGGCCCAATTGTAATAACTTCTTTCATGATTATGCAAGATTGTAGTTGTGCATACAAAATTAAAATAATATAGCTAATACTTGTCGTTATCTAGATTTTTGGCCGGGTCTAATTTTTTATAAGGGCCACTAATAATGTGGAGATAGTAGGCATTCACGTCATTGACTATGCACATAATTAGGCATTCATATGTAGTATGACCTAATTGTGGGATTTTGTGGACAATAGTACAATAATATCAAAATGGATACTGTAGATGACTGCTAGTGGAAGTTTCTTTATTTAAACATCTGATACCCTCCATTATTTTGTATTGCTTCTCAATTACATGGCTTGTAAACTTAGATCTCCATCTATTGGATACCTTTGAGTTCTAAGATATCTCATATGGATGATGGTGATTAGTTGGGAATGCCCAACATGCATTGACAGCAAATGGAATGAAGAGTGAAAAAAACAGTGGCACAAAAGGAGGACAAAAAAATGTCAAAGAGGGAGGGAAAGAAAGAGATAGGTGTAGGAATAGGAATAGGAATGCCTTAAAAATTAGAGAATATTCTCCATCCCACATTCCTTTCGGGGCTGGGTTGCTTCATTTTAATAATTATATCATAATCTTCTTTGGGTTTTGTATACTCATATTTTTTATTTACTATATATATTAAAGCTTTTCTTGTACCCTTGTATTGTTGAAGATGTTCTAAATAAGACGACCACTTTTAGTGAGTTGATGCTAGCTAAGGAAGCTGGCATGAATAATTCTGTAAGCTATCCTAAGGGCCATAATTCCTTTACTATATGATGTTATGTGCCACAGACCACTCCCAACTGTAAAACAATTCTCTTTGTTGTTTTGGATCATTTTAAATTGTAAACGTCATTGCTTATTGCTGCTTAGTTTGATATTAGATTAAAATTGGGTGTCATGTATGAGAATACCTCTTCTTTTATGATACCTGCTTTTGTTAATAGTGTTTAATTTATATATTTTTGTTGTTGAAACACATATATTCTTACTTGTTCTGCAGAGCTATAGGAGATGCAATGGCAAAGAGACATACAGATAATTCATTTCAAGTTGATGACTTCAACATTGAACTCGAGAATCAAAGTGGAGACAAGATCAAAGTTGGTACCGAGACAGATCAAAGGTGTGATTTTACTTTTGTTTTTTTGGTTCTTTAACTTCCAATGCTCAATAAATTTTTTCCAAGAAAAAAATTAAATATTTGATATTTCAGAGTTGGAAATCAATATATACATTTAGCTTTCCTGGGTAGACTCAAAACTAGGTATCATGAGCTATCTCTGCACTATCTGCAATAGAAATAGTATACTACACTTTCATATGCCATTCACTAGTTTAAATATTAGTGGTTCTGGCCTTAGTTGAAATAATATGCTTAGGGCACTGCAACTAATCTAATCATATGAACTTTATTAATTTATGGACCCTAAAATGAGGATGAAATTGAGTCAAAAGGATGCTTTTAATGTGACAGGGCCCTTGTTATGGGTTTGATGCTTCATGCAAAGGGGCGGCATCTCATTAAAAATGGACAATATAAAGATGCTCTTGAAATTCTTGGCATGGGAGAGGTAACATGCAGGTTTCTCATTATTGATGTTTTAATAGCTCTCATATAGCTCTCATACGGATGCCCACTTACTGATGTTTACTGAATAGACTTTGGGCCTCTGTGCTCTGATTACCTTTGTTATTTTGGACTAGGAAATGAAGGTCTTGGAACAAATTATGAATCTTCCTATTAATAGTGCCGAAAAGGGAAAGTGGTGGTCTTGTAGCTATATTTTCAAAATCATGCTTGCTATATCATCATTCCTTCTATTGGAGGATAGTTTATGATGGACGCAGTGAAAATTGGTTTGTGAGATTTGTTGACAATTTCTTTTCTTGCAGGAGGCCTTTTCTATTTGTGATTGGAAAGTAATCGAGGTGAGTTGAGTTCTCAATTTTTCCAACATTATATGTGGGCTCCCTGTTTCTGTTGCTCCTCAATTTAATTTTATACTAACTTTTCCCTTCCTATCTAATTAGATGGTGGATAATACATCGCTACTGCAAATAGACACAGTGTGGTGTTATTTCATGTAGTGTGACATATCCTGTGACGGATTCCCACTTACTGATGTTTACTAAATATCCTGTCGGACCTCTGTGCTCTGATTACCTTTGTTATTTTGGACTAGGAAATGAAGGTCTTGGAACAAATTATGAATCTTTCTATTAATAGTGCAGAAAAGGGAAAGTGGTGGTCTTGTAGCAATATATTTTCAAAATTATGCTTGCTATATCATCAGTCCTGCTATTGGAGGAAAGGTTATGATGGACACAATGAAAATTGGTTTCTGGGATTTGTTGACAATTGCTTTTCTTACAAGAGGCCTTTTTTGTTTGTGATCGGAAAGTAATCGAGGTGATTTATCTATTTGGTTCTCAATTTTTCCAACTTTATATGTGGGCTCCCTATTTCTGTTGCTCCTCAATTTAGTTGTATATCATCAGTCTTGCTATTGGAGGACATGTTATGATGGACACAGTGAAAATTGGTTTGTGGGATTTGTTGACAATTGCTTTTCCTGCAGGAGGCCTTTTTCTGTTTGTGATCGGAAAGTAATCGAGGTGAGTTATGTATTTGGTTCTCAATTTTTCCAACTTTATATGTGGGCTCCCTATTTCTGTTGCTCCTCAATTTAGTTGTATACTAACTTTTCCCTTCCTATCTAATTAGATGGTGGATAATGCATCGCTACTACAAATAGACACAATGTGTTGTTATTTCATGCAGCGTGACATATCCTGTTTGGATGTAGCTGGAATACTGTTAAAGGAGGCCCACAAGGGCTTGAACATTGCTATGGTGCAAATATGGAGAGAGCTAGGGTTCTACAAGGAGGATTTTGTCCAGAAATTTCCACGTAAACTCTCTTTCAAGCTTTATCCTATACGAAAGGAATAAGGATCATTTGTTTTGGTAGACCTTACTGAAGATTTATTCAAAAAGTCAGCTAGTGTATGGTTTTCAGATTCTAGGAGTTTAAATTTGTTCACCATAAAGATGGGAACCGTGTTATACTGAGAATATACTTTGAACATGGCATATATGTTATGAGTGGACCTAAATGTTGTTAGTATATATTTGTTCTTTTCTGCATTTGGATTGCATTAGAAGCTATGTTGCACAAATATTCCGAGAACAACCTCATTTTACCCTCCATGTAAAGGACCATATAATGCACCGGTTGCCCCAGTAAGAGAAATATAAACATCAAAAACACTGGAAGCAAGGTGTCATGTGACAGTTGTTGAACAGTTCATTTCATGGTTTGTATGAAATATGAAAATCACATCAAGGGATATTGCTAGAGGGATCTTGTCACCCAGTGAGTCCAACATATATAGAAAATTCTTTAAATAATAAAGGTTATTGGAAGATAAGATAGGTAGCCTCCCTTCCATTTTTACGGTAAATTCTCTTGTCAGCTGATTCCTCAATTGGATAAGTCCCATATCATAGGATTCCTTCATCTCCATCTATGTATGAAATTGGTGAATGGACAAGAGCATTGTTCAAGCACATCTTGGATCATAAAGCTTCATCCCTTTATCATCCCCAACTACAGTTAAATTTACCTCAATAGTTTCCACATACCACAATCCTAGCCAAGACTATCCATACAATCTAATCTCCCTTCTTTCACCCCTAGGTATTCCCAAATTGAATAGAAGTGCCTCTTACTACTGTCTGGTTCATGAAAGAACTATCATGACTAAGGTGTATCAAACCCGATGTGCACAAATCCCATTTTTCAATAAACATAAGTCTTTTGTATTATCTACAAAGGATCAACACTATTCACCAATGTTACTCATACTTTGACTCTGCCTAAAGTATGCTTTCTGTTTTCAAAATAAATACTGCAAGAAAAGTGACCAGGTAGTCCATTATGTCAGAACAAGTCTGAATTTGGATTCCAAATTCACCCAGAACTACATATGAGGATCTTTTACTATTGATTTAGGCCTGAAGTATGCCCAGACTTAGAATTTAGGTGGTTTTATTGTTGCTATAGTGCTCAGGGACAATTTTATGCTGTTGTTTTAAGGGGTTCATATGCCCAGAATGGTGGTTTATAAGCTCTGAATGGTGGTTTAACTAGTACAAGATGCTAATTATTTCAATAATTCCAAACACAATATAGCAGCAATTGTGTACCTGTGAAACTCATCTATATTGAAGTGGGAAGTCACTATAACTACTGCTGAAACTATTACATACGCTTGTCTTTCTGGAAGCAAGATTCTCTTCAGTGACAAATTGAAGATTAAGATTGACCTTTCTAATCTAGTATACAAATCTGCCAAGAGATGTACTTAAATATATTACCTTCCATAATGTCATCGTTCCAAATGTAAAGTGATTACATTAAAATTTGAGCACATAGTCGGAATGCAGAAATCGAAAATACAAAATATTCTGATTATTTCAAAGATTCGAAATCCATAATTCTAGATTAAACAGACTAAGAACTGGAGTGATGATTCTTAAGATACAATAAATTCATTAATTGTATGGGTCTGCATCATAGAAATCCAAGTAAGGATATTTCTACAATGCATAGAAAACTGGTAGAGCTTCACATTTGACAATATTACTGTCCAATGTGTTAGGAATCAGAGCTTTCTATATCAATTTATCGAATGCAACCTTGACCTTTTAAAGTCGAATCTAGAATATATTGTCCAATCAAAGTTTTCACCAAACTCTAGAATGTGTGTGTGAAACTTAACTAATGATAACCTATGACCAATGGATATGTAGGTCTCAATCTTTCTTTTTAACAAAGAATACAATCGAGACTCATTTTCCAAATATAGTGCACTTGTAGCTTCATCCAAGAAAGCCATGTTGGGTTCATGCAGGAAGAGCCTAGCAAATGCCAATCTCGGTTTCTCACTAGTACTAAGTACATCTTCCCAGTCACAAAAACCACCAAAGCCCCCTGTTCTTCTAGGCAGATCCGCCAATGAGACATCCTCAAGAAATCTCAACATATTTTCATCGCTTAGATATTTAAAGCTATTATCAGAAGAGAGTAATTGATCCCGAAGTGTACCAAGTGGCATATATGTATTTTGTGGGAGGAAAAACATTTCCTTTTGGGATGGTCCTCAGATTATCCCTTCACCCACATTTCACAGGCCTGCTATAACACGCAACAAGGAAGACTTGTGACATCCTAAAGGCCCCATTATCAACAGTGATTCTCTAGGTGAGAGAGAGATATTCATATTTCTTATAAGAGTAGTTCGTAAGTTGGGAGTTGTTATGTGCAATCATGTGATGACTAAACCTTTCCCCTTCTCTCGTGAGATATAACCTGTGCAAGAAATATTTAAAAGATTATACAGAAAACAAAATAGTTAGTTTAAAAGTGGAAGCTTAAAAAGCATGAAAATCATTTATGCATTCACATTAAATATGCAGGGAGGAAGATAGAACATACCAGTGGACTCCTCAGTTATAGGTGTCAATTCATCATACACCTGCAAAAATTTTTAGCTTTTCTGTGCTTGTAGGTCAAGATGGCAGCGAAAATTTTGGTTGCCACAATGATTACCTAAAGCTCTAAGAAGTGCATCTAACTGCTCTGTCTATGCAGCAAGACCACTGCTAAGTTCATGATTGAGTATCAGTAATTAAAAATGACAAGATGAAGTTAATGTCCTCGCGCAACCAAAATTTGTCAGTGCGACTAAAACACATCTACAAACAGAGCACGACTAGTGAGGGAGTGCCCAAGACATCTACCACAAGCAATACATTTGAGCTACATATGGTCATTGAACAACAAAACAAAGAAAATAATAAAATAATGTATTCTGTGAAGAAATCACTTCAAGTTTTTGTGGGGTGCTGACATGAGCACAATGGATAGTAATGCAAAATACATAAAAGAAAACAAACAAGAAATTAAGGATGCAAGCAAAATATGAGATTGCCAAACTATGCTCTATATTCATTATGTATTTATAAAAGTAATAGAGTCAAAAAATGGAGTGGAATCAGTCAAATAGAGTGACTGATGGGTATTTGTCTCCTTGATTCAGGGGGTGATGAATGAGCAATTAGTAGTTGTCTCTTCTTAACTCCAGAGGGATGATTAAAGTGGATAGTGGGTGTTTAATTCCTTGTCTCAGGAGTTGAAATTAGAAGTTTACAATTACAATAAGATAAGTGAGAGTAAGGTGGAGTAGTAAGTGAAATTCACACTTAACTCTTATAACACATATATACTACAATACTACATTGTTGACCAATTCAACTGTCTCATCATTTCCTCCCTGTTGAGAAAAATTTGTCTCCATCTTCCTCTAATGGTATACACTTTACACTTTCCAGCAAAGGACATATTAATCTATAGGGGTGATGTAAACATGTTTGCTAGATTGACACATGGATGCTTGTGGAGGTCAGAAAGAGATACTTTTGAAATAGGTATTTTCCACTTTTGCATTGAAAATGTCAACCTCTGTTATATAGAATTAGTTGCCTATATTCAAAGGGAGAGAATGTTCGGGTACACAGGGTACTACGAAAGGACCAAACACCAAGAGCAACCACTTCACACAAACAGATCACAGATCAAAACACCGATGTTTTGATGTGGTTTAAACCCTCTTGAGGGAAACACTCCACGGCCCCGGCCAAATAGCTTCTACGGGACAATTTATTATGCAAAGAAAGAAAGTTACAAATGAGCTTCTCATAATCGATCAACTAAACAATGACCCTCCATGCTCTTTCAATAGAGATCATGGACCAATCGGGTGTTAAGCCACGGATCAAGGTTAGGTTTGATCTAAGAGAAGTTGAGCCGTCAGATCACTCTATGTCGGGAACATATCGTGACCATCGGATTAAGTATTTACAAATGCATATTAATGCATACTAAAGAAACACACTATCCCTAACGGATCTATTACACAAGTTGATCTTAACTAACTCCTAAGTGTCTAAATATCCTAACATCCCCCCTTAAGAACAACTTGGGATAGGATTGAATGATTTACAAAAGTGACACTATTAGGAGAAGGAAGGAGGCATTAGAGCCTATCCCCCCTTAATGACAAGTTCCTGAACTCCTAACATAGATAGAAGTTTAGAAAACTTCGCTTCTGTAAGAGACTTGGTGAAGATGTCTGCAACTTGATCATCTGTAGGGAAAAAGAGCACTTCAAGAACACGATCATGAACAAGATTTCTGATGAAGTGCATATGTAGCTCAATGTGTTTGTTGCGTTGATGTAGAACTGGATCTTTGGCAAGCTTTATGGCACTTTGATTGTCGCACCGAAGTGGAGTAGGTTGTTGCTGCTCGAATCCAAAATCTGAAAGGATCTGTCGAAGCCATAAAGCTTCCTGACTAGCATTAACTGCTGCTCGATATTCTGCCTCTGCTAATGAAAGAGAAAGAGCTTGTTGTTTCTTACAAGCCCAAGTAATAGGTCCAGATCCCAGACTGAAAACATAACCTACAGTAGACTTTCGATCATCAGGATCGCCGGCCCAATCTGAATCAGTGAAACCAACCAACAAAGGTTCCCCCCCTGTACTGTAATGAATCCCAAACTGAACTGTACCTCGAATATATCGAAGTATTCTTTTAGCTGCTTTCCAGTGACTTTCATGAGGTGTCTGCATATAACGAGCAACACGACCAACGGCAAAGGAAAGGTCAGGACGGGAATGAGTCAATTATAAGAGACTACCAACAAGCTGACGATACAAGGTGGCATTGACTTCAGGTGAAGTACAAGTGACAGAAAGTTGGACTCCAGACTGGAAGGGAGAAGGGGCTGGTGTACAATCTTCCATGTGAAAGCGACGAAGAAGGTCACAAGCATACTTAGACTGAGAAAGAAAGATTCCTTCTTTGGTTTGTAGGACTTGGAGACCAAGAAAATAATGCAAATGTCCAAAGTCTGACATTTCAAAATTTTGTTTAAGACTGGATTTCACATGGGTTATAAGTTTAGGGTCACTACTAGTAAGAATAAGGTCATCAACATATAGAACAAGTATGATGAGATGGTTTCCTACTTTCTTGGTATAGACGTTGGGGTCAGAATGGCATCTAGAAAAACCAGTGTCAAGGAGAAAGTTATCCATTTTGGCATACCAAGCTCTAGGAGCTTGTTTAAGGCCATATAAGGATTTCTTAAGTCGGCAGACAAGGCTAATGTTATTCTGAACATAGCCAGGAGGTTGTTCCGTGTAAATTTCCTCCTGTAAATCACCATGTAAGAAGGCAGACTTGACATCCATTTGATGGACTTCCCAGTTGTGTAAGGCGGCAAGGGAAAGAACAAGGCGGATGGAGTTCATTTTTGCGACGGGAGAAAAGGTTTCATTGTAGTCAATCCCTTAAACTTGGGAAAAACCTTTGGCAACTAACCTTGCCTTAAGTCTTTCAACACTTCCATCTGATGCATACTTAGTTCTGTAGACCTATTTACATCTGACAAGTTTTCTTCCTTTTGGAAGAGGTACAAGATCCCAAGTATCGTTCGCCATTAAGGAACGATATTCTTCATCCATGGCTGCATCCCAATATGGATTCCTTGAAGCTTCTGCAAAGGTTTCTGGATCATGATTCTCAGAAACTTGAGCCAAAAGAGAAGAGACTCGCTGAAACTGAGAATGTGTTCGACATTGATCTCTAGGATCACCGGCAAGATCACCAGCTACTTCACATGTTGAACGGACCCATCGAGGAAGCACTTGTGATGGTGCAACTGGAGGAACATGAGAAGGTGGAGGTGGATTTTCATCCTCACTGTCATCATCAGAAACTGGAGTTGGAAACCTGTCAAGGAAGTTGGAAGAAGAAGAAGAAGGTACAAACGCCGAATCAGGCTCGCAGGCCAAAGATGGCACAATCGCCGAGTTAGGCTCGCAGGCCAAGATATTTTCATCAAATTTAACATCTCTTCTAATGATTATATCATGAGAATGTGGTTGAAGAAGTCTATAACCTTTTACATCTTCAGAATATCCAACAAATATGCACTTTTCACTTTTAGGTTGCAATGCTTTCCGTTTTTCATCCGGAATGTGAGCCCATGCTTCACTACCAAACACACGGAAGTGACTTACATCAGGTTTAGTTTTACTCCATGCTTCTTTCGGTGTTATACCTTGTAATGCTTTAGTGGGGGTGCGATTAATTATGTAATTTACACAATTAATGGCTTTAGCCCAAAATTGAAGACTTAGTCCCTTAGATTGGATCATACAATTAGCCATTTCTTTTAAAGTGCGGTTCTTCCGCTCAGCTACACCATTTTGTTGTGGTGTATATGGAACAGTGTGCTGTTGTTGGATGCCTTGTTCAGTGCAGAAAGCAGTGAACTGTTTGTTAACATATTCTCCTCCATTTTCAGATCTTAACTTAATAATTTGATGACCAGATTGTTTTTCAACAAGGGTCTTGTAGGCCAAGAACATGTTAAATACTTCGCTCTTAAGTTTTAGGAAATAAACCCAAGTGCGTCTGGTGTAATCATCAATGAAAGTTAAGAAATATTTGAAACCAGAAAAGGAAGCAGATGGAAGAGGACCACACAAGTCACTATGCACAAGCTCCAAGGGAACCGAGGCGTGCCAAGAGGCACGTTTGTCAAAACTATCCCGATGATGTTTTCCGAGTACACAATCGGAGCAAACACCATCTCTGCAAGATACCATCGGAAGACCTGTCACCATATTTTCTTTACATAGTTGTTGCAATGAGCGATAATTTAAGTGACCAAATCGCTCATGCCAAAGTTTGCTCAAGTTATCACTATGAGCAACAAAAACTGAAGGGAAAGGTGATAACCCAAAGTTTTTAAACTTGTACAACCTGGTAATATCATCAACAATTCCGGTAGCTAGGACCTATTGAGGATCTTTAAAATCCTTGATTACAACTTGGTGAGGTGTAAAGGTCATAGTTTTCCTTCACCAGAATGAGTGATCTGATAGACTGATAACAAGTTGTAGGAAATTCTTGGAACACATAGTACATCACTAAAATGACCATTATCTACTAGAACTATTCCAGCTCCTACAACACTTAGAGATCTATCATCACCAACAAATATTTGTTTGGTGTTACATTCATGCATAGTAGAAAAGATGGCTTGATCCTTAGCCATATGATAAGATGCTCCAGAATCAATGAGCCATTCATTTGAAGTAGAAGAAGAAGATGCATTATAAGAATAACCAGAATCACAAAGTGCATGTCCATGAGAGGTAGATTCTAAAGGCGAATCTAGGCTGATATGGTGCTTCTTCATTGCTGCTTCCAAGGCTGCCATCTTCTTGAAACACTTAGATTCATCATGATTATCTTTCCCGCAATAGTTGCAATGGCGCTCAGTCTTCTTGCCTTTTGGCTTGGATCCTTTGTCATTTTTTAAAAAAGGAGCTGATTGAGAGGGTTTTGGACCCGTGTTTGACTTATTATTGCGAAAATTTTGTTTCTTGGGAGGCTTGGACTTTTCTTTCTGTTGGGACAATAAGGCTTTCCCAGATGTATCTGCATTGTTGATTATTCCAAGATGAATGAGTTTATCTTGTTCCCTAATCAAGGAATCACAAAAGGATTCAAGACTAGGCTGTTGATAGCTAGCTACATGCAAGGATGCTTTCATGGAGTAAAATGTAGATACAAAAACAGAATATGCAGGTCCAAGTTTGGAAAGAATATGATAAATGCATTGTTTGTCTTCCCTCTCAATCTTACATTCTGCACATAAGAGCTTAAGAGTTTTGTACTTAGACAAATAATCTTGAATGCATGAAAAGTCACTTGGATTTAAAGAAATCAACTCATTTTCGAGTTGGTGACCTCGAATTTCATTGTGTTTACCAAACACAAATTCCAACGTGTCCCAAGCAACATTAGGTTCATCAATTCCATATATGTGGAATTGAAAATCAGTAGAGATTGACATCCCAATCAATCCATGAGCTTCATCACATCTATTTGCCCATTTTATTTTCTTATCATCATCAGTGGGTTCTTTTTCTTTCCCTGTGGTAATTCTGAAAAGTCCCCTACTTCGTAGAACATCCTCCATACGAGATTTCCATGAGAAATAGTTGGAACTGTTAAGTAGAATATCACAATGGGCGGCCATATTTGTAAATTAATGGTTGTAAAAGTAGAAACCAATAGTCTGGATGTAAAGAGCTCGAAAAAATAGGCGGTTTCAAAACAAACGGCACTGAAAACTGACTCTGTATGATGAAGTTATGCTTGAACAAAGAACCTGTTGAAGATGTCCCCAATAGTGACGTGGCAGCTAGAGAATGTCCAGCAAAAAAAAGAAGAACCCCCCTCTTCCCAAGATGAACCTTTTGACAATCACTTTTGTAAAATAAGTGATTTCACTTTTACAATGATATTACTTTTAAATAGTGCAACAATAAAAAAAACTTAAGTGACTCACTTGTATTTTTATTTTTTATTATTTAAGTGAGATGCACTTTTACAATAAAGTAACTTGAAATTAGAAATTGCATGCACTTTTTCTTTTAAAAGTAACTTCCTAAGACTTGAACTCAAGACCTATTAAGGAATAAAGCAACTTTGAACCAAGTGAGCTAGATTAAAAGGTATGTAAAATATGGGAATGAGGAAGGGGGCTTTTTTTTTTTTTACTCTTCTTGCTCGGTTTGCATGCTTGCCCTTTTCCCTGCAAAACAAACCACAAATCGAAACAAAAAAACTTTTCCACACTTGTGGAGTTAGATCTCGTTAGCTTGCCCGAAAAGTCTACGTTTTCTCTCTGTTTCTGATTTGCCGAGATCGCGCAAGGTGCACGGCAAAGAGCATACGCAGCCGAGAAAAACCCTTTCCCTTTCTGTTTCTGATTTGCCGAGATCGCTCAAGGTGCACGGAAAAGAGAATACGCAGACGGGAAAGCAACAATCCGAACCCAAAAAAAATCTAACCATAAAAAAGAGATGAAATATGACCGTCGGATTAAATATTTACAAATGCATACTAATGCATACTAAAGAAACACACTATCCCTAATGGATCTATTACACAAGTTGATCTTAACTAACTCCTAAGTGTCTAAATATCCTAACAGAGAAGAGGAAACTCAATTACTTAGTACTAGTAGACTCAGTGATCGGTACCTCCAAAACTTATCCAAATAATTGATAGAATAAATTTGAATGTAATGAGCTGTCAACTAAACAAAATTTATTAATTCCTTGGATAATTGTATGTTGTGGAAATATGATTCTCAAGAAAATATGATGTTTATATCCTCTTCTATGGACATTGTTACAAACTTAAACCCGGCTTAAGATAAATCACATAAACAAGAATGCCATCAATTATATATTAAAAATACTAGAAACAATCTAAGCAAAGATGAAAGAATCTATATTTTTATAAAAAGAGACAAATTTTTTTAATATAAAGTGGCCATGGGATTTCTGAAAAGTGATCATAATATAAAACACTATAAAAATTGAGAAAGATGGCAATTTCAAAATTGCCACCTTGAAGTTCTTGTTGTTTTTCTTTGACCACTCAATTTAGGGAGTGCCTCACCTATTTGGTCCACGTGCCATATATTCTCCACTCGAGGAAAGTGTGCCCCCCCCATTTTTGGCATGCTTTATCATCTAGAGATGCTCTCTCTTCTTCAAATGAGGATTAGTTGGATAATACCATTGTAATAGTACGTTCCTTACTAGGTGATACTCTCAAAAATACATGTACCTATCATATGCAATATATGTCCCATGTGCAATGTAACCCTTAATATAAAATGTCATTAATCCTAATACCTCTCC
The DNA here is from genome assembly GCA_027924585.1 of Larix kaempferi. Lineage (NCBI taxonomy): Eukaryota > Viridiplantae > Streptophyta > Pinopsida > Pinales > Pinaceae > Larix > Larix kaempferi. The sequence goes on along the minus strand of BSBM01000322.1, from coordinate 10,299,721 downwards.
ATATACTCCTCTGCTTAGTAAATATGTGAATCCTAGATGATATAATAGGTGACTATCATCCTGCATACATATTAATCTGATATTTTATTGAATGAGGTGCATTTGATTTTTGAGAGATTTTGAAAAAAGAAGGTTATCATTAACATGACCATTTTTGGTGGCTATTGGGTAATCTTTGTTTCTTACCTAGGTATGTGACCATTTTCCAGAATTTGACAAGATGGTGTTAACTGTTGGAAATTTTATTCTCATATCAATCCATAAGGAATTCTATTTAAGGGTGCTAGCTCAATGGTAGAGCACCTGCCTTATAGGTAGGAGGTTGGTGGTTTGATTCCACTGTGCCCTATTTATATTTTGAAACCACTAAAAAGAGATAAATGACTAAAAAAATGACCAAAATTTTGTTGTGGGGAAAATGCACCTATAGTTCTAGGGAGAAACTACCAACTTACAATGATAAAGATAGACTTACAAGCATTCTGCAAGTACACCAATTAAATGAGGATATTAGGGTTTAGAGATGTAGGCACCTTATTCAGAAGGTTGATCCTAGCTTTACCTCCCTCGCTCTTCATTGCTTATCCAGTGTCGCAATGCCCAGACCTGCAAAACAACTTGATACCTTTCTAAACACATTTGACTACATATATAAGACTAATATTCATAATAGAAGAAGACATCATATTATAAACAAACTGTAATCAAATCTGAGACGCATTAATAGGTCATATTTGGAAAAGAAAGAACGTTTGATCTTTATTGATGAATGAAAGCAAGTACATAAAGTTATACCTTCCTTCAAGCTTGGCACTTCACGAAACCTAGATTCAAGGTCTCCTGCTTCTGTTCTCCAAGGATTCCAGCCTCTAATCAACTGTGCTAGGGTTTACCAAAACTGAAGCACAAGAGAGGGGGCTGAGGGTCTCCATTCCTCCAGCATAACTTTGTAATTGGGCTTTTCTGCTCATTTTCAGGAGATGGTTTGGTCTGGAAAAATGTTCCTAAGGGTCATATACATCAAATGGGTGAAGAATGAGCTAATTTCAACCCTTTTTAGTGTCCCAAATGACTCCTCCATCCACAAATGTCCTTTTGTGTGATTGAACTTGATCTCAAGAAGTGTCGTCATGCGACCAAGGGAAGCAAGTGTCGTCAGGGACGGAGAGGTGTCATTTCAAGCTATAACAAATGCCCCCTAATGTATGAGGTCAGAGGGAGTGCGGGAAATGATAGCTGAAATACATTATAAATAAAAAAGAGTTGAATCATGGAGGAACTGGAGAAACCAAGAATCATAGGCTCAAATGAAGTACCTGAAAGCAAAGGCAATGTCAAACAAATTCATCCTTAAGGTAACTGTCCATGTTCAAATGGTGGAACATGACCTCCAGAGGATACAATAATGATCCAAATACTGATGCATATATCATGGCCACTAGAATACAAGCATGGATCCATGAGGAACATAAGTGTAAACATAGCCACATAAATACAAGGTGGATCTATGTCAAAATTGGAGAACATAGACATAGAGAACAAGCTGGATCTATGTCTCATCAAGAGCCAAAAAGAGTGTGGCTCAGTCTTGCACAACTTGAGCGATAACATAAATGAGGTGATGCTATCGAGGATCCCAAGGTCTTCATCCAAAAACAACCCAAGTTACAAACCTATCCATGTGAATAAATGAGTTACTGTCGAACATGGGAGGTATCATTTGATTACCGGTCATTGATGTATACCGTTAACAAACGCGAGGGTGTCCACCAATAATGAAAATGGAACCCAAGGTACCTAGTACATTCAAGCAAGTGCGAATATATGGTCTTGCCATCGAACACTTGAAGAATCCATCAGATAGGAGACATTGATGTATTCCCATCTATCCAATAGCGAGGGAAACTGCCACTAATGACTGCAATCCCCAAGGTACTAACCGAAAATCTAAACTTCATTCCCAGAGTAAAATGAGTTGAAGTCAATGGGAAGAATCCCGTTGGAAGGGAGGCCTTAATGCATCCTCCATCATCCAACACGAGGGACACTCAAAAAGTATGAGCTAATTTGGAGTAGGACTAAACACATGATGAAACATACTGACACCAAGGAATGGCCGACACATGAGGTCAAGGCAACTGCAGAATGGCCGACACGGGTTGTATCCTTGAACAGTGAGCACAACACAAGAGTGACTTAGGCAGCTTTTAACACAAAGGGACCGCGATGCAATTCTGCAATGTAGGAGACATTAACAAATTCTTCATATGATTGTAAGACTAACCAAATGGAGGAGTAAGAACTCTGATATCAGGTTTATCTAATGGCCAACACTAGAAACCAACTTGTTTGATAGACTCAAAACAGGTGCTTTGTTCAAGGAGATAGTTGATTTACTGCCATCATATTGAAAGATATTTTAACATTCTTCCCTTCCCTTTCCTTTTTCATTTTTTAACGAGCTTGACAAAGAACTAAAGCATGCTCGACGGTATTTTCATATTTAAGGAGTCTGAAAAACCTAGAAGAAAACTCCATACACCTATCCGTGGATTTTATATCGAGCCCGGATTGGTCCGTGCTCTGCGGTGTTTTCTTGCTTATAGAGTTGAAAAACATAAACACTCCTCTATACACCTATCTGTGTATTTTATATCGAGCCCGGATTGGTATGTGCTCGGCGGTGTTTTCTTTTTTATAGAGTTGCAAAACTTAAACCGTCCTCTATACACCTATCCGTGGATTTTATATCGAGCCCGGATTGGTATGTGCTCGGCGGTGTTTTCACATTTCGAGAGTTTGAAAACCCTAAAGACGACTCCAAAGGTCCTTTTTCGTAAAGTTAGTCTCCTTCCCCGAAAAAGTGTAAAATGATGGAAGAAGAACTCTTCTAGCGCATACAAGAGTATACCTAGAGTATACATTTTCCATAAATTATCCACCAAGGCCCGAAAAAGGGGTAATTCTATACCTAAGTGGATGTCGGTTCAGTTATTTTAACGAGCCCGAAAAGACACTATGCTCGGCAAACTTTTCCTATTTAAGGAATCTGAAAAGGGCTTAAAAGAACTCCATATGGATCTTTTCCGTGAAGGTTTAACGAGTCCGGAAAAGTAAACTCATGACCTCTTTACTATTTTTAACGAGCTCAAAAGAGATACATAAAATGTGCACAACTTCCTTACTATTTTTAATGAGCTCGAAGTGAAGATGAAAGAAATGCTCATAGCCTCCTTACTGTTTTTAACGAGCTCGAAGGAAAGGTGGAAGAAATGCTTGTAACCTACTTACTATTTTTAAGAAGCTCGAAGTAAAAGAAGAATGCTTGAAACCTACTTACTATTTTTAACAAGCTCAAAGTAAAAGAATAATGCTCGAAATGGGAGGATACGAGTTTCAGGGACATGCAAAACTAGCTCCAAGCGCATGGAACAAAGCTATGCCTAATGCAAGGAACATGAGCAAGATAAGGACACTCAGGGTGTGTCTCCTCCAGGTAAAAGGTGTCAAATTGCAAAGGAAAAATGATACAGGGCTTAGCGGAAACGAGATCAGAGATGGAGGCTTGTACAATGGGCTAAAAGCGTGGAAGCCGGCATCAGGTTCATTATCGCAAGCGAGATCATAACAGATGCACATACAACTTGAACATAAAGATGGGAGCCTTATCAGGGATGGCCAAAAATAGATGAGGAAGAAAGATATGAGGCTTTTTCTCAAAGTCATGGTAAATCTAAAAAGCCTCCCAAGCCTATGAGAAAAACTCAGCATGGGCACCAGAATGGCATAAGGGTGCTGACTAGGGTGACCCATGTTAGGTAGGCTCTGTTGTCGGACTAGTGCATGATGCATAGAGAGATGGCTAACACACCAATATCCAACAAGTTAGACCCTATGGCGAATTCGGATGGCAAAAGTTTCAAATGCAACATAACAGAAGGGAGGCCTAAACCTATATGCAAGGTTCCGAATATACTTGACATGGTCGCACAAGGTGTCGAAAATGACCAGTAAGCAAGTATAGATCCAGCTAAGAATCCTGTCTCCAAGAAACATTAGTACCAGGATCATATCTAAAACATATGTAAGGAAAGACCTGATACAAGACACTGTGGTAGAAATACTTTCAACTTCACTATCATCAACAGCAGGCATAAACAAGGCAGAGTTTTCGAATGAAGACTCTATGGTACCCAAGCCCGAGGACTTACAATCAACAAGATCGACTTCAGGATGAAGATCAAAGTTGAAGGACATGATGGAATCTTCAGAAACAAATTCATCATCACGGGAGTTGAAAATTCTAGAAGCAAAATCAAACTCAACAGGAACACCGATTTGCGGATCTATAGGAGAGTCCAAAGACTCAACAGTAGGAAGATTAGACTTTAAGGTCAAACCGGGGATAGACATAACTGCGACTGGATCAACATCCAAGTGAATGGCGGACTGTACTATAGACTCTAGGAAAACTTCATCGGAAGGAATCATATCATCCTAGATAGAATACATATCTAAATATTCAGATGGAGGTGTCACTTGGTCAAAAGATGGGACTAAGTCCCGAGAAGGTAAGCATGAACTCAGAGACTTCTTCTCGGTAGCAGTTGAACTCAAGGAACAATATGCCACATAATTTCCATGTGACATAGTAGTGCCTAATGACGAGGGATCAGACTGGTCCATAGTTGGGTAATAAGGAGGATCAACGAATGCAAGGTGGTCAATGGTGATAATGTTTTCGTTATGAGGGAAATGCATCACATGAAAGAGCGTAGACACCACAGCATGCATAGCATAAACGTAATCATGCCCGAGGATCATATCAAAGTCCATAGGGTCCTTTAAAACCATAAAATCAACTAAGACTATTTTTCCACCCAAAGTAACAGGTGCCTGACAGAGGAATCCGATCGGTTCACTAGGTCTTCTATCAAAGCTCAACGACCAATTAGCAGCTGGAATAACATTAGGGAAACCCAAATCTCTCCAAGTATAAGCGGATAAGATACTAATAGAAGCACCTTCATCAACAATGCATCGATCAATCGTATGGTTCCCGATATCAACCTTTATCTGGAAAGGTGTCGAAGAAGGAAGACGAGGCTCGGCTAGACTATTCCAATCAAAGGAAACAATCCTAGGGCTTGGTAGGGGTTCACATGGCACAGATGAAGTGCCCCCTTTTCCAGGAATATCCAAACTGGTAATGCAGAAGACTTCAACAGTAGGTGCATCAATCTCCGAAGGACTGATGGGATTGGTCGAAGATTGCATCGATTCGATCACTTCACTCTCCGAAGGAAGAGTGGGGTCGACCAAAGATTGCATTGGTTCAACCACTTTATCAACCAAAGGTTGATTTGACTACAGGAATCTATTAACAACTCAGGAACAGAGGTTCCTTCAGACATGGACCACACTCTTCGTGCCTCTGGAATGGCAGGGCATCGATGAGTAAGGTGATCTCCCTTACAAAGTTTACAAGGGAACTTTGGTTTCCGTCCTATAGGTTTAGACTGCTTTACAACATCAGTACTCTCATCATGACTAGCATTGGCTGATAGCTTTCCCCCAACATGACTCATAGAGGCTGGTTGCTCAGAAGCATCAGACTTTTGAACTTAGGACCACACTTTTTGCACTTCTGGAAGTACAGGGCACAAGTAAGTAAGGTTATCTCCCTCGCAAAACTTACAAGGGAACTTACGCTTCTGTTTGTTTGGTTTGTCGACAATGTCAACTCCCTCAGCATGACTTGAAGTGGCTGATATGGTGTCTACAGTATGACTCACAGGAACTGGTGACTTGTCATTAATATGACTAGCAGTGATCAATGACGTGTCCTCAACATGACTAACAGTGGTTGAAGACAAACTTTCAGTATGATTTTTGCTGACTAAAATTTTTCTCCCAGCATGACCTCCAGAGGCTGGTTAGGTGCCCCCTGCATGACTTGCAGAGGAAGGGTGCTTGCCCCTAGCATGACTTGCAGAGGCTGGGTTGCTGCCCCCTTGTTTTGGCATCTTCTTCCTATTCTTCCTCCGTCTATTCCTTTTAGACTACTGGTTACTAGTATTGCTACTTTCGCCACATGAGGTAGAATGAGGAGGAGAAGATGTTACTGGAAAAGAAGGAACAGGGTTCTGATGCTCTTGATTTGAGGTGCTCACAAAAGAAGCGTCAGAAGCATGCAAGGCATTCAGAGTGGAAAACAACCAAACCGGCAGCCCTATGGTGAATCCAGGAAGATTCAAAGTAGCCATTAAGGGAGTACCAATGTTTCCAATGAATGGAATAGCACAAGGATCCCCTGGAACAGGGGTACCTTGATTGGCACTCGCCGGAATGCTAGACATAGTTTCCTGCTCAAATGAGCAAGAAGTTCTCTAAGGAAAACTAAGACAACTAGCACAAAGAGCACACCACCAAAAAAGGTCCTAGGTAAATCAAACCAGGCAAACAGATGCCTTCCGGAGAAGAGTCTGGGATGATGAGGGCCCAGAACAGATCAACGAAGGATGAAGAACAGTTACCAGGGGTCCAGAATACAATGAATAAGGGTGCAAGTGCTGGAATCACCCAACCGCCCTCCCAAAGACCTGCAAGGGATTTCCTCCCACGTCTGTCCTAGGTACAACATATATACCCTTCGTTGTCACCTGTGTATGAACCTATGGTCAGATACTAAGGATACCACCACACCGAAAACTCCTGGGGGAACAGTCTCTGGTCGAATCAGAAGGCATGGGCAAGGTAACTGAGCCTGAAACTCAAAAGAGTCCCCAAACGTGATCCAATCCTGGTATATGCTCAAAACAGAAAGTAGGAGGAGTATTCCCAACAATCTGATCTCATAAGACCTACTGCATAGATCCCAGGCAAGCTTTGAATGAAGTGGGTTTACCTGTGATAGTCGAACTACGATTTTTGCGTAATGTGTGATCTTGGGTGGTTTAAGGTGTTTTAAACCCAAGATCCTAACCAAGACTAGTTGGTGTAGTGTAACCTAGAGAAGAAAATGTTACTAGTACATTTTATTAGAGTTCATTTTAAAGGTTACTTGCTTACTCAAAAAGGTAGTGGGTGTGTGAGAGTGGTTATAATAGAGATAGAGTACTGAAAATGAAATATTTACCACCAAACAAATCTTTTCTTTTCAATGCAAGTCTTAAAATTCTGATCTAGAATGCATATGCAAATGCAATTTTTAATCTTTCGAATGCAAAAAGGGTAAAAATAAAGTCTAGATGTACAAAATTAAACTCAAAACCTAAGAATGCAGCTACTCAAACAAATAGGTATGCAAAAGAAAACTTGTTCTTTTTGATGGAAAGCACTCTAAAATATTTTAAGCCACTTGCAAGGTACTCTATTCAGAAAATAAATCAAATTTATTTATGCTTTCCAAAGGTAAGAAACAAAACTGAAACTAACCAACTATCAAAGCAAAGCAAAGAAACTTTCAGGTTCTCTTTATTGAAACAGTAAAAGCTACCAAATATGACTTTCAAATTCTTATTGATGTAAGCATGCCAACCATTGGGAAAAGAGTACAAAAACTACTTTTATACCCAAACGAAGAAAATGACCTATGAAGAAGTATGGTTTGGTAAAGTTAGGTCTACACATAAACAATGCAAACAAGGTCTTGAACAACAGCCAAAACACTTGAGCTTTCACTACAAAAGAAAAACTAAAAGCATAAGGGAGGATAAGAAACCAATCTAAAAGAGAAATTTCACTCAAATAGAATACAAACAGGGTCAGGAAGACTCAAAAGGTTTCAAATCCAGTGGAAAAGGGGCAAGCAAGTTCAGTTAGACTCAAATTAGGGTACAAAACACCAAACGGGTCCACAACCCCCCAACTTGGGTCAACAAGCCCCAAAACTTTCCAAACAAGCCCAAATTGATCAAAAGAGGTTCAAATCATGAATGTAGGATCAGTACAAGGATGGGAGACCACTTACAGGGGTTTAACACAGACCTAGGGTCATCAGGGACCACAAAAATGCAGCCAAAACCCCTAGATTTAGGTCCACAACCCAAAAAACTAAAAAATGTAAACCCAGATTTTGAGCGCTACTGTGTATGAAGGAGACTAGTGCCCATGGCGCTACTGTACTGCACAACAATAGCATACAGGTTGAAATTTTTTTTAAAATGGGGTTAAAACCCCCCACACTTGGGTCCACAAGGGTTTGTAAGGGCCGGGAAGGGTCTGTAAAATCCCACCAGGGTCAAACAGAGCCTACTAACTGATCCTAATCAAGGAAATGAACAAAGACCATCAAACAAGACTGAAGAAATGACCTTGGATACCCCTAAGCAGTTAGGCTTTCCCTAGCGGAGTCGCCATTCTGTTGTGGGGAAAATGCACCTATAGTTCAGGGGAGAAACTACCAACTTACGGTGATAAAGATAGACTTACAAGCATTCTGCAAGTACAACAAGTAAATGAGGAGATTAGGGTTTAGAGATGTAGGCACCTTATTCAGAAGGTTGATCCTAGCTTTGCCTCCCTCGCTCTTCAATGCTTATCAGTGTCGCAATGCCCAAACCTGCAAAACAACTTGATACCTTTCTCAAACACATTTGACTACATATACAAGACTAATATTCATAATAGAAGAAGACATCATATTTTAAATAAACTGTAATCAAATCTGAGACACATTAATAGGTCATATTTGGAAAGGAAAGAACGTCTGATCTTTATTGATGAATGAAAGCAAGTACATAAAGTTATACCTTCCTTCAAGCTTGGCACTTCATGAAACCTAGATTCAAGGTCTCCTACTTCTGTTCTCCAAGGATTCCAGCCTCTAATCAACTGTGCTAGGGTTTACCAAAACTGAAGCACAAGAGAGGGGGATGAGGGTCTCCATTCCTCCAGCATAACTTTGTAATTGGGCTTTTCTGCTCATTTTCAGGAGATGGTTTGGTCTGGAAAAATGTTCCTAAGGATCCTATACATCAAATGGGTGAAGAATGAGGTAATTTCAACCCTTTTTAGTGTCCTAAATGACTCCTCCATCCACAAATGTCCTGTTGTGTGACTGAACTTGATCTCAAGAAGTGTCGTCATGCGACCACGGGAAGCAAGTGTCGTCACGGACGGAGAGGTTTCATTTCAAGATATAACAAATTTGCATATAAATGACCACTATTACAACATGAGAGATAAGTGACAAAAAAATGACCAAAATATTCATATAAATGACCACTTTTGAGTTGGCGATCGTTGGTAGCAAATTAGCGGTCATTTATCACTTGACCATTAATGACCAAATATCTTACCAAATTAATGACCAAACATACGACCAAATATATGACCAAAAGATAAGCTATAAATGACCAAGCTAAATATGACCACATTTTTGGTTACGTGATATATGGCCACTAATTTGCTACCAGTGGTCACCAACTCAAAAGTGGTCATTTATATGTGGATTTTGGTCGTTTTTTGGGTCACTTATCTCTCATTTAATGTTGGCCACCATAAGCCAGCTCTAAGTATATTTCTGGAGGTTTCACGCCCTCCATAATGCCCTCCTACGATCCCACCATGAGCCTCATCCAACACTCTTTATTTCTCATGTGGAAGGACATATCGACAAAGAATTTCATCTGGACCCATATTGTATAATTGTCCCGCGATTAATTGGAAATCAGTGGCTCTAACAACTAAATTATTCTTCTAATTAGTGGTGAACCCTTTGGGTTCTCTTCCCCCAGCCAAAAACTGAACAATCTGTTCATAATGGTCATCGACAATTTCAATGCGAAGTAATTGTGCGTCGGGCAGACCTTTGTCAATGCTACTTGGTTCCTCTCCCAATTCGATCCTCGATAGATGGTCAGGTGCTGCATTCAATCATCCAGGATTCACAATTATTTCAAAGTCGAATTCCTGAAATAGCAACAGCCACCGATCACTAGTACAAAATGAGAGATAAATGACCAAAAAAAGGACCAAAATCCGCATATAAATGACCACTTTTGAGTTGGTGACCATTGGTAGCAAATTAGCAGTCATTTATCACACGACCAAAAATGTGTTCATATTTAGCTTATTCATTTATAACTTATCTTGTGGTCATATATTTGGTCGTATATGTGGTAATTAATTTGGTCATTAATTGTCACAATTAATGACCAAATTTATGACCACATTTTTTGTCACGTGATAAATGACCGCTAATTTTCTACCAACGATCGCCAACTCAAAAGTGGTCATTTATATGCATATTTTGGTCATCTGTTTGGTCACTTATCTCTCATGTTGTATTGGTGGTTGTTTATATGCAAATTTTGGTCTTTTTTTAGTCATTTATCTCTTTTTAGTGGTTTCAGAATATATACAGGGCACGGAGGAATCGAACCACCAACCTCCTGCCTATAAGGTAGGTGCTCTACCATTGAGCTAGCACCCTTAAATATAATTCCTTATGGATTGATATGAGAGTAAAATTTCCGACATTTAACACCATCTTTCCAAATTTTGGAAAAGGGTCACATACATAGGTAATAAACAAAGATTACCCAATAGTCACAAAAAAGGGTCATGTTAATGACAACCTTCTTTTTCCAAAATATCTCAAAAATCAAGAATGCAGTTGTATTGTCAATTTTTTCTCCAAGTGGTACCAAATCAAGAATCACAATTGTCTTTTCCTGATCTTGGGCATCTGCATTTGCTCATATTTATTAAGAAATTATAAGCACCCCATCCTGCAATATTGTAGAGGTAAAAATTGAAGTGATAAACTGCACAAAATACATCAAAACGTTCACATAATTCACACAAACTAAAACTTTCTCTTACATTGTTCATGTTGGTACAAAAAACTACCTTATCAAAATTTTTAGCTTATGGCAGGAAAATATTCAAAAGTGTTTGTTGCGGGAAATTTCGACAGCGAAAGCCCTTTTAGTTGCAGTGGATTTATGCAATGCATGCCATTTTTGTAGTCCATAAATTTCTTCGCACATCATGATGCAATATCTAACCTGTGACAAAGTGCTAGAAGCTTGGTCCATTAGGTGTTAGCATCTACCAATTTTGATGATTTTTTGTAAAATTTTGATATTACTTCTGTTGGGCTATATGTTATTCTTTAAATTTTGAGGTTTTTAATGTTTTTATAAAAAATATATGGCCTTTAAGGCCAATTTTAGATCATATGTCATCGATTTTTTAATGTTTTTATAAAAAATATATGGCCTTTAATGCCAATTTGAGATCATATGTCCTCGAGCACCCAAGACCAATGACCAAGTCCATATTGAAAACACCACAAGGATTGAGAGCCAAGTATACAACACCAAGAGTTAAGCCTGAATTCCAAGGATATGCCAAAGATTCTTATTACGCTCATTTAAAAAGCCCAAATTCCAAGGATATGCCCAAGAGTCTTATTACGCTCATTTAAAAAGTGTTGGGCCTATCAATGAGTGATAGAAAAATATCACCAAGACCGTGACCAAATTTATGTCACATGCTAAGCATCTAGGATAGTGCACACATGGAGTGCCAACTAAGTGGAGGGGCCCAAAATCCATGCACTATGCTTCGAAGGTATTATTAAACAAATATCAATATAAAGTGAAAAATATTTGCATGGTAGCCTATGATGGATTCTTCTTAGCGATTTACAATTGGAAAACCAACACACTCGATCAAAGGAAAAGTAACAAATAATAAAAGGCTAAGGACTCAAAATAAAAAGGTAGCTTTTTTAACTACGAGAGGAGGATAAAAAGGAAGGGAAATTTTTATTTTTTTTCTCTTATTTAGCTCATTTTTCATTATATTCCTTTGTGCAAGAATCACTATGAAAGTATAATAAATGGGAAGTTCGAACAATTGAAGTTACCTAGTAGAATCCTCATATTGTATCCTTCTAAGTGCCATGCCTCCTAAAAGGTAAAAGATGACGAAATAAAGATCCTACAGGGCATCTCCAATTGTTTGTCCATGAAGAATAAACAGGGAGCATCTTTATATTAGATTGAGACTTTGATCCATCCTGAAATAGGCAAATATATGGGAAAAAGGATAAAATGCTCAGTTTCAGTCCCACTATAAAATAATAAAGGGTGTTCCCTCTGGGGGTTGTCCCCATTGTGAACAACAAAAGGAGAGGAACAAGGGTGATCTCCAAAGGCCGGGCATTCACAACAGAAGTAAAATAAATGTAATTAACTCACGATATTTTGGATTGGTTACACATAAGAACTATCTCCATAATATATAGGGTTATATAAGCAGTAACACTATACTCATAGCTTATTGATTACATGGTATTCAGACAACTAGTATCTTTCCAATTGTTTAACTTGATTTCATAGATTCCTGAATGAGAAATGGGAATAGAAGCAAGCGTATTGATATAATGTATACAAGGTCATAGAATATGTGGGATACATCCCATGCATAAAAATAGATAAAGCGCTACATTCAAGACAGAGCACCAGAGCCTGAAGTTCGAGTTGAAATGCAAAGTATCGATTTCCAACTGTTAAGTGATAAGTATGAAGCACCCATGCCAAATGGCCGAGGCTACCATCAAATTCCGAAGAGTTCAAGTTTCGAGTACACGCAAGTGTCTAGAATCATTACCAATGAGCATGCAAATGCTCAGGTACAGAGGTGTTAAGAAGAGCACTCACGCTGATTACCCCATGAAGTTCGTGAATAAGTTTGGGACATTCTTTAAATTACAATCCCAAGTACTAAATGATGAACAAAGAGCCAGGGTAATAATACAAGCCTTGAACTTGTTCCAGTTGCAATGGTGTCATCAGTAATGTTGATTCTTGAAGGTTTTCTAGCTAAAGTTTTGAATAAACCAAAGCTTGGAATGTGAAATTTTGTTGGAATAAAACCTCGATATCATTTCAACATAGGAAGCTCTCAAAGACTACATAGAGTGCACCCATGGAAAATGAGCATTATTAAATTTTTGAAGGATTTCTTGTCAAATGAAAGTAATTTTTAAATATGCCTTGGATCTAAACACATCTATTTAAAAGTTTCCCATGCAAGAAAAATATATGAATGGATGTAGAACAAACTAATCAACTCACCAAGAAAGAAAATTTTATGTTCCCAGGATGAGAGATCTCTCAAGCACCACCAATTATGGGCATTTAATTTTTTTAAGTTGTATAGAAAAAAAGCCTCAAATCTATATCTCCAGGTGGCAGGGCATTTAACAACCAATTTCAAAGTTCAAGGCATAAAGGAAAATACAAGATTTTGAAGATCAATAACAAGGAGTAGACCATTTGGAAAGTCAAATATTTGATCTGCTGAATAAGTGCATTGATCTAGGTGTAGAGAAATAAAAGCCACTAATTAGATTGCCAGAAAGGGTAAAAGACTTATGATGGTGGCCATGCAGACGTATATAGGTTTTGTAAGTAGTGTGCTATTTATGACCCAGGTTCAAAACCTAGCAAGATCACTCCCTGTGCTAACACAATATTTTGTGCAGATGAGGCCACAATATTTGTTGGCCATTTCCGTCCTCAAGGTTTGGAAAGTGGAAGTCGGACAATCCAAGCATCCAACCAATAACAGAAAACCAGTGGAAAAGAAAAGTCCTAAAAGTTTCCCAAGGGATGAAGTGCTCAATGGAAAATGGAACACATATATGAAACAAAATCATGTCTGTTGGGATCTCTGTAAATGGATCTGACATCTTGTAGCAAATTCAAAATTAGTAAGTCAACTATACTTACAAAAGAAACTCACATTATCCAATGTCGGATAATACTAACTACCAAAAACAGATTATAAGTTTAGATATCAACATATGACGTATCCAAAGGGTATATTGAAGGTGCCAAAAACATTGCGAGTTTTACTAGTAAGAATACCAGCAATGCAATCAAGCTTCCCTAAACCACAACAAACAACAATACCCTTCGTGCATGCTTATGTATGGGATCATCAATGAGATCTCATAATGGATTATAATTTGGATCAGTGGGATCTCTGAGAAATTACAGGAGACGAGGACGAAGTACTTGTTGATTAAGAAATTGTACATGCATGTTATTTGATACTCTATTAATCATATAGTGCAAATGGAAATGCATCATAGGAAGTATTTTTTCAGATTGAAAAATCATCTACATAAAAGTAAAGAACTTAAACATGTACTACATAAATTACACACATCATGGGCACAATTTCCTTTGAAAGAAAGAACAAACCTCTCGAAGAAGGCTGACAAAGATGTTATTTGTAACATATACACAATCCCAACAAGCCACTGAAGGAATGAACTTGTTAAAGGTGACTCCCAAATAAATCCCACCCTCTGAGACAATGTTGTTCCAAGCATGCTATTGGTGCAGACATCCATCCACCAACCACATAATAAAGTTTAAAATCCAATCTCCACTAGTAAAAGAAAAGAAACCTTCACCATGGTGAAAAAATATTTACTCCAGACAATAATGACTTTGAAAGGGAAGGAGCGGCATCTGCCACAAAAGCTATACCATATATCCTTTCCAATGTCAGAGTTTCACCTCTATTATAATGTATCAAGGCTATTAAGCCAAGATAACATAAAACAAAAAGCAAAATGACCATGTAACCAATAGAAAGAGTTGCAACATCATAATCCCGCAAAGAAGCAAGCAAGGCTTCTATCAATATTTCCACAAAACCTCCAACTGTAGTAATATTAGAACTTCCATAAGATTTAGGAATACCATTGATCATATTCCCTTGAAGCAGCTCCTTGGTCAGGGTAGTTGCTTACACATTTTCAACTGACTTGAGACTATTCTTTAAAATGATTTCAGGGAGACCCAAATATGAACCTGTAGCACTAGATATCCCTCCTGTAAGTAATGCATCAGATGTGGTGACTAAAAGTTTAGATGCAATGGAAAGAACGATTTGTCCTAGTTGGAAAGGTAGAAAGACTACAAAACAAATAAATATCATATTATTGTCCAGCACCTGCAAGGAAAATGTCTCAACAAAATTATTCATCCAGAAATGCTAAGAAAACAAATTTGTGATATTAAAAAATATCTAAATCAGATATATGCAATAAATGAAATTAAGTGAGAAGTGAAATTTCCCAAAAGAATTAATACTGTAACATGACTGTCCACAAAGTATTGTCAATAGTAATATTGTGACCAGATACATCCATCATGTAAAAACAAGGGTCGATTTTCAAGCTTAGGGTTCAAATCAAAACTACATAATAGGAACCCACATTATGATTGTGGCTTCAGAGGTTGGGAGGTGACTCTGCACCAACAACTTGAATCAAAACCCCATTAAAGTCACACCAAAAAGTACAGAAAAATTCATGCAAATTTTCTATTTTTTTATCATAGCATAATTTCTTTAAACCTGGAACAAAAGTTTGATTTGAACCAGTACAAAAATAAATAAATAAAAATCTCCCAAACCCAACTTAATCTTACTACAAAAATCCAACCTTCATCTACTAAAACTCTTTCCTTCACCTACCAATCCATTCAAAATTGGTACAAAATAATTGAAACCTTTATCAAAATGTGAAGAAAACAAGTATATTCTACAAACAGAAAATGATATTTCAAGCTTATGCTTACAATGGAATAGAGTTTGGATCCATGTTCTGCTATTTTTTCTTAATATGCTTCACAATGGTGTTCGATTTTAGATCTTGTTGCTTGATTTGCTTCGCAACGGTGTTCGATTTTAGAGTTGAAATTTCCTTATAATACAAACTAAGTGTTTGGATTCACATAAAAAGGAAGGAGCCAAGCAATATCATGGAAATACAAAGGAAAGAAGGTTGGAACTTTTAGACATGTTAGTGAGGAGTAGGGTTGGAATTTCAAAAACATTTCACCCATTAAAATTATGGCTTTAATGATCTAACCACATGTATTTGAAAAAATTGTATTTTTGATGGGTTGTTATAAATATTGACCGTATTTGATGGGGAAAATGCCCCATGACAGACATTTTTCCCATCAAATTTCAGCTCTGGTAAGGAGTATAACCATCAAGGATAATTGTTGGTTGAAGTAAGCACTTCATATAGTATAAAAAATTAAATACGGTAAGCCTATGACTAGAGTCTAGCAAAACCATATAGAAATTTATATTAAGTCTGTAACCTTACCAACAACAAGATGATAACTCTAAAATTTACAAATTCATTGGTTCCCATCCACTTGCATTGATTTGGTAAAGCTCCACTGTAGTAAGAGGTGTCTTCTGGAATCCTAGTGAGTTCAAAGTCTGAGCACTCAGTCGAGTCCTATATTTTATCCCATTTTAATAATTTGAAGTATAGTTGAAGTCCTTTGCTTTGGGTGCCCTTCTTTGCTGTTTACAGTGGTAAAGCTCCACTGAAGTCAGAGGTGTCTTCCGGAATCTTGGTGAGCTTAGAGTCTGAGCACTCAACAGAGTCCTAGATTTTATCCCATTTTAATAAATTGAAGTATAGTTGAAGTCATTTGCTTTGGGTGCCCTTCTTTGTTGTTTACACTGGTGATAGTATGGGCAGATCCACTCAGTGGAAATTTCCGTTGCAGAATTCTTATTTGGAAGACTTTCAAATGTTGACCCTAGTTTCTGTTGTAAGTTTTTCAAGCATGTCAATGGACATTGGTGATATCCCCATTTAGATTGATATTTATAAAACTATTTCACTTGGTAATATGACCCTTTTCAATCAATATTCAAAATGCTCACCATCTTAGGGTCTAAGAATCATTCTGTCTGTATTTGGATCAGAAGGAGGGATACCTACTACGTATAGGTTTGTTTCATATTTTTTTATATGAAGTAGAACCCTTTATGTTGCCTCTAAGCATTGATTACCTTTGTAATGACTATCAATGTAGTTTTCTACTAATTACAAATAAAATATGCATGCATTAATAGAATGATGCTCGAATATACAATAGATTGGAAATGAAAAGGTAGAGCAATTGATGACCCTTGATCAAATAATGTTATCTACAATGTGATGGACTTACTAATGGTTCATAGTATTCCTATAGAAACTGAAAACTAAGAAGAGGAAGTACAATGTTTCAAAGGTAATACCTAAATAAATTAATAGTAATATAAACTCTTTTAGTTACCGTGAATTATATAATTGTGTCGAGAGGCTCTCTCTGCATCCCAGGTGGGTGAGATCTGTAACCTCTGTAACGTATTTCAGCTCAAAATATTAATTAAGATACAAAAACAAATATAATATAGTCTCTAAATTAGAAACCTAGAATAAAAACGGATATATATTAAATTCGACAAACATAATTACGATAACTAATCTGGCCATCTATGGCTGATTGGGATTGTGACGTGTCAAACATACCTGCATTGTCAAGTATGTCATCCTTCTATGGAGAATGATTGGGACCTGCAGCCTCTACCTATTGTTTCTAAACCAACTCAAGGATTGTTTCCTAGGTTCTTTTGATTTCCAAGTTCTGCAGTTATTTTAGTGTTAAGAGGATCCGTCTTGAAATGCATAAAGGAAAGATCAATTCTATACTAAGTTCAGCTCTACTTTTGAAAAAATTTACTACCTTCTTTGGGTCAAATTTAGTAGATATATCTTTGGATAAAACGGATGCTTATTTTGATTGGGACCTGCAGCCTCTACTTATTGTTTCTAAACCAACTCGAGGATTGTTTCCTAGGTTCTCCCTTGTTTCTTCTGCTTTCCAAGTTCTGCAGTTATTTTAGTGTTAAGAGGATCCATCTTGAAATGCATAAAGGAAATATCAATTCTATCCTAAGTTCATCTCTACTTTTGAAAACTTTTACTACCTTCTTTAGGTCAAATTTAGTAGATATATCTTTGGATAAAAAAGATGCTTATTTTAACACAAGATTTCATATTTATATCTTGGCTTCAAGTTTTAATATAGGAGGGTGATCCACATTGTTGTTGAAATTATTGTCGGATTCTGACTTTGACACATCTTCGACAAGTCATCGATGTCAACACAACTTCGATAAGTTCTGACTTCGACATGACTTCGATGACTTCATGACTTCGACATGTTCCGCGACCTCACAGTGTTGTGACATCGAAATATAGCATCGAACTGCGACTTGTGACTGTCGAAATTGGACTGAATGTCTCTCTGTCTTCTAGTTGACTGTAACGATTGAACTACTGAGCTATTCTAACTTCTTTGAAACTGAACGTAATGGGGAAGCACCCAAGTGTCTCAGCACTTTCTATATAATCATGTAAACTATTGTAATATACAACATAGAATCAAGTCATGATCTCATATCCAGTAATAGAAGATCAGTTTGAATTCCTCCATATTGTCTATGTACATTTGTGTTCTGTCTGTGTAGTGTATTCCTTCTTTGCGCATTTTGTTTATTAATCTTCCTCCATATCAGATCCGACTCATTCAGTCGAAATGTTTTCCTGCTCATGCTTCCTGGCCACGTGTAGATCATTGGTATTAGAGCACTCAAATTTGTGCATGCTTAAGTTTGCGTAGACACTTCTAGTGAAGTTACCGACTTATTCATGTTCAAACACGCTCGCAATATCAGCAATCCAAGCAGATGCTACATCCAGGAATGGCAGAAGAAATGGACAATAGACATGCAGCTGACAAGACAACACAACTTATTGAGCAAGCGCTAACTCGTAAACGAACTGAAATGTTCACCCAGTTCAATGAAATTCTCACGCAATTTGCTTCGACATCCAAAGGATTTTCGACGAGAACTTACTCCGATAAAATCAGCCCCTTCAAAGTGAAAATGAATTTGGACATACCAAATATTGAAGGCAAGATTGACGTGGAATCCATCGACAATTGGGTGCAGCAACTAGAATCCTATTACTCTGTGAATCAACTCTCAGAAGCTGACAATATCACCATTGCATCCTTAAAGATGTCAACATATGTGCACTGCTAGTGGGATAACCTCTCGACAAATATGGAGAAAAGAGGAGACCCCATCGACACATGGGATAAATTTGTTGACCACATCTGAAAGGAATTTTACCAGCCCAAATACCTCGAGCAATAGTATAAGAAGTGGCAGTAGCTAAGGAAATGGAAATACCAATCAGTACAGAGTTACACTGACGAGTTCTATCGACTCATGGCTAGACTTGGCATCTAAGAAGAAGAGAAATTGCTTGTTCTGAAGTACATCAGTAGATTGTCCCAGTACATTCAGCTAGAGATGGAATTTCTGACTATTAATACGCTTTCAGATGCATTCCATTATGCTTGCAAACTCGAAACCAAAAAGAAAGGGAAAGCACGCTTCACGACAAAGCTGACATCAGGACGACCACCCGACAAGAGGACATCAACCAACCTTAACAAGTCGAAATCTTCTCAGCCGACTCCGCCAAAGCCAGATCACCGAAAAAATCATTTTCAGGAAAGGGAATGTAGCAAACAACCGCCCAACAAGAAATGGTGGGATTACCACCACTCATCTTGGCATGATACGTCTGAATGCAAAGATTGGAAGACATTTTTGGGGAAAGTGTCAACATCCGACGCATTCGACAAGACGGTGGAAGAATATTATATTAACGCAACAACCCTTCTGACATCAACATCAACCACTCCAGTAGCCTCGACTATTTGTCGACAAGGAGGAACGAGAGCGCCTATTCCATACATGGATATGGGTCTAGCATAACCCATTACATCTGATTGTGGACAATGGTATCCAAAAAACCTTCATTTATGAATATCTTGTAAAGAAACTAGGTCTTGTTACCACTCCACATCCTCAGCCTTACAACATCGGTTGGATGAAGGATGGACAGGAACTATGGATCACCGGACAATGAAAAATTGCCTACTTCATAAATCCTTTTGAAGATGAAGTGCTCTACGACGTAGCACCATTCTTCGTAGCCGACGCACTATTTGGGAAACCTTACCTATGGGATTGCCATGGAAGTTATCAGTCATGACCACAAAAGGTGATTGTCAAAATCCAGAATCTATGGTACAACATTATAGAGCGACGACCTACACCAACGGTTTCAATGATATCTGCTAAATAGATAAAGAAGCTCATCAATCATGCTCAAAATTTCATGTTAATCATGATCAAACTACAACATTCTAGGAAGACTATAGCAACGATTCAACTTACCGACTAAAGCATCTACTGACAGAAGCAATTGATTGACAACGTTCTCGACGAGTATCAATGTTTAATCCAAGAGCCAGATGGAGTACCTCGACATTTCCAAGTAAAACACTCCATTGAACTTTCTCCTAGTTCTTCTTTTCCTAACTCATATGTTTACAAAAGATCCATTCTCGAAAATGAAGAGATCACAAACAAATCCAAGATTTGATCGACAAAGGTCATATCCAACCTAGCTCCTCCCCTTGTGGAAGTCCAGTCATCCCCATTCCAAAGAAATATGGGACTTGGCGTATGTGCATCGACTACAGGGAACTCAACCAAATTTCGGTAAATAATCGCTACCCTCTGTCATGGATAGATGAGCTCATCAACTGTCTGAAAGGTTCTAAATTATTTACTAAGCTCAACCTCAAGTTGGGATATCACCATATTCCAATCGAGCCCTTAGATGTGTGGAAAACTGCTTTCAAGACCAAGGAAGGATTTTTTGAATGGTTAGTCATGCCTTTCGGCTTAACCAATGCACCTGCGACCTTCATGCGATAGATGGATAACATTCTGTGACCTTTCATCGACAAATGGGTCATTGTCTACCTTGACTACATATTGATTTTCATTCGATCATGGGAAGAACATGTCATACAACTTCGACAAGTCCTCGACACTCCCCAACAACATTGGCTTTACTTGAACATGGACAAGTGTACCTTTGCGATGAACAACATCAAATATTTGGGGTATGTAATTGACTCTATAGGAATTCACATTGATCCAGACAAAGTACAGATCCTCAAATATTGGTCCATTCCTCAAAACATTCAAGAAATAAGAATTTTTCTTGGTTTGGCGAATTTCTATCGAAGATTCATACGCGGCTTCAGTCACATAGCCTGGCCCTTGAATCAATTGATGAAGGGAAATGGAAAAACTATCTTCAAATGGACACAGACACAACAAGAATATTTTGAATAGCTCAAGCACAAGCTCTGCACTGCACCAGTACTTGTGTTACCTGATTTTCATCGCCCCTTTGATATTGAGATGGACGCATCGGACTATGCCTTGGGCACAGTGATCACTCAGTCTGGTCACCCAGTCACTTTTCATTCCAAAACTTTTAACGACACAGTTAGAAGATATTCGGCGTACAAAAAAGAACTGTACGCCATTATGCAAGCTCTCAAGCAATAGAGACATTACATCCTTGGCAAGGAAACGGTCATCCTCACTGACCATAATCCTCTACAGTTCGCTCTAACCCAATCAAAACTGCAAACAACTCGACAGCTTAAGTGGATTAATTACCTACAACAATTCCACTTAGTGATTAAGTATTGTAAAGGTAAGGCTAACGCCGCCACCGATTGTCTAAGAAAACCCATTACTCTCCTTTTTACAGTGCTGAGTATGTAGGGGTATGGCACCACTAATTGGCCTTAGTTGTATCAGGAAGACATCGAATTTTCACCAGTCTACCGACAGCTTCATACTGACAAGTCGTCAACCACCGACTATTTCCTGAAAGACACCTTGCTATACAAGCTTGGACAAATTTGTGTACTGACTGGTGAGCATCGACAACAGCTCATTTGGGACGCGTACTACAGCAATATTGCATGACACTTAAGAGTAGCAAAGACACTTCCTATTCTATAGAAGTATTTATTTTTTCCTACACTTAAAACTGACGTCAACAAGTACGTTCGATCATGCGTGGATTGTGCCATTGCTAAACCTCCTAATCGATGAGAGGGATTGTACACACCTCTTCCAATTCCTAGTTGACCATGGGAATCTATATCTATGGACTAATTGAAGGGATATCCTACTACCAAACATCAGCACGGTGCGATATTAGTAGTAATCAACATATTTTAAACGATGGTCATTCTCATACCATGAAAGAAGACCATGACAGCACAACAGACTGCTCAGCTCTTCTTCACACATGTTTGGAAACACATTGGTTTACCCACAACCGTTACTTCCGACCGAGATGCCATATTCGTCAGCCTTTTGGAAGACTCTCTGGAAACAGCTAGACACACGACTCTCATTTTTCGATAGCTTTCCATCCTCAGACCGACGAACAAATGGAAGTTGTGAATCGCTTGGTAGTACAACTGTTTCGCATGTACAACCACAAGCATTGACACACATGGGATGAAAGTCTTCCATACATACATCAAAGATACAATCATGCTCAGTATAGCTCTACAGGAAAGAGTCCATTTGATATCTGTTACAGATTTCAACCCTTAAAGCCTATCGACTTGATCAACTCCTCGACACAGCCAAACTTCGACACCGACTACATCTAGCGAGAAGTTAATAAAGCAATGAAGTTTCGAGATCAGATTCACAACATTTAGAAGCAAGCATAGGAAATGTTGCAATGAGAAAACAAGAAATCTAAGGCTCGACATGGCAAGCATTGTATTCCTAACTCATTCCAAATTGGGGTTAAGGTCTAGATACATCTCAAGAAGGAGCGCTTCCCTATCCCATTCAAGAAGCTCAAACATTTGCGATATGGTCCATATAGTATTCTTCGACAGATTGGAGAAAACACTTTCTAGCTTGGCATTCCTGCATGCCTGGGTCTGCATCCAGTATTCAATGTGGATCTACTTCGACCATATCATGCACCATTGTTGCAACAGAATGACTTACCGACAGCAGAACACGATGACATCAATCCATATTTTCAGGAGCCTCTTCCTTGTGACACCATTGGGGGACGATGAGTACGCCATACAAGGACGAACACAATTCCCTTGTTTCAGGTTTCTAAAGCTGGATAGATCCTAGCACAAGTAAAGTGGTACTCTACTACTGAACTGACTGACAAGTTTCCTCATTTTCATGAGCAAACAATGAGGACCATTGTTTCTTAAGGAAGGAGGTATGATCCACATCACAGTTGGCATTATTGTCAAATGTCGACTTCGACACATCTTCGACAAGTCATCAACATCGACACAACTTTGACAAGTTCTGAATTCAACATGAATTCGAAAACTTTGCGACTTCGACAAGTTCCCTGACCTCACAGTGTCGCGAAATCGACATACAGCGTCGATCTGTGACTTGCGACTGTTGAAATTCGACAGACTGTCTCTTTGTCTTCTAGTCGACTGTAATGGTTGAACTGTCGAACCATTCTAACTTCTTTGTAACTGAACGTAACGGGAAATCACCCAAGCGTCTCAACACTCTCTATATAAGCATGTAAACTATTGTAATATACAACATAGAATCAAGTCATGATTTCATATCCAGTAATAGAAGATCAGTTCGAATTCTTGCATATTTCCTGTGTACATTTTTGTTCTGTCTATGTAGTGTATTCATGCTTTGCGCATTCTATTTCTTAAGATTCTGCCATAACAAAGCCGACTCATTCAGTCAAACTGTTGTCCCTCGTGCTTCCTAGCCACGTGCATATCAGAGGGAGCATGCAGTTCAACTCAGTGCACCAAGTCCTTTTTCTTTCGGAGTCCTTTTTCTTCCAGAAGCATTCTTGTTTTCATTCTAAGTTAAGATTTTGTTGTTAATCATCTTTGTAGGTTATCAAGAGCTGAAGTAGTGACATCGGTCTAAGTCCTGAAATTTATTAGGACTATATACTCTCACCATTTCTAATTAATCGAAGTCTACTTGTCTGGTTTATTAAGATTCTTTATTGATAATTCAATTCCTAATTTGATTTATCTCTTAGCTATAACGATTTAGTTTTAGTATATTTTAATCAGCAAGATTCAGTTTCAAATAGCTTTGTTGGTCTTCTTTTATACCACTTTCTCAATTACCTGCTTGGACTTGGCACTAATCACTTATGATACACAATCAAATCGTTCTCAAGTTTCAAGCATTGATTTTGAAGATTAGTTTCCAGATTTGAAGAATCTACTTGTTGATATGCACATTTCATTGCATATATTCACGTTGTTCTCACTCATTTGAAGCCCTATTTTGCATATTCCAAGATTTCGCTCAACGGGATTACCTTAGAGACAACCCCATCATATTAGAAAACACTAATATGGATGTTAAGGGGATTGTTCCAATGATAGGTGCACATTTCTGAGGTTGATCATTTGGATCCCTTTGAGACTAATTCCTCAAAGGAAAATTTTGAGTGATAACATAATTATTAGAAAGCATAGTACTACTTAAAAAAACATATACTTGTACAAAACTTCGGTTTTTTAATTTAAGCTTCTCTAATTGAGGAACAGATTATAGGATGGATTTTACACCTTTTACCAATGTCCATCATCTTTTGTCTCCTATTGATGAAGTGCTCTGCAATCCTATCAGCCTTGTAACCGAATGAATATGTATTGCAATTACATATTTGATTACCTTTGCTTTCAGAAAAGGACAATATTCACTGAGTGCTCGCTCAGGACATGCACCTCTGTCATTCCATATTTTGGTTAATGGTTGACTGGGATGCCTATTATTTGCATACGTAGCTCCCAATTGATTAAAAGCGCAACCCCTAAATTGTTTTGTTGATGTATATGTAACTTCGGAATGTATTTCATATATATATATTTATTGTACTCCTATAGAGATGTATTATTCCACTATATGGAAGTGTCATCATTTGTATTGACAAGTGTCGCAAGTGTGTTAACTTGCCGATGGGTTATTAGGCCACCTTGTAAGGGGTTGGCCTGGATTAATGTAACATGAGGTTATTGTGCTAAGCTAGACAAGTCGGCCCAATAAGTTTATTGGGCAGTTAGGACAAGTATAAATAGAGATCTCCCGATCTCTATTTGGATCACTTCAGAACTCACTTTTCCTTCACTCGGAAAGTGGCACACATGTGAGGAGGAGGATCAGCTGCTAGGAGGAGTCTATCTCTGTGTGCTTTGGTTGTACTTTGGTTTTATTATTGCTCTACCTATCTCTGAGGAAGTTGTGGGGTTTTTCACCTTAGGGTTTTCCCCACGGAAACTCTGTGTGCCTATTGTCTCTTATGTTTGCATCTTGTGATGATTGATATGCATTGATATATTGTACATGTTATTCTCTCAGCAAAGATCCTAGAGTATATTGAATTAATGCTCAAAAATTAACATGGTATCAAAGCTAACCTGAGAAGAAGACATTGTGTAGTGGCGGAAACCAGGTTTTCTTGTTTATTTGGTTTCTCTCCACAAATTTTGGAAAAGTAATATGATAGATTGACTATCCTCATCAAGGTGAATCTATTTGTCCAATAAGAATTCAATTCTGAGCACTTTCAGTTTTGGCCCTAAAAATTAGGGTTTCCTAAAAAATAGGAATTTCTAAAATCTGAAGACACAGTTGGAAGCTCCTTGGAAAAATCAAAGTTTAGAGATTTGGATCGAGATTTTTGGCTGGGTAAAACTCTGGGAAACTCAAACCCTAATTCAGGGTCCTCCTTAGTGAATCCGGAAAGACTAAAAGGCATTTCTGAAGGGTGAAACTTTGAAAATTTCAAATTCTGAGTATACCAGGCTAATCATCTCATCAAGGCGCATCTTTCTATCCTTTCAGAAAGTTGAAATTCACACTTTGAATTTTTAGGGTTTCTCTAAAAAACCCTAATCTGGGACCAGATCCAGTTTTCAGCAAATCAAGTGGTAAGACCTAAATCTTTTCTATTTCCATTTGAAGTACTCTTTAAAGATGTATCACCACACCAAGATTGAAGACAAGCTTGAAGGGAATGATAACTTCCGAGCCTGGAAGCATAGGATAGGGTTAATCCTGGACTCATACATAAAAGAAGAGGTCCCTATCCCAGAGGATGAAGAGGATAAGATATTGCATAAGAAGAACTTGGTCAAGGAAAAGAGAATCATTGTTGATTCTATTAAAGACCATCTCGATCCACATGTGTCATCTCTAAAGACACCCAAGGCTATGTTTGACTCCCTAACCAAGCTATTTGAAGGGAATAAGATAAATCGGAAGATTACTCTACGGAATCAATTGAAAGGGGTCAAGCTATTGAATGGAGAGACCATTCAATCTTATTTCTCCAAAGTCTCTCAGATCAAGGAATATCTTGAAGCTGTAGATGAAATGGTGGAGAATGGAGAAATTGTGATGACCACTCTGAATGGCCTACCTAGGCCATGGGATTCCTTTATTCAAAGGATATGTGCAAGAAGAAAGTTGATCTCCTTCAGTAAACTATGGGAGGAATGTTCACAAGAAGAGGCTAGGCTTGTAGCCCGAGAAGAAAAGATGGGAAGTGAAGGCCAAGATCTCGTAGCTCACACCAAAAGAAGCAAGCCTAAGAAGGATCACTCTCAGCAAAAGAGATCCACTCACTATCACCAAAAGAATAAGAAGGATCTAAGGTGCTTCACATGCAATGAGAAGGGTCACTTTGCTTCAGAATGTCCCAAGAGCAAAAGGGACAACAACAACAACAACTTCAACAAGAAAAAGAAGAATAACAAAAGGAAATAACATGTTCATGCTGTCGAGGATGATGAATCCCCCAGGAAGAAGGCTAGAGCAGAAAGTGATGACTCATCAAGCGAAGATGAATATGTTCTAATCTTTGCTCTCACAAGTACTATTTCTCATGGATGTAATGATTGGCTTATTGATAGTGGGGCTTCCAAACACATGACTGGGTTTAAAGAATCTGTTGTAAATCTATCTGAACATGAGTCACCCAATAAGGTGAAACTTGGGGATGACTATCAATACCCTATCAAGTGAAGTGGTGAAGCCTCCTATAACCTAGACTCTGGAAAATATTTGAAGATGAAAGAGTTCTATATGTACCTGGGCTCAAGAAAAACTTACTCTCCATATCTTCATTAGATGCAAAAGGCATGAGGGTTGCATTTGTAGATGGCCAAGTTCTAATGTGGCCAAAAGGTAAAACTATTGATGATGCAGTAGTGATTGGAGAGCAAGAGGGAGGATTGTATAAATTGAAGGGACAACCTGAACATGACATGGTACATGAATCCATGGAGCCAAGTGAACTTTGGCATAGAAGACTTGCTCATATGCACTATAGAGCACTTCCAATTGCAAGTAAAGATGTAGAAGGTCTTCCTGAAATCAAGACCAAGCATGAAGGTGTTTGCAAAGGATGTGCAAAAGGAAAGAACATAAAGAAGGCATTTCCAAGTAGTGAAAGCAAGGAAAAAGGTATCTTGGAAATTATCCACTCCGATGTATGTGGTCCGATGTCATCCAGTTCCCTGAGTGGGTATGTTTACTATGTCTCTTTCATTGATGACTTCTCCAGGAAGACTTAGGTCTACTTCTTGAAGAACAAAGATGAAGTGTTTGATAAGTTCAAGGAATTCAAAAGAACCAAACTGACAAGAAGATCAAAACATTCAGATCCTAAAATGGTGGAGAATTCACTTCAGGTGACTTCAAGAAGTTATGCAGTGATTCAAGGATTAAGAGGGAGTTGGCTGCTCCTTAAAATCCACAACAGAATGGAGTTGCAGAAAGAAAGAATAGAACAATCATGGAAGTAGCATGGGAAATGCGGCATGACCAGGATTTGCCTATGCATCTATGGGAAGAAGCAGCTAGGACAGCTGTATATGTGCAAAACAAAACACCCCACAAGATATTGGACAACAAGACACCAGAAGAGGTCTTCTCTGGTAAGAAACCTGAGGTCAGCCATCTCAAAATATTTGGTTGTCCAGTATATACACATGTCCCAAAGGAAAAGAGGACCAAGCTGGATCCTTCAGGAAAGAAGGGTATCTTTGTGGGTTACAGTGAAAGCTCGAAGGCTTACAGAATATACTTTCCAGGGTTCAAGAATATTGATGTTAGCAGGTATGTGACATTTGATGAAAACTCAGCATTTATCAAATCAAGGAAGACACCTGTTGAAGAACCTAAGGAAACTAGATTTCAAGACACTACCATGACTGAAGCAATTCCAAATGTTGATCGTGAAATTGAAGATCCGCAAGAACCTATAGATCCACCTCATGAAAAGTACTCGCACAAGAGGAAACCTGCATGGGCTAGAGAGCTCATTTAAGATGTAGAAAGATATGGCATTCAAGAAGAAGAACACAGAGCAAAGAAGAGAACTAGATCTCATACCAGCTATGTTGCTTTACTCTGGGATATCATGAACAAAGAACCTTCCAATTATGAAGAAGCAACGAAAAAGAAAGAATGGAAGGATGTAGTATGGGATTAGGTGTGATCTCTTGGTTTAGCAGGAAGAAGTCCTGCGTAGCACTGAGTACAGCTGAAGCAGAGTATGTTGCAACTTGTTCGGCTAGTTGTGAGGCAGTATGGCTTTGAAAGCTACTATCTGAGTTATTTGATCTACCACTGGAGGCTACTGGTATCTTTTGTGACAACTAGAGTTGTGTGAAGCTGTCTAAGAACTCGGTGTTCCACGACAGGTCGAAACACATAGAGATCAAATACCACTATATCAGGGATATGGTGCAAAGAGGAGCAATGAAACTCTTGTATGTTGTGACGGATGAGTAGATTGCAGATGTGCTGATGAAGCCACTAGCTAGAGTGAAGTTTGAGTACTTCAGAGAGAGGCTTGGTGTTCTTCAAATCGAAAACACTTCGAGGAAGAAGTGATGTAGACATTTTGCTAAAGCCATTCCAAGCATGGTGGAAGGAGGATCCTTCACATGGCTATGGATGTAAGCGTTGGATGATGAGCATCAAGATGATGTTCTAGTTTCTGCTCTGTATGATCAGTTGGATCATTTATGTATGTATGCATCATGTTGGATGTTGGATATGATCAGTTGTATCATTTATGTATGTATGCATCATGTTGGATGCTAGATATGATCAGTTGGATCATTTATGTATGTATGCATCATGTTGGATGCTGGATATGATCAGTTGGATCATTTATATGCATCATGTTGGATGTTGCATATGATCAGTTGTATCATTTATGTATGTATGCATCATGTTGGATGCTTGGACCATGTATCTGTATATGTATCAGGTGGATATGTTGTATGATCAAGTAGATCATGTATGTTGATATGTATCAGGTAGATACATTGTGTGATCAGGTGGATCATGTATCTATGTATGTATCAGGTGGATACATTGTATGATCAGGTGGATCATGTATGATGATATGTATCAGGTAGATACTTGGTATGCATCAGGTAGATGCATTGTATGATTAGGATGATCATGGATGACGAGCTTCAGGATGTTGCTCCAGATGACATGCATCAGGACGATACAGTGATGATGATCAGGATGATCATGTGTACATCAGGATGATGTATGGTGAGTATCAGGATGATACTCTATGGCCGTGGAATAGGTTGTGCAGATGAGCATGTCTGGGAGATCCTGTAGGTCGGAGTTGTATACCCATAATAGCCTGGGATGCTCTTTCGATACATTGCTCTGGAAGGACATATAATAGTGCCCTGGGAGATCCTACAGGTCAGATTTGTGTACCCATAACATCCTGGGATGCTCTTTCGAGGTTTTGTACTATGGCATATAATAGCGCCCTGGGAGATCCTATAGGTCGGATTTGTGTACCCGTAATAGCCTAGGATGCTCTTTCGAGTTTTTTCCATGACCACATATAATAGCGCCCTGGGAGATCCTACAGGTCAGAGTTGTGTACCTGTAACATCCTGGGATGCTCTTGCGAGGTTTTGTGGTGACCACATGTAATAGCGCCCTGGGAGATCCTACAGGTCAGAGTTGTGTACCCGTAACATCCTAGGATGCTCTTTCGAGGTTTTGTGGTGGGATCACATGTAATAGTGCCCTGGGAGATCCTACAAGTCGGAGTTGTGTACCCGTAACATCCGGGGATGCTCTTTCGAGGTTTTGTGACACACATAATAAGTCCTGAGGATTCCACAGTATGGCCAGTGATGATGAAGACCTGCAAGTGGTGGGCCTACATCTAGTATGAAAAAGGACTAGCTCTGTAGAACTTCCTATGATGAGTAGATTCAGAGATTGATTGAGATAGCAGCAGCAGTGACGATGATGATGACTCGAGGACAATGATCCAGAGAAGAAGACTTATGCTAGATGATCTGTGTCGAGAAATAACTTCCTAGTTAAGAGGGAGTGTTGATGTATATGTAACTTCGGAATGTATTTCACATATATATTTATTGTACTCCTATAGATATGTATTATTCCTCTATACGGAAGTGTCGTCATTTGTATTGACAAGTGTTGCAAGTGTGTTAACTTGCCAATGGGTTATTAGACCACATTGTAAGGGGTCAGCCCAGATTAATGTAACATGAGTTTATTGTGTAAAGCTAGACAAGTCGGCCCCATAAGTTTATTGGGTAGTCAGGAAAAGTATAAATAGAGATCTCCCGATCTCTATTTGGATCACTTCAGAACTCACTCTTCCTTCACTCGAAAAGTGGCGCACATGCAAGGAGGAGGATCAGCTGTTAGGAGGATTCTATCTCTATGTACTTTGGTTGTATCATTGCTCTATCTATCTCTGAGGAAGTTGTGGGGTTTTTCACCTTAGGGTTTTCCCCATGGAAACTCTGTGTGTCTATTGTCTCTTATGTTTGCATCTTGTGATGATTGATATGCTTGATATGCTTGATATGTATTGATATACTGTACATGTTATTCTCTCAGTAAAGATCCTAGAGTATATTGAATTAATGCTAAAAAATTAACATGTTTCTGCTCTCAACGGTTACTAAATATTCATGCTTGTTATTTCCAAAACTATACAATTGATGTAGCTACAGCATGCACCCAAAGAATAAGTCAAATGGTGGAAATGCCTAAGTGGATTTTGTGTTTCTTCAGTCCACAACATATAAGTAATAATAATCACATAGAAAACAAAGGTTGGATGTCTATTAAAAATGGTCAACCAAATCAACCAGCACTGGATCCGTATCCCCTTAACCTCGGACTAGTACTTCAATTGGCTCAGCAACTGGAGGATTTGTATCCAACTTTCAATCTATGGGATCTGGAACTAGTGAATCTATATTTGGGAAAGATGCTACCACCTTGACTACTGGGGAATGTGTGCAAGGGATAGGCAAACTAGCGATAAATTGTGCGAAAACGGCCATTTAAACGGGTCTATCACAAACCTTCTTTTTTTTTAGGAATTGTAGTAGCCATGTTTATAGGTGACATTATGGTCAATATCTATGGCTGGGAACAGTAAGGCATGCCATGTAAGAATTTTTCCAAATTAAAGGCCCAATAAGCGTGGTTTTATAGGGCACCTTTGAGTAATGAAGACATAGAAAACATTGATAAGAAGAAGCAACTTCAAGAAAAATTGTCCAGGTCTGCTCAGAAAACTCAGATCTCCTGAAATTTCCATTCAAACGTTCTAAATTTCTCTGCTCTAAAGTCTCTGCTAAAGATCGAGTAGCAATTTCACGCTTTGTTTTCCCTTTTATGCATTAGCAACTGATGCAATTTAACTAGACATCAATCCAATATTATTGCTTTGGAAGGCAATTACTACAACATGACGACTCCCATTATCTAACCAATCTCAAATAGGATCGACCAGAGGAAACAAGCTTCATTATGATACTTTTTTCTTCTACTTTGTGCCTAATCTAACTCTAGTCTATCGCATAATGCACAAAAAATCAATATAAAGTTCGGAATAGTCATCAAGGGCAGCAGTCTTGAGGAAGAGGGTAGTATTTTTAAGCTAGTGAAGCTCGAGGCTCAGATGTAACTTAGGCACCCACATTTTGACTGTGGTGTGGAAGGTATGCACCAGCCGCAAAGGATTTCGCCTACAGTTGACCCTGTTATTTGTCCCAATATTCCAGTATTCAATTCCTAAACAATTGGGCTTCTTTCCATCAAAAACCCCAAAGTTAAATAACTTTTGTGGAATTACCAAGAAACATAATCCATATAAAAACAGGTGGGTCTTAATGTTTCCTTTCAAAACAAATCTTTTGCATAGATAGTTACAATAAGTGTATTCTGATATAATACCTTCGTCACCTTTCTTCTTTGCATAGAGGATTCTATTTATGCTAATAGCATACTAAGACCATTAAACCATGAATTCAAAGATTAAAGAAAGCCATAAATACAATGGAACCAAAGATATAAGGGTAGGAATTGTTACCGGAAGCATGATTGTGTTGTAGCAGTTTCTCTAGGGTTTCAAGCCCACCCTAAAGATTGGTGAAAAAATTGATGGCGAATAGATGATCTGAAGGAAAATAAAGAAGCCTATCACATAAAGATCCTTGCAAACATATGGATAACTTTGCTTCCTGTGCGCATATCGTGGAGATCACATGGAGATCCTTAAAACCATATGGAGAAGTTTGCTTTCTCTAAGCAATTTTTGGAGATCAGATCTATTGGAGGCCCTATTTTATTTTATTTTCCTTCTCAATATATTTTCTAATTCACCGCTCATTCACTTTTCACTTTTTTTTGAGTTTGCCTCTATTTGTTACATTTGTTCTGTTTATATTCTTCTTTTTCTTAATTTGTTAATACTAGTTACATATATTAATTATATAAATATATATAATAACTATACAATATATTAATATTATATATGGGTGTATCTATCTATTTTCTAATTCACCGCTCATTCACTTTTCACTTTTTTTTAGTTTCCCTCTATCTGTTACATTTGTTTTTTTTATGATATTCTTTTTCTTAATTTGTTAATACTAGTTACATATATTAATTATATAAATATATATATAATAACTATACAATATATTAATATTATATATGGGTGAAAAGATACAGGGAAAAAATGTTTGTGACAATTTATTTATTTTATATGTGAAAGGAGAAGGAAGTTAGCTGCGATTATGGGGGTATTCTTATTACTATTATTATTCAAGGAGATGGGAACAAAGGGATTTTTACAAAAAGGGAGGAACTATTTTTTTTAAAAATGGAGGATATTGGATATTTCTTGTAAGGTAGGGACCCAGGGGGACTTGAAATATTTTTGAACTCAGGTGCAAAAAGAACCATTGTGAATGAATTGATATGGGGAATTAATGGAGGTTCTGAAATTGACAAATTTTAGCTAACATGACACAAAATACATGAACTTGTCGAAACTTTAACAGAATGTCGAGATGGTCAAACAGCGATGGTTTTGTTCAAACAAAATATGAACACAACTAGTACAACAAGCTGAATGGAGTGACACTAACTTTAGGACATGACAATTCCAAAAGGGAAAGACGACAAATATCGACTAAGACTTGACTCAACCACATGTAGAAGAACTCATCTATCACTTGATAAACTATATGCAAGACATGATGTGTTATCTAGATATCAACTCACCACACCCAAGGCACTCATTAGTAGATAAACCCCCAAATGAGAATCTCAATGATTCTCCTATCATCTAACACAATAGGCATCAGGATGGACTCAAATAATGATCCCTTAGAAGACATGTATTGAAAAATAACCCAAGTTGTGTACTATTAATGTTACAATTTACTAAATTTTAACATTGCAGATGGATTCAGAGACCCCCTAGAAAGGAATCTATGAATCCATCTGCAGTGTTAAAATTTAGTAGTTGTACAAATTCATTATAAAAATTATAATTTTCCTTTGTCGGAATGACACAACTAAAAATGACCACATAAATGACCAATTGTTATGTGGTCATTTTTAGTTTATTTCTTATCTCGTGAACAAATTGGTCATTTTTAGTTTAGTTCTTATCCCATGACCAAATTGGTCATTTTTAGTCAGTTCACTTTAAATTTCTCAATTTTGGTCATTTATCCCTTGAAAAAGCCGTGGTGACCAATTTTTTTGGTCGCTTGGTCACTTATCTCTCATTTTGTACTAGTGGATATATCTTCCCCCCCAACACAGGCTTGTTAACTAGGTACTTCAGTGTTGAGTGGTCAGTAAACATCTTGAAGTGTCCTCCTACTAGATATTATCGGAACTTTTGCAATGCATACACCATCGCGATGCCTTCTCTTTCTATCGTTGTATAATTTTTCTATGCGGTCGACAACTTCCGGATAGAAAATGTGATAGGATGGTCGATCGACCCTTCTCTAGGATGGGCCAATATCACCCCCAGCGCGACAGACGAAGCATCTATGTGGACATGAAATTCTTTCTTCCAGTCGAGGAAGGCTAATATTGGTGTTGCGAGCTTCTTTTCCTTCAATATGTCGAGGCTCTTCTGACACTCATCGTTCCATTCAAACTTTGCATATTTATTCAATAGCTTCTCCATGGGTGCAATAATCATTAGATATTTTATGAACTTTATATAATATCCTGTATGGACCAACGTGGCCCTCAGTAGCTTTACTGTCGTAGGTGCTGGTAAGTCAACAATGATCACAATCTTGGCTAGGTCAACCAACATACCTTCCTTGCAGACAATATGTCCCAACAAGATACCAAACGGTGCACAAAAGATACACTTCTTTAAATTCAAAGAGATCTGATGATGTCGACATATTTCAAGCATCATCCTGAGGCTCTCAACATGGTCTTTAACCAATCCATACACAGTCCAGTCATCCATATACACCGCCAAGAACTTGTGAATAAAATATTTGAAAGCAGCAATAACTAATCTTGAAAAAATTGCAGGGGCATTATTGAGACCAAATGGCATTAATGTGTACTGATAGTAGCCCCACTCTGTTACACAGGTGGTTTTGTGTCGATCTTCCTTTGCAATCTTGATCTGGTGATATCCTAAGAACCCATCTGTGAATGAATATACTTCCTGTCCTCTGACACCTTCAAGTAATTATTCGGTAAAGGGAACCCATCTGTGAATGAATATACTTCCTGTCCTCTGACACCTTCAAGTAATTATTCGGTAAAGGGTGTGGGGAATGGATCATGAAGGCATGCATCGTTCAAATTCCTTAAGTCGACAAAAATACGGACTTTGCCAGTCTTTTTTTCTTGGACGACCATCGGGTTGATCCATTCTGACTCTTCGACAGGCTCAATGATCCTTGCATCCAACATCCACTCTATCTCGTCCTTCACTCGCTCTTTGTATCTGGGATTCAATCTATATGGTCACTTCTTTACTGGCTTAACATCGATTTTAGGGGGATTTTCATCTCGCCCAAGTCCCCAGAAATGCCCTTCATCTCATAAAACTTTGTTGGGAAGAAATACTGAAATTCATGCAATAAGTCGGTGGCCTTCCCGATTGTTGTGTCGTCCCAATAGTCTCCAATAATGGAAAACTTTAGATTCTCCAGTGACCCAATATTTACTTTCTTAATTTTCAATGGTTGCTTGAATCTGTCTAATGGCATTCTTGATGCTTCAACATCACGGCTTCCTTCTGACTCTGGGACATAGACAACTATAGGATCTTCATAATCATCAGTTCCTCCCAAGACATTGTAACATTCCATCATCATTTGTGGTGTTGCAGTCCATTGTGGTCCCATTGGTCCATCGGTCGGAACTGTCTGAAATATATTTTCGCGTATTACCTACAGCACTGTCAATTAGAGTATTTTCATCAGGAAAACTGAATGTGCGACTGAAACTAGTGGTTATATCCTCCCATGTAGTTTTTCCTCTTCTCAGTTCCACTGAGACATACCAGATCCGTGATACTCTGTCTAACGTGTGGATGAATTCATGAAACCCATTCTTTCTTTGGCCTCACCCCCCATATAGCCTGACATTTTCCCAAATGATCCCTTGGATTGATCCTTCCATCGTACTTCTTTCCTTGGTAGTAGTCATTTTCCCGAAATATTACTTCCATTAATCATCTACATTGTTGTCAGTGTGTTATTGACAACTTGTGCACACCCCACCACCTCGTTGGAGTGGCCTTTAATGCTTCATCTAATGCTAGAAAGCACTGTGGTTCTGATACTTTGTCTTCAAACTCATTGATGAAAATTTCCAGGTTAGGTAATCCTCCATACGTAGGTAGATCACATACTTCTTTCAAAACCCATCTCAGTGATTGAGTGATCCGCATGCACTTCTTGACTGATACATCATGCAACTAATTTTTCCAATTCTCTAGAGCCTCGTCGGAGTCTGATGACGCCGAACTGATACTTCTCCACCCCAATTCTCCATCGACGGTGGGATTTATGTAATCTTCTGAGACATTATAGATTTTTTCCCATCCTCTAGTGAGCTCGTCTCTCATTGGTTGAATATATCTTTGTCCTTCAAGTGCATCAAGTGGAGCAATGACTCTCATGTCACAGTTCTTAAAATACTTTTCTTGAAATTGATAACTACCTGATTTTCCATCTCCTAATCTATCCCCAATAGCGTAGGATATGGGCTAGTGTTACCAATTATCTCTATGACATCAAAATATGCATATTTCTTCAATCCTTCTACCTCGACTGATAAATGAGGAAATTGACCAATTGGTGTAACCATGATCTGGTTTGCTAAACGGAGCTGCACAAGGGACCATACTAGTTGTGCTTCCCCATCGCTTCCCATGTTTTCTTGGTTAGGATATTCACATCAGATCCTGGATCTAAAATGATGTAATCCATGTCATATGCGCTGATCTGGGAATTCATCCTCATCTCCCTTCCTTTTTTCTTCTTATACAGATGGTTGATTGCATGATCATGTCGCCCCTCTTCCTTTCAATACAAGAAGCAATCTATCTCTGCTAATTCTTCTTGATCCTTTGCTAATGTTAGAAAATTTTCTAGAAAAATTTTCAAAGTACCGATCTTTCCTGGTTACTTCTGCGACATTGTCGAGTCAAAAATTGGCGGCATCCCATAGATAGGTTCTTTGTGGAATACAGGTGTCAATCAAGCATTATTATTTATTAGTGCATCCTTTGCTTCCCAAAAAAATTCTTTCTATCCTTCAACATCAAATCATGCATGTTCTTGGGTCATGGGCCGGACATTATGTTGTAGCCTATATTCTCCTATCGTAGCTCCTCCTCTGGTTAATATTGCAACATTTATTGGTTGAATTCTTACCTCAGCTGAGATATTCTACAGGTTCTGAGCTGGATTCTCGTTCTAGTTTAGGTTCGGGTTCAGTTGCGTTTGTGGTTCCATCTTAGTCTACCACTTTTTTATTAGCTGGGGACAATCTTCGACGATGTGATTAGTTGTGCTGCAATAGGTACACTGTGGGGTCGAATTCGGGAAATTCCTATGATAATGCCCAAGTTGTCCGCAATTATAGCATGTGATCGGTCCTCAACCTCGACCAAAACCTACGCCATGACCACTGCTATATCCTCCTCTCAGTCCTCCTCGATGTGGGTTGAACTATGACTGATTGTACTGCGGCAGATCGTACTACGAATGATTATATTGTGGTTGATTATACTGCAGATGATTATACTGCGGTTGTGTTGGATGTCTTTCTGCCTATTGTTGCTTGTCTCTCTTCATGAAGTAAGTATCAACAGTCCTTTCTTGAAGCAATTCATATGCTCGACAATATTTCTCATCATGGCTAACAGATCGACAGAAGTTACAATACAGATTAGCTGGCTTCGACACAACCTTCTGCAAATAAACGCATTCCTTTGAGCGATGTCCTCTTGTCTGGAAAACTTGGCACCAGATAATTCCTCCTTGATTGAGCCGATTGGGAACACCAGACTGTAGATACTCGCGGAATTCAAGACACTAATATTTATGATTACCTTCAGACTTGTAGCGACTACACCATACCTCTTCATGAAATTCCTTCCATTTTTTAATCTCCTACAGCTGAATAGTCAAGTTTTCTAGCTGCGACTGGATCTGGCACATGCCAATCCCTATTTCACCAATCAGTGAAGCTTCAAGCTTTATCGCGAGTTCCAAAGACTCCTCCTGAGATAAGATATTTTGCTACATCAATGGCATCTGGATGTGCGGTATAATGCTTCAATAAACCATTCCTTGTGTTGCACATCGCTCATCCCTAAAATAACTTTATCCATCATAGTTTTGAACCTCTAATCAAACTCCCATACCGACTCATTAGGGAATTGATTTTTCTCCTTCAATTTTGTAATGTACTTTGATTCTGATTTAGGTTTCTTAAATTTGTCGATCAGTCCAGCTATGATTTCTTCCAGAGTCTTCTGCGGAATCCCTGTAGGTACTTGTATAAACTTCATGTACCAATCCAACGCACGACCTCTAAAGGTCATTGCCAACTGTCCTTTATTGATAGCTTCATCATGTACTCATTTTACTATCCACACCACTTCTCACAAGAATCAATATCGCTCGGGATCCTCTGTTCCACTACCCTAAAAGAGAGGAAACTTCACGTCATCGCCTGCCATCCATGGTTTTCTACGAGTGTTTATAGATATGATACTATTACCACTATTGTGACATGCAGGATAAACCTACGAATATATTGGTTTTCTTCCTCCAAAGTTTGGAAAAGTGCACAGGGTTGTGGGTACGTTGTAGCTTTTTTTTTGTCCTTCTTCATGTTCAAGGGTAGACGGGTTGGTCTCTTCATCATTGTAGGTTCACTTAGTCCCTTGTGGCCCCGCTTCGCAGTCCTCTACTTCGGTCACACTAGGCCTCTCTCTCTCTATATATCATTCCTCTTCTTTTTTTTCGGCCGAAACATCACCCCACTTCTTAGGCGGCCACAATATTCCATAGCTTCCCTTACAATTCCATCGTAGCTCATTTCCATATACCCCACATCATTCTATCAGACCCACATCTACGAAGTACCCATAGCCTCCACGCACCAGAGCTTTACTCGTCCGAGTTCATATTCAATATTCCCTTTTTACAAATGATCATTTTGATCCACAATGGTAACTCCAACAGGTACCTTCTTTTGGGTCCTTTAAATAATTTCCTTTTCGCGTCAATGTATGATATAACTATATCGAAAGCAGACTCAGTAACGTACCCTTCCAAAATGTTGTCTACCCAGATGTCAACAGCCCTTGAAGCTTTATTGTTAACACGACTCAATTCCTAGATTAGTTCCTGGGTCCAATGCTCTAGCTTGCCTCCTTGGAAATGATTCTTTTGATAAGTTAGGTTATCCAACCATTAATACAACAATATGGGAAACTCGTGGATATCAATATAGATGTACTTCTGCAACCACTGTTTTGTCGACCATCCAGAGTTTTGATTTTATTCCTTATCAAAATCTCACGTCTTTTTGTTGAACCACTCCTTGATCTCTAGCTTTGTCGGATTCCATAGCATGTAATCACTTTTTTGCACTAGGGTCCCGACAACGGAACCATTTGTTGACACAGATATGTCGACGGGGGTTCACTTCCCACATTGTCAAAAAATATTGACAAAAACACCCATAGATACCGGCACAAAAAGGGTTTATCCTTTCCAGCAACACTCGCAAAGCGAGTGAAGTCTCACCCGAGGCACCTAAGGGGGCTTGTTGTAGGTACAACAGATCCCATGTTTTAATCAAAACATGGGAGCCCCAATTTTTTATATGCAAAGGTAATATTGAAATTCCTTAGTCATTTTGGGGTTTTCATCCTGCTTATAATTCCTTTAAATTTTTTCCATGATTCGATTAAGTTAATGATTTTCCCTTTGAAAATTTCTTTGATTTTTGTGTATTTTTGTGAGTTGCGGAAAGAAGTAATTTTTCCCAAAAGTTGTTCTTTCCGCAACCCGCAATCCGCAATCCGCAATGCGAATTGTGGAATATTGGTTTTTGGATTTGAAACGTTTTCTTTCCACAATCTGCAATCTGCAATAAGGATTGCGGATGAGGAAATATTTTCGATAATCGTGGTTTGTCACACCCGCAATTGCGGATTGCGGGAAGGTTTTCAAAATAAATTTGTGCTTTTCTTTTCTGCAACCTACAATTGCGGATTGCAGATTACGGAAAGATCATTATTTTAGTTTGTGTCATTTGCGTTTTCGCAACCCGCAATTGTGGATTGCAAATTGTAGAAACTTTTGGTTTGTTTATATTTAGATTTGTGTTTCCGCAACCCGCAACCCGCATGGCGGATTGAGGAAAGAATGTACATATTTGCAAGAATAAACTTCCGCAACTCTTCTTCTGCATCTCGCAAGTTAAATCTTAGCCATCGATCTGTCTTAATCCTACGGTCCAGTTTTCATCCGACGAGATTGTTAAATATGTCGAATATTCTATTTTTCTTTTACCATTTTTCAATTTTGAGAATTACCTGCTACAAGGATTTTTACTGCGCATTTTTACTAGGGCTATTTTTCTGCTATTTTTGTCAGCATAGGTCAGTTTTCTATCCTTTATTGTTGGTTGTTTATTATTTTTCACCATTTTTAAAACTGTTTTTAATTGGTTTTAATGTATTTTACCATAAATTACCAGTTTTCACCATGCCGAGATTTACCCATTCTAAGACAACACAGAAAGACCTGTTGAAAAAAGACCCCAACTTCGGCATCCTTTCTGATACCAGTGACAGAGTCTCGGAAACCTATCATATAGACTGGTCTAATATTTATGCCATTTTTTATAACGATGACCTGTCGGACATCCAAGACAACCGGCCTGTCTATGAGAAAATTAGGGATTCCCAGTTACACACCATAGCAGCCAGACCTGCCCTTCTTCCTTATGAAGATGCAGTCAAGTGGATAATTGATCACACGAACCCCAAATGCTGCTCCTTTAACAATAGTGCAAGTTTTCTACTTACCACTTTTCGCCCTGGGTTTTTTATTATAGCTTATGCCCTTAAGCCAGCTGCCCAACTTCTTAATGTCGCTTTCCTGGATTCTGCCAACACCAGGTTTAACTTCGATGAGATGATGAAGTCATGGATGAACAACCCAGCCAACTTTATACCCAAATCCGATAATGCATACCCTATATCATGGTTCAAGGAAACCTATTCTCTTTTAGATGCCATGTTGTGCAGGCTATACGGCCTACCCAATTGTTCTGTTCTCAAATTCGAATGGGCACCTGTGGCCCATCATGTTCTCACAACTTGGGATTCATTCAATTGGGTTTCAATTTTGTCATTCGAGTTAAAGACAGCCATTGAGCATTATCAGAAGAAACCAGCCTCCAAGAAGTCTCCTTTCTTTTATTCAGTCTATGTCATTGAT
This sequence comes from Larix kaempferi, assembly GCA_027924585.1. Lineage (NCBI taxonomy): Eukaryota > Viridiplantae > Streptophyta > Pinopsida > Pinales > Pinaceae > Larix > Larix kaempferi. The sequence goes on along the minus strand of BSBM01000322.1, from coordinate 10,258,517 downwards.
GTGTTATGCTCAGAATTCCAGTACCCCTTCATGGGATGGAATTGGACCCCGTTAGCTCCCCTAGTTCATATATATTGCGTAGCATTGTGGGAAAACAATTATGTTCCTTTACTATATGATATCTATGATCACTTCTATGGTACAATTTATCATCAGATATTTAGAGAAGATGCACCTGCCTTCTCCCCTAATTCCAAAACTCCCATTCCCACCATTGGTGACTGGTATGTGGGAGAATCTTTCTCCTATATCATAGTTTGGAGAAGTAGCACAGTACATTTTTTTCCAAGGATAGTCCCAGACAAACTCCGGCTTGAAGAAATATTTTTCCAAACTGTTACAGATGGAGTTTTTCTCAAGATCACTGGACCTAAAAGAAAGGGATGGCCTAAATTCCCTTTAAACCTTGGGCCTTTGGTCATTCCAACCTCAACATCTGTTGCACTGATGGGAAATAAGATTGTTGCATTAAAGTTGGGACAAGCTCCCAAAAGAATGCATGATCCTAAGGAATTCTTGGTATCCCACTTTGCCCAAGAACACATCAAGACCACCTATGCCCATGAGGATACTCCTGATGAATCTATTTACTAGGGAGTAAATCTCTTTTCTGAAGTCCTGCTTAGGGCTAAAACCAAAGAACAACAAAGCTTCATTCTTCAATACCAACAGGAACTCAAGACTAAGGTTTTGAGTTACAGGAAAATGGAACTACAACTTAAAGAGCAGACCAGAAAGGATAGAGAAGAGAAAGAAGACCAGAAGGAAAGTGCTCCATTGATGTTAACATATATAGATGAAGGAAAAGGTAAAGGCCTTATGGAAGATGCTTCAAAATTGAAACCTACTACAGAATTGAAGATATTGATTCAAACATCTGAACAACTAAAGAAGCAAATGGCACAAATGAATTAGGTACTTGATACTCAAGTGGTTGTTGTAAGTAACACATCCAATGATACTCAAGTGGTTGCTGCAAGTAACCTAGCCAAAAGGAAGAAAAATCAAGTCTCTGCTTCTCAAATTCCTACACTCAACATTGAAGATAGTGATGTTGAGGATGAAAGACTGCCTCCTGTGCCTGTTGTGCAAGAGATAACTCAAGGTTCCCAGGTAATGGTTGATTTGCTTGATAGCATAGTGGTGGATGACCCCATTCCATATGATCACTTTCATGAAATCACCACCACTGTTGATACATTAACTTCTACATCCCCACTCTCTTCTGCTGAGCTTCCTTCCACCTCATCTTCTAAGGCTACACTACCACCATCCACCATATCTCAATTATTTGTTGCACTGACCTCCATCACTACTTCACCTTCAACCTTGCCAATTCCACCTGTCACTTTACCACCATTAGTAACTAATATGCAGCTTCCAGCTGTTTCTCTATAGCCATCATTTATTGTTGTGCCAACTTCCCTCACTGAGTTTTCCACTTTGTTTACTTCTCCTCCTTCTCCACCTTCACTTTCTGCTGCCACTGCGCCTTTGATATCTACCTCTTAGGTTACCATGTCTATCCCTAATTCCACTGTCACCCAAACAACTCCATTGGTTGCAACAAGTAACATTGTCACATCTGCAGCTGAGTTGATAGCTGATCCTGAAGATGATGCTGTGGTTCCCCTTGGGGACTACTTTTATAGCAGGACAACAAAATCAGTGGTAAGAAGAGGTAACAAGAGAAGTAGGGGGTCAGTTGTGCTGCAAGCACCTGTTCCTAATCAGATAATTTGGGCAAAATAGTCTGATGACTTCCAATAGGAAGCATTAGAAACTGCAGCAGCTATGGGATCATTTGTTGGAGCCAATTTTGATTCTGTGACTTCGTTGAATAAAGAGATTGACATAAATAAAGAAGAGTTGAAGAAGCTTCAGGAGCAGCTAATCAAAGTTAATGAAGAACATGAATCTCAGATTCATGAATTAAGAAGTCAACATGAGTATCAGCTCAAAGATTTGCAAGAACAAAACACTTCTCTCCAAGATGAACTGCAGGATGCACAAATCCTAAACACTGCAAATATGGAGAATATAGAAATATTGGAACAACAGCTGAAGGATGCAACTGCAAGTGCAACCATTTCTTCTTTCTCTAGGTTTTCTTAGGAAGAGTTCAAGGACTTGGCTAATAAAGTAAATGAGGAGCATTGAAAACTTTTAGCTGAATTATTTAGTTCACTAAATGAAATTCGGGAAACTCATAATGCTTTTGAGCAGATGTCTTCTATTCTTGAACAACACATTGAGAAAATCCAACAAGCTTCCAAAGCTTATGATGATGTTTTTGAATGGAAAAGTTATATCAAGGACAATCCAGACGACATCCCAATTTTTGATAGCTTCAATTTCAGGAAAATCAGAATATCTTTGAATGCCTGGAAAAACACTTCTGACATGGTTGAAGAAACAATCAAGAAGGCACAAGCAATCTCTGGAAGAAGATGGTATGCTGTGGACAATATCATGGTTAAGATACAGTTTCCTACTATGGATCTCATTGAGAAGGCTTATCCATCAAAGCTGATGATAGAAAAGGTTGATAGAAGATGTGATAAGCTCAAAGAGAAGATCCAACAGCTCAAGCACATAGGGATTTCAAAAGTTGAAAAGTTCATCAAGCAACCTGTCAACTTAGAAGGAAAGATCCATATTTTTTTGTGCACTTGGCAGAAGTTAGCCAATAATGAGATGGAGTCCTTTAATTGTGATTCCTAGTTGGGACTCGAGTCAGCTATTTATCCAGATGTGGATGAGCTACTTGTCACCTACCCAAATTTTGAGAATATTATTTTATTTGCAAAATACTTTATGTTAAATTTTAATTACAAAGTTTTGTAATTATGACCAAGTTTGTTCAAGGATGATTGTAATTACTGATTATTATTATTTAATAAATTAAAGTAGGAGACAAACACCCAAGGGAACTATTAAATGAGTGTTCACTGACCCACTAGGAGGAATGGAAGATGTTAGAAGGTATGGTACAGATGGCAGCATTTGTACTCCACCACTAGCTATTGGTTATGGGACAACTACCCATAAAAATGTGGCATTATCCCCCAGGTGGGTGGCAGTGAGCAGGCAGCTCATTAATGACCAGTTAACCACTAAAAGGCCTAGGCATCCTACATAAGGCAATTCGAATTGGGCAGGCAGCCTCCTTCCAATATTTTCTGCAGAAATATTCCTCAAGTGCATCAGGTGATCACTGAGAGATTCGAATAGGGAGGCTATATGAGAGTGCAACTGTAAGTTTGCTAATTATACTGAGAAGGAAAACCAGAGGTGTTGGTGCGGGTCTCTTTGACTGCTGAGTCTTAATGACTGGAAAATATACATTCTATTGCAAGCTGATGTACTAAGGATTCTACATAATCTTCCTCCTAGTGGTTCAGTGAAAAAGCTCAGGGGTCCTAAGGCAAGTAACTTGGTTGTCTTCAGGAATAGGTTGGGTGGAACAGGTTCCTTGGGCTGTTTGTTTCTCCTACAGTCAACCAGGTTTTACTGTTCCTACTTTTGTTTATAGTTAAATGCTTCTGCATTATAGAATTATTAAACTCAGTCATGCAAAAGAAATTATTTTATGTTTTGATCTAAGTATGTTTTTGAATGAAAAAGCTTTGTGAAATATTTGATTTGATAACCATCTCTATATTTTTCCCCATGCTGTTCTCTGCATAGTACTCTAGTATAGAGAAGTAAATTAAGAAAGATAAGTGATAGGAAGAATGCCATTGATTGGAAAAATGATTAAAAAAATGTTATTGTTAAAATTCTGTCCTATATTCAAACATAGTAAACATTACAGTATAGCATCAATAGCAGTATAGAATTCATTTAATTAACACATGAAAGAAAAACACAGTATGTTTCTGCATGGTTCTATATATTTCTCTTAACTCTATTTATTTCAGATAGTAAGCAAATGCACATCAATATTATACATTTCATGTTACTTTCAAGCAATTGTATTTTCAAGAATTATAGGAGCTGTAAGAATTAATCTCTATATAGATTTCTTGCAATCATACATATTTTTCTTCACTAACAATCGCTTTTGATTTCAATTATTGAATATCTACACAGTTGTATCAAACCCTAGACATTACAGACCCTAGTTTCTGTTTGTAACAGTTAAGTTTTCCAAACCCTAATTGATAAATTTTATTTACCAAATAATCTTTTAAAAACATTTCAAGATTTCTTTAAGACAATAAACTTCACTTAGTAGAAAGCACGATTCTGTATCATGTCTATCGATAGCTCATAACCCTAGTAAGAACACATATACAGCATCGAAAACATTTAATACATAGGTTAAGTTTCGGTACAAAACTCAATACAACTAGATAGCAAACAAAAGCTACAGGTAGGTTGGCATTCATGAATCAAATTCAACTATTGTGGCATAGCCATTCCAAAACACTTGATATCCGAACTTATCTCATTACATTTCTAAAAACATAGAAATTAACAACGATGACGAAGCTTAGAGAACTATCTACGGTCAACTATCGTTGCTCAACACCACCTTAACCATTATTTGCACAATTCTCAAACATTGCTTTGAAAACACAACTTTCCATAAAAAAAACGAGTCATTGTTTATAAATGAAAAAGAACCCTCGGTTCTGGTTTAAACATTCAAAAAGTATAATAGAGTTTACATTACAGACCTGTCAAGGTTCCCAACATTTCACAGAAGTTCAAACCCTTGTCAACCAAAACGTTTAAACGAGGACAAGATCGATAAAACTACACAGGGGTTTACCCTTGATTTCTATAGCAGCACAAAAATGATTGTGAATTTATTATCAATGACGTAACAGGCATCAAATAGCCAAATAACAACTTAAACAAATGAAGGTTACCCTCTGTACAGAGTGTATCAAACTAAGACCCTAGAACTCAACACTTGGCCATCACCAAAAACAAAGCCGAATAGTTCCAACTCTTAGCATACGACAGTCACCAGCAAAACCATGCAAAAGGGCACCCACGAGGTTTTTGAGAACCACCGGAGCTTACCAGGAAATAGTAGCAGTCTTTCATTTCCCAATTCTTATGCACAGGAATCGTTCTACGAAGTGGGTACCTGAAAGGTACACAGTTCGGAGAGGTTAAAACCATAAAATGCAAGGATAAAAACAAGAAAACATAGTATTAGTTTCGTTATCATCAGAAACTTACCATTAGAAGTGAAGCCGTGAACTTTGGCACACCACACAGTAAAAATGACGAAGCCTAATGGCACTTGACAGCAACCATGATTTTAAACACAAAAATCTTTTCACAAACTGTAGGATTGAAACCCAGTTCAACTATGAACTCAACAACTGAAAGAAGAAAAACCACACACAACTTTCAGATTGTATCGTAGTGCTATGGTACAAGATTGTAAGCCTACAACCATTAAAACTATCCTCACAGGTCTAAGGTTTGAACTAGAGGAAGGAGTCCTCCTCTCGACCAACTATAAAACCCTACATTGCAGCAGATAGTCAGCTCCATGACCTCCACAAAAAACACAACAGTTAATGCCAAAAACCATTTTCCCATTATTTACCAATGCATGTATAGGGTTTCATTCACAGCCCAATATCTTGCAGAGATCAATAGTGAGAGATCTTCCAATTAAGGCAGGTCGATTTTTGAACCACGATTGCAATCAATATTGCATTAATTACTCCAGCTACCTTTTTCCAAGTAAGCAGATCGAGAGCCAGTGCATGGCACAGCTCAGCTTGTTGTAATGCCCATTTCAAACACAAACCACGTGAACACTTTACAACCGGGCCTCCACATCACTTAACTGTGGAACACGCTAAAGCTAGGCCTGTCAACGCCAACTTGGAAAGCATGCCAAGTTAATACCCTGTCAACATCAATATGATTGCATTATTAAACTCGAGGGTCGTAGTTCATATCAGTCTCTATAGTCTAATTGTTATGTATCGTAATATTGTATTATATGCCAAGGTATGGTGTGATTATATAATCACTATATAATGTTAACAGTTCATCACTAAGGCTCGTGTCTATCTATATATATATATATATATGACAATGGTTATCCATATATATATATATGTTGGTAATCATTGATAATGGAGACCATAGACATAGTTAGGATTCTAACTATGCAAAAGTAGAATTAAATGCTATATACATTATAGATTTCATATAATAGCTATAACTTTCCATTTCATAATAATAGTGTAAGCCTATAGGTATAGTCAAGTAATACACTTTCTAATATGCTAGCCATATATTGCAAAGTTTAATTGTTAAACATTATACCTAAGGCATAGTTTAAATGATGACATTATACATTATAATGCAGAGTTCATAACATTAGTCACTAGACGATTCATATACTTTAACTGTGTAATGATAATCAAATAATGAATTTAGGACTTAGAATAGTCTAAGTTCTGTAGAACTAAGACGTAATAATAGTTCTAGAGTATAAATATTATCTTCTACAAGCCTTCTAATAGCTTCATCAATATATATTGTTATCATTGTTTTATAATAATGACAATAGTCGCAATATAATAATTGCAGCATTATAATAAATACTTGGACGACGTAAAATCATAACACCGAAGAGTTTTGAAAGTCAGCATACAAATTAGTTTAAAACCAAGTATCCATACCTCCAGTAACTTGTTTTGCAAGGAAGTACTTAGCATTCTAATTTTTACATTGACGATGAATTGAAAGACACATGTACTCTAAACACATGTTGTCGTAGAATTTCTTACCTGTGGTCTGCACATGGAAACATGATTCAAATTCCTTAGCTAAACATAGTTAAGTAAACTCCAGGGTACCTCGTAGGACCCTTTCATCAACATACAAACAAGCTGTCAGCACTTCGTCAAGAACATCATAATAGTACAAACTATGTACAACATGTAATCACATTCAGAACTTAAGAAAATCCGTAAATTGTACTCGTATGCATAATCATAAAAGAATCTTTTGTTAAGAAGCTTAGCATCCATTCAAATCTGAAATATCAAATACAAATATATCTTATTTTATTTGAGAAGTATGACATGTCATCATTATTGATTATCTTAGTTAAGAAATTTAATTAATTTCTATGTTCCGCATTAACGGCTTTGATAATTATGGCTATTATAAAAAATTTAAATTTTGGTATTTTTATGGGATGTTACATGTCGTATCAGAGCTCATGTTCGAACTCTAGGCCTGAAAAAGATCGAAGAACACGCAGCATAAAATTTATTTACAGTAGAAATCTTACTAATTCAAAAATTTAAATTATTTGTGTTACACAGAAATTATTTTAAGTTACAGGTATGGAAGGATCAGTTGAACATTTAGAAGACATATTTAAACCCAACAGTCATAGCATGGAACAACATTATGAAGAAAAAGTCCATGGTGAATTAAATGACAATTCGTCAGAATTGTTACAAGCATTTCAAGAATTAAGGGCAGAAATTAGATCGGTAAAACAAGACAATGAGAAAATTCTGAAGGCACAAGAAGAACTAAATCAAGTACTGTTCGAAAAATGCCCAACTGATGAACAGAATAGAGAAATTGATAATACCTCCAAGATTGAGGATTTACCTCATCAAGACAGGGGTAATAAGATGAAAACTAATGATGCAAACAGTATTTCTACATCATCAGAAGCTGCCCATGAAAAATGGAAAAAGAAAACAAATTATTCAAGTGACAGCAGCGAAGGAGACTACAAACCCAAAAGAAAAAGTCACAAATAGTATGAGCAAATTTCTGTGGAGTTTAAGAAAATCAAACCCCCAACCTTCAATGGTGAAACTGAAAAAGGAGAGACAGCAGAAGCTTGGCTGTCCAGCATGAAAAAGTATTTCCAAATATATGATTATTCTGAATCATTAAAGGCAAAGATGAAAATCTACAACTTGATCGGCAAGGTGGATATTTGGTGGTAGGACATCAAAAGAGTGAAGGGCATCAAGGACCAGGATGTGAATTGGAATACCTTCAAACGGTACTTCAAAAAGAAGTTCTTATTGGAACAATACTATGAAGAAAAATCAAAAGAGTTCTATGACTTAAAGCCGAGAAGTATGAACATGAAGGAGATGGACAGTAAATTTCTAAATTTATTGAGATATGTGCCATACCTCGTGGAAGCAAAACCGAAGATCCAAAGATACCTGAGTTGTCTACCATTCAACATCAAGGATAGAATCAAGTACGACAATCCAAAGACCTTAGAAGAGGCTATGAGGAAAGCAACTTTCTGTTATGACATTAATCGGAAAAGAGAAGGAATATCAAATTGGAAAAGTCATAAACCCAGCAATTTTGAGCTGAAAAAGAAAAATTTCAGGTTTAGTGGGAATTCTGGTTTCCAAAAGAAAAATTTTCAGAATCGGAATTTTCAAGGAAACAACCCCATAAACAGTCAGCAACATAATTTTACAGCTCCTAGAAACACTCCCAATGCTACCAGGACTAATAATCAAAACGCAGCTATCAAATGTTTTGAGTGTCAAGGTCCTCATTATGCATCAGAATGCCCCAAGAGGAAGCAGACAGCTAACAACATTCATTCCATACAGACTGAACCTACTCTTGGAGACTTGGCAAGGGAGATGCCCAGAATTAATGTAGCACTCGACAACAGACAAGCAGATCATCAAATCTCTATGGTAGAGATTGAAGGTATGCTACAAAATCATCCTGTTACTATTTTGATTGATCCACGTGCTAGCTTAAGTTATATATCACCAGATATTGTAGAAATTTTTAAATTGAAAATAGAAAAGTTCAGTAAATCTTGGTTAGTTAGACTAGCAACTAGAACAAACAGGAAAGTATAAGATTTTATTGAAAGTTGTGCTTTATCCATGAATCAGTTAAAGAAACAAACCAAATTGAATGTTTTACCTCTAGGATCCTATGATATTATAATTGGAATGGATTGGTTAGAAGCCTATCATGTCATTCTGAATTGTTATGAGAAAAGTTTTATATCGTTAAATGATGAAGGAGAAACTATAGAAGTAAAAGGTATTCCCAGGAAGACATCCCTTAGACAAATTTCATCCATGCAAGTGAAGACGGTAGTTAGAAAAGGATGTCAATTGTTTGCAGTAAATGATGAGTTTATTGGTAAAGAGGACAAACTGAAACTAGAAGACATACCTGTCCTAAAATATTTCAAAGATGATTTTCTTGAAGAGATTCTAGGATTACCTCCTAAAAGAGATTTAGACTTTACCATCGAGTTAATAGCAGGAGCCATACCAAATTCTAAATCTCCATATAGGATAATATACTGGAACTAAATGAGTTGAAATCACAGTTAAAGGAACTAATTGATAAAAACTATATAAGAACCAATGTGTCTCCTTGGGGAGCACCTATTATATTTGTTAAGAAGAAAGATGGGACCCTAAGACTGTGCATAGATTATCGCCAGCTGAATAAGATGACAATCAAGAATTGATATCCGTTTCCCCGCATAGACGATCTATTTGATCAGCTCCGTGAAGCAACGATATTTTCAAATATTAATCTAATGTCAGTATATCATCAAGTGCAGGTGAAGGATAAGGATATTTTCAAAACAGCCTTTAGAACTCGATATGGACATTATGAGTTCGTAGTCATGCCATTTGGCTTGACTAATGCCTCGGCTGTATTTATGTGTTTGATGAATAATATTCTGCACAAATACTTAGATAAGTTTGTTGTTGTGTTCATAAACGACATTTTAGTGTATTCTAAAAGCAAAGAAGAGCATGACGAATATCTATGGATTATCTTACAAGTTTTGAGAGATCATCAACTATATGCTAAGTTTAGTAAGTGAGACTTTCACAAGGACAAAATTCAGTATTTAGGACACATAATTTCTAAGGAAGGAATCTCGGTTGACCCCGATAAGATAAAATCCATTAATGATTGGCTGGTTCCTAAGGATGTGTCAGATGTAAGATCATTTATGGGTATTACTGGATATTAGAGAAAATTTATAGAGGGTTTTTCAAAGATTGCAAACCCCATAACCTCCTTACAAAAGAAAGGGAAGAAATTTGTGTGGGATCAAAAATGTTCAGACAATTTTAAGAAACTAAAAGAATTATTGACTACAGCACCTATTTTGAGTATAGCATATCCTAATAAGGAGTTTATAGTTTGCACAGATGAATGTAATGACAGACTCAGTGGAGTCCTAACACAAGAAGGGCATGTTGTGGCATATGAATCTAGCAAGCTGAAAATACATGAGAATAACTACTCTACTTATGATTTAGAGTTATTAGCAGTAATTCACGCTTCAAAAATGTAGCGTCATCACCTTATTAGCAGAAAATTTACCTTGTTGACAGATAACATGGGTCTGAAATATTTATTAGATCAGACAAATCTGAACGCTAGACAAGCTAGAAGGTTAACTTTTCTAAGTGAGTATGATTTCAAAATTCAACATATAAAAGGGAAAGAGAACAAAGTTGTTGATGCATTAAGTCGTAAAGTAAAACTGAATTTTATTTCAGCCTTGTACTTACTCAACAGATTTAGAAAATCAAATTCTTGAAGGTAGTGAAACAGATGAAGAATACAGAAAATTACAAGAAAAGATAGCAAATAACAGTTCTGAAAATTCTATGGCAGATTACAATTTAAAGGAAAATGGACGGTTATTATACAAAAATAGATTGTGTGTACCCAACATAACAAAAGTAAAAATTTTGATTTTAAATGAGATGCACAAAAGCCATTACTCTGGTCATCCAGGTTATCAGAAAACCATCACTATGCTACGAAAAGAGTACTATTGGCCCATAATGAAAGATGAAGTAGAAAAGTACATAGCTAAGTGTTTGGACTGTCAAAAAGTGAAGGTTGAACATCAACATCTGGCTGGACTGTTGCGGCCATTACCTATACCTAGCTAGAAATGGGAAGTAATAAGCATAGACTTCATTACCGGACTACCCAAAAATCAGAAACAAAATGACTCTATCATGGTGGTAGTGGATAAACTCAGTAAGGCACCACACTTTATACCTGTGAAAAATACTCATAAGGCTCCAGACATTGTAGAAATATTCATGAAGCAGATTTTTCGACTACATGGTATACCAAAAGTGATAATTTCATATCGTGAATCTAAGTTTACTGGAAAGTTTTGGAGGTCTTTGTTTAAAGGGTTGAATACAACCTTAAACTTCAGTACAACATTTCATCCATAAACGGATGGACAGATAGAAAGAGTGAATCATGTTTTGGAAGACTTGCTAAGGATGTATGTTAAGGATCAGCCTGGTAAGTGGGAAGACTATTTGCATTTAACAGAATTTGCATATAATAACCATTATCATGCATCAGCCAGACTTAGCCCTTTTGAAATTATTTATGGTAGGAAATGTGATACACCTGTTTCTTGGAATGATCCAGTAAATAGAGTTGTTTTAGGAGCTGAATTGTTGCAGGAGTTAGAACTAATTGTGAAACAGGTACAAAGAAATCTAAAAGCTGCCCAAGATAGGCAAAAGAGTCAAGTAGATCTTAAAAGGACTCATAAAGAGTTCCAGGTTGGTGAGCATGTTTTTCTCAAGGTAAGACTGAAAAAGAGTTCATTTAAATTGGGAAGCTGTGCCAAGTTGGCACCTAGGTATTGTGGTCCTTTCGAAATATTGTCCAGGGTTGGACCAGTGGCATACCAACTGGATTTGCCACCAAATTTAAAAATACATAATGTTTTACATATATCATTTTTAAAGAAGTATGTACACGATGCTACTCATGTTGTAAATTGGAATGATGTACAGGTGGGACAAGACGACGATTTTAAGGTAGAACCGGACTGTATCCTTGAAACGAGGGAAAATCTACTCCGGAATTGCACCATTGGCCAGGTCAAGGTGCAATGGAAGCACCTTATCCCAAACGAGGCAACCTGGGAGTTGGAGAGTAGTATGCGGGAAGCATACCCAACTCTGTTTCAGGAACACTCAGAGAGTGATTAACCAACATTGAGGACGATGTTGAGACTTAAGGGGGGGTGTATGTCACCTACCCAAATTTTGAGAATATTATTTTATTTGCAAAATACTTTATGTTAAATTTTAATTACAAAGTTTTGTAATTATGACCAAGTTTGGTCAAGGATGATTGTAATTACTGATTATTATTATTTAATAAATTAAAGTAGGAGACAAACACCCAAGGGAACTGTTAAATAAGTGTTCACTGACCCACTAGGAGGAATGGAAGCTATTAGAAGGTATGGGACAGATGGCAACATTTGCACTCCACCACTAGCTATTGGTTATGGGACAACTACCCCTAAAAATGTGGCATTATCCCTCAGTTGGGTGGGAGTGATCAAGCAGCTCATTAATGACCAGTTAACCACTAAAAGGCCTAAGCAGCCTACATAAGGCAATTCGAATTGGGAAGGCAACCCCCTTATAATATTTTCTGTAGAAATATTCTTCAAGTGCATCTGGTGATCACTGAGAGATTCGAATAGGGAGGCTATGTGAGAGTGCGACTGTAAGTCTGTTAATTATACTGAGAAGGAAAACCAGAGGTGCCGGTGCAGGTCTCTTTGACTGTCGAGTCTTAATGACTGGACAATCTACATTCTATTGCAAGCTAATGTACCAAGGCTTCTACAGAATCTTCCTCTTGGTGGTTTAGTGAACATGCTCGTGGGTCCTAAGACAAGTAACTTGGTTGTCTTCAGGAATAGGTTGGGTGGAACAGGTTCCTTGGGCTCTTTGTTTCTCATATAGTCAACCAAGTTTTATTGTTCCTACTTTTGTTTATAGTTAAATGTTTCTGCATTATAGAATTATTAAACTCAATCATGCAAAAGAAAGTATTGTATGTTTTGATCTAAGTCTGTTTCTAAATGAAAAATCTTTGTGAAATATTTGATTTGATAACCATCTCTATATTTTTCCCCATGCTGTTCTCTGCATAGTACTATAGTATAGAGAAGTAAATTAAGAAAGATAAGTGATAGGCAGAATGCCATTGATTGGAAAAATGATTAAATAAATGTTATTGTTAAAATTCTATCATATATTCAAACACAATAAACATTACAGTATAGCATCAACAGTAGTATAGAATTCATTTAATTAACACATAAAAGAAAAACAAAGTATGTTTACGCATAGTTCTATATATTTCTCTTAACTCTATTTATTTCAAATAGTAAGCAAATGCACATTGATATTATACATTTCATGTTTCTTTGAAGCAATTGTATTTTCAAGAATTATAGCAGCTGTAAGAATTAATCTCTGTATAGATTTCTTACAATCATACATATTTTTCTTCACTAACAATCATTTTTTATTTCAATTATTGAATATCTACACAGTTGTATCAAACCCTATACATTACAGACCCTAGTTTATGTTTGTAACAGTTAAGTTTTCCAAACCCTAATTGATAAATTTTCTTTACCAAATAATCTTTTAAAAACATTTCAAGATTTCTTTAAGACAATAAGCTTCACTTAGCAGAAAGCACGATTCTGTACCATGTTTATCGATAACTCATAACCCTAGTAAGAACACATATACATCATCGAACAAAATCTACAGGTAGGTTTGCATTAGTGAATCAAAGTCGACTACCGTGGCATAGCCATTCCAAAACACTTGATAGTCGAAATTATCTCATTACATTTCCAAAAACATAGAAATTAACAACGATGACGAAGCTTAGAGAACAACTATCTACAGTCAACTATCATTTCTCAACACCACCTTAACCATTATTTGCACAGTTCTCAAACATTGCTTTGAAAACACAACTTTCCATAACAAAAACGAGTCATTGTTTATAAATGCAAAAGAACCCTCGGTTCTGGTTTAAAGATTCAAAATGTATAACAGAGTTTACATTACGGACCTGTCAAGGTTCCCAACATTTCACAGAAGTTCAAACCCTTATCAACCAAAACGTTTAAACGAGGACAAGATCCATAAAACTACACAGGGTTTTACCCTTGATTTCTATAGCAGCACAAAAACGATTGTGAAGTTCTTATCAACGATGCAACAGGCATCAAATAGCCAAATAACAACTTAAACGAATGAAGGTTACCCTTTTTACAGAGTGTATCAAACTAAGACCCTAGAACTCAACACTCAGCCATCACCGAAAACAAAGCCGAATAGTTCCAACTCTCAGCATACGACAGTCATCAGCAAAACCATGCAAAAGGGCACCCACGAGGTTTTTGAGAACCTTTGGAGCTTACCAGGAATCAGTAGCATTCTTCCATTTCCCAATTCTTAGGCACAAGAATCATTCTACGAAGTGGGTACCTGCAAGGTACATAGTTCGGATAGGTTAAAACCATAAAATGTAAGGAAAAAAACAAGAAAACATAGTATTAGATTCGTTATCGTCAGAAACTTACCATTAGAAGCGAAGCCGTGAACTTTGGCACACCACACTATAAAAATGACGAAGCCTAATGGCACTTGACAGCAACCATGATTTTAAACACACAAATCTTTTCACAAACTGTAGGATCAAAATCCAATTCAACTATGAACTCAACAACTGACAGAAGAAAAACCACACACAACTTCCAGATTGTATCGTAGTGCTATGGCACAAGATTGTAAGCCTGCAACCATTAAAACTATCCTCATAGGTCCAAGGTTCGAACCAGAGGAAGGAGTCCTCCTCTCAACCAACTCTAAAACCCTACATTGCAGCAGACAGTCGGCTCCACGACCTCCACCAAAAACGCAACAATGAATGCCAAAAACCATTTTCCCATTATTTACCAATGCGTGGATAGGGTTTCATTCACAGCCCAAGATCTTGCAGAGATCAACGATGAGAGATCTACCAGTTAAGGCATGCCGATTTTTGAACCACGATTGCAATCAATATTGCATTAATTACTCCAGCTACCTTTTTCCAAGTAAGCAGATCGAGAGCCAGTGCATGGCACAGCTCAGCTTGTTGTAATGCCCATTTCAAACACAAACCACGTGAACATTTTACAATCGGGCCTCCACATCACTTAACTGTGGAACACGCTAATGCTAGGCCTGTCAACGCCAACTTGGAAAGCATGCCAAGTTAATACCCTGTCAACATCAATGTGATTGCATTATTAAACCCGACGATCGTAGTTCATATCAGTCTCTATAGTCTAATTGTTATGTATCGTAATATTGTATTATATGCCAAGGTATGGTGTGATTATATAATCACTATATAATGTTAACAGTTCATCACTAAGGCTCGTATCTATATATATATTTATATATATATATATATACATATATAACAATGCTTATCCATATATATATGTGTTGGTAATCATTGATAATGGAGACCATAGACATAGTTAGGATTCTAACTATGCAAAAGTAGAATTAAATGCTATATACATTATAGATTTCATATAATAGATATAACTTTCCATTTCATAATAATAGTGTAAGCCTATAGGTATAGTCAAGTAATACACTTTCTAATATGCTAGCAATATATTGCAAAGTTTAATTGTTAAACATTATACCTAAGGCATAGTTTAAATGATGACGTTATACATTATAATGCAGAGTTCATAACACTAGTCACTAGACGATTCATATACTTTAACTGTGTAATGATAATCAAATAATGAATTCAGGACTTAGAATAGTCTAAGTTCTGTAGAACTAAGACGTAATAATAGTTCCAGAGTATAAATATTATCTTCTGCAAGCCTTCTAATAGCTTCATCAATATATATTGTTATCATTGTTTTTATAATAATGACAATAGTCGCAATATAATAATTGCAGCATTGTAATAAATACTTGGACGACGTAAAATCATAACACCGAAGAGTTTTGAAAGTCAGCATACAAACTAGTTTAGAACCAAGTATCCATACCTCCAGTAACTTGTTTTGCAAGGAAGTACTTAGCATTCTAATTTTTACATTGACGATGAATTGAAAGACACATGTACTCTTATCACATGTCGTCGTAGAATTTCTTACTTGCGGTTTGCACATGGAAACATTATTCAAATTCCTTAGCTAAACGTAGCTAAGTAAACTCCAGGGTACCTCGTAGGACCCCTTCCTCAACATAAAAACAAACTGTTAGCACTTCGTCAAGAACATCATAATAGTACAAACTATGTACAACATGTAATCACATTCAGAACTTAAGGAAATCTGTAAACTGTACTCGTATGCATAATCATAAAAGAATCTTTCGTGAAGAAGCTTAGCATCCGTTCAAATATGAAATATCAAATACAAATATATCTTATTTTATTTGAGAAGTATGACGTGTCATCGTTATTGATTATCTTAGTTAAGAAATTTAATTAATTTCTATGTTTCGCATTAACAACTTCGATAATTATGGCTATTATAAAAAAATTTAAATTTTGGTATTTTTACAGGATGTTACATGTCGTATCAAAGTTCATGTTCGAACTCTAGGCCTGAAAAAGATTGAAGAACATGCAGCAGAAAATTTATTTACAGCAGAAATCTTACTAATTCAAAAATTTAAATTATTTATGTTACACATAAATTATTTTAAGTTACAGGTATGGAAGGATCAGTTGAACATTTAGAAGATAGATTTCGACCCAACATTCATAGCACAGGACAACATTATGAAGAAGAAGTCCATGGAAAATTAAATGACAATTCGTCAGAATTGTTACGAGCATTTCAAGAATTAAGGGCAGAAATCAGATCGGTAAAACAAGACAATGAGAAAATTCTGAAGGCACAAGAAGAACTAAATCAAGTACTGTTCGAACAATGCCCAACTGATGAACAAAATAGAGAAATTGAGAATACCTCCAAGATTGAGGATTTACCTCATCAAGACAGGGGTAATAAGATGAAAATTGATGATGCAAACAATATTTCTACATCATCAGATGCTGCCCATGAAAAACAGAAAAAGAAAAGAAATTATTCAAGTGACAACAGCGAAGGAGACTACGAACCCAAAAGAAAAAGTCACAAACAGTATGAGCAAATTTCTATGGAGTTTAAGAAAATCAAACCCCCAACCTTTAATGGTGAAACTGAAAAAGGAGAGACAGTAGAAGCTTGGTTGTCCGGCGTGAAAAAGTATTTCCAAATATATGATTATTCTGAATCATTAAAGGAAAAGATGAAAATCTACAACTTGATCGGCAAGGTGGATATTTGGTGGCAGGACATCAAAAGAGTGAAGGTCATTAGGGACAAGGATGTGAATTGGAGTACCTTCAAACGGTACTTCAAAAAGAAGTAGTTATCGGAACAATACTATGAAGAAAAATCAAAGGAGTTCTATGACTTAAAGCTGGGAAGTATGAACATGAAGGAGATGAACAGTAAATTTATGAATTTACTGAGATATGTGCCATACCTCGTGGAAGAAAAACCGAAGATCCAAATATACCTGAGTTGTCTACCATTCAACATCAACGATAGAATCGAGTATGACAATCCAAAGACCTTAGAAGAGGCTGTGAGGAAAGCAACTTTCTGTTATGACACTAATCGGAAAAGAGAAGGAATATCAAACTGGAAAACTCATAAACCCAACAATTTTGAGCTGAAAAAGAAAAATTTCAGGTTTAGTGGGAATTCTGGTTTCCAAAAGAAAAATTTTCAGAATCGGAATTTTCAAGGAAACAACACCATAAACAGTTAGCAACAGAATTTTATAGCTCCTAGAAACACTCCCAATGCTACCAGGACTAATGATCAAAAGGCAGCTATCAAATGTTTTGAGTGTCAAGGTCCTCATTATGCATCAAAATGCCCCAAGAGGAAGCAGACAGCTAACAACATTCATTCCATACAGACTGAACCTACTATTGGAGACTTGGCAAGGGAGATGCCCAGAATTAATGCAGCACTCAACAATAGACAAGCAGATCATCAAATATCTATGGTAGAGATTGAAGGTATGCTACAAAATCATCCTGTTACTATTTTGATTGATCCAGGTGCTAGCTTAAGTTATATATCACCAGATATTGTAGAAATTTTTAAATTGAAAACAGAAAAGTTCAGTAAATCTTGGTTAGTTAGACTAGCAACCAGAACAAAGAGGAAAGTATCAGATTTTATTGAAAGTTGTGCTTTATCCATGAATCAGTTAAAGACACAAACCAAGTTGAATGTTTTACCTTTAGGATCCTATGATATTATAATTGGAATGGATTGGTTAGAAACCCATCATGTCATTCTGAATTGTTATGAGAAAAATTTTATATGTTTAAATGATGAAGGAGAAACTGTAGAAGTAAAAGGTATTCCCAGGAAGACATCCCTTAGACAAATTTCAGCCATGCAAGTGAAGAGGGCAATTAGAAAAGGATGTCAATTGTTTGCAGTAAATGTAGTAAATGATGATTTTATTGGTAAAGAGGACAAACTAAAACTAGAAGACATACCTGTCCTAAAATATTTCAAAGATGTTTTTCCTGAAGAAATTCTAGGATTACCTCCTAAAAGAGATTTAGACTTTACCATCGAGTTAATACCAGGAGCAGTACCAAGTTCTAAAGCTCCATATAGGATGAATATACTGGAACTAAAAGAGTTGAAATCACAGTTAAAGGAACTGATTGATAAAAACTATATAAGACCCAGCGTGTCTCCTTGGGGAGCACCTGTTATATTTGTTAAGAAGAAAGATGGGACCCTAAGACTGTGCATAGATTATCACCAGCTGAATAAGATGACAATCAAAAATTGATATCTGTTTCCCCGCATAGATGATCTATTTGATCAGCTCCGTGGAGCAACGATATTTTCAAAGATTGATCTAAGGTCAGGATATCATCAAGTGCGGGTGAAGGATGAGGATATTTTCAAAACATCCTTTAGAACTCGATATCGACATTATGAGTTCATAGTCATGCCATTTGGCTTGACTAATGCCACGGCTGTATTTATGTGTTTGATGAACAATATTCTGCACAAATACTTAGATAAGTTTGTTGTTGTGTTCATAAACGACATTTTAGTGTATTCTAAAAGCAAAGAAGAGCATGACAAATATCTATGAATTATCTTACAAGTTTTGACGAATCATCAACTATACGCTAAGTTTAGTAAGTGTGACTTTCACAAGGACAAAATTCAGTATTTAGGACACATAATTTCTAAGGAAGGAGTCTCGGTTGACCCCGATAAGATAAAAGCCATTAATGATTGGATGGTTCCTGAGGATGTGTCGGATGTAAGATCATTTATGGGTATTACTGGATATTAGAGAAAATTTATAGAGGGTTTTTCAAAGATTGCAAACCCCATAACCTCCTTACAAAAGAAAGGGAAGAAATTTGTGTGGCATAAAAAATGTTCATACAATTTTAAGAAGCTAAAGGAATTATTGACTACAACACCTATTTTGAGGATAGCAGATCCTAATAAGGATTTTATAGTTTGCATAGATGAATGTAATGACAGAATCGGTGGAGTCCCAACACAAGAAGGGCATGCTATGGCATACGAATCTAGAAAGCTGAAAATACATGAGAAGAACTACTCTACTTATGATTTAGAGTTATTAGCAATAATTCACGCTTTAAAAATGTGGCGTCATCACCTTATTGGTAGAAAATTTATCTTGTTGACAGATAACATGGGTCTGAAATATTTATTAGATCAGACAAATCTGAACGCTAGACAAGCTAGATGGTTAACTTTTGTAAGTGAGTATGATTTCAAAATTCAGCATCTAAAAGGGAAAGAGAACAAGGTTGTTGATGCATTAAGTTGTAAAGCAAAACTTAATTTTATTTCAACAATCTGTACTTACTCAACAGATTTAGAAAATCAGATTCTTGAAAGTAGTGAAACGGATGAAGAATACAAAAAATTACAAGAAAAGATAGCAAATGACAGCTTTGAAAATTCTATGGCAGATTATAGTTTAAAGGAAAATGGACTGTTATTATACAAAAACAGATTGTATGTACCCAACATAACATAAGTAAAAAATTTGATTTTAAATGAGATGCACAAAATCCATTACTCTGGTCATCCAGGTTATCAGAAAACCATCACTATGCTACGAAAAGTGTACTATTGGCCCATAATGAAAGATGAAGTAGCAAAGTACATAGCTAAGTGTTTGGACTGTCAAAAAGTGAAGGTTGAACATCAACATCTGGTTGGACTGCTGCGGCCATTGCCTATACCTAGCTAGAAATGCGAAGTAATAAGCATAGAATTCATTACCGGACTACCCAAAAATCAGAAACAAAATGACTCTATCATGGTGGTAGTGGATAAACTCAGTAAGGCACCACACTTTATACCTATGAAAACTACTCATAAGGCTCCAGACATTGTAGAAATCTTCATGAAGCATATTTTTCGACTACATGGTATACCGAAAGTGATAATTTCAGATCGTGACTCTAAGTTTACTGGAAACTTTTGGAGGTCTTTGTTTAAAGGGTTGAATACAACCTTAAACTTCAGTACAACATTTCATCCACAAAATGATGGACAAACAGAAAGAGTGAATCAAGTTTTGGAAGACTTGCTGAAGATGTATGTTAAGGATCAGCCTGGTAAGTGGGAAGACTACTTGCATTTAGCAGAATTTGCATATAATAGCCATCATCATGCATTAGCCAGACTTATCCCTTTTGAAATTCTTTATGGTAGGAAATGTGATACACCTATTTCTTGGAATGATCCAGTATATAGAGTTGTTTTAGGACCTGAATTGTTGCAGGAGTTAGAACTAATTGTGAAACAGGTACAAAGAAATCTAAAAGTTTCCTAATATAGGCAGAATAGTCAAGTAGATATTAAAAGGACTCATAAAGAGTTCCAAGTTGGTGAGCATGTTTTTCTCAAGGTAAGACTGAAAAAGAGTTCTTTGAAATTGGGAAGTTGTGCCAAGTTGGCACCCAGGTATTGTGGTCCTTTCAAAATATTGTCCAAGGTGGGACCAGTGGCATACCCACTGACTTTGCCACCAAATTTAAAGATACATAATGTTTTTCATATATCATTTTTAAAGAAGTATGTACACGATGCTACTCATGTTGTAAATTGGAATGATGTACAGGTGGGACAAGATGGCGATTTTTAGGTGGAACCGGACTCTATCCTCGAAAGGAGGGAAACTCTACTCCGGAATCGCACCATTGGCCAGGTAAAGGTGCAATGGAAGCACCTTATCCCAAAAGAGGAAACCTGGGAGTTGGAGAGTAGTATGCGGGAAGCATACCCAACTCTATTTCAAGAACACTCAGAGAGTGATTAATCAACATCGAGGACGATGTTGAGACTTAAGGGGGGGTGTATGTCACCTACCCAAATTTTGAGAATATTATTTTATTTGCAAAACACTTTATGTTAAATTTTAATTACAAAGTTTTGTAATTATGACCAAGTTTGGTCAAGGATGATTGTAATTACTGAATATTATTATTTAATAAATTAAAGTAGGAGACAAACACCCAAGGGAACTGTTAAATGAGTGTTCACTGACCCACTAGGAGGAATGGAAGTTGTTAGAAGGTATGGGACAGATGGCAGCATTTGCACTCCACCACTAGCTGTTGGTTATGGGACAACTACCCCTAAAAATGTGGCATTATCCCTCAGGTGGGTGGGAGTTATCAGGTAGCTCATTAATGACCAGTTAACCACTAAAAGGCCTAGGCAGGCTACATAAGGCAATTCGAATTGGGCAGGAAACCCCCTTATAATATTTTCTGTAGAAATATTCTTCAAGTGCATCTGGTGATCACTGAGAGATTCGAATAGGGAGGATATGTGAGAGTGAAACTATAAGTATTCATAATTATACTGAGAAGGAAAACCATAGGTGCTGGTGCAGGTCTCTTTGACTGTTGAGTCTTAATGATTGGACAATCTACATTCTATTGCAAGCTGATGTACTAAGGCTTCTACAGAATCTTCCTCCTGGTGGTTCAGTGAACAGGCTCGTGGGTCCTAAGTCAAGTAACTTGGTTGTCTTCAGAAATAGGTTGGGTGGAATAGGTTCCTTGGGCTGTTTGTTTCTCCTATAGTCAACCAAGTTTTACTGTTCCTTTTTTTGTTTATATTTAAATGTTTCTACATTATAGAATTATTAAACTCAATCATGCAAAAGAAATTATTGTATGTTTTGATCTAAGTATGTTTCTGAATGAAAAATCTTTGTGAAATATATTATTTGATAACCATCTCTATATTTTTCCCCATGTTGTTCTCTGCATAGTACTCTAGTATAGAGAAGTAAATTAAGAAAGATTAGTGATAGGTAGAATGCCATTGATTGGAAAAATGATTAAAGAAATGTTATTGTTAAAATTCTATCCTATATTCAAACATAGTAAACATTATAGTATAGCATCAACAACAGTATAGAATTCATTTAATTAACACATGAAAGAAAAACACAGTATGTTTATGCATAGTTCTATATATTTCTCTTAACTCTATTTATTTCAGATAGTAAGCAAATGCACATCAATATTATACATTTCATGTTTCTTTGAAGCAATTGTATTTTCAAGAATTATAGCAGCTGTAAGAATTAATCTCTGTATAGATTTCTTACAATCATACCTATTTTTCTTCACTAACAATCATTTTTTATTTCAATTATTGAATATCTACACAGTTGTATGAAACCCTAGACATTACAGACCCTAGTTTCTGTTTGTAACAATTAAGTTTTCCAAACCCTAATTGATAAATTTTCTTTACCAAATAATCTTTTAAAAACATTTCAAGATTTCTTTAAGACAATAAGCTTCACTTAGCAGAAATCACGATTCTGTACCATGTCTATCGATAGCTCATAACCCTAGTAAGAACACATATACAGCATTGAAAACATTTAATACACAGGTTAAGTTTCGGTACAAAACTCAGTACAACCAGATAGCAAACAAAATCTATAGGTAGGTTTGCATTTGTGAATCAAAGTCGACTACTGTGGCATAGCGATTCCAAAACACTTGATAGCTGAACTTATCTCATTACATTTCCAAAAACATAGAAATTAACAATGATGATGAAGCTTAGAGAACAACTATCTATAGTCAACTATCGTTTCTCAACACCACCTTAACCATTATTTGCACAGTTCTCAAACATTGCTTTGAAAACACAACTTTCCATAGCAAAAACGAGTCATTGTTTATAAATGCAAAAGAACCCTAGGTTCTGGTTTAAACATTAAAAAAATGTTGATGTATATGTAACTTCGGAATGTATTTCATCTATATATTTCATATATATTAATTGTACCCTTATTAGAGATGTGTTATTTCTCTCTAAGGAAGTGTCATCATGTGGATTGACAAGTGTCGCAAGTGTGTGTACTTGCCGATGGGTTATTAGACCACCATGTGGGGTCGGCCCTGAATTATATATATTATAATGTGGATGTACCTAGCTAGACAAGTCGGCCCCATAAGGTCACTGGGCAAAAAGGTTACTATAAATAGAGATCGGAGATCTCTATTTTATTCACTCGGAAAAGTAACTCACTCTCACTCACAAAGTGGCGCACTAGTGAGGAGGAGGATCATCTGCTACTAGGAGACTATCTCAGTGTTATTTTGTTTTACTTTGGTTGAGCTATTGCTCTCTCTATCTCTGAGGAAGTTGTGGGGTTTTTCACCTTAAGGTTTTCCCCACGGAAACTCTGTGTCTCTTGTCTCTTATGCTTTTGACTATTGTGATGCTTGTCATATTGTGATTGTCATGCATTGATATACTGTAAATGTTATTCTCTCAGCAAAGATCCTAGAGTATTGTGAATTAATGCTCAAAATTTAACATGGTATCAGAGCTAACCTGAGAAGAAGACATTTACAGTGACGGAAGCTTGAGTTCCTTGTTTATTGGGTTTCTCTCCACAGATTTCTGAAAATCAGTATAGTAGATTGACTCTACTCATCAAGGCGCATCTATCTGTCCAATCAGAATTCAATTCCGGGCATTTTCAGATTTGGCCCTAAAAATTAGGGTTTCCACAAAAATAGGAATTTCTTGAATCTGAAGACACAGCTGGAAGCTCCTTGCAAAAATCGAAGTTTAGAGCTTTGGATAGAGATTTTTGGCTGGGTAGATCTCTGGGAAACTAAAATCCTAATTCAGGGCTCTCCCTAGTGAACCCGGGAGGACAAAAAGGCAATTCTGAAGGGAAAAACTTTTCTGATCTCAAATTCTGAATACACCAGGTTGATCAGCTCATCAAGGCGCATCTTTATATCCTTTTAGAAATTTGAAATTCACATTTTGATTTTTTAGGGTTTTTTCGACAAAACCTAATCCGGGACCAGATCCAATTTTCAGCATTTCAAGTGGTAAGACCTAAATCTTTTCTATTTCCATTTGAAGTACTCTTTAAGATGTCTCTCCACACCAAGATTGAGGATAAGCTTGAAGGGGCTGATAACTTCCAAGCCTAGAAGTATAGGATTGGGTTAATCCTGGAAGAGAATGAGTTGGACTCATATGTGAAAGAAGACATCCCTATCCCAGAGGATGAAGAGGCCAAGGTATTGCATAAGAAGAACTTGGTCAAGGCAAAGAGAATCATTGCTGACTCTATCAAGGACCATCTCATACCCCATGTGTCTTCTCTAAAGACACCCAAGGAGATGTTTGACTCTTTGACCAAGCTATTTGAAGGGAAGAACATAAATCAGAAGATGACCCTGCGGAACCAATTGAAAGGAGTAAAGTTTCAGAATGGAGAAACCATTCAATCTTATTTTTCAAGGGTCTCCCAGATCAAGGAACAACTAGAAGCAATGGATGAAATGGTGGAGAATGGTGATGACCACTCTAAATGGCCTACCCAGGTCATGGGATTCCTTTATCCAAGGAATTTGTGCAAGGAAGAAGTTGATCTCCTTCAGTA
The DNA here is from genome assembly GCA_027924585.1 of Larix kaempferi. Lineage (NCBI taxonomy): Eukaryota > Viridiplantae > Streptophyta > Pinopsida > Pinales > Pinaceae > Larix > Larix kaempferi. The sequence goes on along the minus strand of BSBM01000322.1, from coordinate 10,233,609 downwards.
GACTACGGGAAGAATGCTCACAAGAAGAAGCAAGGCTTGTGGCATGAGAAGAAAAGATGGGGAATGAAGATCAAGCTCTCACAACTCACAGTAAGAAAGGGAAGTTCAATAGAGAGCCATCTCACTCGAAGAAATCTTCACATCACTTCAAATAAAGAAGAATATGCTTCACCTATAATGAGAAAGGACATATTTCCATAAATTGTCCCAAGAACAAGAAGGACAACAACAACTCCAACAAGAAGAAGAAGGGCATCAAAAGAAGGTTTCATGCTCATGCTGCCGAGGATGATGAACCACCCAAGAAGAAGGCTAGAGCAAAAAGTGATGATAACTCACGGGGGGTTCACTAGTGAGGCAATATCATATCACGTCCATTCATATTGGGGGGTTGAATACTCTTAAAAACCTCAAAAATATATTGCCCCGTATTAAGGGGTCAAGGGGTTTTTTTTATTTGACTTAGTAATATAAATATTGGGGGTTATTTTATTTGGGAGTGTTGAGGAATAACCTCCAAATCGTGGGATGGATTCATACGTCCAAATCACGAGCTCAATTCATACCCACCTAAGACTTAAGGACCTTCCATTTTTATTTGATATTGCTTATGATCCTAAGTTTTGAATAAATTTGATAATAGTGTACCAATGATAATATCGATGGAAGTCTCTTTGGATTATTGTCCTTGAGCAATGTAACATCCCGATAATTTCATAAAATTAAAAAAAAAAATTATACCAGCATTAAATGTTAAAATTGTGATTGCGGAAGTAATAAATGCTTGTTAAGGCAGTATTAAATAATAAAGTCATTAATGTATATAACAATTTAACTACTATGTCCTTTTAACTAATGATGCTTTAAGACAGTGATGTGTCTTACCTCCATAAAAATGATTACGACACTAATTTGTTTGTAGTTGTAATAACTGGAATTTCAAAACAATATAAGACGGAGTTCTCCTTGACAAGGTACTGACAGTTTTAATTTCGGGATGGTGATGAAAGGGTTCCTACAAGGTGCCCCGAGACTTACTTAGCTAATTAGCTAAAGCATTTGTACCTGTCCTTCTTGCGAATATTCGCAGGTAAGGATAAGAATGACAAAACAATGTTTAAGAGTATTTATATTTTCCAATTAGTCGTCTTATTTGGTTAAAGAAATTATAAGTACCTCCTTGTTTCAGGTATGGAATTCTATCCAAGTTCTAAATGTATTATTTCGAAAAAAAATACAAGTTGCAGAAGTTAATAATATTTAAACAGGGTTCAAAAGTACATTATCTTGGTAGAAATATCTATGCTTAAAAATCTTAAGATTAATTACTAGATTTGAAGAATGAATTGCTAATATGATTCTGCCAATATTTTCCAATTCATGAAACCTTTTACTACCAGGTGAAACGATTGATGGACAAATTCAATTTGAACTTTATTCCTTTATTATAACATCAAGTTTCACTTACTATTTCAATGCTTGGTATTTTATTTAAGATAAATATGGTAGCTTCTACTTTCTCCATTTATAATTTATATATATATGGATATAGTCTTGATATTTATAAAGTCAAAATCATATTTTATTTAAGAACATAATACAATATAAGTGTGGAACCTTTTTAACTATAGGGTGAACCATTCTAATGTGATATTGGTGCATTATTATAATAAACAACTTTTATATGGTTTATTGTAATAATATTACAATGTACCGATACTATTTTCTAACCTAAGTTCTAACTATCTAAATCTTATATGCATGCGATTATTACCAATACAAACTTTTGATTTATGTAATCATGCATTCGATGGTTAATACCATAGCGATGAAGCGATATACAATGCAATCCTGACCTTACTCTATGTATTGATAATGAACGACATTACACCAAGCATTAAATATGACACTGGTAAGGAAGTGACGGTCATTAATGTCGCTGCTGCATCGATCGATGGTGTCTCGTCCAAACATTAATGGTTTTGAACCAACTCTCTAGTGGAGTGTAATGCTATTTATACACGTTGTCAAACCACGTGAATCCTGGTTAAAATGTGACTCACGAAATCAAACTATGCATAGTGAACAAGCAGCTCTCCTCCGAACTGTACATGGGATTGACTCCTTGGCATGCAGTGTTGGCATTGTCGTAGCTATTACAATAAATGAGGTATTTATGTTATGGTTGCCCGATTCTCAAAGCATCAGGATGTTACCTTCTCGCTCGTCGATCACAATAGATATGGTTCGTTGAATGATAAACCCTAAATTCTCGTTGTAAGTAATGCTGGAGGGTTTCTCAGTATTCACTTTCACATTTTGGAGTTAGAGTGTGAGGCTGACACGCTGCTAAAACTTAGGGTTAGCAAGTTTGCTTGGAGTTTGGAACCCGCGACCTCTGCGTTATTTTAATGGTGTTTTGCAGACCTGTAAGTGAATGCTCAGTAGTTGATACCACGAACTTGGTGTGGTTTCTATTTCAGGGTGAAAGTCTATTTTTATAGTGCTGGGGTTGGATCTTTGGCCTTTCCACTCAAGGTAATATGTCTCTATGTTCCATCATTGAAATTTGAGTTTTCATAAATCCTTTATTTTGATTCATTCTAATTTATTTAGATGTATGTTTTACTTGTAGGGTCAATCAAAGGTCTAACATCCAAGCTTGTTGGACAAATGAACGTCGAGGACTCCGCTGTCCTGGTAAGTCTCGGGTTCATCGATAACCCTGGACTCGTCGGAAGTTAAAACGTTCTGCTCAGTAAAAGAGTTAGGTTAATCCGTAAGCAATGATAATGTTTAGACTAAGTTTTTGTGTTGTCGAGGCTTCAAGCCTGCATTGTAAACTGAAAATATTTTTTCAATGGAACTACTGTACCAGTACGATGAATTCGTAAACTTTGATTCTTATATAGACCATTTCGAACCCTTCCTTATACCAGCGGACGGTAGGGACCTAGAATCAACTGGTGTAATCTGACGGATGCTTCAACTAATTGTGAAATTGCCACGGATTCTACTATTGCAGCAATGGAAACTACTATTCACCCGCCTGCTTTTGTGAAGCCCCAATACTGTGGGAAAATCCTTATTAATTACGATGTTTAATGTAGAGGTCAAATCAAGGACGGAGATGTCGTGGATAGGGTTTCCTTATATGAGTGTAAAAACATTATAGTAAGAAGAGACACGCTAAAATGGTGGTATTCATTTTCACGTAGCTTGGCTCTGTAGACAAATCCCAAAAGCCTTTCATTAGGGTCCATAAACTTGAGCTTTCTTAAGGGCTAGCTTATTTGGATCATGCCGTACTTTCCTTCCTAAAAGTAAAGGTGACTTCAAAGGTGCTGGGGGAACCCTCGTTAGATATGGTGAAATATGAAAAGAAAGGGCTCGCACACATACAAATAAAAGAAGAGCCCGCCTGGATTGAATCGGAAACTCCCGGCCCAAGCACACTAAGACGATATCATTAGAGATTACAAACTAGCCATTATAGTACTAATTATTACTTAACTCTATCCCAGCATTTATTTGTAGGGAGGTTGGAGAGACAGGTAAGTGCGTGCTGGTGAGTGCGAGTGATCTTCCGTTCCAATTATTTAGCAGGAAACAACTTACGAATTAAGGACAGGAATCTCCCTTTCCCGGAATATCGAGCTTGCAAACGAGTGCAGTTGTGGCGAGTTAACTTATAGTGCTTTTTGTACATATCCAAGAGCCCTTGAAACGGTTAAGTGCCCCTATCTTGTTGTGTCTGATCGACGTTGAGTGCATCTATTGCATCTATCTCCCCCAACTTTGACCTATTCCAATCTATTGAAGGCGAGCTCAACCTATTATTATATAAAAGAAGGTGAATGCAAGCGGCAAGCTATCTTAGTAAAATAGCAAACATAGGGCTCCTGTTTGTTACAACTTGATAATATGATATAAAGGGGGTGTTAAAAATGGGTTGATAAAAATGGATACCTACAATATCTAGTGAAACTAGGGGTTTTCTTAATTGGAAAGGCATATTGGGAGGGGGGTTCAACAATACAATTTTCGGATGCATTTTCCAATATTTAGTGAAATTAGGGGTATTCTTTAATATCACGCGAACGATCGTGCTATGCAACAAGTTCATTGAGTGAACCCCCCGTGTGATAACTCATCAAGTGAAGAAGAGTATGTTCTAATCTCTGCTCTCACAGGTACCATCTCCCATGGTTGTAATAATTGGTTGATTGATAATGGGGCTTCCAAACACATGACTGGGTTTAAGGAATATTTTGTGAATCTATCTGAACATGAATCACCTCATAAGGTGAAACTTGTGGATGATTATCAATACCCAATCAAAGGAAGTGGTGAAGCCTCCTACAACCTAGATTCTGGAAAATATTTGAAGATGAAAGAAGTTCTTTATGTACCTGGGATCAAGAAGAACTTACTCTCAATCTCTGCATTGGATTCAAAAGGTATGAGGGTTGCATTTGTGGATGGTCAAGTACTAATTTGGCCAAAGGGAAAGACCATAGAAGATGCAGTAGTGATTGGAGAGCAAGAGGGAGGTTTGTATAAATTAAAGGGACAACCTGAACATGCCATGGTACATGAATCCATGGAGCCAAGTGAACTTTGGCATATAAGACTTGCTCATATGCACTATAGGGAACTCCCAATTGCAAGCAAGGCTGTAGAGGGTCTTCCTGAAATCAAGACAAAACATGAAGGTGTTTGCAAAGGATGTGCAAAAGGTAAGAACATTAAGAAGGCTTTCCCAAGTAGTGAAAGCAAGGCAAAAGACATTCTGGAAATCATCCACTCAGATGTATGTGGTCCTATGTCATCCAGTTCTCTAAGTGGGTATGTTTACTATGTCTCATTTATTGATGACTTCTCCAGGAAGACTTGGGTATACTTCTTGAAGAACAAAGATGAGGTGTTTGATAAGTTCAAGGAATTCAAAACCTTGATGGAGAATCAAACTGACAAGAAGATCAAAACATTCAGAACTGACAATGGTGGAGAATTCACCTCAGGTGACTTCAAGAAGCTTCGCAGTGATTCAGGGATTAAGAGGGAGTTGATTGCTCCTTATAATCCTCAACAGAATGGAGTTGCAGAAAGGAAGAACAGAACTATCATGGAAGCAGCAAGGGCAATGCTGCATGACCAGGATCTACCTATGCATCTATGGGTAGAAGCAGCTAGAACAACTGTATATGTGCAGAACAGAACACCCCACAAGATATTGGACAACAAGACACCGGAAGAGGTCTTTTCTGGTAAGAAACCTGAAGTTAGCCACCTTAGAATATTTGGTTGTCCAGTATACACTCATGTCCCAAAAGAAAAGAGGACTAAACTAGATCCTTCAGGAAAGAAGGGCATCTTTGTGGGTTACAGTGAAATCTCGAAGGCTTACAGAATATACTTTCCAGGGTTCAAGAAGATTGATGTCAGCAGGGATGTAACATTTGATGAAAACTCAGCATTCATCAAATCAAGGAAGGCACCTATCAAAATTTATGAAGAACCTAAGGAAACTAGATTTCAAGACACTACCATGACTGAAGCAGGTCCAGAAGTTGTTCGTTTGTTTGAAGATCCGCAATAACCTGTGGATCCACCCCATGAGGATAACTCTCACAAGAAGAAACCTGCATGGTCCAGAGAACTCATTCAAGATTCAGAAATATTTGGCATTCCAGAAGAAGAACACAGAGCAAAGAAGAGAACCAGATCACATACCAGCTATGTTGCTTTACTCTGTGACATTATGAACAAAGAGCCTTCCAGTTATGAAGAAGCAGTGGAAAAGAAAGAATGGAAGGATTCCATGGTTGAGGAATACCAATCAATAATGAAGAATGATGTTTGGGATGTTGTCCCAAGACCTAAAGAGAAGTCTGTTGTGACTTCCAAGTGGATCTACAAAATCAAGCATGCTGCAGATGGCAGTGTAGAAAAATACAAAGCAAGATTCGTAGCTCGTGGCTTCTCTCAGAAAGAGGGAATAGATTATGAAGAAACTTTTGCACCTGTAGCCAGGTATACTTCCATCAGAACAATACTTGCCCTGGCTGCAGCTATGAAATGGAAAATACACCAGATGGATGTCAAGACTGCTTTCTTGAATGGTGTAGTTGAAAAGGAAGTATATGTAGAATAGCCACTCGGTTTTGAAATACATGATAGGGAGTCATATGTGTGCAGATTGAAGAAAGTCTTGTATGGCTTGAAACAAGCTCCCAGAACTTGGTATGGTAGGATGGACAGTTTCCTATCTAGTTTGGGCTTTACCAAGAGTAAAGCGGATTCCAACCTTTATTACAAGGTTGAGGAAGGAAATCCTGTGATTCTACTCCTGTATGTGGATGACTTATTTGTAATAGGAGATGACAGACTGATTGCAGATACTAAGAGGAAGCTTGCTGCTGAATTCGATATGAAAGATTTGGGAATGATGCACCATTTCCTAGGTATGGAGGTGTGGCAGAGTGCAGGTGGGATCTTCCTTGGTCAAGGGAAGTACACAGTAGATATCCTGAAGAGATTCAGGATGATGGATTGCAAGGCCATGGCCACACCTATGGCATCGAATCTGAAGCTTTTATGCGATGCTTCATCTGAGCCAGTTGATGTCTCTATGTATCGTCAGATGATTGGGTCCTTGATGTACCTAATGAACACGAGACCAAATATTTGCTTTGCTGTGAACACATTGAGCTAGTTCCTGATGGATCCGAGGAGTGTTCACCTGGTTGTTGTAAAACATGTTTTGAGGTACCTGAAGGGTACAGTGGATTATGGGATCAAGTATGAAGTGAATCAAAATTTTAACCTGCAGGGTTATGTTGATTCAGATTGGGCTAGCAGTGCTACAGATAGGAAGAGCACATCTGGGTGCTGCTTCAGTATGGGATCAGGTGTGATCTCTTGGTTTAGCAGGAAGCAGTCCTGCGTAGCACTGAGTATAGCTGAGGCTGAGTATGTTGCAGCCTGTTCAGGTAGTTGTGAGGCAGTATGGCTACGGAAGCTACTGTCTGAGTTATTTGATCTCCCGTTGGATGCTACTGGTATCTTCTGTGATAACCAGAGTTGTGTGAAGCTATCCGAGAACCCAGTGTTTCATGACAGGTCGAAACACATAGAGATCAAATATCACTATATTAGGGATATGGTGCAGAGAGGAGCTGTGAAGCTTCTATATGTTGCGACGGACGAGTAGATTGCAGATGTGCTGACGAAGCCACTAGCCAGGGTGAAGTTCGAGTACTTCAGAGAGAGGCTTGGCGTTCTTCAGATCGAGGACACTTCGAGGAAGAAGTGATGGACACATTTGCTGAAGCCATTCCAAGCATGTTGGAAGGAGGATCCTTCACATGGCTATGGATGTAAGCGCTGGATGATGAGCATCAAGATGATGTTCTGGTTTCTGCTAGATATGATCAGTTGGATCATTTTTTTATGTATGTACGTATGCATCATGTTGGATGCTGGATATGATCAGTTGGATAATTTTTATGTATGTATGTATGCATCATGTTGGATGTTGGATATGATCAGTTGGATCATTTACATGTATGTATGCATCATGTTGGATGCTGGATATGATCGGTTGGATCATGTGTATGTATTTTGTATATGCATCATATTGGATGCTTGGACCATGTATCTGCATATGTATCAGGTGGATACATTGTATGATCAGGTAGATCATGTATATTGATATGTATCAGGTATGATCAGGTAGATCATGTATGTTGATGGATACATTGTGTGGATCATGTATCTATGTATCAGGTGGATACACTATGTATGATGATATGTATCAGGTAGATACGTGGTGTGCATCAGATGGATGCATTGTATGATCAGGATGATCGTGGATGACGAGCTTCTCTAGATGACATGCAACAGGATGTTGTAGTGATGATGATCAGGGTGATCATGTGTACATCAGGATGATGTATGATGAGTATCAGATGATACTTTGTGGCCGTGGATCAGGTTGTGCAGGTAAGCATGTAATTTGTGCCCTGGGAGATTTGCAGATGGTCTTTCGAGGTTTTTCCTATGGCATGTAATTCGGTGCCCTAGGACATCTGGCAAATGCTCTTTCGCGTTTTTTCTTGGGAGGACATATAATTTGTGCCCTGGGAGATCTGCAAATAGTCTTTCGAGGTTTTTCCTATGGCATGTAATTCGTTTCCCTGGGATATCTGGCAGATGCTCTTTCGAGGTTTTGTCCTATGGCATGTAATTTGCTCCTGGGAGATCTGGACAGGATGAAAAAGGCCTCAGATGCTTCAGCCAGGTTTTGCCATGACCACATGTAATTTGCTCCTGGGAGATCTGGACCGGATGAAAAAGGCCTCAGATGCTTCAGCCAGGTTTTGTGGTGGACCACATGTAATGTGCTCCTGGGAGATCCGACAGGTAGAGCTGTGTGCTCGTAACAACCTGGGATGCTTCAGCCAGGTTTTGTGGTGAGATCACATGTAATGTGCTCCTGGGAGATCCGACAGGTAGATCCGCGTGCTTGTAACAGCCTGGGATGCTTCAGCCAGGTTTTGTGATGGGTCACATGTAATGTGCTCTTGGGAGATCCTACAGGTAGAGTTGTGTGCTCGTAATAGCCTGGGATGCTGCAACCAGGTTTTGTGATGCACATAATAAGTCCTGAGAATTCCACAGTATGGCCAGTGATGATGAAGTCCTGCAGGTGGTGGGCCTACATCCAGTATGAAAAAGGACTGGCTCTGTAGAACTTCCTATGACGAGTAGAGTCAGAGATTGGTTGAGATAGCAGCAGCAGTGATGATGATGATGACGATGCATCGATGACGATGATCCCGAGAAGAAGACTTGTCTAGCAGAACTGTGTCGAGAAATACCTTCCTAGTTAAGAGGGAGTGTTGATGTATATGTATCTTCGGAATGTATTTCATCTATGTATTTCATATATATTAATTGTACCCTTATTAGAGATGTGTTATTCCTCTATAAGGAAGTGTCGTCATGTGGATTGACAAGTGTCGCAAGTGTGTGTACTTGCCGATGGGTTATTAGACCACCATGTGGGTTCGGCCTTAAATTATATATATTATAATGTGGATGTACCTAGCTAGACATGTCGGCCCCATAAGGTCACTGGTCAAAAAGGTTAGTATAAATAGAGATCGGAGATCTCTATTTTATTCACTTGGAAAAGTAACTCACTCTCACTCACAAAGTGGCGCACTAGTGAGGAGGAGGATCATCTGCTACTAGGAGACTATCTCAGTGTTATTTGGTTGTACTTTGGTTGAGCTATTGCTCTCTCTATCTCTGAGGAAGTTGTGGGGTTTTTCACCTTAGGGTTTTCCCCATGGAAACTTCGTGTCTCTTGTCTCTTATGCTTTTGATTCTTGTGATGCTTGTCATATTGTGATTGTCATGCATTGATATACTGTAAATGTTATTCTCTCAGCAAAGATCCTAGAGTATTGTGAATTAATGCTCAAAATTTAACAAAAAGTATAACAGAGTTTACATTACGGACCTGTCAAGGTTCCCAACATTTCACAGAAGTTCAAACCCTTATCAACCAAAACGTTTAAACTAGGACAAGATCCATAAAACTACACAGGATTTTACCCTTGATTTCTATAGCAGCACAAAAACGATTGTGAAGTTCTTATCAACGACGCAACATGCATCAAATAGCCAAATAACAACTTAAACAAATGGAGGTTACCCTCTGTACAGATTGTATCAAACTAAGACCCTAGAACTCAACACTCGGCCATCATCGAAAACAAAGCCGAATAGTTCCAACTCTCAAAATACGACAGTCACCAGCAAAACCATGCAAAAGGGCACCCACGAGGTTTTCAAGAACCATCGGAGCTTACCAGGAAACAGTAGCAGTCTTCCATTTCCCAATTCTTAGGCACAAAAATCATTCTACGAAGTGGGTACCTTCGAGGTACACAGTTCGGAGAGGTTAAAACCATAAAATGCAAGGAAAAAGACAAGAAAACACAGTATTAGTTTCGTTATCGTCAGAAACTTACCATTAGAAGCGAATCCGTGAACTTTGGCACACCACACTATAAAAATGACGAAGCCTAATGGCACTTGATAGCAACCATGATTTTAAACACAGAAATCTTTTCACAAACTGTAGGATCGAAACCCAGTTCAACTATGAACTCAACAACTGACAGAAGAAAAACCACACACAACTTCCAGATTGTATCGTAGTGCTATGGCACAAGATTGTAAGCCTGCAACAATTAAAACTATCCTCACAGGTCCAAGGTTCAAACCAGAGGAAGGAGTCCTCCTCTCGACCAACTCTAAAACCCTACATTGCAGTAGACGGTCGGCTCCACGACCTCCACCAGAAACGCAACAATGAATGCCAAAAACCATTTTCCCATTATTTACCAATGCGTGGATAGGGTTTCATTCATAGCCCAAGATCTTGCAGAGATCAACGATGAGAGATCTTCCAGTTAAGGCATGTCAATTTTTGAACCACGATTGCAATCAATATTGCATTAATTACTCCAGCTACCTTTTTCCAAGTAAGCAGATCGAGAGCCAATGCATGGCACAGGTCAGCTTGTTGTAATGCCCATTTCAAACACAAACCACATGAACACTTTACAACCGATCCTCCACATCACTTAACCGTGGAACACACTAATGCTAGGCCTGTCAACGCCAACATGGACAGCATGCCAAGTTAATACCCTATCAACATCAATATGATTGCATTATTAAACCCGAGGATCGTAGTTCATATCAGTCTCTATAGTCTAATTGTTATGTATCATAATATTGTATTGTATGCCAAGGTATGGTGTGATTATATAATCACTATATAATGTTAACAGTCCATCAGTAAGGCTCGTGTCTATCTATCTATCTATCTATCTATCTATCTATATATATATATAGAACAATGCTTAGCCATATATATATATATATTGGTAATCATTGATAATGGATACCATAGACGTAGTTAGGATTCTAACTATGCAAAAGTAGAATTAAATGCTATATACATCATATATTTCATATAATAGCTAGCCCCAAGAGTTAGCTCGATCGGTTGTGTTCTCGGAAGTTAGGCCTCCCAGCATGCGAGGTCACGGGATCCATCCTCATAGACCCTCTTGGGGTTAGGCACGCAGCGGCCGCAGGGCGGAAACCCCTTCGGGGCGGGTCCGTCGGAAATTATTTCGTGGATGTAGCGGTCGGCTAAGCCGATTAAAGTGAACCACATGGAAAAAAAAAAAAAAAAATTTCATATAATAGCTCTAACTTTCCATTTCATAATAATAGTGTAAGCCTATAGGTATAGTCAAGTAATACACTTTCTAATATGCTAGCCATATATTGCAAAGTTTAATTGTTAAACATTATACCTAAGGCATAGTTTAAATGATGACGTTATACATTATAATGCAGAGTTCATAACACTAGTCACTAGACCGTTCATATACTTTAACTGTGTAATGATAATCAAATAATGAATTCAGGACTTAAAATAGTCTAAGTTATGTAGAACCAAGACATAATAATAGTTCCATAGTATAAATACTATCTTCTACAAGCCTTCTAATAGCTTCATCAATATATATTGTTATCATTGTTTTTATAATAATAACAATAGTCACAATATAATAATTGTAGCATTATAATAAATACTTGGACGATGTAAAATCATAACACCGAAGAGTTTTGAAAGTCATCATACAAACTAGTTTAGAACCAATTATCCATACCTCCAGTAACTTGTTTCGCAAGGAAGTACTTAGCATTCTAATTTTTACATTGACGATGAATTGAAATACACGTGTACTCTTAACACATGTTGTTGTAGAATTTCTTACCTGCGGTCTGCACATGGAAACAGGATTCAAATGCCTTAGCTAAACGTAGCTAAGTAAACTCCAGGGTACCTCGTAGGACCCCTTCATCATCATACAAAAAAACTGTCAACACTTCGTCGAGAACATCATAATAGTACAAACTATGTATAGCATGTAATCATATTCAGAACTTAATCAAATTTGTAAACTGTACTCGTATGCATAATCATAAAAGAATCTTTCGTTAAGAAGCTTAGCATCCGTTCAAAACTGAAATATCAAATACAAATATATCTTATTTTATTTGAGAAGTATGACGTGTCATCGTTATTGATTATCGTAGTTAAGAAATTTAATTAATTTCTATGTTCCGCATTAACGACTTCGATAATTATGGCTATTATAAAAAAATTTAAATTTCGGTATTTTTACTGGATGTTACACTACTAGATCTTTGGACCAAGTGGAAAGGTGTCCTTGGTCATTCTTAGATTAGTTTGATTTTGTAATCCCTGTTTTATGGGAACTTTATCCTTTGTATCTTTTTTGTAATTATTATTTAAAGGTTAGAGACCTCATAGGGGAGGGGGGAGAAAATCATCAAAAGAAGACTGGAGATACTCTAATTAATGAAGAGATTGTAATTTATTGCACCCTCGAAGTAATATAGCTAGTTTTCTCCTGATTCCTCTTTTGTTAATTTACCCATTTTGTTTGATGAATGTTGATTTTCACTTCATCTTATTAATGAACACTTTTTTGACTTTGCAATCATAATTAAAACATTGATCTACACTTCGGATTTTTCTTAACTTATGATCTGTATATCTTTATGTTTTAAGTGAATTTATTTATTTAAAACATTTATCTATTTCTGCAAATGATTAACAGATACTATTAAATTAATGCCAATTTTTCAATTATTATTTCATACATAGGATAATCTTGTATGTGCTTCAATCCTTAATCTATTATCATTTGATTTTCATTTTATGATTGTATCTTAAGCTAATAAGTAAAGATCCATTTCACATTTCTGTCAAACTGGTGAAAAGACTTATTAAAATTCAGATCAAGTTATCCTGCATATATCAAAACACATTCTTTAGATTAGATCTAACTTAGTTTGGATTTCCTTTTGTAGGTAAACTCACTTCTAGAGATAGAAAACTTTGATTTTCCTTCACAGGAAGCCAAATCCTTTCAGGATCAACCCACATTAGTGCCAGTGGAGGCCTAATATCCGTGGGAGTTAACTATACCAAACATTCTGGGGATAGAACTGCTCTTGCGTGGAGATTTTTGAAGTATTTCAGATTGGGTTTTCACCCTCTGTTGCTAGCCTTGGAAAACATTCCAACAAACTACATACCCGGGGCTTCAACAGGGTTGCAGGAACCAAGATTCCGCAGGTATAAGAGGACATGCATCATTCACAGTTAATCATAACATAACTCAGATATCGACATAGTTAGTAATCACATCATAACACCATCATCGCATACAGGGAAATATTAATCATATTTACGCAGTAACACATCATAGAAACATATTTAACAGATCTGCGATACATATCATAACCACGACATAACAGGTCTAATCATAACTGTGACATAACACAAGTAATCATAACTGCGACATAACACAAATAAGACAAAGTCATGGCCGAAACATTCCTTCTCATTAAAAGAAGAATTCATACATCAAATCCATCTTACAAATCACATAATCGACAAAGATACATATCCGCAGAACAGATCCTCAAAAACCTCAGATCAAATTCAATACAAAGACAGATCGAACCCAAATACATCATAATGTGAAGATAAGATACAAGATGAAGATTCCCAAAGGCTTACAATGCAACTTATATTTATAGGATCAATGGTCGTTACAAAATTGGTCCACTTCGCAAAGTGGACATATCTTAACCACTAAGTCTAACTAACTCCTACTCCGCTTTAGTCACTTTGCTCCACTCCACGATCACTCTTTACCTTTGTCATTGTCCACTTTGTCACTGTTTGTACCAAAAAATTCTATTAACTAGTCCCGTGCCAACAATGGTGTCAGTTGAACGTCAGTACCATAAATCTAACATTGATTATGCAGAGAATAATCGACGTTAGTTCAATGAATCAACCACTTTTTTATGGTTCAATGGAATTTTAGACGTCAGTTTTAGCGCATGTAGCAGACATTACTTTTATGTTGCAAAGGTCACTTTTTGGACGTTTTATCGACATCACGTCAAATTTGATAACGTATCCTTTTGGACATTTGACTAACGTCACATCTACTTTGCACCCCTCCCTGTTTAGACGTTAAGTCAACATTTAATCTACTTTTGTAACGTATCTTTTTGGATGTTGTAAAGATGTCACATCAACTTTGCAAACGTCTCTTTTGGACGTTAAGACGACGCTTAATCTACTTTTGTAACTTCTCTTTTTGGACATCGTACAGACGTCACATCAACTTTGCAAACATCTCTTCTTTGACGTGTGATCAACATCACATCTACTCTGCACATGTTTCTTTTTAGATGTTAACCTGATGTTTGGGACGATGCTTATTAGAAGGTGTATATTTGGGGAAACATATATTAAACGTATCTTAAGCGATTATTTTTGATGTGGCTTAAAAAATGTCACGTCAACGAAATGTAGCTGACATTTCGGAGGATCTCTTTTTGACGCTAAAAACTGTTGATCAAACAATGAATTAAGGGACCCCATTCTGCAGTGGTACTCTTTGAAGATATCTTATTCTACAACAAAACATATGTATCCCACATAGAGAGTGTAAATCAAGCACTCAACTATCATGTCTCCATCATTTATTCATGAAACATTCTGTTGATATCCCGAATATCACAGCATCAAGCAGAAAGGGATTCTCCCCGGTAGACTATCCCAATTAGATTGTCCACCGTTTGGTATGGGGGATCCGTCCGATTAGCGGTTCCAGCAACCGTTGGGTTTGGATATTTGCTTCAATTATACCGGTTATGGCCCGATCCACCATTCTTTTTTATTTTATGGTTTAGAATGATATGCAAGTGCCTAAACTAACTTAATCTAAATGCAAAGCTCGAAACAAATCTGTATCTAAAACTGAAATAAATCTAAACTATCCCTGCAAGGAGCAAATTATAAGTATGAGTAATGTGCTGAAAGAGTTATCTAAAAATCAACAGACAGCCATTAAATCATAAAGATAGATCTGCAGCAAAAAACAAGAGATATTAGAAGATAGCTTCTAATTCATATATAACACATTTCATTACTCATGTAGGAGAAAATTCATTTGCACAAAGAAAAGTAAGACCATTCAATACAAAGAAATAATTCAAAACAGTAAAGAAAGATCTCACAGTAGAATATAGAGGTCACAAGAATAATCCAACATGCATCTAATATCCATTTCCATACAAAAGGCGTCCTCTCCAGGCTCTTATTAGGTACATTTCATTTTCTTGAAACAAGTGCAAGATAGCTCGTACAAGTTCAGAAAAATTGTTTCCCTGCCAAAAGTCCTTTACACTGTTTCCTAAAATTCTATTTATATCATTACAAAATGCCTCTTGGGCTGCCACCTGGCTTTTTACACCTGTCCTCCACAGACTTTTCCCTTTTAATAAACAAAAATCGTGACCCTTTCCTTAAAACAGAAAATTCCTCAAAAAGAAAAAGGACAGTTGTCCAATGGTTCTACACTTTAGACATAGGAAGGCCAAAAATACAAAAAATAGGAACAACGCCTTAGGATCAGCCCTGCTGGGAGAGAAGCACTTGGACTGGCTTCTACTGCTGCTTTCTTTTCCTCCTCTGCTATGTAACTGAACCAGATACCAGTGTCTCTGATAACTACATTTGTTGAGGAAGGGAGCAAGATCTTCTGGGAACTCACATCTTTACCAACCTCTACTTCAATACCCTGAATTTCTGCAACTGCTGCTTGGTGGATTTCTTTAAGAAAATGACTGTATATTGATGACAGCCCAATATAATGATGGAGATCATCAATGGCTAAGACATCAATCTTCTTTACATATTCTATTTGAATTCCTAGCTCTTCCTTCAAGTCAAATAAACGTTGCTCTTTGCTCGGGAACTCATCAAGGGAATAAGGGAAACTCAACTTGCACTTATCATGCACTTCATGGATTTTTTGATAAAGAATGTTACTTTTATCCATTGTTCCTTGGATTTTAGCCATTATCTTAAGGCCACAGTTCCTGCAAAATTCCATAAGGGCTATATCTTCATTAAAACCATATACAGATTTGAATGGGAGATGCTTGGGGAAATCAACCTTCCCTTCTCTCCATTCCATCTAGCTCAGGATGTTTGCTTTAACCCGAGTATATTTACCCTTAATCCTATTGGCCTCTGCATTAACTTCTTTCAATCTAACCATCATGGCTTTGAGCCTGCACACTTCTTCAGTAATCAACTCTTGTGTGGCATGCGCTTGTCTCAGAATGCTACAGGACAGCTCATGGAAGGGAGACATATCTATTGCTCTGCTCTCTGCCTGCTCTAATTGCTCAACCATTTCCTACTTATCTACTTGCAGATGAGACACTCTAGCTTCCGAATCGTTCTTTTCTGCTTCTAAAACCATCATCTGGACTGCCAGCTGCTCCTTTTCTTCTTCTAAATGGTCATACTTATCTGACAATTCCTTGTGCTCAACAGATAGGCGATTATACTTATTCACTACAAGATCCCTGTAAACCTGCGCATTAACCACAGTATGTTGTAACATGCGAGCTCTCCTCTTTGTCGACTCAACTTCTCTAACCATATCGGCCACATTGTCCTGCATTGCTTTTGCTGCTTCTACAGCGGTGGATGCCATGGCTATGGGAGCCTTATTTGTATTTTGCATTACTGTGGTCTCCCGCCGGGTAACAATATATTCTTGGAAGAGTCTCTTTATCCTCTCTTCCAATTTCAAGACTACTGCCTTTCTCTTCTTATCATACACAAATTCATCCCATCGGGACACAGTATGCTCTTCTGATGGAGTGTAAGGGACGATTGGGAGGTCTATTATATTTATTTCTGCTTCTGTGGGTGGGGTCTGGACTATTTGAGAAGTGCCTGTTTCCACATTTTGGGTGCAGGGAACACCTGCATGAGATGTACCTGCCTCCACATTTTGGGTGCCGGGAACACCTGCTTGAGGTATGTCTGTTTCCATATCTTGGGTGCCAGAGCCACCTGCCTGGGCATCTTCATCGGTCTTAAGTTCTTCTTCCGCCTTTTGTTCCTCTTCAGCTTTTCGCCTTCTTTCTTCTTCTTCAGCTTGCTGCTGATTTTTTATTTTCTTCCATCTACTTTGCATCTTCAGCTTCTTTCTGCAATCTTGCATCTTCTGCTTCTTGATGCAGCTTGGCTTCCTCAGCTTCTTTCTACAATCTTGCATCTTCAACTTCTTTCTGCAATCTTACTTCCTCTTTCAATCTTTGTTCTTCTTGGGCTCGGGCATCAGCTGCTTCTCTCTCTTTCTGCAGGATGGCTTTTCGCGCTGGGGTAGAGCTAGAGCTTGCTCCACTGCCTTGACAAAAAATCTGCAACTCAGTCATCTTGTTGATGCCTCTAAATGCCTCTTCCTCGGCATCATAGTAATGAGCATAAATTTCTTTGCAATGGTCGCCAACCTTCCCCCGCATATCATTTCTATGGAAGATCATTTCACCGAAGTGGAAAGCTTTCAGCTCTTGAACAAATTCCTCAGTTGATGCAACCCCTGAGAATTTTTAGGCTCCTATGCAGAAGGGTAAAGGAGGGAAGGAAGCCTTATGTTGCTTGTTAAGCTCCCCTCCTATTCCATCAAGGAAAATTTTTTTGACTGCTTCCTTGAGGACTACATAATCAATAGCGTACTTTGGAAAAATGTATGGTGCTTTGGTCCCTCCAAACATCCTGATGTAGGTGCCCTACTCTGAGAAATAAAAATCTCCATAGTTTTCCAAGATCTCCATGGCATTTTCTGACAGACAGTTGGGCTCTTCCTTGAATATCTGCTCATATAAAGGCATGATGAACTCTTCGTAGATGAGCTTATAGCTTGCTTTGTAATTTTGAGCCCACATTATTTTATAAGCAGTGTAGACCGGGGTTATGGCTTTATCCCATGTGCAACCTAATCTGGGGAAAGATAGCTTGGCCAAAATACAGTCAATGAGATAGGAAGACATGTAAAATTCTGACTTTTTTAAGGCCAGACCTTCTCTTGCAGCAGCCACTGTGGATGCCAAACTGTCTGAAACGATAGTAGCCCAGTCAAACAAAATCCCTTTGAATGCTAGGAAGTGGATGATGGGGGCCCACTGTATCCTGTATATAGTGCCATTGGGCATGCCGAAAATTCTGCATAGCATCAGAGAGATTAACCTAAAAGGAGGTCTTAGGTTCTGAACATCATATTCATCATTACCTCTCTTGCTCAAGTGCTTTCCTGTGACCAATAATTTTTTGGCCATCTCAATATTGTTCATCTTGCCCAACCATTCATCACTTAGAGCTTGCTGGGGATGTGAAAATTTGTAGGTTGCAGCGATATATGTTGGATGGAATGAAGTGAAAGGTTCTCCCCTGCTGTCATGTAATAGTCTTGTCTCTGGGTTGGCATGTTCCAGTATCCACCCGATCACTTCCGAGCATGGGAACAATTCCGGGTGGGTAGAAGCCCTAGCTATGCCGAAAGTTCTAATGTTGAGGTAGATTTTTTCTTCTTCCAATAACACATCTGGGATATCCTGGTCCCTGATCATCCTGTAAACATCTCCCCAACGGACCTCGGGAGGAATTCCTGTGGTACACTTAGTATCTTGGAACATAGTTTCAGTCCTTAGCTGCATTGGCTCTGGTTCCATCACTTTAGCTTTCTTTCTACCACCTTTTGGCATCCTGGCTTATCCTTGCTAGCAACCAAATGTGAATCATTATAAAAAATTGCAACATGTTATGAAAGTGTAACAAAGAGAAGGACAAATTCAACATGCTAATGAGAAATATAGACAAATTATGAAGCTGCATGCTGGGGAAGCAAAATAAATCACTCCAACAAAGAAAAATGGTTCTGAGACTTTATTATCCTAGGGAGACAAAGTCTAGTCAGGAGCTTTGGAATGCTTCCGAAAAGGTAAGCATATGATGTGAAAACAACTTGCTTCCCGCCTAGCCCTTGGAGAGAGGGTATCCTTCATCGTTGTACTTATAATGGTTAATGGTGGGGGATCCTAGAGTGAAACAATCCTATGATGAAATGAGGGACTGCTTTCCACATTCATCAAAAGGTGAGTGGTTGAGCATCCCAAACGACCACCGCTGTCATTAATAACATTTACGAAATGGTGTGTGGCCGGTACAAAGTTTGAATGAGGGTGACAATGCCTCGAATGCGGCCGGTGAAAAACTCGGGTGGTCACAGCTATGGCTTTTAGCTGGTAGGAATGAGGAACCTAAGGGGCCACTGCGGCCTTAAAAACAAAAAACGACCTATGCTACCAATGTCTATCGGCCACGTTATGGACGGGAAAACCCCAAAAGTAACTTGACATGGAGATGAGACAAAAAGGTGGTTAAAAATCCTACCTGGAGACGAGATAGTGGTTGAGTGAGGTGGATGCGGTCGTGGATGCGCCGAGCTGGAGCGATCCGGCACGGTCTTCCTAACGGCGTTCTTTGAACGGTAAACAAACAATGAAAATAACGAAACCCCCACCGTCCTTATAAAAGGGTAGGCACGTGCGGTGTTTAAACGGGTTGGTTGTGTCATTAAAACGGGGATCAATGCCCTGTACGGTGTGGTCAATTCAAGCCATCTCGGCATTAAATGCGACTGTCGGTTGCGGGGCGGACTTACGAGTCTCGTCTGTAATTGCGGAACAATAACGTGAATGCTCCCGCAGTTTCGGGAGAGCCTTTAGAATTTCTTTCCACAATTTCGAGAGGGATATGCAAATTGCTTCCGCAATTGCGGAACAATATCGTGAGTGCTTCCGCAGTTTCGGACGGTTTTCCCGAATGCTTCCGCCGTTCTGGGAGGCTTTCGTGAATGGTCCCGCCGTTTCGGGAGAGATTCACCAATTGCTACCGCAATTTCAATAGAGATATGCAAACTGCTTTCGTAATTGCGGAACAATATCATGAGTGCTTCCGCAGTTTCGGATAGTTTTCGGGAATGGTCCCGCCGTTTCGGGAGAGTTTCACCAATTGCTCCCACAATTTCGAGAGGGAAACTTAAGTTTTTTTTTTTTAAAAGCTTTCCGCGGTTTCGGGAGAGAAACTTGAATGCTTCCATAGTTTCGGGAGGGATTCTCCAATTGGTTCCACATTTTCGGAAGGGAAACGCCAATTGCTTCCACAGTTTCGGGAGGAAAACTTAAGTTTTTCCAAAAAAAAACTAAGTCTTTCGACGGTTTCGGGAGAGAAATGCGAATGGCTTCCGCAGTTTCGGAAGGGAAACCTGAATGGTTCCGCAGTTTCGGGAAATATTTCTGAATGGCTCCCGCAATTTTGAGAGGAAAACTTTCCGCGGTTTCGGGAGAGAAACTTGAACGCTTCCGTAGTTTTGGGAGGGATTCGCCAATTACTTCCGCAGTTTCGGGAGACTTTCATGAATTTTAACCTTAGAAGAAAAACTTGAATTTTTCAAAGCAGAATCTTCAGTTGAAAACAAAAACTAAGTTAAAAAAGGAGAATTAACCTCTTTAGGCAGTCTTTCTAGAAAAAATAAAAGGAAGGGCCCCAATATGTACAAAATTTTTTGGGGGGATGTTGCTGCAACAACAATTGGCGAGTCGCCGACGAACACAGATCTCTGAAAAAATTCCTCTCCATGATCCGAAACCTCATTAAAAGACATCCATCTTACATGCAATATTCAGCTGAGCACTTGAATCTCGGTGAAGGAAGAAGTCACTTTATCTGCTAACCATTGGGGAAAGGGGAGCTTTGATAGAGACATCTTTAAAACTCTCAAAGGGCCAACATATGGGGTTCATTTTAGAAGATTCATCTTTCAGATGGCTACTGCTATCGGACTCCACAGGATTTGCAACACTTTCTCATGGACATTATTGCTCTTGTTCCTCATTCCCATGCCGCTTGCATCCTTTTGGATGTTTATACTTTTGACAGCTTTGTTGTTTGAGCCTTCCAGAAATATTTTCTAGAGACATGATCTTTGATTTAGGCTCCTCAATCGATAATGTCCTTTTGTGTGAGTGAGAGATTTTATTGATTTGATCAAGCCTCACGGATGGAGAGGAGCCTATTTTGAGCTGAGTCTTTTGGACAGCCTTCTTGACTTTACATGCTTTTGCTTTTGTCTCAGCCATGCTTCAATTGAGGCAAGAATCTCTGGAAAACAAACCCTTGATCATAAGCCATTTTGGCTATTAAATTTGCAGCATGGAGTCATTTCAATACCCTATGCCCTCCGGATGTGCCACTCTCCGTGGGTCCAACGTCAATGACCTTCTTGAGATGCCTTTAAGTGTGAGAGTGGATGGAGCCCAAAGATAGTAATAAAGATAGTCGTAGATCTTTGCTATTTAAACAGAATTAGTGTGAATAGCAGAGTAGGCTTCCTTCCTTCTGAAGAAAGTTCAGCAAGAGCACAATACATAGATAAACTTTCATTCGAGCATAGTTTCGGACTCATGGGTTGTGAGATTTCTTTGAGAGACCTATCTTGATGAGAGACTCAACCGCAGGAGCTTTTAGAAAGAAAACTTTGTG
This sequence comes from Larix kaempferi, assembly GCA_027924585.1. Lineage (NCBI taxonomy): Eukaryota > Viridiplantae > Streptophyta > Pinopsida > Pinales > Pinaceae > Larix > Larix kaempferi. The sequence goes on along the minus strand of BSBM01000322.1, from coordinate 10,211,993 downwards.
CAAAGGTTCAAATGACAAGAAAAGAAACAAAATGGCTGAAAATAATGAAAACAAAAGGCTAAAGCAACATAAAAGAAATTTTTTATTTATGTACAGAAAGTCTCAGTGAGACTATGCAAAGTATTGTTTCAGAGTGAGGCCATTGAGAGGAAGGGTTATTTCTTCTCCCTCGAGGTCTATCAACTTATAAGTGGATGGGCCTATCTTTGCCGAAATTTGGTAAGGGCCTATCCATAAATGTTGGAATTTCATGTGCATCCCTTTGCCTTCATGATTATGATCCCATTTCAGGACTAAATCCCCAACTTCAAAACTTCTTTTACTAGATTTCCTCTTATCGAACCATCTCTTAACTATGTCTTGGTGTTGATGGAATCGGTCTTTAGCTTTCTGTCGGGCTTCTTCAAGTTGAAGCAGGGTATTGATCCTGGATTGTAAGACTTGGCTACCAGACCCCCGAGAGGCTTGGGACAACTGTAAGGATGGGAGCAAGATGTTGGGGGAAAGGATAGCTTCCTTGCCATAGACAAGAGTGAAAGGGGAAACCCCTAATGCATTCTTTGGAGTCACCCTATCTGCCCATAAGGAATTTGGGAGAGCTATATTCCAACTTCGGTGGTTTTCTATCATAGTTTTCTTGAGAATTCGAATAAGGTTTTTGTTTGAAGATTCAGCTAATCCGTTCCCTTTAGGATAATAATTGGCTGAATAATGCAGCTTAATCCCCCATTCATAAACAAATTCATTTATCTTGAAAGACAAAAAATAGGGAGCATTATCAAAAACAAGGGAAATTGGAACCCCAAACCTGGTTATGATGTTTTCTTTCAAGAAACTGATGACCGTATCTTCATTGATCTTGCACAATGGGATAGCCTCTGTCCATATAGTGAAATAGTCGGTAGCCGTCAGGATGTATCGATGTTGCAAAGAAGAATTTAAATTTATCTCTCCGATAACATCTATACCCCACTGCTCAAAAGGCTCGGAGATAATAACCGGCTGCAAGGGTCCTGCTGCCTTAGGTAATTTCCCGGCACTTCTTTGGCATACATCACAGTTTCATGCATACGCATGGGCATCTCGGAACAGAGTGGGCCAATAATATCCAGCTCTAAGTATCTTGTGTGCTGTTGTCTCCCCTGAATAATGTCCACCTGCGGGGCCATCGTGTAATTATTTAACAACTTTACTTGCATCTTCCTTTTCTAGACATCTAAGAAAAACTCCATCATAATTCTTTCTGAAAAGTATCCCATCAATGATTTGATAAGCTGCTGATTTCAAACGGAGTGCCCTCCTTTGCTTAGAGTTCCAGTGCTCAAGTAGGTATCCTTGTTGTAAATAATGCACCAGATCTCTATACCATGACTGAGGAGTTGAGAAGATAGGACATACTTCAACCGAGTTTATCTCAGCTTCATTCTTCCAATGTTGCTCTTCATCGGTCGAATTTCTTGTAAGCATTTTGCACAGGCCTTTCCCTTTGATGATCATGGCTGGTTTAAATTCTAAATCATATTCTTGAAGAGCTGTGACCCAGTTTCCCCTCCTTTCTCCTAGTTCCTTTTGAACGAAAAGGGATCTAACAGCTGGGTGGGGAACTATAACTTTAGTTCTGTTCTTAAGAATATATGACCTGAACTGCTTGACTACTTTGAAGACAGCATATGCATGCTTGTCCACCACGGGATAATTTAGCTCAGCTCCTTGCAGACCAGTGCTCATAAACGAGATTGGGTATTCGTCTCCTAGTTCCACCTTTTGAGTGAGTACAGCCGCGAGGGAGTCATCCGAAGCAAAGGTGTATAGGATAAAATCCTTATCAAAATATGGGCTTCTTAAGGAAGGAGCTTTAGCTATAGTTGCCTTGATGTCTTTAAACGCATCATTTTCTAAATCTGTCCACTTGAACCGTATGCTTTGTTTAACCATTTGTTGCAACGGTTTAACAATTTGTGCGAAATCTGGAACAAATATTCAGACGAAATTGATAGTACCCATAAAGGACTGCATATATTTTTTGTTATAAGGCATCGGAATTCTATTGATAGTTTGTACTCTTTCCTGATCTATTGACACTCCTCCTTTGGAAATGATATGGCCCATAAGTTTACCTTCGGGAACAGTGAACACACTCTTCTTGGGATTTAATGAAATACCATATTTCCGATAGCGATAAAAAATATGCTTCCAGTGGACAACATGATCTTCCCTTTTCTTTGAAAAAACTGTCACATCATCTAGGTAGACAACAACACACTGCCCACCCAATCCTCGGAAGGCGATATCCATTGCCCACTGGAATGTAGCTCCTGCGTTTATCAGGCCGAATGGCATCCTTCTATATGCGAAAGTTCCCCACTTAGTGCGGAAAGTAGTCTTAAGACGATCTTCTTCGGCTACTAATACTTGATTGTAGCCAGAGAAACCATCGAGAAGAGAAAATAGCTCAGATCCCGACACCATTTGAAGGATTTGTTCCATTGAAGGGACGGGATAGTTGTCTTTATCCGAAGCTCTGTTTAAATTTTTGAAGTCTACACATAGTCTTATCTCTCCTGACTTCTTTCTTACGGGAACTAAGTTAGCAACCCACTCAGAATGACGGACCTTAAAGATTATTTTAGCGTCTAGGAGTTTCTTTAGTTCCTTTTGAATTAGAGGTTCCAAAGTAGGATGCATCCTTCTTAATTGCTGCTAAAATGGCTTGACACCCACTTTCATCGGTATAACATGCTGAATAATGCGGACATCATACATTTTCAGATCCTCATAGGTCCATGCAAAAACATCCTTATATTGTTTAAACAGTTGGATGAACCTATCTCTTTCTCCCGGTGAACAACATTTGCCAAGGTTGACAAATTTTAGTTCAGCCTCGGTACCTAAATTAACTAACTCATGCTGCATTGATGAACTATTAGTTTTGGTGTTAGCTGGCCTTTTGAACTTACTTTGAAGATCAAACAGCATTTCGAGTGACCTTACCCCTTTGGGGATGAAATTTCCTTTACTCGCATCTTTCTTTAGCACATCAGAATCATGTTCTTCTTCATCTATCACAGCTCCTTGGAAAATGTCTTCGTTTGTTAGAAAATTGATAATCTATTCGTCATTATCGAAGACCCTGAAATTTGTGACATTGTCAGGGACGGAGGGCCTGAAAATTAATTCAATTGAGCATTTTCTATTAGATGGCACCAATCTAGAAGCGGATGTTGCTAACAAATCAACTGCAGAATTTTGCAATCTAGGAATAGACTTTATATTGAAAGCATCAAAATGCATAATTAAATCCCATATCTCAGCCTGATAAGCCTTCAAATGAGGTGAGAGACAATGAATGGTGTCTCTTACCTGTCTCACAACGATTTCTGAGTCCCCAAAAACCTTCAGGTATTTAAAATTTAAACTAATGGCCTTCTTTAATCCGTGTACCAAAGCTTCATATTCCGCAGTGTTGTTAGTACAATCAAATTCTAATCTACAGGACAAAAAATACTTGTTTCTTCTTGGATCCATCAGAACACAATCGGCTCCGGATCCTTCCAGAGTTTTAGAACCATCAAAGTATAATGTCCAAAAAATATCTTTTGATTCAACTAAGTTAGTATCTCTATGATCTAATTCAGTGACTAAACTAACTATATTACATTCAACATCAGCAGTCCGAGAGAAATGAAGGAGATCGGACTGTTCATCTGATTCATGGTTGGTGGTTTCAGACTGATAATTACCCAGATCAATTTCTAAGAAATAATTCCCCAGAACCGAGGATGAGAAGGTTACAGCCTCATTCTTTCCCTCTAGTTGAGTTACATTTTGCTTCATGTGTGGTTCTCTTAGGACTTTGATTTGATTCTGCCTATTTTGATAAGGCAACCACAGATGAGACCAATCAATTGCAAAGTAACCATTCAGCTTGGTAGACCAGTCCCTACTTAAGATCAGACCATAGGCTTCAGGAATATCAACTACCATTATGTCAATAAACTGACAAACTCTAGAGTCGGCTGATAATCTAATGAGAACATCTTTCATTTCCCCAATAAGTTTGACAGCAGTCCTATCTAATTGGATAATTTGTGCCGGAGATGGAACATGTTGCTCGTTAATTTTTTTACAAATTGAAAGTGGCATGACATTTGAAGATGCTCCAGAATCTACCAAACAATTGTGAACATTATGATTGAAAATTTCAAAGGTCAACAGGAAAGGCAATGTCTAAGATTTAGATTTCCCGCCGATACTAGCCTCATTAATTTCGGGATCTTCTTGAGTGTCCGTTAATGGAGTCCTGGGCTGGGGTTGCAGAACATGTAGCAGCTTGTCTCGTTGATGAGGCAAACTGCACATGTCTAATATTGACACATTTGCTTTGACTTTTTTTATATCCTCAATAATGTCATATCCTATATCAGACTCGTTCCCAATTCGGGCTGGATGGTCTGTTTTACTCATTGTGACCTTAGGTTGTTGAACTATGGTGTCGATGTTTGGCTGTTTGGCCGTTGTTTGGATAGCTTTAGGCTACGGTGAAATGATTGCTATATGCCTTCTAGGGAGTTCTTTTGAAACTTTAGGCTTGGGAGGAGTCGAGTATGGCACAGGATCCATAATAGGACCTTTACTGCGAGTATTAATATTCACAGCAGAGAGAGAGCTTTCTATGGGATCTTCTTCTGCTAATTCAGTTATAGGTACCCAATCCCATAGCACCATAGTAGTGTCTGGAGGTGGTTCTTCTAATTCAGGGCTTGATTCCTCTAAAGGATCGTCTTGATCTGGAATCTGTGAATCCAACATTTGGTTCATGACTAAACTCATAGAGTTAATCCATTGTGGGCAGCTCTTCTCCGAATGCGGTTCTTGATGAAAGGTGCAGAAGTTTTCCATCCCTATTTCATTGAGGTTTAAAATAGGGGAAGTATTCATGGGTGGATGAGGTTGATCGTCATCTTCCCTTTTTTTGTAAAATGGCTTGAAAGGTTTCCTCGATGTACTAGCAGCCTTATCTTTCTCGAGATCTACAATTTTATTGGACAACTTCTGCATCATCATAACTACATTTTCCATGTATGTTGATGACTCTTCTTTACCTCTAGTGAGCAGCAAGGTTTTTTAACTGGCTGCTGGTTTTGTTTCTACATCTAAGGCATGTTTAGCAATGCTATCTGCTTCTTCTTCTACCTTTCTAGCTTCTTCGAAATTCTCAATCAGGGTGGTTTTCTTAGATCTTTTAACAAACATTGCTATGGGTCCTTCAAGAGCTGTTGTATAATATTCAACCAGAGATTCCTCTGCTAGTTTATTTGCTTCACTAAAATTATTTAAGAGTGTTGTGAACCTTTGATTAAAGTCTTGAACCTTTTCTTTCTTTTCCATCCTCATGAACAATAATTCTTTCATAAGTGTAGCTACAGTATTTTGGTTTCCATATTTCTTTAAGAAACATTTTTCAAATTCATCCCAGCTTGAGATCGAGCTAGGCTGTAAGCTAAAATACCAGGATGATACTTTTGGCTCAAATGTGTATGGAAAAAGCCTACAGACTACATCTTCATGTTGCATGTTCAAAAGATTCAGAGCTAAATAAAAACTCTTGAGATGATCTTCGGCTGAAATGGCTTTCCCTGGGTCGAATTTAGGCAAGACTTTCTTTGGATTTTTTGGAAGATTGTGGAATGGGCTAGCTAGATTCAGCGCTCCCCTTGCTCTCCAAGCAGGTACGGTCATCTCTATATGTGGAGAATCTGGTGGAGAACTGTAAGGTGAGTTTAGTGGAGTGTTCTTTGGAGTAATAAGTTCTCCAAGACTTTCTTGATCTGAAATATTTTCTAGGTTTTCAAGATCGACCTTGTTCAGGGGTTCAACAATTTCTTCCAAGGTTAAATTCACAAGCTCTTCAAAATTTTGCACAAGAATCGAATCACGGGTGTACTGTCGCTCTTTTCTAGGAGAACTTTTCCTAGGGAGGAAATTTACTACATTTAAACCATCTAGCTGTCTAACATAAGATCGTGTATGCATCCTCAAATCTTCTATTTCTGTAAAAGGCACAGCATACAATGCTTCTTGAGGTTCAGGATCAGAAACGAGGTTTTCTTGGTTTGCTACTTCAAGATTTGGGCTGTCCGAAATTCCTTTTTTAAGCGGGTTTTCAGTAACATTTTTGACAGTGGGAGATTTTCCTTTATCAGCCATGCACTTTCAGGCCCTCCTTCTAGCGCCAAAAACTGTTGATACCCCGAAGATCGCAGCATCAAGCAGAAATGGATTCTCCCCAGTAGACTATCCCAATTAGATTGTCCACCGTTTGGTATGGGGAATCCGTCTGGTTAGCGGTTCCGACAACTGTTGGGTTTGGAGATTTGCTTCAATTATACCAGTTATGGCCCGATCCACAGTTCTTTTTTATTTTATGGTTTAGAATGATATGCAAGTGCCTAAACTAACTTAATCTAAATGCAGAGCTCGAAACAAATCTGTATCTAAAACGGAAATAAATCTAAACTATCCCTGCAAGGAGCAAATTATAAGTATGAGTAATGTGCTGGAAGAGTTATCTAAAAATCAACAGACCACCATTAAATCATAAAGATAGATCCACAGCAAAAAACAAGAGATATTAGAAGATAGCTTCTAATTCAGATATAACACATTTCATTACTCATGTAGGAGAAAATTCATTTGCACAAAGAAAAGCAAGACCATTCAATACAAAGAAATAATTCAAGACAGCAAAAAAAGATCTCACAGTAGAATATAGAGGTCACAGGAATAATCCAACATGCATCCAATATCCATTTCCATGCAAAAGGCATCCTCTCCAGGCTCTTATTAGGTACATTTAATTTTCTTGAAACAAGTGCAAGATAGCTCGTACAAGTTCAGAAAAATTATTTCCCTGCCAAAAGTCTTTTACATTGTTTCCTAAACTTCTATTTATATCATTACAAAATGCCTCTTGGGCTGCCACCTGGCTTTTTACACCTATCCTCCACAGACTTTTCTCTTTTAATAAACAAAAATTGTGACTCTTTTCTTAAAACAGAAAATTCCTCAAAAAGAAAAAGGACAGTTGTCCAATGGTTCTACGCTTTAGACATAGGAAGGCCAAAAATACAAAAAATAGGAACAAAGCCTTAGGATCAGCATGTTCACTCTTGGGAAGGCGCTCCTGCCGGGAGAGAAGCACTTGGACTGGCTGCTACTGCTACTGCTGCTGCTACTTTCTTTTCCTCCTCTGCTATGTAACTGAACCAGATACCAGTGTCTCTGATAACTACATTTGTTGAGGAAGGGAGCAAGATCTTCTAGGAATTCACATCTTTACCAAGCTCTACTCCAATACCCTGAATTTCTGCAACTGCTGCTTGGTGGATTTCTTTAAGCAAATGACTGTATATTGATGACAGCCCAATATAATGATGGAGATCATCAATGGCTAAGACATCAATCTTCTTTACATATTCTATTTGAATGCCCAGCTCTTCCTTCAAGTCAGATAAACGTTGCTCTTTGCTCGGGAACTCATCAAGGGACTAAGGGAAACTCAACTTGCACTTATCATGCACTTCATGGATTTTTTGATAAAGACTGTAACTTTTATCCATTGTTCCTTGGATTTTAGCCATTAGATTAAGGCCACAGTTCCTGCAGAATTCCATAATGGCTATATCTTCATTAAAACCATCTACAGATTTGAATGGGAGACGCTTGGGAAATCAACCTTCCCTTCTCTCCATTCCATCTGGCTCAGGATGTTTGCTTTAACCCGAGTATATTTACCCTTAATCCTATTGGCCTCTGCATTAACTTCTTTCAATCTAACCATCATGGCTTTGAGCCTGCACACTTCTTCAGTAATCTGCTCTTGTGTGGCATGCGCTTGTCTCCGAATGCTACAGGATAGCTCATGGAAGGGAGACATATCTATTGCTCTGCTCTCTGCATTCTCTAATTGCTCAACCATTTCATGCTTATCTGATTGCAGATGAGACACTCTAGCTTCCGAATCGTTCTTTTCTACTTCTAAAACCATCATCTGGACTGCCAGGTGCTCCTTTCCTTCTTCTAAATGGTCATACTTATCTGACAATTCCTTGTGCTCAACAGACAGGCGATTATACTTATTCACTACGAGAACCCTGTAAGCCTGCTCATTAGCCACAGTATGTTGTAACATGCGATCTCTCCTCTTTGTCGACTCAACTTCTCTAACCATATTGGCCACATTGTCCTACGTTGCTTTTGCTGCTTCTACAGCGGTGGATGCCATGGCTATGGGAGCCTTATTTGTATTTTGCATTACTGCGGTCTCCCGCCAGGTAACAATATCTTCTTGAAAGAGTCTCTTTATCCTCTCTTCCGATTTCAGGACTACTGCCTTTCTCTTCTTATCATACACAAATTCATCCCATCGGGACATAGTATGCTCTTCTGATGGAGTGTAAGGGGCGATTGGGAGGTCTATTATATTTATTTCTTCTTCTATGGGTGGGGTCTGGACTACTTGAGAAGTGCATGTTTCCACATTTTAGGTGTTGGGAACACCTGCTTGAGATGTACCTGCCTCCACATTTTGGGTGCCGAGAACACCTACTTGAGGTATGTCTGTTTCCATATCTTGGGTGCCAGAGCCACCTGCCTGGGCATCTTCATTGGTCTTAAGTTCTTCTTCCACCTTTTGTTCCTCTTCACCTTTTCGCCTTCTTTCTTCTTCTTCAGCTTGCTGCTGATTTTCATTTTCTTCCATTTGCTTTGCATCTTCAGCTTCTTTCTGCAATCTTGCATCTTCTGCTTCTTGATGCAGCTTGGCTTCCTCAGCTTCTTTCTGCAATCTTGCATCTTCAGCTTCTTTCTGCAATATTGCTTCCTCTTTCAATCTTTGTTCTTCTTGGGCTTGAGCATCAGCTGCTTCTCTCTCTTTCTGCAGACTGGCTTTTCGGGTTGGGGTAGAGCTAGATCTTGCTTCACTGCCTTGACAACAAATCTGCAACTCAGTCATGTTGTTGATGCCTCTGAATGCCTCTTCCTCGGCATCATAGTAATGAGCATATTCAAAATGAGCATAAATTTCTTTGCAATGCTCGGCAGCCTTCCCCCGCCTATCATTTCTATGAAAGATCATTTCATTGAAGTGGAAAGATTTCAACTCTTGAACAAATTCCTCAGCTGATGCAACCCTTGAGAATTTGTAGGCTCCTATGCAGAAGGGTAAAGGAGGGAAGGAATCCTTATGTTGCTTGTTAAGCACCCCTCCTATTCAATCAAGGAAAATTTGTCTGACTGCTTCCTTGAGGACTACATAATTAGTAGCGTACTTTGGAAAAATGTATGGCGCTTTGGTCCCTCCAAACATCCTGATGTAGGTGCCCTGCTCTGAGAAATAAAAATCTCCATAGTTTTCCAGGATCTCCATGGCATTTTCTGACAGACAGTTGGGCTCTTCCTTGAATATTTATTCATATAAAGGCATGATGAACTCTTCGCAGATGAGTTTATAGCTTGCTCTATAATTTTGATCCCACATTATTTTATAAGCAGTGTAGACCGGGGTGTTGGCTTTATCCCATGTGCAACCTAAGCTGGAGAAAGATAGCTTGGCCAAAATACAGTCAATGAGATAGGAAGACATGTAAAATTCTGACTTTTTTAAGGCCAGACCTTCTCTTGCAGCAGCCACTGTGGATGCCAAACTGTCTGAAAGGATAGTAAACCAGTCAAACATAGTCCCTTTGAATGCTATGAAGTGGATGATGGGGGCCCACTGTATCATGTATACAGTTCCATCGGGCATGCCGAAAATTCTGCATAGCATCAGGGCGATTAACCTAAAAGGAGGTCTTAGGTTTTGAACATCATATTCATCATTACCTCTCTTCCTCAAGTGCTTGCCTGTGACCAATAATTTTTTGGCCATATCAATATTGTTCATCTTGCCTAACCATTCATCACTTAGAGCTTGCTGGGGATGTGAAAATTTGTAGGCTGCAGCGATATATGCTGGATGGAATGAAGCGAAAGGTTCTCCCCTGCTGTCATGTAATAGTCTTGTCTCTGGGTTGGCATGTTCCAGTATCCAGCCAATCACTTTCGAGCATGGGAACAATTGAGGGAGGGTAGAATCCCTAGCTATGCCAGAAGTTTTGATGTTGAGGTATATTTGTTCTTCTTCCAATAACACATCTGGGATATCCTGGTCCCTGATCATCCTGTAAACATCTCCCCAACGAACCTCGGGAGGAATTCCTGTGGTACACTTAGTATCTTGGAACATAGTTTCAGTCCTTAGCTGCACTGGCTCTGGTTCCATCACTTTAGCTTTCTTTCTACCACCTTTTGGCATCCTGGCTTATCCCTGCTAGCAACCAAATGTGAATCATTATAAAAAATTGCAACATGTTTTGAAAGTGTAACAAAGAGAAGGACAAATTCAACATGCTAATGAGAAATATAGACAAATTATGAAGCTGCATGCTGGGGAAGCAAAATAAATCATTCCAACAAAGAAAAATGGTTCTGAGACTTGATTATCCTAGGGAGACAAAGTCTAGTCAGGAGCTTTTGGAATGCTTCCAAAAAGGTAAGCATATGATGTGAAAACAACCTGCTTCCCGCCTAGCCCTTGGAGAGAGGGTATCCTTCATCGTTGTACTTCTAATGGTTAATGGTGGGGGAGCCTGGAGTGAAACAATCCTATGATGAAACGAGGGATTGCTTTCCACTTTCATCAAAAGGTGAGTGGTTGAGTATCCCAAATGACCACCACTGCCATTAATAACATTTACGAAATGGTGTGTGGCCGGTACAAAGTTTGAATGAGGGTGACAATGCATGGAATGCAGCCGGTGAAAAACTCGGGTGGTCACAGCTATGGCTTTTAGCTGGTAGGAACGAGGAACCTAAGGGTCCATGGCGGCCTTAAAAACAAAAAATGACCTATTCTACCAATGTCTATCGGCCACGTTATGGACGGGAAAACCCAAAAAGTAACTTGACGTGGAGATGAGACAAAAAAGGCGGTTAAAAAGCCTACCTGGAGACGAGATAGTGGTTGAGTGAGGTGCACGCAGTCGTGGATGCGCTGAGCTGGAGCGATCCGACGTGGTCTTCCTAATGGCGTTCTTTGAACGGTAAACAAACAATGAAAATAACGAAACCCCCACCGTCCTTATAAAAGGGTAGGCACGTGCGGTGTTTAAACGGGTTGGTTGTGTCATTAAACAGGTATGGTGTGGTCAATTCAAGCCGTCTCGGCATTAAATGCGATTGTCGGTTGCGGGGCGGACTTACGAGTCTCGTCCACAATTGTGGAACAATAACGTGAATGCTCCCACAGTTTCGGGAGAGCCTTTAGAATTTCTTTCCACAATTTCGACAGGGATATGCAAATTGCTTCCGTAATTGTGGAACAATATCGTGAGTGCTTCCGCAGTTTCAGACGGTTTTCCCGAATGCTTCCGCCGTTTCGGGAGGCTTTCGTGAATGGTCCCGCCGTTTCGGGAGAGATTCACCAATTGCTCCCGCAATTTCAATAGAGATATGAAAACTGCTTCCGCAGTTGCGAAACAATATCGTGAGTGCTTCCGCAGTTTCAGACGGTTTTCGGGAATGGTCCCGCCGTTTCGGGAGAGTTTCACCAATTGCTCCCGCAATTTCGAGAGGGAAACTTAAGTTTTTTTTTTTTAAATCTTTCCGCGGTTTCGAGAGAGAAACTTGAACGCTTCCGCAATTTCGGGAGGGATTCACCAATTGCTTCCGCAGTTTCGGAAGGGAAATGCCCATTGCTTCCGCAGTTTCGGGAGGAAAACTTAACTTTTCCAAAAAAACACTAAGTCTTTCGGCGGTTTCGAGAGAGAAATGCGAATGGCTTCCACAGTTTCGGAAGGGAAACCTAAATGGTTCCGCAGTTTCGGGAGAGATTTCTGAATGGCTCCCGCAATTTCGAGAGGAAAACTTTCCGCAGTTTCGGGAGAGAAACTTGAACGCTTTCACAGTTTCGGGAGGGATTCGCCAATTACTTCCACAGTTTCGGGAGACTTTCATGAATTTTAACCTTAGAAGAAAAACTTGAATTTTTCAAAGCAGAATCTTCAATTGAAAACAAAAACTAAGTTAAAAAAGGAGAATTAACCTCTTTAGGCAGTCTTTGTAGAAAAAATAAAAGGAGGGGCCCCAATATTTACAAAATTTTTTGGGGCGATGTTGCTACAACAACACATTCCAAGTGCTCTTCTGGGTATTCAAAGGTTAAACACTTGGGTCACATTGTAATTTAGTATGGAGTATGAATAGACCCAAATAAAGTTGTAGCTATGCAATATTGGCCCCGCCCCAAGACCTAGGAGATTTTCAATAGATCCTGAAGACTTATTAGCTACTGTAGGAAGTTTGTGAAAATTATGAAAAAAATTCCACTCTCTTAACTTCACTACTTAAAAGGAATTCATTTGTATGGAGCAAAGCTGGTAAGTGGGCCTTCTCCACTTCAAATGATTTCATGTGCACTAATATAGTATTAGCGATCTCATATTTTACCAAGACATTTTTCTTAGAATATGTTTCCTTGGTAAGAGATCTTGGAGCAATATGGATGCAAGAAGGGAACCCCTTAACATTCACTAGTAGGTCACGTTTTCTGACCACGATTTTGGACAATCCACATATGAGAAAAATATGATGGCCACCCTTCATGTAGTTGAGACATGGAAACCATATCTCATAGGAAGGAATTTCTAGGTCAAGTTCGACCATCATAGTCTAAATTGTTTCATATAAGAATGGTTTTCATCACCAAAACAACATAAGTGGGTCACTAATACATGTTGGGGTATGATTACAAGATTATATATAATAATGGTAAACAAAATTTGGTGGTCGATGATTTATCCATGAAATTTGAGGGTGGATTCTTCTTTACCTTAACCTTACCCATTCCTGGTTGGATTAAGGTAGTCAGTGAAGAATGGCCGGAACATGATTCTGTAGTTGAACTAATCCAAAGTGTTATTAGTCATATTGGCACTTCTTCGTCCGTGACGACACTGCATTGTCAGTCACACAAAAGGAATTTATGGATTGAAGAGCCCCATTGAGTATAGATGCACTTGATCTAAATATTACATTATCTTCTTCAATTTAACTATTTTTTGAAGTATTTTTAATACATAATCGCGACCCTCATATCTGTCAACCCACGAGTCACCCACAGGTGCTCCATTGACCACCCATGGTTTTTCCCAAAAAGTTGCACCCGCTATTTGTTGGAATGATACTCTTGGGTTACTCGTTGGATGTCAAGTGTTATACTCGTGGGTACCTCTTAAAATCACGAAAAAGATATTGAAAATCGAATTAGAGATAGTTATGGTAGTAACCCTAACCACCATAACTTCCCTAACCATTTACCTTTTGAACCTATCCTCTCAAATCTTGATAGAAATACAAGGATAAGGATTTAGGGAAAGAGGAGAACCATTTGTATAAGGAAATTTTGGAGAAATATCCATTGAAGGAAGATGAGCAAGGAGCCCAGGATCAGGTTTCAATAGTGAAGGTCATAGATCAGGTATATATAGCTTGTTTCCATTAATGTGAATAATGCAAAATATTTTCTTTCCCATAAGATAACTTGTCTACTTTATGAATCTAGTCTATTGAATCCATCATATCTTCTTTATATATGAGTTTCATACTAGGTTATTTATATTTATGTAGTCAAAAGCTTTGAGGAAGGCATCTTGTTTTTGTAGGTTTCTCATTCAGGACTGTGGATCAGAGAAAGAAATCTTAAAGCTTGGATCAAACTTCATATATCCAAGGTATGTTCTTTCGGCTTGTAACCCTAGTTTTTCTTGATTGAAATAATATCTTATGTTATAATTCTTTATCAATTATATTTTTTAACTTCTTAGTAGTATGCTGATGATATCTTTGAACTTCCCAATCATAGGTTGAATTACCAAACAACACAAAGGATTCAACAAGTTCAAATACATCCTAAAGGGTGTACATGGCACCAAGATACATTACAATACAAAGAGTCCATTTTTATGGTAAAAAATATTCCTTACATTAATGGGTCTTAGAAGAGTTTCATTCATCACCTACAATATGTCCCTTTGGTTTTCAAAAAATATATGAAAGAGCTAAATGCTCATTCATTTGGGAAGGTGTAAAAACATGCTTCTGGAATTTTTTCATGGCCTATTAAACTTAACAAAACACAAGGTTGAGACTGTAAATACGCCAAGGACACTATAACAACACATTATGGATTGACATCTCTATGGATCTTATAGTGGGATTCCCAAGTGCTGGTAACAAATCCAACATCATGGTGGTAGTTGACCATATTTCCAAGTATGCTCATTTTTTCCCTTGACACGCCGATTTACCCACTTATTTTCCCAAGTCTTCATGGATTATATGTTTAAGTTGCATGTCATTGCCACTTCCATTGTCTTAATTTGAGACCCCGCATTCACTAGAAAATTTTGGCATGCACTATTCAAACTTTGGGGTACCCATCTAAGCCTAAGCATATTATATCATCCCTAAATAAATGATCAAACAAGTGGTCAACAAGTTCCTAATAAATTATTTGTTATACTTTGATTTTGAAAATATACACCAATGGGTGCCACAATGGATACCCCTTGTAGAATGGTGGCATAATACCACTTATCATGGAGTACCAAAATGACACCATATGAATCTATCTACGAACAAAAAACCTTGTGAATGGACTCTTATTTGTTAGAGCATATTTATCTTCTCCTTAGCATTAATATCTCACCAGTGTACTTTAGAACTTGCTCTCATTATCCTAATCGTCCAATTTAGACTCAAACAAACCAAGTGAACCAGTGGAGTGCTTCATCCCTAGATTCAATGGAGAAACCTGCTATTTATATAGAGTGATGGCACATTCCTTAATTTTAGGGATATTTATGGAAAGTAAGGGAACATTCCTTGAGATTAAGGGATTTTCCTTGATTTTAGGGTCATATATTGCATGTTTGAGTTCCTGGAGTGATTTTAGGATTTTAAACCCATCAAGCAAGCAAAGGTAGCACACTTATTTAATGTTCATAGCATATTCATATCATGCATGAGTTATGCATAAATTAGATCCCTAGTTTTAGGAAACTAAACCTCCACTTGTCATCGCGGTTAGTTATGAGACTGTTAACTCATATTTTTGCATGGATAACTAGGGAATCTAAGCTCCGAGTTAATCCCAACTAGATATTCATGCATCACAAGGCAATTTGAATTACCTCCTAGATTAATTCAAATTGATTTATGTAAAATAATTGATCATTCTTTGTATTATGGAATAACAATTTAATATTTTGATCCAATATTTTTCTCTTCACTCTCTCTACTCTATTTTCCTTTGTAAAATTGCTTAGAGTATTTTTGTTCTTTAATTTTATATATCTAGTTGTGATCTCTTATAGGTGTCACAATATTTTACACTATTTACCAAGAACCTCCAAGTTTTATGAGTGGATACCAAACTTCATACCATAGAATCCATTATCCACACACTTAAGGAAAAATTGGTAATGGATCAAAGTAGAATGAAAGGACAAGATAACCAACATTAATGACAACATTCTTTGCAGAAGGGGACCAATTGTTTCTTCACCTTCAACCTTATAAACAAACATCACTCAAATATAAACACCATTAGAAACTAGCATTGAAGTCCTATGGACCCTATAAGATCAACGAGTGCATTGTATAAGTGGCCTACAACTCTCTCTTCTAAACAACTCCAAGATATCCAATATTTTACATGTATATCTCAAAAAGGTAATAGGTTGAATTGTAGGTGCAAAGCAACTTACTAAAACTTGATGGAGAAGGCTACATTTGGATCCAACCAAAAGAAATATTAGATACCATAGAGAATCATTTGCACCAATGCATAGTATGAGAATTACTAATCCAATGGAAATATATGTAACCATAAGGTTCCACGTGGGAACCAACAACAATTTCATCACCTTCATCCTTTAGTAAGATGTTTCTTTTAGATTTGGAGGGCATGTTAGGGTCCTACCTTCATAACCTCCCTACTTTAAGCTACATAAGATTTTGTAGATTATTATGTGTAGCCATCTTCCTCAAATAAAGTCCCACTAGATAGTAGTGGATAATTATTTAATGTAAAATGGTAATGTTTATTAAATTAGGACCATTGTGTAGTTGGTACTCATTAATGATGGACCACAAGTAGTCAAGGATTTTCTATTGAGAGTCTACTTAAAGAGATAGAAGGATAAGGAATTCTTAGTTGAGTATTGTTATATTTGGAGCTTTGCTCGAGTAAAGATCATCCCACCTTAAGAGGTAAGTGAACATTTTTTTCCTTCTTTTGATTATCATAATAAAAGGGTATATTTTTCATTATTTTATTTCAATTTTCTTGTATCTAATTTTTTACATTTGTAATATCTGTATATCTCATTTGTTTTCCAAGTTTAAGGGTTAAGGAGCACTAGATTTTAAATCTAAATATTTACATGCATAAGAATCCCATAGAAATAAGTTATAATGTTGAGAGGGACTTACTCTTTGAAAAACATAAAGAAAATATCATTTTTTAATAGTTAAGGAAGGAAGTAAATCCCCCACTAAGGGATGACAATAAAAAAGAACCCTTTTATCATAAATTTACACTAAATATCTTGACTTGTATGAATAAGTACTATTTTGAAACTTCTTTTGAAAATAAAATAGAAAAACAAATACCCATGGTATTACAAATGTTACAAGGAAATCCATTACAACTGCCTCTAACAAGCCCCTTTGGGATATCAAAATAAAAAATTTTAATTTTAAACTTAAAATAAACAAGTGGCAATATGTAATTAGAAATCAAGATAGACTCTTACACCTTTCTAAGTTCGAGCCTAAAAAATTATGGAGGTAAATTTTAACTCAAAATATAAAGAAACAAATATGGTTCTTATGAGTGGTTGAAATTCCTACCTTAAAAACTTATATCAATCCCCTAATGTTTCAAACAACATTCAGATCATTTTACAACAAAAGAGGTTTTTACTTTGGAGGACATTGAGTTTTGGATAAAATGCCTAGCTAAATGGAAATTCAAAGTCATTCACGGTTATCAAGCATAAACCCTCAAAATTGGTGCCCATGTTCTCATCCTCAAATTCATAGTATTTTCAACTTAAAAACCAAATAGGGTTTCCCTAAACCATACATCGAAAGCCTCATTATTCCTATTTTTAAAGTGGTGACAAAACAACCGCTCAAATTATAGGACCATTAGTATTAGTCATGTTTTAACCAAGTGGTAAGGATTATTTTGAAGAACAATATCACTTTTTAAAGTAAGGGGAAGAGGGTTGAAGGTCAAGTCTATTTTTGAAGCTATCACTAAGCCTTAAACCACCTTATTAATCTTAGGATTGTCACAAAAGAGTGTTGATAAAATAAAATGAATCTCCTATATTTCTTTGTGGAAATTAAGAAATAAAGCAATAAAGCAATAAGAAAGGCTCATGTTGGTTTGAGGGATGTTTCAATAATATTGTATGATAAAGTAATTTCTAGTTTCATGAATAATAAAAGTGATTAAAAAAACTGATTGCAACATAAGGGTTAAGGAAGGATGTCCTATGTACCCTACCTTTTTTGACATTCATATTGGCAAGTTAGATCTATGTTCAGAGAAATAAGTTTGCATTGGAACTATTTTGGCTATAATAGACATAATTCTTCTTGTTTACTAATATTATATTGTGTTACAATATGCTAATACTCCATCCTTGTCCTACCTATCATTATTTCATTTTCCTAGTAGCTAACGATGTCATTTGCCCCCTAGTGGTGTGCAAATGTCATCCATGATCCATCTACCACCTTTTGTTCCATCCATGCATCGTTTTAAGACCACTTAAGTCAGTTCCCTATTTATTAGAATCCTACTTAGTGTTCCAATTCAATTCACCTGCGTTATCTTAATCTTGTGGGGGGTTTGAGCTATGAATGCCACTGATTGTGGCCTCATGCACCCTTTTCTGAGTGATTTTCATGACAAAAACACTAATGCACCCTCCTTGGTCAGTTAATTGATTGTGTCTTCCGTTAACTAAGTTTAGGATAAGTTCAGTTGAGTTTGGGTCTTTTGGAGCACTCAAGTTGTGACAATTCCTATGCTAGATCAACTGAGACTCAAATTCTCTTGTGTGATTTGAATTATCTCCATTGTAACATCATTCTTCATTGTACTAATTATTGGATAATGTGACATTATTCTGTTCCTATCTGAGTTCTTATGCATGATTAATTGTCTGCTCATTTTTACTGCAGTTTTCACTCTAATTCATCTTTTCTGCTCATTCTTTCTCTGTGAGGTATACTTAGCTCTTAGATATGTTGTGATTTATAATTTGAAATGGTATCAGATTCATTGAGTGTATATTGAGCAGCTTCTTTCAGTAGTGCACCAGAAGCCTCTAGATTTCCACAACAAATCTTGGTGCCATTGCATTGAATTCATTGGAGAAATCCTTTGAGGTCTTTCCAGGTGTGAAGGATCCGAAAAAATGTGCCTACTTTCCTAAAGCAGTGATCAGTGGTAGTATATCTCCAAAAATTGAGATTTTTTTGTAGTTTCTTGAAATTTGTTTTGAGTGCAGCGGGTAGCAGCAATATCACCTTGTATTCGCTCAAGCAGTTCTCATGGAAAATTTAAACTCTCCTCTCTCTCCCAAGATCTTGACACCCTTCAATTATCTTGATTGGAGGGATGATATGCAGATGGTCTTGCACAACAATTCACTGTACATTCTAACAATGGGAAAGGAGGTCGAACCTCAAGCAATTGTGGAGAAGGCCAAGTATCTGAATAGATTGGATGAAGCATTTGCTTTCATGTGTATTCATATTTCCATAGATCTACTCTTCCATTTCGATGGATTGAAGACTCCAAGAGAGTTATGGTTGAATTTAGAGACCCTCTTTGGAAAACAAGATGAGCTAAGGGGCCATATTATGGAGAATGAGTTGATTTCTCTCCAACCAAGCAGTTTCAATCCCATCCAACAATTCTTTTCCAAATTCAAATCTTTGGTCATGCAATGCAAGCAGAGTGTCATTGAGAAGAAGGATGAGTAGTTGGTGCTATTCATTCTGAGCAAGCTAGATCCTGAGTTCTCCATATTTGTCTGTACTTTCCATTCAGGGAAAATGTCAATTCCTGGTTGGAAGATTCCATCCTTATATTTTTTCTTTGAATATATCATCCAAGAACAAGACAAACTGATCCAGATGGGAAGCTAATTGAAGGCATTTAAAAATCAAGCTCTTGTGGTTGGAGAACCAAAAAGTGTGAATGGAAATGGGAAGCACAAGGGAAAGGGGAAAAGGCAATCGTAACCCAAGCATAATTCCAATTCAATTCCATCGGAAGCATCCTCCATCACCAAGAAGGACAAACAAAAGGGATTTGAGAAATCCAAGTGTTCCTATTGCAAGAAAGGAAACCACATAGAGAGATCTTGCATGCAGAAGAAGATAGATCAGATGACCAAAATTCTTGAACAACATGATATTTCCCTCTCAGAAGGTGCAATAGAGACCGATTCTGGAAGTGATTCTAATGGTCATGAGAGATGCCATGCACTGAAGGCTATATTTTCAAAATCACAATCCCTCCTCATAGATTTAGGAGCCTTCGACCACATGGTTGCCTCCATAGAATCATTTTCTTCTCTAGATCTCAAATATGTTCTAATTATTCACATGGGAGATAACACTCATATCTCTGCTGGAAGGGAAGGGAAGAGTACATATGGAGCATGGGAAGTTCAAAAATATTCTATGTGTTCCTTCTTTGTCAGCAAATTTGTTGTTTGTATATCAGATGACTCCCATAGGTTCACCGAAGAAAGTGGTCTTTAGTCTTGACACAGTTGATATTGCAGAGATCTCTACTGGTAATATCATAGTGAAAGGGTTTGAAAACCATTCCTCTAAGGAATATGAATTCTCCCATAGTTTTCCATACTCTCTTCCTACCCCAATGGCATCTGATGAAGATAAGAGTGATATCTCTTCTAATGAAGATGAGTATCAAGATCTTGATGTTGAGAATAAAGTTCAAGGAGATTCAGATCCAGATCAAACACATGCTCCCAATCCATTTCTAAGGCCAATGTGGGCTCACAAAGTCCTTGTAGTTGCTAGGAACACAGTTGGGGATCCATATGACCATAGAAGCACCATATCTTAGTATCATGAAAAACTTGCACTATGTCATGCAAATCCACTTCTCTCAGAGAGGTGCTACATGATGGTGGGGTTTGATCCACAATATCTTGAAGAGACTTTCCATGGGGGATCTAAAACCAAGTACAAATATTGGTTTTCTGACAAAGGGTACTAAAATGTTCATTCTTTGGACCACAATGATCCATTATCTCCACTATAAAGAAGGGTTCCTGAAAGAATTTTTTTGGAAAATACAACTTCTACACATTGGGAGGTACATTAGGGGAGCAGATCCAAATCTAGATCAAGATCTAGCACTTGCATTGCTATCCTACATAGGAGCAGATTGCCAATATTTTTGCAAAGGCTTTCACTCATGAAAGTTTTTTCCTTATTTACTTTGTATGAAGGTTATTTGAGTTCCCTATTGCTGTTCCTTTTTTGGGGGGGTATTTTTCCCACAAGTTTTTTCCCCATTTCCTTGGTTCATGGACATTTATTTTATTTTTTATCATTTATTTGATTGTATGGGTGACCTTTAGTCTTAGTAACCAGGGCCCAGGATGCAAAAGTATGGATTAAGGGGGGGTGTTAGGATATTTTCATACTCTATCCTTTTCCTACCTAGCATTATTTCATTTTCCTAGTAGATGATGATGTCATTTGACCCCTAGTGGTGTGCAGATGCCATCCAGGATCCATCTACTACCTTTTGCGCCCTGCATGAATCATTTTAGGACCACTTAAGTTAGTGCCCTATTTTTTAGGATCCTACTCAGTGTTCCAGTTCAATTCACCTAAGTTAGCTTACTCTTGTGGGGGGTTTCAGCTCTGAATTCCACTGATTGTGGCCTCATCCACCCTTTTCTGAGTGATTTGCATGAAAATATCACTGATGCGCTCTCCTTGGTCAGTTAATTGATTTTGTCTTCAGTTAACTGAGTTTAGGATCATTTTAGTTGAGTTTGGGTCTTTCGGAGCACTCAAGTGGTGACAATTCCTATGCTACATCAACTAAGATTCGAATTCTCCTGTGTGATTTGAATTCTCTTTATTGTAACATCATTGTTCATTATAATTATTATTGGATCATGTGACATTATTATGTTCCTATCTGAGTTCTCATGCATGATTAATTGTCTGCTCATTTTTACTACAATTTTCACTCTAATTCATCTTTTTTGCCCATTCTTTCTCTGTGAGGTATACTCAGTTCTTAGATACGCTATGGTTTAGAATTTCACATATTATTCTATCACTAATAAATCCCCTTCAATCTTGACAAATAGTTTAGAATTATCAAATATTTTTTCACGAGTTCTAGAATGTCAAAAAACTCTTATAAGACAAAAGTTAAGACAATAACACCTTGGAGGAAGTTATTTTGTACAACTACACCTTGGAGACAACCTTTGTCACAAGATAAACTAGAACTATAGTGTAGAAAGAATAATTAATGGAGGTTGGATATCCTATTTTGGTCTTAAGAACAAGTGCAAAAAAATGATTTTTTATTCTAGGAAACAAAATCTCTTTAGTACACTTGTGACTTTGGTGATTTTATATAGCTACAAAGTTTGGGATTTTAGAATTTCTAGAGAAACTTGGATAAAACAATATCCATAAATATGTTATAACTAATTATATTAAAATTAAAAACAATTCACCATATCCAATCCCTCTCTTGGAGGTTGAGCTATCACCAATTGAGAGTATGGTTGTTGTTAAGTACTTAATGTACAAACACATGTTAATCATCATGGAGAGTGAGATTATTCCTCATGTTTCTTCAAATACCAATAAATTTCACTCAAACAGTTAAGAGCGGGTGGACTAAAGATGTGTATTCTTGGTTAACATTTGGAGGATAAATAAGGATGCCTCTCTTCATAATATTAATATCACTAAAGGCATAATTACAACTAGATTAAAAGAAATTGTGTTTTAATGAATAAATTGAGAATAAGAGAAAGTTAATGTAATACAAAGAGATCATAAAATCCCGAATGTTTTTTTTTAAATTAATAAATTACTAAAATGAGAAAAAAGACTTATAAGCTTCATTGTGAAACAAGGCATTAAAATAGGCCTAAAACACAATTAAGGAAAGAATATGTAAGTTGTACAATATTCAAAATGTGATGAATGACAAACATGTTATCCTAGATTACCCTACCTATATAGACATTAGTTCTCATTTTTTATCCATCTATCGCAGTATGGATTTTCATAACATGTTAACCCATAAAAATCACAGGGAAAATGGAAAGCTCAAAAAAAAATATTAAACAACTTAATGATTCCATGTTTATTTTCTTAAGGTTTTATAAAAATAAGTTGTATATGTCAAGTTGTTTTCATTTATAAAAATAAGTTGTATATGTCAAATTTTATTTTCCGTTAAATTGATTTTAACAATTTTATAATAAAATAAATTCAATAATATATATAACTAATTTAAAAACATTTTAATAAAATGATATAACTTTACATTTTTTTAAATAATTAATCTTCATTAAATTAAAATAATGTGTTTTTTTTTTGGAAAGATGTGACTCTATAGATTCGAAAATGGAGGTGGTTGGTTCGACGGTGACCTAGGGATTGTTGGGCGGTTGGGAAGGATCTGTTTCTGTGTGATTTCCTGTGGGGTGGGTAGGGATTGTCCCCATGGACGATCCTTCGGTTGGGGAGGGTCCTCCTCCCCCGACTGATCAGGATAAGGGAAAAGGAACTATACAAGATTCTGTAATGTTAGAGACAAAGGGGGGAGTAGGAACCAGTGGATTCTGCAAGGAATCCCCCCATAACCTGGGCAGTAGGAAACCAGGGCAGTGTATGTCGAAATAAAAAATAGTCCCAAAACTTCAGATCCGCTCAGAGAGAATTCGAGAGGATATCCAATACATGAAAGAACATGCTCTAACCAGGAAGTTTGTTGGAATTTGGCCAGCTGAAAAGGCTGTGACATGGTGGATTAACACCACCTGGAAACCCCAGGGGCATTATGACCTCCAGCTCGGAGCAAAGGGGTTCTTCACTGTAGTATTTCTCAATGAGGAGGATCGTAACAGATTTTTTTACAATGGACCATACTTATTCCACTCTACGGGCCTGTACCTTAGGCCGTGGAAAGAAAGGTTCAATCCCGATAAGGAAAACCTCATGATTGCTCCAGTGTGGATTCGCCTGTATTCCCTTCCCACGGAGTACCGGAAAGAATACATTCTCACTGATATAGGGAATATGTTGGGAGTCTTTGTTAAAGTATCAGAACAGACTAAACAGATGAGGTATACTTCGTATGCCATAATCTGCTTGTAAATGGACATCTCTCAAGACCTTCCGGAAGGGATTGATTTAACTTGGGATGATGAATATTGGTTCCAGGTGATTGATTATGAGCAAATTACCTTCAGGTGCAGACGGTGCCATGAACATGGCCATCTCTTTCGAGACTTCCCCCTAAATAAAAATCTAGCAGGAGACACCAAATCTGAAGGAAAGAAAGATGAGGGATTCGTCAAAGTCACCAGTAAGAAGAGAACGACCAGAAGGATGGCAGGCCCGGATGTTAAATTTTCAGAATTTACTTCAATCTGATCTAGGATCTTAACTGAGAGAACAACATGTACAGCATATCTACAGCATATCAATCATGGAGACAATAATGCAAGCACACAAGAGACACAAAGATTTACTTGGGGAAAACCATAAAGGTGAAAAAACCCCAATAACTTCCTCAAAGATAGATAGAGCAATGATACAACCAACCAATAGAGATAGCCATAACCTAGCAGCAATCCTCCTCCTCCATAAGTGCGCCTCTCCTCCTTGAGTGCATGTGTGAGAAGTGAGTGAACAAATAGAGTGCCTCCCGCACTCTATTTATACTTGACTTGACTTGCCTTTTTACCTAACTCATGTAGGCTCGAACTTTACCACATAACATAATGCTGAGTGGGCCGACCCCCAATAGGGTGGTCTAATAACCCTTTGACCCACATGGCCGACCCCCAATAGGGTGGTCTAATAACCCTTTGACCCACATGACTTATACAGGGCCGACCCCAAATAAGGTGGTCTAATAACCCATCAAGTATAAGTTACGACACTTACAATATAAATGACGACACTTCCTTATAGAGGAATAATACCATCTCTATAGGAATAAAAAATACATATATGTGAAATACATTCTCAACACTCCCTCTTAACTAGGAAGGTATTTCTTAGCATAGTTCTTCTAGCACAAGTCATCTTCTCTGGATCATCGTCACTGGATAATCGTCATCGAGTCATCATCATCATCGTCACTGCTGCTACTATCTCAATCAATCTCTGAATCTACTCGTCATACGAAGTTCTACAGAGCCAGTCCTTTTTCATACTGGATGTAGGCCCACCACCTGCAGGTCTTCATCATCACTGGTCATACTGTGGAATCCTCAGGACTTATTACGTGCGTCACAAAACCTGGCTGCAGCATCCCAGGCTATTACGAGCACACAGCTCTACCTGTAGGATCTCCCAGGAGCACATTACATGTGACCCATCACAAAACCTGGCTGAAGCATCCCAGGCTGTTACGAGCACGCGGCTCTACCTGTCGGATCTCCCAGGAGCACATTACATGTGATCTCACCACAAAACCTGGCTGAAGCATCCCAGGCTGTTACGAGCACATAGCTCTACCTGTCGGATCTCCCAGGAGCACATTACATGTGGTCCACCACAAAACCTGGCTGAAGCATCTGAGGCCTTTTTCATCCTGTCCAGATCTCCCAGGAGCAAATTACATGTGGTCATGGCAAAACCTGGCTGAAGCATCTGAGGCCTTTTTCATCCTGTCCAGATCTCCCAGGAGCAAATTACATGCCATAGGACAAAACCTCGCAAGAGCATCTGCCAGATATCCCAGGGCACCGAATTACATGCCATAGGAAAAACCTCGAAATACTATCTGCAGATCTCCCAGGGCACAAATTACATGTCCTCCCAAGCAAAACCTCGCAAGAGCATTTGCTAGATGTCCCAGGGCACCGAATTACATGCCATAGGCAAAACCTCGAAAGACCATCTGCAAATCTCCCAGGGCACAAATTACATGCTTTCCTGCACAACCTGATCCACGGCCACAAAGTATCATCTGATACTCATCATCATCACTGCAACATCCTGTTGCATGTCATATGGAGAAGCTCGTCATCCACGATCATCCTGATCATACAATGCATCCATCTGATGCACACATAGATACATGATCCACACAATGTATCCATCAATCATACATGATCTACCTGATCATACAAAGATACATGATCCACACAATGTACCCATCAACATACATGATCTACCTGATCATACAAAGATACATGATCCACACAATGTATCCATCAGCATCCATGATCTACCTGATCATATACAGCATCCAACATGATGCGTACATACATAAATGATCCAATTGATCATATCCAGCATCCAACATGATGCGTACATACATAAATGATCCAACTGATCATATCCAGCATCCAACATGATGCGTACATACATAAATGATCCAACTGATCATATCCAAGCAGAAACCAGAACATCATCCTGATGCCCATTATCCAGCGCTTACATCCACAGCCATGTGAAGGATCCTCCTTCCAGCATGCTTGGAATGGCTTCAGCAAATGTGTCCATCACTTCTTCCTCGAAGTGTCCTCGATCTGAAGAACGCCAAGCCTCTCTCTGAAGTACTCGAACTTCACCCTGGCTAGTGGCTTCATCAGCACATCTGCAATCTGCTCGTCCGTCGCAACATACAGGAGCTTCACAGCTCCTCTCTGCACCATATCCCTGATATAGTGATATTTGATCTCTATGTGTTTCGACCTGTCATGAAACACTGGGTTCTCGGACAGCTTCGCACAAATCTGGTTATCACAGAAGATACCAGTAGCCTCCAACGGGAGATCAAATAACTCAGACAGTAGCTTCTGTAGCCATACTGCCTCACAACTAGCTGAACAGGCTGCAACATGCTCTGCCTCAGCTGTACTCAGTGCTACGCAAGACTGCTTCCTGCTAAACCAAGAGATCACACCTGATCCCATACTGAAGCAACACCCAGATGTGCTCTTCCTGTCTGCAGCACTGCCATCCCAATCTGAATCAACATAACCCTGCAGGTTAAACTTTTGATTCGCCTCATATCTGAGCCCATAATCCACTGTACCCTTCAGGTACCTCAGAACATGCTTTACAGCAACCAGGTGAACACTCCTCGGATCCGTCAGGAACTGGCTCAATGTGTTCACAGCAAAGCAAATGTCTGGTCTCGTGTTCGTCAGGTACATCAAGGACCCAATCATCTGACGATACATAGAGACATCAACTGGCTCAGATGAAGCATCACATAGAAGCTTTAGATTCGATGTCATAGGTGTGGCCATGGCCTTGCAATTCATCATCCCGAACCTCTTCAAGATCTCTTACTGCATACTTCCCTTGTCCAAGGAAGATTCCATCTACACTCTGCCACACCTCCATGCCAAAAACAAATAGTGCATCATCCCCAAGTTCTTCATCTCGAACTCGGTAGTAAGCTTCCGCTGCGTGTCAGAAATCAATCTATCTTCACCTGATACAAACAGGTTATCCGCATGCAAAAGTAGTATCACTGGATTGTCTTCCTCAACCTTGTAGAAAAGATTGGAATCCGCTTTATTCTTGGTAAAGCCCAAACTGGATAGAAAGCTGTCTATCCTACCATACCAAGTTCTGCACACATAAATGACTACACCATGCTGTCTTGAAATCCATCTGGTGCATCTTCTATTTCATCACTTTTATATTTCTCAATGCTGCCATCTGCAACATGCTTGATCTGATAGTTCCATATGGAAGTCCCAATAGACTTCCCTTTAGCTCTTGGGACAGCATCCCAAACATCGTTCTTCATGATCGACGGATCATGGCATTCTTCCCGTATCCTGGGAACTTCAATATCTTTAATAGATAATTATTGTTGTTGAACAAATGGTGTAGTTCTTCTTTTGTAGGAGATGGCATACGATCTTTCCTACACAACAAGTTAGATTGCATGATTAGAAAACATCTCATAGTTTTCATAACAAATTCTTACACATAAAGAAATATGCCATACAGTCATGCAATTATCTTAGCCAATGCTTCAATACAACATTTATCCATATCCTGTAACTTTCTAGATGCCTTCCAATCTCTACCAGAACATTGTTAAGAGTGTGCACAACTCCCAACATGTCAGCAAAGAGGTTTCATTCTAGATAAGTAGCAATGGAATGTTGTACAGTGCCATAGGCCACTTACCCATGCATATTAGGAGTATACTATTCATTAATGCAATTATTCTAATATGCACAACCTAATTCTAGGAACATCAGTATATACATTATTGAACAGTATTATTTAAGAAATGACAATTCAAATACTTATCTTTGTTTGTTCGTTGGGTGGACTCCCTCTGAGTCTTCGCTTCCTTGCAGGAGCTGCTGGAGTCCTAATCTGAAGTAGCTTCTTCTACACCTTTCGTTGGGTCAACTCCCTCTGAATATCTGCATCCTTGCATAAATCACTGGAATGTACTCCCTCTTGATCTTTGCTTCCTGGATTCCCTGTTCTTGAATCTCATATTCATCCTTGGTCCCTATGCATGCTTATTAGTATCATGAATGTGTTATCCTTGTGATCTCATATAAAATCATACATTCATTAGCATACTATTAAAACACAATAATCTCAAGCATGTATAGTCATGATCATTTCAAACAGAAATAATAAGCATTAGCATTCAAGGTTTATGTAGGATTCTTATGGTTAGTCAAATCATAAGAAACATAACATGTCTAAACCTGTAATTACTCAAACCTATGACTCTTCAGGTTAGTTGAATCATCAATCAAGATAAGAGATATAAAATTCATAAAACCTGTGATTATTCAAACCTATACCATCATGATTCTTCTGGTTAGTCATATCATCAATTATGGTAAGAAACATAATATGCATACAATCATGATTATTCAAACCTATGACTTCATGAATAATCATTATCAACAACAGTATAAGATCCTAACACAAGGTAGGATTCTATCTTGATATAGGAAAAACATACCTGGATTAGCATGCTAGATATTTATGTCTAACATACTCACATGGTGTCTTCTTGTTCTTCTTCAATGACTTGTGCTAGTAACCTGTATATCTCATAGGTTAACTATTACAAAACCAAGTTATACATACCTCGTAAATGGATCTTCTATGAGATCCATGACAATGGATGAATCTTTGTCCTCATGTTATCATGATCATATGTTCTTGAACCAGAACATGATTTGTCTTCTTGGTGTACCTTTCATGTTAGTAGATAACATAAAACTCATACAACATCACAATGTTTTAGTACAAACATAAGTTTCATACTCCTAATAAATGAATGACTTCTATCATGCATTCATAATTTTATTAAGGTGATATGATAAGTCTAAAATCAAGATTGTACTAACCGTGATAACATGAAGACAAACATACCATAAACTTAATCATGGACAAATATCGAAACATACCTCGATGAGTCATACCTGTCGAGATCGCTTGTAATCTTCTTATGTAAGGCCTTAGCCTCATCTCCCTCTGAAACAGGAACTTCTTCACTCATGCAGATGATCAATCCATCTTCTTCTAGGATTAACCCAATCCACTTGATTTGCAAGAACTGGACCTGGAGCTGGATATGGGTTTG
The DNA here is from genome assembly GCA_027924585.1 of Larix kaempferi. NCBI lineage: Eukaryota > Viridiplantae > Streptophyta > Pinopsida > Pinales > Pinaceae > Larix > Larix kaempferi. The sequence goes on along the minus strand of BSBM01000322.1, from coordinate 10,182,961 downwards.
TCAGAGAAAACCCAAAAATTCAAACTTTGAATTTCAAACTTCCGAAAGGATAGAAATATGCGCCTTGATGAGTTGATCAAACTGGTATATTCAGAATTTGAAAACTGCAAAGTTTTACTCCTCAATTTTGCCTTTGAAACTTTCGGATTCACTGGACGTGACCCTCAACAGGGGTTTGATGAAGCCCACTCTTCTACCCAATCAAAATGTTTGATCCAAAGCTCTAGGCTTCTATTTTTCTGAGGAGCTTCCAGCCGTGGTCACAGATTTCAAAAATTCCCATTTTTACAGAAGCCCTAATTTTCCATTTTTCTGATCAAAGTCCCGAACTAGGGTCTGATCAAACCCGGCCTTCTACCCAGCCAAAAATTCTGATATTGGTCTCTAAATTTCTATTTTGATGAGTAGCATCCAGCCGTGGTCTCCGATTACAAAAATTCCAACTTTCTTCAAAGCCCTAAATTCCGGAAGCCATGAATGAAGGTACCAAAAATAATTCTGTTTTGACAGAAATATGTACCTGATTGTTTCTGGTGTAACTCTGAAATTTTTGATCCACAGGGTCTGAAAACGTTTTCTGAGATAGCCTGACCTGTTAGCTTTCCATCCTGACAGGTCTGACCTCAATTGGATGTTCTGAGAGAGAGTTATGCCAAATGTCGCAACGTGACCTGTTTTGGGAAAATACAGGAGAGCGAACTTGTACGGCGTGCCACGTGTCACTGTTTGACCTTCGGCCTCTGAAAAAGTTTTCTGAGATAGATCGGCCTGTTATATTTCCATCCTGACAGGTCTGACCTCAATTGGATTCTCTGAGAGAGAGATATGCCAAGTGTCGCAACGTGACCTGTTTATTTGATAATACAGGAGAGCGAACTTGTACGGCGTGCCACGTGTCACTGTTTGACCTTCGGCCTCTGAAAAAGTTTTCTGAGATAGCTCGGCCTGTGTACCACCTGTCACTTTTCACGAAATTTCATTTGGAGCTTCCTAGCCCAAGTTATGACCTTTTTCCCAAGGTCACCTGATTTTGACTCAGATCTGGAAGAGGCAGAAACCCTATATTGTACAGATCATAAATCACAAAGTACAACGAATTAGAGGTTGTCCTTTGGACACAAGATACCTGGAGATCTTATCTGCGGCCTGTAACAATTTCAGATCCAAAAACTTATCCAAAACGGATTTATAGCGAAATGTCTACGATGACTGGTTTTTGCTATATCAAGCCCTAGCATCGTAAGTGCAACAAGTGTCATACATGCCATATCATGCCTTCTTTCAGGCTAGCTCTGATACCATGTTAAATTTTCAGAATTTACTTCAATCTGATCTAGGATCTTAACTGAGAGAACAACATGTACAGCATATCTACAACATATCAATCATGGAGACAATAATGCAAGCACACAAGAGACACAAAGATTTACTTGGGGAAAACCATAAAGGTGAAAAACCCCAATAACTTCCTCAGAGATAGATAGAGCAATGATACAACCAACCAATATAGATAGCCATAACCTAGCAGCAATCCTCCTCCTCCATAAGTGCGCCTCTCCTCCTTGAGTGCATGTGTGAGAAGTGAGTGAACAAATAGAGTGCCTCCCGCACTCTATTTATACTTGACTTGACTTGCCTTTTTACCTAACTCATGTAGGCTCGAACTTTACCACATAACATAATGCTGAGTGGGCCGACCCCCAATAGGGTGGTCTAATAACCCTTTGACCCACATGGCCGACTCCCAATAGGGTGGTCTAATAACCCTTTGACCCACATGACTTATACAAGGCCGACCCCAAATAAGGTGGTCTAATAACCCATCAAGTATAAGTTACGACACTTACAATATAAATGACGACACTTCCTTATAGAGGAATAATACCATCTCTATAGGAATACAAAATACATATATGTGAAATACATTCCGAAGTTACATATACATCAACACCAGACGTGAGCAAGAGGAATCAAACCCGTAATAGGTTTGAGGTCCTGCAAACTGAGAAAGAAGGTGAATCTCCCCAAGAAGACTTGACTATTTCCAAGGTTCGGACCCAAGAAAACCCGACAATCTCCAAAGGTAACACCCAAGAACCAGACACAGAGTTGTTATGACAGAAGTAGTTTCACAAGGAGAAGAGGGAGAAGAAATGGTATTCGAGGAGATAGATATAGAGAGCCTGGAGGCGGTTTTCTCAGAGGGAGATCCGGATCCTCTCTCACATAAGCATATCTCGTTACTGGAGAAGGCTATCCTTAAAACCAAGCATGTGAAATACTTAGGAGTAGCTTCGGAAACCACCAAGGAAGCAGAAGGGAAAAAGAAAGGCATAAAAGAAAAACGCGGTAGGCATAGTAATGCGCAGAGGATCCAAACGGTAGGATCAAATTTGGTTACATCCGGGCAATACCCTACTATCGTCGTCACTCTGGCGACGATCCCCAAGTAATTTTTTAATGCGGATCACAACCTAGAACATTTGAGGTTGTAAGAGCCTTTTGAAGGTTCGTCTGTTGAGAAGTAAAATAGAGTTGGAAAAACCAATGGTTATGTTTCTTCAAGAAACTAAGTGTTCTGTGGAGGAACTCAAAGTTATAGGAATCAAAGTGTGACATAATTGCAAGGCTATGGCGTTGGATGCGAGGGAGTCGGCAGGAGGGCTAGGAATCCTCTGGGACCCGAGAAAGGTTTGTCTCTCTGGCTTCTTTTCTTCTCATTTCTCCCTTTCGGCCTGTTTTCATGTTCTAGGTACGAAAACCCGGGGATTCATCTCCAATGTCTATGGTCCGGTGGGACCTTTTAATAAACCCCCGTTTCTGAATTCCCTACACACGTTGAAGGAGATGGTTGGTCCTGTCCCCTCGGTCCTTGGGGGGGATTTCAACCTTATCCGCAATCTGGAGGAGAAAAAAGGTGGAATACGTCAACTCAACTCCATCAATACTCAATTCAATGAGGTCATCGAGGCCTTGGAGTTGGTGGATATCAAAACCTCGAATGGCATGTTTACCTGGAATAATAAAAGGGAGGGGGATAGAAGTATAGCCTGTCGGTTGGACCGTTTCCTAGTCTCAGAATCCACGATGATGGTTGGAGGGGAACTATATGTAATTTTGCTCCCCTCGGCAGGCTCTGACCATTAGACGGTAATCCTGGAATGGTCGTGGATTGGAGAGAATCTCCAGAGACCCTTTAGGTTTGAACAGTTCTAGATGCTTCACCAAGATCTCCCAGAAAAAACTTCATCAGTGGTGGTAAAAGATACCTCGTGTCAATGGTACGTTGATGTACTAGTTCCAACAAAAAATGAAGATATTAAAAAATAAAATTAAGCTTTGGAATGTCGAGTCCTTTAGGAACATCTTCCAAGAAAAAAAGTGTCTGGACAGAAAATTGCAAGAAGTCCATCAGAAAGGTCTTTCCCAGGGTTATACGGAGGACTTGAGAAAGGAAGAACGGCTTCTCCTAAATGACTTTAACTCCCGGGAGCAGCAGGAGGAAATCCGTTGGAAGTAGAAATCTAGGAATTGATAGTTGCAAGAAGGGGAACGAAATACCAAGTTTTTCCATAAAGCGACCATCCAACACCGGCAAGGGAACATAATAGTGTGGCTCAGGAATAGAGATGGGACCCATACTGAAGCCCAGGGGGTCTGGAAACGACTCTTAATGACTTCTTCGAGGACCTCCTGGAAGAGGCAATGGTTGACAAGAACGAGGCCCAAGCTCAGGTTATGCAGGTCATCCTAAGGGTGATAATAAACAATCATAACCTGATGTTGATGAAACCAGTCGAAATGGAAGAGTTGGAGGAAACTGTTAAACAAATGGCGTTGGACTAAGCCCCTGGCGCGAATGGTTTTACCACAAACTTCTTCCATGCGTGTTGGAGCTGGATTAATTATGAAGTTCTGGGGCTTGTGGAGGATTCTAGGAAAAGAGGGTCCATTCTTAAAGCTCTCAATGCCATCCACCTCACGCTTATCCCCAAGGAAACCGACATGGAAGATCCTGGAAAATTCAGACCTATAGCTTTGTGCAATTTCATTTACAAAATTATTACTAAGGTTATTGCCAACAGGTTACGTCCTCTGCTCCGGCTTCTCATTTATCTAGAACAAGCTGGTTTTATGGAAGGTCATCAAATCGTTGATAGTATCATCCTGGTGCATGAAACTATACATTCCTTAAAGACTAAGAAAATCCCAAGTATGCTTCTAAAGTTAGATCTCTCTAAAGCATATGACAGACTCAATTAGAAATATCTGGATAAGATGCTTAGCAAGTTTGGTTTCAATAGGGATTGGACTAACTGGGTGATCAGCTTTGTATCTTCTGCATTTTTCTCGATTCTAGTCAATGGCACCCCGTCTCAGCCCTTCCAGGATTCCAGGGGTATTCGGCAAGGGGACCCTCTATCTCCCTTCCTCTTCATTATCATTGCTGAGGGCCTCAGACACATGCTAAAAGTAATGCAGGGTGAAGGTCATATTCGTGGGCTCTCTCTGTGTGAGGGGTTGGAACCGCAAACACACCAACAGTTCGTGGATGATACGATTTTGATGGGGCTGTCCAACATTCAAGAAGCAAGAGGAGTCAAGAAAGGGTTGGACATCTTCCTCCTAACAAGTGGGCTAGAAATCAACAAGGACAAATCGCAGGTTTATTTCTTCAATACTCCGAGCATCACCAGAAGGAACATCCTAAGGATTCTTTAATTATCGGAAGGGGGCCTGCCTTCCAAGTATTTGGGTGCCCCAATGGCGGATTCTGTTATTCGCCAAAGTTTGTGGAAGGAACTGCTGGACAAACTTAAGCAAAAATTGGACCTTTGGACTTTCAAGGCTCTGAACTTGCCAAGCCGTATTATTTTGGTTAAGTTGGTGTTCTAGGCCATGCCTCTGTATTTGTTCTCAGTCCTGGCAGCACCAAATTCCATCCTCAAACAAATTCGTTCCATTCAAAGGAATTTCCTATGGGGCGGGAAGGAAAGACACAGAGAATGGGCTCTTGTGGATTGGAATACCATGTGTAGGCAAAAGAGGCAGGTGTTTGGGGCTTAGGGATCCGGTCAGCAGCAACAACATCATGGGAGCCAAAATTTAGTGGAGGTGGATCACCCATTTGGAGGAACCCCGGGGAAGGTTGTGGCATTAGAAATATGCTCCCCATCTTCCCAAACACTAGCTTATTTGTCATGGGGCTGAAGTTCCAGGATCGAATATTTGGAAAACGGCCCAGGCCAACAGGGAATTGTCCGCAAGCACAATTTATGGGAAATTAGAAAAGGAGCCACGACTCTTTTCATCAATGATGCATGGCAACAGTTACCCAGTTTAAACAGTATGGAGAACAACCCAGAGCCTCTTCTTTATATCCAAAGCGGCCCTCTAGAGCGGGTTAAAGTTCTGGGAGGAAAATTCAGAAGACGAGCACTTCAGGAAATGGAAACCTAAGGCGTGGTGGCAATCCCTTGCCCCTGAAGAAAATATAGACGATTTCTTTGATGAGCTGTGTAAGCGTAGGATTCCCAGATTGGAAGGCCCTGATAAGATCAGGTGGGGATATTTGAATAGTGGCAATTTCAATATTAAAGAAGCTATTGGGTTATACACCAAGTCATATAGAATGGAGAAATACGCCAAGTGGCGAAAGATATGGAATGGTAAGTGGTGGCCCAAAGTCACAACTTTCAGTTGGCTTTTACTCCACAGACGTAGCCTTACTTGGGATAATCTGCAACACCGGGGATTCATTGGATCGTCAATATGTACGTTGTGTGTGACAGAAGCGGAAACTATCAACCACCTCCTGGTCTCCTACCCGTTCGCTTCCTCCATCTGGGAAAAAGCAGTCGAGTGCTTTTGCAAGACTGCTAGGATTCAAGGTAGACCCGATCTCTCTTTGGAAAGTTGGCCCCCCAAAGTCTTCAAAAGCGAGATCTTGAACTAGATTTGGGAGTTATTCCCTGGTTTTGCAATGTGGGAGATATGGAAAGAAATAAATCGCCGCATTTTTTAAAATAAGACCCGCGCCATGGATAGTATATGGAAACAGGTGGAAAAGCATATAAAAGAAACTCTTACTCTACATCAATGGAACCCAGAGGCTATGAATACAGATATCAATGAAAAGAAAATTCTTTACGAGTGGGGCATTTTCAATTTACCTATCTACATTCGTCTTCCCAGCAACAGGAATGCGCCTCTGCCCAGTCTAGAGTTGTGGAGATGTCTGCAGGGTGGCACATTCAAACTCAACTTTGACGGTGCGAAGAAAGGGAACCCGGGTTCGGCGGGGTATGGAGGGGTCATCAGGAATGCTGTTGGAGACATCAGAGGCATCTACTGGGGAGATCTGGGCGAAAACACTAACAACGTGGCAGAGTTGGAAGGTATGGTGAGTGGCTTAAGGTGGGTTGTTCATAAAGGTTGGACTCCATTGGAAGTGGAACGAGACTCGCTTGTTATTATCTCTATGGCGAAAAGGTTATAGTGTGGGTCAGCCATAGCCAAAATCTCACGCAATTGACATTGTGTAACGTCCCCAGTTTGACCCCATGGCATTAAAATTGTAAATGATGTAATATTGTTATGAAATTATGGTGAGGAGCTCAAGGCCAAGGCCCCTTCATTGATTTATTTATGCATATGGTTTACGTGCTAGCCATGCACAATGGAATTGTGCATGTCATGTAAATATGCATTTTAATAAAATACCCACAACTAGCTATGCAATGCAATAAGAGATGAGGGCATGATTTTGCAAAGAATTGGGAGGGAAAACATTTAAACCCTTGGAGTCAATCAAGTCAATCCAAGTCTCAATGAGAGAACCCATCAAACCCTCAACTACCCATGTTGATTTTTGTACCCAATCATTGATTTCTCCCAAGAGTTGGTTGAGGTAGTTAATGCCTTGGGGAATGAGAGGTATGGCTGTCCAAATTCGGGTATGGGAAAGCCACCCTGCATGGGAAATCACATTTTGCTTCTTGGGCAAGAAAAGAGCCATAAATTTCTCCCCAAGCCATTATCCATCAACCAGTTTCTCTTCCTCACGAGTTGGGAGCTAGCTGGGCGTTTTCCAGCCATGTTTGTCTATGTTTTCCTTCACTCTCAGCTGGGAGAAGGGTGTTTTTGTGTTGTATACCAGTGGGCAAGAAGGGAAATCGAGTTGGGGCTCCATTGAGACTGTTTGGGCTGTTGAATGCTTAGATAGCTGGAGGAGAATTCATTTTCCTCCCTGTGATTGTTTTTCCCATCCCACAATCCGCTTTTGGTTGGAAATGATTTGGGGAAAACCCATGGCCATCCTATTGGTAAATCCATTATTTTGGCTTGAGCTTGAGGAAGCATCCAGGATTCAAATGTAGTCTGATAAACCCAGCTATGGACTGGCTTGGCTCAGATGAAACAATTAACTGGTTGTGTATGAGTTGAATGTCCCCTTTTCCTTGTAAGAATCATGCCCAGCTCGGTAGTGGAAGTTGTGTTGAGATATTGATGAACACAGCTGGCCTATGGTTGGGTGGAACGTTGCAACGACATAGCTAGTTGTTTGGGACAATTGCAGAATGGAGATAAGTGTTTTTTTGTCTATGTATTTACTTCTACACTGTATTAATTTGATGACTATTGATATGCTGTATGCATGAGGAATGTGTGTGGATAGTTTAATTCCGCTGTGCATAATTGATCTGTTTTACATCTGCACACAATGATTTTTTTTCATGTGATTCTAATGAGCGGGATGAGATTATGTGAAAGCCCATAATTTGGCATCATGTACCCTCCCTTTCCTTGGATGGATTGGTGGGTACGTTATAGAATGGTATCAAAGCTGTTGGTTGAAGCATTGGACCTTTATGGGCTACTTATCACAGTTGCAGAGATAAGTATGCTTCCTGCTCAGCACTGATAATTAAGAAAAAATTCAAAGATTTTCTAAGTGTCTTTCGGTGGAAGAACTCGGTGATTTGGTCTGCAACGGCGGAAGAACTCGACGATTTGGTCCACAACAGTGGAAGAACTCGGCGAGTTGGTCCGCAATGGCGGAAGAACTCGGCAAGTTGGTCCGCAACGGTGGAAGAACTCGGTGAGTTGGTCCGTAATGGCGGAAGAACTCAGCAAGTTGGTCTGCAATGGCGGAAGAAATCGGCGAGTTGCTTCGCAACAGGTCGGAAGAACTCGGTGAGTTGGTTCGACACGGGCCGGAGGAGAAACGATAAGTCCTCCTAAATAGAGAATTTTAGTTTTTTTCCAGGGTGAATTTCAGGCGCCGAAAGTTGAAAAAATGACATTAAAATTATGCGCCAGATTGCGCGAAATCGAAGGATTTAAAAAAAAAAAAAAACGAGGGCGCTTCCCTCGACCCGCCCTAGCCACAAGGGGTCAAGCCCCCTTGACCCCCATCGTCCCCCGGAGATAGTCGTTGAAAGTGTGAAGTGCATTCTCTATGCTTGGGATGGGAAGCAGGAATTGCATAGAAGGTTTTGGAAGCCTTATTAAGAGTAATTAGTTGTAATATGCATTGCAGAAGAGCAATGGGAGTAGCAAGGCAATGTTGATAAGAGAGAAATTTCTCACCTTAAACTATTTCTGTTTATAGCATAAGAATTGCATGTTTGGAAAATATCAAGAATGAATGATTTCACATATGTATATGTTGAATCGCTAATTCATGAGAAGATCATAGCTAATGATTGCTTGTATGCTTGGTAGGAAAGCCAAGAAAAGGATCATCTATTATGTAGATGAGGAACTCCATGTCATAATGAGGAATTGGAAAGGGAGAAATTCCTTAACTCCTCCATTATTGTTATATTTATATTTCCTAAGTTTTATATACTGAAAATTATGGCATAGGGATGCTAGAAGTGCAAGAGAGTAATGCATATGAATTAGTGGGCATGATTAAAGAGTCATTACCTAGTGCATGTGAATTGATTATGCATGAGCATGATGTTGCATATGGGTAAAGGCAGTGAAGTTACACATGCAATAGCCCACCAATGGTATTGCCTATGGTCGATGACAACTAATGTTGTAGGTACCAGAGCATAGAAGCATGATTGAAAACGCAAGAGATTAGATAGATAAGATGAATATGCACTAGATGGCATATCAATAAACATTGCACAGTGCATGTGAAAAAGTTTTTGCGTGTATATGATATTGCATATTGTTAAAATAGTGAGGTTTTACATATGCAATGAGCCACTTAAGATAACGATTGTGGTTGCTAATAATTAGTTGTGTTCGCATTGGTTGTAGGACCAAAGACAACCGAAGCATGGCTAAAGATGTCGATGATGTTGTTGCATATGACCAACAACCTTATGAGGAAAGGACGGTGCAATAAATTTGTGATCATGATGTTGGAAAAAGGACTGTGTAGCCTTGGTAAGAGGCCAACTGATCAGGTAATATCAAGCGATGTTAATGATAATCATGCAGGTAATGGTTATTTATGCTTAATTGCATGAATATTGAAGGGAGATTTGGTAAGATCCCTTCCACTGTGTTAAACTATGTTGATTGGTTTGCATATGGTACTGAGTGCCTGAATGTGAATATAATCCTACCAAGTATGGTCAGGAGTGGGTAAGTAAAGGCAAGCAGCCTTACACCCTATAGTTCTTAGAAACTTCAATGCATTCATATGAAATTATATCATTCCATTTGTGTATATTGGTTGTGAGTTTAACAACCAAATAAAGTAAAGACTTATAGTCATGATGTGGTAGTACATGCCATATGAGACAGCCATGGTTAGGCCATAATGTGCTGGAATGCATAGTATTCATGGATTAATGCAAGGTTGTATTGTGAAGTTATGCATTAAGTAAATGCACATTAAAATATTATGTAAATGTTGTGGATGTGCATGCATATGTGTGGGTCCACATGTTGAGATGCATTGTGTGAATGCATGGTTGTGATATATATGTTTCAATGCAATTAGATAATCGATGAAATGGTGAACTATTACTAATCCTGAGACCATTTCATGAGCTGTTGTGAATGCAAGAGAATGATTGCATGAAGAAGGTAGACATGTTGATGGGATACCAGAGCACTCTGTTGGAAGGACAGAGTTGCATGGAATATGAAGTTATGAGTATTTACAGTTTATTTAAATTGCATGGATAGTGTGACTGTGTCTTGCAATCTTATTATGATAATGATGCATATATAGATATATATTTCATTGCATTTCAAATGTTAACAGCTGAAGGTGTTTGAATTATTGAGTGCTATAATTATAAGATCACTTCAGTAACTATTGTGGCAATGAAAGGATTATATGCATAGATACTCACAACGTGTTTGGCTGATTGAAGTTTCAATTTTCAGGTAGAAAAGTCTTGTGTGTGGCAATGAGTATAAGTCCATAGTAAAGACCAGGATCTACCATGTGCAGAAGCCAAAGGTTATGAGAAGGTTCTCATGGTTGTAACTTACGCATGAAACAAATCTGAAAATTTTCTAGTTTAAGTTTATGAGAATAATCTCATGGTTGCAAATCTAAATTCTGTAGGAAAATAGATTTGTAAATTTTAGATTTGAAGTTTGCTTATAATTGCTAATCACTGTTTGGCTTATATAAAATTGTGTTAGGAGGACATGTTGTAGGTGGATACTCATGTATGGTAGCAAGGACGAAACCATAATGGACAGAGTGATACCACTTACAATAGCCAAACAATATGAGGACGGCCTCATTGCTAAGCAAATCAATTTCTGTAGGAGACAGAGTTGTAAATTCATATTGAAATTAATTATTAATGTTATTGATTGGTTATGAAACAATCATATTTGAGGCTTATTGCTAAATGCTACTGACTATTTGGCTATTTGATAAAGTGTGCCAGGATGACACATTGCAGGAAGACCATGTGTGATGGCCTGCAGAAGCCAAACTAGATGGGAAGGATCCCATCCTTTGGAAATGGGTTTCGGGTGAAACGCCATAGTAAGTTTTGTTAATATCCCAGCTGCACTGCATGTTGGAAAGCCATGAGAGTGAGATGGTGGAATTATGCCAAGAAGGCATGTGTGGGTTATGGAACATGAAAATATTGGGGTGGTAAACCGAAGTACTGTTGAATCAGAGAAGGGATCCCCCATTCTTCGCAAATGAAGGAAAGATGCATCTGAAAAGGGATAAGTATTCTATAACCCTAACTCAGAATATACATGTCTGGTTATTAGATTTAATATGCAGAGCATGTTTTATTATTCCATTATTATTTCAGACTGCTTGAGTATGATTAGGGCCTACATGACTCACATCCGAAAGGGAGTGCATACTTTTCTGGTGCTGGGTTATGATAGGGTTGTCAATATTGACTACACCCTAAGAGAATGGATGCATTCCTGATGTTTCAATACTTGATAGTGAATGTTATGAAATATGTTTACAATTTTGGGACAACAATACTGATGAGCTTGCTTATCCTACTTGTGCTACCAGCTTACACAGATGCAATTTGGGATGCACATAGAAGAAGCATAATGGAAGGTTGTTATGAAGGGTTGTTGCATGCCTAATAAATCCAGTCGGTGCACTGGTTTGGCATTATTTTCTTGGATGTTGTGGGTGTTGTGAAGGTTGTTATGAAGGGTTGTTGCATGCCTAATAAACCTAGTTGGTGCACTGGTTTGGCATTACTTACTTGGATGTTGTGTGGTGTGAGTGGTTATCATGGGGCCATGATAGCCTATAGTCAAGAAAGTCACCTATAGAGTTCCTAAAGGGAACCATTGGTTTTCCCGTGAGAGGGAATGCCATCCTTGTGTGGATGAAATATTGTTATGCGCATGAAGGGTTGTGACACGTGTGAAAGGCTGATGCAAGCCTAAGGCAGAGTGGTAGAGCCTTGACCTATAATGGTTGGTGGCGCAGTTACTTCCATTGGTCGATGACCCAGACGAATATGTTGGCTCGACAATGGAGAGGGCCAACCAGGTATGGGACTGGTTGGGCACCATGAATGCTTGGTAAACCCAATTGGCGTGAAGGTGTACTGGTTGGACATTAACTATTTGATGTTGTGGAGCAGCATGCGTGCTGGCCAAACATCCAAGTCCATAGGCGATCCCAAGGCTTGCAAAGCGAAGCAGGATCCTGTGGACCAGAAAGGAAATGCACAATACAGATAAGTATTCATTTTCAGTTATTTTCCTGTTTGGAATAATGAAGATTTCAAGTCTAAGTCTTCTAACAGCTAAGCTGATACACTGTTGCTTCTTTGTTGGAAACCTTGGTCATTGCAGGAAAGCAAGGACCCTGAAAGAACTATAAATTCTTGGTTAAACCAGAGAGTAACTGGTCGGGCACTATAAATTCTAGGTTAAACCAGAGAGTAACTGGTCAGGTGCTATAAAATTCTTGGTAAATCCAGAGAGCAACTGATGCTCGATAAATTCATAGAATAGTTGGTGGGAGCATTAACCACTTGATGTTGTGGAGAAGTCGGCATGCTGGCCAAACATTCCTTAATTAATTGATAAAACCCAGTCAACGTACTGGCCTGGCATTGCCTATTCAAATGGTTGGAGAGTAGCCTGCATGATAGCCCAACATTCATCACGGGAAATCCAATGCTTGTAAAGCAAAGAAGGAGCCTGTGGAATAAAGTGAAGACATCCAATACAGATAAGTATTTGGTTATCTTGAAGCTTCTTGCTTACGAATATACATGTGTATATGATTTGGTTATAATTTTATCAAACTCTTGTTTAGAGATCAACCGTATGAAAATAAACTAAACATGTGAATTGATTCAATGTTTGAGTATAGGTATTGCTGGAAGAAAGGACTACGAAGGCATCCTAGGGATGCATGTGGACATGTGATCGTCCGAAGGAGCTCAGTGTGAGCAATAATGAAAGATGGTGCTAGTGGACATGTGTGGGTCTTAGCAGCCAAAGGTTCTGTAGGCAACAATGGGGAAGGGTTCCCTAGTTGAAAGGCATTAGACAGACCTTAGACACTAAGTGTCATAGCCAAGAAAGGGAAAGTCAAGCATTCACATTGAAGTGAAAGAGTCTAAAGAGCGTGAAACCACCATGGAGATGTAGCTCCGGATTGGAACAAGACTAAGAGGGGGAAACTCTTACTCTTCTCTTTCCTTTTTGACTGATGCATCTTAGAAACAAAAGATTGTTGAGTGCATGTAATAGATGAAAACAAATTGTGTTTAATTGCTTGAAATGAATTGTGAATGCTGAAATAGTTATTTTCCTGTGAAAGGATGGACATGAATGAGTTCCTGCGCATGTTGGGAAAGCACAAAATGTGTGGAAGTCTCATGAGTAAAGCATGGATGTTCCAAGTCAATTGGAAAAATAATTGACTGATTTTAATATTGTGTTATGCTTGTCCTAATAGGAATTTCCATAATGAGTCTCACAGGTGAGACATGGAAGCCATTGGTTGCAGTCGTTACCAGCCAAGTGTTGCTAGTGAGCAAAGCGAGAGCTAGTTGTGCACATTGATCATGGCAGCAGACCAAAAACTATTTGTTTTGGCTAGAAAATCTTCCTCAGATAGTTGCTAGGACAGCAAGGAAGATGGCATCCATGAAGTTCTAGACTTGTAGATCAGTTAGAAGGTGAATAAAAGGAAGGAATTGTTGTGGAGGGATGCCCCCTGTAGAGATGGAGGATCAAAGCCAGCAGGAGCAGTTGTGGATGCCAAAGGACTTGGTCCTGAAATCTCAAAGTGAAGAGATGAAATGCAGGACATACCTGCCACCATTTGTGAATTCTGAGGCATGTGTAAAGTGGGTATACATTCTGAAGTATTGGAACACCAAGGATGGTGTTATTCCAAGGGGAGGGGTATGTAACATCCCCAGATTGACCCCATGGCATTAAAATTGTAAATGATGTAATATTGTTATGAAATCATGGTGAGGAGATCAAGGCCAAGGCCCCGCCATCGATTTATTTATGCATATGGTTTATGTGCTAGCCATGCACAATGGAATTGTGCATGCCATGTAAATATGCATTTTAATAAAATACCCACAACTAGCTATGAAATGCAAGAAGAGATGGGGGCATGAATTTACAAAGAATTGGGAGGGAAAAAATTCAAACCCTTGGAGCCAATCAAGTAAAGCCAAGTGTCAATGAGAGAACCCATCAAACCCTCAACTACCCATGTTGACTTTTGTACCCAATCATTGATTTCTCCCAAGAGTTGGTTGAGGTAGTTAATGCCTTGGGGAATGACAGGTATGGCTGTCCAAATAGGGGTATGGGCAAGCCACCTTGCATGGAAAATCGCTTTTTGTTTCTTGGGCAAGAAAAGAGCCATGAATTGCTCCCCAAGCCATTATCCATCAACCAGTTTCTCTCCCTCACGAGTTGGGAAATACCTGGGCATTTTTCAGCCATGTTTGTCTATGTTTTCCTTCACTCTCAGCTAGGAGAAGGGCGTTTTTGTGTTGTATACTAGTGGGGAAGAAGGGAAATCGAGTTGGGGATCCATTGAGACCGTTTGGGTTGATGAATGCTTAGATAGCTGGAGGAGAATTCATTTTCCTCCCTGTGATTGTTTTTCCCGTCCCACAATCCGCTTTTGGTTGGAAACGATTTGGAGAAAACCCATGGCCATCCTGTTGGTAAATCCATTGTTTTGGCTTGAGCTTGAGGAAGCATCCAGGATTCAAATGTATATGGATAAACCCAGCTATGGACTGGCTTGGCTTAGATGAAACGATTAACTAGCTGTGTATGAGGTGAATGTCCCCTTTTCCTTGTAAGAATCATGCCCAGCTCGGGGGTGGAAGTTGTGTTTTGAGATTGATAAACAAAACTGGCTTATGGTTGGGTGGAACGTTGCAGCGACATAGCTAGTTGTTTGGGACAATTGCAGAATGGAGATAAGTGTTTTTCTGTCTATATATTTACTTTTGCACTGTATTAATTTGATGACTATTGATATACTGTATGCATGAGTAATGTGTGTGGATATTTTAATTCCGCTTTGCATAATTGATTTGTTTTACATCTGCACACAATGATTTTTTTTCATATGATTCTAATGAGCGGGATGAGATTATGTGAAAGACTAGAATTTGGCATCATGTACCCTCCCTTTCCTTGGATGGATGGGTGGGTACGTTACACGCTGGGAGAGTCGCCTCCTAGCCCTCCGAGGTTTGTTCAACTCCCATATGGCTATTCAGTTTGTTCACATTCGCAGGAAAGGCAACAAGGTTGCGGATGTTGTGGCTAATAAGGGCGTGGAGGCAGGTGTCTCCTTTTTCGGAGGGAGCTTGTTGGAAATCGAGGATGACGAATTGTGCAGGGTATGTAGAAGGCTAGCTGAGGATGATTTAAGACACATGGAAGGCTGCATGGACCAGGGCCATGTAAGGTGGAAACGCCAGGACTCCAGCTGTCCTTATCTTGAGCAGATGGGGGTGACTAATCCCGCCATGAGGTTACTTATCACCAAAGGTAGGAATGTTAGTGGATCCCTTGCGAGCCTCTTGGACTACAGGGTTGATATCGAGGATCTAGTTCGTCGGGGTGCACTAACGTCTAGACACGATGAGGACACGCGAGAGCCCACTAACTTAAATCATGTCAGGGCTATCATTACGGTGGGAGTTATGGAGGATGTAAGTGACACGGGGCCTGATGCCTCGAGAAGTCATCTCCACAGCTGTCCAGGATTATAATCCTCCTCCTATCTAGTCCGACACCTCTTGTCCGTCCCATGGAGTTATGGAGACAACTAATTTCATCATTTTTTAACTGTCTCTGTGCCCTCCTGATCAAAGGTGATGGAAGTCCCCTAGTGTGTAAGTTTCATCTCCTCGAGATTCTAGTGATGGATGGTACCTGCCTAGTGGATTGCAAGATCAATGATCTGTACTCCGCCTTCAATAGCCTGTTTATCATGCTGTACTTTGCCATGAATGGAGTTATTGTTATCTCTTCTAATCCGGGTTGGGCCGACTCTCATCTCCTCTAAGTTTATTTTATAAGTATGGGCCTGTGTGCGGGCTTCCCCTATCATTCTGGGGAGTTTATTTTACGCTTGTCAATTGTTGTTACAATAGCGCTAATGGCTCCTCGCCTTATAGCTAGCAGTCGTAGAACCAGTAGTTCCTCCATACCGAGGAGGGATAATAATCTTCTGGGGGATAGCTCTTCTTATCAACCTTCTATGGAGATGGATTCGTCGGTCCCCCATCCTTTCAATTGGGGTGATCAATATCTGGATGAGACCCCAGCTATTATTGAGTCCCAAATTGCTCACAGGGAGGTGGCCCTTCTGAGGGAATATGAAGCTCAGTCGGGGAGACCGTTGATCGTTAATCCTTTCTGGGCAGTCAGGATCCTCCTGGCCAGAGATATCCAGGCTAGGAACCAGTTGGCCAATTCCCTGAGGGAGGCTATCCAGATTATAAAAGGTGGGCAGCAAGCTAATTTGTCTGGAGTACTTGTTTTGAAGGCGGCACTGAAACACTATCTAGATTCTTCAAGGAAGGTCTGACGTGAGGACCCAGTGATCGTGCGTGGTAACCAGCCTACCCCATGATTCTTTATTGGTGTTCCTATTGCTCTTCGCTTTTGGCTCGGCTCTTCATTTTTTGGTTTTAAATATGTCCAACAGTCTCTGTAGGCAGTATTGGCTTCCAGCTGTGACGATTATAAGAACTGGGTCTCTCACATCATTTTTGAGGTGGTCGCGTCTCGTGGATCGTCCCTGTTGTTGTCTCTGATGCTTTTGGTTTCTCCTGTTCCGAGCGCAATCATCTGTCATCCAGTTATATTCTGGGGTCCTGAAGGATCCTCTTCGATGTTCGAGACTCGGTGAAGCTATGCTCCTTTCTCTGGTATTTTGTTCTGGGTTGTTTCTTGCTTAGTTCTCTGGGGTTTTCTATTGGCCCTCCTGGGTGATGGATGTATTAAGGCTTTATTTCCTGTCAATGTATGTCTTCTCTCTCTGATGAGCCGTCCACATTGGGGTTCCTGTCTCTCTGTTCTTCAGTGTGGAACGAGCTCGGTTGGCTGGTTTGTAGTTGTATCTTTGTACCATATTTTTGGCTTCAAGTAATAGAAGGTTATCTGCTTACTAATAATAATAATAATAAAATGTATTCTTTTATATAGATATTTATCAATTACTATTTGTATCGGAAAAGAGAGGGGTTACATCTTAATCGTACAACCAATAGATACAAAATGGGACTGCTAATAGGTTGTCCATAGAAATATTATGAGTGTATACAAAATTATCCATATGCTTCCCATGTGAGGCTAATCTACTAAAAATATTCAGTATATCACTAGTATACAACCAAACATACTAGTCTAGTAATTATAAAGTCTTACAAAACATCAAAAAGAAGATTGCAGTTTAAACTTGCCAAAAGGTGATGGGCATTCCTTTTCTTGCAGTTGAGTCTAGGTTGGATATTTCTTTATGCTTATTTTCCTTGGAGGATTGTTCAACAATGTCCTCTTCCATAGCTTCAACACCTAGAGAACTAACTAAATCTTCATGGGATATCTCATTCTTGAGTTATTCAAAGCTAGGCCTTTATTCTAGCTGTAGTAGCTACTATACCCATTCTTGGAGCTCTCTTAATTTGGATGCCTCCTCTTCCAATTTCTCTTTCTGACTATCATAGTCCACTTCCAACAATAAAATTTTACTCTTCTACCTCTCAATCTATGCATTCATCAATATTAGTTTTCTTCTGATAATCTTAAATACCCTAGGATTCATTGTTTTCCAATCTTACCCAAGACTCTCATGTCTTCAAGAAATATTCCATTGAATCCTAACACTCATCATTGATCTTCTCGCGACACTTTATTTATCTCTACAACACTGCATGGACATAACGACCTGGGTGGTTATGTGATTCTATTTCCTAATGTTCTCTATTTAACCCAAGGTTGTTTACTATAAAAGGGCATAAAAGAGTACATCCCCAAAAGAGATGGCACTATAATTTCCAAATGTAGGAGTTGGGACAATTATAAATGAATCAATACGTAGTTGAAGAATCAAACCAAAGTATCGATTGATCAATGAGATTCTCATACCTAGCAACTTACTAAAACCTTTGCTAACATATATTAATGCTTGATATTCCTTATCATGACAACAAGTTAAAAGGGGATCTGAGCTCAAAATGAGAGTGAGCACAAAACCCAGGCTTGGAGACAAGAGCAACAACATCCTTCTTAGGGAATTTCAAGAGTGCACTAATAGGAGACCAACTCCCAATCGAAACCATGAAAAGTATTCCAAATTCCACCTAGAATTGGAGAGGAGAGTACTCAGGATTTGTAGGCTAGGATGTAGGGAATGAAATACCACATGAACCAAGATATCTCATCTCCATAAAGTTCATAAATGTTGGAGTGTGTGGGGAGACATGAGGATGAAATGAAGTGATGAGCTGATCCATGTGGAGCATTAACTCACCTAACCACCTGTCATTATGTTTAATTCACTTCATTATAGATTATGGGAGTAAAAATTAGGGTAGGAGACTAAACACCCTTTACCCATCTTTTTCCAACTCACCAAAGGGGAGGCTGCATTCTATGTTATCCATTTCATCTATTAGGTGAAATCAATATCCAAATCTCTGATATTCTCCTAAAGAGTGGTGCATGGTTATTTGCACGTGAGATTCATATGCATTAGGCACACCAAGGGGCTCATAGGGGGGTTGACTAGGTGCCCCCTACCTAGGGGATCAAATTTTACGGGTGGATCTCCCTAGGAAAATTTTTATGGAACCTTCCAATGTATCACAATTCCTTCTAAAAACCTCTTATGCATTATATAAAGGGGAAATTACCCTAGCATTTGTGTATAAGAAAGTATTATAAGTTTTTTTCCAAGTAATAATAAAATTTGAAGTTGTCATTGCCTTGTGATTTTAACTCTACACAGCAAGATTTCCACCTAAATCTCGTGTTCTATTGTCATTGTTGTTTGCTTCTATTTTATATTTTTTCTAACACCATCTGACTGGTTTTTCAGACCTCGAATGATTTCAAAGAATTCAATTTTTCCAGAGGCTTGGAGGTCGATAAAGATTTGAGAGATGATCTTTCTTAGCACACCACCTTGAGGAAGGGCCTCACAACCTTGAGGAAGGGCCTGAGTGATCATGTATCTGATTATGATTGTTAAATTTTCAAAAACTTGGATGACCTTTAGTTTTCATTGTTTTGTTATCCTTAAACCCGACAATAAAGCTAAAGCGTATGTTTGGTTGTTTGTTGTTTCTCCTAATACCTAGGTGTATGGTGTTTCTTGTTATCCTTAGTAAAATCAATAAGCACCCCACCTGCACTTGCCACCTCGGAAATATTTATTTTATTATTAATATAAAATTATTTTATATTTTTTCATGTAATGCATTTATTAGGAAAATCTACACAAAACTTTCCTTTTTTCAAAAAATAATATTTAATTGTATACCATAATATTTTTTTCATTGAAATAATTTTCTAGTTTTATAAAGACAAAACTATAAATAAAATATTTTAAAATCATTTTAATAAAATGATATAACCTTACATTGTTTTGTTAAGTTAATTAATCTTCATAAAATGAAAAAACAAAATGGTGTTCTTTCACCTGAATATTTATTCAGATATGGCATACTAGAAGGAAGCTAAACGCATGACGTTTTTTCCTTTTCGAAAATTTTTTGCTAGAATTCAGTTAAAAAATTCTTCGAATTCAATTTATTCTACAGCTCAAATTGTTTTTTTGAGTGCAGAAATAGATTCAACAAACTCAAAAACCCTTGGGGCACCCAAATTATGCAATTTTAACAACTCTTATATGGAATTCTCAAAATCCATTACCAAATTTAGTCAAAAAAATGCAGATGTTATTTATGCATAATTTGTAGTGTTATTCATAGGAGGATCACCCAAGATAAAGATGTTATTTAGCATAATTTTTAGTGTTTTATATTTAATTTGTATGATTAAATTTTGGGTTAGCAATATATCACATTATAATTAATTTTTATTTTTACCATATTAAAAAATTGGTATTCTTGATTGATTTACAAAAATAATAGAGATTCCATGGAAAATCAACCATTTCAAAATAATATATATATATTTAAACAAACAATGATAATGCAACATGAAACTTTAAAAGAGTGGTATTATGGTTAGTGGTTTGCGTTTTTCTCATACTTGTTTTCAGCCCATAGAAATCTTTCCAAAGACATTCATGTATCTTACTAATTTATGATTCCACTATGGGAGGTGTGGAAGAAACTTTAAGAGGGTGCTATTTTGGTTAATTGTCTAGAAGCTTTAACTTTTTATATTTTTAAGAATAAAGCAGTTGTCACCTTCATCAGCAAGACCAGAAAGATCGATCCGTGAGATGGAAAGGGTGAGAGGGTGATCCCACTCTATGGTATGTTGTCGCAATATAAGCGCCCAAAGGACAAGATCCTCCATAACTTTAACTTTTTATATTAAATTACTTAGATATGATTAAGATGTATGGATATGATTTGGACAACATTTCAATTAAACATACACCGAAAATATGTTGATTGAAGTAAACTAACCCAGCAAATCAAGCAAGATCAAAAATGTTTTGTTACGTGAAAATATTCTTCTTTATTATATGAAGATTCAATTTTTAAGTACGTGGTAAGGAAAGAGGGTTCATTTAAATTGGAACATCAAATCGGGAGACTATGTTCTCTCACAATCAAGCATCATACCATGTTCTAAACTTACTTTATCATAAGTTTGTAAATAATAAAAAATTATAATTGAAATCTAAGAATTAATTAAACATTATGTTGAGAGAAAGAGGGAAGAGTACTATGTGTTAACGGGGATGGGGGAGTGGAATTTATTTAGTACTTCGAAACAAAATTAGAGAATTCTCTTTAAGACACGGTGAAAACAAAATGGGTGGTCAAAGATATAAGTTTATTAAGGGAATAGGGTTAACACTTATTTCTACCCTTCACGGAAGATGTTGATTAACAATAATTCACTATAAAGTGAAAGATTGGTAACCTAAAGAAACAAACGTACTTAGTAGACAACGTTAGTGTTTATAATCTTGTTATCGTTCAAATCCTAAAACATTTTGATCTTTTATTGGAAAAGCTCTTTCACATGGCCCAAGTTAACCTTGGGATCTCAACAAAGTTAATAGAACCATATTGATTTTTGTCATTAAAATATCGTACATTTAATATTCCCTCAACAAGTCATTATGGAGGGGAGGGGAGTGCAAGTAGACCAAGAGGGGCATAGTTTATGACCTCGATGGACAAATAGATTAGAGTTTGCATGGGAGTTAGCAAATGTTAATAAAGAGTTCATTGTCATATAATGTCCCATTGAGCTAAAAAATAAAGGGATTCAAAGAGTAGCAATGATCAATGATTTAATGGTGATCACCCATGCCCTTCAATTTGGAAAGTCTCTAGCAAATGAAAAATTTGACAAAATCATCAAAAGGGCCATCTCCATACAGTTTGAACTAGAATATGTATCCTACTACTAATTTCTATAATGAATTAACTTTGAAGTTGTCTTGCACACCAATCTTGAGGTAAAAATGGGGAAAGACACTCTATGGTTACAGGATGAGGGGAGCAAAGTCACATCTGCAAGCCCCCCACCCATACTCAACCATGATGTTACATGACATCAACATGGGAGATATCTCATGGCACACTTATCTTGTCTAGTTAATTGGTTTCATCAACCCCCATCACATGTTTTAATACCTCCATCCCTCGCATTAAAGAATGATACCTCTATAGTCATGGATTTCGCATTTGGGATTAACTAGACTCTACTCGCATTGTTGGTCACACTGTCCATCATTGAATATTCTCTTGATGACTAGGATAATAGAAATCAAGCTCAGCTTGAACGACAATGTCAAACCTACCTATTAGAGGTTATCCTAGCTTGCAGGGTAAACAAGTCTCTCTATTAGAGGCTAGAAAGTGTTATGAAGCACTACCACTACTATAAGAACTATTGTTTTCTCAATGAAGTTAAAGGGATTAGGAAGTGCCTCACCCAATGTGAGAAGGTCATGGATGAGGTGTAGGGGATTATAATGTATTCAAAAATATTATGGGTGCAATGAAATAAACGTTTGAGGAGAATAACTCAGAGATTAGCCCAGTAAGTTATAATTGTTCCCTAGAAACTAGCATCCAACTGCTCAACATTTGTCACTGGGAGTCTGAGTCTCATGTCTCCTTGATTATCCTTAAAGGCATGTGGAAATGGATTTTGCTCTAGTTTCCTTGGAGACTCTATTATTGGGCTCATCCTTCCCCATCTCTGGACATTAGTGACAACTCCTATAATATTGTCTCACAAATTTTGTTGAAAATATCTGTGTTTTTTCTTGTAGACTCACTTGGAAATGTAATGGACCTAGGGGAATATGGTGTTGCAGATTCTAGTGTCACTACCACTTCTAAGTTTGGTCATATTGCAATTGACACTATATATATAGCAACCAAGTGGACCATGGGTGATTCATTGGTAAACCAATATCATATCACACACATTCATATTGGGCAATTAAAAATAGTTACAAGGAAATTCAATATATTGGATGGCATTAAGGGGTGGGGGTTTTCTTAATTAAATTAGGGTATACATATTGTGGGGTGGTTCTAGGAAATGGAGTTTTCCTGGGGTCTAGGAAACACTACAAATAATGAAGTTGAATCTGTAGAAATCGTCCAAGGTATAATTTCCCTTAGAAACAAAGGGGTTAGAAAGGCCACAATGATGATTGGTGACTCAAGGTTATTATGTGGTTCCTCTTCCATCAAATCTTTCCTACAAACCTAAATTTGTGAAGAATATGCTATAGATCCCTCTCAGTGATAAAGGAATTTGAGCAAATTCATATTTTACATGTCCTAAGAAGACACAACGTGAAAGCTGATACATAGGCCAATTGCAAGGCACATTAGTAAGATGAGGTTTATAATTCAAAGGAGGGGTCAACTAACCATAGTGTTGATGTTATCTCCCTCGTCCATGATGTGTAATAAAATTATGAAGAACATTCCACCCAATAACACTTGTCTGTAGTATCCCTAATTTGAAAGTTGACCCAATTTGGCGAATTTTCAAACCTTGGACTAGTTAAACCCCAAACTGTCCCAAATGATCCCAAATGGTTGTGAATTCTGTATGGAGGGACTTAGGAGAATATAGGAAACTCTAATACAACCTTTAGACACCCAAACATCTTTTATAAAAATTCATGGTCTACAATTTTCAAGGAGAGAAGACTTGGGACAAAACTAGTCAATTGGATTGGTGAAAATCCCCCTTAAGTTTGCGACTATTTTCCTTTCCAAACATTGTATGGACCTCCCTAATACTCAATATGAGAATTGGATCTGTTAGAGGACATCAAGGAAAACATGTGTGCAGCATTATATCAGGTTGTAGGGTCGGATAGGTCTCCCAAAGGACAACAGCTTCTAAGGCATACAATTTATGTGAAAATGGTAAACAAGGGAGCAGGAATTAATGTCACGAACTATAGTATAACTTGAGGGATCCGAATACAATATTTTGTCCATCCATTTAAATTCCATATGCAACTTAAATCATAGGCAAGTGACACCTCCATAAAAGTATGATATCAAACTGATACAAAACATGCTACAATCACCATGATAATATAATGAGGAAACTAGCTCGAATATCAATGTTAATTGAAGAAATAGTACATGAAGTGCTTAGCATTTTGAGTTGTGGCTCTCATGATATATCCATTACATAGTTATGCATACATTAACAAGTTCATAATGTCGAAACAACATCCTTCCATTATCTATATGCAACAAGGAGTGTGCTATCGCACTTTACATGAACATTGAGAGAAAGATAGGAGAAAGGTACATGAGATTAACTTTGAATCAAATGGAATGGGACCTGCAACAAAACAACAACAATAAGCTCATATGAGAAGTTTGAATTGCTTCTCCACAACTCCAGCTAGGGAAGAATATTGGTTTGCACCTCACCATCGAAACTATTTCATACTAGCACGGAGGATGAACATCCACCGTGCAAGGACAAGCTTGAAGCTCTCCCAAATTGCAAAGATGCAAATGAAAAATGACCAAAATATACTCCATTTCAACTTGTCCTCCTTTTAATAACTTTAGTGAACTCATTTACCTCGTTACAACTCAAATTATCTCCTAATTACTCATGAAATTCGAATTAGTGGGGGTTATGACCCTTCATTGGCCCCACATGACACTTGACTCATCTTTTGTCTCCAACTGCTCATGAATTCGAATTAGGGAATCTTTTGGATGATTTGGAGATGTGTAACTCCTCTCATGCACCCTCTTGGTCTATTTTTAGCTCTTACATTGCCATAGATGTCATGGAATCTGTCATAATTGTCATAGGTGTCATAGAATTTGTCATAAGTGTCATAATGCTTGTCATAGTTTTCATAGAATATGTAATTGCCTATTTTTATCCCTATGACTCTTCCTCTTCCTTCATGAATGCTACCTATTCCCTTCCAACTCAAATTTGGGGATGGCTCCATGTTTAAAGGAGGAATATTCTCTCATGTGGACCCCACATGTCCACTTATGCGCCCCGAAGTCCAACTAGGACCTAATGCCACTTCATTTTGGAGCATTTAAAATTTATTCCATAATTTATTAAACTATTTTTCCACCATCAATTTAGAATATTGAATTTTCATGAGAAACTATAGACCTTGGGGCTAAATGTCAATATTTTAATTCTTCCACATAACCCTTAGGAATTGGGTAGGTCAACTTAATTATTTATCTGAAAATCATTTAATTAGGGACATGACATTGTCACATCCAACAAGTGATAAGGGAAAGGAATTTAAATCTCTTTTTCCATCTCCATTATCACATGCACCCCCTCGCCCCACCTCCTAAATGCAAGCTTATGATACATACCATGGTCATACCTAATCTTGCATGTGGGATTTCTTGAGATTTATATGAGTTATGGACGGTCCTAAATGAATTCACTCCAAAGCTCAGAGAGAAAGGTTCGAGCATATGAGGGTCTTCATCTCTGTGACTATCTCTTTCTACAAGCAAGGTGTCAAGTATTTTTCATCTCATTACATTTAGGTTAGAGGTAGTCATAGAAAATCGTTATTGCTTCAAGTGTTGTGTTCGTCACGAGTTAAAGGAATTTTAGTGGCAGCTTAAGAGTTTTGAATGAGACGTTGCAAAGTCTCATTGCCATGTGTTGGAACAGGTGGAAGGAGGGGTTTTATGAGGAAATTCTATTAGAAAACATACCTAGAGATTAATGTGTGGTTGGGATTGCAAATCATGTCCTAGAATTGACGGAATGAGAAGCAAAAGTAAGGTCCTTCATTTTGATTCAAAGGGGGAAGTAGCCAAGGATAATTTTAGGGGCGAAATTTAGCCCAAGGGCTATTTTTCCACGTTTTTTTCCAAAAAAAGATTTGTCAATTTGCACTTTTTGAAGCCCCATTTTGTCCAATTTTGATGGAGTAAACTTTTTTAACTATAAAAATCGCCAAATTATTCCATAAACTATATAAAATCCTTAGAAATTGAAATAATTTTAGAAAAATATCGCCAAATATTTTATAGTTGACATTTTAATAATTGGTAAGATTCGCCAGGTTTATACACTTTTAAATAAGTATGGGTCCTTAAAATTATCCCTAGAAGTAGCTAGAGAAGGCCTCTCAACTAGTGTCTATGCAAACTCTAGTAGGGCACATCATGGCCCATCTCAACCTCCCCTCAGAAGTAGGCTCATTGTCCCCCACCCCCCTGCAAAAAAAAAAGTAATAAGGAATCATTTCCTCAGTGGATTCTCTCTAGTCTCGTTGGAGTGTTCGGACACTGAGTGCACCCAATAGTTAGAGTTAATGGAAGCCTCTAAAGAATCCCTCCACACAACCATGGATGTCAATGCAAATGCAATGCACATGGAGAATGAAGGACCATATCCCACTTGGACATAAAAACTGAAACCTATCTTAGGCACATGACTATGTTTCATTTTCTTTCCAATAATGTTCGAGCGTTATGGACTTCATAATGCTTGAGCGTTATGAATTTCTATAATGCTCGAGTGTTATAGAATTCATAACACTCGAGCGTCATGAATTTCTATAACGCTTGAGCATCATGAATTTCCCTATTATCAATATAAGGTTTATAGGTGTATTGCATTATAAATTATGATAACAAAAATAAACTATGGGGCCGTCGCACGAAGTTGAGGGACCTTTTAGATGCAATCATACTTTCACGAAACACGTGAAAGTTCAACGAAAACAAAAAGCTCGAGCGTTTATTTGAACTAGGCATTGGCAGGCCCGAACGTGCCATGTCACGTAACGCACCGGATAGGAAACCCAAGCGCTCGAGCGTTATGGAATTCATAACGCTCAAGCGTTTGGGTTGCCTATCCGACGTGTTAAGTGACATGGCACGTTCGGGCCTGCCAATGCCTAGTTCAAATAAACGCTCGAGCTTTTTGTTTTCGTTGAACTTTCACATGTTTCGTGAAAGTATGATTGCATCTAAAAGGTCCCTCAACTTCGTGCGAGGGCCCCATAGTTTATTTTTGTTATCATAATTTATAATGCAATACACCTATAAACCTTATATTGATAATAGGGAAATGTAAATGTGTAAATATTTTTACATATTTTAATATTTTACAATTCTTTAGTACATTTTTTATTAATAAAAAATCTGCATTATTATAAAAATTATATTAATATAATAATAAATAAGAAAATTATTTTACTTTACCAAATCTATAGATTAACACTATAAATTGGGTAGGCCCATGAACACGACTCGGTTGGGATCAAACTTTTTTTTTTTAATTTTGATTACCAGATACATTTAAAAACCAGATCATCATAAAAAATTAGACTTGATGGTAGGATGATAATCATAACAATATGTCACACAAAATACTATAAAAAATAACTTCATCATGAAAAATGAAAATACTTTAAAAATAACTCAGCATGAAAAATGAAAATACTTAAAAAATAACTCGTCATGAAAACTGAATTGTTGCATTTCAACAACAATTTTAAAACAAATGGATTGATGATTTGAAGAGAATAATTTCTTATTACAGAACAAAGAGATAGCTTCCAAATCACACCAACTATCGATCAAATAAGCCTTCACTAAGTGGTTTTCGAGTTTAAATGGATTTATACTTCACTTAATATAGAGTTTATTATCAATCAAATAATAAAATTAATAATAAAAAATGGCGTGCCAGTGAATTGATCTGATCGATATGGTCATAGAAGGACATAATATATTTTAATATGCATAGAGTATTTTGTTAGTTTAATATTAATGTGAATATAGAATTTTGACAGAATCGAGTGGACCGCAAATATGGAAGATAAGGTATGCAAAAATAATGTGAGTCACGAATTTGGTAGGAATTCTATTACTATATATCAGCAATGGCAATTAGTTTGATCAGGAATTTCCTCTCGAAGGTGTGAGCACTGGATCTGCAGGGCTTTGTAATAACTAAGTTGTTGTTATTCCGAGACGAAAACAGCAGAGGGCCTGCAAATAGATCAAAATACCGCGATCTGTCGGAATGGATACGCAATTGCAGTACGCTAGTGAAATTTTGTATGAGGTTCAAAATAATAAGCTTTGGATGGAGAATATGGATGAAATTGCAGGGCAATTGGATTGGGACGACAGTGATCCAGAAATCATGGCGGAATCGAAGCCTGCAACCAAAACTAGTTATCTTCAAGTTACATCCAAGAATTTGCATACTGAAAGAAAGCGAAGGAAAAAATTGAATGATACACTTTATACACTCCGTTCTGTAGTTCCCAAGATCAGCAAGGTATGCATTTATTCATTCTCTACCACTAATTCATATTAGGGTTAGAACCAAACATGTCAAGGGTTCTTGCAAGATCTCAATGAATTTCTTTCTCATATTCATTTCCTTTTGAATGAAATGTTGTTGGAGATTTTATGTTAAATGTATAAATTTGTTATGGCCAGATGGACAAACAGTCTATAATCGGTGATGCTATCAGCTATGTGATAGATCTGCAAAAGAAGATCCGAGAGATTGAGGGTGAAATTGAAGGACTCTGCACCTCAAACAAAGGTGATCATACTCAAAGTAGTCCACAGATTATCAACCCTCTAAGAAACTCAAATTATGAGTTTGGAAAACGGTCGATCGAATCCGGTGATACGAAGAAATCCGTGGATAAATTGAAACATGGAAAAGTGCTGCAAGTAAGTACCAATTCACACATCTCCCTGTAATTATGTGCCTGTTATGTAATTTTAGAGATTCTATGAAGCTAGAGAGTGGGAACGTATATTTAATTGCACCAGACCAGGTGTTAATTTTCCAGCTTTCTATATATATTTCATCTTATTTTCCAGGGTTAGTGATTGATGTGAATTGTTATCTTAGTTCCAAGAATTAGTTTAATTGATTGAGCCCTGCTCTCACATCCAACCATTATAAGAAATCCGGCGAGCATAAATTGTAGGTTTAAATCCTCTCTAGTCCTAAATTAAGATCATCAGTTCTAATCCTTCATCTTATTTTCAAGGATCAGTTTAAAAATCAATGTTGAAGATCTGTTTTCACAGCCAATGACCATAAGTTATAAGTTCAAGGATTAGTTTATAAATTGATTCAACCACTGTTAAAGATATGTAGCGACCATAATTATAAGTTCAAGGAATTCCAGGTTCTGGTGAGGAGGCCTAGTGCCACTTCCCTATCTGGATCCTATCATATTAAGGGCTCCATGACGCAGTTAACCTAGCTTGCTGTGTGGCACTCAATGGACCAATAATAAAGTTAATAATCGTAAAGCATTTCTGTACCTGTTAATTAAAATGTACTATATACTATTAACATAAATTAATTTTGTATTGTAGTTATAGTTAGGTTGGTTGGGAAGAATGATTGTTGTCAAGTGACATGATATTTTTGTTAAGCTGTATTATTTTGTTGAGCTATATTATAATGATGGGATTTCTAACCAACCTCAAAAAAAACTCAATTTTGGTTTTCAATTTTTTAAATATCAAAATATTTACACCTAAATAATGAAATATTCTTAAACTGCTAATAAGATGAATTTATGTTATATTACCAAATATCTTTTATTCCCGTCTAAAAACATTTGCAGAATCTGAATTTTAAAGCTCATCCAAGTTTGATTCCTCGACAAAAGTCATACGCCGTACCTGTAATTACTATGCTTAAAGATAAATTATTCACTGACTCTGAGTTTTTAATATCTCTTTACTTTCTCATAATCTGATTTCTTTCTCGATTACAGTGTGGAAGATTATTCTTTTTATTATAAGATTGAAGTGTTCATACTTTAAAAAGAAATATGACTTAGATGTTCACACCTAATTAAAAATCCTTAAATAGGGTTAAGTGGGCCTAATTTAGTGATATATTTTAATGTTTGTTTGAACGTGATAAGATGGCTACCCCACATTTCCATTGCCGTAAGAATCTTAGTTATAATATGATTTGACTTGACGTTCAAGTCATGTCACAAGCTGTTCAGATTGCAGCGACCTTATCTTGTCACATGGTATTTTCCATTCGTTCTTTGTATTTGGTTGGGAATTGAAAATAGGCATGTGATTTGCATGGATCACTGTTAATACTGACACCTACTGGCAGGTGGAAATCTGCAACGCAGGGGAAGGGGGGATATATCATGTTCGAATAGAGGGCAAGAAAGAGACCGGCGGATTGGTGAAGCTGACGCGAGCCATGGAATCTCTTCCACTGCAGATCATGAATTCAAACATCTGCTGTTTCGATGAAGCCATTCACTACTCGCTCACTGTCAACGTAAGTATTTATTTGAATTTCGATAGTGTGTCTAAGTTCTTGGATATTCATTTTGTTGAAGTTTTAACTCGACTCATGGACACTCCACTCATCTTTAATTAAGGAATCAAAAAGAAGCTACTGCAAGATGGAATGGCAATTTCATTTAACAGCAGTTTTATTTTGATTCCGTAAAGATGAATAGAGTGTCCACTCAAAAAATAGGAATTAAAATTTAACACAGTGAATGTTCACAATGTCTAACCACTATAAAAGCATCCAAAGGAAATAAACAATTTTACAACATAATTTTTTGTTTTGATTCTCTATTTCGTGGCTGGGCGTGGCAGGTGAAGTCATTGGGAAATGTAGGCACCGATAAATTGGAGGACATGATTCGCAAAATCACAACCACTGATTGCTTCGACTAAATCAAGCAGAATTACTATTGTATATGAAGATGAAGAGATTGGGGTTTCTACTAAATCAAGTAGAATTCTTATTGTAAATGGAGATGGAGAGATTAGGGTTTGTAATGTGAATCAGTCTAGCTTGCTATGTTTCCAGCACTCTGACCCCACCCACCCCTCTCATAATAAAGCTTTTTGACTTGGAAAATACTTTTGATAAAGTACAAACGAGGTTTTCGCATGTCATTTTTTATTCTTGCAATAGTCAAAACGCTAAAGGCACCATGTGGAAAATTGTATCGTATTCCGTATATAAGAAACAAAAAAGAACAGGCATCCACTTGAAAAGCCAAGCTCAATTCAAAGATTCCAAATTACAATCAAGGAGATAAGGCGATAGATGCAAATTTCTTTCAAATCATTATTCTCAGTAAACAACCAACGAAACTTTAAAGTCACTCAGCACTCAACTAAAAAATTAAAATAAAAGAATAACGTTAAGGTGACTAATCAAGTAACCCACAAACAGACCTCATAAAACGCATCAAGGCCTCACAACCACACTACACATAAAATAATAACAATAAAGCACTTCTTCCACATAAAGACAATTTCCAAATAAAATACAAGCGATTACCTCATAAAACACCATGTTTATGTGGTCTACAAATACAAGCCTATATGGGAGAAAGGAACGAGGAGGGTGTTTTCCGGTGGAGAAACTAGCTAAATACCGTGAGGATATCCAACTCATCGATTAATCTAAGGTAAGGTTTTAGTATTTTTGAATATTTAGGGTTGTCACAATTTTTTAAGTCCAAGGGTTTTGGCCTATTTTCAATGTAGGAAGGGTTTCAGATTTCCACTTTAGTAGGATTGCTTATGAATCTTATTGTTTCGAGTTGGGGTTCAATGAGGTTTTTTGGAAGTCATGTGAGAGGTTTCCCATCAAGCTCACATGAAGGCCCACAAAATAGTTGTGTCTAAACACTTGGTTTTAGAGCATTTAATGTTCTACGGCTTGGAGTGTGCACCATTGGATTCAAAGTTATTTGAATCCAATGGTGCACACCCCAAGCTATAGAGCATTAAATTCTCTGTAGTCAAGTGCTTAGCTTTCGCTCCACAAAACCTATGCGGAGGTGGCAAAGGAATTGTTCCCTAGGTCACACATTAGAGTTATTTCCCTAGGGAGTCTTCATAACTCCTTCCTTGTTGGTGATGTAGTTAGCTCACACTCCTAATAATTATGGAGTTTGTGCTTATGGCTACAACAAAGATCAACATATATATTCAATCATGTGATCTTGTAGGTGCATCGGATTGGTTCCCCACATTTGTCTCGAGTTGTTATTGGTGAGGAAAGTTTGTTTTTTCGACACCCCAGTGCAGTGGAGGAGAGAATCAATTACATACTAGACTTGGTGCCAAACAAGCAATGGTTGTTGGGTGGAAGCGTAATTTTGGGCATTGTTCTTGGTTTGGGAAGTTTGGTAGGTGGAAGTTAAGCAATGGACAAAAACATAGTGGAAAAACACTTGTCAAATTGGCATGAAGTTTGGTGGGTGCTTTGGAGACATGAAGATAGGGTAAGGATGGAGGTTATTGTGATTATCAGACTTGATCAGTATTTTGAGTACATAGGAAAAGATCTTGTTGAGAAGTTTCTAAGATCTATATCTAGACAAATATTCTGTAATTTGGACTAGATTCATTCCAAATGGTCCTTAGTTCTCGACTATGACCCCACATTTAATATCCTAACATGAGGCTATATAGGCTTTGGTTTTAGATCTAAGGTAGACACAATCTTGATTTTGAAGAGTTATTGATTTTGGGGCTTGTGCTTTCTCAACCTCAAGCCATGGAAACCTTGCTTTAATGCAAGAGAAAAAATTGCAATAATTTTACATATATGGGTTAAGTTCCCCAATTTACCCATGGAGTTTTGGTCAGAAGAAGGGATTTGGGCTTTAGGTGATGAGTTACGAAAGACCTCATTGGTGGATCAATCCTTCAAGAAGGATTATCAACAAATTATTGTGAGGGCCTTGGTGGAAAGTGATATCATAAAAATACTACTTGAACACATGTTGCTAGTAAATGGGGATAAAACCCACCTTCAAATTCTGAACTATGCAAACACTCATTTCCGCTACATCCAATGACATTTTTATGGGCATATGGTGCAAGATAGACTGAAGTTGTTTATAAAAAAAATTGTCTACAAAAACAAAGTTTGAGATCGACAAAAGTAGGGAAAATCATGAAGGCACCAAAAGATAGTAAATTAGTAATTACGAGGTAGGTGGAGGTAAGGGTGACTCTAAGGGGGAGCACTTACATGAAGTTGAAAGGTCATATTCAAGGTTGAAGCATAATAATAATATGAAAGATGAAATTATTTCCATGATAGATCTTGGACCAATTCCTTTTTCGGAGCCACATATTCCCACTCGACTACAACAAGTTGCTATGGGTGCGACAATGGTCCTATTGATGCCACATGAAAAAAGACTTCTTAAGCAAGATTAGGGGAAATTGGCAATATATCTATAGTCTTTGAATTTCCTCCTTCCTTTATTGATGCATTTGGTCAAGGTCCCTATCTAACTCTCACAGAAGGGAAATTTGAACTTACCTCTCAGAGGCATGACAATTATCAAACATTTGAAGAAATCTTTTAAAGGATGGGACTTTACTTCTATCAATTCTTTTGGACACTTAGGTGGTCTCATTACAGGATGGAACTCCAATCTTATTTTGATAAATTCTTTTGTTTTTAGTTTAGGATTATGCACATAGTTGTTCTACAGACAGTTCAATCTGACATTTACTATGTTGAATATTTGTGGCCTTATGGGGATAAAGTATCTTTCTAGGAGAATTTCTTTTGTTCACAAATATATAAAAAGGAAAATCTTGTCATTGGAGGCGCTTTGAATTTTAATTTGACTCGAATGGATATTTGGAGAGATAGTGCTCAAGTGGACAAGGTGGCTAAATTTATAACACATTCCTCAAAGGAAAACAATTTGGATGATGTTGATCCTATTTTCATTAAACCTGCTTGGTGGAACAACTGTGCAGATAGTGAGGTTGTACCAAAATAGTTGGACAGGTTCTTATGGTTTGTTACCTTTTTCCAAGGAGTTGATATATTTTTTTCATGGATTGAAGATGGTATAATATTGTCCAGATCATTGTCCAATCCTTCTATAATTTGAAATGAAGGATAATAAATCAAATAGTACCTTCAATTTTAACCATGAATGGCTTCAGGAGAACATATTTTTTGATCTAGTAAAATATAATTGGAGGAATTCCCTAGCAAACAATTTGCCAAAGCGCTTAAAGAGGTGAATCATAAA
This sequence comes from Larix kaempferi, assembly GCA_027924585.1. Lineage (NCBI taxonomy): Eukaryota > Viridiplantae > Streptophyta > Pinopsida > Pinales > Pinaceae > Larix > Larix kaempferi. The sequence continues at coordinate 10,149,243 of BSBM01000322.1, read as the reverse complement.
GTGAGGGTTTGGGTTGGTGAACAATTTTGCAATAGGGACAAAGCCATCTTTGAAACTTAATTTGAAATAAAAGAAATGTTGATCCCAAATCATTTGGGGATTTTTGAGGAGGCAAAGATTATTAGTTTCAAACTACTAGAACAAAAAATATTGAAAGAACGTGAGGCTAACTAGTAGATGAAAAGTCTGGCAACATGGTTGGAGTTGGGTGACTAAAATACTATTTTTTTGACAATTATGAAAGTCATAGGAAAAGAATGAATGCGATATGGAGTATGCAAAAAGAGGATAGGTCAAAAGAAAGCAAATTTAAGGAACTCATAGACCTTTGAGTAAGGCATTTCGACAAAATCTATCAAGAACCAAATAGAGAAAATATCACAGAGGTTATTAAAGTTGTGTCATAATTTTCTAGTTTGGTCTTCGAGGAGGACAACAGGGACATGCTTGAACCAATAAATATGGATGAACTGTTAACTTTACTATCTTCCTTTAAAAAGGATAAGGGTCTGTCCCCCAATGACTAGACTATAGAATTTTTTCTAGGTTTTGTCAATCTATGGGGGGGGGGGCGCGATTTGTTGCAGGTTGTGAAGCAAGTTAGAACATCGGGGAGTTCTTGGGATTGTTCAATGCCATTTTAATAGCACTAATTCCAAAGGTGGATAACCATGTCTCTACCTTTGAAGAGTATAGGACAACCTCTATTGTGACAACTAGACTTAAGAAGATTCACTCTTCAGTTATATCACATGAGTACTTTGATTTCCTTGAAGTGAGACAAATTCATGAAGTTATTGGCTCTGCTTAGGAGGGTATCTATTCCATCAAGACTAAAACATTACCTCCAATGGTGGTAAATTTGGACCCATTAAAATCCTAGGATTGAGTTATCTAGTTGTATATGAGACTTCCTCTATTCCAATAGGTCATGCATGGTTCAAATCCCCCTACATTAGGTGCATTAGTATTTTTGACAAGGGTATGCCATCTTTTGGGTCATAAAAAATAGATTTTCAAGTTAGTCAATGCATCAACATGGCTAGACCCTAGGAATGTCTTTACCCAACATGTAGAAACATGAATGGGGGCATGTCTAGTCATGTGATGAGGGGGTATTTAGGCCTAATGCGCTCCCTACATATTCCACTCTTGCCTTTGAATTGGAATTATATGATAAGTGATGGCTTTTGTGCTTCTCTTCACACAATCTAATAAATTTTATGTTCATTATGTAATTACCATGGTCGCTCCAACAATTTCAATATGATAATGTATCTCCCACATCAATAAAATAAATGTCAATGCATATGAGACAAGAACCCATCTTACATCAAACATAATTATAATCAATCTCAACATAACTTTCTAATAATTTTTTAAGGTTTCTTTAGGTTTTCAACCTCCCCTTCCTTCTATTACTTAGTGCTCCTCGATAAGGTAGCTCCATGTACCCTAAGTCCACATCTAATCCTTGGAATTATGCAAGTCTCACTTTTATAGGACTTTTTATTTAGAAAATCATTTTGTTCCACCTAATCATCATGGGTGTCATAATTTTTGGATCCAGATTCCACATCTTTTAGCCTTCACATCCACAACTACATATTTCAACCTTATAATAAACTCTCACTTTTATATAACGACTTCACATGGAAATTCAAGGAATGCTTCATCACATTCGTGGATGTCAAGGAATTTTTAGTTACTTGATTCCTCATACGGAAATCGGGGGTCTTTAGACACTCAACCAATGGGAGAGCCATAGATTTGTTCAATTGACCATAATCCCTATTAAACCTAGCATCGATGTATACTAATGAGTCTAACTTATTTTAACATCTATGTAAAACATATTGCACCCTCGTGTCTAGTCGACCCCAACTAGTGACTAGTGAAAGAGACCAACATTGATTTTTTTGCAAACTATGCTTTATCTCATGGAATCTGACCAATTACCCTAAACAATACTTTTCGGGGATGGCCTCCCAAAAGGTCAAAATATTAGGAAATATTTTTAAAACTCTAAATGAGCATCTCTCGATTTTAAGAATAATTTATTCTCTACTTAACACGGCCAACCATATGAAGTTGGAATCTCATCTAGCCCCTCCCTCCCCTCACATCACTCTTAATTCCCTATACCAAATATATCTTGTGCAAACAAAATTAAATTAACATAATATCAACCCATTGCATTAAAATTGGCATAAAATGTAGAAAAAAAAAATCATATAATTAATAAAATAAGATAGGGTGAAAACGCGAAGTTGCGTAACACTTTTGGCTTATTTTTGACAAACAAAACTGCTAAATTTTATGTTTTTCAACTTCGACCTCTTCAAACCCATATCTCCCTTAGGAATTTCAACTTGAAGTAAACACAAATGTTTTAGAGAATTGAATTATCTTTAGACTCGATTTTTTTTTAATTTTTGTATGGACATATCGTGGAACAAATTTTGTGCTCACCAACGGCATATACTTGAAAATTTTAGGTATGGATAATGAGTGGCCAACATGAGCACTCGTTTTTTGAGAGATAGTCATTCATTTTAGGTAAACAATGTATGATAATAATCTATACACACTGCACTTATGCATGGACTATATTTTGAGGTTTTTCAGACTTGAGAACTATTTTTTATTATTTATCAAAATAGCGTATGTTCAGAAAATGGTGCCTTATCGACACATGTTGGTAAGCTTCAATTTTCTTTTTAGTGTGAATCTTATTGAAAAAACTAAAAGTACAATTTTGAAGAGGATGGTGCAAGGAAGATCTCTGTGAAGATTTCAAATTTTTTGGTGTTGTCTTTATTATGATATTGAATTTTCATTTTGGGTGATTTTCAAAGTATTAAAATTCTTAAGGGATAAGGTTAGAAAAAATTATTAATAGATAGAAATTCAAATCGAAATAAAACAATTATTATATCATTGGAAACTAGATTCGGAGATGAATCCATTGCTACCAAGTCCGACAAATAATATTTAAAATTTACAGGGCTTTGGGATTTCTGAAGTTGTAGGTTCCAAAAAGATGCCAGATATTTTCGCAGGTTTTCTTGACCATGAACTCTTGGCCGAAAAAATATCTTCCAAACTCTTGGCCGAGAGTTTAGTTCAAACTCTCATCCGAGAGTTTTTTTTTTTAAATACAGCGCGGTGATTGGTTCAAACTCTCGGCCGAGAGTTTGAACTCTCACAAACTCTTAGCCTAGAGTTTTTAAAACTCTTAGCCTAGAGTTTGAGGTTGAATTTTTTTTGCGTGATCATTCGCGCGCACTAGTTTTTTTTTCACTCCGTTGTCATAAAAGTTTTTCCCAACTTCGCATTTTCACTCGATAATAAAACATATTAAAAACAATATTATCACCCCATAGGTCATAACAACAATCAAATATATTCATTGATATTTCTCTTCATCGAAATCAAAATCAAAATAATCAAGATTTGAATCATTGAAAGGATTGACCATAGCAACATCAAGGACAACTTCTTCAACTTCTTCATATAATACATCTACTTGTTCATCTGAAACAATATATTCAAACTCTTCATCTAAGGAATATTAATACATGCTCTTCATCTATATCATCTTCAACTTCTTCAACTTCTTGCTTTGACACATCTACATGGTCCTCTACATCATGGGCCACCAGAGGGCGCACCCCTTCCTTTGTCACTCTCATTGAGTAGGGCGCTCCTTACGAGGATTCTTCTTCTTTATTTCCAAATTAGCAAGCGCAAAATCTATTTTATTGTAACCAGTTAATAAATGGATAGGTTGAATGTTTCCTTGCTTATAAAAGGCTCACTTATCTCATAATAAAGTTGATGGTCTTTATCTAAGCCTAGCCTATTGTGTGTGATTGTTCAATTTTGTTCAGTTTTTTATTTGTTCATCATTATTCAGATCTCTTTGTAGAACACATCATCTTCCATATCTTCTTCAATATTGACATCTTCCAGTATGATATATTTTACAAGCCTTCCTCTTTGCTCATACCCAAATACATATGACTAGCTTTCTTTATGTGGAAGATGTGAATAGATGACCTACTCACACTAACTCTAAAGGAAATAAGGCTCTATACATAGTTCAAATAACATTGTATTAATCATGGAAAATCCATTATCACACTAAATAAAAATTCTATCAGGATCATGTTCATTCATATGTAATCTATACCAACAAACATTGAAGAGAACTACTCTAAAGGATTTCAAGTCTAACTCAAGTAATATATCTTCTAGGTAGCCATAGCATCTATTTTCAAATAATTTTGGAGACATGTAAGTGCAAGAATAAACATTAGTAACCGGGGAAACCTGCAACTATCCCACAATCATAGGTTTTCTTCTTATAATCCAATTGTTTTATGCTATTTTTTTTCGCTATTGCACAACATATCCTTGTGGTGTTTCACATGTGACAATATGCTTGATATGATAAAATTGCAATATTACCAATTAAAAAACATGTTTATACCAACTACCTAACATTTCGAGGATAAACGAAAAACTAGCACATCTAATATCTGAAAAACAATGCAGGTAATGCCTACGTATTTATCTTTTGCACCATATGCTAAATCAATTTCCATCTATATAAGATTGATATATTTATAATGATTAGATCTTCAAATCAACTCCACCATCCCATAATTTCCTTTGTAGTGTAGTATAAACTTATGTGCATCGTTCTATACATTCTTTCATCCAATCGATATTATTTGCAATGTATTAATGTAGTGCATGCATCCCACTCTTGACCACATGTATAATAAAAAAAGTGATCAATTAATTAGGTGCTAGTAAAGCTTAATAAATGATGGATGAATAAAATTTATAAGATTAAATAAGTACGAAATTGATACAAAATAATATGCATTATTATATAAGTTGACCTCTATTGTTTGATTACCTTTGAATTTCCTCATTCTTCCCTTCCCCAACAAAACCTCCCCTTCATATTTTTTCTTGGAATTGATATCCTAAATGTAAGGCACATTAATATTTGGAAATGCTACTTTAGGAAGATGCTCACTAATATATACCATGGATTGATATACCATATAGCCATATGCTAGTTTTGCAGTTAATCTTTCAATTATAAATTGTGACAGCTTACCTCATGTACTTACCGAGATCATATAAATCTATTTTATGTTTATATCAAAGATGTATGTGAGAGATAGAAGTAGAAAAAATGAAACATAAAAGGATTCATTAGTTTATTCAAAAATTCAATCAAGTGTACATCATAAATATGTTCATCAAAGTTATCATCCATCGAGAGAGCAAAGGTGTCATTGATCAATCTATTTATCCCATGATTTCAATTATATCAGTATCATCATTTTTCTTGGCCATAAGATTAACTTTATGATACCCATGATCCACTCCATAATGATCTCCATCAACTTGTTCACTAATATTTTTACTACATTTTGGCACACCCTCATCTCGCTCCAATCCATCCTAGTATGCTTTTGTCTTTGTATATATATATAAACAAACTTTTAGATGGTAATAAAAATTAAATCTATAATAAAGAACACCTAATACTTAGACAAAATTCATGCCCCTTGAAGTGCCTATAATCCTTAAAATTTCCCTTTTTGATATTGAGTTTGTTAACGGGCACTATTACAGTAGTCAAAACTATGAAATTTCAATCATAGACGTCAAGAATATCACATCATTTTCATTTTATATCTTCAGGCTTAAATATAATTTATCTCGATGTTGGAATTCCAATGATAGTTGACTATGTCCCATAAGATTTAGTAACCATACCAATGGATTAATGTAACATTCAAGTTATTTTATGGACCTGGTCGTTAATGTAACTTCTGATGATAGTTGACTATGTCAACTTCCACAACTATGAGCTTTATTTGACCTTTTCAAAGGATGCAACGTTCAAATAATTTATGGATGTTGTCATCATAATTTTGATGTTCATGACAGTATAGTTAGAAATTCAAGTCTCGACATATGTGAGGGGCACTGAGTAAAAAAGTTATTATTATTGCGATTTGACATGTCAAAGGATTGCAGGTTTTAAATAAATTTATAGGTGTTTCCATCACGATAATTGTGTAGTATAGGTGGAATCAAATTGGAAGTCCGATGTATGTGGGGGGTAGGGGAGAGGAGAGGAGCCAATGGTGGAGCGGGAAAACCAGTAGTTGAGATAGGGTGATCAATAGTGGACATAGTAATGGTGTTGGTTGACCTCAGTTTTGAAAAAACTATTTACTATAAGTGGTTCATAAAAGCATTTTATGTACAAGTAATTCTCAATATTTTCATGTTTTTAAAATTATTTATAAAAAAAAATTGAACTACAGTTTGAAATATAATGAATATTTGAAATTGGAAAAACATTTTAAGTCACCTCTACTTTAAGTCACATCAATGTTCAAGCATTGGTCCCAATCAAAAATACACTAAGGCACACTAAGACTAGACAACTTGGAACTTTGTGGCTGACATGGCATCATTTTGGATTCATCACACCTTAAGACCAATATGGTTAGATAGAGAACACGACAAAGTATATGTGATAAAAATTTGGAGGAAAAACAAGCTCGGGAACATGGAGAATTAAGCTGCACCACTACCGATAAAAAAACCGCTCACTCACTGGCATCCCTCCCCTAGTTAGTGAAAAATATATAATTATTTAAATAATTTCAAACAAAATCCAAATTTAGTAGTGTCTAGTAGGGTACATTGTGTCCCATCACAATTCCCCCTCAAGTTAGTCTTTTTTCCACACCGCACCACTCTCCCCTCCATCCCAAAAGGATTAAGGAATCCTCATGGAATTCTTTTCTCTGTGGCCTCTCTTTAGACTCAATGGAGTGTCCAGCATTGAGTGCACCCAACATTTAGAGTCAATGGAAGAATTTAAAGAATCCCTCTACCCAACCATGGATGTCAATGCCACTGGAATTCACATGGATAATGAAGGACCAATGTCCTAGTTGGACATAGAAATTGAATCATGTCTTAGGCATGACTATGTTTAATTTTCTTTCCCCAATTTATTATGTTTTATCATTATTTATATTTGTTATTAGACTTTGTTATGTACTATACCTATTGAACATTATATAGATGGTAATGAAAAGGTATACCTTTATTTTTTTGGTTGTAAGACCTTAATTTGGGGATTCTTTCTAATTCCAAATATATCCATATTTTTGTAAACCAAATATCATATCATAGGATATAATAGGATATTAATCATGGTAAACATATATCATATCATGAACATGGTTAAAAATAGTTAAAATGTAATTCAATAGATTGGATGGTAGTAAGGGAATTACAATAGATTGGATGGTAGTAAGGGGGTGAAGAGTTTTTTTTAAACTAAATTAGGGGTATACATATTGCAAGGGGGATTCAACTAATAAAAAAATTAGGGGATGGGGGATGGTGGGATAGGGGGTAAGGGATTTACTATTGCAGGGAGATCACCTTTGTGATTTGTTTGATGGAAATTAAGCATCTCATGAAGGAGTAGGGTAAAATATCTCTAGTCCTTGATCTTATAGAAACTCTTAATAAACCACAGTTAATAGAGGGATCTAAAGATGAAATGGTCTTCTAGTTCCTAAAGAACATGTTTGGTGATCCCCACTCCAAGTTCAAGTAGCATATGATAAGCAACAAACAACATTTTCTAAAATAAAGGTTGGATACATATGTCAAATATTGATACCAACATACTAGAGGTAGAAATAGTAAGGGGTATAAAAAGTCTATGTCATGAAAAAAATGGTACTCACAATATTGGGTGAAAATAGGGGGGTTATTTTAGAAGTGGCAGGTGTGAAAGTTTGGGGGGTGATTTATAACATTGAGGGAGAAAAGGAAATGGATATTTCATAGGGTTTAGAAAATGCTACAAATAATGAGTTGAAGCACTAGTAATCTTCCAAGGTATAGAGACAAATGGGTTAGAAAGGGAATATTGAGTAGTGACACGATAGTTAGTATGCACGATCCTTCTTGATATGACTTAAGGGGGGTCATATATGGGGTTAAATGTATATAAAATGATCCCAAGGGGGGAATATATGGGGCTAAATGTATATATGTAATGGGTTGGCCTAATGAAGGGGTCTCATGTGCAATGAATGGACATGTATATATAAAGGTAATGTTGTCATTATTGATGACACATGAAATGATTATGTGAATGTCTTGAAGTTATTGGAGAATTATCTCCTATTCTTTAAGGAGTTATTGTGTAACTTATATATTTCTAATCTATATTGGAGTTTTGCTCTATGTTTACATTGTTGTACATAGTGTGTACTCTTGTCTCTTATGACAATTTTAAGAGTTTGATTCATAACACTTCTTCTATCAATTATTTCCCACAAACCTAAATTTATCATGAATCTTTGAAAGAGCCATCTTTGTGATAGACAAATTTGAACAAATTGACCTCTTCCACACCTTAAGATGCCACAACTTGGAATCCAATACACAACCCAATCGTAGGGCACATTTTCAAGAAGGAGTTTATAAGTCAAAGGAGGGGTCAACTAACCATATTTCCAATTCCCCCCTTCCATGGCATTTCAATGAATTATGAAGAACATGCCACCCAACAACACATGTTTCTTCACACATGTGATATGCGAAAGGAAGTGAAGGTCTCTCATCATTTCCATGGTTGCATGCAATCCCCCCTACATGCACCCTTATGATCTATAAGCTTATGGCACCTCAACCTCTTAGTGGGATTTCTCAAGATTTTTATGAGTTATGTAGGTCATAAATGAGTTCACTCCAAAGTTAAGAGAGAAACGTAAGAGCATAGGGGTGTCTCCTCCAACTCTATGAATGTCTCTTTTATAAGAAAAAATTCAATATTTTTTGAACAACTCAATGTATTTAAGTTAGGGGATGTCTCAATGGCGCACTTTCATTGACACAATAAGTATTGTGCTCTTTGAGAGTTAAAGGAACTACACTAGGGACATAAGAGTTGAGAATGCGAGGTTGCAAAGGCTCATTATGCTATGGTGAATTCGACCTTGCATTAGAATAGATGAAAAGAGGGTTTTAAATAACAAGTTCTAGAAGCAAAAATACATAAGTAAGGTCTTTCATGTTGATTCATAGGGGGAAGTGGCTAGAGATGGCCCCTCAACTAACATCTATGCAATCTCTAGCAGGGCACATTGTGGCCCATCACAACCTCCCCCTAGATATAGTCTTTTTTCGCCACCCCATAGCCCTTGACCCTCCACCAAAAAATTATTAAGGAATCCTCATGGAATGTTTTCTTATGTGGCCTCTCTTTGGCCTCAATAGAGTGTTTGTCACTAAGTGCACCCAACACTTGAAGCATCTAAAGAAGCCCTCCACCTAACCATGGATGTTGATGCCACTACAATGCACATGGAGAATGCAGGACCAATGTCTTAATTGGACATAGAAATTGAATCCCATCTTAGGCATGACTATGTTTAATTTGTTTCCTTAATTTATTATGTTTTATCATAGTTTATACTTGATATCAAACCTTATATAGGTGGTAATGGAAAAATAGACCTTTAATTTTTCTAGTTGTAAGAATATATCCATATTTTTTGTATTATAATATTTTTAACTATTTAAACACAATTTTTAGTGATAAAAAACTTAGATAAACAAAAATAATAGTTTTGTATTATAATATTTTTAACTATTTAAACACAATTTTTACTAATAAAATACTTACATAAAAAAATAATAGAAAATTATTTACGTATTAATCTCTTGTTTGATCTTTCCATGGTGTGCCTTGATGAAGTAGGTCCTACCACCTTTGGCCCAGCAATATTTGTTTTCTCCATGTAAAAGAGTGCAACCATATCCCATAGATAAGGCCTTCCAAAAATCACACCCCTTGTGTCAGGTTTTCCACCTCATCGACAAAATCAACGTTAATTTAAAACTTAACTTTACACCACCTCAAGATTCTCATAGTGGATTTATGTATTTTGCAACCAACTCAATGAACATAGTTGCGGATGCTTATATACCTTTTTTCCGAATTTGGAAGATACAAACAAAATTAAAAATGTCCTTTAATATCTCATGAACTTACACATTAACCCATATAACATAAATTTGAAGTTTTTTAATAGCTATTTAATATATTCTGTCCAATAATATTACTATTAAAAAGATTTACTAAGTAATTTGTCAAATAACATTACTATTAAAAAAATTTACTAAGTAAATTATTACTTTTAAAACAGTTCACTAAATAGTTTATCTGCAAACTTTTAACTCTAAGTAGAATTACAGATGTTTGGATATGGACATGTCCAAAACACTACTATTTTGTATCTCTACGAGACTACGATATATGGTTCCGCCCAGCTTTTTTAATATAAAATCCTACCAATCATACAATCCATGATCTTACCAAGTTACCACAGTGATAATCCAGGACACAGTGATAATCGAGGACCGTTTGAAGACATGGGATAATCTTTTGATTAAAGGCTGGTCTGGGCCTACTCGTTGTGTGTTATGCAAAAATAGTATTGAAACATCTGGCCCTTAGTGGAGTGTGCGTTTACTAAAAACCTGTTGAACATGTTTGGTTTGGCATTTAACATTGATAAGGGATGGGGAGCTGGAAATTTTGAATCAAGCCTACAAAATTGGATCAGAAACTGTAAATAGTTTGCTACACTCTCGGTCTTTATCTCATGGACTATTTGGCCTATTAAAAATCTGGCGTATTAGAAATCTGTCAGTTTTTGAAGATTACATTCCAAATGTTTAGTTGGCTTGTAATATGGCTTTAAGTTACATCTGACATATAAGCAGGAGAAGGATCCTCCAAAGATCAGGAAAGTTGGTTTGTTTTCTCTTCAGGTTTTTTGTCCAGTTCTTTTCTTTGATGGTGCTGCATCTAATGGGCTTTGTGTTGCTAGAGGTATTATTTTTCTAAATCAAAATCATTATTACATCCTTCGTTTCAGCTGTGGGTGTGGTACAAACATGAAGGCAGAACTTCTTGCCTTATGGTATGTTACTAAAATGACTAACAGCTTTGGTTTGGCAGATATAAAAGTCTTTGGCGACTCTAAAGTCACTATAAAATGGGCGAGTAGTGAATACAACTTAAAAGTGACTACTTTAACACATTGGTGCAACAGGTTAAGGCAGGAAATCAATTCTTTCAGCAGTATTACTTTTGAACACATCTATCAGGAACACAATTCCATGGCAGACAAACTGTGGAAGCAGGCTTTAGATGGTGAAGAGGGTTACTTAATCTGGGAGGAATTCCTAGATTCTTCTTACCAGGATATGGGTAATTTTTACTTTTTTTGAAAAAGTTCAGAAGTTAGTAGGATGGAAAACTTGTCAGCTGAAATTTTTGGATTTTTGAGTAGCTGGTACTTCTCTTTTGTTATGTTTTAAGGAGGATGTAATCGAGTCATTTATAGCTTCTATGTCTCTGTGACAAAATTATCAATGTACTGTTTGATTCAATTTAATGAATATCAATAATATGCTTTTCAACGACACCTCATTATGAGAGATTGAATGATGCGTTAGAGCGATTGATGTTCTAATTAGAGAATAAGATACATTAGTTAGCCTCCAATTCACACCAACTATATAGATCCGTAAACGAATAAACCTTTACTTAATCACGATTGACGTGGCTATTTACAGGCCAGAAAATTTATTTAATCGAAAAGCCAAAATAACCTATGGTCATACAAGGAGACATAATGATATGTAATTTATTTTAATGTGCTTGTGAATATAGAATTTTGACCGAACCAAATAAATGAAGAGTGGACCGCAACCACAAATAATCGGCAATGGGTTTGATCAAGAATTTGCTCTACAAGGTGTGAGCACTAGTTCTGAAGGGCTTTATAATAACTAAGTAGTTATCCCAAGAAAAATACAGCAGACGGCCAAGTAAATCCAGCGATCTCTCCAGAATGGACATGCGATTGCAGTACGCCGGTGAAATTTTTAACTCTGATTGCTATGAGGATCATAATAATAAGCTGTGGATCGATAATATGGATGAAATTTCAGGGAAGTTGGATTGGGGCGACAGCGATCCAGAGATCATAGTTGGATCGAAGCCTGCAACCAAAAGTAATGATCTTCAAGCTACATCCAAGAATTTGCAGAGTGAAAGAAAGCGAAGGAAAAAATTGAATGAAACACTTTATACACTGCGTTCTGTAGTTCCCAAGATCAGCAAGGTATGCATTAATTCATCCTCTCCCAATTATTTGTATTAGGGTTTGAGCCAAACACGTGAAGGGTTCTTGCAGAGAGGAGACCATGCAAGAACCGAATAGATTTCTTTCTGCTATTCATCTCCTTGGGAAATGTGAAATGGTGTATATTTTCTGTTAAATGTATAATTTTTTTATCGGCAGATGGACAAACAGTCTATAATAGGGGACGCTATCAACTATGTGTTAGATCTGCAAAAGAAGATCCGAGAGATTGAGGGCGAAATCGAAGGCCTGTGCAGCTTAAATAAAGGAGATTATCATAGTCAAATTACTCCAGAGACGATCAACCCTCCAACAAAAGCTAATCATGCCTTGAGAAAACGGTCAAAAGGTTCTGGTGATACGAAGAAATTCGTGGATAAATTGAAACATGGAAAATTACTGCAAGTAAGTACTAGTTCACAAAATGCCTGTTATGTAATTTTAGAGATTCTATAAAGCCAGAGAGTGGGAACGTATATTTAATTACACCAAACCAGGTGTTAATTTTGCAGCTATCTATATATCTGTCTTATTTTCAAGGGTCAGTGATGAATGTGAATTGTCAACTTATTTTCAAGAATTACTTTGAGTGATTGAACCCTGCTGTCACATCCACCCACCATAAGAACATCCAGCCACCGTAATTTATAGGTTTAAATCCTGCCGAGACCTAAAATAAAATCTGGTCGAATCCTTCATCTTATTTTCAAGAATTAGTTTAAGAACCACTGTTGTGGGTCTGTTCTCACATCCAGCGACCATAAGTTATAAGTTCAACGATTAGTTTAATTGATTAAGCCACTGTTGAAGGTCTGTTCTCACATCGAGCGACCATAAGTCATAAGTTATAAATTCAAAGAAGATCCTAAAACAAAATTATTTTTAAGAGACACATTTCTTCCATCTAACACTTTTTTTTTTCTAAATTTATAAAGATTAATTATGATTGTAACACATTTGTGGTTGTTGCTGGTTAAGATTATTTACAATTTCACTGTTTGCACTCACATCTTCCATTTGCTACTGGCAGGTGGAAATTTGCAACGCTGGGGAAGGGGGAATATATCATGTGCGAATAGAGGGCAAGAAAGAGAGTGGTGGATTAGTGAAGCTGACGCGAGCCCTAGAATCTCTTCCACTGCAGATCATGAACTCCAACATCTGCTGCTTTGATGAAGCCATTCACTACTCGCTCACTGTCAACGTAAGTGATTGCTTGCTTGGTGCATGAATGGAATGCAATGAAATGGAACGATTTTAGAGCATGAATTTGTGTTTGATACTCTCTTTCGTTGCTTGGTATGGCAGGTGAAGTCACTGGAAAATGCATGTAGCGACAAATTGGAGGACATGATCCGCGAAACCACAACCAGTGATTGCTTCGACTAAAGCAAGTCAAGTTCTTCGACTAAAAGCAAGCCAAGAGAGTACGGTTTCTACTGTTAGTAATGCTGGCTGTGTTTCAACTTTCCAGCTCTCTCGACCATCCATGATATTGCTTTTTGACTTGAAAATACTTGATCTAAAGTTCAAAAGACTTTTTCGCTAGACAGACATCTTATTTTCAATTCTGGCAATAGTCAAAACGCTCAAGACACCATATGGAAAGTTGTATGATATCCCATATATTAGATAAGAAGACAACGCAATCACATAAAAAGACGGGCCCAATTCCAAAAGATTCCAAATTACAATGAAGGTGATAGATATGCAAATTTCTTTTGAATCTTTAAACTCACTCAGCGCTTAACTAAAAAAGAAGGTTGACATGACAGAAGGATAAAGGAAGCTTTAAAATCCTTTAACTCTATTTCCCTGGTGCATATCTATCAGTAACATAACGTCATGGCAGATAAACTCTCTAAATTGGCTGTAGAATGTGTGGAAGGTTTAATTTTTTGGGAAGAAATTTTGGTGCAGCAAACATGGGACCTTGGAGAGGTCCAGATATTTGAGATTTAATTTGTTCTAGCTGTCTCTTTTGAAGGACATGTTTACCGTACTCTGTTTAGTTTTCTTTGATCGGTTGAAAAGTTATTTTGCTTGTTTTTTTGTTAAGGGATGTTATGTATTGCCTACTGACAGAACTCTTTATATATTGCTTTAGGGCAAGATCATTTGTTTGAATCCCTGAACAACATCAATCATGTACTACTTGATTCTAATGAATATCAATAATATATTTTTTTTAACTAAAAAAATAACTGCCTAGCTTTCCTTGATCGGTTGAAAAGTTATTTTGCTTGTTTTTTTGTTAAGCGATGTTATGTATTGCCTACCAACAGAACTCTTTATATATTGCTTTAGGGCAAAATCATTTGTTTGAATCCAACAACATCAATTATGTACTATTTGATTCTAATGAATATCAATAATATATTTTTTTTAACTAAAAAAATAAATTCACATAACAAAGTAATTTAGATTATAAATAAAACTCAAAACCACCTCATCCCCACACAAAGCCATTACAATTTTGTAATAATAACACATTATGGCCTTTGACCTACATGATCATTTAACTAATATCAACGGTTATAAGAAATTTCACTTCCATAACATTAATGGTTCACCGTAACAAATAAGGTCTTTGACATACATCATCATTAACTAATTCTCAGTAATTTTCATCAATCTTGGATAATGATATCAACGGTCATAATAAATTTCTCACTCGTTAATGTTTTTATAATTTTGTCAAATTTTCTTTACACTCCACAACGTTAATAATATTTAATTTTCATCCATCTTTGATAATAATGTCAACAATCATAATAAATTTCTCACTCGTTAATGTTTTTATAGTTATTGGAAATTTCTTTAATAGACAACATTAATTTCTTTGATGCCTTTAACACCCAATACAAAGATTCTTCTTAATTTTTCTAATATAAAGATTTTTCTTAATTTTTCTAATCCAAAGATTTTTCTTAATTTTCCTTTAATCCCCTTAACACTCAATACAAAGATTCTTCTTCAATTTTTAATAATATTGGGTAATTTGAACATGATGTCAAACAATGCATAGTTATTGGAAATTTCTTTAATACACAACATTAATTTCTTTGATCCCCTTAACACCCAATATAAATATTTTTCTCAATTTTTCTAATTTCTCTAACCAATCTTGTGTAGTCAAGATTGATCCTCTCGTCTAGAGGTGAGCAATTTGATTTCCTTCCATGTAAAGGTTATTCCCTCCATATAGAGGTTAATTGATCAAAGTAATGATGTTGTAAAGTCTTGTTAGACAAGGATCTGGAGTTGTGGATCAAGTCATGATTCTTATGTGAACCTTACATATAAAGGTATCCATGAGATGGACCTCTCGTATAGAGGTGAACCTTCCATATAAAGGTATCCATGAGATGGACCTCCCGTATAGAGGTGGACCTTCTGTATAAAGGTCATGCTTTACTTGTTAAAAGCATTTAATGTTGTTTGATATGTTTTATTAACCATGATCACTAGTTTCCATTAAATCTCCTTTAGAGATTGATCACCTATAAAGTGAATTAATTTAGCATATGATCATTTGGTCTGGAATAATATAATATGATCACAGCATCTGATAATTCTTCTTAGTATAATGTAATGTGATGGATAATTAAAGTTAGCACATATTTACCATGCAATAAGAGATAAAGAAATAAAAGATAAAGCATAGAGATCAAGAAAATTTGAAATTGCCCATGCAGACACTTCAGCTAATTAAAGAGATATCGAATTGATAAATATTTAGTTATAAAGCTTCAGTTAAGTATCAATGTATGCCTCAATCAATGCTTCAGTTAAAGCATCATTTAAAGCTATGCCTCAGTTAACTAAAGAACTCGCAGTGGTCGCTTCAAGTAAATCAATCATAATGATTTCAGTTAACTAAGTGACAACAAAGAAGATCTAATTAACTAAGTGCCGACACTTAAGTTAGCCACCTAACTAAGTGGGAAATATTTCAGTTAAGAGGCAAGTTCATCCTAAGTGACAACTTAGTGAGATAAAGCACTGCATGAGAAGTGGAGCGCACTTCTACATGTAAGATTGATACATCCAGTTTGAGGGCGAGTTCATCCTGAAGTTAGAAGCCAAAAATAGAAGAGAAGAATGTACAAATATGTTATACGGGATTGATGAATTCAATGTGAAGCGAATTATCTTCTTCTTTGAAGGCAAGGCGCTTCTCTTTGTGCGCAGGATATTATTATTGAAGGCAACGTACTTCTCCGACTGATCTCTCTTCTCTATTGCTTCCATATCTTCACCAAGCATGTTTGTTGATCTCTTATCTTCTAAAATCAATCTTCTATGTTGTAAAAGAAAGCATTCTCTGCTATCCATTATATTATACTAAGAATAATTGTTGGGGTTTTTGTTCTCATAGTTTTGAGGATTTTCCCCAGGGTATATCTTGTGTTATGGTTGTATGAATTTCATGTGATTGAATTATCTCATTGCTTCAAGTTTCAACATCTAAAAGAATTAAATATCAAATCTCAACCAAATATTAACACTAAACACCTACACAAGTACTCTTTTTAATTTTTCTAACCTATATATAAAGCAAATGACATCAGTTTCCTTAAAATTATAAAAAAAAAAACACCTAAAAACACCATGTAACCCATGTGGAACGTAATCCCAAAAAACATATTCATGCATAATGATGATTAAAATTAAACACTGTGAGCACTTTACCTTACACAGAAGGTATACGTCATGTAATAATAATGATGATAATAAACCCCTCGGCGGATGTTCACATCATGGCCAAGCATGAGGGAATGAGTGACGGGTGTGCGATCGGTCGGGCCCGTCCATGCAGAGGAACGCGTGGCACACAAGGTGGGGGAGTCATTAAAACTCGACGACTCATTATCAATCCAAAATTTGTTATGAGGTATGATTACAGAGATAACGTATGATCCCAAGGTCTATTCTAGGTTTGTGCACGAAGTTGAGGGACCCTTTAGCTGCAATTCTGCACCTAAATTTGCATGTTTTTCAACGCTCTCTACAGCATGACATACATGACCATTATTGACAAAATTTTAGGCATAGATAGAATTTTTTATGTAGAGTCTAAATATGTAATTAAAAAAAAAAGATTGAGATTTTTTATTTATTTCCTAATTTCTTGTTTCATCACCTCGTTGGTCAAAAAACATACTGTCAGTGTTTATTCTGTAACTTTTTCATTTCACAACCATTTTAAAAAATAATTGTATGCTGCACTAGAAGACACCAACCTCTACATGCTATAAAAAATCCAAGTCGAAATAACTGCATTAAGACCTTCAAAGGATGCACCCACATTTGACGTATCGTTCTCGAGGTTTGATCACTTACAAAATTAAAAAAAAAAAAATTAAACATTTAATTTTGGAAAAATAGTGCTGCACTAGTGCTACGGGTTCTATACATGTCTACCAATTTTTGTATCCCGAAACCTTCATTTAGGCATTGAAAGGCTGCACCCACAAAAACATATACCTTATCATTTGCCAAAACAATAAAAAATGATTGTTAGAAAACATGAAATCTGACATAGTTATGTAAATGTTCAATACTTAAAACTTATATATTTGGAAACATGACTCAATTTCCTACGTTTCATCTTTTTTACTCGATGCAAGATATCTTGTGTAAGAATGTCAAAAAAACCAAGTAAGTTGAGGGATGCCTGATTTTTCATTTTTTTAAAGCATCTAACATGCCAAAAGTGACCCTCATTAGCTTGCACATGCCCTTCTCTTTCCTTCTTCTCGTGTTGGCTCTTCTAATGAATTTGGAAGGATAACCAAAACTATTCAAAGGCCCCAACAGTTATACCGTCGATGCATGTTGCAACTTATCAAGGTGATCTGGGAGAGATTCTATACCATTGAAGGGAAGAGAATTAAGGGCTTGTTGGTTAATTGTTCCACTCTTAGGACGCTTAAATCATTGCGTAGGGATCTCCTTCTTGGGGCTGGTAGAATGGTTCGAACAAAATCCACCAGTAGACGAACTATTAATGGTCCCAAGAGAACTCATATGCCGTGAGCTCTCAAAGAATTGGGGAAAGTGAAAGGCTTCTTTGAGCAGGAGCTCCAGCTTGCATCCAGGGCTTGGGTGGAACGCCTAGAAAGGAGGTTGCAGAGAGGAAAAAGGCATCCAGATGCGAGTCATTTGGCTCATATATTTGGTGGGTTGGTGGAAGATTCGAGGTCCACTCGTACCAAGGAAACTCGCCACACTAAAACTCTGACTGTATTTTGGATTGTTAAATCCCTCATGAGCATGGCGATGGATGATCCAGGGGCATTTGAATGATGGTTCGAGTGAGACTTCCATGTCTGGTCGTATAACAATCTTGGAGGACTGGATTCAGGGAGAAAAGAATGGAGATGGCACGCCTTAATATGAAATTGGATGCGCTTTCCCAAGCACTAACAGGAAAGACTTTCAACCGACCCCATCCCAGCAAGACTGCTGACACTCAACTCATGTTTCGATGGTGCTTGAAGACTATTCAGCAATCGGCCAAGCCGAAAAACACAGGTGTTGGTCCTTTGCATGTTCTAATTTCGGATGATGATTAATTGATGTCTTAGTTTAGAGAGGTCTTGTAAAACATGGTGCTATGTAGAGAACAATGTTATTTTAAAAATTTTGTGGTCATAACCCTGACCAGTGGGGGATCCAAACTCAAAATCTTTAAGTTGAAAAACTTCAAGCATAGCCTGTTAGCTGGGGGGCTCCTTTTGGCCATCAGGCAGGTGATTTGTTTAGTTGCATCTGGTTTTGAACTCTTGACATGATGGGGACATCAATGGAAATGATCTGTAAATCTCTTTGGTTTTTGAATTAATACAATTTACAAACTTTACAAAAAAAAATGATAATGATAATAAAGGAATACCCCTTTTCATTTATTTTTCACACAAAAAAAAATTACTTTTTATTCACAAAAAATGAATCAATGTAACATATACTGTCCAATTTTTACTATTGTTTGAGTTAAGCATACTAACCCAATCATCCCACAAAGAAAATGTTAAACCGCTTCAACAAAATTATTTACCATCATCCCAGCATCCCTAACAGAAACGTAAGATCAAAGACCTTTAAGACTTGACCAGAAACTAACATAGAAATATTGTAGTCTTCCATATTGAAATATCTAACAATTGACCATCTATCTTAACTTTCTAAATTCAATAAATATGCACAGTGTCAAAGGTTATGGACTTTCCATCCATAAATTCTTCTATATGCATAAGACTGTCTTGAATACCAAACACTTTTTTAGAAAGCAAATCTTCTATAGAGTTAAATTTCTTGTAGATATGGTGAAATGAAATAACACACAAATTTAGTTGCAGCTCCTAGATGCACCTTTGCCAATGAGATAAAAGATTAACTTGTAGATTGCATTTTCTAGTTGTCTAATCAATAATTACTTTAGAATCTCCCAACACCAGCAAAGAAACAACTCCTTTGAAAGTAGCAAAATGAAGAAGGCCCCGTAAAGCTAATAATTCAATGCGAATATTTGAACCTTCTCCAACACTCATCCATAAATGATATACATGATTTTGATCGTCTTTCACAACCATTCCTACCCCACAAATACCATCCTAAATATCCCCATCAAAAAATCCATAAAAAAATTCTTCAAACACTAATGGAGCCAACTTATCGGAAGGGAAACTTTCCATTGAAGCCTTGAAAAACTCAAAGTAAGCTCCAATAATTTTGGTAACCAGTCTAACTCCATTCACCACTACATTTTCAAAAACCATAGAATTCCTACACCTCCATAGACCCCAAGATAAAAAAAAGAGGTAATGATTTATGGATTCTTACTTTATTGCGCCATCTTTTCATGCTATTATCAGATGTCTCATGAGATCAAGGAACCTCTAAATTAATCCTGTTGGAAATGTTCAGCCATACAATTTGCAAATTCATAGAACTCACAAACCCTTATTGATTTATATACCCTTTTTTATTTATATATCAATTAGAAATCATAAGATATTACCACCCCCAAAATGTATCCTAAATAAGAAATTAATTAAAATTTAATTAACATCACTAATCAAGTATTTAGTCAAACCCCTATTTCCTCCTGAATTTTTTTTCGATTGCACAAGAAACAATGTGGAGTTTGGCACACGATTCGATGTGGGGTTAATTCAGAATTTTCGAAAGCGGGTATCAATGGAAAAATTCCTTCAGTTTCATATTTTTTGATTTTCCCCAAAATATTCGATTTATCCAGACCCAAAATATGTTTCCAAACCAAGTCTGTGTCTGTATTGAATCTACCCTCCTTGAATGAAACCTATGAGCCTGTCAACACACTAGGTATATGATCAAACCAAATCGGATTGTGTTGAAATCCTCTAAAGAAAATTGATGCTATAGTGATCAATTGGTAAGAATATTTTCTTCCCAATTTCCCGTGCCCTAGGTTGTATATTTTCAAATATTTTTTTTGTTTCAGAGCTGATTGTAAGTGCAGAGGAACATTCTATTGCTTACAAAATATGCATTGCAGAGGAACCCTCTATTTCTTAAAAAAATTACATATTTTGTTTTATATCTTACCCTGAACAAAATATTCGAACTTGTGTCTCTTTTTAGATCTAACCCTGCTTGAACCATCAATGCATCAACTCTCGGATCAAACCAAATCAGACCACGTTGATATCCTATGAGCAACATCGATGGTGTAGTGATAGAACTGGTAAGTATTTTTTATTTTTTTTTTTCAGTTTTTTGTGCTTAAACAAATTTAAATTCTTACCCTACTTGAACAAAATCTATGAACCCATCAAAAGTTCTATGATGAAACCAAAATTGGTTGCGTTGAAATCTGATGAAAAAAATTGATCGTATAGTGATCGAGTGACAATATTTTTTTTACTTTTTATGTTAATCGACTGGTGTAGTGATTCAATGCTTCAACTCTCTGATCAAACTAAATTGGACCGCATTGAAATCCTCTGAGCAAAATTGATGGTGTAATGATACGACTAGTAAGATTTTTTTTTCCAATTTTTTGTGCTTAAAAATTTTAAATTCTTACCTTGCAATTTTTGTATGTAAGCAGTCTATAAAATGATTTATCAGATACTGTATATGTAGAGTAATTAATTTTACCCTTTATTATTTGAAACAAAAATCAGTTTGGACCATCTGGATGTGAATCTAAAAGCTTGGTTGGAAGGAGAAAAGAAATTGAAGGTTTTTAGCAAAGGTTAGCATTTATGTAGTATTTATATATGATGCCTTTATAAATACTTTGTTTTTTCACTCTTGCTTTCCATTTAAGAGATCATGTGTAACCTATGTAGGCCATTTTGGCTTCCTGTTGTGATTGCAGAATTTTACTTCTTATAAATTTGATCATGTTCAATACAGACCCTGATCTGTTGCCACATAAAGAATGGAAGTCATTGCCTCCATAGGTTGTGGAAGAAGCTTTCCAAATACTTGCTGAAGAGGATGCTAAATGAGGAAAAAGACGAAAAATGAGGCAACAATTGTCTATATAGCAACAAAAGTCACGCAAATTATATAGACTTGCAAAAACTGATTATTGAAGTGACAATGATGTATCCATTGGTAATGATGTTGAGAACCAACCTGATGATAGGGAAATACCTTATCAAATCTGATGTCGTTCAACTCTGTAGTATGTTAAGGGAAAGTATCCAAGCTTTGATACAATTGCTCTTCTTAAAGGAGAAAATGGTTCAAAAGAAATCATTATCTGCAAAGTTATAGATGAGTCACCTACAAGAAATGTAGAGTTGACAATGTTGGATCCTTGTGGTGATGATCCAATTCTTTACACTGTTAGTACCAATGACACATGGAAACATGCTATGGATGATTTTCTACTTGTTCAAATGGTGTATGCAAATGAAAGTGGAAACCTTATGTTGCACCATCCTTCACTTTCTGAAATAAAATCACAATTATCTTCAAGTGGGCCAGATGAAAATCATAAAAAACATTCCACTGCAGTCATCAAGCGAGGGTTTTATATGGGATCTTGTTTAGATGTGACTCCCCTACTAACTCAAAATGGTCGTTTTGTGAATATTGGTAGAAAGAAATTCATTCAAATGGATGGGCTATTGGTGCACATCACAAATCTATTTGATTTTTACCATAAAGGCAGGCATGGATGTCCATATTTTATTATGAAAAATTGCCTGGAATGTCTGAAGATGAGTCATTGAAAATTCCATATCCTGTAGAAGTGTTGGATTGTTTAGTAGATGTTTCAATTGGTGGAACATTTTGTTGGGTAAGAATATTTTAAAATCTTGTAGATGTTTTTGGTAGAGGCCACTATATTCCTGAAAGTGTGAATTTGCATCCACATGAGGCGTTTTACACAAAACAAGCTCTATTGAAACCAATTGAAATAATTCATTGTGAGTATACATGTGTATCTTTTAATATATATTCTTCAACTCATATATGAAAAATTTATTTATAGTATCTAATGTTATATTTTGTTGTGTTGTAGGAATTGTTGATGTTTTCTTTACTGTGAGCTCTATTAAAAGGTGGGGCACTAGCAATCGAAAAGGAGAATTTTTTGTTGTTGTTTTATTGCTACAAGTGATGATAAGCACACCACTTTTCAACTACTTGCAACAAAAGGTGACAATGAAGTTGTGACTGCTAGATTAGCTGCCCCTACAAAATATGGAACACACAATGCATTTCCATCATATATCGGAGTATTGCATCCCAATCGAGTACATCGTCACAATATTCATCTTATTTCCTACAAATTTTTCAATCACATAAAGTCTCGAAACATTATACGCAGTGAATATTATGTGGAAATTCCTTGTTCAAATGAAAGTTTCATGGTTACTTTTGAACTAATTGAAATGCATTCTGTACCTCCCAGGATCGTAAAGAAGAATAATTCACTAGAGTTCAGCATAGAAGGCTATGAGAATCTTAAGAAGGCAGTTTTCTATACATGGCCAAACTTTCCTTATAGATATCAGCCAACTTCAAGCTCAAGTGATCAAACTCAACCTCTTGGTAAATGGAGAATGGGACCAAAATTTAGATTTCGCTATTTGTATAATAGCCTACAACCTCGTGTACAAGTACACTTTTCATGGGATTCACACCAATGGGATATTGTCCATCAGTGTTATGGATTAAGGATAAGGACTGTTGAACCCCATTTAGATTTGTAAACATTTTTCATTTCATTAATAAATTTTTATACTGTTTGGTGTAATATGTATGGTGAATTATATTATTTAGTATATATGAATTATTTATTTCTTGCATTCAATTTTTTCTGGTATTTTACTGTTATGTTATAAATGGTTTTTCTTTTCCATGAAATTTTTCTTTATATATGAAATTTGAATGTTTGAAATGATAATATACATTTTGTAGCCCGTGGACTATTCAGAAGATGGTTCTGGTACTGTTTTTTTTCTGTCCTAAAAACTACTTATTTTAGTCTTTTATAATCATCAAAGCATGCCCTATGAGGATATGCACTTACAGAAAACATAGAGTACAGAATTTTCCAAAAACAAAAACCTTGCAAAAGTGGTATTTTCGTCATCTTTGTGGGGCAAACCATCTAAAATTAACTCCGGACTAGTCTAAATGGTTTTTCTCCCTTCTTATTATTTAGTTTTGTAGATAATATTTATTTATGACAATTACATAAAGTGCAATTTATATGTATATGCACTCTAGTTCTATATGTTAGTCGTTGATCCAGGATTAAATGTGTTAATCATTTTGGACTTTCAGTCTGCTGAAGAAGCTTGTGGTCTTTTGATAGACCAATTTAGAGATTATTGGAGAATGTATTACATTTCTGCTTGAAATATAAAATGATTTTTTCTGAGGAAAAAAATGAATGGTTTTTTATCTTTTTTATCCAAGGACTAAATTCACATTATTTAATCTAACACAAAAATAAAAACATTCTTCATGTGCTAGGAAGAAAGTTACATAGTCAATTTGAATGATTCAAGTTGAACATGATGTGTCTTAACATTCACCACTACTCCACTATTCAATAAATTCAAATTTATCCTAAAAATTGCTATTGTGTAAAAATATTGAAAATCTGCCCTAGTTCACCAAAATTCACACATAGGGTTCAATATTTGGCTTGTTGGAGTGATTTCTATTGGAAAATGTGAGTTTTATTATTCTTTGTTTTTTACATTTTCATATTTTCATTTCATATTTGCAAATACCAGGAA
The DNA here is from genome assembly GCA_027924585.1 of Larix kaempferi. Lineage (NCBI taxonomy): Eukaryota > Viridiplantae > Streptophyta > Pinopsida > Pinales > Pinaceae > Larix > Larix kaempferi. The sequence goes on along the minus strand of BSBM01000322.1, from coordinate 10,124,687 downwards.
ATTTGGCTGAGTTATTGTCATTGACAAAAATGGCTAAGTACTGAAAAAATGGGTCAAGTGGCTATGAGAAAATGATCGCCATTTCCTCACTGAGAGAGAAAATTATTCTAAGGGCACCATCCTGTAGGTGGATGACTAATGCACCTAAATATAGTCTCAATTTTGGAAAAAGGTCTCTGGTCAATAATACATTGGCCTGCCAAAATAGCCACTCAGCCTGTTTTGCACCTAAAACTAGCCTAAATGGCCTTAGGCAAATGCCCGCCATTTCTCACCTATGAGGAGAAAAAAAATTCGAAGAGCATAAGCTTTCAGGTGGAGGATTTATGCACTTGAACATTGACTCATTCGTGATAAAATTCTATGGCCAAGAAGATAATGACCTGCCAAAATAGCCAATCAACCTGTTTTGCACCATCGGCCAGAAAATGCTCGCCATTGGAAAAAATGCCTTAGTACTGAAAATTATTCTGCAGGCACCATCCTGTAGGTGGATGACTAATTTACATGAATATAGTCTCAGTCTTAGAAAAAAGTATCTGGTCAAGAATATGTTGGCCTGCCAAAACAACCACTTAGCCTGTTTTGCACCTAAAACTTGTCTCAATGGATTTAGGAAAATGCTCACCATTTCTCACCAGTGAGGGATAAAATTATTCTGACAACATAAGATTTCAGGTGGATGATTTTTGCACTTGACCATTGACTCATTCTTGATAAAAATTCTATGTCCAAGAAGATAATGGCCTGCCAAAATAGCCAATCAACCTGTTTTGCACCATGCCAGAAAATGCTCGCCATTGGCAATAATGGCTTAAGTACTGAAAAACTGGTTCAAGTGTCTATGGGAAAATGACCGCCATTTCCACACTAAGAGAGAGAAAATTATGCTTAAGGCACCATCCTGTAGGTGGATGACTAATGCACCTAAATATAGTCTCAGTCTTGGAAAAAAGTCTATGGTCAAGAATATATTGGCCTGCCAAAATAGCCACTCAGCCGGTTTTGCAGCTAAAACTGGACTAAATGGCTTTAGGAAAATGCCCACCATTTCCCACCAGTGAGGGATAAAATTATTCTAAAAACATAAGCTTTCATGTGTATGATTTATGCACTTGACCATTGAATCATTCTTGATAAAATGTTTATGGTCAAGAAGATAATGGCCTGCCAAAACAACCCATCAACTTGTTTTGCACCATGCCAGAAAATGCTCCCCTTTGGCAAAAATGGCAAAGTATTGAAAAACTCGCTCAAGTGGCTATGGGAAAATGACCGCCATTCCCTCAATGAGAGAGAGAAAATTATTTTGAAGGCACCATCCTGTAGGTGGATGACTAATGCACCTGAATATAGTCTCAGTCTTCGAAAAAAGTCTCTAGTCAATAATATATTAGCTTGCCAAAACCACCACTCAGCCTGTTTTGCACCTGAAAATGGTCTAAATGGCCTTAGACAAATGCCCGCCATTTCTCACCTATGAGGAATAAAAAAATTCTGAGAGCATCAGCTTTCAGGTGGATGATTTACGCACTTGACCATTGACTCATTATTGATAAAACGTCTATGGCCAAGAAGATAATGGCCTTCCAAAACAACCAATCAACATGTTTTGCACCATGCCAAAAAATGTTTGGCATTGGAAAAAAAGGCCAAGTACTAAGAAACTGGCTCGAGTGGCTATGGGAAAATGACCGCCATTTCCTCACTGAGAGAGAAAATTATGCTGAAGGTACCATCCTATAGGTGGATGACTAATGCACCTGAAAATAGTCTCAGTCTTGGAAAAAAGTCTCTAGTCAAGAATATATTGGCTTGCCAAAATAGCCACTGAGCAAGTTTTGCACCTAAAACTGTTCTAAATGGCTTTAGGAAAATGCCCACCATTTCTCACCAAGGAGGGATTAAATTATTTTGACAACATAAAATTTCAGATGGATGATTTATGCACTTGAACATTAACTCATTATTAATAAAAAGTTTATAAAAAAAAAGATAATAACATGCCAAGACAGCCCGTCTAAAAACATTTGCAACATGAATTTTAAAGCTCATCCAAGTTTGATTCCTCGAAAAAAGTCATACGCCGTACTCTGAGTTTTGAATATCTCCCTACTTTTTCATAATCTGATTTCTTTCTCGAGTACAGTGTGGAAGATTATTCTTTTTATTATGAGATTGAAGTGTTCAGACTTATTAAAAAAAATATGACTTCGTTGTTCACACCCAATTAAAAATCCTTAAATAGGGTTAAGTGGATCTAATTTAGTGATATATTTTAATGTTTGTTTGAACGTGATAAGATGGCTACCCCACATTTCCATTGCCTTAAGAATCTTAGTTATAATATGATTTGACTTGACGTGCAAGTCATGTTACAGGCTGTTCAGATTGCACCGACCTTATCCTGTCACATGGTATTTTCCATTCGTTCTTTGTATTTGGTTGGGAATTGAAAATAGGCATGTGATTTGCATGGATCACTGTTAATACTGACACCTACTGGCAGGTCGAAATCTGCAACGCAGGGGAAGGGGGGATATATCATGTGCGAATAGAGGGCAAGAAAGAGACCGGCGGATTGGTGAAGCTGACGCGAGCCATGGAATCTCTTCCACTGCAGATCATGAATTCAAACATCTGCTGTTTCGATGAAGCCATTCACTACTCTCTCATTGTCAACGTAAGTATTTATTTGAATTTTGATAGTGTATCTAAGTATTTGGATATTCATTTTATTGAAGTTTTAACTAGATTATTCACACTTCATTCATCTTTAGGGAATCAAAATGAAGTTGCTGCAAGATGGAATGGCAGTTTTATTTAGTAACAGTTTCATTTTGATTCCGTAAAGATGAGTAGAGTATCCACTCGAAAAAAAAAAGTAAGAATTAAAATTTCAATCCAGTGAATATCCAGAAACCTAGATACAATGTCTAACCACTCTAAAAACATCCAAGAGAAAGAAACAATTTTAAAACATAATTTAGCAGAATTATTATTGTCTAACCACTGATTGCTTCGACTAAATCAAGCAGAATTATTATTGTATATGAAGATGAAAAGATTAGGGTTTCTACAAAATCAAGTAGAATTCTTATTGTATATGAAGATGGAGAGATTAGGGTTTCTAATGTGAATCAGTCTAGCTTGTTGTGTTTCCAGCACTCTGACCCCACCCACCCCTCTCATAATAAAGCTTTTTGACTTGGAAATACTTTTTATAATGTACAAACGAGGTTTCCGCATGTCATTTTTAATTCTTGCAATAGTCAAAACGCTAAAGGCACCATGTGGAAAATTGTATCGTATTCCGTATGTAAGAAACAAAAAAGAACGGGCCTCCACTTGAAAAGCCATGCCGCAATTCAAAGATTCCAAATTACAATCAAGGAGATAAGGCGATAGATATGCCAATTTCTTTCAAATCATTATACTGAGTGAACAACCAACGAATCTTTAAAGTCACTCAGCACTCAACTAAAAAATTAAAATAAAACTAGCATACCCCGAAGTTGGGGAAATGAAACGCCAAAACTAATTTACTAAGTTTAAAATGAGAGAAAGTTGTGTGTATGTAGATTATGTAATTTTATGATGAACTTGCACGATGGAGCTAAGAGATATCTTGGTCCAATAAATTTGTGCCAATCAGAAATAGATTGTCCCACTATGGTGTTAAGTTTGGCGTACTGTCCTATGGACGTTAAAATGAGCCCTACCATTTCTATGCAGAGGATTACCTTTGTATCAAGCTCTGGCAGTGATGATCCCGGCCACCAAAATCAGTAATATAAAATATTTGATCTTTAATGTGTTAATTTTACATGACAAAATATTTGTCCTCCATCATCTCAACATAATTGGGAGCATAATGAAGAACGACATCATTTCCCCAGTAAGTTTAACTTCCCAAGTTAAGCACAACGGTTTGCAACAAACAAATCATAACATAGGTACACTATAAGAAATCGCATGCTAAAAGAAATTAATGACACAACATTAAGAACAAGATCATAGCTTGGGATAAGATATGTTCATTCTCATTATTAGAAATTAAGATGTAGGTATAGATTAACAAAATGTGCCTTAATGCTCTATTTTGGTTCTCAACTAACTCTCTACACTACATATCTATCTCTTGGGCTTTCTTATGGACCCTTTAACCCAACTCTAATGACAACAATCCTTTTTTTTCTCTTTTCCTATTCACTCTTCGACTTCCTCAACAATTTAAGTTACTCTTATGACTTTCAATTGCCATCTCAGTACTTGAATACATTTATGTTGCTTCAACTTTCTCTAGTTTTCTTTAGCTCGTTTTGTGACTTTCCATCATCCCTCTACATGCTCACTACCATGCACTTTCATTGTCATGTATCTACCATGCACCAAAGTCATACTTTGTGCACTTAAACGTTGTTATGCACTCTCTTTTGATGCACATTTCCACAGTGTGCATGTTTATTGTCAAACACTAATTTCTTTGAATGTTTCACCCATATGCATTGTGCTCACTTATGTTATGATTTATTACGAAACTCATTTAACGTGCTCACTAACTTCGTTACTCTAGGGATGGCCCTACATCACATCTACTCTATGAAAATTCTTTTATGCAAGCCCAAACTATGTATTAGCTTGGTGCTTCTCACGTGATCTATTTTTTGAATGTAATCTCTATTGTATGTGCATTATTTCTTCATATCCTTCATAGATGCTCCCTTTCTGACTTTGGTTTTTTTTTCTTAACACACAATTTTTTTACCTGTATTTAGGACATCTTGAAACCACCACAAAGCATCTACCTCTACATTCATAATTATTGTGGACTATAGACGAAACCTTTTGTAAGCATCACGGAAGTTATGAGAAATATTTGGCGATTGGAGTGTCTGCATTTCGGTTTTTGAGATTAGTTATTCCAACCACTTCTGCCGCAGGAGGAATAACCTTTACCAAATTGAACAAACTCGTCCTTATCCTTGTTATGTGGTTGTATCATTTAGTAGCGAGGAATACATCCAAGTATTGAGGTTTATGTTTGAGAGGTATAGTTCTGCAAATCACACTGAATTTGATTTGAAGAAACTTGGATTTACAATTTATTCAGATATGGTAAGCTTTCTACCCGATGTCTTTTCTTCAACAACAGACTTGGAATCCTATTCTAAGTAGTGGCTTGTTCAGCAGCAGACCTGGAATCCTCTCGACGCAGTGGCTTTTTTTCAACAATGACAATGATCTGAAATTCTGAGTTTCTCTATGCAGTGGTTTTTCTTCAGCAACCTAGAACCCTCAGCTTTGAAATTCTGAGTTTCTCTATGCGGTGGTTTTTCTTCAGCAACTTGGAACCCTCATCTTTTGTACGCAATGGATTTTTTACGGTGACCTCTTCCATATGAATACAAATCTCATTGGGGTGCATCGCATGCAGGGAGGCAATAGTTCAAAAGTAGAGATGTAAATTTTTTATAAGGCTAGGTTGAGTTTTAATGTTTGATGGAATATTTTGGGGATGTCATTTGACAAGTGTCCCGCTAACGTCGCATGCATTCACGACAAGGTGGTACAACCTGCAAATGCATTATTTCTTTGTTCACGCCGAGGCTTGGTTGTTTTACGTGGGTTGCCAGCTCTTTGGGGCTTTCTTTGTTCAAGTGCTGCCACCTGTTTGGGGTTTGATTGGTCAGTGGATTGTGAGATTTTTTGTGACGCTGATTGAATTCTTGTGTTTTACTGAAAACGACATGAAAGAATAAAGAGCTCGTTAAAGCACTCCATTATTCCTCTCCCCGCCAATCGGGAAAACCTAATGAATTGCAAAGGAAAACCCACAATTTCATAGTGATTGTAGTGTGTGGTTAATATACTTATTAGAAAATTCATAGAGATATATTTCCATGGGGTATGAAGGAAATGGAAAATATTTATACAACCATTACTTCTTGTTGGTCAATTTTACAATGGATCAAGAAAGTCACTCCTTTATACTTCTGTGCATTGGTGTGATGGTGAGGGTTAGTAAAAATACTTTAGTAGCATTGCTAAAGTTTTATGAATGTCAAAATTACTTGTTGAATTGAATTAATGTGTCTCCTAGATAATCTTGTTCTGCTCATAATTTGAAAAAATACAATTATCTAAAAAAATTACAAGTCTTTATATATGTGAAAATCTCAATATGATATTCATTGGAGAATACGTGATAGTCCCATAATTTCTTAGATATTGAAAAACCCTCAAATCCCTTGATGGAGATGATAAAATCTTTTTATAACACTTATATGGAGGGATAAACACTACCCAAAGGTGAAAAGTTGTGTAAGCTCACCTTTCAAATCTCCTACTAATATATCTTTAATTGAGTTTGCTTCTCAATAGCATAGTCACCTCTTAAGGTTGAAAGGGTTAGGATTTTGATTTTTTTGGATAAACACATTATAAGAGGAATTTAATATAAATATATTTCTAAAAATTAATATTTTAAAATCACTCACATTCTTTCGTACGTAATAGATTGGATTTCAAAAAATGTGTATGCCCCTCCATTAAAACCATGTTTAAAGTAATCTTGCATTCTTTTAAACAATTTTTTTTTTTTGGTTAGAATTATAAACTTATATTAAAATCATGTTACATATTGATACATAGTTTGTCATTTCCCATGAAGGTTAGTTTATCATTTCTTGTGAAGAATAATTATATATTTATATTAAATCTTGTTTTATACCTTTACGAAATGGCTTTGTCAATGAGTGCATGACTACATTTATGTGGCACATTTAAATTATTCCTTGGTCCAAGGATTTCGAGATTTGCTTTTTGAGGGTTTTCCTTGGAGATTTACATTCAAATCTTTGTCAACGGATCAGAATTTCACATCCGGGGCTTTGTTATGGGAGTTTTTTTATTTGATGTATTGGAAATTTCCCCATCATAATCTCCCCCATGGAATTTTGAACATCTTATGTAATCCAATCTCACAAAAAAGGTTTATAACTGGCTAAACAAAAAATAAGTGAGGAATCCACACATTGAAAAGACTGGCGTCAAGAATGAACAATTCATGTTCATGATTATGCATAACTACAATACTCCTAGTTCATTGTTTTTGTGTTGATATATCTTAGTTGGGAAGGGTTAGGTATTTCAGTACTTATTTACATGGCTTGCCGAGGGGATGATGTGATTGGGGATCGAGTCACCTACTCAGCAGTTTTCTCTTCATGTGTGTGTTCCAGTATATCTTTATATTGTTGTTCGTTTCTCCCAGGCAATCTCCTTGCAATAAGCGACCACCTGCACGGAGACTAATTAAAATCAAGTCGATCCATAATGAAACTTCAAATATGATTGAGTATGCTACCATAAAAACTTCCCTTAATAAGTATGCTGCCATAAAAACTTATCTTAATGAGTATGCTGCCATATATAATGTTGCCCAGATTAATTTTGTTAACCAAATTTATTAAGCTACAATACAATCTTCCATCAAGAAATATCGATAAGAACTTAAAATGAATATAAAAATTACATATAAATACTATATTATTAAACAAATAATAACATAATGCTCATGGTAGTCCGGTTTCCAAAAATGAAAATATGACACCGAAAGTTATTTTGAGACACTTGTCTCTTTCATTCACCGCATGTAACAACTGTATCTAAGCCTGCCCGACTTTCATATCATTGGCAGTATTACCAGTGTATCCGCGACCACTCTTACATCACCTCCTAATTTAGAAAGGAATCAAATTTGGCCAAATTAGTAAAGCAGCCTTCCCGTCCTCTTTTTTTCTGCGATTCTATCTAATAATAGAGGAGCTAGGTATTGTGAATTTATTAGTCAGAAGATATCAGATGCCAAAGTTGGACACATTTGATCGAATTCTAGGTAAGAATGGCGAGTCCAGAAGGTAATTACAGGCATAAATGAAGATGAAGCAATGGATGCTTTACAGCATAATCTTGGCGCTGTCTTTGTACATGGCACTGGATCTTTGCATTCATTACATGACGTCGTGGAGCGAGGGCAGTGGAACGGTGGCGGGATTGGGTGATTTGGGCATTTGCGAAACCAGAGACGGGCACTATGGGGGTGCCTGATCAGCTACGGTGGCGGGTTCGAATTTGTTGGAGATGAAGTGGGTGGGAGAGGCATCGGCATGCAGGGTGAAGGGGCACTTGATCAAGAGGATGGACGAGGAGAACGATTTCAGAAGGGGGCACACCCTCAAATTCACCAACGATGTGAAGTACAAAACCCATTGGCTGCCATGGCTATTGGCCTCCAAAATAGTAGAACTGGGGTTGAGGAGCAGGTGCATGTATTTGGACCTAGGAGCCAACAGATTCGCCTCCAGCGTCAAATGGTTGCGGGTATGACATTCATGGCTGAATTGTCATATATTATCAGCTTTGGAATTTTTGGGAGGTGGTCTTAAATGCATGTGGACATGCGTTATTCCACCAATACTCCTTTTCCTGCATCGATAATTGTTCTAAACCACCCTCAAAATTTCATTTTCCTGTATATCCCTCCAGGGGTAGATGAGCAATGTAATGTCTCTCTCGAGTTTTACTAAAATTTTTGATAGTGTAATGTTTTGAGATACTCAAGATATGTTCATATGATGTAGTGTTATTAAGTGGTTAGAGGGGCGTGTAAGAAGAGTGGGGAGGCGTAGCAGTTGTGGAGAACGCGGATATGGAGAAGGAGCTGGGCATTGGGTGGTAAAGGGAAGGCTGCGTCGGGAAAAGGGAGATGCAGAGGGCGTGCTGGTGGTGGCGCAGGATGGAAGGAAGGAGGAAGCATGGGATGGGGATGGAGCAGTGCATTGTTGGGTGGTGTGAAGAGGGGTGTGGGGGTGATGAGGAGTGAGAAGTGATGGAGGGGGTGCATGTGTGGTGGCGAGAGGGTTGTTGGGTGGTGTGAAGAGGGGTGTGGGGGTGATGAGGAGTGAGAAGTGATGGAGGGGGTGCATGTGTGGTGGCGAGAGGGTGTAGAAGGGATATGCACAGATGACTGGAAGGAGCAGGGAGGGAGTAGGGAGGTGATGGAGTAGAAGGAGAAAGTGGGTAGTGACAGGTAGTACGATGAGTGAAGTGAAAACGCATGGGACAGGCGACAGGTGGCGACTCCTCATAGGCTGTTGACAAACGACGATGGCCTGAGGGCAGGCGACCCCTTAATATACGCCTTCGGCGTAAAAATAACGTTAAGGTGACTAATCAAGTAACCCACAAACAGACCTCATAAAACGCATCAAGGCCTCACAACCACACTACACATAAAATAATAACAATAAAGCACCTTTTCCATGATAAAGACAATTTCCAAATAAAAGACAAGCGATTACCTCATAAAACACCATGTTTATGTGGTCTACAAATTCAAGCCTATGTGGGAGAAAGGAATGAGGAGGGTTTTTCTCGGTGGAGAAACTAGCTAAATACCTTGAGGTTATCCAACTATTTGATTAATTTATTCTACTGATCCTACACAAGGGAAGGTAAGGTTTTAGTATTTCTAAATAAGGGTTCTCACAATTTTCTAAAGGGTTTTGGCTTATCTTAAATGTAGGAAGGGTTTCGGAGTTCCAACTCGGTGGGTTTGTTTACGAATCTTATTTTTTCCAATCAGGGTTCAATGGGGTTTTTGGAAACCATGTGAGAGGTTTCCCATCAAGTTCACATGAAGGACCACAAAATAGTTATGTCTAAGCACTTGGTTTTAGAGCATTTAATGTTCTACAGCTTGGAGTGTGTACCATTGGATTCAAAGTTATTTGAATCCAACGGTGTACACCCCAAGCTATAAAGCATTAAATTATCTGTAGTCAAGTGTTTAGCTTTCGCTCCACAAAACCTATGCGGAGGTGGCAAAGGAATTGTTCCCTAGGTCACACATTAGAGTTATTTCACTAGAGAGTCTTCATAACTCATTGTTGGTGATGTAGTTAACTCACACTCCTAATAATCATGGAGTTTGTGCTTATGGATACAACAAAGATAAACATATATATTCAATCGCATGATCTTGTAGGTGCATGGGATTGGTTCCCCACATTTGTCTCAAGTTGTTATTGGTGAGGAAAGTCTACTTTTTTGACACCCTAGTGCAGTGGAGGAGATAATAAGCTACATAATAGACTTGGTTCCAAACAAGCAATGGTTGTTGGGTGGAAGCGTATTTTTGGGCACTGTTCTTGGTTTGGGAAGTTTGGTGGGTGGAAGTTAAGCAATGGACAAAAACATAGTGGAAAAACACTTGTCAAATTGGCATGAAGTTTGGTGGGTGCTTCATAGAAAGGAAGATAGGGTAACGATGGAGGTTGGTGTGATTATCAGACTTGATCAGGATTTTGAGTACATAGGAAAAGCCCTTGTTGAGAAGTTTCTAAGATCGATATCTAGCCAAATATTTTGTAATGGACTAGATTAATTCCAAATGGTCCTTAGTTCTCGGCTATGACCCCACATTTAATATCCTAACATGAGGCTTTATAGTCTTTGGTTTTAGATCCGAGGTAGACACAATCTTGATTTTGAAGAGTTACTGATTTTGGGGCTTGTGGTTTCTCAACCTCAAGCCATGGAAACCTTGCTTTAATGCAAGATAAAAAATTGAAATACTTTTACCTCTATGGGTTAAGTTCCCCAATTTACCCATGGATTTTTGGTCAGAAGAAGGGATTTTGGCTTTAGGTGATGAGTTATGAAAGACCTCGTTGGTGGATCAATCCATCAAGAAGGATTGTCGACAAATTATTGTGAGGGCCTTGGTGGAAAGTGATATCATAAAACTCGACTACTTGAACACATGTTGCTAGTAAATGGGGATAAATCCCACCTTCAAATTATGGACTATGCAAACATTCATTTTCACTACATCCAATGACATTTTTATGGGCATATGGTGCAAGATAGACTAGATTTGTTTATAAAAAGAAATTGTCTACAAAAACAAACTTTGAGATTGACAAATGTAGGGGAAATCATGAAGGGACCAAAAGATAGTAAATTAGTAATTATGAGGTAGGTGGAGGTAAGGTTGACTCTAAGGGGGAGCACTTACATGAAGTTGAAAGGTCATATTCAAGGTTGAATCTTAACAATTATATGAAAGGTGAAATTGTTTCCCCGATAGATCTTGGATCAATTCCTTTTTATGAGCCGCGTATTCCCACTCGACTAGAAGAAGTTGCTATGGGTATGAGGATGGTCCTATTGATGCCACATGAAAAATGACTTCTTAAGAAAGATTAGGGGAAATTGGTAATATATCTATAGTGTTTGAATTTCCTCCTTCCTTTATTGATGAATTTGGTCAAGGTCCCTAGCTAATTCTCATAGAAGGCAAATTTTAACTTACCTCTCAGAGGCATGACAATTATTGAACATTTGAAGAAATATTTTAAAGGATGGGACTTTACTTCTATCAATTCTTTAGGACACTTAGGTGGTCTCATTACAGGATGGAACTCCAGTCTTATTTTGATAAATTATTTTGTTTTTAGTTTAGGATTATGCACATATTTGTTCTATAGACAGTTCAATCTGACATTTACTATGCTCAATATTTGTGGTCTTATGGGGATAAAGTATCTTTCTAGGAGAATTTGTTTTGTTCACAAATCTATAAAAAGGAAAATATTATCATTGGAGGTGCTTTGAATTTTAATTTGTCTCAGATGGATATTTTGGGAGATAGTGCTCAAGTGGACAAGGAGGCTAACTTCATAATGCATTCCTCAAAGGAAACCAATTTGGATGATGTTGATCCTATTTTCATTAAACCTACTTGGTGGAACAATTATGTAGATAGTGAGGTTGTACCAAAATAGCTGGACAGGTTCTTATAGTTTGTTACCTTTTTCCAAGGAGTTGATACATTTTGTTCATGGATTGAAGATGGTATAATATTGTCCAGATCATTGTCCAATCCTTCTATAATTTGAAATGAAGGATAAGAAATCAAATAGTACCTTCAATTTTAACCATGAATGGATTCAAGAGAACATATTTTTTGATCTAGTAAAATATAATTGGAGGAATTCTGTAGCAAACAATTTGCCAAAGCGCTTAAAGAGGTGAAGCATAAAGTGAGGGTTTGGGTCGGTGAACAAATTTGCAATAGCGAAAAAGCCATCTTTGAAACTTAATTTGAAATAAAAGAAATGTTGATCCCGAATCATTTGGGGATTTTTGAGGAGGCAAAGATTATTGATTTCAAACTGCAAGAACAAAAAGAACAAAAACTATTGAAAGAACATGAGGCTAACTAGTAGACGAAAATTCTGGAAACATGGTTGGAGTTGGGTGACTAAAATACTATTTTTTTCACAATTATAAAAGTCATAGGAAAAGAATGAACGTGATATGGAGTATGCAAAAAGAGGATAGGTCAAAATAAAGCAAATTTAAGGAACTCATAGACCTTGGAGTAAGGCACTTCGACAAAATCTATCAAGAACCAAATAGAGAAAATGTCACAGAGGTTATTAAAGTTGTGTCATACTTTCATAGTTTGGTAACCGAGGAGTACAACAAGGACATGATTGAACCAATAAATATGGATGAACTGTTAACTTTACTCTCTTCCTTTAAAAAGGATAAGGGTCCATCCCCCAATGACTGGACTATTGAATTTTTTCTAGGTTTTTTCAATCTATTCGGGGGGGGATTTGTTGCAGGTTGTGAAGGAAGTTAGAGCATTAGGGAAGTTCTTAGGATTTTTTAATGTCACCTTCATATCACTAATTCCAAAGGTGGATAACCACTCTATCTTTGAAGAGTATAGGACAACCTCTATTGCGACAGTTAGACTTAAGAATATTCACTCTTCAGTTATATCACATGACCACTTTGATTTCCTTGAAGGGAGACAAATTCGTGAAGTTATTGGCTCTGCTTGGGAGGGTATCCATTCCATCAAGACTAAAGAATTACCTTCAATGGTGGTAAATTTGAACCCATTAAAATCCTAGGATTGAGTTATCTAGTTGTATATGAGACTTCCTCTATGCCAATAGGTCATGCATGGTTCAAATCCCCCTAGATTAGGTGCATTAGTCTTTTTGACAAGGGTGTGCCATCTTTTAGGCCATAAAAAGTAGATTTCCAAGTTAGTCGATGCCTCAACATGGTTAGACCCTAGGAATATCTTTACCCAACACGTAGAAACATGAATGGGGGCATGTCTAGCCATGTGATGAGGGGGTATTTAGGCCGAATGCGCTCCCTACATATTCCACTCTTGCCTCTGAATTGGAATTTTATGATAAGTGATGGTTTGTGTTCTTCTCTTTACACAACCTAATAAATTTTATGTTCATTATATAATTCTCATGGTGGCTCCAACAATTTCAACATGATAATATATCTACCACATCAATAAAATAAATTTCAATGCATATGAGACAAGAACCCATCTTACATCAGACATAATTATAATCGATCTCAACATAACTTTATAATAATTGTTTTAAGGTTTATTTAGGTTTTCAACCTCCCCTTCATTCTATTACTTAGTGCTCCTAAATAAGGTAGCTCCATGTACCCTAAGTCCACATATAATCCTTGGAATTATGCAAGTCTCACTTTTATAGGACTTGTTATTTAGAAAATCATTGTGGTCCACACCTAATCATCATGGGTGTCATAATTTTTGCATCCAGATTCCACATCTTTTAGCCTTCACATCCACAACTACATATTTCATCCTTATAATAAACTCTCATTTTTATATAATGAATTCACATGGAAATTCAAGGAATTCTTCATCACATTCATGAATGTCAAGGAATTTTTAGTTACTTGATTCCTCATAGGGAAATCAAGGGTCTTTAGACACTCAAGCAATGGGAGAGCCATAGATTTGTTCAATTGACCATAATCCCTATTAAACCTTGCATCGATGTATACTAATGAGTCTAACTTATTTTAACATCTATGTAAGAAATATTGCACCCTCATGTCTAGTTGACCCCAACTAGTGACTAGTGAAAGAGACCAACGAATTTTTTGCAAACTGTGCTTCATCTCATGGAATCTAACCAGTCACCCTAAACAATACTTTTCTATTATGGGAGATTTTTCAAATTCAAAATAAGTCGAGGATGGCCTCCCAAAAGGTCAAAATATTGGGTAATATTTTTAAAACTCTAAATGAGCATCTCTCTGTTTTAAGAATAATTTATTATCTACTTGACAAGGCCAGCCATATGAAGGTGGAATCTCATCTGGTCCCTCCCTCCCCTCACATCACTCTCAATTCCCTATACCAAATCTATCATGTGCAAACAAAATGAAATTAACATAATATCAACCCATTACATCAAAATTGGCATAAAATGTAGAAAAACAAAAATCATATAATTAATAAAATAAGAGAATAAAACATATTAAAAAGAATATTATGACCCCATAGGTCATAACAACAATCAAATATATTCATTGATATTTCTCTTCATTGAAATCAAAATCAAAATAATAAATATTTGAATCAGTGAAAGGATCGACCATAACAACATCAAGGTCAACTTCTTCAACTTCTTCATCTAATACATCTACTTGTTCATTTACATCAATATATTCAAATTCTTCATCTAAGACATATTAATACATTCTCTTCATCTATATCATCTTCAACTTCTTCAATTTCTTGCTTTGACACATCTACATGGTCCTTTGCATCATGGGCCACCAGAGGGCGCACCCCTTCCTTTGCCAGTCTCATTGAGTAGGGTGCTCCTTACTAGGAGTCTTCTTCTTTATTTCCAAATTAGCAAGTGCAAAATTTGTTTTATTGTAACTAGTTAATAAATGGATAGGTTAATGTTTCCTTGCTTATAAAAGGCTCACTTATCTCATAATAAAGTTGATGGTCTTTATCTAAGCCTAGCCTATTGTGTGTGATTTTTCAATTTTTTTTCAGTTTTTTATTGTTCATCATATTCAGATCTCTTTGTAGATCGCATCATCTTCCAGATCTTCTTTGATATTGACATCTTCCAGTATGATAGATTTTACAAGCCTTCCTCTTTGCTCATACCTAACTACATATGACTAGATTTCTTTACGTGGAAGATGTGAATAGAATACCTACTCACACTGACTCTAAAGGAAATAAGGCTCTATACATAGCTCAAATAACCTTGTATTAATCATGGAAAATCTATTATCACACTGAATAAAAATTCTATCAGGATTGTGTTCATTCATATGTGACCTATACCAACAAACATTGAAGAGAACTACTCTGAAGGATTTCAAGTCTAACTAGAGTAATATAGATCTTATAGGTAGCCATAGTATCTATTTTCAAATACTTTTGGACACATGTCAGTGCAAGAATAAAGATTAGTAACCGGGGAAAACTGCAACTATCCCACAATCATAGGTTTTCTTCTTATAATCCAATTGTTTTATGCTAATTTTTTCGTTATTGCACAACATATCCTTGTGGTGTTTCACATGTTCCAATATGATTGATATGATAAAATTGCAATATTGCCAATTAAAAAACATGTTTATACCAAGTACTTAACATTTCGAGGAAAAAAAAATAGCACATCTAATATATGAAAAAAATGTGGGTAATGCTTATGTATTTATCTTTTGCACCATATGCTAAATCAATTTCCATCTATGTAATATTGATATATTTATAATGATTATATCTTCAAATCAACTCCACCATCCCATAATTTCCTTTGTAGTGTATTATAAACTTATGTGCATCATTCTATACATTCTTTCATCCAATCAATATTATTTGCAATGTATTAATGTAGTGCATGCATCCCACTCTTGACCACATGTATAATGAAAAAGTGATCGATTAATTAGGTGCTAGTAAAGCTTAATAAATGATGGGTGAATAAAATTTATAAGATTAAATAAGTACAAAATTGATACAAAATAATATACATTATTATATAATTTGACCTCTATTGTTAGATTACCTTTAACTTTCCTCATTCTTTCCTTCCCCAACAAAACCTTCCCTTCATATTTTTTCTTGGAATTGATATCCTAAATGTAAGTCACATTAATATTTGGAAATGCTACTTTAGGAAGATACTCACTAATATATACCATGGATTGATATACCATATAGACATATGCTAGTTTTGTCGTTAATCTTTCAATTATAAATTGTGACAACTTACCTCATGTACTTACCGATATCATATAAATCTAATATATGTTTATATCAAAGATGTATGTGAGAGATAGAAGTAGAAAAAAATGAAACATAGAAGTATTCATTATTCAAAAATTCAATCAAGTGTACATCATGAACATGTTCATCAAATTTATCATCCATCGAGAGAGCAAAGGTGTCATTGATCAATCTATTTATCCCATGATTTTCAATTATATCAGTATCATCATTTTTCTCGGCCATAGGATTAAGGAATCCTCATGGAATTATTTTCTTTATGGACTCTCTTTGGACTCAATGGAGTGTCCAACATTGAGTGCACCCAACATTTAGAGTCAATGGAAGAATTTAAAGAATCCCTCCTCCCAACCATGGATGTCAATGCCAGTGGAATTCACATGGAGAATGAAGGACCAATGCCCTAGTTGGACATAGAAATTGAATCATGTCTTAGGCATGACTATGTTTAATTTTCTTTCCCCAATTTATTATGTTTTATCATTATTTATATTTCTATTGGACTTTGTTATGTACTATACCTATTGAACATTATATAGATGGTAATGAAAAGGTATACCTTTATTTTTTTTGGTTGTAAGACCTTAATTTGGGGACTCTTTCTAATTCCAAATAAATCCAATTTTTTGTAAACCAATATCATATCTTAGGATATAATAGGAGATTAACAATGGTAAAAAATATCATATCATGCACATGGTTAAAAATAGTTAAAATATAATTCAATAGTTAAGATGTAATTCAATAGATTGGATGGTAGTAAGGGGGTGAGGAGTTGTTTTTAAAGTAAATTAGGGGTATACATATTGCAAGGGGGATTCAACTAATAAAACAATTAGGGGATGGGGGATGGGGGGATAGGAGGTAGGGGATTTACTATTGCAAGGAGATCACCTTTGTGATTTGTTTGATGGAAATTAAGCATCTCATGAAGGAGTAGGGTAAAATATCTCTAGTCCTTGATCTTATAGAAACTCTTAATAAACCACAGCTAATAGAGGGATCTAAATATGAAATGGTCTTCTAGTTACTAAAGAACATGTTTGGTGATCCCCACTCCAAGTTCAGGTAGCATATGATAAAAAACAAACAACATTTTCTAAAATAAAGGTTGGATACATATGTCAAATATTGATACCAACATACTAGAGGTAGAAATAATAAGGGGTATAAAAAGTCTATGTCATGAAAAAAATGGTACTCACAATATCGGGTGAAAATAGGGGGGTTATTTTAGAAGTGACGGGTGTGAAATTTTGGGGGTGATTGATAAAATTGAGGGAGAAAAGGAAATGGAGTTTTCTTAGGGTTTAGAAAATGATATAAATAATGAAGTTGATGTACTAGTAATATTCCAAGGTATATAGACAAATGGGTTCGAAAGGGAATATTGAGTAGTGACACGATAGTTATTATGCCATGATCCTTCTTGATATGAACTAAGGGGGGTAATATATGGGGTTAAATGTATATAAAATGATCCCAAGTGGGGCATATATGGGGATAAATGTATATATGTAATGGGTTGGCCTAATGAAGGGGTCTCATGCGCAATGAATGGACATGTATATATAAAGGTAATGCTGTCATTATTGATGACACGTGAAATGATTATGTGAATGTCTTGAAGTTATTGGAGAATTATCTCCCATTCTTTAAGGAGTTATTGTGTAGCTTATATATTTCTTATCTATATTGGAGTTTTGCTCTATGTTTACATTGTTGTACATAGTGTGTACTCTTTTCTTTTATGACAATTTTAAGGGTTTGATTCATAACACTTCTTCTATCAATTATTTCCCACAAACCTAAAGTTATCATGAATCTTCCAAAGAGCCATCTTTGTGATAGACGAATTTGAACAAATTGATCTCTTCCACACCTTAAGACGCCACAACTTGGAATCCAATACACAACCCAATCGTAGGGCACATTTTCAAGAAGGAGTTTATAAGTCAAAGGAGGGGTCAACTAACCATTGTTCCAATTCCCCCCTTCCATGGAATTTCAATGAATTATGAAGAACATGCCACCCAAAAACACATGTTTCTTCACACATGTGATATGTGAAACGAAGTGAAGGCTTCTCATCATCTCCATGATTGCATGCAATCCCCCCTACATGCACCCTTATGATCTATAAGCTTATGGCACCTCAACCTCTTAGTGGGATTTCTCAAGATTTTTATGAGTTATTTAGGTCATAAATGAGTTCACTCCAAAGCTAAGAGAGAAACGTTAGAGCATAGGGGTATCTCCTCCAACTCTATGAATGTCTCTTTTATAAGCAAGATTTCAATATTTTTTGAACAACTCAATCTATTTAAGTTAGAGGGTGTGTTAATGGTGCACTTTCGTTGACACACTAAGTATTGTGCTCTTTGTGAGTTAAAGGAACTACAGTAGGGACATAAGAGTTGTGAATGTGAGGTTGCAAAGGTTCATTATGCTATGGTGAATTCGACCTTGCATTTGAATAGATGAAAAGAGGGGTTTAAATACCAAGTTCTAGAAAAAAAATACGTAGATACTAATGTGTGGTTGGGATTGGGAATCATATCTTGGAATTGAGGGAACGGGAAGAAAAAGTAAGGTCTTTCATGTTGATTCATAGGGGGGAAGTAGCTAGAGATGGCCTCTCAACTAGCATCTATGCAATCTCTGGCAGGGCACCCTAATTCTAAAAGATTCCAAATTACAATGAAGGTGATAGATATGCAAATTTCTTCAAATCTTTAAAGTCACTCAGCACTCAACTATAAAAAGGTTCACATGACCGAGTAACTTGGGTTATAAAACACAAGGCCACCTCATCCCGACATAAAACCATTACAATTTTATGATAGTAACA
The DNA here is from genome assembly GCA_027924585.1 of Larix kaempferi. NCBI lineage: Eukaryota > Viridiplantae > Streptophyta > Pinopsida > Pinales > Pinaceae > Larix > Larix kaempferi. The sequence continues at coordinate 10,105,641 of BSBM01000322.1, read as the reverse complement.
CATTAAGGCCTTTGTCCTACACGATCATTAACTAATTCTCATAATTTCCATCTATCTCTGGCAATAATATCAACGATCATAAGAAATTTCACTTCCATAACTTTAATGTTCACCATAACAAATAAGGTCTTTGACATACATGATCATTAACTAATTCTCAGTAATTTTCATCAATCTTTGATAATAATATCAACTGTTATAATAATTTTTTCACTAGTTAATGTTTTTATAATTTTGTCTAATTTTCTTTACACTCCACAACATTAATAATATTTGGTAATTTAAACATAATGTCAAACAATACATAGTTATTGGAAATTTATTTAATAGACAACATTAATTTATTTGATGCCTTTAACACCCAATACAAAGATTCTTCTTAATTTTTCTAATATAAAGATTCTTCTTAATTTTTCTAATACAAATATTTTTCTTAATTTTTCTTGAATCCTCTTGATACCCAATACAAAGATTATTCTTAAAATTTCAATAATATTTGGTAATTTAAACATGATGTCAAACAATCCATAGTTATTGGAAATTTCTTTAATACACAACATTAATTTCTTTGATCCCCTTAACACCTAATACAAATAATTTACTTAAATTTTCTAATTTCTCTAATTTCTTTCCCTTCCTTACACACTACACAACATCAATTTCCTCGATCTCTTAAATGATAAATATACAACATCAGGAGACATTCTCCAAACCAATCTTGTGTAGCCAATATTGATCCTCTCGTATAGAGGTGATCACTTTGATTGCCTTACGTGTAAAGGTTATTCCTCGCTATAAAATTAGTCATAGCAAATCTAATGAACAAGTAAATCAATCACAACAGATGAACATAGAAAATATGGTGTAAAACTATGTAAAACATGCACAGTGCTCAATATCCCAATAAGGGTGAATAATTACAATACAATAATCTGACAATGTGAGTGAGCAATTCGAATTGACTAAGAAGGTCATTCGAATCACTGAATGGAGTAGCTTGACTCCAACTAGGAGTCCTCATCATCAATCAGTGGTGGTCATCAATGCACAAGAACCAGTCATCCAGGTGTCAAGCTGAGTCTAACTGAGTGTGTCATGTGTAACTGAAGTGTGTAGCACTGATATAGGGAAGGAGGCTCAGTGGAGGGCGCATGGGAGGCTTAACTAAAGTCAGAACAAGTCATCTAGTCAATCTGGAGGTCCAACAGAGTGAAACAGTCAGTCGGGAGTGAAACTACCCTCAAATCAAGGAGAATCGGAGCTAACTAAGTGTAACTGAAGTGGAACTACAGTGGTAGGTGAAGAAGTGCGCCCTTCTTTGGCAGTAGGTGAGAAGTGGGCGCCTTCTTGACTAGGAGGGCAAAAAATTTGAAGTAAGTGGCTCCCATGTGCTAGAATAATGTGGGTAAGGTGCTGGAGGCATCACATGGTGACTGGGCTACATGCAAACCCTAATTGCATGCAAGGTCCTGAAAAAGATGATGTGGATATCCGAACACCCCCCCTCAAGCTAGAATATGATGTGCAAAAAATAATGTGGGACCCTGGTAACTAAGACCAAAGGTCACCCCAATACAATAATCCAAAAAATGCTGAAAATAAACTAAGTGAGGAAAGAGGGAAAACCCAGTGGGAAGAAAGCCCCCCCTCAAGCTAAAGCATAATAATGGATCAATCTGTCTCCACCATGATGGAAATCACCCCCAACAGTGAACGGAGGTAAGTGAACTTCTTCTCAGTGAAGATCTTGGTGAAGATGTCTGCGATTTGCTCATCAGTAGGGCAATATTGTAGAATGATGGTGCAATCATGCACCAACTGTCGAATGTAGTGCATATGAATATGAATGTGTTTGTTCCTCTGCCGCTGAACTGGATCTGTGGAGATCTTGATAGCACTTTTATTGTCACAAAAGAGGACAGTCGAAGTAGTGCCACCAAAACCAAACTCGGAAAGAATACCCTGCAACCAAACTGCTTGAATGCAAGCATTGACTGCCCCTCTATACTCTACCTTTGCTGAAGAAATTGCAATGGCTGCCTGCTTTTTGCTGGACCAGCAAATAGGGCCATGAACGATCATGAAAACATAACCGGAAGTGGACTTCTGAACAATGCTATCACTTGCCCAATCTGAATCAGTAAAACCAATGAAATCAAGCTCAGAATCTGCAGCATAATGTATGCCAAAATGTTTCGTACCTTGCACATATTGCAAGATCCATTTGGTTGCTCGCCAATGAAGCTCATGGGGCTGCTGCATATACCTTGACACGACACTCACGGCATATGAAATATTAGGCCTTGAGTGTGTCAAATAAAGTAGTGAACCAATCAACTGTCGATACATACTGCAATCTGCAAGCGGTGTAGAATCTCCCTCCTCAAGACTGATTCCTGAGAGGAATGGGAATGGGTTTTCCTTACATTCAACCATATTAAACTTCAATAACAGGTCGGAAGCATATTTTTTCTGAGATATAGTGATCCCATCAAAATTTTGAGCTATCTCCAAGCCCAAAAAGTGACTCAGCAAGCCCAAATCGCTCATGTCAAAAGCTAGATTTAAGGAAGTTTTTAGCTTGTTTATTGAAGTAAGAGTGCTACCAATAATGAGAAGACCATCAAAATAAAGTACAATATCCAACAAATTACCTTTAACTCATTGAAGATACACATTCGGATCAGATTTGCATCTTTGGAAATTCTGAGAAAGAAGGAAGGAGTCCATCTTTGCGTACCAAGCTCTTGGGGCCTGTTTTAACCCATACAAAGATTTCTTCAATCTGCAAACTAATTATGGATCTGATGTGTAGACTTTTGGATGCTGCATATATACCTCTTTAGCAAGATCTCCATGTAGAAATGCACTCTTCACATCCATGCGGTGCACTTCCCAGTGCTTGGATGCGGAAATTGCCAAAACAAGGCGGATGGAATCCATCTTTGCAACCGGTGCAAAGGTCTCAGTGTAATCCACTCCTTGGACTTGGGAGAAACATTTTTCCACCAACCTTGCTTTGTATTTTCTGATAGAGCCATCAGCAGCAACTTTTGTGTGGTGGACCCATTTACACTTCACTAATTTTCTTCCAGGTGGAAGAGAAACTAGCTCCCATGTATTGTTCTTTTGAAGAGAACTGTACTCTTCATCCATGGCATTTTTCCATCTCGGATCTCGGTGGGAATGGTAGTATGTTTGGGGATCTGAAACAGTCATCAAATAACAAATCTCAAGAAGTAATGGATAAGAAATAGAAAGAGCCATACCTGCTCTTTGAAATTCTGCTCTTGTTCGTCTCGGATCAGCAAGATTTCCAAGGTTCGAACTAGCAGATTGAAGAGTGTTTTGGGCCCACTTTGGTAACTGAGGAGGATCATAATGGTCAGATTCTGAACCTGATGTGTCATGATCATCATGTTCTGCTAAAATATTAGAAATATCAGAACTCATACCTTCATTATCGCTGCATGGATCTTCTTCTGGTGAAGGCGGTGAAACGACAGTTTCTTCCTCGACTAGTTGCAATTCTTGAAGCGGTTCTTCAAATTGCACACTGCGCTCTATGAATATCTTTTTAGATCTGATATCCATGAGTTTATATGCTTTTGATTCTTCCCCATATCCTATCGGTATGCACTCAATACTTTGTTGATCCAAATCTCGTCTCTTCTTGGAAGAAATTCTAGCCCATGCAGTAGAGCCAAAAACTCTCAAATTTGACACATCCAGTTTGTGACCAAAGAATGCTTCGAAAGGAGTCATACCTTTCACGGATGAATGTGGAACACAGTTCTATATGTATGCAGAAACATTGATTTCTTTAGCCCAAATATTTGCAGCCAAACCTTTTGATTCAATCATGCATGTAGCCATCTCTTTCAGTGACCGATTTTTCCTTTCCGCTATACCGTTCTGCTGGGGTGTGTAGGGAACTGTATGTTGGATCTGAATTCCACTTTCGGCACAAATTTGCAGCAAATTGGCCTTGATATATTATCCACCATTACCAAATCTAAGATCTTTGATCTTGCTCTCAGTGGTGGTCTCAACAGAAGCCTTAAAATCCTTGAATTTTCTAAGCACTTCTGACTTGTTTTTGAGAAAAAATACCCATGTAAAGCGGGAAAAATTATCAATAAATGTCAAAACATACCTTGAACCATTTAATGACGTATGGGGCAGCGGACCACTAATATCAAAATGTATCATCCCCAAAACTGTAGAAGGTCTGCTAGCTTTTCCGCGGCTGAATCTGTGCTCGGGGTGCTTCCCAATAATGCAACTAGTGCATATTCCCTTCGAGGAACAGAGTTGTGGAAGACCATCTACCATGGAAGTGTTTGATAACAGCAGCAAATACTTATAATTAAGATGTCCAAATATTTCATGCCAAATCCTACTAACCTCATTACCATGTGTGCGAAGAGCAGTGGGCTTTGCAAGCGGAATAAAGTGTGAAAACTCATAGCATTTTGCAGTGTGGTTCACCTTTCCAACTGCAAAAAGTATTCACTTTTGATATCATAAATTTCAACTGTATTAGGGATGAATGTAACTTGCTTCGGTTCACCAGTGTGTGTCATTTGATACACAGAAAGAATATTTGAAGCCAAGGAAGGCACATAGAGAACATTCTGAAAGCTTCCATGATCTACATGAATCGTACCTTTGCCCTTTGAAGAAATTTTTGAGTCATCTCCCAAATGGATGGGGATGGAGCTGTTTGGATCGAATGAAGAAAAAGAATCAATATTTGCATCCATATGATTCGATGCACCCGAATCTATCAAGAGATTAGTGGGCTTTGAAACAGTTGCCATGAGTGCTTGTCCTCTTTCATGATCATCATTCCTATCCTTCTTCCTTGCACCGTCAGGAAGAGTTATGTTATTCTTTTCCAAAAGGAGGGCCATTTGATCTATAGTCATCTTCATGCATGAACTTTTGGGATGAAATCCATGGTTGCAATAAGTACATTTAGATTTTTCCTTACCCTCTTTACCCTTTTGCTTGAACTTTGAACTGGATGGTGCATCCGTCTATTTGCCTTTCTCTCTTTGCTTGTGAGGTTTGAATTTGGACTTCTCCTTCTTTTGCTTTCCTTTACCATTCGAAATCTTGGGTCCTTGAACATATAGGGCTGAATCTTTTGAGCTTATGGACCCCATTTGAATCAACTTATCATGCTCTTTTGTGACGGACTCAATGAAGGCATTCAAGGTAGGCATCTTCCAATTTGGGGTAGTTAGCCGACCGGAATTGAAAGTAGAGACAAATACCGAATAATCTTTACCAAGCTTGCTGAGAATGGAGAGGATCAATTGCTTATCCTCTTTGATAACTCCACTGTTCTTCAACTGCATGTTCAAGTTCTTGAATTTTGTGAAGAATTCATTAATGGTCTCGAAATTCTCAGGACTAAGGGCAATCAATTCATTCTCTAATTGAAAAGCCCTAAGCTCATCCTGCTTGCCAAATAGTGTTTCAAGTTGCTCCCATATAGCTTTTGGAGTCTTCAATCCGCTGAGATGGAAGTGAAGATCTTTGGAGATGGAGAGACAAAGAAGACCATAAGCTTCATCAAGCTTGTTGTAGTGTTTGGTTCTATCTGACAAGGTGGTTGGCTCCAATTCAAGACCAAGAGTGACTCGGTAGTAACCTTTTGAACGTAATATGATCTCCATATCATCTTTCCAATCAAAATAATTGAATGGGGTGAGAATAGGCTTTGAAGAAGAGTATTCCATTGCTAGGAGCGAGTGCACACTGATGTAGAAATGCTTGCAAGGGAAAAGTAGCGAATGCAATTGATGGAGACAATAACTTGCAAATCACAATAAAACCAAGAACAATGAGGTCGAACAATCCACCCTTTTAGAGTTGCATCACACCTAGGATTGGATATCAAGCAATGTTGAATGGGTCCAATGTATCAGATCCAGGATTTATGTGGAAACTCAAGCTTCTAGAGTGGTATTGGAAGTATTTTCAAGCTTTGCATGCACAGGAGCGAATGCCCTTGAGATCTTTCATGCCAAAACTTTTTGTAATTTTTGAGCAAATTCACTCAAATCCTCTTGTAGAAACACATGTAGAAAAGAGATCTTGTCCCTGCAATGGCTCTGATACCATGTAAAATTAGTCACATCAGATCTAATGAACAAGTAAATCAATCACAACAAATGAACATCGAAGATATGGTGTAAAACTGTGTAAAACATGCACAGTGCTCAATATCCCAATAAGGGTGAATAATTACAATACAATAATCTGACAATGTGAGTGAGCAATTTGAATTGACTAAGAAGGTCATTCGAATCACCGAATGGAGTAGCTTGACTCCAACTAGGAGTCCTCACCATCAATCAGTGGTGATCATCAATGCACAAGAACCAGTCATCCAGGTGTCAAGCTAAGTCTAACTGAGTGTGTCATGTCTAACTGAAGTGTGTAGCACTGATATAGGGAAGGAGACTCAGTGGAGGGCACATGGGAGGCTGAACTGAAGTCAGAACAAGTCATCTAGTCAATCTGGAGGTCCAACGGAGTGAAACAGTCAGTCGGGAGTGAAACTAGCCTCAAATCAAGGATAATCGGAGCTAATTGAGTGTAACTGAAGTGGAACTGCAGTGGTAGGTGAATAAGTACGCCCTTCTCTGGCAGTAGGTGAGAAGTGGGCGCCTTCTTGACTAGGAGGGCTAAAACTCTGAAGTAAGTGGCTCCCGGGTGCTAGAATAAGGTGGGTAAGGTGCTGGAGGCATCACATGGTGACTGGGCTGCATGCAAAATGCATGCAAACCCTAGAATTTGCATGCAAACCCTAATTGCATGCAAGGTCCTGAAAAAGATGATGTGGATATCCAAACGCTCGCATATAGAAGTAATTGATCAAAATAATGATGTTGTAAAGTCTTGTTAGACAAGGCTCCGGACTTGTGTCTCAAGTCATGATTCTCATGTGAACCTTCCATATAAAGGTATCCATGAGATGGACCTCCCATATAGAGGTGAACCTTTCGTATAAAGGTATCCATGAGATGGAACTCCCATATAGAGGTGGACCTTCTGTATAAAGGTCATGCTTTACTTGTTAAAAGCATTTAATGTTGTGTGACATATTATTAACCATGATCACCAGTTGCCATTAAGTCTCCTTTAGAGATTGATCACCTCTAAAGTGAATTATTTTAGCATATGATCATTTGGTACAGAATAATATAATATGATCACAACGTCCGATAATTCTTCTTAGTATAATGTAATGTGATGGATAATTAATGTTAGCACATATTGACCATGCAATAAGAGATAAATAAATAAAAGATAAAGCATAGAGATCAAGAGAATTCGAAATTTCCCATGCAAACACTTCAGCTAATTAAAGAGATCTCGAATTGTTAAATCTCCAGTTATAAAGCTTCAGTTAAGTATCAATGTATGCCTCAATCAATGGTTCAATTAAAACATCAGTTAAAGATATGACTCAGTTAACTAAAGAACTCACAGTGGTCACTTCAAGTAAATCAATCATCATGATTTCAGTTAACTAAGTGACAACAAAGAATATCTAGTTAACTAAGTGTCGACACTTAAGTTAACCATCTAACTAAGTGGGAAATATTTCAGTTAAGAGGCAAGTTCATCCTAAGTGACAACTTAGTGAGATAAAGCACCGCATGAGAAGTGGGGCGCACTTCTGCATGCAATATTGATACATCCAGTTTGAGGGCAAGTTCCTCCTGAAGTTAGAAGATAAAAATAGAAGAGAAGAATGTACAAATATGTTATACGGGAATGAGTGATGGGTGTGCAGTCGGCAAGGCCCGTCCATGTAGAGGAACGCGTGGCACTCAAGGAAGGGTATTCATTAAAACTCGACGAATCATTATCAATCCAGAAGCTACTATGAGGTATGATTACAGGGATAACGTAGGATCCCAAGGTCTATTCTCTGTCCTTCTTCTCATGCTATCTCTTGTAATGAATTTGGAAGGATAACCAAAACTATGCAAAGGACCCAACAATTATGTCATCGATGCATGTTGCATCTTGCCAAGGCGATCTAGGAGAGAATATCTTCCAATATAGGGAAGTGAACTGAGGTCTTGTTGGTTAATTGGTCCACTCTTAGGACACTTAAATCATTGCATAGGGATCTCCTTCTTGGGATTGGCAGAATGGTTCGAACAAAATCCACCAACAAGCAAACTATTAATGGTCCAAGAGAACTCATTTTTCGTGAGCTCTCAAAGAATTGGGCAAAGTGCAAGGATTCTTTGAGCAGGAGCCCCATCTTGCATCCAGGGCTTAGGTGGAACGCCTAGAAAGGAGGTTGCAAAGAGGAAAAAGGCATATGGATGTGGGTCATTTGGCTCATAGCTTATTTTGGTTGGCGGAGGAATCGGGGTCCACTCGTACCAAGGAAACTAATCGTCACATTAAAACTCTGACTGTGTTTTGGACTATTAAATCCCTCGTGAGCATGGCAATTGACGATCCAGGGGCATTTCAATGATGGTTCGAGCGAGACTTCCCTGTTTGTTCGTATAACAAGCTTGGACGATGAGCTTCATGGAGTAAAGAATTGATATGGTGGGCCTTAATGCAAAATTGGATGCCCTTTCCCGAGCACTGACAGGAAAAAAATTCATCCAACCCCATCCCAACAAGACTTCCGACACTCAGCTTGTGTTTTGACGGTTCCGAGAGACTGTTCAACAAATGGCCAAGCTGAAAAACGAAGGTGTTGTTCCTTTACATGTTCTAATTTCTGATGATGATTAATTGATGTCTTAGTTTAGAGAGGTCTCAAAAAACATGGCTCTATGTAGAGAACACTATTATTTTAAAATTTTGGTGGTCATAACCCCCGACCTGTGGGGGATCCAAACTCAAACTCTTTAAGTTGAAAAACTTCAAGCATAACCTATTAGCTAGGGGGGATCCTTTTGGCCATCGGGAAGGTGATTTGTTTAGTTGCATCTAGTTTTGAACTGTTGACATGCTGGGGACATCAATGGAAATGCTCTGTAAATCTCTTTGGTTTTTGAATTAATACAATTTACAAAATTTACAAAAAAATAAAATTAATGATAATAAAGGAATACCCCTTTTCATTTATTTTTCATACAAAAAAAGTATTACTTGTTATTCACATAAAATGAATCAAAGTAACATATACTATCCATTTTTTACTATTGTTTGAGCTAAGCATACTAACCAACCATCCCACAAAGCAAAGGTTAAACCCCTTCAACAAAACAATTTACCATCATCCCAACGTCCCTAATAGAAACATAAGATCAAAGACCTTTAATACTTAACGAGAAACTGACATAGAAATATTGTATTCTTCCATATTGAAATATCTAACAATTAACCATACATCTTAACTTTCTAAATTCAATAAATATGCATAATGTCAAAGGTTATGGACTTTCCATCCATAAATTCTTCTATATGCATAAGACCGTCTTGAATACCAAATAATTTTTTAGAAAGCAAATATTCCATAGAATTAAATTTCTTGTATATATGGTGAAATGAAATAACACAGAAATTTAGTTGCAGCTCCTAGATGCACCTTTGCCAATGAGATAAAAGATTAACTTGTAGATTTCATTTTCCAGTTGTCCAATCAATAATTACTTTAGAATCTCCCAACACCTGCAAAGAAACAACTCCTTTGAAAGTAGCAAAATGAAGAAGACCCCATAAAGCTAATAATTGAATGTGAGTATTTGAACCTTCTCCAAAACTCATCCACAAATGATATAAATGATTTTGATCATCTTTCACAACCATTCTTGCCCCACAAATACCATCCTAAATAGCCCCATCAAAAAATACACAAGGAAAGTCTTCAACCACTAATGGAGCCAACTTATCGAAAGGAAAACTTTCCATTGAAGCTTTGAAAAACTCAGAGTAAGCTCCAATAATTTTGGTAACCAGTCTAACTCCATTAACCACTGCATTTTCAAAAACCATAGAAATCCTACACCTCCACAGACCCCAAGATACAAAAAGAGGTAATGCTTTATGGATTCTTACACTATTGCTCCATATTTTCATGATATTATCAAATGTCTCATGAGATCAAGGAACCTCTAAATTAAGGCTATTGGAAATGTTAATCCATACAAACTTTCCAAATTCATAGAACTCACAAACCCTTATTGATTTATATACCCTTGTTGATGTATATATCAATTAGAAATAATAAGATATTACCACCCCCAAAATGTATCCTAAATAAGAAATGAATTAAAAGTTAATTAACATCACTATCAAGTATTTAGTCAAACCCATATTTCCCCCTAATTTTTTTTTTATGCTTGCATAAGAAACAATGTGGATTTTGGCACATGATTCGATGTGGGGTTAATTCAAAATTTTTGAAATCGGGTATCAATGGAAAAATCCCTCCAATTTCATATTTTTCGATTTGCCCCAAAATATTCGATTTAACCATACCCAAAATATGTTTCCAAACCAAATCTGTGTCTATATTGAATCTACCCTACTTGAACAAAATCTATGAGCCTGTCAACACACTAGGTCTATGATCAAACCAACTCGGATTGTGTTGAAATCCTATGAAGAAAATTGATTCTATTGTGATAGATTAGTAAGAATTTTTTTTCCCAGTTTTCTATGCCCTAGGTTGTATATTTTGAAAGATGTTTTTTTTTCTTTTTCTTTTTTTCCCTGCAGAGCTGATTGTAAGTACATAGGAACATTATATTGCTTACAAAGTCTATGATCAAACCAAATCGGATTGTGTTGAAATCCTCTGAAGAAAATTGATTCTATTGTGATCGATTAGTAAGAATTTTTTTTCCCAGTTTTCTATGCCCTAGGTTGTATATTTTGAAAGATGTTTTTTTTTTTTTTTCTTCTTCTGCAGAGCTGATTGTAAGTACAGAGGAACATTATATTGCTTACAAAATATGCATTGTGGAGGAACCCTCTATTGCTTAAAAAATTACATATTTTTTTTTATATCTTACCCTGAACAAAATATTCGAACTCACGTATTGTTTTAGATCTAACCCTGCTTGAAGCGTCAATGCATTAGCTCTCTAATCAAACCAAATCGAACCGCATTGATATCCTCTGAGCAAAATTGATGGTGTAGTGATACGACTGGTAAGTCTTTTTTTTTTTAGTTTTTCGTGCTTAAAAAATTACATTCTTATCCTACTTGAACAAAATCTATGAACCCATCAACAAGTCTGTGATCAAACCAAAATTGATTGTGTTGAAATCTGATAAAAAAATTGATGGTAAAGTGATCGACTGACAATATTTTTTTTACTTTTTTCTGTTAATCGACTGGTGTAGTGATTCAACACATCAAATCTTTGATCAAACCAAATATGACCGCGTTGAAATCCTCTGAGCAAAATCGATGGTGTAGGGATATGACTGGTAAGATTTTTTTTTAGTTTTTTGTGCTTAAAAAAATTACATTCTTACCCTGCGATTTTTGTATTTAAGCAGTCTATAAAATGATTTATCAGATACTGTATATGCAGAGTAATTAATTTTACCCTTTATTATTTGATGCAGAAATTAGTTTAGACCATCTCAATGTGAATCTAAAATCTTGGTTGGAAGGAGAAAAAAAAATTGAATATTTTTAGCAAAGGTTAGAATTTATGTAGTATTTATATTATGCCTTTATAAATACTCTATTTTTTCACTCTTGCTTTCCAATTAAGAGATCATGTGTAACCTATGTAGACCATTTTCGCTTCCTGTCGTGATTGTAGAATTTTACTTCTTATAAATTTGATCATGTTCAATACAAATCCTGATCCCTTGCCACATAAAGAACGGAAGTCATTGCCTCGACAGGTTGTGGAAGAATATTTTTGAATACTTGATGAAGAGGATGTTGAACGAGAAAAGAGACGAAAAATGAAGCAACAATTGTCTATACAATGACAAAAGTCACGAAAATTATATAGACTTGCAAAGATGGATTGTTGGAGTGACAATGATGTATCCAAGGATAATGATGTTGAGAACAAACCTAATGATAGGGAAATACCTTATCAACTTCGATGTCATTCAACTCTGCAGTATGTTAAGGGAAACGCTCCAAACTTTGATACAATTGCTCTTCTTAAAGGAGAAAATGGTTCAGAAGAAATCATTATCTACAAAGTTATAGATGAGTCACATATAGGAAATGTAGAGTTGACAATGTTGGATCCTTGTGGTGATGATCCAATTCTTCACACTGTTAGTACCAATGACACATGGACACATACTATGGATGGTGTTCTGCCTGTTCAAATGGTGTATGCAGATGAAAGTGAAAACCTTATGTTTCACCATCCTTCACTTTTTGAAATAAAATCAAAATTATCTTCAAGTGGGCCAGATGAAAATCATAAAAAATATTTCACTGCAGTCATCAAGCGAGGGTTTTATATGGGATCTTCTTCAGATGTGACTCCCCTACTGACTCAAAATGGTCGTTTTGTGAAGATTGGTGGAAAGAAATTCATTCAAATGGATGGGATATTGGTGCACATCAAAAATCCATTTGATTTTACCATAAAGGAAGCGATGTATGTCTGTATTTATTATGAAAAATTGCTTGGAATGTCTGAAGATGAGTCATTGAAAATTCAATATCCTATAGAAGTGTTGGATTTTTTAGTAGATGTTTCAACTAGTGGAACATTTTGTTGGCTAAGAATATTTGAAAATCATGTAGATATTTTTGGTAGAGGCAACTATATTCCTGAAGGTGTGAATTTGCATCCACATAAGGTGTTTTACACAAAACAAGCTATGTTAATACCAACTAAAATAATTGATTGTGAGTATACATGTGTATCTTTTAATATACATTCTTCAACTCATATATGAAAAATTTATTTATAGTATCTAATGTTATATTTTTTTGTGTTGTAGGCATTGTTTATGTTTTCTTTACTGTGAGATCTATTAAAAGATGGGGCACTAGCAGTCGAAAAGGAGAATATTTATTTTGTCTTTTTATTGTTATGAATGATGATAAGCACACCACTTTTCAACCTCTTGCAACAAAAGGTGACAATGAAGTTGTGAATGCTAGATTAGTTGCCTCTACAGAATATGGAACACACGATGCATTTCCATCATATATCAGAGTATTGCATCCCAATCGAGTACATCATCACAATATTCATCTTCTTTCCTACAATTTTTTCAATCACATAAGGTCTCAAAACATTATACGCAGTGAATCTTATGTGGAAATTCCTTGTTCAAATGAAAGTTTCATGGTTACTTTTGACTGATTGCAATGCATTATGTACCTCCCGGGATTGTAAAGAAGAATAATTCACTAAATTTCAGCATAGAAGGCTATGAGAATATTAAGGAGGTAGTTTTCTATACATGGCCAACCTTTCCTGATATATATCAACAAACTTCAGGCCAACTGATCAGACTCAACCTCTTGGTAAATGGAGAGTGGGACCAAAATTCATATTTCCTTATTTGTATAATAGCCTACAACCTCGTGTACAAGTACACTTTTCATGGGATTCACACCAATGGGATCCTATCCATCAGTGTTATGGATTAGGGATGAGGACTGGTGTGCCCCATTTGGATTTGTAAACATTTTTCCTTTCATTAAGAAATTTTCATACTGTGTGGTGTAATATGTGTTGATGTAATTGTAACTTCAGAATGTATTTCACCTATGTATATTGTTTTCCTATAGAGATGTTATTATTCCTCTATACGGAAGTGTCGCCATTTATATTGTAAGTGTCGTAACTTATACTTGATGGGTTATTAGACCACCTTGATGGGGTTGGCCCTGTATGAGTCATGTGGGTAAAAGGGTTATTAGACCACCCTATTGGGGGTCGGCCCTGTATGAGTCATGTGGGTAAAAGGGTTATTAGACCACCCTATTGGGGGTCGACCCTGTCAGCATTATGTTATGTGGTTAAGTTAAGGTCGACCTAGTAAAGGTTATTAGGCAAGTCAAGTAAAGTATAAATAGAGTGCGGGAGGCACTCTATTTGATCATTCATTTTCTCACTTATACACTCATTGGAGAGTGGCGCACTTGTGGAGGAGGAGAAGCTACTCCTAGGAGACTATCTCTTATGCTTGGGTTTTGTATCATTGCTCTATCTATCTCTGAGGAAGTTATTGGGGTTTTTCACCTTCTTAGTTTTCCCCAAGGAAACTCTGTGTGTCTATTGTCTCATTTGATTGCTTGTTGTGATTGATATGCTTGATATGTTGTACATGCTATTCTCTCAGTAAAGATCCTAGAGTATGTTGAATTAATGCTAAAAAATTAACATGGTATCAGAGCTAACCTGAGAAGAAGACACTGTGCAGTTGCGAAAACTAGGGCTTCTTGTTTTTGGGTTTATCTCCACATATTTTGGAAAGGCAGTAGGGTAGATTGACTCTCATCAGTAAGGAACATCTTTCTGTCCAATCAGAATTCAATTCTGGGCACTTTCATTTTTTGCCCTAAAAATTAGTTTTTCCACAAAAATAGGAATTTCTTAAATCTGAGACCATGGCTGGAAGATCCTTGGAAAAATCGAATTTTAGAGATTTGGATTGAACTTTTTGGTTGGGTGAAGCTCTGGGAAAATCAAACCCTAGTTTGGGGTCCAGTCTAGTGAAGCCAAAAATTAGGTCTTCTGCAAAAGTTGGAATTTCTGAAATCTGAGACCATGGCTGGAAGCTCCTATGAAAAATCAAAGTTTAGAGACAAAGAGCGAACTTTTTGGATGAGTGAAGCTTCGGTAAAATCAAACCCTAATTCAGGGTCCTCCCTAGTGAATCCGGAAGTTTGAAAAGCAAATTTGAGGGGTGAAACTTTGCAGTTTTCAAATTCTGAGTATACCAGCTTGATCAGCTCATCAAGGTGCATATTTCTATTCTTTCAGAAGTTTGAATTTTTAGGGTTTCTCTAACAAACCCTAATCCAACTCCAGATCCAGATTTCTGCAAATCAAGTGGTAAGACCTAAATCTTTTCTATTTCATTTGAAGTACTCTTTACGATGTCTCACCACGCCAAGCTTGAGGATAAGTTTGAAGGGGCTGATAACTTCCGAGCATGGAAGCATAGGATTGGGTTAATTCTAGAAGAGAGTGAGTTGGACACCTACACAAGTGAAGGGGTTCCTGTCCTAAAGGGAGAAGAGACTAAGGCCTTACACAAGAGGAACTTAGTCAAGGCTAAGAGGATCATTGTTGATTCTATCAAAGACCATCTCATACCACATGTAGACACCCAAGGAGATGTTTGATTCCTTGACCAATCTATTTGAAGGGAAGAACATAAATCAGAAGATGACCTTGAGGAATCAATTGAAGAATATCAAGATCCAGAATGCGGAGACCATGCAGTCTTATTTCTCAAGGGTCTCCCAGATAAAAGAACAACTTGAAGCTGTGGGAGAAAATATAGAGAATGGAGAAGTGGTAATGACCACTCATAATGGCCTTCCTAGATCATGGGATTCCTTCATCCAAGGAATTTGTGCTAGGAAGAAACTTATCTCATTCAATAGGTTGTCAGAAGAATTCTCTCAGGAAGAAGCTCGGATTGTAGCTTGAGAAGAGAAGATGGGGAATGAAGATCAAACTCTCATAGCACATACCAAGAAGAGGACACTTCTCCTCAGATTGTCCTAAGAACAAAAGGAACAACAACAACAACTACTACAAGCAATCTAACATGTATGACTTACAGGTGTGTTTTGAAATCTATTCATGATTAAGTTTATAATATGATCGTCTTCATGATATTGAGTTTAGTAAGAATCTTGTTTAATTTTAGACTTGTCTTATCACCCTAGTAAAAGTATGAATGCATGATAGAAGACATTCATTGATTAGGGTTATGACACTTATTATTGTATTATGATTGTACTAATGCACTGCAGTGTTGTATGAGGAGAATGATATCCGCTAACATGAAGGTACAAATCAAGTCCTAGATCAAGACCATAGTGACATGAAGACAAAGGCTCATCCATAGTCATGGATCACATAGAGGTATGTATAATTTGGTTCTACAATGGTTAACTTATGAGTTATGCAGGTCATTGAAGAGAACAAGAAAAACATTGCTAGACATAACTAGCAAATATGATGACCAGGTATGTTTTTCCTATATCAAGTTAGAATCCTACCCTATGTAAGGATCTTATACTTTTTTATGATTGATAATGATTACTCATGAAGTTAGAAGTTTGAGTAATCTAGGGTTTATGCATATTATGTTCCTTACTTTGATTAATGATATGACTAACCAGAAAAGTCCTATATAAACCTTGAATACTAATGCTTATTATCTGTGTTTGAAATGATCATGACTATACATGTCTAAGATTATTGTGTTTTGATAGTATTAAGATTATACTATTGAATGTATGATTATGTATGAGATCTCGAGGATAACGCAATGATGATACTAGTAAGCATGCATAGTGATCGAGGATGGATATAAGTTCAAGGACAGGTAATCCAGGAAGCAAAGATCAAGAGGGAGCACACTCTAGTAGTTCCTGCAAGGAAGCAAAGATTGAGAGGGAGTCCACCCAGCAAACAAACAAAGATAAGTATTTGAATTATCAATTCTTATTGTTTAAATAATATTGTTCAATGATGTATATGCTTATGTTCCTAGACTTAGGTTGTGTATTATGCATATTAAAATAATTGCATTAATAAACAATATACTACTATTATGCATGTAATGGGTAAGTGGCCTATGGCACTTTACAACATTCCATTGCTACCTATCTAGAATGAAACCTCTTTGCTGACATGTTGGGAGTTGTGCACACTCTTAACAATGTTTTGGTAGAGATTGGAAGGCATCTGGAAAGTTACGGGATATGGATAAATGTTGTATTAAAGCATTGGCTAAATTAAATGCATGATTGTATGACATATTTCTTTATGTGTAAGAATTTGTTCTGAAAACTATGAGATGTTTTCTAATCATGCAATTTAACTTGTCTTGTAGGAAAGATCATATACCATCACCTACAAAAGAAGGACTACAACATTTGTTCCAGCAACAAAGCTATCTATTGAAGATATTGAAGAATCTGAAGTTCCCAGGATTCGAGAAGAATGCCATGATCGAGGAATACCAGTCGATCATGAAGAATGATGTTTGGGATGTGGTCCCAAGACCTGAAGGGAAGTCTATTGTGACTTCCAAGTGGATCTATAAGATCAAGCATGCTGCAGATGGTAGCATGGAGAAATACAAAGTGAGGTTTGTAGCTCGTGGCTTCTCCCAGAAAGAGGGACTCATGTGTGCAAACTGAAGAAAGCCTTGTATGGCTTGAAGCAAGCTCCTAGGACTTAGTGAGGATAGATTGATTGCCGACACGAAGAGGAAGCTTATTGCCGAGTTCGAGATGAAGGACTTGGGGATTATGCACTATTTTCTAGGCATGGAGGTGTGGCAGAGTGCAGATGGGATATTCCTTGGATAAGGGAAGTATGCAGTAGAGATCCTGAAGTGGTTCGGGATGATGGACTGCAAGGCCATGGCCACACCTATGGCATCGAACCTAAAGCTTTTGTGTGATGCTTCATCTGATCCGGTTGATGTCACGGTGTATCGTCAGATGATTGGGTCCTTGATGTACCTGAAAAACACTAGACTAGATATTTGCTTTGCAGTGAACACATTGAGCCAATTCCTGACAAATCCGAGACGTGTTCACCTGGTTGCTATAAAGCATATTCTGAGGTACCTGAAGGGTATAATTGATTATGGGCTCAAGTATGATGCGAATCAAAATTTTAACTTGCAGGGTTATGTTGATTCGGACTGGGCAGGCAGTGCTGCAGATAGGAAGAGCACTTCTGGGTGCTGCTTCAATATGGGATCAAGTGTGATCTCTTGGTTTAGAAGGAAGCAGTCTTGCCTAGCACTGAGTACAGCCAAAGAAGAGTATTTTGCGGCTTGTTCGGCTAGTTGTGAGGCAGTATGGCTCCAGAAGCTATTGGCTGAGCTATTTGATTTCCCGTTGGAGGCTACTGGTATTTTTTGTGACAACCAAAGTTGTGTGAAGCTGTCTGAGAACTTGGTATTCCATGATAGGTCGAAGCACATTGAGATCAAATATCACTATATCAGGGATATGGTGCAGAGAGGAGTAGTGAAGCTCCTGTATGTTGTGACGGATGAGAAAGTTGCAGATGTGTTGATGAAACCACTAGCCATATTGAAGTTTGAATACTTCAGAGAGAGGCTTGGTCTTCTTCAGATTGACGACACTTCGAGGAAGAAGTGATGGACACATTTGCAGGAGCCATTCCAAGCATGGTGAGAGGAGGATCCTTCCCATGGATGTGGATGTAAGCGCTATATGATAAGAATCAGGTCGATGCTCCAGTTACTGCTCTGTATATGTATCATGTTGGATGCTTGTTATGATCAGTTGGATCATATGTATATGCATCATGTTGGATGCTTGTTATGATCAGTTGGATCATGTATTTGTATATGTATCAGGTGGATACATTGTATGATCAGGTGGATCATGTATGTTGATATGTATCAGGTGGATACATTATATGATGAGGTGGATCATGTATTTGTTTATGTATCAGGTGGATACATTGTATGATTAGGTAGATCATGTATGATGATATGTATCAGGTAGATACTATGTATGCATCAGGTGGATGCATTGTATGATTAGGATGATCATGGATGATGAGCTTCGGGATTTTGCTCCAGATGATATGCATAAGGATTTTGCTCCAGATGATATGCATAAGGATTTTGCTCCAGATGATATGCATAAGGATTTTGCTCCAGATGATATGAATCAGGATGATGCTATGATGATGATCAAGATGATCATATGTGATGATATGTATCAGGTGGATACATTAGATAATCAATTGGATTATGTGTGATGAGTTTCAAAGACACAGATGCACATGGGCCATTCGAGCATGGTTGAAGTATGTCTTCTCCCATGGATGTGATATAAGTGCTAGGGCCATTCGAGCATGGTTGAAGTGTGTCTTCCCATGGCTGCGATATAAGTGTTGGGGCCATTCCGACATGGTTGAATTGTGTCTTCCCATGGTCGTTGATGTAAGAGCTGTGCCATTCGAGCATGGTTGAAGTGTGTCTTCCCGTGGCCGTGATATAAGTGTTGGGCCATTCCTAGCATGGTTGAAGTGTGTCTTCCCATGGCTATGGATATAAGTGAGATGCCATTCTCGCATGGTTGAAGTGTGTCTTCCCATGGAATAGATATAAGTGCTGAGCCTTTCACGGATGGTTGAAGTGTGTCTTCCCATGCCGGTGAATGTAAGTGCTATGTGATGTGCATCTGGGTTGTGCTTCGTGAACGATGTTATGATCAGTACAATCATGAGTATCAGGATGATACTGTGTGGTCGTGGACATTTTTTGCTTGGGAGGACATGTAAGACTTGGGAGATCCGATAGGTTGGGCTGTGTGCCCGTAATAAGTCTTGGGATGCTCTTTCGAGGTTGTGCCATGACCACATGTAAGACCTGGGAGATCCGATAGGTTGGGCTGTGTGCCCGTAATAAGTCCTAGGATGCTCTTGAGAGGGTTTGTGATGCACGTAATAAGTCTTGAGGATTCCACAGTATGGCCAGTGATGAATACCTGTAGGTGGTGGGCCTACATCCAGTATGAAAAAGGACTGGCTCTATGGAATTTCCTATGACGAGTAGTTCAGAGATTGATTGAGATAGCAGCAGCAGTGACAATGACTATGATTCGATGTCGATGATCCAATGACGATGATCCAGAGAAGAAGACCTGTGTTGAGAAATACCTTCCTAGTTAAGAGGGAGTGTTGATGTAATTGTAACTTCGGAATGTATTTCACCTATGTATATTGTATTCCTATAGAGATGTTATTATTCCTCTACACGAAAGTGTCATCATTTATATTGTAAGTGTCGTAACTTATACTTGATGGGTTATTAGACCACCTTGATGGGGTTGGCCTTGTATGAGTCATGTGGGTAAAAGGGTTATTAGACCACCCTATTAGGGGTCGGCCCTGTCAAGATTATGTTATGTGGTTAAGTTAAGGACGACCTAGTAAAGGTTATTAGGCAAGTCAATTCAAGTATAAATAGAGTGCGGGAGGCACTCTATTTGATCATTCATTTTCTCACTTATACACTCATTGGAGAGTGGCGCACTCGTGGAGGAGGAGAAGTTGCTACTAGGAGACTAGATCTTATGCTTGGGTTTTGTATCATTGCTCTATCTATCTCTGAGGAAGTTATTGGGGTTTTTCACCTTCTTGGTTTTCCCCAAGGAAACTTTGTGTGTCTATTGTCTCATGTGATTGCTTGTTGTGATTGATATGCTTGATATGCTGTACGAAGTTATTCTCTCAGTAAAGATCCTAGAGTATGTTGAATTAATGCTCAAAAATTAACAATATGTATGGTGAATTATATTATTTAGTATATATGAATTATTTATTTCTTGCATTCATTTGTTTCTGGTATTTTACCGTTATGTTATAAATGGTTTTTATTTTCCATGAAAGTTTTCTTTATATATGAAATTTGAATGTTTGAAACGATATTATACATTTTGTAGCATGTGGGCTATTGCGAAGATGGTTATGTACTATATTTTTTCTTCCTAAAATCTACTTATTTCAGTCTTCTATAATCATCAAAACATGCCCTGTGAGGATCTGCACTTACAGAAAACATAGAGTAAAACTTTCCAAAAACAAAAACCTTACAAAAGTGGTATTTTCATCATCTTTGTGGGGAAACCATCTAAAATTAACTCTGGACTGTTCTAAATAGTTTTTATCCCTTCTTATTATTTAGTTATGTAGATAATATTGATTTATGATAGTCACATGAAGTGCAATTTATATGTATATGCACTCTAGTTCTATATGTTAGTATCTACTCCAGGATTAAATGTGTTGATCATTTTGGACTTTCAATATGATAAAGAAGCTTGTGGTCTTTTGATAGACGAATTTAGATATTTTTGAAGAATGTATTACATTTCTGCTTGAAATATAATATGATTTTTTCTGAGAAAAAAAATCAATGGTTTTTTATCTTTTTTATCCAAAGGCTAAATTCACATTATTTAATCTAACACAGAAATAAAAACATTCTTCATGTGCTAGTAAGAATGTTACATAGTCAAATTGAATGATTCAAGTTGAACATGATGTGTCTTAACATTCACCACTACTCCACTATTCAATAAATTCAAATTTATCCTAAAAATTGCTATTGTGTAAAAATATTGAAAATCTGCCCTAGTTCACCAAAATTCACACATAGGGTTCAATATGAGTGTTCCACGTGTCACTCTGGGAAATTAGATATCGACATTTTAACAACAAAATTTATAGAAGTTTTGCTACAAAGAGTTTGCTGGCAAGTTGAAATATTGTCAGAGAAAGAGAGGTCACTCTTGTTAAAATTCAATATGCTAAGACAGAAAATAGCAGCATTACATTCCATTTCACAATAATAGCATATACAGGATCACTGGAGAAACAACAAGCACAGCATAAACACAAGAGACAAAGATTTATCCTAGGAAACCCTCATGGGGTAGAAAACCCAGCAAAGCTTCCTCAATATAGATGACCAGCAATATACAAAGATGAAACCCTGAGACATGATCTCCTCCTCCACAATAGCAGACCTCTCCTCCACAAGTGCGCTATCCTCAAGTGTGTGTGTGTATCAAATGAGGAACACACCTCCTCTATTTATACACTACTTTGATATGTATTTTACACAAGTACATGTAGGCTCGTATTTAACCATTAGGTTAAATACCCCATTATAACTGACTGGATCGACCCCCACATGGTGGGTCTAATAACCCTAGTTACCACAACCAACTTGGAGGAATAAACATCTCCGGATTTATAGTATAATCACATCGGAGGTATGGAACATCTCCGGAATAAATAATATACAAATATAATATTCTTTGAAGTTACAATATTTCAACACTCCCCCTTAACGAGAAGGATATTATAATAGTATCTGCACGAGCAAGGAGTCATCAACATCATACATGATACATCTATAAATCATTGGAAGCTTTCTCAACATCATCAGTAACTTAAGCAGTTACTGGAACATTTTCAATACTGGAACATCAACATCTTCAGTACTGAGTCTTTATCTTCTGCAGCATTCGAACAGCTACAACGACATCAACATCTGGATCCTCACAATCATCAGTATCATCATCTCACGATCATTAGCATCGTCATCACACGATCATCAGCATTGTCATCACATGATCATCAACATCGTCATCACACGAACATCAACATCGTCATCACACGATCATCAACATCGTCATCACACGATCATCATCATCGTCAGCATCATCATCACACGATCATCAGCATCGTCATCATCGTCATCACACGATCATCATTTTCCAGGGTGATCAATCCTGCTCTCTTTAGGACATACGTCCATGGATGATGCAATCCAGTCATGTACCTTTTGAACCGAAGTCCAGGGACGATCCAGTCCTGTCATGTACCTTTTGAACCGAAGTCCAGGGACGATCCAGTCCTATCAATTCTCGGAGACCTCATGTCTACGGCTCAGTTCACAGGACCAAAGTCCAAGGATGATCCAATCCTTACCGTACATTTAGGACCACGTCCAAGGATGACTTAATCCTCAACCGTACATTTAGAACCACGTCCAAGGATGACTTAATCCTCCACCGTACATTTAGGACCACGTCCAAGGATGACTTAATCCTCCACTGTACATTTAGGACCACGTCCAAGGATGACTTAATCCTCCACCGTACATTTAGGACCACGTCCAAGGATGACTTAATCCTCCACCGTGCATTTAGGACCACGTCCAAGGATGACTTAATCCTCCACCGTGCATTTAGGACCACGTCCAAGGATGACTTAATCCTCCACCGTGCATTTAGGACCACGTCCAAGGATGACTTAATCCTCCACCGTGCATTTAGGACCACGTCCAAGGATGACTTAATCCTCCACCGTGCATTTAGGACCACGTCCAAGGATGACTTAATCCTCCACCGTGCATTTAGGACCACGTCCAAGGATGACTTAATCCTCCACTGTGCATTTAGGACCTACGTCCAAGGATGACTTAATCCTCAACCGTGCATTTAGGACCTACGTCCAAGGATGACTTAATCCTCAACCGTGCATTTAGGACCTACATCCAAGGATGACTTAATCCTCAACTGTGCATTTAGGACCTACGTCCAAGGATGACTTAATCCTCAACCGTGCATTTAGGACCTACGTCCAAGGATGACTTAATCCCTCACCGTCCACCAAGGACTTCATTCTCGAAGACTTACGTCTACGACTCTTCTTTAGGACTGAAGTCCAGGAATGATCCAATCCCTTCACATGTTCACCAAGAACTTCATTTTCGAAGACATACGTCTACGGCTCTTCTTTAGGATTGAAGTCCAGGAATGATCCAATCCCTTCACATGTTCACCAAGAACTTCATTTTCGAAGACATACGTCTACGGCTCTTCTTTAGGACTGAAGTCCAGGAATGATCCAATCCCTTCATATGTTCATCAAGAACTTCATTTTCGAAGACATACGTCTACGGCTCTTCTTTAGGACTGAAGTCCAGGAATGATCCAATCCCTTCACAACATGTTCATCAAGAACTTCATTTTCGAAGACATACATCTACGGCTCTTCTTTAGGACTGAAGTCCAGGAATGATCCAATCCCTTCACAACATGTTCATCAAGAACTTCATTTTCGAAGACATACGTCTACGGCTCTTCTTTAGGACTGAAGTCCAGGAATGATCCAATCCCTTCACAACATGTATAATAAAACATGTATCCTCATCATCAAAACATGTATAACCACAACATGTGTCATCATCATCAAAACATGTATAACCACAACATGTGTCATCATCATCAAAACATGTATAACCACAACATGTGTCATCATCATCAAAACATGTATAACCACAACATGTGTTATCATCATCAAAACATGTATAACCACAACATGTGTCATCGTCATCAAAACATGAATAACCACAACATGTGTCATCATCATCAAAACATGCATAACCACAACATGTATCATCATCATCAAAACATGTATCATTATCATCAAAACATGTATAACCACAACATGTATCATTATCATCAAAACATGTATAACCATAACATGTATCATCATCATCAAAACATGTATAACCATAACATGTATCATCATCATCAAAACATGTATAACCACATGTATCATCATCATCAAAAAAACTATTATCAAAGGCATGTATACATCTAACATTTATTCTCACTAATACATCTAACATCAAAACATGTATACATCACATCATTAAAATAAAGAATATAATAGTCCTAAAGCTAAATAATTCTAGGTGACTAAGTGCAATGAATAGGTAACCTCATCATTGATGAGATAGACTTGTTATCAGATACTATGCTACTCCCCCTTTCGAGGAGAGTTCTTTTGAACTATACTAAGCTTGATAGCTCCTCTTTGCACCATATCTCGTATATAGAAGTATCGGATCTCTATGTGTTTTGACTTATCGTGGAACACAGGATTTTCAGTCATCTTAATGCAGCTTTGAATGTCATACATAATCATAGTGGAATTCATTTCTAAGTCAAACACTCCATATAATAGCTTTTGAAGCCACACTGCTTCACAGCTGGCAGAGCAGACAACTATATATTCTGCTTCAGTAGTACTGAGAGCCACACTAGATTGTTACTTGCTAAACCATGAGATCATGGTAGATTCAAGACTATAACATCCACCTGATGTACTCTTTCTGTCTGAGACACTTCCTTCCCAATCATAATTTGAGTAACCATGTAATCGGAGTTCAAGACCTCCAAGATAATATAGACCAAAATCTAATGTACCTTTTAGGTACCTCACTACATGCTTTGTAGTTATTAAGTGAACCTTTCTAGGTTCTACTAGATACTGACTTAGGGTATTTACAACAAAGCATATATCTGGCCTAGTATTTGTTAAATACGTCAATGACCTAATGATTTGTCTATAAATAGGGTTAGGTCCACTAAATACGATGAGTCATTAACTAACAACTTCAAGTTGGAGTCCATGGGAGTGGCCATCGCTTTATACTCCAACACATCAAATCCTTTTTAGAAACTTCACAGCATACTTACCTTGAAATAAAAGATTCCTTTTGGATATTGCCATACTTCTAGACCTAAGAAGTAGTGCATTAATCCGAGATCTTTCATTTTCATTTCTGCAGCCATTTTCATGACCTGTTTCTCATTCCTTGTCAGAAAGAGATCATCGTCATACAATAATGGTATGATAGGTTCATCATCCACAACCTTAAGGTAAAGGTTAGGAACAACTTTACTTCTGGTAAAGCCCAAGCTTTGTCATGAAGCTGTCAATTGTCCATTATTCACACTCAGCATTGAATGATCTTCTGCATATCTATCTGTGCCATCTCTCGTCAGATGGGTCTACTAATATGAGCCTCAAAATCATTTGAACTTTGTGGTGAGTTCCTTCTTGCATCCATGTCATATGTGTATAGAACCCATATTCAACCTTGTAGCAAAGGTTGAGATCCACATCACCCATGATGATCATTAAGCTCATCAATTGACTACCGATCCTGGGAACCCATACAGAACCTGATTACATTATTAAGAGAATGGTCTCATCTAGTCCCTTGGAGTAAAACATCTCATCATGATTCTCTTCCTCTTTCTAAGAGAATCTCTTAACCACAAGCTTTCTATAGTGTGTTTGATTTGTAAATCTTTTGTTGAACATCCATCGCTTGTTCAGAGCTCATCATTCATCGTGATATTTCCTACAAATCAAAATTAAGTACATGATTAGTAATACTTCATAATCATCAAATCATATTGACATGATAACCTATTATGCATACAGATATCATTTACATAGTTATGCAACTATTTTGACCAATACTTTGGCACAACACTTTCCCATATCCTGTATGCATTCAGTGGCTATCTAGATGCCTTCCATCTCTACCAGAACATACTATCAAGAGTGTGCACAGCTCTCGGCATGTCAGCAAAGAGGTTTCATTCTAGACAAGCAACAATGGAATGTTTGTCCAACTTACCAATCATATGCACATTAGTAGTATACTGTTCAATGCTCTATGAATGTTTACACTCAGCATTATATATTCTAGGAATACAAATATGCATACAACCTATTACAAGCAATATCATTACTATTTCAAATAACAACTCAAATACTTATCTTTTATGTTTGTGTGGTTGCCTCCCGCTTGATCTTCTGTATGTCTTTTGAACTTCTATTCATTCTGTACCACTGTGCATGCTCAAGAGTCATCCTCATGATCTCATACACAAACATATACTCATTAGCATATTCTAAATGCTATCAAAACATTATAGTACTAAATAATCTTGAAAATGTATAGTCATGATTATAGTTAATAAACATTAGTATTCAAGATTTCAGGGAAGTCTTCTTTTACTCATGCATATCATCAATCAAGATAAAAGATATAATATGCATAATCCCTTGATTACTAACTTTATGAATAAGCATAACCAATCATTCCAAGTATACTTATATAAGGGATCCTAACACAAGGTAAGATTCATGGGAAACATACCTAGATTAGTATACCTACTTGGTTATGTACAACATACCTAAACAATCTCTTCAATGATTTAGAGATCCTGAGCTAGAACCTGCATGTCTCATAGGTTAAGCATAATATAACAAAGTCATACATACCTCGTAAGTAGAACAAAGATTGTGGATGAGTCTTTGTCTTCATGTTTTCATGGTCATGGAACCTGATTTGTCTTTTGTGATGTACCTGTATCTTGTTAGCAGACAACATCAACCTCACACAACATCATAATGCATTAGTACAATCATAAGTGTCAACACCCTAACCAATGAATATCTTCTATCATGCATTCATAATTTTGTTAAGGTGATACAACAAATCTAAAATCAAGATTGTACTAACCGTAATAACATGAAGACAAACATACCAAAAACTTAATCATGAACAAATCTCAAAACATACCTCGATGAGTCATACCTGTCGAGATCGCTTGTAATCTCCTTATGTAAAGCCTTAGCCTCATCTCCCTCTGAAATAGGAACTCCTTCACTTATGCAGGTGACCAATCCATCTTCTTCTAGGATTAACCCTATCCACTTGTTTTGCAAGAACTGGACCTGGAGATGGATATGGGTTTGTCAGAGAAACCCCAAAAATTCAAACTTTGAATTTCAAACTTCTGAAAGGATAGAAATATGCGCCTTGATGAGCTGATCAAACTGATATATTCAGAATTTGAAAACTGCAAAGTTTCACTCCTCAATTTTGCCTTTGAAACTTCCGGATTCACTGGACGTGACCCTGAACTGGGGTTTAATGAATCCCACTCTTCTGCCCAATCAAAATGTTTGATCCAAAGCTCTAAGCTTCTATTTTTCTGAGGAGCTTCCAGCCATGGTCACAGATTTAAAAAATTCCCATTTTTGCAGAAGCCCTAATTTTCCACTTTTCTGATCAAAGTCCCAAACTAGGGTTTGATCAAGCCCGGCCTTCTGCCCAACCAAAAAATCTGATCTTGGTCTCTAAATTTCTATTTTGATGAGTAGCATTCAGCCGTGGTCTCCGTTTACAAAAATTCCAACTTTCTTCAAAGCCCTAAATTCCGGAAGCCATGAATGAAGGTACTCAAAAATAATTTTGTTTTGACAGAAATATGTACCTGATTGTTTCTGGTGTAACTCCAAAATTTTCAATCCACAGGGTCTGAAAACGTTTTCTGAGATAGCCTGACCTGTTGTCCTTCCATCCTGACAGGTCTGACCTCAATTGGATTCTCTGAGAGAGAGTTATGTCAAATGTCGCAACGTGACCTGTTTTGGGATAAAACAGAATAGCGAACTTGTACGGTGTGCCACGTGTCACTGTTTGAACTTCGGCCTCTAAAAAAATTTCCTAAGATAGCTCAGCCTGTTATCTTTCCATCCTGATAGGTCTGAACTCAATTGGACTCTCTGAGAGAGAGTTATGCCAAGGGTCGCAACATGACCTGTTTATGGGATAATACAGGAGAGAGAACTTGTACAGAGTGCCACGTGTCACTGGTTCAACTTCGGCCTTTGAAAACGTTTTATGAGATAGTACAGACTGTGTAATACCTGTCACTTTTTACGAAATTTCATTTGGAGCTTCCTAGCCCAAGAAATGACCTTTTTCCCAAGGTCACCTGAGTTTGACTCAGATCTGGAAGAGGCAGAAACCCTATATTGTACAGATCATAAATCACAAAGTACAACGAATTAGAGGTTGTCCTTTGGACACAAGGTACCTGGAGATTTAATCTTTCTCCTGTAACAATTTCAGATCCGAAAACTTCGCCAAAACGGATTTATAGCGAAAGTGATACGATGACTGGTTTTTTCTATGTAAAACCCTAACCTTCAAATTGTCGTAAGTAAAGCAAGTGTCGTTAGTGCCATACATTGTCTTCCTTCAGGTTAGCTCTGATACCATGTTAAAATTCAATATGCTAAGACAGAAAATAGCAGCATTACATTCCATTTCACAATAATAGCATATACAGGATCACTGAAGAAACAACAAGCACAGCATAAACACAAGAGACAGAGATTTATCCTGGGAAACCCTCATGGGGTAGAAAACCCAGCAAAGCTTCCTCAATATAGATGACCAGCAATATACAAAGATGAAACCCTGAGACATGATCTCCTCCTCCACAATAGCAGACCTCTCCTCCACAAGTGCGTTATCCTCAAGTGTGTGTGTGTATCAAATGAGGAACACACCTCCTCTATTTATACACTACTTTGATATGTATTTTACACAAGTACATGTAGGCTCGTATTTAACCATTAGGTTAAATACGCCATTATAACTGACTGGGCCGACCCCCACATGGTGGGTCTAATAACCCTAGTTACCACAACCAACTTGGAGGAATAAACATCTCCGGATTTATAGTATAATCACATCGGAGGTATGGAACATCTCCGGAATAAATAATATACAAATATAATATTCTTTGAAGTTACAATATTTCAACAACTCTTTCGTCAGGTTGTTCTATTTCGGGGTGTTGGAAGTAGATGTTGAGGAGAAAGAGCGTCAGCTCCTTCCTCCAGGGATGATTTTTTAGGAGTTACGAACATAGATATCATCACTCTGAACAAAAACTTCATAAGAACATTGCTTCGCACATATTGCTGGCAAGTGAAAATATCCACTGAGAAAGAGTGGCTGCTCTTTCTCCAAGTTCTATTTTTACAATTCACTCGTAAATGAAGGGGCGGTCAACCCTTCTTCTTCCCAATATTCTTTTCGTTATAGTTCGAGACTGCAATAAGGGTCGTTCGATCCTTCTTGTGTTCTCCATTCTGCTTATCGTTGAATTGCTAGATAAAGGTTTTCACAATTATCTATTAAACGAAGGGGCATCTGATCCTTCTTGTCGGAAACCGGAAGTCGGGACAAAAAATTTGTATATGTTATAACTTAGCTGATGTCCGATCCCTACTATTTACTGAAGTCGGAAGTCAGGAATTGTCGGCCTAGCCTTCGAATATCACATAGTTTTACATTTCTCTCATAAATGAAGGGTCGACCGACCCTTCTTGTGCTCAGTATTCTTCCAGTGTTAACCATTTTAGATATAGATGAATTGATGTCTTAGACTTCGTAGGTTGAATATTTTTACAATTCCCTCATAAATGAAGGAACGACCAACCCTTATTTTGCCCAGTATTCTATTCATAATAATTCTAGAATGCAAGAAGGGTTGGTCGATCCTTCTTTCTTTCTCCATTCTGGATATAGGTGAATTGATGAATATAGTTGTTCACAATTATCTACTAAATGAAGGGGCGGCCAATCCTTCTCGTCAGAAAATGGAATTCGGGACGAACATTTTTATATGTTAGAACTTCGATGATGTCCGGGTCCCTACTATTTACAGCGGAAGTCGGAAGTCGGGAATTGTCGACATAGCCTTCGTAGATTAAATATTTTTACATTTATCTCGTAAATGAAGGGTTGGCCGACCCTTGTTGTGCTCAGTATTCTTCTCTTGTTCACCATTTTTTATATACATGAGTTGATGGCCTAACATTTGTTGGTTGAATATTTTTAAAATTCCCTCATAAATGAATGAGTGGGAGACGCTTATTTTTCCCAGTATTACTTCTGTAATCTTTCTAGACTGCAAGAAGGGTCAGTCAATCCTTCTTGTGTTTGTGATTCTGGATATATATAAATGCTGGATATAGGTGTTTACAATTATCTACTAAAGGAAGGGGCGACCGATCCTTCAATTCGGAAAATTTGAAGTTCGGACAATTTTATATATATATTATAACTTAGGTTATATCCAGATTCCTGCTATTTACAGCGGAAGTCGAAAGGCGGGAATTGTCGGCCTAGTCATCGTAGATTAAATATTTTTACATTTCTCTCGTAAATGAAGGGTCATCCAACCCTTCTTGTGCTCAGTATTCTTAAAGTTTCCACCATTCTGGATATGCATGAATTGACAGCCTAGTCCTCATAGGTTGAATATGTTTTCAATTCCCTCATAAATGAAGGGGCGACTAACCCTTCAACTTCCCAGTATTATTTTCATAATAGTTTTAGACTGCAAGAAGGGTAGAAGGATCCTTCTTGTACTCAGTATTCTGCTAGTGTTCACCATTTTGGATATACATGAATAGACATCCCAGCGTTCGTAGGTTGAATAGTTTTACAATTCCCTCATAAATCAAGGGGACTCCAACCCTTCTTTTTCCTAGTATTATTTTTATAATAGTTCTAACATGTGAGAAAGGTCGTTCGATCCTTCTTGCAGTCGCAATCCTTTATACACAATGCGGAAGTCACAAAGTCGGAACCCCAATTCACAATCCGCAATGCAGAACTCGAAAATGCATAAGGCCAATTTTCCCAACTCTGTAAAATATAACTTCCACAATCCGCAATGCAGAACTCGGAAATGTGGAAGGCCAATTTTCCCAACTCTGGAAAATATCACTTCCACAATCTGCAATCCGCAATGCGGAACTCGGAAATGCGGAAGATCAACTGCATAAATTCTCAGGCCCCTGACTTTCTCATCCAAAGCCCATTTTTGGAAAACTCAATAACCTTGGAAAGCTCTCGACGTGCACTATGAAACTGTGTGATCCTTTGCCACTCCTGAGAACTATGATTTTGTCATTCTCTCAATCAAAATGGTGCCCAACTTCATCAATACCTCTTTTAAATATTCTGATTATCTACCTCCAAGCTCATAGTTTGGCCCAAGCAGCCCCAGTGTTGCAACATGGCCTCTGATACCACTCTGCCATGTTCCCTTCCTTGCATCGGATCGATAGGATGAGACGTGACACGACCCTTCTAATTGACTTATTTGATAATATATACTAGTGGAAAAATTATTCTTTGTTTAAAACCAATATGATTTTCAATGTGCTCCTGTTACTTTATATTTCATAAATCACTTCTAAACTGGATTTTGGTTTTCAACAATGTGTCCTATTATTTTATATTTCAGAAATCATTTATGAAATGAATTTTGGTTCTCAACAATGTGTGGAATTGCTTTTGAATGGATTGAAAGTTGTTGAAGGAATCTTTTTTGCAAAAAGAAAAATATTGCATAATATCATCATTCATGATGGATGTATCATTGTAAATCTTACCAAGACTTTAAATGCAAGTCTTCCATTGCCCTATCCATCAGAAGGTGCAGATACATGGTCAGAGGCTATTGGTGGTTATATTCAATGACCTGTATCTGAGATCGTTAACCACATTGGGTCTGCTCTTTCCGAGAATGAGGTGAATTATATACCAGCTTCTACTTCACCAAATGTAGAACATATCATAACAACTAAGAATAAATATTCTCTTATTATGAGAAAAGTTAAGTTTTTACATAAGTGTTCAGAATGCAAGGATTACATTTCCATAGGTTTTGTAACAAATGTGAGTGGGACTGATTTTGTTGGGGGAACATTTTTGGGTGACTTCTCCTTTGGCATTTTGGTGGATAAAGTGGTGTTTTCTTGTATGGCATGTTGTCCGGGGTTGAGCAGTGGAGGTTTTGTTGTATGGCCAATTAAAAGAATCATATATTTTAATACAGAAACATTGCTTTATGTTGAAACCAATTTCAACAATAATCAATCTGAAACTACTTTGAAAGTATTAAGAGAAAATCACAATGTCATTTTTGTGGAAGAGAAAGTTAGTTTGATACATCAATGTTCTTTAAAGCCACATTATGTTGCTCCAGGAATAGTGTCAACTGTTTTTTAGGGAGACATTGTGCAATTCAAAGCACTAGATGTCGGTGAGTTTGGTATTTTAGTTTATAAAGTCTTCTGCAATTGTGAGGATTGTGGTGTATTTGAAGGCTCTCTTATAAGATGGCCTGCAAACAATTTTCTTGACCTCGATGATGTTCCTTTCTATGTTATACTAAAAAAGAAAACATATGAAGATATGGTCAACATTTGGAACATTTTTGAATAATTTCCTTTACAGATGGTCCTTCTAGGTACTCCCCATTGTCAATATACAAATGTTAAAGGTAATGGAACAAGGCCATACAATTCCGTAAAGCGAAAATATGGAACTAAAATTTATGAAAGAAATTCAAGATCGGTACCTTACAGGCCTGCAATTGATTAGGGTGCATTCCTTTAAAAATTTGTCACTGAACATTGTTGCTCAAATATTTGTATGTCAAAAATTTCACCTCAATCGATAGTTGAATGTCTGAATAAATTTCATAATATGAATGGAAATTCCAGAAGATAGTATGTTATAAAGTCTATGGGATCAAATGCTCCTGTGGCCAAAGAAGGAGATGACAGAGAAATAAACATGTTTACAATGAGATTAGACACAACAGACGTCTATCAAATGCATGGTATAAATGCCATGGGATAAAAAGGGTCACTTTCTACAATTATAAAAGCATGTTCTTGAATGGTGATGTGAGAGCTGTGCATGGTAACACTGGATTGGAAAAATCTAGGGCGAACACTGCTGCACTGGTAGCTACTATTAATAAAATTGTAGAAGAGAATTCAGAAAAATCTCCACATCTTACATGATTAATTAATGAAAATGGAACAAGGACAACCTTGAAATTATTTCCATCTAATATGTCCCATGGTTTGCTGCGAAAAATGGAAAATTAAGATATCGAAAGTATCGGTTTGCCTCTAGTATCACAATCCTCCTTTAGCAAGGCGATGAGAGAATATTTTCGAGATGTTAAAATTTCTAAATCAAACTCCTTTGCAAGGTGTAATGAGTGCATTACAATACAAGATAGGCTTAAGGGGACCACTGATCCTGCTGAGGTGGAAAGGTTGTGAGGAAATCAAGAAGCTCGTAATAAATATATCACAAGTTGTCGCCGAGTATATTATTCTCACACATTAGCTTCCAAAAAAAATACAAAGACTTTTCTAAGTATTGTTCATGACAAAATGGATAAGTCAAAGGCTTCCATTCCAAGGATGGGTAAGAAGGAAAAATATTTTAGTAATGTTATGAATATCCCCATATCATTGACTGGAATTTTGACCCATGGGAACAAGACTTGGGTTTTTGGCCATTTTAGCCTCTCATTTTTAGAGATGGGATCGAATTTCACTCTGACATCCCTGGATAAATGCTTGAAGTGTCTTGAAGAACTAGTGGTTGATACATATGCTGATTTTCTCTACAAAGGCGGAACATCTAAGCACAAATTGCATGATGCTCTATTGCAATCAGAGTCATATGAAAAGTGTTTGATATACAGACAAGATGTAATGCAAGATGATGTATTGTGTGTTTATGGTACTAATCAATGCATGCCGAATAGAAAAATACCTCCCATATTGCTGTTGCAAATGGATAATTGTTCAGGAGATAACAAAAACCGCTTTGTATTTGCATTTTTATCTCTTCAACAGGAAGGAGAGTGATCGAGATTGTTGAAGTTGGATTCCTCCTGGTCGGATGATGCAGGAGCATCCGATTAAGGCCAACAATGTGGCCATGCTGTCACATGTTGTGGTTTGGAATTGAGGAAGTTCGTATGTCGTGATAATAACAATGCCAAGTCTGCCTAAGGGTCAGAGATAGTTTGCAAATTGTTAAGTTTAATTATGTAACAGAATAGTATAGATGTTAGTCTTTGAGTTAAAGTAGGAATAAATGGCTCCCTGCGTTGAAGCTGGGCTGTTATAGTTTTTTTTTAGGAGCAGTTGGTTAAAACTAGTAAGAAACTCTTCATTTTTGGCAAGTAGACTCTTGCAAATGGAAGTCCAGGCATCATTTTTGTAACTCCCGGTCAGGGAGGAAGCTGAAGAGCTTTTCTAGCTGTCATACAAAAGAAAAAGAAAGAAACCTGTAGCGAGGGGTGAGAGAATAGGCAATAGCCTGCCATGAACAAAAGCATGAATTCGAATTTTGAGGACGAGACATCTTGAATCCTCTGTTTGTGTGAATTATTTAAGAATGAATGGATAATTTTTTTGGTTTCTTCCTTCATTTCCTGAGTTCATGGTAGCTATGTTGTTTGTATGCATTTAGGCGTTTTTATTACTTGCCATCTAAACTATCCTATGAGTTACAGTCACACCAGGGTTTCATTTCAGCAGATTTTGGCTCAGAGTCTAACCATTACACCCATAAATGCCTGGAGGAAGGTCCTGTGTAAAAAAAATGGCATGAAGTAAAACCGTCCTTGGATTTGCAGCTCCGTTTACGGACAAACAAAGACGAATTTCAAAATTCTACGATCTGGGTTTTGTGCAGAAGGGAGCCTATTGTGTGACTAGCAAGTTTTTTTTTCCAAGAATTGACTTGGTTGAAGAGATTTGCAGAGTTCTCTGAACTACGTTTTGGTGAAGTGCGCGAAGCAACATTGGAACGGTTTTACATTTGAGGTTTCCTTATTAAAGCTTGATGAGGAGAGTTTAAGCAGGGATCCGGCTAATCCCTGCATCAATTTTGGTATCAGAGCGAGGAGTTTTGCTCAGTATAACAGAGAAAAGACATGGTTGTTCGTGTTGGTAGAGATCGGGGTCGTGGCAGAGGAAGACCAACAACAAATGCAGAGGTTATGGAGGAGTTGAGAGAGATAAGAGCACGTATGGCAGCTATGGAGCTGGGTAGACAGAGAGATCCAGTGGCAGGAGATGTGAGTGAGCCTGAAGAGGAAGAACGTGAAGAGGAGGCACCTCCTATGGCAGAGACAACTGAAATGAGATGTCTTCGATCCATTTTAGGAACCACATCCAGACGAAAGCCCAAGTTTCCTACCTATGAGGGAAGCCTTACTGCTGAACACCTCATTGACTGGATCAATGAGTTGGACAAATATTTTTCATAGGATGAGATTGAGGAGAACAGGAAGGTCAGATTGGCAGTGACACAGTTGAAGGGGCATGCATCCCTCTGGTGGGATAGTGTGCAAGCAGAGAGGAGAAGGAAGAATAAGCCACTAATCAAGAGCTGGGATAGGATGGTGGCCAAGTTGAGGGCAAAATTCTTGCCCAAGGATTACCAGCTGACTCTGTATAGGCAAATGCAGAATTTGAGGCAAAGAGTGCTGACTGTGAGAGAGTACACTGAGGAGTTTTACAAAGTAAACTTGAGAGTTGGTTATATGGAGGAATCAGCCGAGAAGACTGCCAGGTATGTAAATGGCTTGAGGATGGAGATCCAAGATGAAATCAGCATGATATCACCTAGGACAATGGAATAGGCCTATCAATGTGCCTTGAGAGCAGAAGAGAAGCTATTGAGGAAACAAAACTTCAACAGAGGAAGAGGTTCATCCAAAGGGAGAGGACAACCAGCTGGAAGAGACAAGTTTACAACCCAAAAGGGAGAGTCCAGCAATTCGAATCAGCAGGAGCAGCAAGACAGAAACAGTGACCCCAGAGGAAGAAGACCCTACCAAGGAGGTAGAGGTAGAGGGAGAGGCAGAGAAACTGCCTTTAGATGTTACAAATGTAACAAGTTGGGTCATAGATCTTTTGAATTCTCGGAGAAGGAAAACATAGGACAGAGAGGGGCCTATGTAGCTCAGAAGGAGAAGCAACAAGAGAAATTACTAGTGGCTGAAAATCTACCTGTTACTGGAGAGGCTTTGATGATAAACAAAATCTTGTTGAAACCTGAGAAGGAAAGTGCAAAACCAGCTCAGAGGAAATCCTTGTTCAGGACTATGTGCAAGGTCAAAGGAAAGTGCTGCAAGATGGTGATTGACAGTGGGAGTACTGACAATCTGGTTTCCATAGAGATGGTGGAGAAACTGAGCTTGAAGAAGATCAAACATCCAGTTCCCTACAAGGTATCCTGGTTGCATAGAGAACATCAAATCTTGGTAAGTGAGCAATGTGAGTTTGATTTACAAGTAGGTACATATAAAGATAAAATAATATGTGATGTTATGCCCATGGATGTCTGTCATGTTCTTTTGGGGATACCTTGGCAGTTTGACAGGAAAGTAGTGCACGATGGTAGGAGGAACTGCTATAGTTTTGATAAGGATGGAATGAGACATGTCTTGCTTCCTCTGCAAGAAGGTAGTATAGTAGAGCAGCAAGCAGAAAAAGTCTTAATGTTGATCAGCAAAAAGTATTTGCAGCAGTTTGAGGAGGACGAAGTGAATTACGCTGTGATGTGCAAGCCCAAGGTAGTGATGATGAAGACTACTATTTTGGACTTGCCTGAAGAAATTCAGGAAATGTTGGCTGAGTTTGGAGACATTGTAGTGGATGATTTGCCCGATGAGTTTCCACCCAAGAGAGATATCAGCCATCACATTGACTTTATTCCTGGAGATAGCTTACCCAACAAGGAAGCCTATAGGTTGACACCTTAGGAGAATGAAGAGATCAGAAAGCAAGTGCAAGGACTGTTGGATAAGGGGTTGATTAAGAAAATTCTGAGCCCATGTGCAGTCCCTGCAGTATTGAGCCCAAAGAAAGGTGGTGAATGGAGGATGTGCACGGACTCATGAGCCATTAACAAAATAACCATCAGGTATAGGTTCCCATTTCCCAGGATGGATGACATAATGGGCTTTCTAAGTGGAGCAGCATACTTTTCTAAGATAGATCTGAAAAGTGGGTATCATCAGATCAGAATTAGAGAGGGGGATGAGTGGAAGACAGCCTTCAAAACTAATGAAGGGCTGTATGAGTGGCTGGTTATGCCATTCGGGCTATCAAATGCCCCAAGTATTTTTATGAGATTGATGAATGAAGTCTTGAGAGACTTCATAGGCAAATTTGTGATAGTCTACTTGGATGATATACTAATTTTCAGTCAGTCAAAGGAGGAGCATCTGAGGCATCTGAGATATGTCTTGGAAAGGTTGCAAGCAGAGAAGTTATTAGTGAACATTAAGAAATGTTCATTCCTAAAATCTGAGTTGGTGTATTTGGGCTTTGTGGTTTCGAAGGATGGTTTGAAGATGGATCCGGAGAAGGTGCAAGCAATCGTGGATTGGCCTTCACCCCAAAGCATATTTGAGGTAAGAAGCTTCCATGGCTTAGCAAGATTTTATAGAAAATTCATAAGGAACTTTAGTGGAATTTGTTCACCCATTGTTGAGACTATTAGAAAGGACAAGCAACCATTCAATTGGACAGCAAGAGCTGAAAATAACTTTCAGCTGTTAAAGAAAAAGATTACTGAGCAGCCCGTGTTGGGGTTACCAGACTTTAGCAAACCCTTCCAAGTTACGTGTGATGCTAGTGGGATAGCCGTTGGGGCTGTGCTCAGTCAAGAAGATAAACAAGTGGCCTATTTTAGTGAAAAACTAAATGATGCAAAACAGAAATATTCCTCATATGATAAGGAATTCTATGCCATAGTCCAAGCCTTGAAACATTGGCGGAATTATTTGATGCCTCGGGAGTTTGTATTGTATTATGACAATCATGCTTTACAGTACATAATGCAGCAGCCTAAATTGAATCAGAAACATGCCAAATGGGTAGAGTTTCTGCAGAGTTTCACTTTTGTGTTGAAGCATATTAGTGAACAGTCAAATCGTGTAGCTAATGCATTGACCAGGAGAGCCTTAATCATACAAGAAACTCAGGTACATGTTTTAGAATTTGAATCTCTTAGAGATTTATATGAAACTGACAATGATTTTCAGCGTGCATATAGAGCATGCAAGAACCCTGTGGAAGTGGACAGAGAGTTGTGGGTTGAATATATGTTGCAGGACAGTTTACTTTTCAAAAATAGTAAGTTGTGTATCCCAAGCTGCTCAATGAGGGAAAATTTGATTCAAGAGAAGCACAATGGCGGAATGGCTGGTCACTTTGAAAGTGATAAGACTTATGGACATCTAAGTCATTTTTATTTTTGGCCCAAGATGAGGTCTGAGGTTGAGAAGTTTGTGAGCAGATGTAGAATCTGTCGGCATGCCAAAGGGAGAAGCCAAAAACACAGGATTATATACACCATTGCCTGTTCCTACCAGACCTTGGGATTCTGTGAGTATGGACTTTATTTTAGGATTGCCAAAGACTCAGAAAGGAAATGATTCCATCTTTGTAGTGGTGGATAGATTTACTAAAATGGCACATTTCATTCCCTGTTTTAAGACAAGCGATGCCACTCACATAGCAAACTTATTCTTTAATGAAGTGGTGAAGCTGCATGGTTTTCCTAGAAGTATTGTCTTTAATAGAGATACGAGATTTACAGGTCACTTCTGGAGGACATTGTGGAAGAAGCTGGGTACTAAGCTGAATTTCAATTCAGCTTATCATCCATAGTCTGATGGTCAAACTGAGGTAGTTAACAGGAGTCTGGGTAACATGCTGAGGAGTTTGGTTGGAGAAAATCCAAAACAATGGGATAAAGTGTTGGCACAAGCTGAGTTTGCCTATAATGACTCGCCAAACATAAGCATAGGTATGAGCCCATTTCAAATATTGTATGGTATGCATCCTAGAGGAGTGTATGAACTAAGGAATTTGGGACATTTTGAGAAAAGGAGTGCAGATGGGGAAGACTTTGCAGCTAGAATCAGTGAGCTACAGGAAGAAGTTAAGGAGAGGCTACATAGAAGTAATGCAAAGTACAAAGCGGGAGCTGATTCTAAAAAAAGAGAAAAGAATTATGAGGTGGGAGACCTAGTGTTAGCCCATCCGAGAAAAGAAATGTTTCCTAAGAGAGAGTACAACAAACTGAAAATGAAGAAGATTGGGCCATGCAAAATCCTCAGAAAGTTTTCTGCTAATGCTTATGAGCTGGAAATGCCAGCAGGAGTTGGAGTATCTCCTATTTTTAATGTTGTTGATATATATCCCTTTACAGCAGATGATGTGGGTCAGGTTGCAGGAGATAAAGATGTTGATGATGATTTGAAATTACTGAAGCAAATGCCAGTAGAACAGAAGTTGGAAGCAGAGGAGATCTTGGACATTGGCAAAGAGTACCAGATAGAAGGACTATCTCGAGTATTTGGTCAAGTGGAAGGAACATCCTGTAGAGGATGCCACTTGGGTGAGTGCAACAAAATTAGAAGCTAAAGGATTCTCTGTTGCTGATTTGATGAACATGGGTTTGTTGCTTTTCGCCCCGGGAGTCTGATGTAGGAGCATCCAATTAAGGCCAGCAATGTGGCCATGCTGTCACATGTTATGGTTTGTCACATGTTATGGTTTGGAATTGATGAAGTTTGTATGTCGTGATAATAACAATGCCAAGTCTGCCTAAGGGTTAGAGATAGTTTGCAATTTGTTAAGTTTAATTATGTAACAGAATAGTATAGATGTTAGTCTTTAAGTTAAAGTAGGAATAAATGGCTCCCTGCGTGGAAGCTGGGCTATTACAGTTTTTTTTTAGGAGCAGTTGGTTAAAATTAGCAAGAAACTCTTCAGTTTGGGCAAGTAGACTCTTGCAAATGGCAGTCTAGGCATCATTTTTGTAACTCCCGGTTAGGGAGGAAGCTGAAGAGCTTTTCTAGCTATCATACAAAAGAAAAAGAAGGAAACATGTAGCGAGGGGAGAGAGAATAGGCAATAGCCTGCCATGAATAAAAGCATGAATTCGAATTTTGAGGACGGGACATCTTGAATCCTCTGTTTGTGTGAATTATTTAAGAATGAATGGATAATTTTTTTGGTTTCTTCCTTCATTTCCTGAGTTCATGGTAGCTATGTTGTTTGTATGCATTTAGGCGTTTTTATTACCTGCCATCTAAACTATCCTACGAGTTACAGTCACACCAGGGTTTCATTTTAGCAGATTTTGGCTTAGAGTCTAACCATTACACCCATAAATGCCTGGAGGAAGGTCATGTGTAAAAAAAATGGCGTGAAGTAAAACCATCCTTGGATTTTCAGCTCCGTTTACAAACAAACAGAGATGAATTTCAAAATTCTGCGATCTGGGTTTTGTGCAGAAGGGAGTCTATTGTGTGACTCGCAAGTTTTTTTCCAGGAATCGACTTGGTTGAAGAGATGTGCAGAGTTCTCTGAACTGCATTTTGGTGAAGTGCATGAAGCAATATTGGAACGGTTTTACATTTGAGGTTTCTTTATTAAAGCTTGATGATGAGAGTTTAAGTAGGGATCCGGCTAATCCCTACATCATCAGAGACACTCATGAAGACATAGATGGAACTTATGGAAGGTTATCAGTAAAACTAATGCGCAAGGATATATTTTCACTCTTGCAAATTATGGACATGTATAAGACATGTGAAGATCAAAATTTCTATGTCCCTTAACTAATTGATGAACTTTATGATTTTAAGATTTTTGTGAAACCCCACCTTTTGGATGGAAATGCCAAGATCATCGGTATCAAAAAATGACAGTTTTTAAAATTTCAACTCATAGATAACATTCCGGTCATGCAATGGATGGAATCACTTTGGGATGAAGCTTGGTCATCTCCTATTCATCTATGTCGTTCATTGCCAGATGGTAGTGCAGACGTGCGGGTGGGACAACCTAGGTTATTAAGTCTGCAATCAAAAAGACCTTTGGACATTGATGAAATAAAAAAGGAATAGAAACATATATTTCATTCTAGAATCGAGGAATTGAGAAGAGAGGTGAACAATTTTGGCATCCCAAGTTAAATTATTGGGAGGTTGTATATAAAGCTTTAGACAGTCCCTTCGAGAGTGTTGATCATTCGTCAACTAACTTTTGGCCATCGACAAGCCATGATATTCATAGTAGTGAACCTACAAGATCTGAACATGAAATTATGGATGCCTATTTGAAGGAAAATGTTCCTACTTTGCAGGATTGTTATGTTGGACTAATATGAAACAAGCCTAGAGATGAATTCATTCAAAGAGTGGATGTTGTAAAGGGCCAAATGGTCATTGTGAAATCACCAGATCCAGATTGTGCAATCTGGTTGGGTAGGGAGATTGGTAATATTTATCAGGATTTAGATGCTATTACTTTTGGGTCTTACAAAGTAGAGGTGCAATGGTGGAATCCAACAGGAGCATCGAAGGATCTGAAGGTCTTGTACAAAAACTGCTTAGATAGAAAGAAAAAATGGGTTCTTCTTACAGAAGAAATTATGATGATCGATGTAAATAGGATCACATGGGCATGGTCACAAAGGCAAGGATGGACAAGAGAAAAAATTAGAATAAACAAGAAGGGCCTTGCAGCAGTTAAGGCACAATGAGAACATATGGGGCATAGTGTTCAAAGTGGGATGTATGTTCCTATGGATATCGTTTGATGTGATTTTAGCCCAAACAATTTATATTTTGTTGCAATCCTTCTAGTATGTTCAGTCTCCAAGGTTGATAGTAGACATGGGAATTTATCTATATGGTAGTTTTTGTCTCACAAGTGCAGTGTGAAAATAAGACGAATGTAATCTTTTTTACCAATATATAATATAAAGTTTCTCTTTTTTTGCTTAAAAAAAAACAATCTTTTCAATAAACAAGAAAACTAGTGGCACACAGGGATCAAATTTGAAGGGTTGAACTTAATTTCAGGTTGAAGGATATATATTCATACCACCCTTCTAGCATGACGGACTTTAATTAAAAAAAGATAATAACTAAAAACACTTTTCATTCTTTTTATGAGATTTCATTCTATTTAAAAAAAAAAAGAATGCTTCTATTTAAAAAAGAAGAAGGAAAGAATGTTTCTATTTAAAAAAAAACAAAAAGAAAGAATGTTTCTATTTAAAAAAAAACAAAAAGAAAGAATGATTCCATTTAAAAAAAATAGAATAGTATTTGTATAATGCTACTATATTATTTTTTTATATAGAATGGTATTATTACCTATTCCAAAAATTTATA
This sequence comes from Larix kaempferi, assembly GCA_027924585.1. Classification (NCBI taxonomy): domain Eukaryota; kingdom Viridiplantae; phylum Streptophyta; class Pinopsida; order Pinales; family Pinaceae; genus Larix; species Larix kaempferi. The sequence continues at coordinate 10,063,166 of BSBM01000322.1, read as the reverse complement.
TAAGTTAAATCCATATGTTTATATTGAAATGGTACCATTAATATCCTTAATATTCGCTCATACAATTTTTAATCTAATTTTAAAAATCAAATATGCAATTAACAAAAAACTGCAATTTTAAGGTTCATAAGTAGTAAAAAAATACACTATTCGAATAGAAAAACACACTTTTCAAAGCCAATATTGCCACTTCTACTAAAAGAAGGGGCGACCAATATTTCTTGTCCGAAAATGGAAGTCAGGACAAATATTTTTGATAAAGAGAGGTTACATTCAAACACAAACATGTTGAAGCTCTCTATATCTTCTGTGAAACCAGACTCTTAAGCCTTACAAAGAAAGATAGATGTTGTATGACTGTTCTACCCATAGCCAAAAGATTGACTTAGAGAAGCTATAACTTTCAGTCGAAACATCCTGAAGATCAACCAAAACTTCCTAACATAAAGACTATTAAACCGAGAATTGAGCATACATGGACACAACATAGTGATATAAATCCAAAAAACAAACCAACTACATAGTAGAAACAACCCCTGATCACTAAAGAGAATAACAACATTACAAAAAAATAGAAGGGAAATCTCGGAAACGGCCTTGAGGATTTTCTTTTGGCGCAGTCAATGGAGCATCAGGAATACGGAGGCCCATGGATTAATCCAGCAAGAATTCCATCTTGCGGTTCAGATCCTTGCATTCGGTTTGAAACGAGTTCTGCACTGGATCCTCTTTTTCCATACGGTCCCTAAGAGCATACCCCACCAAGTTTTTCATTACCCAATAAAGGGAAACAGTTCGCTCATATAGGGTTAAACGGCCAGCATTGTTCCCCGGGTCCATGACCCAATTTTCCAACTTTCAACATTCCTCCTGCAGGGTATCTTTACCAATCTTTTTCCAGAGCTCTTTCTCCAAACCTTCGATTTCCTTCTGCACCACCGACGGTAGGTCCAGTTCAAAAATCCTAGATTTTCTCCAAACTATCCTATGAGCATAAGAGACTCTGTGACTATCCTCAAAAGGGATCTCTTCCCTGTTACACCTCTTCCTCTTCACCTCTTCCTACTGACAATGGTTGTCCATAATGCTCTTCAAAGTGAAGTTTACTTGTCGAAGTGAAATTTACTTGTATAATTATCGTTCCTGTTCCCCGTCAATGTCATAAACTTCTATATAATTGTACAATTACTCCAACAAAATATACAGATATGATATCTACGACCACCCTCCCGCCACACTGTGATAATTACCGTTCCCCATCCGTCTCATCCATCTTCATTACTAATTTTGGAAAAATAAATATTTATAAGTTTTAAATCCGTAATAAAAAATTAGTAAACTCGCTATACTCAATGTGCCACTAGTTTTCTTGTTTATTGAAAGGATTATTTTAAACAATGTCTTCATTCAAAAATATATCCATCTTCCACTTTCCATATTCTAGTTCGGGTTGCAAAAATAATCAAAATTATGAAAAAAATGATAAATTCCAAAGTGTGGGATTATTTTAAAAGCATTAGTAAGGAAGGCATCATGCATGGGCGTAAGGAAGACATGCAATTAGCACGAAATAAGGAAGTAAATAAGTAACCTTTATGCTTCAATAATAGTAATATAGGCATAGGCATGCAGTTACACAGTTATACCATTATATATAAAAAAATTAATATAGTAGCATTATACGAATACTATTCTATTTTTTTATAAATATAATCATTCTTTCTTTTTGTTTTTTTTTAAATAGAAACATTATTTCTTTTATAAGTTAAATCCATATGTTTATATTGAAATGGTACCATTTATATCATTAATATTCGTTTATACAATCTTTAAACAAATTTTAAAAATCAAATATGCCACATGTCACAATCTGAGCGTTCCACGTGTTACCCTGGGATACTAGATATCAACATTTTAAAAACAAAAATTATAGAATTTTTGCTTCAAAGACTTTGCTGGCAAGTAGAAATATTCCTAGAGAAAGAGAGGTCGCTCTTTCTCCAAGGTGTTCTATTTTTACAATTCCCTCGTAAATGAAGGGTTGGCCGAACCTTCTTATTCGCAGTATTATTTTCATAATAGTTCGACACTACAAGAAGGGTCGGTTGATCCTTCTTGTGTTCTCCATTTTGGATATAGCTGAATTGTTGGATAAAGGTTTTCACAATTAACTATGAAAAGAAGGGGCGCACGATCCTTCTTGTCGGAAAACAGAAGTCGGGACAAACAATTTTTATATTTTATAACTTATCCAGTGTTCGGGTCCCTACTATTTACAATGGAAGTCGAAAGTCAGGAATTGTCGGCATAGCCTTCGTCGATCAAATATTTTTACATTTCTCACGTAAATGAAGGATCAGCTGACCCTTCCTATGCTCAATATTCTTACATTTTTCACCATTTTGGATATACATGAATTGGAATATTAGCCTTCGTAGGTTGAATATGTTTACAATTCCCTCATAAATGAAGGGGCAGCTGACCCTTTTTCTTCCCGGTATTCTATTCGTTTGATGTGATCTTAGCCCAAAAAATTTATATTTTGTTGCAATCCTTCTATTATGTCTATCAACCTGGCTGTGCAAGCAAATGTCAAGCATCTGGAATGTCCACGAGCATCTAGGCATTGAGGGAAAATTACTATTGTGATGCCGAATAAATCGTTTACTGGTTACTACTGTGTAAGTAAGTTGCGCCTATATAGATTACGCAGAGAATTCCTACCTCATTTTGAAACTATTAAATTTATTTATGTAAAAAGATAGATATTCTTGATACTGTATCAAAAAAGAAACAAGAACTGATTGAATTGTTATTCAAACAATGACTGAATATTGTAGACATTGAACTTTTCACCTTAAAATGTTGAACATTTACAAATGAAAATTGCACTTTTCAAATAAAAAATTGCATTTTTTTATTTGAAATTCACACTTTTCAAATCATAAATTGCATTTTCAAATCGAAATTTTCATTTTTTGATTTGAAATTCACACTTTTTGAAATGAAAGTCATAGTTTCATAACAAAAAACTGCAATTTTAAGGTTCATAAGTAGTCAAAAAACACACTATTCAAATAGAAAAACACACTTTTCAAAGCCAATATTGACACTTTCAAAACTTGATTTTGCACTTTAGAAAGGTTGATATTGACACTTTCAAAGTCTAAATTCACACTTTCTTAGTTCAAAATTTTCCTAGTATGTCCAAATTTAATGAAATTGACATTCATTGCACATTTTTTTAGGCACATTCAACATATATAGATCCATGTTTCACAGCTGAGATATTTTTTGCAATGACACATGGTTTGATGCATGTTTAGGACGCTAAATAAAGAAAATATGTACACTTAGAATTATGACAAGTGGAAAATGGACATATGAAAGAGGTAAAGCACAAACTAGGGTCTTACAAACTAGGTTTTAGTAAGGCTAGGGTTTATATATTCAACAATTTTATGAAATTGAATTCACAAGAAGCTATTGGTTAGCAATATATTGGAACAAACTAGGGTTTAGTTTAAGGCTAGGTTTTAGACCTCAACAATTTTATGAAAGTGAATTCATGAGAAGATATTGGTTAGCACTATATTGGAACAAACTAGTGCGTTACAAACTAGGGTTATGCAATGAATCGTGAGGATGGTTTGAGTATCACTTGTATTCCACTTGGCAGTATATTTAGGGCTTCAAGTATGACAGTTTTACTACTGTAATAAATTTTCAAACTCAGATTTCAAACAACGAAAAAAACATGACGATCCTTTGAAGATATAAGATAAAATAGGGTTGAAAACCCTAGGGATGAATATTGTTGTATATTTGACCATATGTACATGAAGGCTCAATGGATTTTAATGAACTTAAGTTCATGCATTCCTTACCATTGGACTTGATACTTTGCCATTTTTTTAGCATGCTAGAGTTGGAACACTTCAACCGAACTTCATAGATGCTCATGTACTTATCATTTAATGAAATATAGTAGCATTGATGAAATGTGTAGCAGTTATTAGACTTCCTCTTAGTTTGTGAAAATGTCATGGGATTACATTGATGATATGTGTAGCATGTCTTACATGAAAAAGGTTTTTCAAACATATTTTGTTAACTTTTTTTTTCCCTTGCAACATATTTTCCGTGCAACCATAATCCTGATCAATGGGTACGGCCCCTTGGAATTGACAAAAACCACAATTTTAAATTACATATCCAATTAGTGTGCATGTAATGAGTTCATTGAACCGTTGAAAGATAAAATCAATTTGTTCCATTAAGATAATGTTTTGATAACACAATGGTGACATGTTACTTGATAAATGCAATAAATGTAAGAGAAGAAATATTGCTTAAAAGCTAATGTGCAATGAGTGACTTAAGATGTAATTATATAAATTTCAGTAACATAATTTATCAATTTGTAGAAGAGATAAATCATGACAAGAACAAGTGGAAACTGAAGAGAAAATATGCAATAAATTGTATCATGCATTGATAATTGATTGTTTATAATACAAAATATGGCAAAGTAGTCGACTCTTAAATGGCATGTCAATGTACATGTATCCCTAAGTACAACGATGTACATGTATGTCAAAGTACATATATCCAAGAGGACACATCAAAAATCATTCTTTCGCTTGTTTTTCCCTGACTTTGCTCTATCGACCATCTCCCTAGGACCGTTATGCATCTCAGGAGTCTGCAAATCAGAGATCATTTGTTTATCAGATAATTGCACTAATACCCTACCACTAACAAACTTAAAAAAATAACTTATGGCCAAATTATTCATGACAAACACTTACCAAATCCATTCCGGGTATAGATGCTTGTGATGTTCTCATGGAAGTCCTCTCTATAATTGTGCTCTACAAATAAAAGATCATATCTCAATTAATTCAACAATTATCAAAATGTGTATGTAAATTGAATAAAAATACATGGTCATTAATGAACATCTCACCACAGGAGGAGACTCGGTCACAACCATGGATTGAATAGAGGGGCTAGGCATTGCTGTTGCTAATGGCTACAATCACCAAATGTTGAAATAGTTAGACATGCATGAATAAAAAATACAGTTACATAATTATACTATGTACAATTGTTGAAATAGTTACCTACATATGAGTTGTTGCTATTGCAGATGTGGCACTAATTGCGGCATCAATGACCCTTTTTAGGTTAGGCATAGATGGATCTCCCGTGGATCTGCTATAGAGGACATCCACACCCTTTCTAGGATTGGAGCCTCTCGTATACACACAACCCTTCTGCACATTTGGACTGCTAGGGAAGGCAACTGCGAACTGTTCTTTAAATATAGTAGATGATGGCTACATTCACCAAGTGCTGATTTAGTTATAAAAGCATTAATTAATGAAATAACATGTATTAACAATGAGTGAAAATATAGCCATATGTAGTAATTTGTTTGAAATGAAGAGGAAACTGCATTGGTGCTTTTTAAGGCTCGATGTTTACATCTCTCTCTAAGATCATCATCAAGAGTGCCTACCAAACAAAAAGATGATCAAGAGGCCAAAAGATCCGCTTATATATGGTTCAGTTTTGGTTTTATGTGAGTGTGAGGTTAATATCGATCTGGTCGGTAAGGTTGGGATAATTATTAAAAGTATTATATTTCTATTAGGGTTAAAGGAGTTATGTATTAGTAATTCTTAATATTCAAAATTCCAAGTTAAGGGATAACTTATTTTTATTATTAAGAATAAAAATATTATAAAGGTTATTAGAATTTTTAATTTATTTTTTAATTTTCATTTTTGAAAAATGTTTTGACTTAAGGATTAATTTTAATTTGATTTTAATTTTAATTTTTAATTTTTAATTTTGATTAAAAAAAAATTTCCTTAAGGAATATAAATTTATAAATTAAAAGTGTTGAATTGAGATTAAGAGGTTTTTTTAATTTTCTAAGGTTTCATTGAGGACTCTAAGGTTAAGGGTGGACTAGGGTAAATAAAAAAAAGTGGGGGGAAAAGTTATCCTCTTTGGGCCTTAGGGGTTCTGGGAGGAGTGTTTTTTGAGTGAGTGTAGAAGGAGAAGCCACGTATCACTAAGTTTTGTGCTGTCATCTCTATTTAATCAATAATTAGTCATGTTGATCTCTATCTTCTCTCTTATTTTTCGTTGAGTTAGGTTGTCTTCTCTTGAAATGACCTTAGCATTCTCAAGAAAAATGTGGTGTTGGGTAAGGTGAGCGTGTTCAGCTAGGGCGAACTTCTTGTGTCTATCATTCCTAAGGTCTGCTTCATGTTCTTTAAGTCTAGTTATTATGGATCTACTAGTTTCACCAATGTAGGGTTTAGTACAGGAACATGAGATGGAGTAGACACCTTTAAAATGTTTGGGTTCTATGGGGTCCTTAAGAGAGTCTACCATCTTCCTAATAGAATTGGGAGGGGTAAATAAAACCCTAAACCCTCTCTTTCTTAGGGTTTTGGACAACCTATCCGTGGTTCCTTTTATATATGGGAGGAAGATTCTTTTTTCTTCTTCCTTGTTTTGGTCATTTTCTTTTTTATTAGTTTTCTTTTTATTTTTATTCCTTTTAATTTTAGATATTATTTTCTTTATTTGTTTACTGTCATATCCATTCATTCTAAAGACGTGGTGTAGGTGCTCCAATTCTTGATCAATGTGGTCAATATCTAAAATTCTATATGCTCTTGTAGCTAAGGTGGTGATGATACCAAGATTTTGAGGGGGGACGTGATGTGAGTTGGCATGAAGGTATCTTTCCATGTGTGTCTTTTTCCAGAATACTTGGTGTGCTATAGAACCATCTTCCTTCTTAGATATTAACACATCTAGAAAGGGCAAGCTTTTGTTTGTTTCCATTTCCATGGTGAAACTAATACTATTATTTTGCTTGTTTAGATGTTCTAGAAATTTTACAAGGTTGTCTTCCCCATGGGGCCATACCACATCCGTATCATCAACATAACGTTTCCATCTTTTTGGTTTCAAGGGGAAGGATTCTATGGCTTGTCTTTCGAATTTCTCCATGTAAAGATTGGCCACAATGGGTGAGAGGGGTGATCCCATTGCAACTCCTTCTACTTTCTCATAGAATTCTTTTTGGAAGGTGAAATAATTGGAACGCAAGCACACCTCAACAAGTTTTGCTGTCTCATTGTCGGTAAGTTCTTTTATGGTATCAATGGCCTCATTTATGGGTATTTTTGTGTACAAGGATACAACATCGAATATCACAAGTATGTCTTCATTGTTGAGTTTTTCTTTCGAAATCGCTTCCACCCAAGTCACTGAATCTTTAACAAAGGAGTTAGTTTTCCCTATTAACAAATCGACAATGTTGAAATACTTACCAATATACAGTATGCTTCCATAAAATCTATGGCACATTCTTCCATATACTCATTCCCTGTGGACTGTATAGAGCTTATCTCCCCACCAGGGGGGATATCACTAGAAGAAATTATTTCCCTTTGTGGGGATCTACAACCTGCAGTTTAGAAAATTGTAAATATTAGACCGTGTAGCATTAATTAACTAACATGTGATAACAAACTAACATGTATTAAAAAAATGACATATTGAAATAGTTACCTCAATATGATTTGTTGTTGCTAAAGGTATGAAAACATCTCGTACATCAAAGGGTTCTGGTGCATGAGCCTCTGGACTAGCCTGGGTATTGCCAGTAGAAAAGTCTTACCCACGTCCTCTACTTGTAGCAACTGCAAGTTATAAAAACATTAAAAACATTAGCAATCTATATATGTGTATAGTAAGGATTTTCTTTTTCAAACAAGACTAATTTGTTAACCATTTACTTACCTGAGTAAAATACCCAGTAAATCTATCATCTTTCTAGACAGCACCAAAGCAGGGATGGCTTCACGTTGTGCATGGGTGGGGATCCTGGATGCGCTCATGATATGCGGGTCTAGTCCCACTACTAGATGCTCCCCGGCCATTAGAAGGTGTTGGCTCTACCCTACCGAGAGGTGGTGGCCCTGCCCCAAAAATAGATGGTGGCTTTGATGAACCTTCTTGATACGTACCTTGAATATAAGTGCTATGGTGAACAACCACCTGTGCCAACTACAGGAATGACACCTGCATATGTGGGACCAACTAATGTGCAGGCGACACATATGGCCTGGGTAGTCACCTGCAAGGTGGAGCTACAAGGATATTGGGATCTATGTGCCTCACATTGGGACGTTGTTGAGGCATCCCCATCCCAATGCCCTAGTACTCCAAGATATCAAAATAGTTGACATGCTTCCCCAAAACAAATTTTGCGTACATCTTTCTAAGAAAATATAATGACATTTCCCTGTTGTTGTGTAGTGGTACATCAAATACCATGCACCATCGATCCATCCAATTATCTATGAATAGTTGATATCTACACCACTCAAGGGAAATATGCTTTTTGTTTAAGTCCTGGATTTCACCCATTTGTGGATTTCTAAAAAGGGCAAAGATGTGATTTTTTGTTATCTTCAATTTCTTAACTTCCTTGTAGTTAAGTCCATCAACATATTCTTTCCTTTTTCTCTCTCTATATGTGGCAATGTCCTGAAGCGCACCATTTGACCTACTAAAGGTCTCTATCATTGTATCCAAATTGGATGCAAGCATACGATGTCTATCGTCAACAATAATAATTGAGGCTCGAATGTCTCTAAGCCTATGGATTTATCTTTGTATGGATGTGTGCGCATCGATGCTCACCACTGTAATAAAAAAATAAAAAAACAAATCGTTAGAAACATATACATGCTATAATGACATCTCTTAAAAATGAAAAATGTAAAAATATTGTGCAAGAACGATTCCATTACAAACATAAATCTCATCTCAATATACTGTAATAACAAAAAATTCTTGGGGATATATGGTATAGATTTGTAGGGAGTAGTTGTTTTGGGATACTGTATTATATTTTCCTACTCGGAGCTTCAAACTTAGATTAAGGAGCTTTCTTACAATAATTCTAGAGCTTTCTAGGATAAGGACCTCTTATGCTCAAGGGAGTGAAACCAAGTTTGGTATCAAATTGTTTGTTTGGTTGTGTAATATTTTCCAAGGACCAGCATAAACCTTTCTCATGGTTTTGAGGCACCTTCAATGGCCCCATGGTTTGAAGGAAGGTATTTTAAAAGAGGACTATGATAAAGAAGAAGGTAATAAGGGATTAGAAGGAGGTTTGAAGGCTCACAATAACCTAGTGGTTAATGTGGGAAGAAAAGGAAGCATGTATATAAAATTGCCGCTGTTAACCTAAATTAGTCTTAGGTGAAGATGTAAAAATAAGTCAGATGGAAGAAGTGAGTGGAAATTTGTGCTAGGGTACATGTGCCAAGGTTTCATACATTGGTAAAAGGTTGGTTGGTATACCACTTGAAAGCTAAAGAAGATGATGTTAATATTGTGTGGTTTAGATGGTTCTAGAGTAATGCAATCTAATTTTACCCCGGAGAAATGGATGCCTAGTTTTGACCCCAGCTCAAAGAGAAAACCATGCATCCTATTGTGTATAACTTGTTGGTTTAGTGCTAGACCTCGACACCGTGGAAGTGTTTAGGGCTATTGGGAATAACACTAGGACTTTATTAGAAGATGATAAGCACATTAAAATGGATAACTCACACTCAGTGGCTCATATCCTAATTGAGATTGACTTAAAGGACAATTTGGTAGAGGTTATGGAAATAGATATGGGAAGCTAATGTTATGTACATAATCACTTGGACTATGTATGAATACCTTTCAGACTATACAATATTCCATATCTATTAGCATTTATCCATTGAATGTCTCATTAAATTTTACAAGGGGGAATGAAGAAGAAACAATGAGCAAATAGTTGGATTGAAGGATTGGAATGAGGTATAATGGATCTAATAATTTGTAGGGGAAGCTTGAGATGAAAAAAATATTTAACCATGATGATAATCTTGGAATGGGTTAGAAATTTTTAGTTAGATTTGATACATAATTAGACTATGGGTATGGATTTAGTAAGTAATTTAATTATGAAAAATTAATTTTGGGTTTCATTTAATTGGATTTAAAATTTGGGGCGACATAAAAAATTATATGTTTAATAAGTGAATGAGGCAAAATTGAAGAGTATGGGTGCCTACCTCTCCAATTCCCCCTCGTCTTCCAATTCACCCTCCTCTTCCAATTTAGCAGCCATAAACGCTCGAGTGTTCTTGCTCCTCCTCACCCACGACTGTTGTGGATTTTGGACATGAACCGCAGAATGGATGTCATGACCCCTTTTGGGGTTTTAATATATTAAACGAAACTCTCAAGCATTATGTATTTCTATCATGCTCTAGCGTTATAGAAATACATAACGCTAGAGCATTTTTGTTTCCTATTTTGTGTGTTAAATGACATGGTGGGCTCGGGCTCACACATGACTAGTTAAAAAAAACGCTCGAGCATTTTGGTTTCACTAAACTTTTACACGTTTCGCAAAACTAAGATTGCATCTAAAAGGTCCATCAACTTCGTGTGAGGGTCGGTAACACTTTATGGATTCTTACTATATTGCTCCATATTTTCACGCTATTATCAAACGTCTCATGAGACCAAGGAACCTCTAAATTAAGCCTATTAGAAATGTTCAGCCATACAAATTTTGCAAATTCACAGAACTCACAAACCCTTATTGATTTATATTCCCTTGTTGATTTATATATCAATTAGAAATGGTGTGTGTGTGTGTGTATGTGTGTGTGTGTGTGTGTGTGTGTTCAATTGTTAGCTTGGAGGGTTAGTTTAAGTGGTCATCACGGGAAGGGCCTTGTGCAAAAATATTCCAAGCACTAAATACACCATGTGGAAAAACTTGTTTGGTTAATCATCAATAAGAAATTGAATACCTTGAAAACAACAATGGACCATGCCATGTGAAAATTTAAATAATCCAAGATCCCCATTACAATAAGAGTCAAAGATCTTAGAAAAGAGCAGTCTATTTATTCTATGTTTTGGTCTTTCAAGTGGGTTTTGGTCGGAATCCCGTAAAATTGTTTTGGTAAAATCCAAATTTAGAATTGTTCAAATTTTGTTTTTGAATTTATAAATAGATTCAACACCCTCAAATACCCTCGATGACACCTATATTATGCAAGTCCCATAACTAATATGTTTGATTCTAAGATTTTTTTACAGATTTCCAACCTAACTCTGAACAAAACAAGACAAAAAGTATACTCAAAAAGTTGAAGACGTAAAATATTTAGATTACCCCGACAAATTATTATCCCCTACCAAAGAAAGGAGTATATTTTGGATCTGCAAATTCAAAGTGCTTTGACTTCACATTAATTCATTTTCATGATATAATTTTTTTAAGTGTTACAATGTTTTTAAAAATTAATTTATAAAATTGAACTTTTAGAAGAAAAAAAAAGATTTATCTCTTTCCTTTAATAGTTAAAGGTGAAAAATAAATGTGTGAGAGTGGCTTTATTGCACCGAGAATAGCGAGGTGCTTACAACCTCCCTATTCTCATAAAATAAAAAATTTAAATGAGAGGGATCCAAATTACATTTTCTTGATGTGTAAGAAAATTAAAAAAAAAATACATATGATCCCTTGGATGCTCAATAGATCCACGTTTAAAATGGATCTATGCTAGTTTTTAAAATAAAATACTTAATATGGAATTTTTTAAAAGTGCCATATAGCATTTTTGACATGTCATTGTTAACTTTTATTTACTTAAAACAAATTATTCACTTTTTCATGTGATGTATTGATTTTGATATGATTAATTTTAAATATATTTTAATTTTAATTTTTTGTAAGGACAAGCATTTATTTATATGACCAATCTATAATTTTTGTCATGTCTAATCATTTTCACTTTTTCAATTTATATATTCAACCTAAAAAATTCTTTTTTATATTTGATAGAGATTAACCACTTTGTAACATATTCACTTATAACATATTTTTTATATCATAAAAATAACTTAATAATCTTAATTATCAATATTATTAATTAACTTTAATAATAAAATATAACATCCTCATACATTACATCTGCATCACATATAAAAAAACCAACACATCAAATAAAAAACACCTTACAAAACACAATAAAAAATTTCTACATGAAATAAGATATAAACCATGGCATTTTCCTTGACCTCTCTCAATTATCCATAGCAATTTCATTGCTTTTTTTTTCTTAGTAGAATAGCTGGCACACGCCCGTAAACAAAGGCACCGTGAAATCATAAAACATAGAATTTGATCCAAAGTGGAACACCATAGCCGACCACCCCAACCACTCAATGTACAACAAAACCCCAAATTCATTGTTCAGTGATAACCCACCCTCCACATAAACATAAAACATGGCAATTAAACACATGGAGGCCTTTAGTATACTTCATTAAAATATAGGAAAAAACAAATTTCCGCATAAGACACAAGAAATAGTTGGTCCTCTCGCAATTTTATAAACATCATGTATCCACGTGATTTCCAGATAAAACACGAGAAGTAATTGATCCTTTGGAAATTTTATAAACATTAATGATCATGGGCAACTTCCCCATCTACCTCAATGCCTCACATAATGTTAACCTAAAACACATTTCACATGGCATCATTGTAATCCTGGTCAACTCCCACATAAAACACATGAAAGCCCCTAACTTATTAAGCACATGATCCTTGGCAAGTTGGCAATTTCTCCACATAAAAACACATTGGGGCCCACGATGTAATCGTGCCAATTGCGCAATCATTCTAGAGATTGACATTAAATATCACTTGGAATTTTCCTTTTCAACGAAATATTGGTGGCAAATAATGAGCACTTTGAATATTTTTTTCCGCTGAAATTTGTGAGTGAAGAGGATTGAACGCTTCCTTCTTTATCATTGAATTCAAAAGTGGTAATAAAGATTTTTCTAACTTGCCAATAATTTCATTTTTTATGGAGTTGCCAATATTTTTTTTTGAGAGATGAGAGATGTTTTTCAAAATAATTGAGAGTATGCTTTTTTTTTAATGATGTCATTACAACAAAAATATATTGATGTGTTCTCGAAAAATTAATGCTTTTGGGATCATATTCCTCGTGAGATACAATAATGGTAATGAGATATAATAGTTGTAAGTTTTGGTCAAATTGTCAAACATCAAAACACCTAAAAATATTTGATAATGGGTAAGAAGCATTTAAAAACCTAAAAAAAAATTAGGGAGTTTGGCGATGGTGGCGGTGGTCAAATGTCAAAACACTTAAAAAATTTAATGATCGGTAAGAAGTATCACCAAAAACTAAAAATGTTTTTTTTGGAGAGTTTGATGATAATGATGATGATGATGGCCAAATGTCAAAACACCTAAAAACATTTGATGATGGGTAAGAAGCATCACCAAAAACCATTTTTTTGGGGGGGAACTTCGATGACGATGGTTAAATGTCAAAACACCTAAAAACATTTGATGGTTGGTAAGAAACATCACTAAACATCAAAAATATTCTTTTGACGACGACGGCGGCGGGCGGGCGGCGGCAGCGGTGATGGCGACAATGACGACCATGCACTTAGACTAATTGTGGTCTAGAAAGTAAGGAACTACTTGGTTTGCTTTAGAGTTTTATTTTTGTAAGCTTGAATCCTAAATTAGTATAATTTTGATGAGATAGAAGATTGGGCAAGTTAATATTGTAACAAAAAATTTCAAACTAAGATCTTATGTGGGTGTACGCGAAGTCAACACTCATATTGTCGCAAAGATAACAAATCCTTTTAGCCCACGAAGTTTGAAGAAAGGGTCAACGCCTTATTTCATTATACAACTCATGAGAGTTCGTTCTTATTTTAGCTATGTGGATCTTCTTCTTTACACTAGTTAAAACATAGAGATAATTTTGACCTTCAAAATTAGAATCAATAACCTCCTTAGAATATTTTAATTATTAAAAAATATCAAAATACAAAAAAAAATTTCAAGTGAAAAATCCACCTTCCTGCTATTCTGAAGGAATCAAGGAAGGCCAAACACTCATGGGAAATCTCAACAAATTTCCCCACATATCGTGGATGGTAAGTCGAGCAAACCATCAGCCGGTCATCCAAGCCAGGAGATGTCTCAACGGAATTGAACCCAAGTAGATGGAATGAAATCCATCTAACCCCACCAACGGACCACAATATCCTTAACATCAATAAAAATATTATATTACTAAAAATATTAATATATTATTTAATATTTAAAAATATCAAAAAAAAAATTAAATAATCAAAAGCTTATATTTAAAAAAATTCTATTAATAAAATAAATTTATATTAATTTAAATACCAAAATTAATATAAAAGATCAAAATAAAGAAATTTAAATATTGTTATCATAATATTTTCTATATCTCTTTACTTCATAAATTGAAAACACAAAGTTTATTGAAAAATATAAAACAAATTTAATTTATTTATTAAGATTTAATTTATTTTTAATGGAGTAGTTTATTTATTTTAAGTTTTGGATTTTTTTGTTATTTTTTTGTTATAATAGAGTAATTTTTTTAGTAAAATTTAAATTTGAAAATATTTAAATTGTGTTTTTGAATGTATAAATGGATTCAACACCCTCAAATACTACACTCACATTATACAATTTTCACAACTAATATACGTAATTTAAAGGTTTATTTAAAATTTCTAACCAAAATTCAAACAGAACAAATAAAAAAAAGTAAAAAACTTATAATATTTAGACTACTCTTATTTAAACTATTCCTAAAAGGGCCTGAGGCTCCGGAATCAACGGCTGGTCCAAATGGTTCCTTTGCCAAAGACCAGGGTTCAAATCTTGTACTATGGATGTAATAGGCTGTCACCATTGAACACAAATACCTTCTCACCTGTTGATGAATCGGCTAGTTGACGATGCTCAAAAAAATGATTCGGATAGTTCCTCGTTTATAAGAAGAAAAAAAAACTTTTCCTTAAGAAAATAAAATAATTTATAATGAAATATTTTTATTTTACTCCTATTTAAATGTTACATCGAATTAATTTCATTTTTTTATGTTACATCTCATTAATTTCAATTTTTTTATTTCTTGTATACAGTTCTACAAAATTGATATAACGTTATGTGTAATGGTATTTTATATTTTATGTATTTGAATAAGCATTTTAAAGATCAGAAATATTAAAAATTAGTTGTATTTTTATTGCTTCTTAATATTGTCATTGTTTTTATTGTTTTTAAAAGTATATATTAGTGTTTTGTTTTGTTTTTATTGGTATTTTACGTATTTGTAGAAGTATTTTAAAGATATATATTAGATTTATTAGAAATATTAAAAACTGGTTGTATTTTTATTGCTTTTTAATATGTCATTGTTTTTATTGTTTTCGAAAGTATATATTATTATTTTGTTTTGTTTTTATTATATTTTAATATGTGACAACTTTGTTTTTACAAAGGTATATATTATGATGTTTTCAAATAAATATATTATGATGTTTTCAAATAAATATATTATGATATTTTTAAATAAGAAATATAAATTATGATCTTTTAAATAAGATATGGATAATTGTTTTTAATAATTTAAATTAATAAAATAAGTAAATAAAAACACATTTTTAATATAAATGTAAATTAAAAAAATATAATAAAAAAGAAAAATTAATAATTAAATTTTAATTTATATTTAACTAAATAAAAAATATTTAAATAAAAATAAATAAATTGAAATAAAATTGATGGTATTTAGCTTAAAATATTAGACTTTGTAAATGTTTTATTTATGTCATAATGTCCAACTTATCTCAATTGGCAACATCTAAAGATGTAGTTACAATTACAATTTCTTTTAAAAGCTATTATATTCTACATTTAATTCTCAAATTGCAGTCCTTAAATTATTTAGAGTGCTTTCAATTTGGATTGTATGAATTATTTTTATGTTTTTCTAAACCATTAAATTAAAAAATAAAAAATAAAAAATAATTAATCAAATTATTCATATATAATTATTATATTTATATATTTAAAAATTATAATGTAAAATATTTTCAATCTCATTTTACACATATTTATATTTCTTTTCATCTAATAATCCTCTTAAATCTCCAATAATTAAAATTTCATTTTCTCCTTGTTTCTATCCATCCATACATATATTTAGAAAATGACATTACATTCAATGTTGACTGGTTATCCTAATTATTCTCTGCTATATGAAAGAAAAAAAGTGATTTTTTATTTTTATTTTTAAATTATTGAAGTACATTCTAAGAAGGAAAATCTTAATTTTCCTTTTCTTTTGATGATAATGATTCAACTATTAGATGATAACAGAGATGATCAATGGATGATGTTAGAAGGATTCTGAAAAATGTAAACTTTTGTTGTTTATCATAAAGTTTTTTTTTTAGAAAAATAGAGAAAAATGCTATATAATTTGTTTGTAATATATTGATTTTTTTTTTTTTTCATATCAATGTGAATATTTTACTCCAAAAAAGGGCTTTCTAAATAGATAAAAACTTTCAAATTACAAAACTACCTTTTACAATTTTACAAAATTGTAAAACTTTGAATTTTTTTATATGAAAAACATTACTCTTAAACATAAACAAAAGTATCAAATATTTTCTTCCTCAATTAAATTTTTTATTATTCTAACAAAGTCATAATAAAACTTAAGTACTTTAAAATTCAACCATTTTTTTTGTAAGTTCTAGAGAAAAATTCTATTACTGTACAACAAAATACAAGCACAAGAGACAAGTTATCAGAGTGGACGAAGGGAAACTATCCCCCTTACCAGTCCAAAAGAGGGAGAGACTGTCAACCACAATCTTTCCCTTGTGAGTGAAACCAAGCCACCAAAATTATAGTTTAAAAACTTGCTCATAAGCGAGACATCAGGCATATAGTAATCATTGACAAAATATTTCAACATGGGATTCCTAGTAGCTGGCATAGAAAAAATTACAACTGAGCTAATTATTAGATGGCTTCTATTGAAAACTAAGACCAAAACCATAAAGGAGGAAACCAAGGAACCTGAATTTACTTGGAAGGGTGACTGGGAGTTGCATCTTCTGGATTTTCCTCTAAAATTGAACAATGGTAGGTACCTGAATCAAAGGAGCAGTCTTTGGGATCCTTGCTGGGAAGAGAAGCGGTCTTGCTTAGTGAAGAAGGCCCTTCCGGATTACAGCGCTCCACATGCTTCCTTTGATAAACACTAGAATTCCCAATTTCTTCCATCACCTAAGCTTGATGAGGAGCCTTTCCTTGCAATGATTATTGGTGTTGTGGGGGCTCATGCGCAAGATAAGGGCCTCCAGAAGAAGAGGATGTGAGCAGAGGAAGAAGAGGTCAAAGAGGATTAACTCTCCATCAAGTCACCAAAAGAGCATAACAAGGATTGAGTCAACATGTTTTTAACCTTCCAATAATTCTTCCTGCGAGTCCGTGCCCATTTTTGGTGTCAAATTCTAATTCACAGTAGATATAAGAGCTAAGTATACCTCATAGAGAAAGAATGAGCAGAAAATTTGAATTAGAATGAAAACTGCAGTAAAAAAGAGCAGACAATTAATTATGCATTATAACTCAGATAGGAGCAGAATAATGCCACATGATCCAATAATCAGTATATTCAACAATGATGATACAATGTAGAGAATTCGAATCACACAGGAGAATTCAAACCTCAGTTGTTCTAGCATAGGGATTATCACCACTCGAGTGCTCTAGAAGACTCAAACTCAACTGAACTGAACCTAAACTTAGTTAACTAAAGAAATAATAAGTTAACTAACTAAGGAGGGTGCAATAATGATTTTTCCATGCATGATAGTAAGAAAAGGGCACATGAGGCCACAAGTAGTGGCATCCGGAGCTCTAACCCCCCACAAGAGTCATCTAACTTAGGTGGACTGCACTGAAACATTGAATAGGTTCCTGTAAAATAGGGAACTGACTAAAGTGGTCCTAAAATGATGCATGAGGGGCTTAGAAGGTGGTAGATGGATTCCGGATGACAGATTACACCACTAGGGAGGGAATGACATCATCAACTATTAGGAAAATGAAATAATGCTAGGTAGGACAAGTATGGAGTATTAAAATATCCTAACAGTCTGACGAGCTACTGTACAACCACCTCTTCCTCCTATTCATGCAGCGTGTTCCTCAGGTGCCTGGAGACAGAGCTATCATAACCATTCGTCGACGAGCCTCTCAATACCAAGCGATACGAGCGACCCTGTCCACCTCTTCCATGCTGAGGGGTAGTGTCCAGTATTCTGAACATGGTTGCTTTAGGGGGGAAATTTCCTGTGTATTTCTCCCAAACAAAAAATATCACATAGAATGAACTTGATCTTGTGGAGCAGCATCACATAGAGCGTGGAAGTGTAAACCAGCCTGAGAAATTCTCTTCGTGGAATCTCTTAGTAGAATCACAACAACAGGACCAATCATATTCGACCCAATACCATAAATAACCTGAATGAGAATGATTATTTCCATCCACTAACAGTTCCCAAATCCAACACAGAATTGGCATAATTGCCATTGTACTGAGCCCCATCTTGTGCAAAGGTCGAAAAGCCAGTCAATAAATTGGGCTCGAACTCGTTAATCACAGGGTATTAATTCACATGAGGAGTTTCCACAGGGAGATCGACATGGTGTGGAGCTGGTGCCCCAGTCCCACCTCCCACACATGCTGTGACTTGACAGATATCACTCGCATCCGGGGAACCAAATTTAATTTTTATTTTAATCGCATAAAAAAATAAAATTCAATAATATTATAACATTAACCTCATTGTATGTCGTATGTGAAAGTCTTCGAAGTCCATAGGACCTTTAATTAATTTGAATTGACTTTAGATGGACAAGTCATATCACAAGTTGTTCGTTCACTTCATCTTGTCAGTTGTCACACTGTATTTTGCATTGGTTCATTGTATTTGTTTGGGTAATGGAAATAGTAATGTGCTTTGCATAGATTACTTACATCAAGTGATAAAAATTGAATCCTTCCCAACTCTTCCAAGGTTTCAAACCTTTCTTAAAAGGTATTTTAAAAATTACTTTTAAAAAAAATGTAAATTTTTAAAATCACTTGTCATTTATGAAGGACATCAAATTTTATAAAATTTCAAAAGAAGGATCACATTTTTGACAAGTCATCAATGTCTTCAATAGAGATTTTTGGTTTCCCAATGAACATTGTACCTTTTGTATTACGAGGATGTATGTGAAACATCAATATAATTTAGAGTTCATCTTCCCATACTTGCCTTTGGCATAGAAAGACTAAAATAATTTGTATTCATTTTGGCTCTCATCTATTTCTTGATGCAGTGTACCATTCCAAAAAATTAAATATATCATATAGCTCACCCCTAGATAATCCTACCATCATATTGATGTATGCACCATTGCTAGTGTCACTTATTGAAAGCTTCCCAAAGAAGCTTGGACACCTTGTCTTTCTAAATCTTCACTTGAATTCATGTGTTATGAGCATTGTTGATCCTTGTCAATATGAGAATTGGCATCAAATTTTGCTTCCATGCCTAATCTTTTAAGACTCAATCACCATAATTTCAATCTCTTTGTTATATTTACTCCCCTTCTTCCTTTGTAAAATACTAACACTATTAGTCACACATTATGGGTATAAATTATAATGGCATTAGGACTTATTACTAAGATTAATTGCAAATGTGTGGCTTAATGACAATTTTGAAAAGAAAACAATAAGAATTGAATAAACCTAAGAAACGGTGGGCATCTCTTAATTTTTACGTTTACATATTCCATCTCTTTAAAAGCATCTACATGTTGATTTATAGTAATTTTATTGCATTGGTAATAATGTAATGTGATTTTTTAATTAAAATTGATGATATGGTTACAACGTGGATATCTAATATTTGCTTATTATTTGACCACATTATTGGGTCTTTGAATCATTCAGTTTGTAATTAATGGAGTCCCCATTATTACAATAGATACCTAAATGGAAACATATAACTAATAATTAAATATATATCTATAAACAATCCACAATTTTTTTGCAAGTTTGGATAGCTTCATCATAAAGATAATGCATATATTTTTCTTCATCAAATCATTGCTTCTTTATTTTACAAAATAGCCATTCTCATTTTCCCAACTCTATGCATCTTTATTTATCACATTCTTTCATTTCCTTCATGTTTTGTCATAGCTAACTTTAACATCGGTGTAAATACTTTATATGTAAAATATTTTCAAATTCCCCATAACTTTCTTTCAATGTACCCCATCCGAAGCCTAATGTCAAAAAGACATATCCTTTTTAGCATTAATGATTGGAACAACATTTTTGGCACAATTGTGGAATTCCGAGGAATGTTATCCAAAAGATAGTGTAGTTCTTGTTATAACCAAATTTATGCATTATGGATTATGCTCTAATTGTTCCCACTCTCGCGCACATTTTTGCATGGTTTGATTCTATCATTGTTTTTGAATTTTTATATTGTCATTTTTAACACTCTAAAATTCCTCATAAGAAAACAAGGCTCTTTGTTTATTAATTGTTATTCTTAATGTACATGTAAACCGAAATTATAAGGTATACATGTTATCACTTTTTATTGAAATTAAAACGTATGTATCCAATGATTAATCCACTATAAACATTGTGAACAATTTGAAGAGAAATAATTTATTTAGAATATTTCTTCTTGAAGTGTATACCTAGTTTACTCTTGTTAATTGAAGTACAATTATTTTTTCAACTTTTTATCACAGAAGGGTTGGATGAATATATATGTTTGAACATGAAATAAACAGTAGCCCTTCAAATTTGATCATTGCTTACATCATTCATTTGGTACTGCCAGCTCGAAATTTGCAACGTGAGCAGCAAGAGAGGGGGACCTTTATTTTTATTTTTATTTTATTTTTATTTTTACTTTTATTTTTAATTTATTGTTATCTTTATTCTTATTTTATTTCAAAGGAACCTTTTCCATAAACCTCCATTTCTACTAATTATATAATTTACATTGCTTATGGATTTAAGTTATTTCTATTATATATATATATACATAGGGTTTTTAATATTATTTTTCTTGGTGATCTTTTACCTTACCCAATTTCTAACTTACCTCACCCAATTTCTAACTTAATTCCCACCTTTTTCTTTAATTGTTTTTATTAGTCAACTTTCTACTAATTATTTACTTAATATCTTAAACCCCAAAATAAGACTCCTACCAATCTAATTCTTCCTCTCATTTAAATAATTATATTTTTCCTAACTAATCCACCTTTTTCTCTTAACGACTACATCTCCCTCCTGCACTATTTATTTGTACTATTCTTATATTTTTTGCTCACAACTTTAACTAGATCCTGAAGATGGGTGGAGAGTCCACTCGAAACGCGTCGGTCCTGGTTAAACTTTGACATAGTGAATTCCAGAAGAACATACACAATGTTGATACACTATGAAAATCTACATACTAAGATGATGTATTCTAGTTGATGTATTCTTTTTTATGTACTATGATTGATGTTTGTATGGTCAGTTGATGCATGTATGATTGTCATTGGTTGATATTTGTGTGTGGTTGATATATGATTGACATATGATTGATATATGGTTGAGGTATTGTGAATTGATGTATTTTGGACCGGCATCTATATGACTGATGTATGGATGATATTGGTTGATCTGTTACTGATTGATGCTAATTATTATTAGTTGAGGTATATTGGATTTTTTATTGTTCTCTAACGAAGACTTATGCTTTGTGTGGAGATGAAAGGTAGTATGTTTAACTACTAGTCATTATGGCCCTTTTTGGTTTCTTAGTTAGATTTCAATTATTTCATATAAGTTCACTTACCTGTTACATTAAGTGCATAAAATGTTAAGGTGATCTTTGCAATCTTTGATAGAAAAATATTTTCGTGATATTTATCTTTGTGATCTTTGTTAGAAATGTATCTTTGTGATATTTGTTGAAAGGTATTTTGGTGGTATCTTGGTGACACTTCCTGTGTAGGTATCTTGGTAATATCATGGTGGTATTTTGTATGTCTTGTTGAAAAGTATGTACTAACTGTGTGATTGATTAAAGTATGATTTAGGTACCTCTGTTGAAGATGTAATTCATGTATCCTTATATATATCCAATACTAATACAAGTATCCTTGTCAGAAAAATATCCTTGTGATCTTTGCTGAAAGTATCTTATTAGAGTATCCTTACGGTATATCAAATACCTTTGTTGAAAGGCATATTTGTAAAGAGAAAACCGCTCTGATACCATAGATCCATATTTATAAGGAAACAAAATAAAACATAGAAATATTTCAAAACGAAAAGATATAGTGTTACTCAATTTCTATTAATAATAAAATATGCATGAACTATAACAAAATGCAGTGAAATGAACTTGCTAGAATGGTGGCAACTTATCTTTGAGAAGAGATGTGATGGCTATGATAATTTGGAAGAATTGAGTTTCAATGAGGTCAAAGGGGCCTTTTAACATAAATCATAAATGAGAAAAACCTAAACATCCAAAACCCTAACCCCAAAAGGTTTGTGGGCCCCATTGTGGTTAGTTTATACGTCAAACTCTCGGAGGCGTAACTTTTGCATCCAATATATGTTTGGGGTTCTTGGTAGTATGTCAGAAAGGTCTAGTTGATAAGTACACATCCCAATACATAGCCAAAGGTTATCTACTAGGTGCTACCATGCCAAAAAAACGTGGTTGGGGGCCTCAAAATGACCTCGAAAGTTCAGGACACGAAAAATAAACTACCAAGATGGAAAAATGTGTTTTGAGCCAGTGGATTAGGTGGATGGCCACTGATGTCCATATGTATTATTCCTCCTACTTAGGAAGCAATATTCTTCATTGCATTGAGTTCCCCCATCAGTGCGGGAAATTACTGTTGAACTTGATTATTTGTGAGCCAATTTCCTTAGTGAGAGAACTACCCTGCTTTGACAACCCGATAGAGTTGAAGCTGCTATTTGCAAGTTCCCTTAACATATGTATCCATGATTTTATCAATAACGATATGTTTGATGCACTGAGGGTTGATATTTGTGGTGTCATCTTCTCTACCACCTCTGATGCATCAAATAGTGGTAGAAAATATGGTCAAAGAAGGTCCACATTGAATACTAGGTGTAAGACAAGGAAAGGGAGAATACTTTCAATGGATTCCTATAAGACGCTCTTTCACAAATGCAACCAAACCTTCTCTCCCAACTGAAACTTGTGTGGAACCTTGTTCTGATCATGGCTCTACTTGTACTTTGCATTGGCTTTCTATAAAATATCATGGACCTATTGGTGGATTGTTGAATCTAGTCAATGAATTTGGTGGCTTTGTTGGCCTCCTATTGAGCATGGGAGTATTTTTCCTGTGTGGGTTCAAAGGGAAGTTCTAAGTCAATGGGTCCCAATGGTTGAAAGCTCAGGCCCACATGAAAAGGGTTGTGACTGCTCGATGAATATGTGTTTGATGAAGGGGGGAGACTGTCGATGGTTAGTGGTAGGAGGGAGGGGTATTTTGAGAGAGAGAGAGAGAGATTGGGGGTTAGTTTTTTAAAGAGAAAGAGAGAGAGAGATATTGGGGGTTAGTTTTTTAGAAAGAGAGAGATAAATTAGGAGGGAGTGTCAATGGTTAGTGGTAGGAGGTTATGACTAGGGGGAGTAGGGGAGAGAGAGAGAGAGAGAGAGAGGGGGGGGGGGGGGATTCGTGGTTAGGGGTATATATATATATAGCGAGAGAGAGAGAGAGAGAGAGAGAGAGAGAGAGAGAGAGAGAGAGAGAGAGAGATTGGGGACATGATTAATGGTAGGGGGAGGAGGTTAGGAGAGATAAGGGGGTTAGGGGTATAGGGAGTAGGGGAGAAAGAGAAAAGGGGGGCTTAGTGGTAGGAGTAGGAAAGAGACCAAGAGATAGAGAGAGGGGTGGGTGGATAAGGGTAGAGGGAGACGGGGGAAGAGAGAGATAGAGGGATATGTGTGGTTAGTGATAGGGGGGTTAGGGGAGAGAGAGGGAGGAGGGGTGTTGATGTATTGATTGAGAGAGAGGGGGTGTGGTTTAAGGGTACATGAAGGAGTTGAGGAGAGAGAGAGGGGGGTAGTGGGGGAGGGCGGGGAGATTGATTGGGGGAGGGGCAGAGGGGGTTTTAAGAAGAGAGAGACATATCAATGGGGTTAAGTGTTTGGGGGGAAGGGAGGTTGTGGGTAAGAGAGAGAGAGAGGGATCATGGGGGTTGGGGGTTTGGGGAAATGAGATAGATGGATAGAAGGGCTGGTTAGTGGTCGAGGAAGGAGGATAGGGTTAGATAGAGATAAAGAGAGAGAGAAGGGGGGTTAGATAGGAGGTGAGTTAGGTAAAATGGGAGGGAGAGAGATAAAGAGAGAAAGGGAGAAAGATAGAACAAGGAAAAAGTTAGTATAAATTAAATCGCTTGTATTATTAACACACGCATGCTCATTTTAGTATAAAAATGTGTGTGTTCCAAATTTTTTAAAACAATGGCTCGAATGAATTTTTCCACCTATGTGGTTGATGATTTTCTCGCTTTGGTTTTAGGTTCATATTTCCAAACCTGTGATTCAGGTCTGCAACTAATAAAACACATCCATTTTTTCATTTCCTTGTTTTTCAACCTCGAATCTACATATGCTAGAACACTTTGTTTCTAATGAAATTACATGGACTTATAGATATTTATGTGTATATTCCAAATGTGTGTGTGCGTGTGTGGACCATTATGATTATCCCCCTCTTAGCAAATATTTATGGCATTATTCTGGAAAAGAAGATCAACATATGGCTAGAAAGTGAGGAAAAGTGAGGTAAAGTTCAAGCAGGGTTCATACGACATCACTTAACCACAAACCACCTCGCTACCTCAAGATCATTGCAAAGTAGTGTCATAATAATAAATCCAATCTCTTATGCTACTTTGTGGACTTCAGGAAATCTTTTGATACAGTTCCTAGAAACAAATTGTGGAAGAGGTTAGAAGAGCTAAAATTTCCTCTTGGGTTGAGATCTACCAAGATAAGATTGTATGAGACTGTCATTGTCAAATTCAACAACACTTAGGGGTGGTCAAAAGATATTAATTGTAATATTGGAGATAAGCAAGGAGACCCCCTCTCTCCTTCCCTTTTCGACATATACATCGATAAGCTAGAATATATTTTAGAGGAAGTAGGTTGTTCTGACACAACCTTAGCTGGTATTGTTTCCATCCTTCTCCTTTATACTGATGATATTCTTCTTATGGAAAGATGTCCCTCCGACCTTAATAAGCAATTGAGTAATCTCAAGGATTTATGCTCTAACATGGGTATGACTATTAACACTGATAAAAAAAAAATGATGATTACAAAGTCCAAGAAGGTCACTTATGATAATTTTGTTTATGATAATAAAAACTTGGAGGAATTTTCCTCCCGTAAGTATATCAGGATTGATATTCACCACAAGCTCAATTGGAACTATAACATTGAGAAAAGGATTAATGGATGGTGGGAAGCTTATTTTGGTCTTGAAAAAAACTTTAAATCTGCAAACCTTATGATGTGGGATAAAAATAAGTTTCTCTTTGAAACTCTTGTCACTCCCATTATCTTATATGGGTGTGCAGTTTGGGGTTGCAGCATCTCTAAAGAATCCCGGAGAAAGATATATCAAATCCAAAAGTGTTTTTCAACTTATAACCTCAGCATTCAAAGCAATACGCCTTATAATATGCTTCTTATAGAAGTAGGTCTTCCACCCATTGAGAGCATCGCTGTGACAAGGTACTTGATGTACAAGTGCAAGATAAATGACATGGGAGACCAAAGACTCCCTAAAATTGCTTTTAAGTCTAGTCAAGACCACCTACGGCTCAAGAAGGGTTGGCATAAAGATAACATGGCATGGTCAAACCATTGGTGATAGATGAAAATGCAACTTTGCAAAATATAAATAACATTAAAATTACTATTACAACTAATTTTAAAGAGGACATATGGGGTCATGAGGATTTAGAGGGTAAAATGAAGTTAAGATACTACAAGGAGCTCATTAACCCTAATCTAGAAGACCAAAAATATCTCTCTATTCTAACTAGTTCAAAGAAGAAAACTAACAAAGCCAAAATAAGAACGAACTTGCATGAGATTTGAAGTGAAATGGGGCGCTAGACAATTCCTAAAACATTGTTGGAGAAAATAATTTTCAATCTCTGTAAGTCTAATAGCATTGAGGATGAAAGTCACTTCCTCTTAGAGTGTCTTGCGTACATCCACATTAAATCGTAGTTTCAAAATGTTTATTATAATTCCAACCTCTCTAATCTTCTAACTAGTCAAAACCATGGTGTCCTCGATACGCTTCTCTCTCATCATTTTTAGCATAGGATTAAATTGTTATAGTAAATCACGTAATTTCTTAAGGTCCAATAGACCAAACTTGGTCTCAATGGACATTAACCATCATATATATATAGATATAGATATTTGGAAAACAATATTATTTTATACTTTATTTTTATTTTTATTTGGTCATATGTAAAATTTGTACAAAAAACATAGAATTCTTATTTTCTAGGTAACTTTTGATTGGTTGACCTATTTTGAAAACAAAAAAGAACCCATGCAAGTGTAGATGAGGACCTACACACTAAAAAAATGTGCATTGATTGTTGTAAGGCCCTCATAGAGGGGCCTAATGCTCAACGTTCTAGTTTCGAGGCTTCACTAAAATTGGTAATTTAAAAAATATATATAATTAACATTACAAATTATGGAAAAATAGTGTTGCACAAGAACTGCATGTAACTACAATTTTGCAAAAAAAATTCACAAAATTTTAGTGTTTACATACCAAACCCGAGGCCTAACGCAAACATATGCATTATGTTTAAAACAAATATTATGCCAATCTTAGGAGAACACCATTTTCTTGGATTTGTAGTAATTTTCCATAGATAAAAGTTATATATTCTCGAAGGTAACTCAATTGTCTATGTTTCATCTTTTTACATCATGTTCTAAAAAGTTGTGTAGATACCTCTAATATTTATTTTTAGTGATTAGGTTTCTGTTTTTACAGGTTTCCATTGTAATTAGTTCGTGTCATAATTGGGTAGCATTACCTTGCACGAGCCCTATATCAACTTCCACAACTCTAATCTTTATTTGACCTTGTCAATTGATTGCATCAAATAATTTATGGAATTTCGACGTCCATCCACGGAATTAAGTAAAAAAGTATTAGTTTTTCAATTTAACGAGACAAATGATTGCAATGTGTAAATAAATTTATGAGGTTTTTCATTAGAATTACGGCGTAGTCTAGGAGAACATCGGAATCCCAACGTATGTTTAGGGTAGTTAGTGAAAAAGGTATAATTATTTAAATAATTAAAAAAAAATCCAACACAAACCATTTTGGTCATAATTGTAAAAAAATGTTGTAAACCATTTGTGACATTGAGGCAAAAAGGAAATAGAGTTTTCTTAGGGTCTAGAAAATATTAAAAATGATAGTTGAAGCATTAGTAATCTTCCAAGGTCTAATTGCCCTACAAACAAATGGGTTAGAAATGGCATAGTGATTAGTGATTATCTGGTTATTCTATGATCCTTCTTCTATCAAATACTTACTGAAAACCTAAAGTTATCAAGAATATACCAAAGAGACAAATTCATGATAGAAAAATTTGAACAAATTGATCTTTTCCATGTCTTGAGAAGCAACAATTTGGAATCCAATACACAAGCCATTCACAAGGCACATTTTTTAAGAAGGGGTTTATAAACTTCAAAGGAGGGGTTAACTAATCATAGTGCTAATCCTTCTTCTATCAAATACTTACCGAAAACCTAAAGTTATCAAGAATATACCAAAGAGCCATATTCATGATAGACAAATTTGAACAAATCGATCTTTTCCATGTCTTGAGAAGCCACAACTTGGAATCCAATACACAAGCCATTCACAAGGCACATTTTTCAAGAAGGGGTTTATAAGTCAAAGGAGGGGTTAACTAATCATATTACTAATTTCCCCCTTCCATGACATGTCATCGAATTATGAAGAACATGCCACTCAACAACACTTGTCTCTTCACACTTGAGTGAGATGGGAAAGGAAGAGAAGGTCTCTTAGCATCTCCATGGTTGCATGCAATCCCCCCTACATGCACTCTTATGATTTATAAGATGATGGTGCTTCACACTTTGAGTTGGATTCTTGATATTTTAATGAGTTATGGTAGGTCCAAAATGGGTTCACTGCAAAGCTAAAAGAGAAAGGTAAGAGCGTAGGGTTGTCTCCTTCAACTCTATGACTATATATTCTATAGGCAAGTTTTCAAGCATTTTTCAACTCAATCTATTTAGGTTGGAGGGTGTCTAAATGGCGCACTTTCAAGGAACTACACTAGGGACATAAGAGTTGTGAATGAGAGGTTGCAATGGCTTGTTATGTTGATGAATTCGACCCTTCATTAGAATAGATAGAAAGAGGGGGTTGAAAAACAAGTTCTAGCTGCAAACGTAGCTAAAGACTAGTGTGTGATTGGGACTAGCAATCATATCTTGGAGATAAGGGAATGAGAAGCAAATGTCAGCTCCTTCGTGTTGATTCATAGAGGGAAGTAGCTATAGATTACCTCTCAACTAGTGTCTATGCAATCTCTAGCAAGGCACATTGTGGCCCATCACAACCTCCCCCTAGAGGTAGTCTTCTTGCCCCACGTGGTGCCCCCCTCCCTCGTCGTCCACCTAAAATGTATTAAGGAATCCTTATGGAAATTTTCCCTATGTGGCCTCTCTTTTGCCTCAATGGAGTGTCCAACATTAAGTGCAACAAACAGTGGAAGCATCTAAAGAAGCCCTCCAACCAACCATGGATGTCAATGCCAGTGCGATGCACATGGAGAATGAAGAACAAATTTCTTAATTGGACATACAAATTAAAGCTTGTCTTAGACATGACTATGTTTTATTTTCTTTCCTTAATTATTATGTTTTATCATATAATTTGTAAAATTGTTATTAAAATCTGTAACACTATGCATATGAAATCTTATATAAGTAGTAATGGAATGGTAGAACTTTAGTTTTTCTACTTAGTAAGACCTATCCTTTAATATATGAACTTACATACTAAACCATATATCATAAATGTATAAATTTAAGATAATACCTATTTAATATATTGTATATAATATTACTGTTAAAACAGTTTGCTAAATAGTTGATCTACAAACTTTTACCTCTATGTAGAACCTTTACCTCACAACTTTTTAAAACTTTTGCAAATATCTATAAATGTTTGGATATGGATGTCCGCTCAGCTTTTTTAATATATAATCCTATGAATCATACAATCCATGATCTTATCACAATCATAATTCAAAAATAATTCAACAACTCATTATGAGAGATGGTACGATGCTTTAGAGCGAATGAGGTGCTAATTAGAGAATAAAATACATTCTTTAGCCTCCAAATCACACCAACCATTGATACGTGAACGAATAAACCTTTACTTAGTTAACATGGAACTTTATACTTAATATCTTAAACCAAGGTTACATCACAATAGACGTGGCTATTTACAGGCAAGAGAATTTATTTAATCGAAAAGCCAAAATAAACTACGGTCATACAAGGAGACAATATGCAGCGTATCTGGATAGGTTAAGCATGTGAATTTAGAATTTTGACAGAACCAATAAATGACGTGTGGACCACACATATGAAGACAAGGTATGGAAAAATAAAGACGATCAGAGTGCACCGAAAAATTTGAAGAGAAGGTTTATATCAGCAATGGCAATGGGTTTGATCAAGAATTTGCTCTCCAAGGTGTGAGCACTAGTTCTGCAGGGCTTTATAATAACTAAGTAGTTATCCCCAGAAAAATACAGCAGACGGCCAAGTAGGTCAAAATCCAGCGATCTGTCAGAATGGACATGCGATTGCAGGACGCCGGGGAAATTTTCAACTCAGATTGCTATGAAGATCAAAATAATAAGCTGTGGATCGACAATATGGATGAAATTTCAGGGCAGTTGGATTGGGACGACAGCGATCCAGAGATCATGGGGGTTTCGAAGCCTGCAACCAATCTTCAAGCTACATCTACATCCAAGAACTTGCAGAGTGAAAGAAAGCGACGGAAGAAATTGAATGAAACACTTTATACACTGCGTTCTGTAGTTCCCAAGATCAGCAAGGTATGCTTTAATTCATTCTCTCCCAATTATTTGTATTAGGGTTTGAGCCAAAATTGTGAAGGGTTCTTGCAGAGAGGACTAGACCATGCAACAACTGCATAAATTTCTTTCTGCTATTCATCTGCTTGGGAAATATAAAATGGTGTAGATTTTCTGTTAAATGTATAATTTTTTATCGGCAGATGGACAAACAGTCTATAATAGGGGACGCTATCAGCTATGTGTTAGATCTGCAAAAGAAGATCCGAGAGACTGAGGGCGAAATCGAAGGCCTGTGCAGCTCAAAGAAAGGCGATTATCATACTCAAATTACTGCACAGACGATCAACCCTCCAACAAACGCTAATTATGAGTCGAGAAAACAGTCGACAGATTCTGGTGATATGAAGAAATTCGTGGATAAATTGAAACATGGAAAAGTACTGCAAGTAAGTACTAGTTCACAAAATTCTTTGTACTTATGTGCCTGTTATGTAATTTTAGAGATTCTTTAAAGCCAGAGAGTGGGAACGTATATTTAATTACACCAAACCAGGTGTTAATTTTCCAGCAATCTATATATTTATCTTCGTTTCAAGGATCGGTGATTAATGTGAATTGTCATCTTATTTTCAAGAATTAGTTTGATTTATTGAACGCTGCTCTCACATCCAGCCACCATAATTTATATTTTTAAATCCTCCCGAGACCTAAAATAAAATCTGGTTGGAATCTTTCATCTTATTTTCAAGAATTAGTTTAAGAACCACTATTGAAGGTCTGTTCTCAGATCCAGCGATCATAAGTTATAAGTTCAAAGATGAGTTTTATTTATTAAGACACTGTTGAAGGTGATCTGTTCTCACATCCAGCAACCATAAGTTATAAATTCAAGGAAGATCCTAAAAAAAATATTTTAAAAATACATATTTCTTCCATCTAAAGCATTTTTTTCCTAAATTTATTATAAAGATTAATTATGATTGTAACACATTTGTTCCATTTCACTTGTTAAGATTATTTACAATTTCTCTGTTTGTACTCACATCTTCCATTTGCTACTGGCAGGTGGAAATTTGCAACGCAGGGGAAGGGGGAATATATCATGTGAGAATAGAGGGCAAGAAAGAGAGTGGTGGATTAGTGAAGCTGACGCGAGCCCTAGAATCTCTTCCACTGCAGATCATGAACTCAAACATCTGCTGCTTCGATGAAGCCATTCACTACTCGCTCACTGTCAACGTAAGTGATTGCTTGCTTGGTGCATGAATGGAATGCCATGGAACGATTTTAGAGCATGAATTTGTGTTTGATACTGTCTTTTGTTGCTTGGTATGGCAGGTGAAGTCACTGGAAAATGTATGTAGCGACAAATTGGAGGACATGATCCGCGAAACCACAAGGCAGTGATTGCTTCGACTAAAGCAAGTCAAGTTCTTGTTGTATAGGAGGATGGAGAGATTAGGGTTTCTATTCTGCTGTTAGTAGTGCTGGCTGTGTTTCAAGTTTCCATCTCTCTCTCCCATGAATATAACTTTTTGACTTGGAAATACTTTAGCCAATATTCATTACGCTGAAGAAACCATGTGGAAAGATGTGTCT
The DNA here is from genome assembly GCA_027924585.1 of Larix kaempferi. Lineage (NCBI taxonomy): Eukaryota > Viridiplantae > Streptophyta > Pinopsida > Pinales > Pinaceae > Larix > Larix kaempferi. The sequence goes on along the minus strand of BSBM01000322.1, from coordinate 10,031,271 downwards.
TATACCATAAATAAGAAGACAAGGTATTCACATTAAAAGGCGAGTCCAATTCCAAAAGATTCCAAATTACAATGAAAGCTATAGATATGCAAAACAAACATGTTCACGTGATGAATGACTAAACAAACATAACTAAACTAACTTAATGTAAAGGCTAATTCAACTAACAAATGGTCTCCCTCAATTTTTTTTACAAACATGTTCACGTGATCAATAACTAAACAAACTTATTGTAAAGGCTAATTCAACTAACAAATGGTCTCCCTCAATTTTTAATTTTTTTTACACGAAGAGAGATTTTATATTATATTAAAGAAAAGCGATTACATCATGACAAAATTGACTTATTACTACTTGGCCTCCATATCAACTACCCCAAAGTTATTGTAAAGGCTAATTCAACTAACAAATGGTCTCCCTCAATGTTTTTTACACGAAGAGAGATTTATATTGTATTAAAGAAAAGCGATTACATCATAACAAAATTGACTCATTACTACTTGGCCTCCATATCAACTACTCCATCTTGACCATGACTTACTGAGCACCCAAAATTGATTCTTATACACGACTAGATTCCTCAGTTTTTCATTGACCCACCCCATTAGAGACTTGGTACCACCAAACCTTTTTATGCAATCGAAAACAGACTTACAGAATTAAACTGCACATTTACATATGAACTGACCATTATCTTTTGGTAAAACAAAACTTCTACTGATACCCGAAACCCAAAACATAGCCCAAGATACAAACATAGCAGGACAAGACAACACAAAGCCTTAGAACCCCAGCGGGATATAAGGAAGATCTAGGAATCGACCTTGGAGGTCGCTAGTCGAATTGTCGGCCGGAGTAGAGGAAGGCATCGAGTGACAAATCCCCAGCACGCTCATGATGGCGTCGACTTTTTGGTGAAGCTCATTGGTTTCCGCATAATGAGATTTTCAATTCTAGACCGAGACCTCATCCCCTTCTTCTTTCTTCAACCTCTTCCACTAGACGTGCCCCATGAGGTTTTTCATTGCCCAGTACAGGGTGACCATCAGCTCTTAAAGGCCTAGATGAGATGCGTTGTTCCTTGGGTCCATTACCCAGTCCTCCAACTCCTTACTCTCTGTTTGCAAACGTTCCTCATCCAGCTCCTCCCACAAACTCACTTCGACTGAGTTCAGCTCATTATGGACCATAAAAGGCAGGCCTAGTTTGAAAATGTGAACTTCCCACATTGCCTTGTTCTAGGCGTGGGAGGTGCGATGACCCTCACCTGGGGGTTTTCCTTTCGCAATCCTTCGTCGCTTGACCATGCTCCTCTCAGCAACAGCGGCCTTGCCTTCCATTATAATCCACCCTCTGATAACACTCCCTTTTGAAAACAGAAAAACCACCACTTGCATGCAGGGATGTCTACCAACTCAACGATGCTTGTGACCACCTTTCCAAGGAATAAATAGAAGATTTCCATATATTCCCATAATTTCCCAAGTACTATCGCTAATGGATATCTCACGCTCCATATTACTTCCCAAATTCCCCCCAAATGGGTCATCTAATCCATCACCATCAGTACTCATCCCTTCGCATGTTGCTAATTTCGGTCGAATGAATGTGAGCAACCCTACTTTAATGATAGTTAATGTTGTCTTTCCTTTGCCCGCACCTTCCCACTTGTCGTTCCTTCGAGCTGGCACCAGATCCATTGCATCACGTGGCCTTTCAACGACCCACTTGTTGTCCTTCCAATATGTCTTCTTCAGTACTTGACATGTCTCGGGCGATCAAGGCCTTGCACCTTTTCCTAAACGTCCCAACGTTTAATGCCTCCCACATGCTCACCATGACAATTCTGCAGGTCTGGGTCCCAATGTTAGCAAACAGGTCATCCACACAATTGTCATTCCGCTTGACGTGGCTGACGGAGAAAGCCAGGGGGATCCTAAGATGTCAGATAACCTCTCTAGGAGTCTTTCCAACCTCCAGGTCCGGTCTCGCTCAAAATTGAGAGAAGTCTTTAAGCTATATTTTTATATATTTATCAAAAGCTTTCTAACATTTTGTTGCCCCGAAGATAAGATTTATGTTAAGAAATTATGGCTCCTCTGCATGGATGACTTTGATTTCTCAAATTGAGTATTGAAATTTGTTGGGAAAAATGTTTGTCATTTGGTATTTTTTCTTGTGAAGTACCATATATATTTTTAGTTATTTCTAAAAAAAATTAAGTAAATTGGGTTATAGTGTTAAAACTATTAAAAATGATATTTGGAATGTTATTTTAATTCCATCCTTGCTAATATCCATAATGTAAAAAAAAAAATTGTGAAGATTGGCAATAAAGATATGTAATGTTGAAGAAAGGGGAGTTTGACTATTAAGGTATTAGTGTATTGAGATATGCTTTTCACTTTGAGGTGTTCATAGTATATGTTAATTATGTCATAAACAATTTATATGTTACTTGTTCTCCATGCATAGTTGGAATCACTAATTGTCTCATCTTTGTAATCTAGAAAAAGTATAATTATTACTCCACTCCAAATTAGATTTGTAATTTTATATTTGTAATTTTATAATAATTTTGTAAAATTCAATCACAAAAAAATTACAATTTATAGTCATAAATAAGAACAAAAATCACATTCATCCAACTACATATGTTACTTTAATTTCCATAATCATGTTGAGCCTCATTGAAATATCATTTCCACAATAATCATGTTGAGCCTCATTGAAATATCATTTCCACAATAATCTTGTTGAGCCTCATTGAAATATCATTTCCATAATTATGTTGAGTGGATATAGATATCAAAAATTTTAAAACTAAATGTTGTGCAAAAATATTCCACACCAAATACACCGTGTGAAAAAACTTGTTTGATAATCCATCAATAAGTGGTTACCTTCAACGCACCGTGTGAAAAAACTTGTTTGGTAATCCATCAATAAGTGGTCACCTTCAACGCAAGGTTGAATACCTTGAAAAAAAATGGAAAAAAAAAAGATTACACATTACAATAAAGGTGAGAGATCTTATGACAAATTATTGTTCTTTACTTTACCTGAGTATATTTTTCATTTGAAAGTTAGTCCTTTTTTTTATTGGTGAACGAGGTTTTGAAAATTAAAAATTATTAATTTTTTAAATAAAAATATTGATTTGAGAATGTACTTTTATTTTTTAAATTAAAAATATTTAATATAGAATTTTTTAAAAGTATTATATAACATTTTTCACATAACATTGTTGATTTATATTTATTTAGAATAAACTATTCACTTTTCATGTAATGTATTAATTTTATATATTTTTATTTTAATATTTTTTAAAACAAACATTTATTAATATGATGAATCTATAATTTGTGTCCTATCTTATTATTTTCACTTTTCCCATTTATATATTGAATCTAAAAACTTATTTTCCATACATATCTCATAGGAATGAACCACTTTATAATGTTGAACATAGTTTTTTTCATATCATAAAAATAACTAAGAGATAAAAAAAACCATGACACTTACCTTGACCTCTCTAAGAAAAACCATGACACTTACCTTGACCTCTCTCGAGTATCCATCCCCCATAAACATAAAACATGGCAATTAAACACACGGAGGCCTTTAGTATTATACTTCATAAAATATATGGAGAAAAAAATTCCGCGTAAGACAAAAGTAGTTGAACCTCTCGCAATTTTATAAACATCATGGATCCACGCGATTTCCACATAAAACACGAGAAGTAATTGATCCTTTGGAAATTTGATAAACATTAATGATCATGGGCAACTTCCCTAAGTTCTAACCACCTAAATGCCTCACATAATGTTTGGATAGGAAACTAACCTAACCTAAAACACATTCCACGTGGGCAACTTCCCTAAGTTCTAACCACCTAAATGCCTCACATAATGTTTGGGTAGGAAACTAACCCAACCTAAAACACATTCCACGTGGCACCATTATAATCCTGGTCAACTCCCACATGAAGGCCCCTAACTTAGAGAACACATGATTCTTGGCAATTCCTCTATATAAAAATATATTGGCGCCCACGATGTAATCGTGGCAATTGCTTAATCATTCTAGAGATTAACATTAAATATCACTGGGAGTTTTTCCTTTTCAAGGAAATATTGGTGGCAAATCAGGAGCACTTTGAATCTTTTATACGCTGAAATTTGTTATCACATTGAGGAGGATTGAACCCTTCCTTCGTTATCATTGAATCCAAAAGTGGGAACAAAGATCTCTCTAACTTGCTAATAAATATGTAATACACTAAGATTAAATAAAGTATTATTAAATATTTTTTGAATATTTTATGTTTATTTATTATTTTAAATATTTTTGATAAGAAGTAAAAAATAAAAATAACGTAATGAACTATTCTTTTATTAATAAAAAAATACTGAAGGGGAATAGAAATGAAATAGTTGTTGCATGAGTGATCGCTGATTTATAAGAAAAAAAGACAAGTGGTTGAAGCTGCTGAGTGAGAACTCAAGGTGTAGGAGACATCAAAATCAGGTCACAACTCTTAGTTGAGTGCTAAAGAGTAGGAGGCTCATAAATGACCAAGTCCTAGGAAAAATACTATATAATAGTATGTCCATAAGCAGCAGGAGGCTAGCATGGGAGAATGATTGAATCTGATAATGCAAGAGATGGCGCATTAAGTGGATTTTGCTCTTGTGGTTCAGCGATCAGGCTCGGGGGTTTTGGAGCAAGTGAGACTTGGATGCTCTAGGAGTTGGTTGGGAGGAATGGTTGTTTCATTTATGTTTTATTGACAAGTGGTGCCAGGTTCCTTGTTCTGTTTCTTACTTATCTAAATTAATTACAGTAGGAGTTTTTATTTAGCGCATCTAACCCCTGGTAGGATTTCTGTTATATATCTAAATAGACAAAAGAATTATTTATACATATGCGTAATATCTTCTATTATGTTTTGAATTCAAATGATATGTCGTATTACTATTTAGATAATTAAATAATTATAATTAGTTCGTATATAATTCTACACATCTCTGCTATGATGTAAATATCTTTTCTATGTTATTTTCAAGTATAAAGTTTTTCTATTGAATCGAGATCTAAATCTTTTTATTTTTCCAATGAAAAACATTTTTGTCAAAATCTCTATCTATAGGATACCCTTTATTAATATTTTCTAGTAGATGAGTCTGTTTCAATTCGAGTTGGATTAGAGTTTTCATCTAAAATAGAATCAAAAGATGTTCAAACGTGTTAACCAAACAAAACAAGATCACAAGGAAAGCTAAGTATAGTTATTTAGTGTAGACAAGTGTTTCCATCTACTTAACTAGAAAACTAGAAACAATATTTTACTAAGATTTGGTCAAGAGCCGAAAGTCTTCCGTAGAGAAAGAAAACCTTTCTTTTTGAAAATATATCTTTCTTCTTTTCTAAACCCTCGCTACAGATCGAAGAGTCAAATCTAAAGGGGTCTTAACTTAAGCCACGAACTACAATGCCATAATAAATATTATAATAGTTAACCTTTCAAACCATCGAAATCATTAAATATTTATAGCATTCTTTTCTTTAACTAATCGACATCTCGACAAATGTTAGGGTTTTTATACAAAAACGAAATCATGATCCTCTCCATGGAGGCCACATAATATCTTTATGGTTGCACAACTAAGTAGTGCCACAACCCAACTTATCTACGTGGCAGTAATCTCATCGTAGAATGGCAGTTGGGTTAATAAATAACAAAGCAATCAATCAATAGAAGAATACTTATATAATTAATTTAATGGACAGATTGAGAATGATTGCTCTAGTCTTGTTAGGAACCCATGTCTTTACTTTGTTAGTATATTGTCGTTGGACGCATATGCTTTGTAAGATGTCCCATAGTATTTGTTGATCCATAGTTTGTATTATCGCATAGTATTGGACGCATATGCTTTGTAAGTCATCCCATAGTATTGTTGCATAGACTAGTATATAAGTTTGTGTCAATGCCAATGAAGGATGATGAACAGTTATTTGTATTGAGCTTGCTCAAAGGAGGTTGCCCCCTCGAAGTGGCCTGTGATCAATAAAGTGATTATGAGTTTTATTATTACTACTATCTCGTGTATTTTCATTAATTAATTGTTGCAGGTTCCTCACATCTGGTATGATAGCACTTTCTTGGGCTTGTTGGGTGAAATTTCTGCCAATTTTTTTTTTTCGCATCTGTTGCAGGTTCGGATCTGGGAATAATCCCTATCGTCTTAACTGTGGGAAGTACTTGGGCATAAGCCCTATGTTGATGTATTTGTAACTTCGGAATATATTCACTTGTATATTGTATTTGTAGTTTATTGTATCCCCAACGGAGATGTATTATTCCTCTGATTGGAAGTGTTGTCAGTTGTACTGGCAAGTGTCGCAAGTTATATTGTAAGTGTCGTAACTTATACTTGATGGGCTATTAGACCACCTTGATGGGGTCGGCCCTATATGAGTCATGTGGGTTAAAGGGTTATTAGACCACCCTAGTGGGGGTCGGCCCAGTCAACATTATGTTAAGTGGTTAAGTTGGGGCCGACCTAGTTAAAGTTAAAAAACAAGTGAAGTAGTGTATAAATAGAGAGTGTGTCTCTCTCATTTGACACATTTTCTCATTCACTCACTTCGCATTAGTGAGAGAGAGGAGGAGTGCACACAAGTGGAGGAGGAGCATGATACCGAAGATATCTATCTCTTGGTTTTGATCATGGTGATCCTTGTATTGATGCTTATTCTATTTCTGAGGAAGTTGCGGGGTTTTTCACCTTCTTGGTTTTCTCCGGTGAAATGTTTTGTGTCTCTTGTCTCTTGTCTCTTATGCTTGATATGTTGTACATGTTGTTATTTCAGTTAAGATCCTAGATCTATTGAATTAAATGATGAAAATATAACATGGTATCAGAGCTAGCATGAAGGAAGGCATGATATGGCATTTATGAGACTTGTTGCACTTGCGGCAAATTGGAAGCTACGGCTTGATATAGCAAAAAATAGTCACCATAGTACTTTCACTATAAATCCATTTTGGGGAAGGTTCAGGATCTAAAACTTCTACAGGTCGTAGATAACATCCCCATGTACCTTGTTTCCGAAGAACAGTATCTAATTCATTTTAATTTCTATTTTATGATCAATACAATCTAGGGTTTCTACCTCTTCCAGATCTTAGTCATAAACACGTGACCTAAGAAAAAAGGTCACAACTTGGGCTAGGAAGCTCCAAATGAAATTTCGTAAAAAGTGATAGGTAGGGAATGGACCGTACTTTCACAGGTCCTCTTTTCGGAGGCCAAAGTTGAAACGGTGACGCGTGGCACGCCGTACAACTTCGCTATCATGTTTTATCCCATCAACAGGTCACGTTGCGACACTTGGAATAACTCTCTCTCGAAAAATACAATTGAGGTAAGACCTGTGGGGTTGGAAATATGACAGGTCAAGATACCATAGAACAAAGGTTTAGACCCTATGGATTTGTAATTTTAGAGATGCAACAGAAACAATAAGGTGCATATTTCTGTCAAAACAGAATTGGATTCCGAGCACCTTCATTCTTGGCTTATCACTGCTGCGGGAATTTAGGGCTTTGGAGAAAGTTGGAATTTTTGGAATTGGAGACCACGGCTGAATTCTCCTCATCAAAATATAAATTTAGAGACCAATATCAAATTTTTTGGTTGTGCAGAAGGTCGAGCTTGATCAAACCCTAGTTGAGGATTTTGATCGAAAAGATGGAAAATTAGGGCTTCTGCAAAAGTTGAAATTTTTGAAATTTGTGACCATGACTGGAAGCTCCTCAGAAAAATCGAAGTTTAGAACACGATATCAAAACTTTTGGATGGGCAGAAGACTAGGCTTTATAAAACCCTAGTTCAGGATCCTGTCTAGAAGATTCGGAAGTTTCAAAGGCAATTTTGAAGGGTCAAATTTTGCAGTTTTCAAAATTGAAGTATACCAGCTTGATCATCTCAGCAAGGCACATCTTTCCATCCTTTCAGAAGTTTGAAATTCAAAATTTGAATTTTTAGGGTTTCTTTGACAAACCCTAATCCAGCTCCAGATCCAATTTCAGCAATTCAAAGTGGATTGGGTTAATGCTAGAAGAGAATGAATTGGACACCTGCATAAGTGAAGAAGTTCCAGTTCTAGAGGGAGTGAGGCTAAGGCCTACATAACAAGGCTACAAGCAATCTCGGTAGGTATGACTTGAAGAGATACATGTATGTTTTCGAAATCTGTTCATGATTAAGTTTATGATATGTTTGTCTTCATATTATTTAGGTTAGTACAATCTTGATTAATGTTAGACTTGTATTATCACCCTAGTAAAAGTATGAATGCATGTGAATGATAGAATACATTCATTGATTAGGGTTATGACACGTATGATTGTACTAATGCACTGTGGTGTTGTATGAGGATGATATTGTCCGATAACATGAAAGGTACATCAAGAAAGACAAATCAAGTTCTAGATCAAGAACATATGACCATGGTGACATGAAGACAAAGACTCATCCATAGTCATGGATCACATAGAAGCTCTCCTTACGAGGTATGTATAATTTTGGTTCTACAATGGTTAACTTATGAGTTATGAAGGTTACTAGCACAAGTCTTTGAAGAAGAACAAAAAGACATTATATGGGTATGTTAGACATAACTAGCAAGCATAATAATCTAGGTATGTTTTTTCCTATATCAAGATAGAATCCTTGTGTTAGGATCTTATACTTTTGTATGAATGATAATGATTATTCTTGAAGTTAGAAGTTTAAGTAATCAAGGGTTTATGCATATTATGTTTCTTACTTTGATTGATGATATGACTAACCAAAGGATTCCTATGGTCAAATAAGAATATGCATGAGTAAGAATAGAAGTTTTCCCTGAAACCTTGAATACTAACGCTTATTACCTATGTGTGAAATGATCATGACCATACATGATAAGATTATTTAGAATCATAATGTTTTGATAGTATTGAGATTATAGTAATGTATGTATGGTTATGTATGAGATCTTGAGGATAACACAATGGTGACACTAGTGCACACTTAAGCATGCATAGTGGTCCAGGATGGATATAAGTTCAAGGATAGATAATCCAAGAAGCAAAGATCAAGAGGGAGCACACTCCAGTAGTTCCTACAAGGAAGCAAAGATTGAGAGGGAGTCCACCCAACAACTAAACAAAGATAAGTATTTGAATTGTCATTTATTATTACTTAAATGATGTTTTTCATTCACGTACATACTTATGTTCCTAGATTTATGATGTATATTATGCATATTAGAAAAGTTACATTAATGAACAAGATACTACTAATATGCAAGTAATGGGTAAGTGGCATATGGTACTGTACAACATTCCATTGCCACTTATCTAGAATGAAACCTCTTTGCTGACATGTTGGGAGTTTTGCACACTCTTAACAATGTTCTGGTAGAGATGGAAGGCATCTAGAAAGTTATGGAATATGGATAAATGTTGTATTGAAGCATTGGCTAAGATAATTGCATGACTGTATGACATATATTCTTATGTGTAAGATTATGTTCTGAAAACTATGAGAAGTTTCTAATCATGTAATTGAATTTGACTTGTAGGAAAGATCGTGTACTATCACCTACAAAAGAAGGACAACAACATTTGTTCCAGCAACGAAGTTCAAAGAAAACTATCTATTAAATATATTGAAGAATTTGAAGTTCCCAGGATCCGGGATGCAGTAATGGAAGAATGCCATGATCGAGGAATACCAGTCGATCATGAAGAATGATGTTGGGGATGTGGTCCCAAGACCAAATAGGAAGTCTGTTGTGACTTCCAAGTGAATCTATAAGATCAAGCATGCTGTAGATGGTAGTATAGAGAAATACAAGACGAGGTTTGTAGTTCGTGGCTTCTCCCAGAAAGAGGAATAGATCATGAAGAGACTTTTGCACCTATATCCAGATACACTTCCATCAGAACAATACTTGATCTAGCTGCAGCGATGAAGTGAAAGATACACCAGATGGATATGGTGTAGTCAAAGAGGAAGTGTATGTGGAGCAGCCACTCGGTTTTGAGACACATGACAGCGATTCATATGTGTGCAGGTTGAAGAAATCCTTGTATGGCCTGAAGCAAGCTCCTAGGACTTGGTATGGTAGGATAGACAACTTCTTATCTAGTTTGGGCTTTACTAAGAGTAAAGTGGATTCCAACCTTTACTACAAGGTTGAGGAAGGAAATCCAGTGATACTAGTTTTGTATGTGGATGAGCTGTTTGTTATAGGTGAGGATAGATTGATTGTTGATACAAAGAGGAAGCTTGCTGTCGAGTTCGAGATGAAGGAATTGGGGATGATGCATTAATTTCTAGGCTTGGAGGTGTGGCAGAGTGCAGATGGAATCTTCCTTGGACAAGGGAAGTATGCAGTTGAGATCCTGAAGCAGTTCGGGATGATGGACTGCAAGGCCATGGCCACACCTATGGCATCGAACCTGAAGCTTCTATGTGATGCTTCATCTGATCTGATTGATGTCACGGTGTATCGTCAGATGATTGGGTCCTTGATGTACCTGAAGAACATGAGACCATATATTTGCTTTGCAGTGAACACATTGAGCCAGTTCCTGATGAATCCCAGAGCTATTCACGTGGTTGTTGCAAAGCATATTCTGAGGTACTTGAAGGGTACAATTGATTATGGGCTCAATTATGATGTGAATCAAAAGTTTAACTTGGAGGGTTATGTTGATTCAGATTGGTCAGGCAGTGCTACAGATAGGAAGAGCACTTCTGGGTGCTTCTTCAGTATGGGATCAGGTGTGATCTCTTGGTTTACTAGGAAGCAGTCCTACGTAGCACTGAGTACAGCTGAAGCAAAGTATGTCACAAATTGTTTGACTAGTTTTGAGGTAGTATGGATTAGGGAGCTACTGTCTAATTTATTTGATCTCCCATTGGATGCTACTGGTATCTTTTGTGACAACCAGAGTTGTGTGAAGCTGTCTAAGAACCCAGTGTTCCATGACAGGTTGAAGCACATCGAGATCAAATATCACTATATCAGGGATATGGTGCAGATAGGAGCAGTGAAGCTCCTGTATGTTGCGACGGATGAGCAGGTTGCAAAGGTGTTGACGAAACCACTATCCAGAGTGAAGTTTGAGTACTTCAGAGAGAGGCTTGGTGTTCTTCAGATTGAAGACACTTCAAGGATGAAGTGACGGGACACATTTGCAGGAGTCATTCCAAGCATGGTGATAGGAGGATTCTTCCATGGCTGTGGATGTAAGCGTTGTGTGATCAGCATCAAGATGATGCTCCAGTTCCTGCTTTGTATATGTATCAGTTGGATGCTTTGTATGACCAGTTGGTTCATGTATGATGATATGCATCAGGACGATGATCAGGATGATCATGTGTGATGAGTATCAAGATGATACTCTGGATGATATGCATCAGGAAGATGCAGTGATGATGATCAGGATGATCATGTGTGATGAGTATCAGGATGATACTATGGATGATATGCATTAGGACAATGCAGTGACGATGATCAAGATGATCGTGTGTGATGAGTATCAGGATGATACTCTGGATGATATGCATAAGGACGATGCTATAATGATGATCAGGATGATCATGTGATGATATACATCAGGATGATGTATGGTGAGTATCAGTTTGATACTCTGTGGCCGTGGACAGGTTGTGCAGATGAGCATGTAAATTGACCTGGGAGATCTTGCCGGTCGTGCTTCGGTACATAAAGGATCCTGGGATACTCTTTCATGGTTTTTCTCTAGGAGGACATGTAATATTTCCCTAGGAGATCTTGCCGGTCGTGCTGCGACACATAAAGGATTCTGGGATACTCTTTCAAGGTTTTGTCCTATGGCATATAATATTGCCCTGGGAGATCTGATAGGTTAAGATGTGTGCTCATAATCAGTCCTGGGATGCTCTTTCAAGGTTTTGCCATGACCACATGTAATATTTCCCTAGGAGATATTGTCGGTCGTGCTTTGGCACATAAAGGATCCTGGGATACTCTTTCGAGGTTTTGTGGTGACCACATGTAATATTGCCCTGGGAGATCTTGTCGGCCGTGCTTCAACACATAAAGGATCCTGGGATACTCTGTCGAGGTTTTGTGGTGGGCGTCATATGTAAGTTGACCTGGGATATCTTGCCGATCGTGCTTCAGCACATAAAGGATCCTGGGATACTCTTTCAATGCATTGTGATGCACGTAATAAGTCCCGAGGATTCCACAGTATGGCCAGTGTTGATGAAGACCTAGAGGAGGCTAGGCCTACAACCAACATGAAAAAGGGTTGTCTCTATAGAACTTCCTATGACGAGAAGAATTTAGAGATATCCAAGTGATTGAGATGACGGGTACCGCAGCAGTGATGATGATGATGCTCCGTGATCCAGTGACGATGACCCAGCTCTAGAATTGAAGACTTGTGCCTATATGTATTAATGACCTGTGTCAAGAGAATACCTTCCTAGTTAAGAGGGAGTGTTGATGTATTTGTAACTTTGGAAGATATTCACTTGTATATTGTATTTGTACTTTCTTGTATCCCCAATGGAGATGTATTATTCCTCCGATTGGAAGTGTCATTAGTTGTACTTCCAAGTGTCGCAAGTTATATTATAAGTGTCATAACTTATACTTGATGGGTTATTAGACCACCTTGATGGAGTCGGCCCTGTATGAGTCATGTGGGTTAAAGGGTTATTAGACCACCCTAGTGTGGTTTTGCCCAGTCAACATTATTTTAAGTGGTTAAGTTGGGGCCGACCTAGTTAAAGTTAAAAGACAAGTGAAGTAGTGTATAAATAGAGAGTGTGTCTCTCTCATTTGACACATTCTCTCATTCACTCACTTCGCATTAGTGAGAGAGAGGAGGAGTGCGCACAAGTGGAGGAGGAGCATGCTGCTAAAGATATATATCTCTTGGGTTTAATCATGGTGATCTTTGTATTGATGCTTATTCTATCACTGAGGAAGTTGCGGGGTTTTTCACCTTCTTGGTTTTCCCCGGTGAAATGTTTTGTGTCTCTTGTCTCTTGTCTCTTATGCTTGATATGCTGTACATGTTGTTCTTTCATTTAAGATCCTAGATATATTGAATTAAATGATGAAAATATAACACCCTAAAACTCATTATGAGGAGTACCACAGGAACCCCAAAGTAACTAGCCCATTGAGAGGACCTGCTAGCAAAAAAGGGCAACGAACCCTACCTGATTGACTAGTTCCCACCCGTGAGATAAACCAAGAGCTGTCATTTGTGGCAAAGCGGTTATCAGTTTTACCTGAGTTGTGGAGTGAGGGGTATTGCCCCAATACACAAGCCATCAAACAACATTGGTGGTTGAGTGAATCCCCTGAACCGTTAGGAATCCGAGTATACAGGGTCCATATCTATTTTCAGTTGATAAATCTCAGATTTCCTCTGTCTAGAACTGTTTCCGATCACTTCCGTTCCTTTTTCAGATCTCTCTGTTGTCGATCCCTTCCGCGTCATTGTATATCCTCTTGTTTCTGATCCCTTCCGCTTTGTTGCAGATCCATTTCTGAAATAAATAAATAAATAAAATTAAATAATTAAATAAATAAAAATTCTATTTTTTCGCCATATCTCCATTGTTTTAACTCAATTTCCGTTGAAACCTCGCTGAAACCCCTGCAATCCCATTCTGCATATTTCATTCTTGAGAACACTCTCCCAAATTCCACTTCCCAAAGCCAGAAATCCTACATTTGTCTATTTTTAGGGTTTGCTGTAACTTCTTCAATTTTCACCCACTCGCCTTCAAAGTTTACCACAACGTTCATTTCCTATTTCTTCTTCTTTGTCCCTCTCTGCCAAATTTTCTCATTCTTTCACCCCGCTTCTGAAATCCCCATTTTTTACTTCCTTAACCATTAGAAAGTGTCCAAAACCTAGTCAAACCCAAATTAACCATCCGATTTTTTACCCAAATCCAACTTTTCATTTACTAAACAGTTTCTATTTTTGTTTTTCTACCCATTCAAAAAAAAAAAAAAACTCCTGGTTATGGTTGTCACCCGTGCAGGAGCACAAATCATGGAGGAAGAACTTACAACCCTCAAAACCAAACTCCAATATCTGGATGAAAAATTTCTCATCCTCCATCTTCAACATTCAACCATGAACAATAACCGACAGCCAAGATCTTCTGCAGCCACTGGTTCCTCTTCTTCTAACAATTTTCGTGGGACAAAGCCTGAATTTCCTTGCTTCAATGGTACTGATCCAACTAGATGGATATACTGGGAAGACCAATATTTCAGTTTGCATAATACTTTTGATGTCCACAAAGTTCCACTTGCATCCTTTCTTTTGGAACAAGAAGCCCTTCAATGGTACCATTGGTACATCAGAGCTCATCACGAGCCAAACTGGACAGATCTTTGCCAACTCCTTTTGCAACGATTTGGTCCTAGTGCTTTTGATGACTTCATAGGAGCACTCACTAAAGTTCGCCAAATTGGCACTGTGAGAGAGTATCAGACAGAATTTGAGAAAATGGCCAATCACACAGAAGGATTGTCTGATGAATTCTACAGGAGTTTTTTTATTAGTGGTCTCAAGGATGAAATCCGCTAAGAGGTTAAAATGTTCTGTCCCAGCACAATGATGGAAGTCCTAGGGTTGGCTAAGTTGGTAGAGGACAAGATCACAACCCAACAATGATCCAAACCCATGTTTGTTCCCTTCATAAATATGGGTTCCCAATGACCTCCCATCACGCCAGCTCCTCGACCAACTCCTATCAAGCATTTGTCTAAAGCAGAGATGTGGGTATGCCGAGAAAAAGGGCTTTGTTATAATTGTGATGAGAAATTCACTTGGGGGCATAGATGTGTTGAGCAAAAGCTCTATATCTTGGATGTGGATTCTTTGCCTACCTTCGAACTTGGTGAAGACGCTCTAGATACAATAGATGATCAGGTCTACATTCAGCAGCCGTCTGTTGACCCCCCATCTCAGGATGACCAACCAGAGATATCTCTCCATGCTTTATCCGGCGTCACCACTCCCCAAACAATGTGGGTCAGGGGTTACTTCAAGAAGCTCCCTCTTACCATACTCATTGATTCTGGTAGCACTCATAACTTCATTGACCCTCGGATCACTAAACAGGCTGATTTTTTTGTCCATCCTTGCTCCAACTTTGAAGTCATGGTTTCCAATGGGGGCACCTTACCTTGAAAGGGGAAGTGTCACAATGTGTGTATCTCTATGGAAGATTATAACTTGCGTTCTGACATGTTTTCCTTGGCCTTAGGCAGATGTGATGTGGTTTTGGGTGTTCAATGATTACGCAAACTTGGACCCATCTTATGGGATTTTGCTAAACTTTGGATGCAGTTTTTACTCAATGGGAGAAAACACACATTTATAGGCTTACAACCAGGGTCTCTCTGCATCATCAGTTTGCATTGCCTGGAAAATCTCCTTAAGAAGTATTCACATGGTGGCATCGCTCAGCTCCATTCCATTCAGATGCACCCATCAACGGTTTCCACTACTCCCTTGGATCTCCAACAAATTTTGGATAGATATGCAGGTGTCTTTGTTGAACTAGTGGGATTGTCTCCTTCAAGAGACCTTTCAAGTAAGAATTTAGATGCCTCTAAATCTGAACAAGAAATGATGGCTATTTTACATGCAGTACAAACGTGGTAGCCATACCTATTCGGGAATTCTTTCTGCATCAAGACTGCTCACCAGAGTCTGCAATATTTCCTAGAACAATGGGTCTCCTCACCCACACAACTGAAATGGGTTTGCAACCTCCTGGGTTATGCCTATGAGATCACTTACATGATGGGTCAAGACAGTTTCATGGCAGATGCTCTCTCTCGCACATTTGATTACCAAGTTTCTCTTTCAACTATTTATATGCATGTTCCAAATTGGTTGCAATCTATTCAACATGGCTGTGTCAACGAATCCTCCTTATCCCAACTCATCCAGCGATTGGCCAACAACCCTTCTACTCTACCGCATTACTCTTGGGATGGCACTTCCCTGAGATACAAGGGTCATCTCGTGCTTCACCAAAGCACAGATCTTCAACATGATATCTTCTCTGAACTCCATGCGTCTCCATTGGTCAGGCACTCCAGGTTCCTCCAAACGTATGAGTGGGCACAACATACCTTCTTTTGGAAGAGAATGAACAAGACAATTCAACATATGGTGGTTGCATATGATACTTTCCAGCTCCTTTCGAGATTGCTCGAACCCGTACCCATCCCTACACGGATCTGGACATATATGTCTCTGGAATTCATTGAAGGGATCCCTAAATATGGAGGGTAGACTGACATTACCAATAAATGTTTGTAAACTTATCTTCGTTGCTTCACCTCCGAACAACAACCTCAGTGGGAGAAATGGATCCTTCTCGCTGAATGGTGGTACCTTAATCGATCTAAAATTACTCCATATGAATCAATCTATGGTCATGCACCACCATTTATTCTTCCATACACCCTCAAAAGTGCACCAGCTCAGGAAATTGACATGGTTCTTCGAAACCGCGATCAGATTCTTTGCATTTTGCAAGACACTCTTCACATGGCCAGAATTCGAATGAAACAACAAGCTGATCAGCACCATTTCGAGTGCACATTTAAAGCAGTTGATCTAGTTTTTCTTTGTCTACAGCCTTCCAAGAAATGCTCCTTGACACTCAAAGGGCGTCCACTTCTCTCTCTCTCTATCATAGAGGTATTCATTCAGTGGCATGACATGCAACCAGAGGATGCTACATGGGCACCACTCCTTCAAATTCAGCATCAATTTCCACATCTAAAGCTTTGAGGACAAATCTTTTTCTAAGGGAGAGGGGATGTTAGGAACCCATGTCTTTACTTTGTTAGTATATTGTTGTTGGACGCATATGCTTTGTAAGACGTCCCATAGTATTTGTTGATCCATAGTTTGTATTAGCCCATAGTATTGATCCATAGTATTGGATGCATATGCTTTGTAAGTCGTCCCATAGTATTATATGTCCCATGGTATTGACCCATATTATTGACGCATAGACTAGTATATAAGTTTGTGTTGATGCCAATGAAGGACGGTGAAGTTATTTGTATTGAGCTTGCTCAAAGGAGGTTTCTCCCTTGAAGTGTCCTGTGATCAATAAAGTGATTCTAAGTTCTGTTATTACTGCTATCTCGTGTATTTTCATTAATTACTTGTTGCATTTTCCTCACAAGTCTTTCATCACATTAAGCATAGTAACAAAGAAGAGTTTAACCAAAAGGAAAACACATAGATTATATCCACTCTAGAATTATTCACAAGAGTAGAAAAGAGCCTATGCGTCATAGTCTTTTTAATAAACCGCAAACATTAAATAGAGGGACTCATATCCCTGTAAACACAAGTTATCCACTATATATTATGAAAGACCAAAACTTTTAATTATAGAGGTAGTAAATTTAGGAGCCATCAACGATGGTAAACAAACAAAGTTTTGTGGAAAAATGGACAATAAAACGTTGAAACGAAGGCTACGAGGTAACCTATTCCATTAAATTCATAAACCTTAAAATGTCAACCACTTAAGCAATTAACCTATCTTTTATCAAATGTGTGTTCCCTTCTCGTGGTTCCAAAACCCCGCACCAAATCACCTGTAGAAACCAACAATGTATTTTAGTTAGTAATCAAACAAATGCATTCCATTTTTAATACTTGAAGAGTTTCGAGGCTCAGTCTTCCTCACCTAGGCATTTTGAAATGCAAGCTTGAGAAGAGAAGACCCTGTCGCCAACCTAGAAGACGCTTCCATTCTATATTTTCAAACACACAGTCAGAATCCTTATAAACTAAGAAGTAATCTTTAGATATTGAAATAAAAGTTAAAATATTACCTATGCATACTACAGACAGCACCATTGGTCGACTCTTCTTGAGTACCCTTATCACTCCACTGCCTGCAGGAAAGGATTACCTATGTTAAACCTTACGACCTGTTTAAAAACTAAAATGCACTTATCAAATTCTAATCATTGTGTATGAATTAAAACCTTATGTTCTTACCTTTTGATGTGCTAATTCGAGGCTGGCGAAGGATGACCAAGTTCGTTCATATATCTCAGTAAGTTCAATAAGTGGCGGCCATTAAAACCTAGATGTCTTCTTTCACACCTTGGATAAAAACCAATGAAGAATGCCATTAGCATTGGATGGTAGTGACAGGAAGAACTTCGCATAATCGCCATCAACAGTGTAGAGAAGAGAACTCCTTTACCCAAATGCAATAATAGAGTTAGGACATCAAAAAGAACACATTAAACTCTTGCCAAACCCTAAGCATATGCCTGTCCAAATGGACGGTTGGGATTTACATTCCAATGTAGCCATAAAGAGCCTGTTTGCGCTGTCAACTCACAACCAGGATGGCTCATAAATTACTAATCATTACATAGTACAACATTACAACCATCACAACAACCATCTCCTCGAGTGACGTTTAAACCAAAATTTTATTTAAATTCAAAACCTTACAATATTCGACTATAGGGTAGAGCCATAGCCCAAACGTGGATCATAAACTATTGAATAGGCACAACCTTATTGCATATTAATAACCCTTGTGCCTAGGGCTTGGTAATATCCATGGCCATATAGTATACATGGAGTCAAGACTATAACCATAGTCTTCCCCAAATATCCTTTGCATAATAAAGTTAATACCATAACCTAGGATCCACGCTTAGTTTTAGAAATAAGCAAGTTATATCATAAATTAACTAGGAAGTTGTAAAGAGGAACGACAAACATAACCTCAATCATGTTGATGGCACTCCGCAGAACCTTTTGAGTTAACCTGCCAAGTTTTAGTTGCAAAAGTAATGTAAGTAACTTTACATTGCAAACGACGATTTCGATTTATGCTATTTTAACTATTGCATGCTAATAAAGAAGAGATGATTTACGCATTTACATGATTATAATTTATTTATTTTTTATGAATTTCGGAGGTTCATGACATAATGGTATCAGAGCATGGTTACAACACTTGGCCTGAATCGACCCAACATTGCAACTCTTAAAAAATAGAAAACTAATTCTTATTTTATTTTTGGGGTTTAATTCTCTTACTAAACAAGAAGAGGAAGAAAACTTTATTTTTGCAGGATATTATGGCAGAATTCATAATGCCGGAGGGAGAAGAATCACCCCCTAGAATACCGATGAACAATGAAGAAGGTGAAATCTGGGTAAACTTAAATGAGAGTAGAACCGACAATCCGTCAAAATTACAAGAGACTATCAAAGAATTAATGTCTGAATTAAAAAGAGTTAGGGATGAGAACGAACGAATTATGAAAGAACAAGAAGAACTAAATAGCATTCTTCTAGATAAAATACACATTAATGAAAAAGATAAAAACAAAGAATCTAAGGATGATAACTCAAAAGCTGCACCTTACAAATGTAAGGGAAGAAAGCTGGATTTCCAGTCATGGGGATGCAACTTCCAGTGAGGAACCACCAAAACAAGAACATCGGGATTCTAGTGAAAGTAGTGACAGTCATAAAGATAAAAAGAAGTATAGACCTTGTGAAGAAATTTTAGGAGAATTTAAGAAAATTAAATAGCTTATGTTTAACGGTGAAATTGAGAAAGGAGAAGAGGTAGAAGCTTGGTTGTCTGGAATGAATAAATACTTCCAAATTTATAACTATTCTGATGAACTGAAGGCAAAAATGGCCATTTATAACTTAAGTGGAAAAGCAGACATTTGGTGGAAAGATATCAAAAAAGTAAAAGGTATAAAAGAGTGACACCTAAGGATGGAAAACCTTTAAGAAACTGTTTAAACAAAAGTATATTTCAGAACAGTACTATCAAGAAAAAGCGAAAGAATTCTACCAGTTAAGGTTAGGTGTTATGACCATGAAAGAACTCTGTAGTAAATTCCTAAGTCTGCTTCGTTATGTACCATACATAATAGATGAAAAACCAAAAATACAATGCTTTCTCAGTTGCTTGCCTACCCCATTTAAAGAACAGATTGAATATGACAATCCAAAGACGTTGGAAGAAGCAATGAGGAAAGCGAATTACTGTTACGAATAGAATACAAATAAAAAATAAAATGCACCTAATTGGAACACAAAAAGACGGGATAACTTTGACCCAAGAAGAAAGAATAATAATAATAATAAATTTCAAAGAAATTGTGGAAATAATTACAGAGGGTATCAAGGTAATAAATAGAAAAGTTTTAAAACACAGAACCCTGCAGCAAAATAAAGAGAACCTTCCACTAATTTAAATAAAAACACTGCACAGAGGGAACCCTTAAAATGTTGGAAATGTGGTGACCCACATTACTTTAAAGACTATCCTGTAAGAAATAAAACCTTTAATAGAGTTCACTCTATTCGGGAAGATGTTACAGTTGTAGATATGGCGAGAAGTATGCCCAAACATAGTGCTTCATTAGAGAATCGATAGGAAAACCATCAAGCTTCCATGGTCGAAATCGAATGTATGATAAAAAGTCAACCTGTTTCCATACTGATTGGCCCAGGTGCAAGTTTAAGTTATGTATCACCTAGGATTCTTGAATTATGTTGACGCAGAGTCTATTGATAGGGGTTCACTCCGCATTGTCGCCAACAAAATATCAACCCAAACTCCCTTATACACCGGCCCGGAAAGGTGTAACCATTCCCAACAACACTTGCATAGAAAGTGCAGTCTCACCCGAGGTGGATAAGAGGGCTGCTGGAACCAAGTTTCCGTAGTTGTGTAGAAGATATGCACACATTACCTTCACACTAACCAGAGATTATAACATTTACAACATACCATTCACTTGTCATTCACATCTTAAATCATTCGCAATTTCTAATCCATACATTCAGAACATACTCGACAACATATGCGCATTAATCAACATAAAACATTCACAAAACCCATTATTCATCATTGCATTATTTGCGCAGAGACAGAATTCATATCATAACCGAACATCTTCATTCATTCATCAAACCTGCGGAATTAACCTCGTAGAGTTCGTCAATACATCATGTTGTGGATCCAAAGCAAAACCCAAAAGATCAGATCAATCTCCCAAACTCCGATGCCCTTAGGATTAAGATCGTACTCTATTTATATTCTTCTATTCTATTACAAAATGGTCCACATGACCGACTTGACTAATCTAACAAATCTTATGCTTCTGCAAAAACGGCAAAAGGTCCTTTTTCCGAGGAATGACCCTTTCACATATGTCGGCTTCCGCACTTCCTGCGAATCTATCACGTGCCAATAGGCCCCCAACACAATCTTGTGGCTCATCCCGATCCACCTTGGGTGGGAACTGCTGGTTTGTACCCATCCTTCGCTGTACTCTGTTTCTAAACTTGTTCTTTCCGTATGGAACTCATTGTTGCATACTTCTCATCTCCGTCCATCGATCTCTGGTTCGTTGTCATGTACTTCTTGCTCTCATCCTATAGTCTCTGGAAACCTTCATCATCTACCTCTTCAGAGTCTGTTGGTTCGCTCTGCATTCGTTCCAGGCTACGAAGAAAGTCATCAATGTCGCCAAGGTGGGAACCAGGCCGACTGCTCCGGCACATCTGTTTCACACCTTGGATTGCTCCCTACCGAGGCCAAGGGGCTGCCACCCCTGTTCTTCTGGTGGTCACTAGGACCATGAAGCTTCGAACTACTACCACATACTTAGACATCTCGGATGAAACCTTGTCTCTGTGACACTCGAGTGCCCAAGCTTCTTTCTACTTAAGGCGCTCATGCACACTTGTCTTTCAAGCCTGCAATGCCCCTGGTGTGCTACCGCACGAAATGAAATGGATCATTTCCATAGCCTCCTTGGAATTCCTAACTTATGCAATTACTTAACCCACTCGCAAAATGTATTTCTTGCTTCTGGTAAACATCTCTTTGCTCCGCTTAACCTCTAGTGCCTGTATTTATGCATTTCCATCGTCCGAGACACCTGCTTCGAAAACCCTCCGCGAATCCATTCACCTAATGCGCTGATTCTGTCATCATTTCTCTTGCATGTAGTGACCAGGATTCCTACGTGCATTATGGGTGACCATACTACTCCTAGCTTCTTTTCATGTCATCCCCATGCAAACTATCATCCA
Organism: Larix kaempferi; assembly: GCA_027924585.1. NCBI lineage: Eukaryota > Viridiplantae > Streptophyta > Pinopsida > Pinales > Pinaceae > Larix > Larix kaempferi. The sequence continues at coordinate 10,009,037 of BSBM01000322.1, read as the reverse complement.
TAGTGCCACCGGCCATGTTGCCATAGTATGTTGCTATGTGCCAAACGTGCATGGCGCCGACGCTAATCCAGGCCAACTAATCATCATACTTGTCACAAAGACCTATCATCTGCAAAAAGTCCTATCTGGTGACGATTCAGAATGCTTGCTGATTTGATAGGGTCACAATCCTGCCATTGTCATATTCCAAACCCTAAACTGCGATAGAACCCCTCCTTGTGCACATTCTCCTCCCATTGGTGCGCCATCTGCCACCTCGTATCTTCTGCATATCTATCTATCTATCTATCTATATATATAAAGCTGTTGGTCTTCATCTGCTCTGCATCGGATCATGGTGATAGGGCTTCAACCTACTCCCATTGACTAATTTAGGTAACAGCACCCCATCCAAGCTCTGTAACTATACTGCGCCTCCATTGGTGATAAAAGTGATAACATATGGTCCCAACCAGTGCATTTCCAACTTACTAGGGTGTTTCGTAAAATTGCTATCATACAACAGAATTGTATCCCCATTATGGAGGTGTTTTGTCTTGACATGGCGGTCGTGCCACGCCTTCTGGCAGTCCTTTTCAACCTTCTGATGAAACCCTGTGATGAATCGATTTTCGTCAAGCTGTATTAGTTGTGTCAAGCATTCCTCTACCACGCCATCGTCGCTCATTCCCGTGACTGCGGCAATGCGCAAGATCAGTACTATGTATTCCATCGGCATCACTACTTCCTGGCCATAAACGAGTTTAAACGGAGTCTGGCTAGTCAATCGCTTGCATGTGGTGCGATATGCCCAAAGGACCGCTGGGATTTTTTAGTCCTAGTTTTCACGGTTCACATTGCATACCTTTGTGCGAGCATGCTCCAATATCTTATTAAATGCCTCAACTGTCCCATTCGCTTGAGGGTGGTAAGGCGTACTCTTCTTGTGCTGGATCTAAAACTCTTATGCCATCGCGATGATTGTTTGGTTGACAAAGTGCGTCCCTTGGTCACTTAACAAGAATTTTGGGCACCCAAACCTGGTGACCATATTGTCAAATAGGAATCTTGCTGCAGTCGCAGCAGAACAGTCTTTTACTGGTGCAGATTCTGCCCAGCACGTTAGGTAATCTATCGCAGTGATGATGTACCGCGACCTTGTTCGCTTCCCAGGTGGGTTGATGGGTCCCACAAAATCAATGGCCCATTTTTCGAAGGCCTGTAGCGTTACTTGTGGTACTAGTGGCATTTTGTCACGACGTGAGGGCTTCCCAGTGTGTTGGTATACGTCGCAGCTCTTGGCATAATCTGCAGCATCTCCATGCAAAGTTGGCCACCATAGACCTGCTCGAAGGATCTTCCTCGCAGTTGCTCGTCCACCGTAATGTCCCCCAGCAATTCCATCATGAGCTTTCGACAGAATCTATTCCTATTCATGCAGAAGGACACATTGTCGCAGAATCTCATCTGGGCCCATTTTATATAATTCTCCTGCAATTAGCTGAAAGTCTACGGCTCGGACAACTAGTTGCTTCTTTTGGTTGGTAGTGAGCTCAGTCGGTGCCTCCCCTGTCGCCAAAAATTGAATGATTTATTCATAGTGGTTATCGACCATGCCAATCCTAAAAAAATGAGCATCCGACAATCCTTCATCGATGCTCCTTGGTTCCTCTCCTGATTCTATTCATGAGAGATGATCGGGTCCTGCGTTTAATCATCCTGGCTTTACGATAATCTCAAAATCAAACTCCTGAAAGAGTAATAGCCAATGGTAGATCCTCCCCCCCAACACAGGCTTGTTCACCAAGTATTTCAGCGTGGAGTGATCCGTGAACATCTTGAAGTGGACTCCTAAGAGGTAATGCCGAAATTTCTGCAAAGCATAGACCATTTCCAACCCTTCCGGCTCGGTAGTCGTATAGTTCCTCTCCGCAGTAGATAATTTTCTACTTGCGAATGCTATCGGGTGGTGAATGTGACTAGTTCCTGATTGGGCCAATATAACACCAAGTGCGACTAATGATGCATCAACATTTACGTGAAATTCCTTCGTCCAAACAAGGAATGCGAGGATCAGTGCTACGACCATCTTCTCCTTCAATATGTCCAGGATTTTCTTACATTCCTCGGTCCATTCAAACTTTACATCGTTCTTTAGTAACTTCTCCATGGGCGCTGTAATGGCTACATAACCTCGAATGAATTTCCTGTAGTAACATCTGTCTCCCAATGTCACGCGTAGTTGTTTGGCCGTCGTTGGTGGTGGGAGGTCAACAATGATGGAAATCTTCACCAGATCTACCAACATTCCTTCACGGCAGACAATGTGTCCCAATAGTATGCCAAACGGAGCACAAAAGATACATTTCTTGAGGTTCAGGGAAATTTGGTGCTATCGACAGTGTTCTAGGATAGTTCGCGACATGATCTTTGACTAGCCCATATACCATCCAATTATCCATGTAGACAGTGAGGAACTTATGAATATAATCCTTGAATGCCGCTACCACTATTTTGTAAAAGATTGCGGGATAATTCTTTAATCCAAATAGCATCACCGTGTACTGGAAGCAGCCCCACTCTGTGAAAAATGTAGTCTTGTGTCGATCTTCTTTTGCAATCTTGATTTGGTGGTAGCCCGAAAATCCATCCATAAAGGAATATATCTCATGACCGCCTATTCCTTCAAGCACTTCATCCGTGAATGGGGTTGGAAATGGATCATGTAGGCAAGCATCATTTAGTTTTCTTAGGTCAACGCATATTCGTACCTCTCCGATTTTCTTGTCCTGAACAACCATTGGACTAATCCATTCTGATTCATCTACTGATTCAATAATGCCTGCTTCTAATATTCTTTCAATTTTGGCTTGCACTCGTTCCTTGTATCTTGGGTTCAATCGATATGGTCGTTGCTTAACTAGTTTCGCACCAGGTTTTAGGGGAATCCTCATTTCCCCTAAATCTCCAGAAATTCCCTTCATCTCTGAGAATTTCATAGGAAACAAATCTTGAAACTCATGTAGTAGGTCGATCATTTTCACAATGGTCAACTCGTCCCAGTAGTCACCAATGCTTGTGAACTTGGGGTTTTCCTTTGACCCAGTATTCACCTTCTTGATCTTCAATGGCTGCTGAAATTTGTCCGATGGTATGTCTAGTGCCACAACACTGTGACTACCCTCCGATTTTGGTACATACGTGGCCCGGGGGTCATCATCATCTTTGGGTTCTCCAGTGACATTGTAGCACTCCATCAACATTTCTTGTGTCGCAGTCTATTGGAGTGCCATTGGTTGTCTAGTTGGTACCGATTCAAATATATTTCCGCGGCTTGCCTGTAGCGTGGTGTGGATTAAGGGATTTATGTCGGTGAATGAAAACCTTTGGCTGAAGCTAATCGTAAGCTTCTCCCAAGATGTTGTCCCACGTCGCAGTTCTGCTGCGACATACCAACTCCATGGTACCTCATCCAATGTGTGTACAAATGCATGTACCCACTCTTGTCATGCTCTCGATCCCCATCGATGTTGACAGGCATTTAGATGTGATTTTGGGTCTCCTTGTCTGTCATATTGCATCTGGTCGTCCTTCGGGGCTTCGCCGAACTAAACCTCCATGAGGCGTTGACATAGTGGCAAAGATGTGATGTTTGATTTATGCACTGCCCACCATCGCGCAGGAGTAGCCTTCAAGGCTTCCTCCAGGTCCAGAAGACACTGTGGATCTGCCACCTTCTCCTCAAATTCAGTGAGAAATGTGTCCAAGTTGGGCAGTCCTTCATAGGTAGGTAATGCATACTCCTCCGATGCTACCATTCACAGGGAATGGGTTATTCGTGCGCATCTTCAAAATGACACTTCATGCAACCGGTTCTGCCTATTCTCAAGGGCCTTGTCTGAATTGGAGGATGTTGAGCTGTCACTGCACCATCCTAGTTCTCCATTCATGGTAGGGTTAACATAATCCTCGAAAATGTTGTACAAATTATCCCATCCTTCCGTAAATTCATTTCTAGCAGGCTCCGTATAGCGCATCCCTTCTGCAGGATCCAGCAGTGTGATGACCCTCATTTCCTGATTCTTGAATGACATTATCCTTTTCTTAAAGTTGATGATTGCTTGATTCTCCATAGCCCAGTATATCCCCAGCAGTACTGGATAAGGACTGGTGTTATCCACAATCTCAATGACATCGAAATCCGCATACGTTATGAGCCCTTCAATTTTAACCGAAAGTTGACATACCCAACTGAGCGGAGTGACCTTTCTCTGGTTCTCCAGTCGTAGTTGTACTAGTGACCAAGTCATCCGCAGCTTCCCCATTGTTTCCCATGTCTTCTTAGTCAAGATATTCACGTTCGAACCCAAATCCAGAATGATGGATTCGACATCAAATTTTTCGATCTGTGCCGACATCCTCATCTCCCCACCTGTCTTTCTTTTGTGTATTCGATTAACTTTCTGTTCCAGTCGTGCACCTCCTCGGCGTTATAGTAGACTATCTATTTCTTCCAATACATCCGAGTCTTTTTCCAAAACCAGGAAACTCCCCAAGAAAGCTTTTACGGTGTTTTCCTTCCTTCGTGACTTCGTTGGGTCGAATGTTGGTGGCATGTCATAGATTTCTTCCTCAAGAGAAACCCATCTCCTATTTCTCATTACATCCTGTGCCTTCGAAAAGGTGTCCTTTTCAGTTTCCACGCCAATGTTGTCCTACTTCCGTTGTGTTTGTTTTGGCCTGATATTGGTATGTGGATTTTCATCCCTGGTCACCGCTCCTCCTTGTGTTACTATTCCAACCGTCACGTGGTTTCCTCTAGCTTTTGTTGAAATCATCTCTACGGAAAGTGGCACATTTGAATTGTTTGAGCTCTGGTTCTGCTTTGTTTTCCATTTCGCAATGAGCTGAGGGCAATCTTCTATACTATGATTTACGGCACTGCAGTATGTACACTTCGATGCATGGTTCAAGCAATCTTGCCGGTAGTGCCCCTGTAGTCCACAATTTTAACAGACGATTGGTCCTCTTCCTTGTCCGATAGATCCTCCACGTCCCATACCTACACCTCGGCCCCCACGGAATCCTCCCCTAAAGCCTCCATGTGGCAGTCCATATTATTGGTACTACGGTTGTCCGTACTGTGGATGCTGATACTATTGCTTCCCATACTGTGGCTGGCCATACGGTGGTGGTGGGTACTGCGGGTGCCCATACTATGGCTTCCTGTATTTCCCTTAGTCGTATTTTTGTGGTTGATTATACTGCGATTGCTACTGCACCACCGACAGCTCTTCTCCCTTCATAAAATATGTGTCAGCTATTCGATCTTGCAACAGGTCATAGGCCCTGCAGTCCTTCTCATCATGGCCAACCGATCGGAAAAACTTGCAATATAGGTTCGCTGGATTTGATACCATCTTTTGTAGATATACACACTCCTCCAGTCGATGCCCTCTGGTCTGAAAAATAGTACACCATGGCATGCTTCCTTGACGAAGGGGGTTTGGCGCCCCCACCTGTAAATACTCCCAAAATTCTGGGCAATTGTCCTTATGGTGCCCCTCACCTCTGCATCTGGTACACCATATGTCTCCACGGGTCTCCTTACCCCTCTTGATATCCTCCAATTGAAGTGTTAAGTTGGACAAGTGTGCCTGGACTCTGTCCATTCCCATTCCTACTTCGCTGATTGGTGAAGCCTCTAGCTTCATCGCGTTTTCTAACGCTTCTGCCTGTGTTGCAACTTTTTGTTGCATCAGCGGTCCTCAGATATGTGACACTAGTCCTACGATGAACCATTCTTTATGTTGCAGCTCATTTATCGGAAAGCTCACTTTCGCAATCAATGTCTTGTATCGCTGGTCGAATTCCCACACTGACTTATTCAGGAATTGCTTAATCCCCTTAAGCTCAGTGACATATTGCAACTCAGATTTGGGGTTTTTAAATTTGTCAATCATCGTCGTTCTAGCCTGCTCCAATGTTTTAGCTGTTGATCCCACCGGAACCTTTACAAAATTCATGTACCAGTCTAACGCCCGACCCCTAAGGGTCGTTGCTATCTGTTGCATCTTTATAGCAACGTCCTGAACCTTCTTTACATTCCAGAATACTTCGCATATAAACCAATACTGTTCGGGATCCTCGGTCCTGTTCCCCTGAAATGTGGGCATCCTTGCCTCGTCTGCCATCCTAACGTTGCTAGTATTGTTATTTATTGAAGCACTACTCTTGCCGCTGCACGTAGGGAAACTCCGCGAATAGTTTGGATTTATTCCTATACAAATTGGCGTAGTGTGCGGGGTTGAAGGCATGTGGTAACTTACGATCGGACCTCCTTCTGCCTCTCGGGTAGCCCGATCGACGTCTTCTCCGCAATGAGTTCGCTTCCTCCCTTGTGGTCCTATCTCGCGGTTCTCTGTTCCGGTCCTCTCAGGAGACTCTCTCTCTCAGTCCTCCTCTTATTCTCAGGACATCGGAATATTGCTCCACTTCTCAAGAGACCACACTCTTCGTCAGCTTCCCTTTCAAATTCGTCGTCGCTCATGTCTATCTACCACATATTTCCATCAGAATCGCATTTATGCGATACCTTCACCCTTGCACACCGATTCTTCTACTCATCAGAAGACATCCTCAATATTCCTTTTTCCCAGAAAAGCATTTTAATCCATAGTTTTAATGATGACAAGAACCTTCCTCTTGGTCCCCTGAAGAAATTTCTTTCGGCGTCGCTGTATGACTTGATGGTATCTACCGCGAACTCAGTTACGTACCCTTCAAGGATACTGTCTACCCAAAAATCAACATCTCATGATGCCTTGTTATCGACTTGCTTCAGCTGTCGCACCAACTCTAGAGTCAACCAATCTAGTTCAGTCTTTTGATAGTGGTTCTTGCGGAATGCCAATTGTGCTAGCCACTCATGCAATAACACCCGGAATTCGCAGAAAAAGATTTCGTGAATATATGAATAAACGTATCTTTCTAACCAATCGGTTTCTATCTGTTTAGGATCTCGCTTCTCACTTCCTGAGAATTCTTCCACCTTCTTATCGAACCACTCCTGGATCTCTGGTTTTGTTGGGTGCCATAGCATATCCTCTTTTCTTCTTCCTTCGGGTCCCGGCAATGAAACCATTTGTTGACGCAAAGTCTATCGATAGGGGTTCACTTCACACTGTCGCCAACAAACTATCAACCCAAAATCCCTTATACACCGGCCCGAAAAGGTGTAACCCTTCCCAGCAACACTTGCAGAGCAAGTGCAATCTCACCCAACATGGATAAGAGGGATGCTGGAACCAAGTTTCCACGGTTTTGTAGAGGATATGCACACATTACCTTCGCACTAACCAAAGATTATAACATTTACAACATACCATTAGCTTGTCATTCGCATCTAGAATCCTTCGTAATTTCTAATACATACATTCAGAACATACTCAAGAACATATGCGCATTAATCAATAGAAAACATTCACAAAACCCATTATTCATCATCGCATTATTTGCACAGAGACAGAATTCATATCATAACCGAACATCTTCATTCATTCATCAAACCTGCGGAATTAACCTTGCAGAGTTCGTCAATACATCATGTGTTGATGTATATGTAACTTCGGAATGTATTTCATCCATGTATTTAATTTATATATTATTGTACTCCTATAGAGATGTGTCATTCCTCTATACGGAAGTGTCGTCATGTGTATTGACAAGTGTCGCAAGTGTGTGAACTTGCCGATGGGTTATTAGACCACCATGTGTGGGGTCAACCCTTATTTTATGTAATATATGGATGATGTACCTAGCTAGACAAGTCGGCCCCATAAGGTCACTGGGAAAACATACAAGTATAAATAGAGATCGGGAGATCTCTATTTTGATCATTCGGAAACTCATTCTTCCTTCACTCAGAAAGTGGCACACTAGTGAGGAGGAGGATCGTCTACTACTAGGAGACTATCTCTGTGTATTTTGGTTGTACTTTGGTTGAGCCATTTCTCTCTCTATCTCTGAGGAAGTTGTGGGGTTTTTCACCTGAGGGTTTTCCCCATGGAAACTCTGTGTCTCTTGTCTCTCATGCTTTTGCTTCTTGTGATGATTGACATGCTTGATATGATTGATATGCATTGATATACTGTACATTTTATTCTCTCAGTAAAGATCCTAGAGTATTGTGAATTAATGCTCAAAATTTAACATCATGTTGCGGATCCAAAGTAAAACCCAAAAGATCAGATCAATCTCCCAAACTCCAATGCCCTTAGGCTTCCAATCCTACTCTATTTATATTCTTCTATTCTATTACAAAATGGTCCACATCACCGACTTGACTAATCTAACAAATCTTATGCTTCCGCAAAAACGGCGAAAGGTCCTTTTTCCGCGAAATGACCCTTTCGCATCTGTCAGCTTCCGCACTTCCTACGGATCTATCCTGTGCCAACAAATTATGCAAATTAGTACCAAAAAAATTTGAAAAATCTTGGTTGGTATAGTTAGCCACAGGTACTAAGCGTAAGGTCACTAGTTATGTGAAAAATTGTGAAGTATTGATGAATGAATTTAATACGCATGTTGATCTTAATATTTTACTGTTAGGTTCCTACGATATGATGGTAGGAATGGATTCGTTGGAAAAATACATAGTCATGTTAAATTGTTATGACAAAACTTTTACATGCATAGATAATATTGGAAGGACAATTAAAGTAATAGGAATTCCCATAAAAACCACAATCTGAGAGATCTCATCCTTACAAATGAAGAGATCCGTACATAAAGGATGTAAAGTGTTTGTTGTTTATGTAATAGATGATAAATATCAAGATAACAAACTTAAAGTGGAAGACATACCTATCTTAAAATATTTTAAAGACATCTTTCTGGAAGAAGTCCATGGACTACCTCCGAAAAGAGACATAGACTTTACAATCGATCTGATACCAGGAGCGGTACCAGCATCAAAAGATCTATATCGGATGAATATAATAGAACATATGGAACTTAAATCATAGCTGCAAGAATTAATTGACAAAAAGTACATTCGACCTAGTGTTTCCCCTTGGGGAGCACCGGTCTTATTCGTAAAAAAGAAAGACGGAACTTTAAGACTATGCATAGACTATCCACAATTAAATAAAATGACTATTAAAAATCGATATCCTTTACCCTAGATAGACGATCTATTCGATCGGTTCCAAGGGGCAACAATATTTTCTAAAATAGATTTAAGATCTGGATACCATCAGGTATGCATCAAATATGAATACATATTTAAAACTGCTTTTAGAAATCGTTATGGACATTACAAATTTGTCGTAATTCCATTTGGTTTAACAAACGCACCTGCAGCTTTTATGTGCTTAATGAACAATATTTTGAGTAACTACTTGGATAAATTTGTAGTCGTCTTCATCGACGATATACTGATTTACTCAAAGAATAAAGAAGAACATGAAGAACACTTAAAAATAGTTCTGCATATTTTAAGAGAACAACAACTGTTCGCTAAGTTTAGCAAATGCGATTTCTTTAAAGATAGAATTCAATATATAGGACACGCAATGTCTAAGGATGGAATATATGTCGACCCCGACAAGATTAAGGCTATCACAAAATGGCCAGTTCCGAAAAATGTAACTGACATAAGATCATTTATGGGGATTACGGGTTATTATCGAAAGTTTATTGAAGGGTTTTCTAATATAGCCTACCCCATAACTTCATTAGAAAAGAAAGGTAAAAATTTTGACTGGAATGAAAAATGTATGGAAAGCTTTAATAAATTGAAACATCTATTAACCACCGCCCCTATATTAAAAATTGTTGATCCTTTTAAAGATTTCGTCGTATGCACCGATACATGTAATGAAGGATTAGGCGGGGGTACTAATTCAAGAAAATCATGTCGTAGTATACGAATCCAAAAAATTAAAAGAACATGAAAAAAATTACCCTATGCATGATTTAAAACTTGCTGCAACTATACATGCGTTAAAAATGTGGTGACACTACCTAATCGAAAGAAAATTTTTGCTAATGTCAGATAACATAAGTTTAAAATACTTGTTTGATCAACATAATTTAAACGCTAGACAAGTACGGTGGCTATCATTTTTAAGCGAATATGAATTTGAAATAAAACATATAAAAGGTAAAGAAAACAAAGTTGCAGACGCTTTAAGTCGTCATGCAAATTTACTATTTGCGAGCAACAGTTACGAATCTGATTTAGAAAATTGTATTTTAAATGCAGAAAATTCTAATAAAGAATACCAAAATTTAAAGGAAAAGATTGCTGAAAATGAAAAGAACTAGATAAAAACATATTTTAGTTTAAATGAAAAAGGGTTACTGCTGCATAAAAATTGATTGTACATACCAAATACAACAAAATTCAAAATAAATTTTATGAATGAGTTACACAAATGACCCTATTCAGGACACCCAGGGTACCAAAAGATGATCACTATGATCAGAAAGGACTTCTTTTGGCCTAACATGAAGATAGAGGTAGCAGAATACTTGGCTCGCTGCATAGAATGCCAGCAAGTCAAGGCAGAACACCAACATCCAATAGGGTTATTACAACCACTACCTATTCCGAAATGGAAATGGGAAATCATCAACATGGATTTTATAACCAGCCTACCTAAGAATTTTAGGTAGCACGACTCAATCATGGTTGTAGTCGATAAATTAAGCAAAGTAGCTCACTTTATTCCAGTAAAATCTACTTAGAAGGCTGTTAACATTGTAGATTTATTTATGAAAGATATTTTTAGGTTACATGGCATACCAAAGGTAATAATCTCAGACAGATATGTAAAATTTATAGAAAATTTTTGGAAAGATTTGTTTAAAGGGTTAGGCACCTAGTTGAATTTCAGTACTGCATATCATCTGCAAACGGATGGGAAGAATGAAAGGGTAAACCAAGTCCTAGAGGATATGCTAAGAATGTATGTAATGGACAAACCAGGTAAGTGGGAAGACTACATACACTTAGTAGAATTTGCTTATAATAATCATTTCCAAGTATCAGCTGGTATGATCCCCTTTGAAATTTTGTATGGACATAAATGTAATACTCCCATTTCATGGAGCAGTCTGATGGACCGATTAATGTTAGGACCTGAATTGTTAAAAAGTATGGAACTAACCATGAAGCAGGTACAACAAAATTTGAAGGCTTCCCAAGACAGGAAGAAAAGTTATGCTGACTTAAAAAAGAACTCATCCGGAGTTCCGGGTAGGTGAGCATGTGTATATGAAGGTAAGACCTAAGAAAATATCCCTAAGGCTGGGCAGGTATTCAAAATTGGCACCCAGGTATTGTGGGCCATTTGAAATTTTGGCTAAAGTAGGGCCGAAAGCATACCAGTTATCCCTACCACCTACAATTAAAGTACATGATGTCTTTCACGTTTCCATTTTAAAGAAGTCTGTTCATGACACTACTCATGTGATTTATTAGGATGTTATACATGTGGAACTTGAGGGAGAGTTCCAGGTGGGACCGGAGCATATCCTCGACAGAAGAGAACTTTTACTCCAGAACCATACCGTCGGACAAGTCAAGGTGCAATGGAAGCACCTTAGTCCGGAAGAGTCCACTTGGGAATTGGAAAGTGATATGTGGGAGGCATATCCAATCCTATTCCACGACAAAGAAATGGAAGAATAAAGATAGAAAAATAATAACACCGAGGACAGTGTTATCCTTTAAGAGGAGTTGTATGTAATACAACAGGATTAGATAAATTATTATTAAATACTTTTTGAATATTTTATGTTTATTTATTATTTTGAATATTTTTGACAAGAAGTCAAAAATAAAAACAATGTAATGAACTATTCTTTTATTAATAATAAAAGACTGAAGGGGGACAAAAATGAAATAGTTGTTGCATGAGTGATTGCTGACCCACAAGAGGAAAAGACAAGTGGTTGAAGTTGCTGAGTGAGAACTCAAGGTGTAGAAGGAATCTTCCCCAAAATCAAGTCACAACTCTTAGTTGAGTTATTAAGAGTAGGAGGCTCATAAATGACCAAGTCCTAGGAAAAATACTATATAATAGTATGTCCATAAGAAGCGGGAGGATAGCATTGGACAAGTGTTGAATCTGATAATGCAAGAGATGGCACATTAAGTGGATTTTTCTCTTGTGGTTCAGCGATCAGGCTCGGGGGTTCTAGAGCAAGTGAGACTTGGTTGCTCTAGGAGTTGGTTGCGAGGAACAACGGTTTGATTTCTATTTTCCCGACAAGTGGTGCCAGGTTCCTTGTTCTGTTTCTTACTTGTCTAAATTAATTATAGTAGGAGTTTTTATTTAGCACATCTAACCCCTGGTAGGATTTCTGTTTTGCATCTAAACAGAAAAAAAGAATTATTTATACATCTGCGCAATGTCTTCTATTATGTTTTGAATTCAAATGATCTGTCGTATTACTATTTAGATAATAAAGTAATCATAATTAGTTTTTATATAATTCTACACATATCTACTATGGTGTAAATATATTTTCTATGTTATTTTCAAGTATAACGCTTTTCTATCGAATCGAGATCTAAATCATTTTATTTTTCCAATGAAAAACATTTCTGTCAAAATCTCTATCTATAGTATAACCTTTAATAAAATTTTCTAATAGATCTTTGTTTCAACTCGAGTTGGATTAGAGTTTTCGTTTAAAACGGAATCAAAAGATATTCGAACGTGTTAACCAAACCATAAGAGGATCGCAAGGAAAGCTAAGTATATTTATTTAGTGTAGACAAGTGTTTCCATCTACTTAACTAGAAAACTAGAAACAATATTTTACTAAGATCTGGTCAAGAGCTGAAAGGATTCTGTAGAGAAAGAAAACCTTTCTTTTTGAAAATATATCTTTCTTCTTTTCTAAACCCTTGCTACAGATCAAAGATTTGGATCTGAAGGAATCATAACTTAATCCACAAACTACAATGCCATAATAAATATTATAATAGTTAATCTTTCAAATCATTAAATATGTATAGCATTCTTTTCTTTAACTAATCGACAGCCTGAAAAATGTTAGGGTTTTTATACAAAAAGGAAATCGTGACCCTCTCCACAGAGGCCACATAATATCTTTATGGTTGCACAACTAAGTAGTGCCACAACCCACCTTATCTACGTGGCAGTAAGCCCATCGTAAAATGGAAGTCGAGTTAATAAATAACAAAGAAATCAATCAATAGAAGAATACTTATATAATTAATTTAATGGACATATCGAGAATGATTGCTTTAGTCTTTCATCACATTAAGCATAGTAAAAAAGAAGCGTTCAACAAAAAGGAAAATGCATAGATTATATCCACTCTAGAAGTATTCACATGAGTCGAAAAGACCCTAAGGGTCACAGTATTTTTAATAAACCGCAGACATTAAATAGAGGGACTCATATCCCTGTAAACTCAAGCGATCCACTGTATATTATAAAAGACCAACACTTTTAATTACAAAGGTAGTAAATTTAGGAGCCATCAACGATGGTAAACAAACAGAATTTTGGGAAAATGTTTACAAGCAAACGCTGAAATGAAGGCTACGAGGTAACCTTTTCCATTAAATTCATAAACCTTGAAATGTCAGCCACTTAAGCAATTAAATTATCTTTTATCAAATGCATGTTCCCTTCTCGCGGTTCTAAAAACCCACACCAAATTACCTGTAGAAACCATCAATGTAATTTAGTTAGAAATCAAACAAATACATTCCATTTTTAGTACTTGAAGGGTTTTGAGGCTCAGTCTTCCTCACCTGGGCGTTTTGAAACGCAAGCTCGAGAAGAGAAGACCCTGTCGCCAACCTAGAAGACACTTTCATTCTGCATTTTCAAACACACAGTCAGAATCCTTATAAACTAAGAAGTAATCTTTTAGATATTGAAATAAATGTTAAAATATTACATATGCATACTGCCGACAACGCCAAGGGTCGACTCTTCCTGAGTACCCTTATCACTCCATTGCCTACAGGAAAGGATTACCTATGTTAAACCTTACGACCTGTTTAAAAACTAAAATGCACTTATCAATTTATAATCATTGTGTATGAATTGAAACCTTTTGTTCTTACCTTTTGACGAGAATATTCGAGGCTAGTGAAGGATGACCAGGTTCGGTCATAGCTCTCAGTAAGTTCAATAAGTGGCAGCCATCAAAACCTAGATGTCTCCTTTCACACCTTGGACAAGAAACAATGAAGAATGCCATTAGCATTGCATGGTAGTGACAGGAATAAATTTGCATAATTGCCATCAACAGAGCAGAGCAAAGAACTCGTTTACCAAAATGCAATAATAGAGTTAGGACATAAAAAAGAATACATTAAACCCTTTCCAAACCCTAAGCATATGCCTGTCCAAATGGACGGTTGGGATTTACGTTCCAACGTAGCCATAAAGAGCCTGGCTGAGCTGTCAACTCACATCCATGACGGCTCATAAATTACTAAGCATTACACAGTACAACATTAAAACCATCACAACAACCATCTCCTCGAATGATGTTTAAACCAGAATTTGATTTAAATGCAAAACCTTACAATATTTGACTATAGGGTAGACCCATAGCCCAAACGTGGATCATAAACTATTCAATAGGCACAACCTTATTGCATATTAATAACCCTTGTGCCTAGGGTTTTGTAATATCCATGGATGTATAGTTTACATGGGGTCAAGACTATAACCATAGTCTTCCCCAAATATCCTTTGAATAATAAAGTTAAGACCATAACCTAGGATCCACACTTAGCTTTAGAAATAAGAAAGTTATATCATAACTTAACTAGGAAGTTGTAAAGAGGAACGACAAACATCACCTCGATCATGCCGATGGCACATCGCAGAACCTTTTGAGTTAACCTTCCAAGTTTTAGTTGCAGAAGTAATGTAAGTAAATTTACATTGCAAATGATGATTTAGATTATGTTATTTTAACTATTGCATGCTAATAAAGAAGAGATGATTTACGCATTTACATGATTATAATTTTATTTTTATTTATGAATTTTGGAGGTTCATGAAAAAATATATTCACCTCTTGGTTTGTATCCCTTGAACTACCGCTTTTGGGAAAGATGATTAATGTTTTTCAAATAATTGAGACTAGGCTCTGTTAAAACCTTTAATAAACCTTTTCATGACAATACAATAAAAATATAATGATATTCATGATGCGAAATGTTTTATATTGCTACCTAATTATTGAAAAATTAAAGCTTTTCGGATCATAATGCTCATTAATAATAATGAGATACAATATGGTAATGAGATATAATAATGATAAGTGATTTTCACACAGCCAAACGTCAAAACACCTAAAAACATTGATGATGGGTAATGTAACAAACCCAAATTCTTCATTACTATTTGGAAATGGGGTATACAAATTTTCCTTAACACTTGTCGGTCAACTAAGTCAGTTAGCTTTCCTAACATTAAATATTACTCTTTACTATTGATTGGTTCGCCCTCATCTTTCAAGACTTGCTTAACCACATAGTTCTCTAATGTACTTACTTAACCACATTACTCTTTAATGCACTTGTTAAGCTGGGATATCATAAGTGTCACTAACCTTAAATAATAACTTTTCATCATACAATGTTTATTGGTTTATTATTAGGGAGCAAAACTTCATCTTCTCTCCACTTATTTGTCCCTAATTATCTTCTTGTTAATGTTAGCAACATTTCTTTAAATCATAGGGACTATTCAAATTCCTTTTAAATAAACTCGCAAAGGAATATGATCAAATCAACATGCTAAACTCATTTACATCATGCATTTCTCTTACCATAGATATCATGCCAAAGATATGTATTCATTCTCCATCTAGGTTTAGAATTCCAAATGTAACAATATCTTCTTGCTATGACATAATAAGTATTAAACTAATGCACAATATACCTATATAAATACCATCACGTGTTCTTTATAGATATGGAACATATATACAATTCAATATAAGATCCATATTGAAATCTAGTATAAGTATTTCCACACATTAGGGTCATAACTTGACATGTTACTTGATAAATATACAATAAAAAATCATATATCTACATCCATAACTAAGGTCATGTTAGAGAATTAGGTTGGTCCCTTTCCCATACAATCAAAGTAAATGTAGTTAAACTAGTTGGTAAGCATCCCTTGAGTCAACAAGTACTCATTAAACTTTTCTGAGATAATTTATCATAAGTAATCAATACAAATTCATTGTACCTTCTAAGTAAACTCTAAGCATAGAGTTTATTTCATACTAATGTATAGAAACAACTTCATATTTTCATCAACCATTTATGAATGAACCTTTACAAGGTTAAAGAATAGTAATTGAACACATTTCAATATTTTGACTCCACAAGAATGTTTCTTTACAACTTGATGTTTAAGAAATACATAATAATTTGGGAAGCATTTTAACTGACTTTGGGCGACTGAAGGCTTGACTTAAACGTTCCACCGAACTAACTGACCTCTATCCGACATTTGTTTTCCCACCAAGAGATCACCCCCAAGCTAGGGAAATGAATTCACTAGGGTAAAGTAATACTTCTTCTAGAGTCATCTTGTTCTCTTAATTGTAATGATCAAAACTAGTCCTTAAGAACACACTAACATGTATATAATCCAGGTACTCTTAATGCACATATTAGTTAAAATATGATTGCATAAATCAAATTCCTTAAGAAGTAATGCCCTTTCATTTGCAGGCATTAATGTATGTATTTTCTTTTAAGCTAAACAAGAGTGAAGCCAAGGGCCACACCTTTACTTGTCTACTCTTAAGCATAAATATCGTTAATAAAATCTACTATCAACATGATTCATACATCATCATCATTTTATAAAAGGTAATGATGTTATCAGATCATATTATTATCTAACTTTCCCATCACAATTCCTATATATTTTATGCACACTCTTCAAAGGGTCTATATACCACAAAATGTACAATCTTAAATTGTTTAACAATCAAACTAGCTTAGTGAGGGCTACACCCTATCTACGTACTACACAAGATTATGGTCAATAGCTAAGGGTTAATACCAAACCATTAAGTACAGGCGCAATGGTCTCTTCCCAACAAAATTGTGAAGGATTAATACCAAACCATTAAGTACAAGTGTAATGGTCTCTTCCAAACATGAACCATGACATGGTTCTCGACAATGGTTTTTCTACCACAGGGTTCAAACAATAGAATAAAAAGAAACAATAGAATAAAAAGAAATAAAAATAGAATATCATGGAGTTGATCTCTTTTCCAGCAGCCACTCAATCGAATTGACAAGTTTAGAGTAATTTATACTGAGTCTTAAACCATAAAAAATCATTTGGTTCTCTCTTGAAAAGACCGCTTTCAAATATAGTGGATATTTGCATTAATCTACTAGGTTGAATTCTGGGCTCTCAAAATTTTGAGGCCACACCTATACCCTATGTAAAAAACTAGAAGTTTGGGGGATCGGTCTCTCTCTGAGGGGATCCATCGATACTATATAGTAACAAAAACAAGAATGGGGTTTTCTCTCTCACAAGAGCCACCCCTCCACACAGTAAATAAAGTTACAAGAAAGGGATTCGGTCTCTTTGAGAGCTTCCCCTCTACATAGTAGAAATATTAGACTGTAAACAATGGGTCCTGACTAGTCATATCAAAATATTTAGAGTTTGTTTACTTATCTTTGAAGGCTGTGGAAAATGAATTCTTTATTCCATATTGCTCCCCTTGATAGAAATGTTCCAGGCATTCCTTCCTCTCAATGTATGCTTATACATTCACACATTTTTACACCTCTACCCAGAATTACCTCTGTTGAATCTTGATCTTCCTCCACTCAGATAGTCTTCTAAATGAAGGAGTATCCTTCTTATTTATTTTCACCACTGTGGAAGGGTGTATATTGTTACCCTTTGAGTTCATCCAATGCCACAATCCTTTTCATCGAATTAGAGTCGGTTTACTGAGTGCAAAGCTCAAGCACTCTGTTGTAAAACCCCCAAAATCGTTCCTCCTTCTATTCAAGCCATCCCCCACCATTGAAAATTCAGTTTCATAAACTAAATGAATTCTAACCCCCTCCTTTCTCTCGATGAACGATCACATGGCCGATCCAAAGCCATTGAATAAACCCCTAACGGTTTCCCATTTCACTTTTTACAACATTTTATTTTATTTTTACATTATACATAGCAGTAGAGCTATTCCTCTTTCATAGCGACCTTTCTCTAATGTTTAGATATATAAATACAAAACAAACACTAGTTGTATAAATAATAATATATAAGGATAACCTTTATAAAAGTATTTTCTTCTTTGAAAGGAAAATCTGTAGGAAAAACAAGTGAAAATCCATGGTTCACCTTTCTTCCAGTTTATATAGCACCAAGATGATGCCTATCATCACACTCATGGCCTCTCATCCATGATCTCTACCCTAGTGGATTCTTGCCCCAATCATTCAGTTGAGTCAAGCCTTTCAGTCTCCTAATCCTACATACAAATTCGCAACTTAGGAAATGCACAACAATCACTTATAGTGTTTTTGTTGTCCTTGAGCTTTTTGTCAGAACGTTGCACATTACACATTTTCCTTTGTATTTTCCATAGTAGAAGAATTGGGTTGCAGAGGGGGTATTACAATCCTCCTTCCCTTATAATGAACATCGTCCTCGGTGTTCATGCTGTTTAAACTTCAACTTTAAGTTCCCTTTGCAATGTCCTTCTTTGGTTATCTTTGCTTGTTTTAGCATTTCTTTTGATATCTTCAAAGTTTCTTTAATTTCTTAACCCGCTCTTTACACAAACATGATGAGGTATTTCCAATATTGATCATAAACACATGCATAAATATATTTCTCAAATCAAGAGAAGCATGAACGGTAAATTTCTTTTGCATCATATTGTTGTTGTGTTTCATGACAACTCATTAAAATTTAACTTCTCCTTTGAAGGTATACCTGCAACATTTGTTAGTCATACATGACATATGTAAAATTCATAATCTAACTAGAATTCACTCATGCATAAATTTGCCATATTCAACTTTTACATCCATACTTTTTGTATGGGAGTACTTCTTCTTAAGTACCTTAGTCATGTTTTTTTAAAGTTTATTTTCATGTAAAGCAATTATGTCAATTTTTCATAACATGTGCATATTATAAGCATAACTTAAGTATAACATAACATGTATATAATCATAATTTTTATCCCATATCTTGAAACATATACTATTACCAATGTACATAACAACTATCCTTTTTGCACATTGGTCACACAAAGATTCACCTCATACATAACTTTGTATTCAATGCTTCATCATTTTTCGTAACATAGTGCATGAAATACCAAAAATAATATCCACACACATACCTCTTGTATAATAATGTTGTTCCACGCATTTCTTGGTTGAAATCATCCTTCAAAAATTCAGGTGTATGTATATACATGATTTCATGTTCCCAAGTTTTGCTATGGTCCAAGACATAATTTTGGCCTAAGTCATCTAGGATTAAAATTATTAAATTGGTGGCTAAGGGTGGAAAATTACCTAAGTAAGATGCCCAAGAAATTAATTGAAGACTAATTGGACTAAGGTGGGCCACATGAAGTATAATATTCCCAATTTGAGTTTCCTAAGATCATTATTAATAATTTGGGAATAATTGGCCAATAATTTTTACACAAGTTAATTTTATTAATATTGGCCTAAAATATAAAAATAATATTTATTTATGATTAATTAGGCCGATGAGGGCGCACAAGAGGATAAGGTGGACCTCACCTACTTGAGAAAAAGATAGAAACAGGAAGAAAGCAGCCTAAAATCAAGGTGACAACAAAAAATAAGGAAACTGGCAAAAGCAGTGAAAAGCAGGCAAGTGCAGAAAAGCAACCAGTCTTGAAAAGCAAGAAACATCCAGAAAGAAAGGAGGCGCAGTTTCTAAAATCAAGAGAAATTCATAAAGCAAGGAAAGTTGGAAAATCGGGAAAGTTATCAAAAACAAAAAAAGAAAGAAGTTTCTTGATTTTTGCAACTTAAGAAGGAATAGAAACATCTATAAAAGCTATAGGGTCCAAGTGTGGCAAGTGAGGACGCATCCATGAGGCTAAGTGGGTCCAAACCCAATCCAACTAATCAAGGAAACATCCATGCCTCCTCCAATTAAAATTTCTAAGAGGATAAGTTCAACCATGAGGATAAAAGTCTATAAAAGAAGGAGGAGAACTCCATTTCACATCTTTTGGTCATTTTTATTATTGTCTTGAGAGCTTTGCTTCTCAGAGGTTGAGTGATGTGCCTCAACTAGCTTTGGGTGATGTGCCCCATTGAAAATATTGCTCCAGATTTATTCTTTTAGTGTGAGTGCATCCAATTCATCCATTATATTTTTAATTGAAGGTATGATATTCCATCCAGTATAGCTGATCAAATTCAATAGATGAAGAAGAAGTCCAATTACTCATTTCTCCAACACAAGAGTTTCATTCAGTGAGAGGTCCACTACAATAAGGCGCATTCAATGAGTTGAAGCAGTTGTGGTGTATCCAATATGATCCATAATGTCATCCAACAACCAATGGGTCAAATATTGTGGTGAAGACTCTCTTCCTCCTCTTACAGTTCTCAAATTTCTCTCTATGTTGTAAAATCCTCAGCCCTTGGGGGGTTTCTAGAAATTTTGATGTAATAAATGAATAAGGAACCTATAAATATATAATTATGATTTATGCTGCTATATTACAAGTTATTAGATCATCTAATTTCCATTTTTTTCAGAATTATTAATTTTACCGAGTCATTTAAATGGTCAAAATTCAAGACTAGCTCTTTATGCATAAATTTTTGACTAGTTTTTTTGTTTCGGTCATAAATGATATTCTATGCATGCAAATTCAGTTCCGCAAGTTTATGTAGATTATTAAGACCCTATTGACCATAATACCACTTTAATATCATATTTTAGTGCAGTTCGTACTGTGTTTGGGTCATCCATAAGTTTGGGTATCCCAATAGTCCTAAATTGTCAAACCTCATCCAAGTCTCCCAAACTCAGTTAAATATATACAAAACCTTTGTATATTTGGTGTATCAGTATATTAGAGAGTATAAATAGGCTATAAACCTTTTGGTTTCATCCGAATTTAGTGGAAATGATCTAGTTTGCATATGTTGGTGTACCCAGGAAGCCCTGGAGTAGACTTCAGCGACAACTGATTTCGAAACATAAAACGTCCCAGTACTTTGTGAAAATTATTCTTGATGCTATTTTAGGAACTGTTGTTTATTATGATGCACCTTTATTATCATACCTTCTATATCCAAATATTCCACTTGTCAAGCTTTGGGTGGGTTTAGTTGTGTTCAATAATAGCTTCCTCAAGATTAGTTTTTATAACTAGTTTCCGGTATTTGAAATTTTATGATTTAAATGTTTTGATTGAGTTAATATACTTGAAATATTATTTGGGGATATTTCACATGAGGTTTACCTCCCACGGAACCACTAATTCACGTGTAGGCTTCCTCATCTTGTATATATTATTTTATCTATCTTCCACAAGGATGGTACCTGTCATTGGCTTTTAACAGCTCTCGGGCATATCCCTTGCAAAGATCCTAAAATATTTCAAAGCCTAGAAAATTAATCATTACAAATCTTGGAATCTCAAATGCCATAGGGCCTGGAAGCTCAAAATTCCATAGATCCTAGAAGCTCATATACCCCAAAGCTTGGAAGCTCAGATTTCATAGATCCTGAAAGCTCTATTTTCTTGAGCGCTTAAATATTACAGATCCTAAAACCTATTTTCAAATTCAGGGGTTCTCTCTCTTCTAGAGAAAGTGTCAGGTGCTTCAGTGCCAACAAGCCCAACACCAGACTAAAATTTCATAATGAGTCTAAATAGTTTAGGTGCTCCAGAGCCAACAAGCTCAAGTTCCAGGGTATTTTTTAAGGATTATAAAAGTATACCTAAGTATAGTATTCTAGGCGATTATTTTGAATTGAAAAAAACATATATATAGATTGGTAGGCGAATATTAAATATGAAACATATGATTTACTACTGAAACTTGTAAATTTTGGCGAATATTATGCTAAAAAAACATGTTTTATGTAAATATAGGCGATAATAGAGGCTAAAAATGACCAAATAGCGAATTTATTTTTTGAAAAAAAGTCTGAAAAATAGCCAATTGGCTAAATTTCGCCCCTAAAAATTTCCCTGAGCTCAACACCCAACTCAGGTTCTGCTAGCTTATTCACATTTTGATTATTCACTTTCTTCTTCCTTTTCATTAGTGGTTAATTCTAAATATTGTGTCTTAAGAGGTATGTTTAATGTAGTAATATATTTTTTAAATTTTAAGATCCTTATAACCCAGGGCGTCCCCCGTGATTAGCTCAAAGGTTTCATACTCCTTACTTGAATAGTCTTTCTCTGTATTAAGGTTATGGTTCTTATTGTAGGTTTCATAAGTTCATATTCTATTATTAATTCATGGTCTTATTGGAATTTCCATAACCCATTACCTACAATTGGTTCAAGTCATTGTCAACCACAATGTCATATAATGAATAATTTTCTAAAAATATCATTAGAATAATCACATCACTAAATATACTTGATGCTCCAGAGTTCTCAAATCAACATCAAGTCTTAGTAAGTTGTACATATGTTCTAGAGTCCTTGACTCAACATCCATCCATGTATTAAGTCCTTCAAGACTTCTTCATCCTATCTAGATGTTGTAATATCTCATTTGCTGCAGTTGCAGTGTTAGTCACCATGACATATAATATAACCCCCTTTTTTCTAAGGAAAAATTCCTTGCCATTTATCAGTTTGGCCATTTTGTTATTTTACATACACTGATCATTTCATATTCTGATACTCCTTGTATATTACAAAACAAACATGTGTAAATGTTTCTTTAAATGCAATTGACTACCATATGATAAACGCTTCAAATCATATGATACTAAGAGTTACCTCATGGATTTTTTTCCATTATCTTTGCTCGAACCTGGTGAAGCTTCTTGCACTCATGCGTACCTACATGCTTTACTTACATTTCTTGCCAGAAGTAGTTTACATCATAACATAATTTTAAAGAAAGATGTAAAAATTATAAATCAATTATCTTTCTTCTTTAGTGCATTCAATTACCAATGTTATACGTAATGTACAATCCAAATGCAATAATATATTCCCATGCATAATCTCAATGTATTAACTATTAAAACCACATAGTGTTGTTTAAATCGAAATGCAATAAATGGGTTATCTTGTCGTAACTATGCTTTGTGCATTATTTACCTATGCTTGCATCTATCTTTCATTGATCTGTACTTACTCTATCCATTGCTTTGTTTCCAACATATCGATCCCAATTTCACAACATATAGGCTTGAATACATATTAAATATTTAATGCTACTACTAGATTCACCACATTTTATTTTATTTTCAAACATCCTTAACACAATGGATAAATATCATGCACTTAACATTTCTAGCCTAACCTCAACGAGTTACACATAAACTTGTTTTCCGCACAACAGGATGCATGGGAAAATAACATGAACCGATATTGAATAGGTAATGCCTATTATACAACATTATGCATTCAGTTTCATTTGCACGCTTCCTTCCTACCTACATCTACGATGCATATGTCTATAATGTAACCAATCGCATGTGCAGAGGTAGCTATATGAAGCATTATCTTCAAATTCTTATGCCCAAGTAATAATTCCATGCTAGCTTACAAACTTATCTTTCGTCAAGCATTCACTAATCATGTTGATCTTTTAGAGGTCTTGTACATGAAACTATCAATCATAGCTTTTAATCTATAATCAATGAAGTATCTGTTAGGATATTTTAATACTCCATCCTTGTCCTACCTAGCATTATTTATTTTTCCTAGTTGTTGATGATGTCATTTCTCCCCTAGTGGTGTGCAGATGTCATCAAGGATCCATCTACTACCTTCTTAGCCCCACATGCATCATTTTAGACCCACTTCAGTTAGTTCCCTATTTTATAGGAACCTACTGAGTGTTCTAGTGCAGACCACCTGAGTTAGCTTACTCTTAGGGGGGGTTAGAGCTCCATATGCCATTGATTGTGGCCTCATGCGCCCATTTTTTATTGACATGCATGGAAAAATCACTATTGCGCCCTCCTTAGTTAGTTAATTGATTGTGACTTTAGTTAGCTGAATTTAGGTTCGGTTCAATTGAGTTTGAGTCTTCTGGAGCACTTCAGTGGTGATAATCCCTATGATAGACCAACTTAGGTTCGAATTATCCCGTGATTAGAATTCTCTCCATTGTAACATCATTGTTCATTATATTGATTATTGGATCATGCGACATTATTCTGCTCCTATCTGAATTCTGTTGCATAATTATTCTTCTATCTTTTTTACTGCAGTGTTCACTCTTATCCAGCTTTTCTGCTCATTCTTTCTTTGTGAGGTATCCTCAACTCTTAGATTTGTTGTGAATTAGAATTTCACATGGTATGAGAGCCATTGAGTGAATAGGTTGAGCAGCTACTTGATAGGGCACCAGAAGCCTCTGGATTTCCACAGCAAATCTCGTTGTCATTGCATTGAATTCATTGGAGAAATCCAATGAGGTATAGCTAGGTGTGAAAATTTTGAACTCTCCTCTCTCCCCCAGGATATTGAAACCCTTGAATTACCTTAATTGGAGGGATGATATGCAGATGGTATTGCGCAACAAATCACTGTACAAGGTGATAATGGGGAAGGATCCCAAACCACAATCAGTTGTGGAGAAAACCAAGTATCTGAATAGATTGGATGAAGCATTTGGTTTCATGTGTATTCATATTTCCAGAGATCTACTCGTCCACCTTGACGAATTGAAGACTCCAAGATAATTATGGTTGAATTTAGAGACCCTCTTCGATAATCAAGATGAGCTAAGAGGCCATATTCTGGAAAATGAGTTGATTGTTCTACAACCGATTAGTTTTGAGACCATTCCATGGTTCTTTTCAAAATTCAAATATTTGGTAATGCAATGCAAGAAGTTTGGCATTGAGAAGAAGTATGAGAAGCTGGTGCTATCCATTATGAGAAATCTAGGTATTGATTTCTCTATCTTTTTCTCTACCTCCCATTCTAGGCGAATGTCAATCCTTGGTTTGAAGATTCCCTTCTTAGATGTTTTCACTGAATCTCTCATCCAAGAACAAGATAAGTTGATCCATATGGGCATCTTGAAGGACTCCAAAGATCAAGCTCTTATGGCTGGAGAAGTAAAAAGTGTGAATGGGAAGGGGAAGCACAAGGAAAAGGATAAGAGGCCATCTGAAACCAAGCATAATTCCAAGTCAAGTCCATTAGAAGGAACCTCAAGCTCCAAGAAGGACAAACGAAATGGATTTGAGAAATCCAAGTGTTCCTATTGCAAGAAAGGAAACCACCCAGAGAGATATTGCATGCACAATAAGATAGAACAGATGACCAAGCTTCTTAAACAACACAACATTTCCCTCTTAAAAGATGCAAGAGAGACTGATTCCAGAACTCATTCTGATGGTCATCATAGATTCCATGCACTGAAGGATGGATTTTCAAAATCACAAGCCCTCCTCATAGACTCAGGAGCCTCCAACCACATGGTTTCCTCCAGAGAATCATTTTCTTCTCTAGATATCAAAGATGGTCTAATTATTCACATGGGAGACAACTCTCAGATCTCTATTGAAGGGAAGGGCACAGTACATATGGAGCATGGTAATTTAAAAAATGTTCTATTTGTGCCTTCTTTGTCAACAAGTTTTTTGTTTGTATATCAAATGACTCACACAGGCTCACCAAAGAAAGTGGTATTTGGTCCTGACAAAGTTGAGATTGCAGAGATATCTACTAGGAAGATTATAGCGAAAGGGTTTGCAGACCATGCCTCCAAGGCATATGAATTCTCACATTTTTTGCCATACTCTCTGCCTACCCCATCGGAATCTGATAAAGATCATAGTGATATCTCTTCTAATGAAGATGAGGATCAAGATCTTGATGTTGAGAATAAAGTTCAAGGAGATTCAGATTCAAATCCAGATCCAACACATGCTCCTAATCCATGGTCAAGGCCAATATGGGCTCACAAAGTCCTTGTAGCTTCCGAGAACACAGTTGGGGATCCATCTGACCATAGAACCACCAGATCTCAGTATCATGCAAAACTTGCACTATGTCATGCAGATCCACTTCTCTCAGAGAGGTGCTACATGATGGTGGGGTTTGATCCACAATCTCTTAGAGAGACTTTCCATGGGGGATATACAACCAAGTACAAATCTCGATTTCCTGACAAAAGGTACTCAAAGGTTCATGATTTGGACCACAATGAGCCATTCGCTCCAATAGAAAGAAGGGTTCCTGAAAGACTTGTTTTGGAAAATACAACTTCTACATAGTGGGAAGTACATCATAGGAGTAGATCCAGATCCAGCACCTACATTTCTATCCTACAGAGGTGAAACTTGCCAATATTTTTGCAAAATCTTTCATTGAGGAAAGTTTTTTCCTTCTCTGCTTAGTATGAAGGTTCATTGAGTTCCCTACTGCTATTCTGTTTGAGGGGGGCTATTTTTCCCATGAGGTTTTCCCCCATTTCCTTGGTTCATGGACAATTCTTTTTTATCATTTATTTGATTGTATGGGTGAACTTTGGTATTAGTAACTAGAAGGGGGGGGGTGTTAGGATATTTCAATACTCCATCCTTGTCCTACTTAGCATTATTTATTTTTCCTAGTTGTTGATGATGTCTTTTTACCCCTATTGGTGTGCATATTTCATCCAGGATCCATCTACCACCTTCCAAGCCCTACATGCATCATTTTAGGACCACTTCAGTCAGTTCCCTATTTTATAGGAGCCTACTGAGTGTTCTAGTGCAATCCACCTGAGTTAGCTTACTCTTGTGGGGAGTTAGAGCTATGGATGCCACTGATTGTGGCGTCATGCACCCATTTATGATTGGAATGCATGACAAACTCACTATTGCACCCTCCTTAGTCAGTTTATTGATTGTGACTTCAGTTAGATGAGTTGAGTTGAGTTTGAGTCTTTTGAAGCACTTTAGTGGTGATAATCCCTATGCTAGACCAACTGAGGTTTGAGTTCTCCTGTGTGATTCAAATTATCTCCATTGTAACAACATTTTTCATTATACTGATTATTGGATCATGTGACATTATTTTTCTCCTATTTGAGTTCTGCTACATAATTATTCTTCTGCTCTTTTTTACTGCAGTTTTCACTCTTATTCAACTTTTATGTTCATTATTTCTTTGTGAGGTATCCTCGGCTCTTAGATCTACTGTGACTTAGAATTTCACAGTATCCCAAGCAATCAAATTAAATGGTACTCTTCTATGGCATAGTTACTCATACTTCAACATATGTCAAGGAAGATGAATGTGCCAAAATTTATCTTTTAGGATTCTAGGCAATTAAAGACTCAAGTTTATCATTACCACAAGATTTCTTAGGAATTGACTGACTTCAATTACCGAACATATGAATTTTCTTATGCATTATTGCATTTACTTCCTACATATAACCAATAATAGTCACACATTTGACTAAGCACATTGCATGTCAGATTCCACAGCACATTGCATGTCAGATTCCACCTATTCCACCTATGTAATCCTTTTAAACTTTCCATCTTAACATCTTAACTCATACTCACTATAACATGCTGATAGGTAAGCACAATTCTTTTTTTCTTGCATTTCAAAAATAAACAGAGTACACAATGTACCTGGAGGTATGAGAGTCTGTTAGGTCACACAGTGCTGAACCTGAGCTTTGATACCACTTGTAACAAACCCAAATTCCTCATTAATATTTGGGAAATGGAGTATAAAATTTTTCCTCTTATCACTTGTCGGTCAAGCAAATAAGTTAGTTAGTTTTCCTAACATTAAATCTTACTCTTTACTATTGATTGGTTCACCCTCATCTTTCAAGACTTCCTTAACCACATAATTCTCTAATGTACTTACTTAACCACATAACTCTTTGTGCTTGTTAAGTCAGGATATCATAAGTGTCACTAACCTTTACAAATATATTTTCATCATACAATGGTTATTGGTTTATTATTATTAGGGAGCACAACTTCATCTTGTTTCCACTTATTCGTCCCTAATTACCTTCTTGTTAATGTTAGCAACATTTCTTTAAATCATAGGGACAGTTCAAATTCCTTTTAAATAAACTTGCAAAGGAATATGATCAATCCAGCATGCTAAACTCATTTACATCATGCATTTCTCTTACCATAGATATCATGCCAAAGATATGTATTCATTCTCCATCTAGGTTTAGAATTCCAAATGTAAACAATATCTTCTTGCTATGACATAATAAGTATTAAGCTAATGCGCAATATACCTATATAAATACCATCATGTGTTCTTTATAGATATGGAACATATAAACAATTCGATCTAAGATCCATATTGAAATCTAGTTAGAGAATTAGGTTGGTCCCTTGCCCATACAATCAAAGTAAATGTAGTTAAACTAGTTGGTAAGCATTTCTGAGAATTCAGTGTTCCTTTCTAAGTAAACTCTAAGCATAGAGTTTATTTCATACTACTTACTGTATAGAAACAACTTCATATTTTCATCAAGCATTTATGAATAAACCTTTACAAGCTTAAAGAACAGTAATTGAACACATTTCAATATTTTGACTCCACATGGATGTTTATTTACAACTTAATGTTTAATAAATACATAATAATTTGGGAATCATTTTAACTAATGTTGGGCGACCGGAGGCTTGAATTCAACGTTCCACCCAACCAATTGACCTCTGTCCGACATTTTTTCCCACCGAGAGATCACCCCCAAGCTAGGGAAACAAATCCACTAGGATAGAATAATACTTCTTCTAGAGTCATCTCATTCTCTTAATTGTAACTAACAAAACTAGTCCTTAATCACACACTAACATGCATATAATCCATGTACTCTTAATGCAAATATTAGTTAAAATATGATTGCATAAATCAACTACCTTAAGAAGCAATGCCCTTTCATTGGCAGCAATTAATGTATATATTTTCTTTTAAGCAAAACAAGAGTGAAGCCAAGGGACACACCTTTACTTAGCTACTCTTAAGCGTAAATATCGTTAATATAATCTACTATCAATAGGCTTCATACATCATCATCATTTTATAAAAGGGAACGACATTATCAGATCATATTATTATCTAACTTTCCCATCAAAATTCCTATTTATATTATGCACACTTTTTAGAGGGTCTATATACAACAAAATGTACAATGTTAAATTGTTTAACAATCAAACCAGCTCAGTGAGGGCTACGCCCTATCTACTTACTACACAATATTATGCTCAGTAGCGAAGAGTTAATACCAAACCATTAAGTACAGGCGCAATGGTATCTTCCCAACAAAACTGTGAAGGGTTAATACCAAACCATTAAGTACAGGCGTAATGGTCTCTTCAAACCATCAACCATGATGTGGTTCTTGACAACGATCGATCTGTCACAGGGTTCAAACAATAGAATAAAAGAAAGAAACACAGAAGATCATGGATTCAGTCTCTAAAACCATAAAAAATGATTTGGTTCTCTTTTGAAAAGACCTCTCTCAAATATAGCGGATATTTACATTAATATACTAGGTTGAAGTCTGGGATCTCAAATTTTTGAGGCCACACCTATACCCTACGTAAACAACCAGAAATTTGGGGGATCAGTCTCTCTCTGAGGGGATCCATCCATACTATACAGTAACAAAAACAATAATAGGGTTTTCTCTCTCATAAGAGCCACCCTTCCACATAGTAAACAAAGTTACAAGAAAGGGAGTCGTTCTCTTTGACAGCCTCCCCTCTACATAGTAGAAATATTAGACTGTAAACAATGGGTCCCGACTAGTAATCTCAAAATATTTAGAGTTTGTTTACTTATCTTTGAAGGATATGGAAGATGACTTATTTATTTCAGATTGCTCCCCTCGATAGAACTGTTCCAAGCATTCCTTCCTATCAATGTATGCTTATGAATTCAAAAAGTTTTACACCTCTTCCTGAAATTACCTCCGTTGAAGCGTGATCTTCCTCCACTGAGATAGTATTCTAAATGAAGGAGTATCCTTCTTATTTATTTTCATCATTGTGGAAGGGTGTATACCATTACCCTTTGAGTTCATCCAACGCCACAATCCTTTTCATCGAATTAGATTCGGGTTACTGAGTGCAGAGTTCAACTGCTCTGTTGTAACATCCCCAAAATTGTTCCTCCTTCTACTCAAGTCCATCCCCCACCACTGAGAATTCGATTCCATAAATGAACTGAATTCTAACCGCCTCCTTCCTCCCCATGAGGGGTTGAATTCTAACCGCCTCCTTCCTCCCCATGAGGGGTTGCATGGCCGATCCAAAGCCATTGAATAAAATCCTAACGGTTTTCCATTTCACTTTTTACAACATTTTATTTTATTTTTACATTATACATAGGAGAAGAGTTATTCCTCTTTCATAGCGTCCTTTCTCTAATGTTTACATATATAAATACAAAACAAACACTAGTTGCACTGAGTGAAACGCAACCTAGTATGGGGGAGATGTTCTAACGTGCATGTACCGTTACATGTAGCGTTACATCTAATAAAACATAAAAAGTAATTTAATGTAAAAAGTAATTTTTTAATTAAAAAATTCATGTCAGCTAAAATATTATGATAAACCCGGATCTATAAATCAAGAGAGATCAAATTTCTTGAGTTTAAATTTAAAAAAAGAAATACACCTCAAGAAATTGGATCCCTCTCGGTGCTTGATAGATATAGGTTTAAGATCAAATTTAAAAAAAGAAATTTGATCTCTCTTGATTTCTTGAGGAATTTAAGATGGATCTATGCTGGTTGTATAAATAATAATATATAAGGATAACCTTTCTAAAAGTATTTTGGTTCTTGAAAGGAAAATATTCACGCAAACAAGTAAACATGCATGGTTCACCTTTCTTCCAATGTCCATAGCACCAAGATGACACCTGTCGTCACACTCATGGCCTCTCAGCCATGATCTCTCCCCCAGTGGATTCATGCCCCAATCGTTCAGTTGAGTCAAGTCTTTCAGTCTCCTAATCTTACATACAAATTCACAACTTAGGAAATGCACAACAATCACTAACAGTGTTTTTTCCATCCTTGAGATTTTTGTCAAAACTTTGCACATTACACATTTTCCTTTGTATTTTCCATAGTAGAATAATTGGGTTGCAAGAGGGGTGTTACAGGTAAGAAGCAACATCAAAAACCAATTTTTTTTAGTTCAAGATTATTATCAAATACATTTGAATTTGAAATTTGGAAAGAATTTATTTTTTGTATTTATGTTTTGAGAATTTAATATGTTTTTTATTTTATTTTATTTATAAATTTATATAATATTTTTGTATTAATTATTTTTTAGTAAGAAAATTTGGAAAGAATTTATTTTTTGTATTTATGTTTTGAGAATTTAATATGTTTTTTATTTTATTTTATTTATAAATTTATATAATATTTTTGTATTAATTATTTTTTAGTAAGAAAACATATGTCAAGGTTTATGTTATAAAATAATATATAAGTGTAAAATAAAGTACTTTTAATTTTAATTTATTTACATTTACTAAGAGGTTAAATTTGTATAAAATAAATCAATTGGATGAAATTATTTTAAATATCATATTAATAAAAAAAATTATTATTATATTTTTAAATATTTAAAATATCAAAATAAATTATCTTAATAATCAAAATAATTATATTTTAAAAAAATATTTTTTATTAAAATAAATTAAAATTAATTTAAATACCTTAAATTAACATAAAATATTAAAATACTAAATTTATACTATTGTCATGCTAAGATTTTCTAAATATCTTTATTTTTCCATAAATAGAAAGCCAAAGAAAGGATGAATTTATTTTATTTATTAAGATTTACTTTATTCTAATTTCATTTATTCAAAATTTAAATCTTTTTTTTTTAAATTATATGAACGTGATATAAATTTTTTTGGAGATTTGATTTAGTTTATTTTAATTTCACTTATTTAAAGGTCACATCTTATTAATTTCTTTTTTTATTTCTTATGTATAGTTTTATAAAAGTGATATAAAACTCTTTGGAAATTTGGGTATGTGTGATGGTATTTTATGTATTTTTTATGATGATGATGTTGATGATTAACGTGCACTGAGACTAACTTTGGTTTATCGGACCGTAAGAAGGTTATGACTTGGTTTTCTTTAAACTTTTGTTCCTATGCTCAGAAAGCTTAGAAATAAAATTTCCAAGATCACTATAGTTTTGGCAAGTCGGGAGGTTAGAAAGGTTTGTATTGTAGCAAATACTATGAAACTCATATCTAATGTGGGTGTAAGTAGGACACTCTAAGAGAAAGTGATTTTCATCATTAACGCTCAGAGACTCACAAAGATGGCAAACCCTTTCCTCCCACGGAGTTTTGGGAATAGGCCAATGCCCTGTTTCTTTATGGAGAGCACGAGATTTTTTTCTAATCTTGGCTATATTCATTTTCTTCTTTGAACTAGTTACTATCGAGAGATAATTCCGATCTTCCAAATTAGGGTTAATGACCTCCTTATAGTATCTTAGTTTTCTCTTCATCGCTAAATTTTCCTCGCACCACAATTTCTCTTTAAACTTAGAAGAAATAATATTTTTGACATTATCGATATTCTGCAAAGTGTCATTTTCATCAATACCCCAATGGTCTAACCAAGTCATTGTATCTTTACACCAACTCCGCTTGAGACGTTATTGGTTTTGACTTGAATTTAAAACAATTTTAGGAAGTCTCTTGTTTTCCATGTTATTTATCTTGTGCTTGTACATCAAGTACCTAGTCGATAGGGGAGAGACCCACTTCTAAAAGGAGAATAAGATAAGGTGTGTTGCTTTTAATTTTGAGGTTATAATTTATAAACCACTTCTGGATTTGCTCAATATTTCTCCAAGATTCTATAGAAATGATGCACCCCCATACTTCACTACCGTATAAGATAATGGGGATGACAAGAGTTTCAAAGAGGAACTTATTTTTATCCCACATGACCAGGTTGGCTGATTTACAATTATTTTCAAGACCAAAATAAAATTTCCATCCTCCATTAATCATTTTCTCAATGTTGTGGTTCCAATTGAGCTTATGATGAAATCAATTCCAAGATACTTGTAAGAAGTCACTTCCTCCAATTTATTGTTATCATAAATAAAATTTGCGTAGGTTTTTTTCTTAGATTTTATAATCATATTTTTTTTCTTGTCAGTGTTAATAGTCATACCCGTGTTAGAGAAGAAATATTTGAGAATTCTTAACTGTTTATTGAGATCAAAGGGGCACCTT
The DNA here is from genome assembly GCA_027924585.1 of Larix kaempferi. NCBI lineage: Eukaryota > Viridiplantae > Streptophyta > Pinopsida > Pinales > Pinaceae > Larix > Larix kaempferi. Next base: position 9,975,533 of record BSBM01000322.1, on the reverse strand, counting down.
GCCATAAGAACAGTATCATCAGCATAAAGCAGGAGGATGATAACTATCCTAGCTAAGATCGTTTTGGCACAACCTGCTTCTTATAAACACCTTTCTAGTTTATCGATGTAAATGCCAAAAAGGGTAGGAGAGAGGGGGCAACCTTGCTTAACTCCAATACTACATTTTATATCCGTTGACCAGTCCTTGTTATTCTTAAACTTGGAAATAAAATTTTCGTATAAACTTATTACGACAGCTCTCAATTCAAAAGGAACAGTAAGCTCCTCTAGCCTATTCCATAGGTTATTTCTAGGCACTGTATCAAAAGCTTTCCTAAAGTCCACAAAGAAACAAAAAATATTTGACTTATTATTACGACAATCCTCTGCAATAGCCATTTGTTGATCTTCTTTTCTAAGATTATATCGTATAACTTGGCTAGGAGAGGGATAATCATAATGGTTCGATAATTAGAGGGGTTATTTTTATCGCCACTTTTGAAAATAATAATAAGGATTTGAGTCCAAGGTGTAGGGAACCCTTGCTTGACTACTAAATTAAAGATTTTGTGGATGTGCGGGATGAGGATAGGCCCCCCAATTTTTAAGATTTATGCCTAGTAGCCTTCAATGTCTTTGGAGTTTCCATTTGCTAAGTGCTTAACCTAGAAATCTATGTCCTCTAATGAGAAAACTTCTTTTGTTGTAAGGAGGGTTTGAATGTTATCTCTGATATCCGAGGATTCATAAATATTTTTAAGATAGGAATTCCAATCTTTTAAAGCAATCTTATTATCTTCTTTTGTTTTGCAAGTTAGAATTTGCCTCCAGAATTTATTTTGAGCCACCTTGGAGAGGTGTAAGAGATTTTCCTGTCGTTTACTAAGATAGTGACTTTATTTTCTTTTAATTAGGGTTTTGTAGTGATTTATCTTCTCCATTTTTATCGATTATGCAGTAGCTTGCTTAATTTCTTTGCTCACATTTTTACACTCTTAACCATATCAAGGGTTGGTTATACTATCTCTCTTTTTAACCGAGACTTCAATAGAGAACTTTCTAATGGACGACGAGAGGGTTGTGGTAAAATTATGGTAGAGAATTTTCTATATTCTCTGTACTAGATAAGGGAAACAAATCGTTTTTTAAATCATGGAGAAAAAGGTCGGTTTTATTTTTATCGAAGATCATGTGCTTTTAAAAATGATATTTTTCCTTTTTGGGATCACTATGCATGGCAATATTGAGAGTTATAATTAAAGGCCTATGATCCGAGTTAGGCTCATGGTCATTTAAGATATTGAAATCCACTAACTGTTGTATAAAGGGATATCAAAAATAGCATAATCTACCACACTACTGCCAAACCCGTGAATACAAGTCATCCAACTAGAATTTGTCCATTTTGTTAGTCCATTGCAAATGATAAGATCTTGGTTACTATGAAATTTGACTAGCTCAAAACCGAAAAAAATTGCACCTAGATCTTCATAACTTCTTTTGTACCAATTAGTTAGCTCAAGGTCTTCCTCTAAACAAGGAGGATTAGGGTTGGAATAGTTGCTTAAAAGAATAGATTGGTTACTCGAAGTTCGGGTATTGAAGTCACCCATCAAAAGGATATTTCCTTCCTTCCTTGGACTAGAAATATCCTGTTCTAAACCATTATAAGGACAATTTTTATCTAATTTGTTTTTTTATAGAAGTTGGGATTAATAGGGAAAAAATAACAAATGGCTATGTAGGTTTTTTCATTATTAATGTCTGTGATATCTATCCAACTAAATTGGTTGTAAGGGTCTTTCTTATAAACCCTAACATGATGGGATATGTTATTCCTAATGTAGTAGGATATACCTCCAATGCATCTACGACATGAATGTTTATTCCATATCGACCAAAGGACATATCTATGTATATCAGGGACCTTGGATTCCTCATGCTCCCAAGTTTCAACTAGTAATATAATATCAATTTCACTTAGGATCCAACTTAACTTGGGCCCTTTTCTCCATGGAAAGCCTCGGTAGTTCCAGGAGAGGATCTAGAGTATGTCAAATTTCTATTTATTACTATTTTGGTTTCTATCTCGAATAATAACTTCCTTGTTTCTAATTAATGCCCATTTCCACTCCTTCCTAGCTTATTTTACCTTTTGGACCTCCTTTCTTAGTTCGACCTGATCCTCTGGAATGAGGTCTTCATTTATAAATATCCTCGAGCCTTTTAAATTTGAGGTCTTACTAAGTATATCATAGTTTTGTTTGGTATAGCTAACCTTAACTCGTATTAGCCTTTCTTTAAGCTCAATTAAGTTTCCAAGCCTTGTTGCTTTGGTGAGACCAATACTTTCAATTTGTAATCTATTGTGAAGTTCTATCTTGACAATTGCTAATGTACCTTCTTCTACCTCCTCTTTTATACCAAAACTTATGAGGTTCAAATATCTTCTGTTACGCTTGTGGTCTAAAGCTATCAACTTATTCATTTCCTCTTTAATGGGTTTGATAACTAATTTACCTTCTATATTGTTTAGGGTTCGGTTGTGATTTATTTTTTCCTCTAACTCTTTAATCCTATATTTTAACTTAATATTTTCTACCATAGGTGCATCTTCTTGTGCGGGTGTTTTTTGTGTTTCCATTGCATGTAGTCTAATCTCCATTATCTCTACCTTTACAAATATTATCTCCGTGTTTACAAATATTATATTAATTTTATTAAAGATATTAAAAATCCTTTTTGTCGAGTCTCACACATATTGATTATTTCAATGTTATGATATTTTTATTGCGTTTTAATATTTGTCAACTTTGTTTTTATTGTATTTTAATATATGTTAATGTTGTTTTTACAAAAAAATATATATTATTATTTTTTTTATAAAATATTGATAATTGTTTTTAATGATTTAAAATAATTAAATAATTAAATAAAAACACATTTTTAATATAAATATAAAGGAAAAGAAAAACAAAATACAATATAAAAGAACAACTAATAATTAAAATTTAATATAAATTCTAACCTACATTTAATTATATATAAAATAGATAATATTACATGTGTTGAGGGAAAAATCACTATGATGCGGAAAACTCGAATTCGCTAGGGTTTTTCTCGTTTGGGATGAGGGTCTGAAATCTATCATAGACCTACCTACTGCAATTGCATCAAATCCTTCTTTTCTCTCATCGCAGGGTTCTCTCTGTGGAAAACACTAAGGGAGAAGGCCCTGCTTCTCCCCACTCTTATCGTGACATGACAAGCCATAAATCTGCGGCCATACAAGTTGAGAAAGGGTCAAAATGGACATCTGCTAACAATGATCAATCAGAGAAAGACAACATCAACAATATTGGACAAAGGTAAAAGCAAGGAAGGGGAAACCATTACCTCATCCTCACATCCATAGGTGGCTCGGGCATGGGAACCTGGAAAATGTATACCCCAGACAATTCAAATGCCTAGATTTGAGGTAAACTCTGATCGCCATGAGGAATATAAGCAATTTATGAAGGACCATGCCTTAACAGGAAACTTTCTAAAGCTATGGCCATCTGAGTGAGACCTGATCCAATGGATCGAAGCATGGTGGAAACCTAAAGGCCATTATGACCTGTGCCTAGGTTCCAAGGGATTATTTATGGCTTCCTTCCATAATGTGGAAGATCGAGACCACATCTTTGAAAATGGCCCTTACTTTTACAACTTGGAGGGTCTTTTCATGTGTGATTGGATGAAAAAATTCATCCCAGACAAGGAAGATTTTACCCACGCCCTAGTTTGGATCCGAATCTATTCTTTGTCGCTGGAGTTCTCACTACCGGAAAAGATCGAAGGAATTGGAAATACTCTGGTTAGTTTGTCAAAATATCAGAAGCTACCAAAGTGGGTCGCTATACTTCATATGCCTGAATTTGTGTATACCTAGATATCTTCAGGGCGCTCCTAGGAGAAATATGTCTCTCAGGACAAGATGAAGATTGGATTTAGACCATAGATTATGAGAATATTCCTTTCAAGTGTATAAAATTTCATATTCATGGTCACATGTTTCGTGACTTCCCCCTAAACCACACCCCCAAGCCCTCAAACAAGGAAAGTGGAAAAGACAAGAACAATTTTACCCCAGACCAGATCCGCAAAAACGATGCTTGCAGAAGGGGAGGAGGAAATGCAGGAAAGGAATTTACAACCAAGAATAAGTTTGAAGACCTTCTAGTAGAAAAGAAGGATAGAGTGGAAAAGACGATAGAGGAAAACAAGCAAAAAGAACTACCCACGGTAGAGGGAGAAGAAATCATGGAAAGCTAGGATAAGCAAACAGATCTTCCAACTGCGACAGAGAACACCAATATCTATCAAATCTCACCCCTAAGAACTCAAGAAGACATCAATATGGAGTGGGGTAATGATCTAGACTTTGAGTATGACGATAATGATCTAGTAGGTATCAATATGGAGATCATTATGGAGGCTTGCAGAAAGCAAGATTATGCAGCAGTCTCGCTCGAACAACTCTCTAAGATCCACAGAGTCTTCCTCAACTCCCAAGCTGAGGAATCGGCCGGAGCCAAAATAAACCTAAGAGTGGCCCAGGGTTCAAGTAAATCCACAAAGAAAAGCAATAAACCAGACAAAAATAAACTGAAGGAAGCCCACAAAGCAACTGATAGAGGAATTCAGACAGATAATGGTCAATTCGGGTCAAATGGAAGTGTTAATGCACACTTTCTCACTAATCCTCTCAAAACAATTACCTCAATGAAGATACACTCCTGGAACATTAGAGGCATAAACGATTGGAACAAGCAACGAATCCTATGAAAATTGATTATGGAGGAACAACCGGACATTCTACTTCTTCAAGAAACTAAATTCTCAGAGGAGGAAGCTTGCACACTTCTACCTCATTGTTTGAGAAATAAAGACCTTATTTCCATGGATTCCAGAGGTAACTAGGGGGGACTAGCCATTCTCTAGAACCCAAGTTCAATTGAGTTGCTCTCAACCTTCTCAAATCACTAGTCACTTTCCATTCAAATTAAAACTCTGGAAAAAGGAATATACAGACTCCTTACAAATGTTTATGGACCACATCTACAACCTGAAAAAATCACCTTTCTCTAGAGCCTTCACCACTTGAAGAATATTTTAAGAGCATTTCTGGATCATTGGAGGAGACATCAACATCATCACCTCCTTGTATGAGAAACAAGGGGCATCTGACGTCTCGACAAAGATAGTGAAACCTTCTCCAATCTCACAACGGATCTGAATCTTGTGGATCTGTCTCCCTCGAATGGAACCTTCACTTGGAGAAACAGAATATTAGGACCCAATCATGTAGCTTGCGGACTCGACAGATTCCTTGTAAGTGATTCTCTTCTCATGTCCGGAGCAACCATTGACTCTGGAATTCTACCTCTCGCAGGATCAGATCACTAGACTATAGAAATATCTTTGGATGTCGGTGGCCCCATCCTGTATAGGCCTTTAAGTTTTGAAATTTTTTGGCTCTCCAATAAATACTTCAAAGACAATTACAAACAATGGTGGGAAGACTCTGCCATCCACAGGGGTTCCCTGATGTACCACTTTCAACAAAAACTCAAGAAATTCAAAAGCAAGTTGAAGCATTGGAATAAACACAGTTTTGGAAACAACTTCCAAGAACAACGATATCTGGACACTCAAATGAATAAAGTGTAGCAAGACATCATTTCTCAAGGACACACTCCTACCCTTGAGGAAATGGAACGATCCATTAACATTCAAATAATTGAATGCAATGCCCAGGAAGAAACCTTATGGAAGCAAAAATTCAAATTACAATGGCTCAAAGAAGGGGACTGAAATACGAAATTCTTCCACCAATTCACCATCCAACGAAGATAGACCAACAAATTAGCAAGATGAGGAACACCTTGGGTGAATTGATCACTTCCCAGGAATACGTTGAAAAGGAGCTGATCACATTATACAAGACCCTCATGATGGATCCTGTGAATGACAGAGAAAATGCCATCAGGAAGATCACAGAGCATATTCCTAGCCTGGTTACTAGAGAACAAAAACCACACTCTGATGCAACCTATATCTCAAGAGGAAGTCGACCTGGAAATTAAGGAAATGGAATTGGGAAAGTCACCTAGACCAGATGGATTCACAATCGATTTTTTTCATCAGTACTGGTCCCTGGTTCGTGAAGAGGTCTAGCAGCTGGTGGGGAATTCTAGAACCTCCCAAGATGTCCTATCAGCATTAAACGCCACCTTTCTTTCACTCACCCCAAATGAAGATAAAGTCTATAATCCCAACAACTTCAAGCCCACTGCACTTTGTAACGTCATTTATAAGCTTATCATAAAATTCATTACACTCTACTTAAAGCCTCTTTTTCCAACTCTTGTTTCACTGAAGAAAACTAGCTATGTAGAAGGTAGATAAATAATGGATAGCGATATTCTGGCTCATGAGGTTGTTCATTCTCTCTAGACCACGAGCACTCCAGGTATGCTCACCAAATTGGATCTTTCAAAATATTTGATTTTGGATTTGATAATGGCTGGATAAACTAGTTTCTCAACCTTACATCTTCAACCTTTTTTTCTATCTTGATCAATGGGACACCTACTATAACTTTTCCCCCCTCAAGGGGAATCAAGAAAGGGGGCCCTCTCTCACCCTTCCTTTTCATTCTTATGGAATAATGACTCAATAGAAGAATCAATTCGACCCTTAGGGACAAATCCCTTATTGTCCTACCGCTTCATGGCCTAAACCATGCCCCCTCCCATAGCCAATTTTTCGATGACACGTTCCTGATGGGCGTCCCTTCGCTCCATGAAGCCAACTGTAATCAATCCATTATCATTGATTTTTGTGAATCCTTGGGCACATTGATCAATAGAACCAAATCCCATATCTTTTTTTTAATAGAACCAAATCCCATATCTTCTTCTTTAATACACCTCTGGATATACAAAAACATATTGCAAGAATTTTGGGATTTACCAGAAGCACCCTTCCCTCCAAATACCTTGGTATACCCCTAATAGATAATGCCCTCTTCAACTACTCTTTGGAAGGCCTTCTCTCTTATCTGGAAAAACACATTTCCTTGTGGACCTTCTGTGTCTTGAATCTCCCAATTCGAATTTTCCTTCTCAAGTCCGTCCTACAGGCTATTCCTCTGTCTCTTTTCACGGCTATGGATGCCCCAAAGATAGTACTAAAAAAAATCAGAGCTATTCAAAGAAATTTTCTTTGGTCAGGCACAACGGAGGAAAGAAAATGGGCCCTAATTAAATGGTCTGATATATGCACTCCAAAAAATGTTGGAGGCCTTGGAATAAGAGATCCGAAAATAATGAATCAAGTACTAAGTGCCAAGACATGGTGGAGATGGATTAAGCGACCCAACAATAGTTGGGATAAATTCTAGAGGGCCAAATATGCCATGGGTACCAAAGAAGGATATTTAATAAGATTCAATGAAAAGCACATGGCTCTTTGATTTGGAACGCAGCATGGAAACACTGGAATCTCATTCGGGAACACTACTTCTAGGAAATATGTGATGGAGCATCTGCACGTTTATGGATGGACTCCTAGCATCAGCTCCCCGAGCTGCATGAAAAAGAGAAACTGCAGGAAATTATGGCCAATATTAACCATTTTCAGAACCACTTGGCACAACACTATTGGAATCACACAACTGAAGTAGGAAACTGACAGACTTGGAAGCTTACCAAGGAAGAACTCAATCTTCCTTAACATACTAGCACACAACCGTGGATTGATGAGATAAGTCGATGCAAAATCAATATCAAACATGCACTTGATATATTGCGTTGGGGATACTCTACATCGGACAACTTCTCTATCAAGGAAGCCTACCATCTAAAATCGGGGCGATCCTTCTCAAGAAGGACTCTCTTTGGGACAAAATTTGGCACTTTGTCTACTGGCCCAAAATCAGCTCCTTCATCTGGCTTGTAGGAAGAGGATGCATCCTCACCTGGGACAATTTGCAAAAGAGAGGCTTTACGGGCCCTTCTCTTCGTCACCTTTGCAAGGAAAACGATGAAAATATCACTATTCTTCTGGATGAATGCCCCTTCAACTTTGAAATTTGGAATCATATGGCCTCCATTATGAGACAAAGAAACCGACATAATCTAAATTTCATTGAAACTGTAAAATCCTGGAAACCTAAAGTCTTCAAGAATCCTATCGTAAACAAGATTTGGCAAATTCTTCCAGGCATCATTATGTGTGAACTCTGTAAAGAAAGGAGCAGGAGGATTTTTAAAGAGGCTAACCTTCCAAAGTAGCAGGTGTGGGCACTCATCAAACAACACATAGTGGAAACTATGGCCATCCTCCCTTGGACAAAGGAATATTTATCAAGTGAATCAAAGGAAACCATGATTCTTAAGCTGTGGATCACTCACCTTCCTCTCTTAAGTATGCCAAAACACTCTCCTTTGGTCTCTACCAGTGCATCAACCTGGTCACCTCCTGAGATTGGGTTCAGAAAACTTAAATTCGATGGTCCCTCCAAAGGGAACCCTGGGAAAGCTGGCTATGGAGGTGTCTTCATAAATTTCGAAGGGAAGATCTTGGTCAGCTCCACTGGAAGCTTAGGCATCGATTCCAATAACGCTGCAGAACTATGGGATTTACTCACAGGTTTAAACATCGTTCGTCAGCAACAGTTCTCCTGCTTGGTCGTAGAAGGCGAATCCAAAATTCTAATAGACATGTATCGTCATCTTCAAAATGGAAAAATTCATGCTTAAATCTCTACTATCTGGAGATTGTAATATATTCTCACCTCGGTGGATCACCTTCTGCACGACTCCAATATCACCAGCATCCCCTCTCATGTGAAATGCTCTGCCATGAAGGTAGCAAAATTTCTTGCAAACGAGGGAATCAACTCGAAGGAGGATGGAAGATACCAGCCATGGATGCATGATAATAATACACAAATTCATTATTCCTTCCAGGAGCTGGAAGGCGTAGACTAGCTGCCCCCGGATGGGGTGATTGACGGAACATCAATGAGCATTAATGGTGATGGGACAGTGAGGGAAACATGACATGAAATGGAGGTTGAAGAGCTGGTCGCACATATGCCAAGGGAACCCACCATCAATGCTCACCTGTCTCGACATGATGGCTTAGTTTAACTCAAGCATCGCTCCCAGAGTCTCTAGTTTTATGGCATCTAGGTGCGCTGGGTATTTCATCTTCTCTCCGGGCTTGTGGCTCTGCTACTCCAGACGCCACAAAACACTAAGCCTTTGTTTATGCTGGACAAACCATCTTTTTGTAGTTTTTACAGTGGTTTCTTTCATCATGACACGTCATGAACTTCGAGGTAGAAGGGGTGGCAGTACCATGCGACCGAACCAAGACAATGACAACTCTGGTCTCTCTGGGTAGCTTGAGTGGATGACCAATGCCGTTCTTCTCCTTCACAATGATCTCAACAATGTCAAGGAAGATAGACAAGTGCACATTCTGGAGATGATAGATAGAGTTGAAGTGCTTGTGGACTAGTGTGCGAAGGTGGAAACTCTTCATCGTTTAGCCTCACCGCTCCTCCAGATATTTGTTGTGGATAACACCGTTCATGGGCTCTCTGAAGGAACCGATGGGATTCGGGATGAAAATGCAGATAAGAAACAATAAGTCAAGGTCGAATTGGAGAATCAAACCACCGAGGCCAAGGACAAATCTCACAATGACACCATTGGCGACAAATGCGACAACACAGAGGTTGTTAAGAACGAGGATGCATCCAATGCTTCCACGTTGCATCCATGCACTAGTCCACATGTCATGTAGCTCCTTGCTGTTATGGTTTTCTCTCTTTTTGAGTCCTTTTTAGGCTAGCTTTGGTTACTAAACAATTTACCTCTTTTCTAAATTTATGGTTGATAGTTTTGATAACAATTGATCCCCATCCTAAGACATGTATGATTGGTTATGGCTATAGGTTGTTTTATCATATGGAGAGGCCCACACACTGGTATAATTGGCTATTTTCTCGCTCTAGGCCCATAAACTTTGCATCTTTTTGTACTTTTACTTCTATGAATTAATGTGAATACTAACTTAGAAAAAAAAAAAAAAAAAAAAAAATATATATATATATATATATATATATATATAATAGTCAAATTAAAATAAATAAATTGAAATAAAATGGTTAATCAACTTATCCCAATTGGCAATATCTAAAGTCATCAATGATTTTTAAATAATCTATTATATTCCACATTTATAGGTAGAAGTCCCTAAATTATTTATAGTTCTTTCAATTTAAATTGTATGAATTGCTCTTATGTTTTTGTAGGACATCAAAATAAACAAGAGTTGCGTGCAGCTTAGTCCCTGCTTTAAATAAATATATAGATATATATAGAATCCCATTTTTTACATTATAATAAATATAAAAAATCAAAATTTGTTTATTAATCATTCAAAACGTGGTTCATTGCCATAATATTTTATGGCATACCTTTTCATTATAATGATATTATTATTATTTACATATTTACATATAATTTTCCATTATGATATTATAATTATTTTTTACATATCGACATATAATTATATATAAGTGTTAGCAATTTGACATCATCTTTTTTTTTTTTTAAATACTTTTGTTAATAAATTTCTAATTGGTAGTATTTTGTAACTTTTTTATGCATTTATTAGTAAACCAAAATGACTCCCGTTAATAATAGTTTTCAAAATTAAAAACAAATATGAATCCAAAATTATAATCAATACTTTTAAATTAAAATGGATTTATAATTATATAAAATCTTTCAAAACATTTTTCCATTCAAATAAAAATAAACATCATACAAACAATACCTTATCTACGGCATCCAAAATAATAGTGAAAGTTGGCTCACACATGAAAAAACAAATCTTCTTTGCTAGTAGGAAAGATATTAAGTGATATCTTTAGCAAGTCCAACACCCTTAGAAATAGTAGTCCCTTTTGGATGTATGTCAACACAAATTCCAGGCATGGAGTCTCCAAATGAACTTGTCTAATTAACATTGATAAACTAAAAGTATAGAAACTCACTTAAACATTCATGACTAATTTTACGGCCATAAGATGTTGCGGCCTTCGTTCTTCCCTTAAATATCCACAAATGTTGTCAAATTTCTCTGAATAAAAGCCTAAAGATAGCGTCACATCTCTCAAACTCAAATTTGATAGGATCCTGATGCAAACAACAAGAAAAACAAAGAAACATGATATAAGCATGAATTCGGTTGTTCAAAACAAAAATTGTGCTGCCCAAAATGAATAAAAATATTCATTTTTCAGTTTGAAAATATTTTAAAAAAGAATTTAACCCATACCAATAATGAAAAATATTAAAAAAAAACAATTTAACCCATACCAATAATATTTTTTATTTTATTTTTTAAAGATCTATTTTAAAACAATTTTCATTTTCCAATAACACCACATGGTAAAAAAACAATAATCAAGAATATGGTCGGTGCCTCTTTGAATTTTGAAAATTTTGGCAAGCTTCATTCATACATCCTTTCTGTTAATATCTAGTTTGACGAAAATCCCTGGTCAAAAGAAGCATCGAATTTAAGTAACAAACTTAGAACATATTAATATTTTAAATATAGACTCGGGTACTCAAGGCCCAACATATTCCATATTTCAATTTATAAGCTTGCTCCTTTGACTAGAAACTCCCTATGCATATTCCTCAACAAATTAACAATAATAGGAAACACTCTTAAAACTATTTCTCTTGAATCCATTGTCAAATGCAATCTACCAAATTCCATTGCCTTTTGCATCAACTCCTCCAAACACATATCAATGACAAATCTTGTAGGCGGTGTTGCTACTTGCTATAGGGGCAGTTCTATAGAGTATGGTAAAATCAACATGCTCAAGTATCCTGATATATCAATGACAAATCTTGTAGGCAGCGTTGCTACTTGCTATAGGGACATTTCTGCAGGGTATGGTAAAATCAACATTCTCAGTTATCCTGTGGTCCAATGATTCCTTGTAGCTAATTTGGATCAGTGAATCACCCATATAATGAAGAGGATTTGCATGTAACTAATTAAATAAAGGCATATGATGACATGTATGCCCCAATCATGGCCCCAGATCTTAATTATATCAAGGTAGAATCGTAAGGAGTAGTCACAAAATAGTGATAGCAGCTACAAGAAATGTAGGTTTGGAGGTTTCCTAACACCGAAAATTAGTAGGCTTTAAATTTGTTTGGAGAGGAGAAATGCAAACCTATGATTTAGAAGGTTAATAATCAGAGCATGTTGATATGAGAGAATTAGTCACTGTAAGACTCATGTTCTATGAATTTCTTATCAATGCACATTAGAGTCATATGATCAAGAAACAACCTATTTGACCAAGCAATAGCTATAACAGCGATTTTCCCAATCAATGACAAGACAAATGCAAACAACATGTTCTTGGAATTTTAGTATGGATCAGCTAGATAAATTTCTTAAATGGTTCAAGTTCCAATATCTAGTTCCCAAGGACCAAATCCTAGACGCATAACTAATTATTCAAATATGATCCACCACAAAATCAAAATCCATGTCTAGAAACCTATCCCAATTCTGGACAAGGTCATGCCATGGTTCTATATCAAATTTCATTCCGCTTACTTGATCAATTTAAATTGCTTATTTTACAAGGATAATGTAATTACCAATACTTAGATGTTGTTCAATCTCAATACAAGCTTTATATATACTTTCAACTTAAATGCCTAAATCAATGACCAGTAATGCTATAACATATAATGGAAGATTTTAAACCGCAAGCAACAATCATTTCAAGCACTGACTATGTTGGTTTGCTCACATAGATCAATGAGAGTGAAACTAGCTTCAAAATGCAATGTTACTTTACTTGCATTTCCCATGAGCAAGTGGAACACAATTTAGATGGGTTCAATTTTTGTGAGTGACATGATGCTCTTGTTGAGTGTGGATGCATTGACTATATAATGATTGAGTGGATTAACTTCAGAATGCAATGTGACTTTACTTGCATATCCCATGAGCAAGTGGAACATAATTTAGATGGGTTCAATTTTTGTCAATGACATGTTGCTCTTGTTGAGCGTGGATGTATTGACTATTCTAACCATACCTCAATTCTTTGAACTAGAAAATAAATAAATTCCAATAATACAAATATTATATGTTCATTCTCTTATCAAATAAATTTTCTCTTGATAAAAAGTGAAATGTTTATTGCAATAATTGAAATCATTTCGTAATTTCAAAACAAACTGATTATTTCAAAATATTCCCATAATTAATAATAATATAAACAAGACCAGGCCAAGTTTTCTACTTCAAGCTAAAATCAAATAAAGGGAAGGACATAGCAACAAAGTCTAGAGAACCATATCTAGAATCTATTCCCTGGAAAAATTAACAATAATTTAACACACTAATCTAGTATATTCAACTAATATTGCTTAGCCACCTAAACAACCTAACTTATTATTAATCAAACTGGCATCGAAAAACAAATGCACATAACACAACATATAATCTAGAACTCCATAGAATACATTTACATGTCTATATTATCACGATGTATGCACTAACCCTAAACTAATTGATACAAAGGTGCACTTGACATATACGTGTCTCTGCAAGTGTTGATATTAATAAAATTGTTTATCCGAATTTGTTACGAACTTGAAAGATAATTTATCTATACATGCAACAATGAGAAGCTATCTAATTATGTCAACAAAGCTAAGCAAATAATAACTGCCATGATATGCTGCCCACGCTAGAGCTGATATTGCCCACAAACTTCAAACAACAACAAGCACTGAAATTCCTTTTTTGTTTCCCTCATTGTTTGTAGATGGGGGAAGAGTCAACAAATTCACAACACAGGGACTCTAAGCAAAGGGATGCTTTAGTTATCCGAGGTTTTGCAAAGTCTCAAAATTAGGAACAATCCATGGCAAGGGAAGTTTATTCGAATCAACCTTAGAACCAAGTTTGAGTACAAGGATAAATAAAAAGCACTATACACAAAAAAAAACTAGACAACATACAAAGTTGTGATAACCATGGTTTTCCTGAATGCAAAGAGCAATATGAATGTCAGTTTGCGACCACAAAATCCAAAAGTATTTGAAGAGGGGAAGATCAAACCCTTGTAAAAGGAAACCCAGAATTACATCGTCTGTTGACAAGTCAAGGACAGGGTTGTTGGAAAAGCAACGTAGATTATAACAATACATGTTAACAAAAATGAATCCTAATTATCCTTGTACATACACCGAAACAAGATATCAAATCATGAAACAACTTGCAATTGATGTTCGCAAAGAAAATTACGATGTTGATTACAAAGAAAGTTACAATGCTTATTGCAAAAATGAATTATACTTATCCTTATACATACACCGAAACAAGACATCAAACAATGAAACAAATTGCAATTGATGATCACAAAGAAAATTATAATGCTTATCGCAAAGCAATCAAATCCTTATTTCATTCAAGGCATTGCAACATGATACTATGCAATTGTTGTTATAGAACAAGTGTATTGATTCATATGTGATCAATCTCCTTATGCAACATGTATTTAACCATGAACCACTATATTGACCATCAAACCAGTGTCTGTAGAGGATGTTTGGAAGCTACACAGCATAAGCATAAAGCATTTAACTCGATCCCCACACAACGATAGTTGCTTATAAACGAAATTGATTCCTACTAACATTTTGGCTGTCTCCTCTATATTGTTTTCTAATGTATAGATCAGTGCATGTCAATCTTTCATTCACTCAAACCCTATTCCATGAATGATATACAACTCTGGTTACAAATGACAATTTACACAAGCACGAGAACAATGTGGTGCAATCTCACTACATTGTTCTAGGATGCTTTTGCCATTTGCATCGCAGATTCAAGCAATGAATCAATTAATTTCTATCAACTTGAATGATAAATTAGGGAAAAGAGAAAAGAATGGGCAAAAACAAACACAACTCAACAAGCATAGACATGGAGCTGGAAAAATCGCAAAACTTTCGTGGCTTGTAACCCTTGGGAAAAACTTGCAAAAATCAAGGAATTTTGCAGTACTGGCTCTAAACCAATGAGCTGGAAACTTCAAAGAGTATCCACTCAAATCATTGTATGGGCACCGAGAACACACAAAACACCACACTTTCAGCTTTCACAGGGAAACAGGGCTTGTCTTGATCTACAAACCTCGACCATAACAATAAGCAAAAAAACCTAGTAGGTTAAGTCAGTCGACTTGAATCCAACCAGCCTTAAGAAACAAATGGAGGCTTAGGACTACATACTATACTCTGAGCACATTCACATAAAGCACCACTCTGAGCCTCAATCTAAATTAGCAGCAACAATCGAAGGCGACTTCCTGCAACAAAAAGGGTATAGATTGATTTCTAGCAATCTAGTTAACCTACGCTAAAAGGAGACAATGCCCATCCGCTGTACAAAAAGAACACAGTGAATGTTATCCAAAAATACAATCATTGTATAGGCACTGGACATTGTTTAATGGAATTTTTGTTTCAGAGTTTGCTCATAGAGACCCTAAAAATAAACCATCCACCTATTAAAGGATAACATCAATTGAGCACTCGATAAAATATGGCTACAATACCAAACTCAGATGTTGAGTGGGATGGCCTCAATCAATATTTAAACTAATTTTTTGAAACAAATTTATAGTTATGAGCATCAAAAGTAGAAAAAAATCTAATTTGACATGCTCCATGATAAATATACATTAATCATTTCTCTTTTTTCAGACCCATGCATTAGCTTTCACTGAAACACAAGGTTTCCGCCACAACTAGTTCATCTACAGGAAATGTAGGTTTGGAGGTTTCCTAACACCGAAAATTAGTAGGCTTTAAATTTGTTTGGAGAGGAGAAATGCAAACCTATGATTTAGAAGGTTAATAATCAGAGCATGTTGATATGAGAGAACTAGTCACTGTAAGACTCATGTTCTATGAATTTCTTGTCAATGCACATTAGAGTCATATTATGTGGAACTTGAACATTGTTTTAGGGATCAATGGGCCCAAAAAATGGATATTGATGACTTTTTACACTAAGAAATGGTCTCAAGTCCAGCTGTGAGAGGAGTTTGAAGTGTATGAGGGATTTATGATGGAACCACGATGGAACAAACTTTCAAAAAAATGGTTAATTCTTACAGGGCATTCATGGTCATGTTTTACGTTATTGATAATATCTTTCAATATGTTGATGAATGGAGTTGCTCCAATACCCAAGTCAACCAAAAGTAAAATGTCATATTTTTTGTAATCCTGTGCAAGAGCTCCATAAGGTCCATCGACAAGCACCTTTGGTAGCCTGTTATAGTCAGCCAAAAGTTAATACATAAGGATTTACAGATTCCTACAAACCTTCATTTGATTTGAATATCAGTGCTATCTATATGAACCTTTTTTTCATTGTCTCGTATGCCCTAAGAAGCCTTCTTTTATCTCCCGCTATAGCTTTGCATGCCTGAATCGAAATAATAACAGATATCATGAGCGAAAACTCCATTAAATCTAGATCCAAGCTTTTCTGTGTATAGATAGAAATCAAAATATTACCTCTGAGAAAACTCATTTTAATTCTCATGTCCAATCTCTGAGCATGCTTACGATTAGATTAGAGGGCTATCAAAACAACTAAGTTGAAATCAAAATTCAAGATATTAGTTACTGTTAAAGTCATAATGGGTAATTTTTCTCTTGACGTTTTGGAAAAACATTACTGTTTTTATGTAATTTTTTGGAAAAGTGTTTAGAGATCATTTAATTATTATAAAAATTAAAAATTCAAGATATTAGTTACTGTTAAAGTCATAATGGGTAATTTTTCTCTTGACGTTTTGGAAAAAAATTACTGTTTTTATGTAAGTTTTTTGGAAAAGTGTTTAGAGATCATTTAATTATTATAAAAAATAAAAATTAATAATAGTTCGAAAGGGATTTATGAATTTAGCAGATAAAAATTCAATTATTAGTAAAAAACAAATCTGAGACCCATTTTTCAATATCCAACAACAATATAGTGACCTACTATCTGAACACACCATCACTCACCATTCAAATGGTGAGACAACAGGACATTGAATGAATATGTATTGGCGACTTTTATATCGAAAAATCCATGGCTTGGACACATGAAACGTCAAAATCTTTCCTAGATAGATGTCAACCTGCAAAACAAAGTCCTCAGATTATGTCAATTATATGCGATCTCCATTTATAATCATGACAGCCAGAAATAACAGAAATAATCACGATAGCCAGAAATAACAGAAGACCAAATTTTGTTGGGTACCTTCAATATCCGCGGCGAGTAAAAGCTAGGCCTGAAAGCCCCCAGTGTCCTCTCTCCTACATTTAATAAAACTGGAACCGAAAGATACATCCATGTCTGTTCTCAAAAGAAAAATCAAATGAGTGAGCCCAAAGTAGTAATTTGCTTATGAAATGAGGATTAGATTTGTATCAATTCAAGGAGCTTTTTTTTGTAATGGGGTTAAACGATCAGTGCTCTTTATTGTAATGGGATCACACTAAAAGGTCCTTATTGTTTCTCCTCCGACGTTTAACCAAGGCACCAAAGTTGCATCTTTCGTATGAGCTTTTGCCCCTCCATCGATCACTGCGTAGATATGGCCCCTAACAACTCTTAGTTGTATATCATTGAAGGGTTGGAAATTCTCTGCCCACTTACCTAGTGAATACACCTGCCTCCTCACCGAGTAAGGTAGTTTGTCATATATAAGATGCATTGTCCAACAGAAAACTCGATTGATGAAGGTATAAAGCCGTATCCTCCAAGTTGCATTAAACTCCAACATTGCCGACGCAAAGCTCAACGACGCTGGAATCATCCAAAAGGCTTTCTTGGTTTGGAGGAATAAACCCACCAAATTCAAAAGCTTTAGTATCTTCTCCTCCGACAATGACAACTTGATGGGGATAAGCCAAACACTGTTTGACAACAGCACAGTGCAGTTATCAAGTATAATAGAATCCAATGCTTCTGACACACCCACCATAAAGTCACAATAGTGTATAAGCTTTCGACAGGCGGAAGGGCAGAAGCGAGAGCAGCCACTCCAATAAGCCATGGACGACCGCCTCCTTTTATTTTGTAATTTTTAGTAATAAGTTCAATGATAAAAAAATGTCACATCTAGCGTTATTGTGGACAATAAACTTTGAAATAAAATGTAATAAAAAATATTTTAAAATGAGCGTTATTGTGGACAATAAACTTTGAAATAAAATGTAATAAAAAATATTTAAAAATAATCATTTTTCTAGTGACTTTGTAAAACATTATCAAATTAATTGAAAATAGTGGAACATATAGTCTCTTCCTAAGGCCATGACTAAAAAATGAAGTATTGAAAAGCTTTGGCTATGGGTGTCTCTCTTGATATGATTGGATTTAGAGATTAATTTTTAATTAATCGAAATTTTTTTTAAATCTAATCACATATATGAAACCAAACTAAACACTACTAATGATAACTTAATCTCGTATTTAAAAAAAATATCATCACATAAAAAATAATATAAATTTTTAAAACAAAACAACTTATTATATATTTTTAATACTAAGAAAATGAATCCTAATTTATAGGACACTTTATTGTTATTTTAATTCACTAAGCCATTTTATTTTCCCTCCAGCCGGATGCCATATCTAAACAAAATTAGGCTTAACGTATTAGCTGTTAAAGCTCGAACATATGATCTCAAAAGCTTTAGTGATTGGATATTGCAGTGCCAATACAGTTGTTGGAATGGAAGAGATGAACGAAAATTTTTTCAAGCCCTCCAATGACTTTGTCTCTTCCAATTCTTGTTCTTTATAAAAAAATTTAGTCCTCCAATGACTTTGTCTCTTGCTTAGGCTATTTTTTTTCGTTTTTACATTGGAAGACTATTACTGATTCTTGAATGCATAATGAAATGGCATCCATCCGGCTAAACCATTCTGAAATGCCTTTTAAAATAAACTTGAAAATATATTTCGGATTGAAGCATGGTTCTCAATGATTGTGATGCCTACATGTTGGTAGCCAGAGGGACAGGAAATTTCAAGGGATTATCCAAAGGGAACTTCTATTGATTTTTTAAAGGGAAATATAAAAAATGGTATCAAAGAAACGGTAGAATTCTCAATAATTTTGATATCTGCATGTTGATAGCCAGAGGCACGGGGAATTTCAAAGGATTATCTAAAAAGAAATTTCAAATATTTTCTGAAGAGAAATATGGCATCAAAGAAACTGCAGAATTGTACAGTGAAGGTATTTTTAATATTTTTAGTTTTCAACTTTTCAGTTTCTTCAGAACGATTGAGAGGTGCGAAGCTTATAAATCCTATTTGCTAACCTTCCTTTTATTATTTTTTTCTCAGCTTCTGTACAAATTGAGTTTTCGGAAATCCCCAGTTCAGTTGATTGTTGTCCTGTATCCGTCGACAAGTACTTACATATACAATTAACGTACATTGGTTCATTTTGTTTTACATTCATAGTTTGTATAAATAACTTTTGGATATGTTGAACTTGAACCTCCAAGGCAAATCAAGTCAATGATAAGAAGGATCAAGCCAAGAATAGAAGCTAAAAGAAATGACTTCGGTATTTTCTCTCGAAGAAAGGTATTTTGAATGGTCGATGGCTAAATATTTAGAGGAAAATAAACAGACATTCGTAATCTTCAGAGCTAAGGCAGCACGTGAGTGCCATGAAACATAACATACTTTTTTATCTCAATAGGCTACGATCTATGTTCATCTTATAAAGGCGGTATTGTTAACACCCAAAAAGTGCTCACTAGCTCATTTCCTTATTCACATGACCCATTTGTCCACTTTTTCACCATTTGAGCCTCTAAAGCCAACATAAGGTCACCAAAAGACCTTAATACACCCCTTTTTCCACTCAAAATGAGTATTTTTCCTAAAAAAGCATAAAAAACCCTCAAAAAGGGTCCAGAATTCCCAAAAATATTAAAAAGGGAATAAAAATAATAAAAATATTCAAAAAAGGAAAAAGGAGGGAAAAAGTACCTAAACCATGTTGGTCAATACCATTGGTTTCCTCAAAACCACAATGGTATTCCCCACCACCAAAACCTATAAAAAGGTGGTAGGGGCTCCTCACTTTACATCCATCCATCTTCCTATCCTCATGCTGCCAAAATCTCCCTTGAGCTTTTGGCCATTGTAGCAACCTTGGAGAAAGGACCCTTTGGAGTTTGGAGCTGCTCACCCTTGGAGCTTCTCAACTATCTTCATCATTTGGAGATATTATTATTGCAAGCACTTGCTTGCCCCCATTTTCAATACAAAGTTATTTTTTTTATTTCTTGTTCTTGTTTTTTAATTCAAAAGTTTATTATGATATGCACATGCTAGTTTAGTTTTAGATTTAGATTTAGTTTATTGTTTTTGCTTAATATTGAAACTGCTGCTACTAGTTAGCAGGTGCCCATAGCACTAAGCTTGGTTGCAAAACCAAGCCAACAGTTTTTGGCGACTTCGCTGGCTTGAATCTTTAGATCTCAAAATTTTATTTTTTGCTTTAGATCTTAATTTTTGTTCATTTTAGTCAGTTTAAATCATAGATCTTCCATCCTAGACAGTAGATCTATTGCTACTCTGGATTTTACCCCTTTTTATTGCCATTAACAGCCCGAAATCGTCATTTTCGGGTTCGCTTTTCGGCGTCCGCGTACGACTTTCGCCTCACGGCTTTTTTCCCAACAGTTGCGCGGCTCGTCGCAACTGCGCGGCTCTTTTCCGTGCGGTTCACCGCGGCTTCGCGGCCAATTAGCGCGCTGCACATCGCGGCTTCGCGGACATTTTCCGCGCTGCACATCGCGATTGTGTGACGAAATCCCGCGCTGCACATCGCGGCTTCGCGGTTGAAACCCGCGCTGCCCATCGCGACTGTGCGATTGAAACCCGCGCGGTCCATTGCGGCTATTCTGTCAAAACCCGCGATGCCAATTTTTTCCATTCGGCCAATCCGTTTAAAAAATTAATTTTTTACTATATTTTCTGCCTACATAGCACATTTTACAGTATTAAAATTCTTGCATTGTTTACAACCATAGAAAAATTCTTGCATTGTTTACAGCCATAGAAAAATTTTACTATTTTGAATGCACCTTTGAAAAAGTCTTTTTAAAAATTTTCAGAAATTGAAAGAAGGATTTGTTTTGCATTTTATCTAGATTAAAAAAAAAATTTACTGTTTACTTCCTTCATATTTTGCCCATAGCAATTTTTGAAAAAGAAATCCATTTATTTCTTGAAAAAGTCATATTATTCGCTTTACTATTTCAAAAGATCCTTTGTTTTTTGAATATTTTCTGCAAAGCATTTACTTTTTCAAATTCAGTTTAAAATACCACAGGTGCACCCACTCAAACACATAATTTAAACTGAGCCTAAAAATTTACCCTAACTTCAACCCACTTTTAACCCCACTTGGGGAACATTAAAAGAACTTTGTAGCTAGGTAGTATTGAGGGGATAGGTGTTCCAATAACACCCCTCTGTTATTACATTTGAGACATAGCTGTTGTCCATTAGGGAACCAAAATCTCCTAGTATTTTTTGGCACAGTCATAACCAGTTTATCGGAAGGCCTCTCCCCTAGGAGGGTTGAAGTCGCGAGGATGGTTCCGAAAGCCTGAGTGGAATACCGAAATCCATTCAGTAACCGAAGGGCTACCATTCGCAGTTCTCGGGATATCCCTGTATGGGGGTATTGCGGTAAAAGGACCAAATGGCAGATTTACCTTTTCTGGACGTGTCATGAACGGAGTATCCTAGTTGCCATTCTTTAGGATTGATTACCCGGTGTCCCTCCCGGTAGGGGGATATCTAGCCATTGATTTAGCACTCAATATTGTCTGACTTGGATTTCATCACCTTGCAGAGAATATCGTTTGTTGATTCACAATACTTTTAGTTAGGTGTTTGCATGATACAATCCACCTTTGGTCTAGTAGCACCTCTTTTTTCTAGAAGCTGTTTGCATGTTGGTACTCTGACCATTTTTTGCATCCCTCCACTTATTATAGCACAGCTGCTATAATAAGTGCTTTTTGAGGTTGATTTTTTGGCCTGAGAGCCTTCATTTTCACTTCCCTTCTTGCACCCTTGGTTGCATTAGGGTTTTGAGTTTTTTATACATTACCATTTTACATAGAAGATTTTTACACAAAAAACTTATTTCTCACCATTGAGAATTTTAGATGCTCTCGTCGTCTTCAGGGCGAACTCCCAGAGTTTAGTCTACTTGGCTCTCCACATCACCGACGCCGAGCCTTATCCCTTGACTCGACACATCGTCGGTCAAACAGACAGTCATCCGATTCTGACATGCCTCACTTCACATCTGATTTTGAGGCAGAATCCGAAAACCCTACCGAGTTATTACCAACCAACCTCATGGCTGGGACACAATTCGACCCACTTTTTACCAGCACCATAGGAGATACATCCATAAACCCTTCTACTGCGGTGCCATCCATGGCAACAACCACACCCCTAGGTATGCCTAATATGGGGGACACTCCAACTTTAGGAATGCCCAACACAGGACCACCTCCTATTATGGGTATGCCCAACATAGGGGTCACACCCCCTCTAATTACCACAACCCAGATTCTAGGAATCATCACTACTATTCCTAACCCCGGTGTAACCCATGTTGCACTCGGAAACGCTGGCCCATACCAGACCACAGCTATTGGAGGACACATACCTTCAATACCTAGCATACCCTTAGGCGCTACTGGACCCTTACATCATACCACCATGACTAGTCATGTCCCAGCCACTACACCACATCCATCTGCTAGCTTACCATACATGGAGAGTCTGAACTTACCAGACTTAGCCAGTTTAACCAATGATCCTATCAGACACGACCCTGCGTGGCCTCACATGCCCACCAAACTCCCCTCCAACATCCCTAAGTTTGAGGGCAAGGTAGGTGAGGACCCCCAGAACCATATTATGTCCTTCCATCTATGGTGTTCCTCCAACTCCATAGTGGACGACTCTGTCCACCTCCGTCTGTTACAACGCACCTTCACTGGCTCTGCAACTAAGTGGTATATCGAGCAGCCCCATGGGACCCATGCCACCTTTACCTCCCTTGCCTTGACCTTCCTGCAGTTCTTTCAGTTACCTGTCCGCTATGATGCGGGAGTTGAGATCCTACTATCTTGCAGACAGAACACGGCCACCCACATCACTGACCACATTCATGAGTGGCGTCAACGCCAAAGCCTCTGCAAAATCAAGTTAGACGACCGTATATTCTTAGATTGGTTTCTCAAATCCGTCCTCCCTCTCATTGCGAAGGATGTGGCATCCCAACGACCCCAGTTTGAAGAAGAGGCCATCCTCAAAGCCCAACAGTTTGACCTCATTTACGCCCAGTCAGGTTATCTGTATACCATTATACCAGATGCCCCTCGGGCCGAGTCATCCCAACACGATGCGCCGGGGGCATCCCATGCCACAGATGGCATCATTGGTCGTATGGCCTCACATCCCCAACCCTTTTCCATTGCACATCCTAGCCATGGTCCCGACCTTTCGCAGGCTACATCTCAATCTGGAGCAACCAGTTCATATGCTCCCATGGCACATCACCACCATACCCACGGACCTTCATGTCCACCTCAGTGCTTTGGTCATGCACCACCTGCATACGCCCCCCCAGCCGCACCTCAACCAATGTATTATCCACAGCAAGCTGCGACAGCTATCCCAACACCTCCAATAGCTCAGGGTTACCAACAACCCCAGCAGGTAACTGGACCACCTCCAGCCCCACGGGCTTATTATCCACCACAACCTGCTCCCGCACCTGCAGCGAACCAAAATCCTCCCACTGCTCAAGGGCAAGTGTACACACAGCACAACTAGCCCCAGCACCAAAACAACCAGCGCAACCAGGGTGGGAAACAAAACCGTGGAAGAGGACGTAACCGCGGTAACAACCAACAACAACAACATCAAGGTCCTCCACCTTCCAATCCTCCGCAAAATAACAATGCTACTCCTCCCAACCGGAATCCGGATCGTAATCCCAGGCAGCCCAAAAACAATAACCTCAGAACAAACCATCCTTGTTCTATTTGCGGGGTCTATGGCCATTACACACATGCTTGCCCACATTTGGAGCGAGCTCGTCAACTCTGTACTGATGATGCCCATCATCAAGGACAAGTGGTTCCTCAGCCGCCACCCAACCCTCCACCACCTCAACATCAACCTTTGGTGCTGCAAAACCTCTTTCCAACCCAAGGCGTAGTGAACACTCAACCGTTAGCTCCCCCTCAGGGCAACGTGCCACCACAACAAATCACTTATGCCGCTCCTGATCAACCCATGTTTGATTCATATACCCACCACTTGTTGATGATGTCATCTGCAGATGCCAACCTCCAAACCCGCCAGAACTAATATGGCTCCACCCCTGAAGCCCCTCCCGCCGACAAGAACACTAACGTTCATCCCACAGATCAGACGTTACGTATACCTCCGGCTCCACTCGATGGCGCGTCTAAAGCACCTCGCTTCCCACTTCGTCGCATCAATAATAATCCCAATGCTCGTGCTGCGTCGAATTACAACATTGTAGACGACTTAGCCCAGTCTCCTGCAGCCATGTCTGCTTTAGAAGTCTTAAAAAATTGTCCTTCATAGCGCAAGACTTTACTCTCTGCCATTGGCGCCATTGACCCCAATGATTCACAACTGATGACATTCGATTCGGACCAGTCCGAACCACGCCTACCTTCTACTTTAGCGTTCCAAGTTTCCGTTTCCGTTCGGAATCTTGTCATCCATCGATGCATTATCGATGAAGGTGCCTCCACATGCGTTATTTCCACATTCGTTTGGCAGAAGTTGGGATCTCCTACTCTCCAGCAGTCCACCACTGCATTGCGAGCCTATGACGGCCGTTCAGCTCAACCCCAAGGTCTCTTAGCTAATGTCCCCGTCCAGCTGGCGGGTAAAACCGTGCTCATTGACATTGAGGTCATCAATGCCTAACTCGATTATAACCTCTTACTTGGTTGCAGCTACATGTATGCCATGCGGGCGGTTGCCTCATCCGTTTTCCGTACCATGATGTTCCCCCATGAGGGACACGTGGTCAAGGTCGACAAACTTACGTATTACGATCCCAAGGCCCTCGCCACACCTGAAAATGTTCTCCCCATGGTTGAACAACCTGCTTGTTGTACAACTACCTCGTTCATTTCCTCAATGGGACCCGGACTTTACTTCGAGGCACCGATGACTTCTACATTCCAATCCATTCCACCACCGTCACCGGAGACCCACGTCGCTGACGTCTGTACTCTTTCACAGAATACACAAACACCCGGTAATCAACCCTCCTTATTACCTAAACCACCATTGGTCCCTAGTCACATTGGTGTTACACCGATCCACACAATCCCCTTTCTATTTCCTCCCTCAGGCGTAGTAAGCGCTCCGGTTATGGCTACCCTTAGTCTCCCCGGGTTAACATTGGGATTACCCGTGTGATATATTTCGCCTCCCGTTCCCCCACCAACACCAAATGTCATCCTGCAACCGATGCAACCCATTGTCACTTCTACCCAACCACCTCCCGGTATCACTACTTCTTCGTCATCTACGAATCCCCCTCCTCTCATCAGGCCCACTAGGGGCAGAGGCCCACAACCATACACTGCGGTACCCCCACCCAAAGCAGTTAAACCTCCCCCCCGTGTTCTGTGCTCCTCCTAAATGCTCGTTGTGTGATGAGTTAGGCCATCCAACTCATCAGTGTCCACAATTACCCGCATTACAGGAACACATGCAAATGCTGGACGACGACCCCAACATCCCGGTGGTGAAACTCGACCCAAACCCGAAGCCTCGTGATAAGTCACTGCGCACCAACCACCCTTGTGCCATATGCGGTGTTTATGGTCATTACTCACATCACTGTCCTGATATCCCAGATTACAGAGCAGCGTTGTACGAATTGAATAACGTCAACTTAGAAATATCTCCTCCCCTCATTGAGGAAATCTACCCTCCCGTATCATCCTCATCTGGAGAGATTAACACCATTTATATGATCTCTTCGACTACCCAAACCTCATCAACTGACTTGACCACTCACGGCTTCCGCAATGATGAAGAGATTCTCGAGGCTCCTACTGCCCCTGTTTACCCATAGTAACCCGGATGGACACCACCGTCCATTGTAGAACTTCATGATAGTTTTTTTCTGTTCCTGTTTTCATCAGGTCCATTTTTTGACCATTTTTTGGACACCCTCATCGCCTCGGTTTGCGTGCCACATCGGTCGTCGTCCATTTTTGACAAGCCTTATATCGTCGGATTCAGTTTTTCGTGCTCGTGATGACGCTTGAGATCATTTCTCGCTCTCACCTCTAGATTTTTTGGGCATTTTTCCATGCCCCCTTGTCACCTCGATTTGCGTGCCACATCGACCGTCGTCCATTTTTGACATGCCTTATATCGCCAGATTCAGTTTTCCACGCTCGTGATGATGCTTGAAATCATTTCTCGCTCTCACGCCTAGATTTTTTGGGCATTTCTCCATGCCCCCTCGTAGCCTCGGTTTGCGTGCCACATCAGCCGTCGTCCATTTTTGACAAGCCTTATATGGTTGGATTCATTTTTCCGTGCTCGTGATGGCGCTTGAGATCATTTATCGCTCTCACCTCCATATTTTTCAGGCATTTTTTAAAATGTCACCCATCACCTCGGTTTGCGTGCCACAATGGCCGTTGCCCCTGGTTGACAATATTTATGTCACCGGATCCAGTATCCCGCACACATGATGATGGTTGAGAAATTTTCTCGCTCTCATCAATCCCTTTTTGTTCGATATAATTTTATCCCTTTTTCGGGCCGAGCAATCCCTTTTACGAAAAAGGCACTTAGGGAGTTTCTGTTAAGCTCTTTTCTGACTCCTAAAACAATGAAAAGATCTCCAAGCAACCTTGCTTCCTTTCATGCTCGCTAAACGTATCTGAAAGGGCGTCTACCTGGTATAAGTTTACCCCTTTTCCGGACCTTGTAAACTAATTACGAAAAAGGAATACTCTAGTCACATCGGCTAGAAGAGTTCTCCATTTGCATCATTTTATGCTTTTTCGGGCCTTGGAGACTAACTTACGAAAAAGAACACCAATGGAGTCCACTTACCGCTTTCAGACTCTCTAAACATGAAAGCGACCACGAGCAATCACCATCTTGGGCTCGTAAAACCAACAGGACAGTAGTCATAACCACTGCAGAGTCTTCTTATCGTTTTCAGATTCCTTAAAAATGAAAGCACCAATGAGCACGAACAGTCCTGGGCTCACAAATCCACAGGACAGTACCATTTCAGAGCACACTTTTATACCTTCTTGGAGCTCATTAAAACTACGAAGAAGGACCCAATGGTGCTTCTCGGTGCCACAACAGATCACGTCTACTCATATAGCAGCTTCCCCATTTTGGTCGCCTTTGTTCAGAGTATTTTGCAGTATGTCACCCTGAGAATCCCTTGACAGCACCCATCAGCTTGACCCCCCCAGAGTCAAACATACCCTTCAGTCCTTAAAAGCAGTGATACCCACACCTACAAGTCAGTTCCTTACGCTTCCAGGTCAACCATGTCATCATGCTCTGAACAAAGGAAGTTTGAGTCTTCCCATTATGACCCCAGTTACTTCCCATCCCCACAAGTATGTCAGTCCTACCATCAGTACTACCACACTTCAGTTCTACACCTCGCGCTCCTATCAAGGAAACATCATTGCCTTGTTAGTTGCTGGTCTCCCTCTGTCGACGACAACCAAATTTATTCCAGAGGATAGACCTAGAGGTCCCCTGTGTCTTGGACTCATCACCATTTATGATGAGTGCCTACGAATCATTTCGAGAAGAGTCCTCAATGCCTCTCCAAATGGTTGTTTCTCACATGCTCGACTTCAACACCTTGATCGCATCGTTGAGACTCGCACAGGGCATTGGTTCGTTCGGTTATTAATCGAAGACCCCGGATACCATCTGACTCCTCCACATTTGAGAGTCTACCTATGGATACAACCAGTTACACTTTTCCTATAGATATCCGGGTTGCGCATGGCGACAGTATTCAGATGTACCCCAGCTTCATACTCCCTTGAGTATACAGTTACATTAATTCTCAGAGATGACTCACAGTCTTTGAGTCCCTACAGATCTTGGACACCTTCAGTTTCAGCAATTCATCAGTTATTCCAGTGTATCAGTTATTGAGATCAGTCATGATATGATCATGAGTACATCCCAAAATGATGTCCCCTCTGGACCATTATGATGTACCAGCAGATTTTTTATGTATTTTCTCAGGTCCCCCTTCTTGGGACTAATTGTTATGTATATGTCTTGATACAAGCATGGGTATGCCCGCCTCGTCCATTATCAGAGATTATTCCTCATTCATATTGAGGCCATGTAACATTTGTTTATTTTTGCAGCTTCCAAGGGTCATGGATCCAGTCTCCAATCGGTCTCTTCTCCTCCCCAAACCCTAGAAAAAAGACAAAAGAACTATGATGTCTATCGGCCATACGATGAGCTCTTGCCCTCACACATTAGGAGGCAATCTGTTAACACCCAAAAAGTGCTCACTAGTTC
Organism: Larix kaempferi; assembly: GCA_027924585.1. NCBI lineage: Eukaryota > Viridiplantae > Streptophyta > Pinopsida > Pinales > Pinaceae > Larix > Larix kaempferi. The sequence continues at coordinate 9,946,701 of BSBM01000322.1, read as the reverse complement.
ATTTCCTTATTCACATGACCCATTTGTCCACTTTTTCACCATTTGAGCCTCTAAAGCCAACATAAGGTCACCAAAAGACCTTAATACACCCCTTTTTCCACTCAAAATGAGTATTTTTCCTAAAAAACATAAAAAACCCTCAAAAAAGGTCCAGAATTCCCAAAAATATTAAAAAGGGAATAAAAATAATAAAAATATTCAAAAAAGGAAAAAGGAAGGAAAAAGTACCTAAACCATGTTGGTCAATACCATTGGTTTCCTCAAAACCACAATGGTATTCCCCACCACCAAAACCTATAAAAAGGTGGTAGGGGCTCCTCACTTTACATCCATCCATCTTCCTATCCTCATGCTGCCAAAATCTCCCTTGAGCTTTTGGCCATTGTAGCAACCTTGGAGAAAGGACCCTTTGGAGTTTGGAGTTGCTCACCCTTGGAGCTTCTCAACTATCTTCATCATTTGGAGGTATTATTATTGCAAGCACTTGCTTGCCCCCATTTTCAATACAAAGTTATTTTTTTTATTTCTTGTTCTTGTTTTTTAATTCAAAAGTTTATTATGATATGCACATGCTAGTTTAGTTTTAGATTTAGATTTAGTTTATTGTTTTTGCTTAATATTGAAACTGCTGCTACTAGTTAGCAGGTGCCCATAGCACTAAGCTTGGTTGCAAAACCAAGCCAACAGGTATCTCATGTCTCATTCAGGGGAGCGAAGGTTTTGCTTCAAACACTTCAGACTCTGCTCCAAGAGACTCCAAAAGACTCTCATATAGACTTAAGTGAGAATGTCATTCTAAACTTCCAATGAAAAAAAAATTAACATAAAGTCGAGACTGTCTATCGAATATAACACAAGAATATTATAACACAAAAGAAAATTATGGAGCCGCCCATACATTCAGGAAACTGTATATTTTTTATTATTATAAAATTTAACACTCAAATAACAAATAAATATAAAGTTTTGTATAAAATATTAATATAAAACATTATAGTGGTTGATAATGAGGTTGAATTTATACAAAACAAATGTTTTAGATAAGAACAAAGGAGGCATCTGTTAATGGAAAGTGTCTCTCCTCCACCAGAGAATCTTATTACCAAATATAAAAAATTGATGTGTATCCTATCCATTAAATGTGGAACTGTTGGAAATTTATTTTGATAATAAAATAAGGTAAAATGCAAGATTGTTAAATAAAAATGCGTTCAAAGTGCGGTTGAAGAAGGTCCCCTCTCACTATTTTGTCGAGCTGCTTAACGCTGCTCTCCCTATCGGTCGAGAGCTCGTAACATCGCTCCTAATTAAACACCAGAACAGGAAGTTTACACAGGGGATGGCCTACTCAGACAACAGAAAACAACTTCCCCAATAGGCAATACCACTGGCAACAGGCAACTTCTTCCCCACCCAATAGGCAGGCTGAAACAAACAAGGTACAAATGCCGAGGTACGAATGTTGAACTAGGTTAAAATGCCCCAGATGAAAATGCAATCTATAGTAAGAGCGTCAAAGAAAATAAAAGCATAGACAACTCCTATGGATATTGGAATTTAGTTGAATTTATATCGAGTGAGAATCCCTTGAATGCATCGCATAGTTGTTGGAAATCTTAGCTCGGATGAGATATGGTTGGACGCACTGTAGTTGCCATAATCCTCTCGAGTCTCTACAACAACACAAACAAAACCATAGCCAATTTAGTTTCAAGAATTATGCATTGCTTACAAAACCACAACCAATTTAGCTTTGCAAGAATTATGCATTGCTTACAAAACCACAACCAATTTAGCTCTACAAGAATTATGCATTGGTTTGTTGTAATGCTTGCAACTTTAATAAGCGTTGGAGTGCTCACATAAAGGAATGTCATAGGGACTAGAAAAGAAAAAGAGCACACAATAAACACAAGAAAATGCACAAACAAACATTGTAGAAAAAAAAACCCTACTCACCTGGAGCTTCATGTCCAAAGAACCAATGTTTCCATGCTTGGCAAGTCTAAGAACCATTGAACAAACGGATCAGATCTATGTCATCGAACGACACAACCCATCCAAGCTGTGTAGAACGGAGCCATGGGATGGAAATTTGTTCATCCTACATGTGGAGGACATGCATGCAGTTGCACACATAAATCCATGCATGCAATCATTTGATCTGAAGTTGCAGCCCTGAGAAATTGCAGATGATTGCTTACATGAAAAGTAAGTTAGAGCGTGAAGTTTCACTGGTAAAGTTTTAAGGTAAGGTTTTATTTTTTTATCTATTTTATTTATTTATTTTAAGGTTTTATTTTTTTATCTATTTTATTTATTTATTTTAATGTCGTGCAATGAGAAAAAATAGTCAATTCAAGGTAATTGTCCAATTAGAAAATAATAATTTCATTTTTCTAACTAATTATAAATACAAATTTTATATTAACATTGATCTAACTTTAGACGAAAAAATATATTGATTGCAATTAATAAAAACAAGCGGAACATATAGTCTCCTAAGTATGGTAGGGACTAAAAATAGAAAACTTTAATTAATTGTTACAATTAATGAAATCATTCATACAAAAGAAATTGATATAAAATGATCTCGAAATCATTTTTCCCAACTAAAGATTTGTAAAATCTCTTCAATCTTACTATAAACACACTTTATCTCTTCTCACCTAATAATCCACTTAAATCCCCAATATTTGAAATATCAATTTCTACATATTGAGAGAAATAAAACATTTATAAGGAAAAAATGTTAGATAGTTAATTTTTAATATGTTGATAATTTTATTTTGCATATCGATATAATCAATTTAGTCCAAAAAAGGCCTTCTAAAACAGATAAAAACATTTAAATTAAATATAAAATTTCAAAACTATCTATTATAATTTTGTTTTCAAAACAAAATTATGAAAACCATAACTCTGAAGCATATATACAAATACCTAAATATTTTATTATTATTTTAATCTTCTTTCATGAATTTCAATTTAATCACTAAACAATTTTCTTCAGCAATTATATTTTTTATTATTCTAATCTTCTTTCAAGCATATCAATTTAATCTCTAATTTTAACCTACTTTTAGAATATTTTTGTTAGTTTAAAACTAATATAAAATTTCCAACATAGTCTAATGAAACTCATGTAATTTAGAATTTAACGATATTTTTTTAAATAACATAAAAATATAAAATTCCATAATATTGTAATATTAACCTCATTGTATGTCGTACGTGAAAGTCTTCGAAGGACATAGGCGCTTCAATTAATTTGATTTGACTTTAGACCATCCAGTCATGTCACAAGTTGTTCGTTTACTTCATCGGTCACACGGTATTTGACGTTGGTTCTTTGTATTTGGTTGGGTAATGAAGCAAGGTTGGAATTTGATGGGTATTTTGGTTGGCAAGGTGATAATAACTCGTAAGTAAGATGATGGTAATCCATGGGTAGGTGAAAAGTAGTTAATCAATGTGTAATTGGGAAGTGCGTTAATTAATGAATTAACTTAGCATGTTGTCTCTAGCTAATTATTGTACCACCACCACCTCTTTCTTGTTATCTTTAGGTAACTTAGCATACCGTCTTTAACTACCCACCGTATCACAATCACCTCTTCCTTTTAACTGCCGCTTGTAGGATGATTCGTGCTAAATTGGTAATGGATATCAAAGAGTCGGAAGGAGAACATGGTTAATAGATGAGAATTTTTAATAATTATTTTCTATATCATTAAATTTTTAAAAGAAAAAGTTTATTACACAATCAAACAACTTTACAAAATAGGTAATGTCCCCATTTTCAAAGAACATTATAGCGATATCATTGTGCTTAATAGATTGAAGAAGAAAGAAATCCATTGTATCTATTATGGGCAATCTTCTGAGTTGCGGGTGCTCTTGAAGAGGGGGCACACTTGTTTACAGAGCACAATTTGGAATACGTGAAGGTCTAAGTCGAAATTGCTTTCTCTCATTTAAATCACCGTTGCCATATTTACTCAGGAAGTTTTGGTATTTGTTGAGCATTGGGGTTTGTAGAGAAGCGGATCTCAACCAAATCGTGGGGATTTTAAGAGGGTACACTTGTGTTAGGAACTCGTGTCAACCCTTCTCTTTACTTTGTTAGTATATTGTTGTTGGATGCATATGCTTTGTAAGTCGTCCCGTAGTATTTGTTGATCCATAGTTTATATTAGTCCATAGTATTGGATGCATATGCTTTGTAAGTCGTCCCGTAGTATTATATGCCCCATGGTTTTGACTCATAGTATTGGGCATAGACTTAGTATATAAGTGTGTGTTGAGGTCATTGAAGGCACCATGAAGTTAATTGTATTGAGCTTGCTTAAAGGAGGTTGCTCCCTCGAAGTGGCCCGTGGTCAATATAAAAGTGATTCTGAGTTATATTATTTATGATATCTCGTGTATTTGCATTAATTAATTATTGCAGGTTCTTCACATCTGGTATCAGAGCACTTTCTTGGGCTCATTGAGTGGAATTTTTGCCAAAAAAAAAATTTCGCATTTGTTGCAAGTTCAGATCTGGGAATAATCCCTATCCACTTAACTATGGGAAGTACTTGGGCATAATCCATAAAACTCATTGTGAGGAGTACCACAGGAACCCCAAAGTAGTTGGCCCATTGAGAGGACCTGCCAGCGAAAAGGGCAACAACCCCTACTCGATTGACTAGTTTCCACCCGTGAGGTAAACCAAGAGTTGTCGTTTGTGGCAAAGCAGTTATCAGTTTTACCTGAATCGTGGAGTGAGGGGAACTACCCCAATACGCAAGCCATCAGACAGCATTGGTGGTCGATTGAATCCCTTGAACCGATAGGAAGCCACACTTACTTGGGGTCCATATCTATTTTCAGTTGAACTGTTGCCGATCACTTCCGCTCCCGATCCAGCCGTTTCAGATCTATTCTGAAAGTCTTTCTAGATCCAATCGTCGTTTCAGATCCAGCCGTTTTTCGATCCCTTCCGTGCCATTGCAGATCCATCTGTTGCGGATCCCTTTCGCGCCGCCATTGTCGATCCATTTCTGGAAAAATTAAAAAATAAATAAATAAATTGTTTTTCGGCCATATCTCCCTTTGTTTCAACTCTGTTTTCCCTGAAACTTCACTGACATCCCTACAATCCCATTCTACATATTTCATTCATGAAGACCCTATCCCAAATTCCACTTCCCAAGACCAGAAATCTCACATTTGTCTACTTTTAGGGTTTGCCATAACTCCTTCAATTTTCACCCAAACGCCTTCATATTTTGCCACCGTGTTCCTTTCCTAATTCTGCTTCTTTGTCCCTCTCTACCAAATTTTCTCATTCTTTCACCCCGCTTCTGAAATCCGCATTTTTTGCCTCCCTGTCCATCAGAAAGTGTCCAAATCCTAGTAAAACCCCAATTACCAATCCAAGTTTTTCCCAAATCCAAATTTTCCTTTACTAAATAAGCTTTTGTTTGTGTTTTTCTATCCATTTCTAAAGAAGAAAAAAACTCCTGGTTGTGGTTGTCACCCGCGCAGGACCAAAAACCATGGAGGAAGCACTTGCAGCCATCCAAACCAAACTCCAAGATCTGGATGAAAAATTTCTCAGCCTCCATCTTCAGCATTCAGCCATGAACAATAACTAACAGCCAGCATCTTTTGCAGCCACCGGGTTCTATTCTTCCAACAATTTTCGTGGGCCGAAGCTTGATTTTCCTCGCTTCAATGGTACTAATCTGACTAGATGGATATACCGATCATAACAATATTTCAGTATGCATAATACTTTTAATGTCCAGAAAGTTTTACTTGCATCCTTTCATTTGGAACATGAAGCCCTTCAATGGTACCGTTGGTACATCAAAGCTCATCCCGAGCCAAATTGGACAGATTTTTGCCAACTCCTTTTGCCATGATTTGGTCCTAGTGCTTTTGACGACTTCACAGGAGCACTCACTAAACTTCACCAAACTAGCACAGTGAGAGAGTATCAGACAAAATTTGAGAAACTAGCCAATCACACAGAAGGATTGTCTGATGAATTCTATAGGAGTTGTTTTATCAGTGGTCTCAAGGATGAAATCCGCTCAAAGGTCAAAATGTTCTATCCCAATACAATGATGGAAGTCCTAAGGTTGGCTAAGCTGGCCGAGGACAAGATTGTAGCTCAACAACGCTCCAAACCCACCTTTGTTCCCTTCAGAAATATGGGTTCCCAACGACCTCCCATCATGCTTGCTCCTCGACCAACTCTTATCAAGCATTTGTCTGAAACAAAGATGCAGGCACGCCGAGAAAAGAGCTTTGTTATAATTGTGATGAGAAATTCACTTGGAGACATAGATGTGTTCAACAAAATCTCTATCTCTTGGATGTGGATTCTCTGCCTGCCTCTGAACTTGGTGAAGAAGCTCTAGATACAATAGATGATCAGGTTGACATTCAGCACCCGCCTGTTGACACCCCATCTCAGGATGACCCACCTAAGATCTCTCTCCATGCTGTAACCGGCGTCACCACCCCACAAACAATGCAGATCAGGGGATACTTCAAGAAGCTCCCTCTTACCATACTCATTGATTCTGGTAGCACTCATAACTTCATTGACCCTCGGATTTCCAAAAAAGCTGATTGTTTTGTCCATCCTTGCTCCCACTTTGAAATCATGGTTGCCAATGGGGACACCTTACCTTGCAAAGGGAAGTGCCACAATGTGCGTATCTCTATGGAAGATTATAACCTGCGCTCTGACATGTTTGCCTTGTCCTTAGGCGGATGTGATGTGGTTTTGGGCGTTCAATGGTTACGCACACTTGGCCCCATCTTATGGGATTTTGCTAAACTTTGGATGCAGTTTTCAGTCAATGGGGCAAAACACAAATTTATGGGATTACAACCAGGGTCTCTCTGCATCATCAGTTCACATCGCCTGGAAAAAATCCTTAAGAAGAATTCACATGGTGTCATTGCTCAGCTCCATTCCATTCAGATGCATCCATCAACAGTCTCCACTACTTCCTTGGATAGATATGCATGTGTCTTTGTTGAACCAATGAGCTTGCTGCCTTCAAGAGACCTTTCCAGTAAGAATTTAGCCACATCTACCTCTCAGCAGGAAATGATGGCTATTTTGCATGCAGTACAGATGTGGCAGCCATACCTATTAGGGAATTATTTCTGCATCAAGACTGATCTCCAGGGTCTGGAAAATTTCATGGAACAATAGGTCTCCTCCCCAACACACCTGAAATGGGTTATCTAACTCATGGGTTATCCCTATGCGATCACTTACAATAAGGGTAAGGAAAATATGGTGGCAGATGATCCTTCTCGCACAATTGATGACCCAGTTCCTCTTACAGCTATTTCTCTGCTTGTTCCAACTTGGTTGCAATATGTTCAATAGGGCTATCTCTTCTATGAACTCCATGCTTGTTCATCAGTAGGGCATTCTGGGTTCTTCAAAATGTATGACCGAGAACAATGTAACTTCTTTTAGCAGGGACTGAAAATGACAATTCAATAGATGGTGGCTGACTGTGATACTTTCTAGGTCAACAAGGGTGAAACGACACTCATTTCGGGACTACTCAAACCCTTGCCCATCCCTACACAGATTTGGCCAACTATTTCTATGGATTTCTTAGAAGCACTCTGGTGGTACAATACCACATCTACAAGGACACCATATGAAGCAGTCTATGGACAGACACCACCAGTTCTTCTTCCATACACCCTTAGCAGCTCCCCAGTTCAGGAAATTAACTCGGTTCTTCAAAACCGTGATCAGATTCTTCTCATTCTGCAGGACAATCTTCACATGGCCAAAATTCGACTACAACAACAAGCCGATCAACACCATTTTGAGCGCACTTTTCACGCAGCTGATATGGTTCTTCTTCGTCTACAGCCTTCCAAGCAATCCTCCCTGAAACCCCAAAGGCATTAGTGGCCCGAAATGCAACCCGAGGATGCTACTGGGGAACCACTTATTTAGATTTTGCATCAATTTTCCCAACCAAAGCTTTGAGGACAAAACTTTTTCCAAGGGAGAGGGGATGTTAGCAACCCATGTCAACTCTTCTCTTTACTTTGTTAGTATATTGTTGTTGGATGCATATGCTTTGTAAGTCATCCCGTAGTATTTGTTGATCCATAGTTTATATTATCCCATAGTATTGACCCACAGTATTGGACGCATATGCTTTGTAAGTCGTCCCGTAGTATTATATGTCCCATGGTTTTGACTCGTAGTATTAGGCATAGACTTAGTATATAAGTGTGTGTTAAGGTCATTGAAAGCACCGTGAAGTTAATTGTATTGAGCTTGCTAAAAGGGGTTGCCCCCTCAAAGTGGCCCGTGATCAATATAAAAGTGATTTTGAGTTCTATTATTTCTGATATCTCATGTATTTGCATTAATTAATTATTGCAGGTTCTTCACAACTTGCTCAAGAAGTAACTATACTAGGCATTCTCTTAGAGTGTATTTTGGCTGACCACATTCATTCCCAGTTGTGGTTGTGAAGAGGGGAGGGTGCATCATCCAATTGGGGCATTCTGGATTGTTGGGAAGACGAGGAGATGAGCATTGGGTTAGGATACCATCATTGTTGTGGTGACTACTATGTAAAGGGCAGATTCATGCGTGGTCCAAACCACTCAAATATATAACGTGAGTTTATCATTCTATCTTTGTTATTAATGACTTCCTTGGAACAACCATCTATCGTTGGGCACTTCATTTGTTTGTTTCTATTTCCTAGGTTTGTATTCAACCAAATCGTGACCCTTATGGAGATTGTCAACACTAAAGAAGGATGCTACAAGCTACAGTAACTTATAGGTAAGGCAAAAGAAAAATATTCAATTCTGATTTTGTTGTTATAAATGTTGTTACAATTGTAAACTCTCACTGTTACTTGTCTAGAAAATATTTGTTACTTTCTCCTTTGAATCAATGCAAAAATACTTCAAATTTTTGTTCAAACTTTACTTTGGAAGTCATGCCCTTTAGATCCGTAACTTGCAAACTCATACACAATTAACACATCAAGCATGATAGTAGTACACTAAATACACAATCATTCAAGATTGTTTAGGGGTTTATAGTGGTGCCGGAATAAAGTAGTCCAAGTGTTTGACGAAAGTCATAAGCCTAAAATACTCTATAGTAGTTAACAAAAATTAGTCATTATTTAATTGGATACATTACAAAATGTAATTTCGTTTCATTTTTAAAATATAAATCCATTTAAAAAAATTAATTTAAATATTAAATTGTATTGTATAAAGATAAATAAAATGTAATTGTATATTCTAAAGATTCATGAGTCCCTCACTACCCATAACTTCTTAATAAGTTTTACATGGTAGAAAAAACACTACAATTTGACCTCCCATGAAAATAAAGCTCTAAGGAAAAAATATCAAATCAAAAACTTATAACGCTATAGTGTTGGATCCTTTTGTCATATGGATTTTGAATTTTGGTAGTAAAACATTTGAAAATATAGATATTAATGGTAGCTTTGATATTACTGTTTAAAAGTGGACTTTAAATTTATGTGATGCTTTATACAATGAAATAACAGGTTTTGAGTTTGAGAGATTCATTTTATCAACTTATTCAGAACAATATTTTGTATTAATTAGAAAAGAATATTATTTATATTATAATTAAAATTTAAAAAAAGCTTTTGTCTGGATCTTTCAAAAGATTTTGATAAACTAAGTTAGCACTATATGCATGATGTTTTGAAAGCTTTTGGCTTTGATAATGGCTGGATAAACTGGGTTCTCAACCTTACATCTTCAACCTTTTTTTCTATCTTGCTCAATGGTACACCTACTGCAACATTTCCCCCCTCAAGGGGACCCTCTCTCACCCTTTTTCTTCATTCTTATGGCGGAATCCCTTAGTAAAAGAATCAAGTCGACCCTTACAGACAACTCCCTTATCATCCTATCGTTGCACGACCTAAACCTTGCCCCCTCCCATACCCAATTTTTCGATGACACGCTCTTGATCGGCGTCCCTTCTATCCGTGAAGCCAACTATATTCAATCTATTCTCACTGATTTTTTTGAAGCCTTAGGCACATCGATCAATAGAACCAAATCCCATATCTTCTTCTTTAATACACCTCTAGATATTCAAAGACATATTGCAAGACTTTGGGATTTACCAGGAGCACCCTTCCCTCCAAATACCTTGGTATACCCCTAATAGATAATGCCCTTCGCAACTACTCTTGGGAATACCTTCTCTCTTCTATGAAAAAATGCCTTTCCTTGTGGAACTTCCGTGTCTTGAATATACCAATTTGAATTGTCCTTCTCAAGTCCGTCCTACAGGCTATTCCCCTGTATCTTTCCACTGCTCTGGCTGCTTCGAAGATAGTACGCAAAAAAATTAGAGCTATTCAGAGAATTTTTCTTTGGTCAGGCGCATGGGAGGAAAGAAAATGGACCCTAATTAAATGGTTTGATATTTGCACTCCAAAAAATGTTGGAGGCCTTGGTCAAAGAGATCTGGAAATAATGAATCAAGTACTAAGTGCCAAGACATGGTGGAGTTGGATTAAGTGACCCAACAATAGCTGGGCTGACTTTTGGAGGGCCAAATATGATGTGGGTACCGAAGAAGGAGATAATAAGATTCAATGAACAACAACATGGCTCTTTGATTTGGAACGCAACGTGGCAACACTAGAATCTCATCTTGAAACACTGCTTCTGGGAAATATGCGATGGAGCATATGCACATTTATGGATGGACTCTTGGAATTAGCTCCCCAGGCTGCATGAAAAAGAGGAACTACAGGAAATTATGGCCAATATTAACCATTTTCATAACCACTTGTTACAACACTATTGGAATCGCACAACTGAAGTAGGAAACTGGCAGACTTGGAAGCTTACCAAGGAAGAACTCAATCTTCTAGAACATACCAACACCCAACCATGGATCGATAAGATAAGTCGGCGCAAAATAAAAATCAGACATGGAACTGATATACTGCATTGGGGATACTCTACATCGGGCAACTTCTTTATCAAGGAAGCTTACCATCTAAAATCGGGAGTGAGCCTTCTCAACAAGGACTCTCTTTGGGACAAAATTTGGCACTCTGGCTACTGGACCAAAATCAGTTCCTTAATCTGGCTTGTAGGAAGAGGACACATCCTCACCTGGGACAATTTGCAAAAGAGAGGCATTACGGGCCCTTCTCTTTGTCACCTTTGCAAGGAAAACAATGAAAATATCAATGATCTTCTAGATGAATGCCCCTTCAACTCTCAAATTTGGGATCAGATGGCCGCCATTAAGAGACAAAGAAACTGATAGAAGCTAAATTTCATTGAAACTCTCAAGTCCTGGAGACTTAAAGTCTTAAAGAATCCTATCCTAAAAAAGATTTGGCAACTTCTTCCAGGCTTCATTATGTGGGAACTCTGGAAAGAAAGCAACATGAGTATTTTTAAAGAGGCTTGCCTTCCCAAGAAGTAGGTGTGGGCACTCATCAAACAACACAGAAGGAAACTATGGCCATCCTCCCTTGGACAAAGGAATATTTATAAAGTGAAGCAGATGAAACCATGATTCTTAAGTTGTGGATCACTTACCTTTCTCTCTTAGGTACGCCAAAACACTCTCCTCTAGTCTCTACCAGTGCATCAACCTGGTCACCTCCTGAGATTGGGTTCATAAAACTCAACTTTGATGGTGCATCCCAAGCGAACCCTGGGAAAGCTGGCTATGGAGGTGTCTTCAGAAATTTCGAAGGGAATATCTTGGGAACCTACACTGGAAGCTTAGGCATCGATTCCAATAACGCCGCAAAACTATGGTCTTTTACTCATAGGTTTAAACATCGCCCATCAACAACACTTCTCTTGCTTGGTCGTAGAAGGTGAATCCAAAATTCTAATAGACATGTATCATCATCTTCAAAATGGAAAAAGACCTACTAAAATATCTAATAGCTAGAGATTGGAATATATTCTCGCCTCGGTGGATCACCTTCTGCACGACTCCAATATCGCCAGCATTCCCTTTCATGTGAAACGCTCTGCCAACAAGGTGGCATAATTTCTTGCAAACGAGGGAATCAACTCAGAGGAGGATGGAAGATACCAGCCATGGCTGAATGAAAATAATACACAACTTCATTCTTCTTGCAAGGAGCTGGCAAGAGCAGACCGACTGCTCTCGGATGGGGTGATTGATGGAACATCATTGAGCATTAATGGCGATGTGACGGTGAGGGAAACATGGCATGAAATGTCGGTTGGAGAGCTGAACGCGCATATGCCAAGGGAACCCACCATCAATGCTCACCTGCCTCTACATGATGGCTTGGTTTAACTCCAACATCGCTCCCAAAGTTTCTAGTTTTATGGCGATCTAGTGCGCTTGTTATTTCATCTTCTCTCTGGGATTGTGGCTCTACTATTCCAGACGCCACATAACACTAAGCCTTTGTTTACGCTGGACAACTCGTCTTATGGTAGTTTTTACGTTGGTTTCTTTCATCATGACGCATCACGGACGTTGAGGTAGAAGGGGTGGCAGTACCACACGACCGAACCAAGACAACACTAACTCTAGTCTCCTCGGGCAGCTTGAGCGGATGACCAACGCCATTCCTCTCCTTTGCAATGATGTCAGCGATGCCGAGGAAGATAGACAAGCGTGCATTCTTGAGCTGAGAGATAAATTTCAAGTGCTTGTGGACTGGTGTGCAGAGGTGGCATCTCTTCACCATTTACCCGCACTGCTCCTCCAGACCGTTGTTGCGGACAACATTGTTCATGGGCTCTCTGAAGGAACTGACGGGATTAAGGCTGAAAATGCGGATAAGAAACCAGAAGTCAAGGTCGAATTGGAGAATCAAACCATCGAGGCCAAGGACAAATCACACAATGACACCATTGGCGACAAATGCGACAACACATAGGCTATCAAGAACGTGGATGCATCCAAAGCTTCCACATTGCAACGATGCACCAGTCCACCTATCATGTAGCTCCCTGTTGTTATGAGTTTTTCTCTTTTTGAGTCCTTTTTAGGCTATTTCTGGTTACTGAACAATTTACCTCTTTTCTAGTTTTATGGTTGATAGTTTTGATAACAATTGATCCCCATCCTAAGGCATGTATGACTGGTTATGGCTATAGGTTGTTTTCTCCTATGAAGAGGCCTGCACACTAGTATTATGGGTTGTTTTATCGCTATGGGAGGCCCATAAACTCTGCATCTTTTTGTACTTTTACTTCTATGAATTAATTTGAATACTAACTTAGAAAAAAATTATAAATAAAATAGTCAAATTGAAATAAAATTGTTGGTCAACTTATCCCAATTGACAATATCTAAAGTCATTAATGTTTTTTAAATAATCTATTATAGTCCACATGTGATAGATTGAAGTCCCTAAATTATCTAGAGTTCTTTCAATTTAAATTGTATGAATTGTTCTTATGTTTTTTTAAGACATCAAAATAAAAAATAAAATTTTTAATTAATTGTTGAAATTAATAAAATCATTCATATAAAATAAATTGATATAAAATTATCTCAAAATCATTTTTCCTATCTAAAGATTATAATGTAAAATCTCTTCAATCTTACCTAAACATACTTTATCTCTCTCACCAAATAATCCACTTAAATCCCCAATATTCAAAATATCAATTTCTCCTACTTTCTATGCACATTAGAGAAAGAAAACATTTATAAGGACAAAATGATAGGTAGTTACTTTTTAATATGTTGATAAATTTTTTTGCATATTGATATAAACAGTTTACTCCAAAAAGAGCCTTTTAAAACACATATATAAAATTTCAAAACTATCTATTATAATTTTGTTTTCAAAACAAAATTATGAAAAACATAACTCTTAAACATATATACAAATACCTAAATATATTTTTAACAATTATATTTTATTATTATTTTAATCTTCTTTCAAGAATTTCAATTTAATCACTAACCAATTTTCTTCCACATTTATATTTTTTATTATTCTAATCTTCTTTCAAGCATTTCAATTTAATCTCTAATTTTAACCTACTTTTATAATATTTTCGTTAGTTTAAAACTAATATAAAATTTTCAAACATAGTCTAATGAAACTCAAGTACTTTAAAATTTAACGATTTTTTAAATAACATGAAAAATAACATTCCATAATATTGTATTAGACGGACAAGTCATGTCACAAGCTGTTCGTTTACTTCATCTTGTGAGTGGTCACACGGTATTTCACGTTGGTTCTTTGAATTTGGTTAGGTAATGAAACAGGGTTGGAATTTGATGGGTATTTTGTTTGCCAAACTTTTGGTTGACAAGGTGATAATAACTTATTAGTAAGGTAATAGTAATCTATGGGTTGGTGAAAAATAGTCAATCAATGTGTAATCGGGAAGTGCGTTAATTAATGTCTGAATTAAGTTAACATGCTTCAGCTACTCACCGTACCACTACCACTTCTTTCTTGTTATCTTTAGGTAACTCAGCATACTATCTCTAACTACCCACCGTACCACCATCACCTCTTCCTTTTATCTGTATGTAGGATTATTTGTGGTAAATTGGTAATGGATATCAAAAAGTCGGAAGCACAACCCAATTAAGAACCCAATTAATAGATGAGAATTTTTAATAATTATTTTCTATATCATTAAATTTTAGAAAGAAAAAGTTTATTACACAATCAAACAACTTTACAAAATCTGTAATGTCTCCATTTTCAGAGAACATTATAGTGATATCACTGCGCTTAATAGATTGAAGAAGAAATAAATCCATTGTATCTATAATGGGCAACCTTCTGAGTTGTAGGTGCTCTTGAAGAGGGGGCACACTTGTTTACAGAGCATGAGTTGGAATAGCTGAAGGTCCAAGTCGAAATTGCTTTCTCCCATTTAAATCATTGTTGCCATATTTACTAAGGAAGTGTTGGTATTTGTTGAGCATTGGGGTTTGTAGAGAAGCATATCTCAACCAAACCATGGGGATTTTTAGAGGGTACACTTTCTCAAGAAGTAACTCTGCTAGGCATTCTCTTAGAGTGTATTTTGGCTGACCACATTCATTCCCAGTTGTGGTTATGAAAAGGGGAGGGCACACCATCCAATTGGGGCATTTTGGGTTGTTGGGAAGACGAGGAGATGAGCATTGGGTTAGGATGCCATCATTGTTGTGGTGACCACTATGTAAAGGGCAGACTCATGTGTGGTCCAAACCACTCAAATATATACACTGAGTTTATCATTCTATCTCTGTTATTAATGACTTCCTTGGAACAACCATGTATTGTTGGGCACTTCATTTTTTTTTGTTTCTGTTACCTAGGTTTGTATTCAACCAAATCGTGACCCTTATGGAGATTGTCAACACTAAAGAAGGATGCTACAAGCTACAGTAACTTACAGGTAAGGCAAAAGAAAAATATTCAAATTTGATTTTGTTTGTTATAACTGTTGTTACAATTATAAACTCTCGCCATTACTTGTCTAGAAAATATTTGTTACTTTCTCCTTTGAATCAATACAAAAATACTTCAAATATTTTATCAAACTTTACTTTGGAAGTCATGGCCTTTTAATCTGTAACTTACAAACTCATACACAATTAACACATCAAGCATGATAGTAGTACACTAAATACAAAAATCATTCAAGATTGTTTAGGGGTTTTATAATAGTGCCAAAATACAGTGGTCCAAGTGTTTGACGAAAGTTATAAGCGTAAAATACTTTAGTAGTTAACAAAAATCAATCCTTGTTTAATTGGATACATTACAAAATATAATTTCATTTCATTTTAAAAATATAAATCCATTTAAAAATTTTAAATTTAAAAATTAAATTATATAATATAAAGATACATAAAATGTAATTGTATATTCTAAAGATTCATGAGTGCCTCACTACCCATAACTTCTTAATAAGTTTTGCATGGTAGAAAAAACAATACAATTTGACCTCCCATGAAGATAAAGCTCCAAGGAAAAAATATCAAATCATAGTGTTGGATCCTTGTGTCATATGGATTTTGAATTTTGGTAGTAAAACATTTGAAAATATAGATATTAATTGTAGCTTTGATATTATTATTTAAAAGTGTACTTTAAATAATAGAATTTATATGTGATGTTTTATACAATAGAATTTATAATTAGTTTTATTTGAATTGAAATGTAACATGTTTTGAGTTTGAGAATTTCATTTTATCAACGTATTTAGAACAATATTTTATAGTTAATTAAATAGTGAAAAATTTAAATTTAAAAATCCAAAAAATTTGAGAAAATTCACTAATTCACATGATAATTAGAAAAGAATATTATTTATATTATAATTAAAATTTTAAAAAAAAATTCTATTAATTGGCTTTTTCACTATTCTATAAAATTTCAATTAAAAAATATTGAAAACTCATTATAGATAAAGGAAATGGAGATATATATTATGAAATTCAGAAATATTTTTTTTAATTAAATTAGTTAATTTTTTAAGATAAAATGAATTACTCGTACTTATTTCTTAATATATATATATATATATATATATATATATATATATATATATTAACAAAAACGAGTATTATAAAAAAAAAAGCCGTGGTTATTAACCAAATCGGCATAGTATAATTTATGGTCATTTGACCTAGAGCTTTATCAGCACTGGTTAATAGGCTGTAGAAGCTAATTATTGACTAAACTTTTAAATGAATATCTATGTGCTTTTTATCAGCTTATAATATCTCAGGTTGGAGAATCATTTACAAATAAAGAATGAAATAAATGACTGTCGATGGAATTCACTAAGTAAGACTGGCTGCGAAATCCATTGAAGAACTTGTAGAAGGCAATGGAATTGTTGTTGTCTCAAAGAGTAGTCTAATATCTGTTTTTGAATGCTTCACTTTGTGAATGTTGAATTTCTAATTCAGAATGCTTGGGATATGCTCCTTACGCTTAAAAATTCAGATAGCTAAATCAGGCACCATTCAGATTGAGAGAGGACTGAAATAATTGACTGTCGATGGAAATCACTAAGTAAGACTGGCTGCGATATCCATTGAAGAACTTGGAGAAGGCAATGGAATTGTTGTTGTCTCAATGAGTAGACTAATGTCTGTTTTTGAAAGCTTCGCTTTGTGAATGTTGAATTTCTAAATCAGAATGCTTGGGATATGCTCCTTACGCATAGCTATATCAGGCACCATTCAGACTGAGAGAGGACTGTAATCGATGGTAAATTTGATGATAAACTTCTGGCACTTTCTAAATGAAGGAATGCTGAAATGATTGATAAAACTGTTTGTAATCCTCTCCAGAGGCCCGTGAATTGCCGAGTTCACAAACTGTGATATGATATGATGACATTGATTCTGTTATAGCTCTCCAAATCCGGATGAATATCTAAAGCTGAAAGCGAGCATGCTCTGCTAAGATGATACTACTCATACTCATAGGAGGAATGATGATTGCCCTGTTATTTAAATTATAGTGTCATTCTCAGGGTATATCGTGTAGCTCACTATCTAATCTGGAAGTTTGAAAGATCCCTTGGTTAAGCTTGCTGGCTGTATTTGCTTCTGTATCTGCATCATTGTTCAAATTTCTTAGGATATGATATGCCCTGAAATGTATGAACTTACTGGAAATCTGCCTTATGCGCTGAATGACTCGGTTAAGGGCTAGATTTTTGCAGCTGGTAACATCATTGAGGGCTCTGATAATGATCAAAGAATCTCCGAAAACATTTAGTTTGTCTATCTTCTAATCTATGGAAATTTGACAGCCCTTCATCAATGCTAAAGCTTCTGCAATATTATTTGTGCATTGACCCAAGCCCCATCTGTATTTCATATTGATTGTGCCTTCCATTGTCTAGAGGATTCCCCCTGCTCCTGCTACTCCAGGATTATTCTTGGATGCACCATCAAAATGTAGGCTTTTGATATTCTGATTGTTTCTCCACTTTTGGAATTCTATTTTAGTTAATCTTAGTTGCCACTTTGGATAATTTCTTGATTGAGGAGTTTTGGATGGGGGAGGAATAGAGATTCCTATCCAATTCAATTCAAGGTTGTTGAGATTTGCTTCGTTCTTGTAATTGAAAGATTTGAGAGCTTCGATTAGTACACTTTTGGCCTGACCTGCAATTTGTAGGGGAGTATAGCGCTTATCTTGGGAGATTTCTTTATTTCTTGCAATCCAAATGCTCCAACAGGTATATTTAGGGATGGATATCCAGATTTGGTACCAAGGATTCTTGGTGGAAAGTGGTTGGGAATAGATGCTTTTCCAATCATTGAAGAGCTGGATGATGGAGCTAAAGTGAGGCATAATGATATTAAGATCTTGTATTATAAGATTCCATACAAGCTTGATGGAATGGCAGTCTAAAAAAAGATGGCTCAAGGTTTCAAAGTTGCTGTGGCAGAAGGAGCACCAGAATGGCCCATGGAATCCTCTCTTAATGAGGTTGTCGCCAGTAAGGATCCTGCAATGAATTAAGGTCCAGGTAAAGAAGTTAACTTTAGGAAGGCCTCGTGGATGCCAGGCAATTGTTCATAGGTCCTTTCTTGCTTTGTCAGAATTCTGAAGAGCTTTGTAACCTTGAGCACTGGTATAGGATCCTGTAGGGCCCCAACCCCTGTCATCGTTTGCCATTAGGTGAGTAGGGGCACTTCCTTTCAGCTTGTTTGCTAGAGTAAGTTTATCAATTTCATATTGTGGGATGATGGCAGTATTATTCCAGTTTTTCCAATTGCCATAATTATCCCAGGAACTGAAGTCTTTTAATGAGGTAATTCCTTGTTGCTCGAGCCATGCTGCAAGATTTTGTAGCTCTTGATGATTTTGCAATGCCTCTTTTCCCATAATCTTGTCCTTGAAGATGTTAATTTTCCTTCCATTGCCTGGGATCCAATAGAGACCCTTTGAGAAGGATTCCCAGGCCGCCTTGCATAGATTCCAGATGGTAGAGCCTTTGGAAGTTGGCTTTTGGTCAAGACATCTCAAGGTGGGCCCATTTAGATATTAGATATTTCGTTCTAAGAACTCGACTAACTCCATGACTTTTATTGTGCAGAATTTGCCAAAGTAGTTTACCTCCCATTGCCAGATTCACATTATAAGGATCACGAATTTGGAGACCTCCTGAGGATTTTGACTGCTTAATAATGTCCCATTTCACAAGATGAATTTTATTTTCGTTGTTTTTCCTGTCAGACCAAAGGAATTCTGTGATGAGTTTACTTATCTGATCAGCTGCTGCTTTTGGGGCAAGGAGAATGGAGAACTGATAAATGGGTAAAGCAAAGAGAACCAAATTTACTAAAATTAACTTTCTAGCTTTGCTAAGCCACTATCCTCCCCATCTTCTAATTCTGCTTTTGATTTTGAGAATCGTATCCTCCCAGTTTTTAATTTTTGCATTACCAAAAGTGATTGGAATGCCCAGATATAAAAAATTGTCCCACTGATTGTGCACTTTAATTCCAAGTATTCTGCTAATTTTGACAGCTTCATAATTGTTTAAATTCCAGCAGTATGCTACGCTTTTTTGCAAATTAATCTTACCTCCAGATGCAATACAATAGATATTCATAATGCGTTTGAACTTTCGGGCTATATTGGAAGAAGCTCCGCCAATGAAAAGAGAATCGTCAACAAAGAGGGTATGATTAAGAGGATGGGAATCATGGGTCAAAAGAAGGCCAGGAAGGGAGTTGGTGATCAGTTCACGATTCAGAATTCGACTAAGAGATTCTGTTAGAATGATGTAGAGGAATGATGAGAGTGGGCACCCTTGTCTAATGCCTCGCGTTGCTTGAAAACATTCTGTGGGACGGCCGTTGATTAATGGGGCTATCCAAGGTCGGCTTATACACGCTGAGATCCAACTTATGAATGTTTCATCGAAGCCGAAGCGTGTTATTATTTTAAGAAGAAGAGAATGCTTGACACGGTCAAATGCATTGGCCATGTTGAGTTTAATTAACATACCTTTTTCCTTTTGCAGTCTACTGGAATGGATTGCTTCCTGTACAAGAATGACATTGTCGAAGATTTGCCTGCCTTCCAAAAAGCCTCCTTGGTTGTCGGAGATAATTCTGTTTAGAATAGGCTTCATCCAATTTTCTAGCAATTTGGAAATAATTTTATAAGAGGAATTACACAAATATATCGGTCTAAATCTGTTGAATGAGATGGAGTTGGTTTCCTTTGGAGAGAGGAACAAAAAAGAGCTTTTTGTGCTTCCACCCATTTTTGCTTTTGTATGAAAGTTTGCTATCATTCTCATAAAGTCTTTCTTGATATATTTCCAGCATGCTTTATAAAAGTGCACGGAGAAACCATCAGGACCTGGTGCCTTATCTAATTCAAATGATAGGATTGTTTTGAATACCTCTTGCTCGGTAAAAGAATTGCAGATGTTGATATTTTCTTCCTGCGTTATGCTCTGAGGGATATGCTCCAGAATTGCTGGCTCCTCATCACCTGCAGCAATGCCGTCCTGAGCGAAAATTTTGGAGAAATGAGAGAATGCAACATTTTTGATATTTGTATTTCCAGTTAGCAGCTAACCTTCCTTAGTTTTAATTTCTACAATGTGATTAGTCGACAATTTGATTTTAAATTGCTTGTGAAAGTAGTTTGTATTCTTATCACCTCCTTTGAGCCACATACATCTCGACTTCAGCCTCCAATATTCCTCCTCACTACAGAATGCATGATAAACAACGGATTGTTGAGAGACTTCATCGTAGAGGTTGGATGCTTCAACAGGAATATTCTCCATTGCTAACTGAATATTTTCCAGAACATCCACGGCTTTGTTACTGGGAGAGATGGGTTTTGGGCACTTAGATTTGGCCCATTTTTTAAGGGCAGATTTAGTATTTTTTAACTTCTGTTCCCAAACAAAGCAGGGGGAACCTGAGATAGGGATCTTCCAAGCTTCTTCCAGTGTGTCCCAAAAAGTTTCCTGTTTGAACCATTGAGGGCTGAACCTGAAGGGTATGGGGCCAAGATCCTCATTGAATTTGAAGTGGAGTTGAATGTGTTTGTGATTAGAAGCTAGGTTGGCAAGGATGTTGGAGGAAAGAATATGAGTATCAGACAGCAAGCTGGTGTGAACCAAGAATCTATCCAGTCTAGCCATAATGTTTCCTTTGCCTAGACGCTTATTCATCCACGTATATTTTCCTTTCTTGGGCTTAATGTCAATGAGATCCAATTTTTGGAGAAGAGCTTCAACCTAATATTTGAAATAATCATTTCCGATCAGACCTCCTTTCTTTTCAGTCTTAGAAAGAGTGATATTCATATCACCGTCCAGAATGATGTTCTGAGGCTCATATGCCTCCAAAAAGTCTTCAAGTGTGTTCCAGCAATCGTGTTTCTCGAAATGGAGATTAGGTACATAAAGATTGAAGAGATCAATGTGCTTTTTGCTTTGAAAATGAGTGAGTTCAGTATAAATCCAATGCTGGGTAGCAAAGGAATTGTAGAGTTGGTAGTCCTCGGATTGCCCAAGCCTCGACAATTCCAAGAGACCAGCTTCATCATTTAGGGATGTAGATGGAGGAGGGAGTTCCTCCTACTAAATATCCATGTTTCTTTCCTGTTGTCCTTGTTCTGGTATTTCTACTAAAGACCATATCAATCATAGCTTGGGATCCTTGGATTTTTTCACACTCTACTTCTTCCTCTCTTAAGTCTTTGATATATTTTCGTCCTGGATTTTTGTAGGATTTATCAATTTCTTTTGAGGAGGGGGGAGAGGAAGGGATTATTACTTTCATTATTTCAGCGTAGGAAGGGGCCTCTTTGATCAGATTTGATCTATTGGGACTAGGGATGTTCTGAGACGAAGTTTTCTTTGGAATTTCGGAGTTAGGGGTAGGTTCTTGCGAATCTAGTTGTTCCCTTATTTCCCCTTCTTCTTCATCCTCTGGGACATCACGAGTTTCAATATTTTCCAGAACTTTGTATATGTTCCTGTTGATGGAAGTCGGTTGATCTTGTTGTTGCTGATCAACATTCTAGGTTTTTAGAGATTTTGGATGAGAATTCATACCTGTTTTGCTATTTTTTTGGATTGCTGTCCATTGCTCCTTTTTTCGTCCCAGATCTGATTCCATAGGTTTCTTTTTGCATGATCGAGCGAAGTGGCCATATTCATGGCAGAACTTGCACTTGAATGGAATTTGTTCATAATCGAGTTCTTGTATATGAGACCAGTCTGCTACTGTCATATTTATTGCTTCCGGGAGACCATGTTCCAAGTCTACTTCGACGCAGATTCTTGAGCAAGAATATTGATCTTTTCTATTAGCTTTGTCAATGTATTTCCCTAAAGCATTTCCAATCGCTTCCAAAGATTCAGTATTCCAGCAGTGTAAGGGTAGATGAGGGAGTCTCACCCAGACAGGGACTGCGGAGGGGATATCGAGAGATGGATCAAAATTTGGGGTCCATCTATTCATATAGAGTCCTTGTGGACCCATGAAATAGGGCCCATTCCTGAAGATGAGCTCGCAGTCCTGAATGCACTCAAAGACGAAGGAAAAGTACCCTTTCCTCAGAAAAAAAGATTTAACACCTTCCTTAATCAATGGTTTCCAATTTTTCTGAACCCAGGACTTGGTAGCTTTCGGGGATGGCTAGAGGCCGGTGAACTGACTGATCAAGGCTCGTTCTGATAAGTTTAAGGCAGTCTTGCAGGGAAAATCTAAAGGCAAAGCAACTGTCAGAATTTCATCAAGCTTGTTCACAAATTTTTGTTGAGAAGAAGACAAGGAATTTTTTCCCGTAGAGTCCAGAAGCTTCAGAAAGCAGGCCAGGTCAGGGGGACTGCCGGCTCCCGAAGCCATGGTAGCAAAGGGAGGGGACCCCAGGTGAAGGGGAGGAAGTCAGACAGCAGGCGGCCAGTTGGAGGAGGCAGGGCCCGTGGCCAGAGGAGCCAAGGTCTACGTGAGGCCTAAGGGCAACGCTAGCGAACCTGCAACCTACATCAAAATTCCGCCTGCAGCAGTAGGGCTTCTCCCGCCATAGTTGAACTGCCTCGAATTTCTGACTGTATTTTGAATTCTTCAATCTTCACCCGCTTTCGATCAAGGTTCCTCTCATCTCTTAATATTTTAAATCAATTAATTTTCGAAGATAAAATGAATTACTCATACTTATCTCTTAATATTTTATAACTTAGTTGGCCTTTTAACTATTCTATAAGTAGAGAATTTTGGAAACTCATTAAAATTAAAGAATAATGAAAACTCACATAAAGTTAAAAAGACATGTATTAGAAATTTAAGAAAGTTCTTATTTGATATTTCATATGATTAATTCAATTAATTGTTTAAGGTCAATTAAACTACTTATACTGATTTCTTAATTTTCATAATTTATGAGTTGAAAAAATAATGAGTTTCAATTTATTTGAAAATTTGCAAATTGAGTTTTTAGGTATTTATTAGTTTACATATTGAAAATGATGTGGTTTGCTGATATTTTGAAAAGTAGTTGTTTATTGTTCAACATTTAATATAGTTGCTAACAAAGGTTAAGGATAGTTTTTAACTTATAACTTCATTATAAAAGAGTAATTTTTTAAATTAAAACTTCATTATCAAAGAGTTATTTTTTTTATCAAAACTTCAATGTTGAAGGTCACAATTTTAGATAGAACATTCTTTGATGGGGAGTATAAGAACCAAAAACGTCAAAAAAAATTGTATGATAGGCAAAGATGAGTCCAATTCCAACCCTGAATGAAAATAGTCATGTGCTTTGCATGGACGATAGTGTAAACTTACATCATCCATTCTATTCGAAATTTGGAAATACTAACATCATCCATTTGGTATTTCCATCTCGAAACTTGCAACGTGGGTGGCAAGAGAGGGGAATATATCATGTGCAAGTAGAGGGCCAAAATGAAACCAGGGATTAGACCTCGAATTTTAGATTCCATCCATCTGTCAGATGAAATTTGATTATGGTCTTGTGTTTTCCATGTCCTTCATTTTACATTCTATGCAAATTTATAAATGTCAATTTTACCAGATAAAGATAGTGAGGAGAATGATAGAAAAGTTTCACATAAAAATAGTCAAAAGAAAGTGACTGTAATAAAAACAAGAGAGATATTTTAGATAAAAAGGATGAAATGAGAGTGATTGTGATTATGACAAACCTTCATTTCTCAACCTACTTCTATAGCCACTACTAACTTACTACACCTATAAAATTTATGAAACAATCCATAAAAATTCAAAATGACGGTGTAATAATTTGTATGCCTGTCACATTTGACGCGCCAGAATTTTAACCAACTATTGTCAACTACGTCTTCAGATGGAAAAAACGTTCCACAAAACTTCAAATTTCAAGCCCTAGAATCTCCTCCAATGCAAGTCTTGAATTCAAACATATGATGCTTCACTAATTCTAATAAAAGGATATATGTGTAGAGATTCGTATTCCCCTAAATTATAAACGAGCATCAAAGTCCAATTATAAAAACTTTGAATTATATCATATTTTGTTTTTGGTATAATAACAAGTAAGCCATGTGTATTTGTAACGAAAAACTTGGGGAAGATGAGCGCATGATTTAATGGTATGGCACATGTATGCAAATGCATATCAACCTAGAAATGAATTATTAGCCTATATAAGCTTAACAATTGTAGATACACTAACACACTCTTAAGCAAAACACATGGAATCAATAAAATAAGACAACAAATGGGTTCCAACAATGAGGTTTAATAAGATACCCAAGTATCAAATTTTCATACACGGAGAACACAAGAAAAAAAACATTGGATAAAAACCCTCTCCAAAAGAGAGAAAAACACCAATGTTTAAAAGCCTTGGAGTTAAAGTGAAGAATATTTGTAGAGGTTAAATCTCCAATAAGGAAATATAACCAAAAATATAAAGAGGATGTCCAAGTAACCTCAAATAACATGGTTGAATTCTGAAGTAGAAGGGGATCAATTATAGAGGCACATAGATGATAAACACATATAACCACCACATGAATTCTCCAAAAAAATAAGTATTGGTTATGAACACAAACAAAGGCTTCAAACTAAAGAAACCACCATCAATTATTAAATAGAATTGGGGCATGTGAACAACGAAAGTTTCAAATGGGGAGTGTGACTAAACTTTTAAAGAGGGCCTATTAACCCCAAACTGGCAACGCCATCAAACATCTACACAAGAACTTTAGGCAACAAATTTCAAACTCTCAACGTAGAGAGAATTGAATGCACACCATCCATCCTTAAGTTCAACTTAGGGAGATATAAAAAGAGGACTCATTCTTCAAAATGAGTCCTGACATAAAAGGATTAATCAACTACTCATGTACAACTGAAAATACAAAAAAAAAAGAAAAAGAATGAGTGTTCATATGGATGCCAATCCATCTCGGTGGAGGTCAAAGGTCACTAGTCGCTGCAACTACTGAGTCAAAATAGGAATTGATTATATGTAGGAGGCTCACTCTAAGGAAAAGGTTGATCTTAAGAAAAATGGTGGATCATAAAGAATCATTTGAAGAAACATCGCACACCATCCCCCCACAATGTTGAAATAGATTGACATAGATGATGGAAATGGATGACATAAATGATGGAAAGATATGAAGGTATGTGTTGAAGGTGATGATGCTATCAAGAAACATAAGAAATAAATGTTCCAAAGTGGCTAGCTCCAAGTGGCTGCAAAACTAAGTAGTGCACAATCATGGAGATAGGTGCCAGGTGACATTGTAAGAATATCTACACGGGTGGACCAAAATCCACTACTCAAAGGTGAAGAAAGAGATGCATCAAAACTTGAAGAGCCATTATTAGGGTCCTAACCTAACCCTCATTACCTTAGTAGTTAGTCATGGATTGTATACAACCATCTATTGGGAATAAGGTCGAGTAACTAGTAGTCAATAATCGATGTAGAAAACAGTCTCTCTATTAATTAATACCCACTAGGAAGTTTGTATTTATCAATTATTTGACCATGTCAAGTAGTCAAGGTTTTGGACCTAGGAAGCCTATTTAAAAATCTACAAGGATATGGATGTTTTTGTCAAGAATTATTGTAGTATAGCTATGTCGAGTGAAAGGCTGTCTTACCTCAAGAGTCCTATGAACATTGCTTTCGAAGATCTTCTCATAATATAAGATTACTTCCTACCATATTTATCTTTCTATTATCTAATGTTCTTCATTCCTCTCTATAAGTTCTAGTTTATTGAATCTTAACCTCTGTATATCCTATGTTGTTTTAAGTTTCAGGGTTCATGAACACCACAACTGGTATCAAAGCTACATTCCTAAGCCATCATGCCTTGAAGAGTTCATAGAAATTCTTTTTAGGCTAGATACATGTTCCAACATCTTTGAATAACTGTTAAGATTCAATATGCTAAGACATAAAATATCAGCATTACATTCCATTTCACAACAATAGCATATATAGGATCACTGAAAGAACAACAAGCACAGCATAAACACAAGAGACACAGATTTATCCTGGGAAACCCTCATGGGGTAGAAAACCCAGCAAAGCTTCCTCAATATAGATGATCATCAAATACAAAGATGTAAACCAAAAACATGAGCTCCTCCTCCTCCATAGCACACCTCTCCCTCACCTATGCTCTATTCACAAGTGAGTGTAGTGTGTGTATAAATGAGGAACACACCTCCTCTATTTATACACATCTCCGACTTGTATTTTATATTAACTAGGTCGGCCCCAACTTTTCCACTGGGTTAAACACCCCATTACAACTGACTGGGCCGACCCCTCTAGGGTGGTCTAATAACCCTTTGACCCACATAACACATACAAGGCCGACCCCCACTAGGGAAGTCTAATAACCCAAGTTACCACATTCCGACGGAGGAATAAACATCTTCGGAATAATAAAGTACAAATATAATATTCTTAGAAGTTACAATATTTCAACACTGCCCCTTAACGAGAAGGATATTATAACAACATCTGCAAGAGAAAGGAGTCATCAAAATCATACATGATACATCTATAAATCATTGGAAGCTTTATCAACATCATCAGTAACTCAAGCAGTTACTGGAACATCAACATCTTCAGTACGGAGTCTTTTTCTTCTGTAGCACTCAAACAGCTACAGCAACATCAACATCATCATCACACAATCATCAGCATCTGGATCATCTCGATCTAGAACATCTAGATCATCTCGATCTACAGCATCTGGATCATCTTGATCTACAACATCTGGATCATCTCGATCTACAACATCTGGATCATCTCGATCTACAACATCTGGATCATCATCTCAATCTACAGCATCTGGATCATCATCTTGATCTACAGCATCTGGATCATCACGATCTACAGCATCTGGATCATCTTGATCTACAGCATCTGGATCATCACGATCTATAGCATTTGGATCATCTCGATCTACAGCATCTGGATCATCTCGATCTACAGCATATGGATCATCATCTCGATCTACAGCATCTGGATCATCATCTCGATCTACAGCATCTGGATCATCACGATTTACAGCATCTGGATCATCTCGATCTACAGCATCTGGATCATCTCGATCTAAAGCATCTGGATCATCTCGATCTACAACATCTAGATCATCTCGATCTACAGCATCTAGATCATCATCTCGATCTACATCATATGGATCATCATCTTAGCATACTCTGCAATACACATGATCATATTACAGGATGATCAATCCTGCTCACTTTTAGGACATAGGTCCATGGATGATACAATCCAGATCAAGTTCTAGGATGATCAATCCTTATCACTTTAAGACAAGTCTCATGTCTAGGGACGATGCAATCCCAATCATGTACCTTTTGAACCAAATGTTCAGGGATGATGCAGTCCTCGCACGTACCTTTTGAACCAATGTTCACAGATGATGCAGTCCTCTCACGTACCTTTTGAACCACTATTCACGGATGATGTAGTCCTATCACGTACCTTTTGAACCACTATTCACGGACGATACAGTCCTTTCACATACCTTTTGAACCACTGTTCACGGACGATGCAGTCCTCTCATGTACCTTTTGAACCAAAGGTTCACAGATGATGCAGTCCTCTCACGTACCTTTTGAACCATTGTTCACGAATGATGCAGTCCTCTCACGTACCTTTTGAACCAAAGGTTCATGGACAATGCATTCCTCTCACGTACCTTTTGAACCAATGTTCACGGATGATGCAGTCCTCTCACGTACCTTTTGAACAAAAGGTTCACAGACGATGCAGTCCTCTCACGTACCTTTTGAACGAATGTTTATAGACGATGTAGTCCTCTCACGTACCTTTTGAATCGAGGTCCAGGGATGATGCAGTCCTATCATGTACCTTTTGAACCAAAGGTTCACGGATGATGCAGTCCTCTCACGTACCTTTTGAATCGAGGTCCAAGGATGATGTTGTCCTATAATTCAATTCTCAAAGACATCTTGTCTACGACTCAATTCAAGGGACCTAAGTCCGGGGACGATACAATCCCCATTCTCGAAGACATCTTGTCTACGGATCAATTCAAGGGACCTAAGTCCAGGGACAATACAATCCCCATTCTCAAAGACATCTTGTCTACGGCTCAATTCAAGGGACCGAAGTCTGGGGACGATACAATCCCCACCTGTCCACTAAGGACTTCATTCTCGAAGACATATGTCTATGGATCAATTCAAGGGACCGAAGTCCAGGGATGATACAATCCCCACTTATCCACTAAGGACTTCATTCTCGGAGACATATGTCTATGGATCGTTTTAGAAGATGTGTTCAAGGATGATGCAATCCCTCTTCTTTCTCGGAGACACATGTCTACGGATCCTTTTAGAACATGTGTTCAAGGATGATGCAATCCCTTTGTCAACTTAGACCCTGTCTAAGGACCATCCACCAACCTCTCTGTTGGCATCACCAATATAGGTATTCACATCATCGACCTCACTGTCGATGCAGGCAATCTCATCATAAGTGACCACATCACTTCCCCTCTCGAGGAGGGTCCTACCAAGCTTGTCTAAAAAATACTCAAACTTTACTTGAGGTAGAGGTTTGGTTTGTACGATGGTAACTTGTTCATCAGTGCCTACAAATTCGAGCTTTATAGTTCCTTTCTGCACCATAACTCATATATAGAAATATCAGACCTCTATGTGCTTTGACTTATCATGGAACATTGGATTCTTTTCCATCTTGATACAACTCTGTTTGTCACACAGGATCACAGTTGGGTCTATCTCTAAGTCAAACAATCCTGAAGCCATACCACTTCACAACTAGCAAAGCAAGCAGCCATATATTCTACTTGTGCTGAGAGCCACACTAGACTGCTTCCTGCTAAACCACGAGATCATGGATGATCCCAGACAATAACATCCTCTCGATGTGCTCTTTCTGTCTGATACACTTCCTGCCCAATCAACATCTGTGTAGCCATCTGAAGTCATGATCTCATAGATCAAAGTCTATCGTACCCTTTAGGTACCTCATCACATGCTTTGCAACTATCAGGTGAACACATCTAGTTTTCACTAGATACTGTCTAAAGGTGTTCACAGCAAAGCATATATCTGACCTAGTATTCGTCAGATACATCAACGACACAGTAATCTATCTGTATAGAGTCACATCAACTAACTTTGAGGAGTCATCAGCTAACAACTTCAAGTCGGAACCCATGAGAGTGGCCATGGTTGTACATTTGAACAGATCAATTCTTCTCAAGATTTTCATTGCATACTTTCCTTGGTTGAGAAAGATTCCTTCTGAGCCTTTTCATGCTTCCAGACCTAGGGGGTAATGCACGAATTTGAGATCATTCATCACAAACTCTATAGCTAGCTTGTTCTTTCTTTCCATGATCTGTTTCTCATTCCCTGTCAGAAAGAGATCTTCTACATACAATAATAGTATGATCCATAACCTTAAGGTAAAGGTTAGGAACAACTTTACTTCTGGTAAAGCCCAAGCTTGTCAAGAAAATGTCAATTGAACATCATTCACACTCTGCATTGAATGATCTTCTGTGCCATCTCTCGATAGAAGGGTCTACTGATATGAGCCTCAAGATCATTCGAACTCTGTGGTGAGTTCCTTCTTGCATCCATGCCATCTGTATATAGAAACCATATTCAACCTTGTAGCAAAGGTTGAGATCCACATCACCCATGGTGATCATTAAGCTCATCAATTGACTATCGATACTGGGTACTCTTATAGAGCTTTCTTTAATTGAATCCTGGGAGATTTCTTGATTTGCACTTCTTCTTCAATTACACTATTAAGATAATTGTCTTATCTAGTCACTTGGAACAAACATCTCGTCATGATCCTCTTCCTCTTTCTAAGAGAATCTTCTAGCCACGAGCCTTCTGTATTATGTTTGATTTGTAAATCTTCTAGTTGAACATCCATCACTTGTTCGTTGTTCATCATTCTTTATGATCTTTCCTACAAATCAAAATTAAGTACATGATTAGTAATACTTCATAATCATCAAATCATGTTGACATGATAACCTATTATGCATACAGATATGATTTACATAGTTATGTAACTATCTTGACCAATACTTTGGCACAACACTTTTCCATATCCTGTATGCATACAGTGGCTATCTAGATGCCTTCCATCTCTTCCAGAACATACTATCAAGAGCGTGCACAGCTCTCAGCATGTCAGCAAAGAGGTTTCATTCTAGACAATCAACAATGGAATGTTTGTCCAACTTATCAATCATATGCATATTAGTAGTATACTGTTCAATGCTATATGAATGCTTACACTTAGCATGATATATTCTAGGAATACAAATATGCATACAACTATTACGAGGAATATCATAGACTATTCAGTAATTCAAATAACAATTCAAATACTTATCTTTTTATGTCTTGTGAGGTTGCATCCTTCTTTGTCTCAAATTTCCTTCCATGTCATGAGCTTCTATCCATCCTGTACCACTATGCATGCTCAAGTGTGCACTAGTGTCATCCTCATGATCTCATACACAAACATACATTCATTAGTATAATCTCAATAAAAACATTATAATTCTAAATAATCTTGAATATGTATGGTCATGATCATTCAATACATGGGTATACTAAGATCCTAGCACAAAGTAGGATTCTAACTTGACATAGGAAAACATACCTAGATTAGTATACTTGCTTAGTTATGTCTAACATATCTAAACAATATCTTCTTTGTTCTCTTCAATGATTTAGAGATCTTGTGCTAGAATCTGCATAACTCATAGGTTAAGCATAATAGAACAAAGTCATACATACCTAGTCAGTAGAACTTCTATGTGATCAAAGATTATGGATGAGTTTATGTCATCATGGTCATAGAACTTGATTTGTCTTTCTTGATGTACCTGTCTTTTGTTAGCAGACAACATCATCCTCATACAACACCCTAGTGCATTAGTACAATCATATAACCCTAATCAATGAATGTCTTCTGTCATTAACATGCATTCATACTTTTATTAGGGTGATAAGACAATTCTAACATTAGTCAAGATTGTACTAACCTAAATAATATGAAGACGAACATATTATGAACTTAATCAAGAATTAGATTTCAAGACATACCTATATCTCCTTATGTCATACCTATCGAGATTTCTTGTAGTCTTCTTATGTAATGCCTTAGCCTCAAATCCCCCTGAAACTGTATCTAGAGCTTGATTAGGGTTTGTTAGAGAAACCCTAAAAATTCAAACTTTGACTTTCACACTTCTGAATGTATGAAAGGATGTGTCTTGCTGAGCTGATCAAACTAGCATACTTCAATTTTGAAATCTCCAAAATTTGACCCCTCAAAATTGCCTCCGAAACTTCTGGATCTTCTGGACAGGATCCTGAACTAGGGTTTGATGAAGGCCACCCTTCTTCCCAATCAAAAGGTTCAATCCAAGGCTCTAAACTCTTATTTTTCTGAGGAGCTTCCAACCGTGGTCACAGACTCAAAAATTCCAACTTTTGTTGAAGCCCTAATTTTCCACCTTTCCGATCAAAATCCCGAATTGGGGTTTGATCAAGCCCAGTCTTCTACCCAACCAAAAAATTTGATCTTGGTCTCTAAATTTCTATTTTTCTGAGTAGCATTCAGCCGTGGACTCTGATTCCAAAAATTCCAACTTTCTCCGAAATCCTGAATTCTGGAAGCCATGAATGAAGGTGCTCAAAAATAATTCTGTTTTGACAGAAATATGTACCTGATTGTTTTTGGTGTAACTCCAAAATTTTCGATCCACAGGGTCAAATTTTTTTTCTTGTGGTAGCCTTACCTATCATATTTCCATCCCAACAGGTCTAACCTCAATTGGTTTCTCTGAGAGAGAGTTATGCCAAGTGTCGCAACGTGACCTGTTTATGGGATAAAACAGGAGATCAAACTTGTACGGCGTGCCACATGTCACTGGTTCAACTTCGGCCTCTGAAAAAGTTTCTTGAGATAGTAAAGTCTGTACACTACCTGTCACTTTTTACAAAATTGCATTTGGAGCTTCCTAGCCCAAGTTATGACCTTTTTTCCTAGGTCACCTGATTATGACTGAGATCTGGAAGAGGTAGAAACCCTAACTTATAATGATCATAACTTACAAAGTACAATGAATATGAGGGTGTCCTTTGGACAAAAGGTACCTGGGGATGTTGTCTACGACCTGTAAAGGTTTAATATCCGAAACCTTCTCCAAAATGGATTTATATAGAAAGTTCCACCATGACTTGTTTTTTTCTATATAAAACCCTAACCTTAAAATTGTCGCAAGTGAAGCAAGTGTCGTAAGTGCCATACATTGCCTTCCTTTGGGTTAGCTCTGATACCATGTTAAGATTCAATATGCTAAGACATAAAATATCAGCATTACATTCAATTTCACAACAATATCATATACAGGATCACTGAAAGAACAACAAGCACAGCATAAACACAAGAGACACAGATTTATCCTGGGAAACCCTCATGGGGTAGAAAACCCAGCAAAGCTTCCTCAATATAGCTGATCAGTAAATACAAATATGTAAACCAAAAACATGAGCTCCTCCTCCTCCATAGAAAACCTCTCCCTCACCTATGCGCTATTCACAAGTGAGTGTAGTGTGTGTATAAATGAGGAACACACCTCCTCTATTTATACCAATCTCTGACTTGTATTTTATATTAACTAGGTCGGCCCCAACTTTTCCACTGGGTTAAACACCCCACTACAACTGACTGGGCCGATCCCTCTAGGGTGGTCTAATAACCCTTTGACCCACATAACACATATAGGGCCGAACCCCACTAGGGAAGTCTAATAACCCAAGTTACCACATTCCGACGGAGGAATAAACATCTCTAGATATACATTAAGATCTTCACGGAGGAATGAAATATCTCCGGAATAATAAAGTACAAATATAATATTCTTAGAAGTTACAATATTTCAACAATAACCACAAACATCTATTGTTCCATGGGTAAACCTGCGACTTGGGAATAATACATGCAATGAATATAGTTGATACTTAGTCACATTGTACTCTTATTTGATACAATTGTTGGACACTATTGTAACTCATGTTGGTACCCCTTATCGTAGTACTACATCAGACAAAACTTGCACATAGAATCACGTCCACATACCCTCGAGTATATTGGAATCCCCCTAGGTCACCTATATCCACCCATTGATGATCTTGTTGCTATAGTGGAAATGGGAAAAACACTTGAGAAAATACTCTCACATACTTAAGTAGTCAAGTAGTACGACTAAGGGCATGGTTGTGCCTCCTTAGTTGGCGCCCTAAGAGATTGTGCCGAGTACTATTGTTTGACCCCGAACTTATATAAGAGAGTAATAGTGCATGGAAATCCCTTGTCTGCAAAACCCGATAAAACTTGGAAACCCTTATCTCTACAACCTGTTTGTGAAAATTCTTCATTATGTCAAAGCATTAAATGCAACAATCAAATTCTTTATGAGCAACCATGTGAAATTCCTACATCTTTGAATATAACATGAATTTGGGAATTTTGTCAATGCAGTGACATTCAACTTGGAGTAATAGTTCCATTATAGTTAAAAAATAAAAAGTATCAAAAAAACTTATTTGATACCCATCCAGAAACAATCCTTGCATCTTTTTTATCGTTTTGATATATATTTTTATCAACCCTTTTTTTGTGGTCTCGAAAACCCTTATTTGTGACCTATCTCAACAGAATAATTTTTTTAACTAAATCATTTTGATATACATCTCTGCTAACCCTTTTTGTGTGGACCCAACACTCCTACCTTTCAACAACCATGGTACACACCTATACATAGAAAAAATAGGGAAACCAAAGCAACTAGGACGATATGAAGGAAACCAACCAGAATTTGCCCCCACCTAACATGGACACCATCATGTCCCTATTTCAATCCTTAAAGAAGGCAATGGACAAGCTCATCGATGAAAAGGTGCATGATAGAATAACGATGGATGATATCACCAAACATGTTATCTATATTTTAAAACGCAAGGATCCCACTTATGAATCCTTTGGCAATGGAGAACTAGCCTCTCACACTCTATTCCTAGACACACAACCTCAATCCTTTGAGGACAAATATTCATGGCATCGGTTTCCAAATATTGACATGTGATAATTTAATGCCTCTAATCCCTCGAGTTGGGTTACCCAAATGGAACATTATTTTCTCTCCATGGCATTAAAGATGATCTTTAAAAGTTGAAAATTTGGGTTTTATATCTAGATTTTGAAAGATGGCAATGGTGGAAATGGTACTAGAAATCATACCATCGTTATGTCCCTTGGAGCCAATTTGTGAAGATCCTTCATGAGCATTTTGACCATGACACTCACTACTTGGGCACGTTGACCAAATTGCACTAAACCAACATTGTTCTGAACTATATCATAGTACTTGAGAAATTGACCATCCATGCAAAATACTCTCCAATTCTATTTTTCCAGGAATGTTTCATCAGTGATCTTAAAGAGGAAATTCATTCCCACGCCCTTATGTAGTGGCCCTCCACTTGGTTGGAAACCTATGATCAACCTTGAGAAGCTGAATTGGTGATAAATTCCCAAATCAAACACCCATCCTTTCCTGATCCAGATTTATAAGGGAATGAAATGAAACAAAATTATTCTAAAACATAGCGATACTATATTACTCAATTTATATTAATAATGAAATATGCAAGAACTGTAACAAAATGTAGAGTAAAATGAACTCACTAGAATGGTGGCCACTTATATCTAAGAATATATGTGATGGTTACATGCATTCGCAAGAACTGAATTACAATGAGGTAAAGGGTATTATTAACATAACGTGTCAATGATAAAACCCTAAACATCCAAAACCCTAACCCCAGAAGATGAGACGCCAAAAAGGTTTGTGGGCCCGTTGTTGTTAGTTGATACATCAACTTCCCGGGGTAGTAACTTTTGTATCTGATCTCCATTTGGGGTGCTTGGTAGTCCGTCGGAAAGGTCTAGCCGATAAGTACACATCTCAAACAACCCATTACATAGGATATCTATTGGGTGATATTGTGCCAAAAAAATTGTTTAGGGCCTCAAAACATCCCTAAAAGTTCAAGACCCAAAAAATCATAACAAAACTGCCAAGATGGAAAGCTGTGTTTTGAGCCAGTGGAGGTGGATGGCCACCGATGTCCATCTTGATCAATCCTCCCCCCTTATGAATCAATGTTATCCATTTTATGTTGCACTCAAATAGATACAGGAATGGATATAGATATGGGGAGGGAAACATATACGAAAAATTATCAAAAATTTAGAAACGTGTTGATGTATTTGTAACTTCGGAAGATATTCTTCTATGTATTACATTTGTTCTTGATTGTATATCCATTAGAGATGTTACATTCCTCTATTTGGAAGTGTCGTCATTTGTATTTGGAAGTGTCGTCATTTGTATTTGGAAGTGTCATCATTTGTATTCACAAGTGTCGTCATTTGTATTGATGGTTTATTAGACCACCAGTGAGGGGTCGGCCCTGATTAGGCCATGTGGTTGGGTTATTAGACTTGAGTATCAAGTCGGCCCTAGTGAATTAATTGGTAGGTCAAGTCAAGTATAAATAAGAGCGGTGTGTCCCTCATTCTATTCATTCACTCACTTCTCAAGCTCGCATAGCTAAGAGAGAAAGTGGCACACTTGTGGAGGAGGAGGAGCATCTTCTAGAGAGATCTCTTTGGGTTTGATCCTTGTGATCTTGTACTTGGGTTTATTCTATCTCTGAGGAAGTTGCGGGGTTTTTCACCTACTTGGTTTTCCCCGGTGAAACTCTGTGTCTCTTGTGTGCTTGCATGATTGTGTTTATGATTGATATGTTGTTGATATGCTGTACATGTTATTCTCTTAGTGATCCTGAATGATAATGGAATGAAATTATCGAAAAATTAACATGGTATCAGAGCTTGCCTAAGAAGAAGGCATTGTGCAGCTGCGGAAGCTAGGGCTTCTTATTATTTGGGTTTCTCTCCATAGTTCATCAAAGGAATAAGGCTATATTGACTCTACTAACAAGGGCGCATCTTTCTGTCGAGATAGAATTCAATTCTGAGCTGTTTCAGGTTTTGACCTAAAAATTAGGGTTTCCACAAAAATATGAATTTCTGAAATCTGAGGACATAGCTGGAAGCTCCTTGGAAAAATCAAATTTTAGAGCTTTTGATCGAATTTTTTGGTTGGGTGAAGCTCCAAGAAACTCAAACCCTAATTCAGGGTCCTCCCCAGTGAATCCGGGAGATTGAAAAGCATTTCTGAAGGGTGAAACTTGGCAGTTTTCAATTTCTGAGTATACCAGGATTAGCATCTCATCAAGGCGCATATTTTCATCCTTTCAGAATTTTGAAATTCAAATTTTGAATTTTTAGGGTTTCTCTGACAAACTCTAATCCAACTCCAGATCCAGTTTTCAACAAATCAAGTGGTAAGACCTAAACACTTTCTATTTCCATTTGAAGTACTCTTTAAGATGTCTCACCACACCAAGCTTGAGGATAATCTTGATGGAGTTGATAAATTCCGAGCATGGAAGTATAGGATTGGGTTAATCCTAGAAGAAAATGATTTGGACACTCACATAATTGAAGAGGTTCTTGTCCTAGAGGGAGATGAGGCTATGGACTTACAAAAGAAGAACCTCGTCAAGGCTAAGAGAATCATTGCTGATTCTATCAAAGACCATATCATACCTCATGTGTCTTCCCTGAATACACCTAAGCATATGTTTGACTCCTTAACCAAGTTGTTTGAAGGAAAGAACATAAATCGGAAGATGACTCTGCAGAACCAATTGAAAAGGGTAAAATGGAGAGACCATTCAATCCTACATTTCCAAGGTCTCTCAAATCAAGGAACAACTTGAAGCTGTGGATGAAGTAGTGGAGAATGGTGAAATTGTAATGAACACATTAAATGGCCTACCTAGGTCATGGGACTCCTTCATCCATTAAGGAATCTGTGCAAGAAAGAAATTGATTTCTTTCAGTAGACTATGGGAAGAATGTTCACAAGAAGAAGCTAGGATTGTGGCTCGAGAAGAAAAGATGGGAAATGAATACCAAGCTCTCACAACACACACCAAGAAAGGTAAGTCCAAAAGAGAGCAATCTTATCACAAGAGAGCTCCTCACCACCATCAAATAGATAAGAAAGACTTGAGGTGCTTTACTTGTAATGAGAAGGGACACTTTGCTTCAGATTGTCCCAAGAGAAAAAGGAACAACAACAACAATAACTTCAATAAGAAGAGGAAGAACAACAAGAAGAGATATCATGCTCATGCTGCTGAGGATGATGAACCTCCCAAGAAGAAGGCTAGAGAAGAAAGTGATGACTCATCAAGTGAAGATGAATATGTTCTAATCTCTGCTCTCATAGGTACTATCTCTCATGGATGTAATGATTGGATTATTGATAGTGGGGCTTCTAAAGACATGACTGGGTTTAAAGAATCATTCATGGACCTATCTGAACATGAGTCACCCCATAAGGTCAAACTTGGGGATGACTATCAAAATCCCATAAAAGGAAGTCGTGAAGCCTCCTACAAAATAGACTCTGGGAAGTTTATAAAAATGCAAGATGTTTTATATGTACCTAGACTTAAGAAGAATCTTCTCACCATATCATCCTTGGATGCAAAAGGAACGAGAGTTGCATTTGTGGATGGCCAAGTACTTGTGTGGCCAAAGGGTAAGACCATAGATGATGCAATAGTAATTGGAAAGAAAGAGGGATGATTGTACAAACTGAAGGGACAACCTGAACATGCCATGGTACATGAATCCATGGAGCCAAGTGAACTTTGGCATAGAAGGCTTGCACATGTGCATTATAGAGCATTACCAATTGCAAGCAAAGCTGTAGAAGGTCTTCTTGAAATCCAGTCAAAGCATGAAGGTGTTTGCAAGGGATGTGCAAAAGGAAAGAATACAAAGAAGGCTTTTCCAAGCAGTGAAAGCAAAGCAAAAGGGATATTTGAGATTATCCACTCCGATGTATGCGGTCCAATGTCATCCAGTTCTCTGAGTGGGTATGTATACTATGTTTCTTTTTTTGATGATTTCTCTAGGAAGACTTGGGTTTATTTCTTAACGAATAAAGATGAAGTGTTTGATAAGTTCAAGGAATTCAAAGCCTTGATAGAAAATCAAACAGATAAGAAGATTAAGACCTTCAAATCCGACAATGGTGGAGAATTCACTTCAAGTGATTTCAATAAGCTATGCAGTGATTCAAGGATTAAGAGGGAGTTGACTGCTCCCTACAATCCACAACAAAATGGAGTTGCAGAAAGGAAGAATAGAACTATCATGGAAGCAACACGGGAAATGCTTCATGACCAAGATCTACATATGCATTTATGGGCAGAAGCAGCTAGGACAATTGTATATATGCAGAACAGAACACCTCATAAGATACTTGACAACAAGGCACCAGAAGAAGTCTTCTCTGGTAAGAAACCAGAAGTTAGCCATCTCAGAATATTTGGCTGTCCAGTATATACACACATTCCAAAAGAAAAGAGGACAAAGCTAGATCCTTCAGGAAAGAAGGGCATCTTTGTGGGTTACAATGAAAGATTGAAGGCTTACAGAATATACTTTCCAGGGTTCAAGAAGATTGACATTAGCAGGGATGTAACATTTGATGAAGACTCAACATACATCAAATTGAGGAAGACACCTGTTGATGACCATGAAGAACCAAAGGTAACCAGATTTCTAGACACTACCATGAATGAAGCGATTCCAGAAGCAGTTCGTGAAATTGAAGATCCACAAGAACCTATAGATCCACCCCGTGAGAAGAAATCTCACAAGAGGAAACCTGCATGGGATAGAGAGCCCATTCAATATGCAGAAAGGTATGGCATCCTAGAAGAAGAACACAGAGAAAGGAAGAGGACTAGATCACACACCAGTTATGTTGCTGTACTCTGTGACATTATGAACAAATAACCTTCCAGTTATGAAGAAGCAGTGGAAAAAAAAAGAATGGAAGGATGCCATGGTCGAGGAGTACCAATCGATCATGAAGAATGATGTTTGGGATGTTGTCCCAAGACCTGAGGGGAAGTCTGTTGTGACTTCCAAGTGGATCTATAAGATCAAGCATGCTGTAGATGGTAGCATAGAGAAATACAAGGCAATGTTTGTAGCTCGTGGCTTCTCTCAGAAAGAGGGAATAGACTATGAAGAGACTTTTGCTCTTGTAGCCAGATACACTTCCATCAAAACAGTACTTGCTCTGGCTGTAGTGATGAAATGGAAGATACACCAGATGGATGTCAAGATAGCTTTCTTGAATGGTGTAGTCGAAGAGGAAGTGTATGTGGAGCAACCACTTGGTTTTCAAACACATGACAGGAAGTCATATGTGTGCAGGTTGAAGAAAGCCTTGTATGGCTTGAAGCAAGCTCCTAGGACTTGGTATGGTAGGATGGACATCTTTCTATCTAGTTTGGAATTTACCAAGAGTAAAGAAAATTCCAACCTTTACTGCAAGGTTGAGGAAAGCAATCCTGTGATACTACTTTTGTATGTGGATGACCTATTTGTTACAGGTGAGGATGGGTTGATTGCCGACACCAAGAGGAAGCTTGCTGCCGAGTTCGAGATGAAGGACTTGGGGATGATACACTACTTTCTAGGAATGGAGGTGTGGCAGAGTACAAATGGAATCTTCCTTGGACAAGGGAAGTATGCAGTAGAGATCCTAAAGCGGTTCGTGATAATGGATTGCAAGGCCATGGACACACCTATGGCATCGAACCCGAAGCTTCTGTGTGATGCTTCATCTGAACCAGTTGATGTCACTATGTATTGTCAGATGATTGGGTCCTTGATGTACCTGACAAACACAAGACCAGATATTTGCTTTGTGGTGAACACATTGAGCCAGTTCCTGACGGATCCGAGAGGTGTTCACCTGGTTGCTGTAAAGCATATTCTAAGGTAACTGAAGGGTACAGTTGATTATGGGCTCAAGTATGATGCGAATCAAAATTTTAACCTGGAGGGTTATGTTGATTCAGATTGGGTAGGTAGTGCTGCATATAGGACGAGCACTTCAGGGTGCTGCTTCAGTATGGGATCAGGTGTGATCTCTTGGTTTAGCAGGAAGCAGTCCTGTGTAGCACTGAGTACAGCCGAAGCAGATTATGTCACAGCTTGTTCGGCTAGTTGTGAAGAAATATGGCTTAGGAAGCTACTGTTTGAGTTATTTGATCTCCCGTTGGATGCTACTGGTATCTTTTGTGACAACCATAGTTGTTTGAGAAGCCGGTGTTCCATGACAGGTCGAAGCACATTGAGATCAAATATCACTATATCAGGGATATGGTGCAGAGAGGAGCAATGAAGCTCTTGTATGTTGCGATGGATGAGTAGGTTGCAGATGTGTTGACAAAACAACTAGCCAGAGTGAAGTTTGAGTACTTCAGAGAGAGGTTTGGTGTTCTTCAGATTGAAGATACTTCGAGGAAGAAGTGATGGGACACATCTGCAGGAGCCATTTCAAGCATGGTGATAGGAGGATCCTTCCCATGGATGTGGATGTAAGTGCTGTGTGATGAGCAACAGGACGATGCTCCAGTTATTGCTTTGTATATGCATCAGTTGGATGCTTTGTATGATCAGTTGGATCATGTATTTGTATATGCATCAGTTGGATGCTTTGTATGATCAGTTGGATCATGTATTTGTATATGCATCAGTTGGATGCTTTGCATGATTAGTTGGATCATGTATGATGACATGTATCCGGATGATGCAATGACGATGATCAGGATGATCATGTGAGATGAGTATCAGGACGATGCTCTGCATGACATGCATCAGGACGATGCAGTGACGATGATCAGGATGATCATGTGTGATGAGTATCAGGACGATGTAGTGATGATGATCAAGATGATCATGTACATCAAGATGATGTATGGTGAGTATCAGGTTGATACTCTATGGCCGTGGATAGGTTGTGCAGATGAGCATATAATCTTTCCCTGGGAGATTTGCAGATACTCTTGTGAGTTTTTGCCTATGGCATGTAATAGTTCCCTGGGAGATCTGGAAAATGCTCTTTCGAGGTTTTGTCCTATGGCATATAATATTTCCCTGGGAGATCTGATAGGTTGAGCAGTATGCTAGTAATCAGTCCTAGGATGCTCTTTCGAGGTTTTTCCATGACCACATATAATATTTCCCTGGGAGATCCGATAGGTTGAGCTGTGTGCTCGTAATTAGTCCTAGGATGCTCTTTCGAGGTTTTGTGGTGACCACATATAATCTTGCCCTGGGATGCTCTTTCAAGGTTTTGTGGTGGGGTCACATATAATATTTCCCTAGGAGATCTTGTTGGTCGTGCTTAGGCACATAAAGGATCCTGGGATACTCTTTCGAGGTTTTGTGA
The DNA here is from genome assembly GCA_027924585.1 of Larix kaempferi. Taxonomy (NCBI): domain Eukaryota; kingdom Viridiplantae; phylum Streptophyta; class Pinopsida; order Pinales; family Pinaceae; genus Larix; species Larix kaempferi. The sequence continues at coordinate 9,904,638 of BSBM01000322.1, read as the reverse complement.
TGCACATAATAAGTCCCGAGGATTCCACAGTATGGCCAGTGATGATCAAGACCTACAGGTGGTGGGCCTACATCCAACATGAAAAAGGGATGGCTCTGTAGAACTTCCTATGACGAGCATAATTCAGAGATAGCCCAGAGATCGAGATGTTGAGTATAGCAACAATGACGATGATTATGCTCCGTGATCCAGTGATGATGATCCAGCTCCAGAATTGAAAGACTTGTGCCAATATGTATTGATGACCTGTGTCCAGAATAACATCCTAGTTAAGAGGGAGTGTTGATGTATTTGTAACTTTGGAAGATATTCTTCTATGTATTACATTTGTACTTTATTGTATATCCATTAGAGATGTTACATTCCTCTATTTGGAAGTGTTGTCATTTGTATTTGGAAGTGTCGTCATTTGTATTGACAAGTGTCGTCATTTGTATTGATGGGTTATTAGACCACCAGTGAGGGGTTGGCCCTGATTAGGTCATGTGGTTGGGTTATTAGACTTGAGTAGCAAGTCAGCCCCAGTGAATTAATTGGCAGGTCAAGTCAAGTATAAATAAGAGGGGTGTGTCCCTCATTCTATTAATTCGCTCACTTCTCAAGCTCGCATAGCTAAGAGAGAAAGTGGTGCACTTGTGGAGGAGGAGGAGCATCTGCTAGAGACATCTCTTTGGGTTTGATCCTTGTGATCTTGTACTTGGGTTTATTCTATCTTTGAGGAAGTTGCGGGGTTTTTCACCTACTTGGTTTTCCCTGGTGAAACTCTGTGTCTCTTGCGTGCTTGCATGATTATGTTTATGATTGATATGCTGTACATGTTATTCTCTTAGTGATCCTGAATGATAATGGAATGAAATTATCGAAAAGTTAACAAAATGATATGGTGGGGAATGGGGAATTGGCAGTATATATATATATATATATTCAAAAATACCATGAGACATACATAATTCAGACTACCATTCTCCAATTAGATTTAGAGGCAGTCATGTCATTTATAACAATTGAAATCAACATACTCAAATATTCATATATCATATATCTTGGCTTCTTAGTGCCATAGATAAGCCAACCATTGTCAAGCATTCAATCAAGAACATATCAACTAATTTTAAACATCGATTTAAAACCTTAAAATTACTCGAAGGCTGAATTCAAGTGTCAGCATCTCTAATAAAAGAATACATCAACTACATGTTGATGTAATTGTAACTTCGGAATGTATTTCACCTATGTATATTGTACTCCTATAGAGATGTTGTTATTCCTCTATACGGAAGTGTCATCATTTGTATTGACAACTGTCACAAGTGTTGTAACTTGCAAGTGATGGGTTATTAGACCACCAAGTGTGGGGTCGGCCCTGATTAGTATTACCATGGGTTATTAGACTGAGTTAGACAAGTCGACCCTACTAGTTTATTAGGCAGGTCAGGTCATGTATAAATAGAGTGTGGGAGGCACTCTATTTGATCATCTCATTATTCACTTCTACACTCACTAGAAAGTGGTGCACTAGTGGAGGAGGAGGTTCAACTGCTAGGAGGACTATCTCTGTGTACTTGGGTTGTATCATTGCTCTTTCTATCTTTGAGGAAGTTGTGGGGTTTTTCACCTTAATGGTTTTCCCTAGTGAAACTCTGTGTGTCTATTGTCTCATGTGATTGCTTGGTGTGATTGATATGAATTTTTATGCTTGATATGTTGTACATGTTATTCTCTCAGTAAAGATCCTATAGTATGTTGAATTAATGATAAAAAATTAACATGCTATCAAAGCTAACCTGAGAAGAAGACACTATGCAGTTGCAGAAACTAGGGTTTCATGTTTATTGGGTTTCTCTCCACATATCTTGAAAGGTGGTAGGGTATTTTGACTCTCCTCATCAAGGCTCATCTTTCTGTCCAATCAACATTCAATTCTGGGCACTTTCATTTTTGGCCCTAAAAATTAGGGTTTCCACAAAAATAGGAATTTTTGAAATCTGAGGAAATAGATGGAAGCTCCTTGGAAAACTCAAAGTTTAAAGCTTTGGATCGAACTTTTTGGTTGGGTGAAGCTCGAGGAAACTCAAACCCTAATTCAGGGTCCTCCCTAGTGAATCCGGGAAGACTAAAAGGCATTTCTGAAGGGTGACACTTTGTAGATTTCAAATTCTGAATATACCATGCTGATCAGATCATGAAGGCACATCTTTCTATCCTTTCAGAAAGTTAAAATTCACATTTTGAATTTTTTGGGTTTCTCTGACAAACCCTAATCCAACACCAGATCCGGATTTCTGCAAATCAAGTGGTAAGACCTAAATATTTTCTATTTCCATTTGAAGTACTCTTTAATATGTCTCACCACACCAAGCTTGAGGATAGGCTATAAGGGGCTAATAACTTTCGAGCATGGAAGTATAGGATTGGGTTAATCCTGGAAGAAAATGAATTGGATACTTACATAAGTTCTGAGGTCCTTGTCCTAGAGGAAGAAGAGGATAAGGCCTTGCATAATAAGAACTTGGTCAAGGCAAAGAGGATCATTGCTGATTCTATAAAAGACCATCTCATACCACATATGTCATCTCTAAAGACACCCAAGGAGATGTTTGATTCCCTGACCAAGCTATTTGAAGGGAAGAACATAAATCAGAATATGACTCTACGGAATCAATTGAAAGGGGTAAAGCTTCAGAATGGAGAGACCATTCAATCTTATCTCTCTAAGGTCTCTCATTTCAAGGAACAACTTGAAGCTGTGGATGAAGTGGTGGAGAATGGTGAAATTGTTATGACCACTTTGAATGACCTACCTAGGTCATGGGATTCCTTTATCCAAGGAATCTGTGCAAGAAGAAAACTGATCTCCTTCAGTAGATTGTGGGAGGAATTCTCACAAGAAGAGGCTAGGCTTGTAGCCAGAGAAGAAAAGATGGGGAATGAAGATCAAGCTCTCATAGCACACACCAAGAAAGGAAGGTCCAAGGGGGAGCATTCTCATTCCAAGAAATCTTCACACCATCATAGAGATAAGAAATATCTCAGATGCTTCACATGTAATGAGAAGGGACACTTTGATTCTTCTTGTCCTAAGAACAACAAGAAGAAAGACAACAACGACAACTTCAACACGAATAAGAAGAACAACAAAAGAAGATATCATTCTCATGCTGCTGAGGATGATGAACCTCCCAAGAAGAAGGCTAGAGTAGAAAGTGATGACTCATCAAGTGAAGATGAATATGTTCTAATCTCTACTCTCATAGGTACTATCTCTCATGGATGTAATGATTGGCTTATTGATAGTGGGGCTTCCAAACACATGACTGGGTTTAAAGAATCTTTTGCAAACCTATCTGAATATGAGTCACCCCATAAAGTGAAACTTGGGGATGACTATCAATATCCTATCAAAGGAAGTGGTGAAGCCTCCTACAACCTAGACTCTGGGAAGTCTTTGAAGATGAAAGAGGTTCTATATGTACCTGGGATCAAGAAGAACCTACTCTCCATATCTGCATTGGATGCAAAAGGCATGAGGGTTGCATTTGTAGATGGCCAAGTCCTAATGTGGCCAAAGGGTAGAACTATAAACGATGCTGTGGTGATTGGAGAGAAAGAGGGAGGATTGTACAAATTAAAGGGACAACTTGAACATGCCATGGTACATGAATCCATGGAACCAAGTGAACTTTGGCATAGAAGGCTTGCACATGTGCACTACAGAGCACTACCAATTGCAAGTAAAGCTGTAGAAGGTCTTCCTGAAATCAAGACAAAGCATGAAGGTATTTGCAAAGGATGTGCAAAATGAAAGAACATCAAGAAGACATTTCCAAGCAATGAAAGCAAAGCAAAAGGAATCTTGGAAATCATCCACTCTGATGTATGCGGTCCAATGTCATCCAGTTCTCTAATTGGGTATGTGTACTATGTCTTCTTCATTGATGATTTCTCTAGGAAGACTTGGGTTTACTTCTTGAAGAACAAAGATGAAGTGTTTGATAAGTTCAAGAAATTCAAAGCCTTGATGGAAAATCAAACTAACAAGAAGATCAAGACATTCAGATCTGACAATGGCGGAGAATTCACCTCAGGTGAAATCAAGAAGCTATGCAGTGATTCAGGGATTAAGAGGGAGTTGACTGCTCCCTACAATCCACAACAGGATGGAGTTGCAGAAAGGAAGAATAGAACAATCATGGAAGCAGCACGGAAAATATTGCATGATCAGGATCTGCCTATGCATCTATGGGCAGAAGTAGCTAGGACAGTTGTATATGTGCAAAACAGAACACCTCACAATATATTGGACAATAAGACACCAGAAGAGGTCTTATCTGGTAAGAAACCTGAAGTCAGCCATCTCAGAATATTTGGTTGTCCAGTATATATGCATGTTCCAAAGGAAAAGAGGACAAAGCTAGATCCTGCAGGAAACAAGGGCATCTTTGTGGGGTATAGTGAAAGCTCGAAGGCTTACAGAATATACTTTCCAGGGTTCAAGAAGATTGATGTCAGCAGGGATGTAACATTTGATGAAGACTTGGCTTATATCAAATCAAAGAAGGCACCTATTGAAGATCATGAAGAACCAAAGGAAACCAGATTTCAAGACACCACTATGACTGAAGCAATTCCAGATGCAGATCGTGAAATGGAAGATCCACAAGAACCTGTAGATCCACCCCGTGAGAAGAACTCTCACAAGAGGAAACCTGCATGGGCTAGAGAGCTCATTCAAGATGTAAAAAGATATGGAATTCTAGAAGAATAACACAGAGAAAGGAAGAGGACTAGATCACATACCAGTTATGTTTCCTTACTCTGTGACATTATGAACAAAGAACCTTCCAATTATGAAGAAGCAGCGGAAAAGAAAGAATGGAAGGATGCCATGGTTGAGGAATACCAGTCGATCATGAAGAATGATGTTTGGGATGTGGTCCCAAGACCTGAAGGGAAGTCTGTCGTGACTTCCAAGTGGATCTACAAGATCAAGCATGCTGCAGATGGTAGCATAGAGAAATACAAAGCGATATTTGTAGCTCGTGGCTTCTCCCAGAAAGAGGGGATAGACTATGAAGAGACTTTTTCTCCTGTAGCCAGGTACACTTCCATAAGATCAGTACTTTCCCTGGCTGCAATGATGAAATGGAAGATACACTATATGGATGTCAAGAAAACTTTCTTGAATGGTGTAGTAGAAGAGGAAGTCTATGTGGAGCAACCACTTGGTTTTGAGACACATGACAGGGAGTCATATGTTTGTAGGTTGAAGAAAGCCTTGTATGGCTTGAAGCAAGCTCCTAGGACTTGGTATGGTAGGATAGACAACTTTCTATCCAGTTTGGGCTTTACTAAGAGTAAAGCAGATTCCAACCTTTACTACAAGGTTGAGGAAGGCAATCCTGTGATACTATTTCTGTATGTGGATGACCTACTTATTACACGTGAGGATGGATTGATTGTCGATACCAAGAGGAAGCTTGCTGTTGAGTTCGAGATGAAGGACTTGGGGATGATGCACTATTTTCTAGGCATGGAGGTGTGGCAGAGTGCAGATGGGATCTTCCTTGGACAAGGGAAGTATGCAGTAGAGATCCTGAAGAGGTTTGGGATGATGGATTGCAAGGCCATGGACACACCTATGGCATCGAACCTGAAGCTTCTGTGTGATGCTTCATCTAATTTAGTTGATGTCACTATGTATCGTCAGATGATTGGGTCCTTGATGTACCTGACGAACATGAGACCAGAAATTTGCTTTGCGGTGAACACATTGAGCCAGTTCCTGACGGATCCCAGAGGTGTTCACCTGGTTGATGTAAAGCATATTGTGAGGTACTTGAAGGGTATAATTGACTATGAGCTCAAGTATGAAGCAAATCAAAAGTTCAACCTACAGGGTTATGTTGATTCGAACTAGGCAGGCAGTGCTGCAGATAGGAAGAGCACTTCTGGGTGTTGCTTCAGTATGGGATCAGGTGTGATCTCTTGGTTTAGCAGGAAGTAGTCCCGCGTAGCACTGAGTACAGCCGAAGCAGAGTATGTTGCATCTTTTTCAGCTAGTTGTGAGGCAGTGTGGCTCTGGAAGCTACTGTTTGAGTTATTTGATCTACCATTGGAGGCTACTAGTATCTTTTGTGATAACCAGAGTTGTGTGAAGCTGTCTGAGAACTCGGTGTTCCACGACAGGTCGAAACACATTGAGATCAAATATCACTATATCAGGGATATGGTGCAGAGAGAAGCAGTGAAGCTCCTGTATGTTGCGATGGATGAGCAGGTTGTAGATGTGTTGATGAAACCACTAGCCAGAGTGAAGTTTGAATACTTCAGAGAGAGGCTTGGTGTTCTTTAGATTGACGACACTTCGAGGAAGAAGTGATGGACACATTTGCAAGAGCCATTTTAAGCATGGTGAGAGGAGGATCCTTCCCATGGCTGTGGATGCAAGCGCTGGATGATGAGCATCAGGACGATGCTCCAGCTACTGCTCTGTATATGCATCATGTTAGATGCTTGTTATGATCAGTTGGATCATGTATATGTATATGCATCATTTTGGATGCTTGTTATGATCAGTTGGATCATGTATATGTATACGCATCATTTTGGATGCTTGTTATGATCAGTTGGATCATTTATATGTATATCCATCATGTTGGATGCTTGTTATGATTAGGTGGATCATGTATTTGTATATGTATCGAGTGGATACATTGTATGATCAGGTTGATCATGTATTTGTATATGTATCAGGTATATACTTGGTATGCATCAGGTGGATGCATTGTATTATTATGATGATCATGGATAATGAGCTTCAGGATGTTGCTCCAGATGATGAGTATCAGGACGATGCTCTGGATGACATGCATCAGGACGATGCAATGACGATGATCATATGTGATGAGTGTCAAGACGATGCTCTAGATGACATGCATCAAGACGATGTAGTGACGAAGATCAGGATGATCATATCTGATGAGTATCAGGACGATGCTCCAATGACATGCATCAGGACGATGTAATGATGATGATTAGGATGATCATGTGTATCAGGATGATACTCTAGATGATATGCATCAGGACGATGCTATGATGATGATCAGGATGATCATGTACATCAAGATGATGTATGGTGAGTATCAGGATGATGCTTTATGGCCGTGGACAGGTTGTGCAGATGAGCATGTAACTAGACCTGGGATATTCGATAGGTTGAGCAGTACGCTCATAATCAGTCCTGGGATACTCTTTCGAGGCATTACTTTGGGAGGACATGTAACTAGACCTGGGAGATTCGATAGGTTAAGCAGTACGCTCATAATTAGTCTTGGGATGCTCTTTCGAGGCTTTGTCCTATGGCATGTAACTAGACCTGGGAGATCCAATAGGTTGAGCAGTATGCTCGTAATCAGTCCCAGGATGCTCTTTCGAGGATTTTCCATGACCACATGTAATACGTCTTGGAGATCCAGACAGGTTGTGCCAGTCACGTAAAAGGCCTTGGATGCTCTTTAGAGTTCTTGTTAGTCAAGACACTCTTTTAAGGTTTTGTGGTGGGGGTCACATGTAATACGTCCTGGAGATCTAGACAGGTTGTGCTAGTCACGTAAAAGGCCTCGGATGCTCTTTAGAGTTCTTGCTAGTCAAGACACTCTTTTAAGGTTTTGTGACAGTCACATGTAAGTGGACCTGGGAGATATTGTCGGTCATGCTTCGGCATATAAAGGATCCTGGGATACTCTTTCAAGGCATTGTGACGCATGTAATAAGTCCTGAGGATTCCACAGTATGGCTAGTGATGATGAAGACCTGCAGGTGGTGGGCCTACATCTATCATGAAAAATGGCTGGATTTGTAGAACTTCCTATGACAAGTAGATTTGAGATTGATTGAGATAGCAACAACAGTGACGATGACAATGATTTGAGGACGATGATTCGATGACGATGATCCAGAGAAGAAGACTTGTGCTAGCATATCTGTGTCGAGAAATACCTTCCTAGTTAAGAGGGAGTGTTGATGTAATTGTAACTTCGAAATGTATTTCACCTATGTATATTGTACTCCTATAGAGATGTTGTTATTCCTCTATACGGAAGTGTCGTCATTTGTATTGATAAGTGTCGCAAGTGTCGTAACTTGCAAGTGATGGGTTATTAGACCACCAAGTGTGGGCTCGGCCCTGATTAGTATTACCATGGGTTATTAGATTGAGTTAGACAAGTCAGCCCTTCTAGTATATTAGGTAGGTCAGGTCATGTATAAATAGAGTGCGGGAGGCACTCTATTTGATCATCTCATTATTCACTTCTACACTCACTAGAAAGTGGCGCACTAGTGGAGGAGGAGGTTTAGCTGCTAGGAGGACTATCTCTATGTACTTGGGTTGTATCATTGCTCTTTCTATCTCTGAGGAAGTTGTGGGGTTTTTCACCTTAATGGTTTTCCCTAGTGAAACTCTATGTGTCTATTGTCTCATGTGATTGCTTGGTGTGATTGATATGCATTGTTATGCTTGATATGCTGTACATGTTATTCTCTCAGTAAAGATCCTAGAGTATGTTGAATTAATGCTCAAAAATTAACACTACACCTCTATAAAAAGTGTTGGAATTTGTGATTAAACACGATTTTGGAGGTAATTCGGTGACTCAATTGAGGGGTATTTGGGTTGATCCACTGGATAACTAGACAATCAACTAGGCGAGCGAGGGCCAATTGACTAAATGACTGGCACATAAAGGTCCTAAATTCATGGGGTTGTCTAACTTTTTGGGATCGACTTGGATGGTCAAAGTTGACTTAATTGGCCATCATTTAAGGGGTTTGGTTAGGAACTCGAGTATAAATAAGTCATCTTGCATTGAGAATTATGATAAAATGTGTGATGACATGCAATATTGCACTCTATGCTATAACACTATCTCTAGACACCGTTGTGTTCCCTTGGATATGTTTTTTATGGCCTATATTGATAAAAATGCTTGAAATAAGATTAAATTATCACAAGTATACCATATTGAGATTTTTCCTATTGGAAGATTATTAGAAATGCTGTAACCCTTTAAAAATGCAATGTATTATTTTGCAGGGATGACACTGCAACTGTGTCAATTTTGATATGCGAGTTGTTTTATTACATATGCAAGTCATTGAGGTTTATTTGCAACAAAGATGAGGAATTGGCAAAAAAGATGAGAAAAAGACAATAAAATAGTCATTGTACTTATACACTAGGTCGTGACACTAACACTATAGTATCCAAGCATTTGATGTAATAAAATGTCCACATATTAGAGGTTTTTTGAACCAAAAGTAAGCCCCTATCATTTTTGAAAAAATACGAGAAAAATCCATGACATAAAAATTCAGATTACCATTCATCAATTTAAGATTAGGGTTTAGATATTAATTTATAAGATTTTAGGCTCTGTATTAAGTTTTAAGGCTCAATTTAGGATTAGGGTTTTATAATTTCCCTTTAGGGTTAATTATTTGTTTTTTTCATGTAAACAAATCACTATTTCTAGCTAGAAACTTGCTATGTAGTTGTTGAAACGCTTTAGAAAATCAGGAAACGTTTTAGGAGATGGGTGGAAACAATTGGATACAACCAGAAATGGCTTAGGAAACGTTTGGAAACATTTCTAATTTTTGGATATGCCTTGTAAACATTTCAAGAAATAGGTGGAAACGACTTTGAAAAATTTCCATTTTTGGATATGACTTGGAAACATTTCAATGCCATTTCCAAGCCGTATCCCCTTTGTTTCAGTTTCTGAAATAGGGAACGATATATCCCCCCTTGGTCCTAGACGTTTTCAATAACTCGGTCTCCATTGCATTGAGTTCCCCACTCAAATGGGGAAACTGTTGCAAACTACCGTTGAACTTGAAGCTTTGTGAACCACTTGCCTTAGTGCAAGAGATGCCCTACTTTGAATACCTGACATAGTTGGAGTTGTTGTTTGTGAGTGCCCTTAATAATTGTGTCCATGATTATATGAATGGCAGTATATTCCATATAATCAGGGTTGAGCTCTCTAGGTTTCAAGTGCTCTACCACCTCTGATGTGTCCAATAATGGTGGAAAATATATTGGACAAAGAAGGTCCATGTTGAATACTGGGTGTAAGGAAAATAAGGGAGGATACTTAACTCAAAATAATTATCTCCAAAAACCTTGGTGATGGTATAAGGCCCATAGAAAAGTGGAGGGAGCTTCCAATGGGATCATGCAAGGAACTCTTTCTGCAAATGCAACCAAACCTTGTCTCCCACTTGAAACTTGTGTGGAACCATGTTGATCATGGCGCTCCTTGTACTTAGCATTGGATTTCTATAAAATATCATGGACCTGTTGGTGGATGTGTTGAATCTGTTTAATCAATTTGGTGGCTTTGTTGGCCTCCGATTGAGTATGGGAGTATTCTTCATGTGTGGGTGCAAAGGGTAGTGATACATTAATGGGGTCCAATGATTGAAATACTAGGCCCACCTAAAATGGTTGTGGTTGCTCGACAAAGATGCTTCTACTATTATTGGCATCCATCAAAGGATTTGGGAAAAGTTATCTATCATCTTGTCCCTTTGTCACATGAGGGATTCCTTGAGAAACATATTAATAGGATCTCTTGCTCCCTAGTCCCTTTTCTTTTCTTCCATGGGAGGATATTGGGGTTAGGAAATATGGTCTTTCAGAGGATCAAGTATCTCAAATACTAAATCCTTATACCCCGACCTCATTGGGGACATGCATAGAGAAACAAATAAAGAGTAGACTGCTCTGATACCATTGATACAAATTTATAAGGAAACAGAATGAAACACATAAATATTCTGAAACATAGAGATAAAATAATACTCAATTTTTATTAATATGAAATATGCAGGAACTGTAACAAAATGTAGAATGAAATTAACTCGCTAGAATGGTGGCAACTTATCTTTGAGAAGATATGTGATGGATATGCACATTCGTAAGAAGTGATTTCAATGAGGCCAATGTTTCAAGACACTTCGTCTATGTGGACAAGGACAAAGCTCTCTAGTCTAAATGTTATAGATCTAGAATAAAACACAACATAATACACAAATTTTCCTAGACTAACCAAATTACAAAGGATGAAGAGGAATTTCTTACCTTGCAACCATAGTAATATCTCCTTGCTTGATGTATCCTTTGATATTCAACTACAAAATAATATACAACAAACAAGTGGAAACACACAAACAATAATAATATGCAATATTGATTAATCTAAACTATTGGTCAAGGAAAATAATTCTAAATATTTGATGCAAACAATATTTATGGAAAGAGTATATATTAATGTAATAAAGTAAGTACAAAGGGAGAGATTACAACCATGCCTTGATGTCGCAACTTCTTCCAACTAGTCCTTTTCCTCAAATATCCAACCCTAGTTCTAATAGAGAAAGGAAATTCAGTTCTAAGATAATTTCAGCAGCATTTGGATGCTCTCACTTCTCACTCATATTCCATGAAGGTAAGCTTGCATTTATAGGTCAAAGAGGATAGAATCGGTTGAGGATCTCATGGAGAAGGTTAAGGGATCATCCCAAAAGGATAGGGGTTAGACTGCCACCTATGATGATTTGTAGGGATAAGCCTCCACGAGATCTTCTTTCTAGAAGAATCTCGAAACTTCTCTTTGTTTCCTTTTAACAATCACCGACGCACCCTGTCAAAGAGAAACCTGTGTCACTGAGGGGTGACGCATGCTGAATAAAGACAAATAGGTTCAACGACGCACTTTGTCAATGTGTAGAGTGCGTCGTCAAGTATCTGATGCATATTGAAAAGGGGCAAGGTGCATCGTCCTTCCAAAAGTAGGAAACTAGAAGGCAAAGCCTTTTCCCAGGTCATTTGGAACTTGACACTTCAGGTATCATGGTTAAATAATGGATACACATCTCATTATCATGGTGATGAAGAGATTTTGGTGTAACAGATTTTCCCCTAAAGTATGAAGCTAGAGATGTTGAATAAGGAATTTACAGTACAATAGACTCTGAGATATATGTCCCAAATCACTCATAACATGGCTGTCGACCGATACATTACATATCCATGTTAGTACTGACTGATTGAACATAATCATGGCTATTAAGATACAAGTGTAGATCCATGATGATATAATTACACATCCACAACCAATACAAGAGTGGATTTGTGTGATGTGACTCAAAAAATATCCATCGTAACCTGGGTTAAAAATTTCCCAGGGTCTTTATCCCGAACCCACAATGATACGAATCTAACCATGTGATTAAAATGTGTTGAAGTCGAACATGGTAGAAACCAATTGATTACCAATTAATGATGTAAACTGTTAACAAGTGTAAGGGAAATCACCATTGGTGTCAATGATTCCCAAGGTATCATAGTACATCCTTCCAAATGTGAATAAATGAGTAGACATCAAATATTCGGTGGAATATTGCAATAATAAGTCAATGATGTAAAATTACTATTGAAAGTGAGGTAACCTGCCATTAAGGCATGTAGGCCCAAGGTACTTAACTAGTTTCGAGGTTTGATCCTTGGATGTTGTTTTATAGTTGGTAAGGATAGACACATAGAAGGAGGGCCATGATGACTCCCTCATCAAAGACACGAAACATGATCAAATATTTTTCTAGAGCAGATTGGACTGATAGATGAATCTATAGCAGATTCATCTAAGGAGGGCCATGATGACTCCCTCATCAAAGACACGAAACATGATCAAATATTTTTCTAGAGCAGATTGGACTGATAGATGAATCTAGGACTGATAGATGAATCTAGGACTGATAGATGAATCTAGGATTGAATCAAGAGTAATTGACTCAAAGGAAAATGACACGAATGCAAAGGTTGACTCAAATGATAGACCACCCTTGAACATTTAATGACATAACAAATGGATTGGAAACACTGACTCAATGAGGCAAAGACCAAGACACAATATGATGCATGACTGTAGTACTCTTTGGATGACTCACGGGAATAACAAAACCCATGGAATTTGCATGACTCAAGGACAAGCTGATTATCCAACTGTTTGGATAAGATATAGACAAGTTCCATGTTCAAGGGCGATTATAGGCTACCATAAATACAGGTAGATACACACTCTTTCCTTATTCCCCCGTCATGATTGAAGAGTACCTCTTTGTTTATTAATGAGCTTGAGGAGGATAACAGATGCTTGGTATATATTTTACTTTGGACAAGTCCAATATCACATGTTTTAAGAACCTGAGAAAGGAGGGGTTCGTCCCTATAAGGGTCCTTCAATGTTAAATTTTAATGAGTCCAAAGAAGGTAAACTCAACATCATTTCATCTTTAGAGAGTCTAAAAGACTAAAGAATACTCCAAGGTGTACTCTCTTGTAAATTTAGTCCCTAGGGTTCGAAAAAAGTATCAAATAATACCCAGAAGAACTCTTCTAGTCAAATGTTGACCAGAGTATTCCTTTTTTGTAAACAATCCAACTGGTCCGAAAAAGGGGTAAACTATCACTAGAAATATGACCTTTCTAATACTTTGAAAAGCGTGAAAGAATCAAGTTCACTTGGTGATATTTTCTTATTTAGGGATTCTAAAAATAGATTAAAGAAAACTCCAGGGAGGTTCCTTTTTCATAAAGGTTTTACGAGCCCGAAAAAGCGATAAAAGTATACTCGACACCTTTTTACTTGTTTTTTAACGAGCACGACCATGGTATCAAAAGCACTTGGAATATTTTTCATGTTTGAATTCAGAGCACGAAAAAGGAAAAAGTAAGCTCAAACCACTTTTCATATTTTTGACCAGAGAGAGAAAAAGGTGAAAAGTAAGCTCAACACATCTTTTTCATGTTTTAACCTGAGCATGAAAAAGTGGAAAAAGTAAGCTCAACACCATCTTACTGTTTTAAACAAGGTCGAAGCTAGTTTGGAAGAACACTCATGGTATCTTCTTCATTTTTTAACGAGCTTGCAATAGAAAATGAAAGAACTATGCTCAAAATGATGGTTTCATGGTTTAGCGAGCTCGAAGCCAAAAAAAAAGTATGCTCGAAAAGACTCCCATTGGCGGATGCTTTCCCAACATGATATCCAGAGGTTGGTACATGCCCCCAACATTCTTGCTCTAAGTAAGTGACTTAATTCCAACTGTGAGTGGAGAGGATATCGAGTTGATTTCAACATTATTTCCAGAGGTGGAAGACATGCTCCCCAAGCTTCATTTCATTCGCCTAATATGTTCGGATATCCATCATCTATTTCGGGATACATATCTATTTCAGGATCATCTATTTCAGGATACATATCTACTTCAGGATATTGCATGATCTATTTCAGGATATGCAGTCCAGTCACCAGTTTGATGCCTCCAACACCTTATCCACCTTCTTCTAGCACCCGGGAGCCACTTTCCACAGAGTTTTAGCCCTCCTAAGCTGAAAGGCGCCCTCTTCTCACCTACTGACAGAGAAGGGCGCACTTGTTCACCTACCACTGCAGATTCACTCCAGTTACATTCAGTTAGCTCCAATTCTGATTGATTTCACTCCGATTTCACTCCTGACTGACTGTTTCACCTCCGATTGACCTCCAGTTCGATTAGGTGACTTGTTCTGACTCCAGTTAGCCTCCCATGCGCCCCCACTGAGCCTCCAGATCCTATATCAGTGCTACACACTTCAGTTACATTTATTATGATCAGTTAGACTCAGCTTGACACCTGGATGACTGTTTGTTGTGATTGATGAGCAACACCGATGATTGATGAGGACTCCTAGATTGAGTCAAGCTACTCCATTTCAGTGATTCGAATGGCCTACTTAGTCAATTCGAATTGCCATTGACAGTAATTGGATTGTATTGTAATCTATTGTAATTCATTCACCCTTTCTGGGATAGAGAGCACTGCTGCATGTTTTGCACAGTTTTGCACCATATTTTCTATGTTCATCTGTTGTGATTGATTTACTTGTTCATTAGATCTGCTGTGACTAATTTTACATGGTATCAGAGCCATTGCAGGGACAAGATCTCTTTTCTACAGGTGTTTATACAAGAAGATTTGACTGAATTGCTAAAAATTGCAATAAGTTTGGCATGAGATATCTCAAGGGCATTCGCTCCTGTGCATGCAAAGCTTGAAAATTATTCCAATACCACTCCAGAAGCTTGAGTTACCACATAATTCCTGGATTTGATACATTGGACCCATTCAACATTGCTTGAAATCCAATCCCAGGTGTGATGCAACTCTCAAAGGGTGGATTGTTCGACCTTATTGTGGTTTTTTTGATGTGATTTGTAGGTTTATTGTCTCCTCCAATTGCATTCGCTACCTTCTGCATGCAAGCCTTTCTACAGCAATTCCATTCGCTCTAGTCTGCATGCAAGCTTCCTCTTCAACAGTTGACTCAATCCTTGCAAATGGAATACTCTTCTTCAAAGCCTATCCTCACCCCATTCAATTATTTTGATTGGAAAGATGATATGGAGATCATATTACGTTCAAAAGGTTACTACCGAGTCACTCTTGGTCTTGAATTGGAGCCAAACAATGTAGCAGAAAGAACCAAACACTACAATAAGCTTGATGAAGCTTACGGTCTTCTTTGTCTCTCCATCTCCAAAGATCTTCACTTCCATCTCAGCGGATTGAAGACTCCAAAGGCCATATGGGAGCAACTTGAGACACTATTCGGCAAGCAGGATGAGCTTAGGGCTTTTCAATTAGAGAATGAATTGATTGGCCTTAATCCTGAAAATTTCGAGACCATCAATGAATTCTTCACAAAATTCAAGAACTTGAACTTGCAATTGAAGAACAGTGGTGTTATCAAAGAGGATAAACAGTTGATCCTCTCCATTCTAAGCAAGCTTGGGAAAGATTATTCGGTATTTGTCTCCACTTTCAATTCCGGTCGGCTAACTACCCCGAATTGGAAGATGCCTACCTTGAATGCCTTCATTGAGTCCGTTACGAAAGAGCATGACAAGTTGATTCAAATGGGGTCCATAAGCTCCAAAGATTCAGCCCTATTTGTTCAAGGACCCAAGATCTCGAATGGTAAAGGAAAGCTAAAGAAGGAGAAGCCCAAATTCGAGCCTCACAAGCAAAAAGACAAAGGCAAGCAAACGGATGCACCATCCAGTTCGAAATCCAAGCAAAAGGGCAAAGAAGGTAACCAAAAATCTAAATGTACTTATTGTAACCGTGGCTTTCATCCCGAAAGTTCATGTATGAAGAAGACTATAGATCAAATGGCCCTCCTTTTGGAAAAGAACAACATAACCCTTCCTGACGGTGCAAGGAAGAAGGATCGGAATGACGATCATGAAAGAGGACAAGCACTCATGGCAACGGTTTCGAAGCCCACTCTCTTGATAGATTCGGGTGCATCAAATCATATGGCTGCAAATATTGATTCTTTTTCCTCATTCGATCCAAACAGCTCCATCCCCATCCATTTGGGAGATGACTCAAAAATTTCTTCAAAGGGCAAAGGTACGATTCATGTAGATCATGGATGCTTTCAGAATGTTCTCTATGTGCCTTCCTTAGCTTCGAATCTCCTTTCTGTTTATCAAATGACACATACTGGTGATCCAAAGAAAGTCACATTCAGCCCTAATACAGTTGAAATTTCTGATATCAAAAGTGGAAGACTAGTTGCGGTTGGAAAGGCAAACCACACTGCAAAATGTTATGAGTTTTCGCACTTTATTCCGCTTGCAAAGCCCACTGCTCTTCGCACACATGGTAATGAGGTTAGTAGGCTTTGGAATGAAAGATTTGGACATCTAAATTATAAGTATTTGCTGCTGCTATCAAATAAATCCATGGTTGATGGGCTTCCACAACTCCGTTCCTCGAAGGGAATATGCACCGGTTGCATTATTGGGAAGCACCCCGAGCACAGATTCGACCGCGGCAAGGCTAGCAGAGCCTCTACTATTTTGGGATTGATCCATTCTGATATCAGCGGTCCGCTGCCCCATATGTCATTAAATGGTTCAAGGTATGTTTTGACATTTATTGATGATTATTCTCGCTTTACATGGGTATTCTTTCTCAAAAACAAGTCAGAAGTGCTTGGAAAATTCAAGGATTTTAAGGCTTCTGTTGAGACCACCACTGAGAGCAAGATCAAAGCTCTTAGATCTGATAATGGTGGGGAATATATCAAGTCCGAGTTTCTGCAACTCTGTGCCCAAAGCGGAATCAAGATCCAACATACAGTTCCCTACACACCCCAGCAGAACGGTGTAGCGGAAAGGAAAAACCGGTCACTGAAAGAGATGGCTACATGCATGATTGAATCAAAAGGTTTGGCTGCAAATCTTTGGGCTGAAGCAATCAATGTTGCTGCATATATACAGAACCGAGTTCCACATTCATCCGTGAAAGGTATGACTCCTTTCGAAGCATTCTTTGGTCACAAACCGGATGTGTCCAATTTGAGAGTTTTTGGCTCTACTGCATGGGCTAGAATTCCTTCTGAGAAGAGACGAGCTTTGGATCCACAAAGTATCGAGTGCATATTGATAGGATATGGGGAAGAATCAAAAGCATATAAACTCATGGATATCAGATCTAAAAAGATATTCATAGAGCGCAGTGTGCAGTTTGAAGAACCGCTTCAAGAATTGCAACTAGTTGAGGAGAAAACTGCCGATTCACCGCCTTCACCAGAAGAAGATTCGAGCAGCGATAATGAAGGTATGAGTTCTGATATTTCTGATATTGTAGCAGCATATGATGATCATGACATATCAGGTTCGGAATCCGACCATTCAGATCCCCCTCAGTTACCAAAGTGGGCCCAAAATACTCTACAATCTGCTGGTTCTAGTCTTGGAAATCCTGCTGATCCGAGACGAACAAGAGGAGACTTTCAAAGGGCAGGTATGGCTCTTTCTATTGCTGATCCATTTCTTCCTGAGATTTGTTATTTGATGGCTGGTTCAGATCCCCAATCATACTATTCATCCCATCGAGATCCGAGATGGAAAGATGCCATGGATGAAGAGTACAGTTCTCTTCAAAAGAACAATACATGGGAGCTAGTTTCTCTTCCACCTGGAAGAAAATCAGTGAAGTGTAAATGGGTATACCGTACTAAAGTTGCTGCTGATGGCACTATCAGCAAATATAAAGCAAGGTTGGTGGCAAAAGGTTTTTCCCAAGTCCAAGGAGTGGACTACACAGAGACCTTTGCACCGGTTGCAAAGATGGATTCCATCCGCCTTGTTTTAGCTATTGCCGCATCCAAGCACTGGGAGGTGCATCACATGGATGTGAAGAGTGCATTTTTACATGGAGACCTTGCTGAAGAGGTCTATATGCAGCAGCCAGAGGTTTATACATCAGATCCATCATTGGTTTGTAGATTGAAGAAGTCTTTGTACGGGTTAAAACAGGCCCCGAGAGCTTGGTACGCAAAGATGGACTCCTTCCTTCTTTCTCAGAATTTCCAAAGATGCAAATCTGATCCGAATGTCTATCTTCAGCGAGTTAAAGGTAATTTGTTGGTTATTGTACTTTATGTTGATGATCTGCTTATTACTGGTAGCACACTTACTTCAATAAACAAGCTAAAAACTGCCTTAAATCTAGCTTTTGACATGAGCGATTTGGGCTTGCTGAGTCACTTTTTGGGCTTGGAGATAGCTCAAAATTTCGATGGGATCACTATATCTCAGCAAAAATATGCTTCCGACCTGTTATTGAAGTTTAATATGGCTGAATGTAAGGCAGCCCCGTTCCCATTCCTCTCAGGAATCAGTCTTGAGGAGGGAGATTCCACACCGCTTGCAGATTGCAGTATGTATCGATAGTTGATTGGTTCACTACTTTATTTGACACACTCTAGGCCTGACATCTCATATGCCGTGAGTGCCGTGTCAAGATATATGCAGCAGCCACATGAGCTTCATTGGCGAGCAGCCAAGCGGATCTTGCAGTATGTGCAAGGTACGAGACAGTTTGGCATACATTATGCTGCAGATTCTGAGCTAGATTTCATTGGTTTTACTGATTCAGATTGGGCAGGTGATAGCATTGATCGGAAGTCCACTTCCGGTTATGTTTTCATGATTGGTCATGGTGCTATTTTCTGGTCCAGCAAAAAGCAAGCAGCCATTGCACTTTCTTCAGCAGAGGCAGAGTATCGAGGGGCAGTCAATGCCTGCATTCAGGCAGTTTGGTTGCAGGGTATTCTTTCCGAGTTTGGTTTTGGTGGCACTACTTCGACTGTCCTATTTTGTGACAATCAAAGTGCTATCAAGATCTCCACAGATCCAGTTCAGCGGCAGAGGACCAAGCACATTGAGATTCATATGCATTACATTCGACAGTTGGTGCATGACCGCACCATCATTCTGCAATATTGCCCTACTGATGAGCAAATTGCAGACATCTTCACCAAGAGCTTCACTGAGAAGAAGTTCTCTTACCTCCGTTCACTGTTGGGGGTGAGTTCCATCATGGTGGAGACAGATTGATTCATTATTATGCTTTAGACTTGAGGGGGGGCTTTCTTCCCACTGGGTTTTCCCTCTTTCCTCACTTAGTTTATTTTTCAGCATTTTTTGGATTATTGTATTGGGGTGACCTTTGGTCTTAGTTACCAGGGCCCCACATTATTTTAGTTGGCACATCATAGTCTAGCTTGAGGGGGGGTGTTCGGATATCCATCATCTATTTCGGGATACATATCTATTTCAGGATCATCTATTTCAGGATACATATCTACTTCAGGATATTGCATGATCTATTTCAGGATATGCAGTCCAGTCACCAGTTTGATGCCTCCAGCACCTTATCCACCTTCTTCTAGCACCCGGGAGCCACTTTCCACAGAGTTTTAGCCCTCCTAAGCTGAAAGGCGCCCTCTTCTCACCTACTGACAGAGAAGGGCGCACTTGTTCACCTACCACTGCAGATTCACTCCAGTTACATTCAGTTAGCTCCGATTCTGATTGATTTCACTCCGATTTCACTCCTGACTGACTGTTTCACCTCCGATTGACCTCCAGTTCGATTAGGTGACTTGTTCTGACTCCAGTTAGCCTCCCATGCGCCCCCACTGAGCCTCCAGATCCTATATCAGTGCTACACACTTCAGTTACATTTATTATGATCAGTTAGACTCAGCTTGACACCTGGATGACTGTTTGTTGTGATTGATGAGCAACACCGATGATTGATGAGGACTCCTAGATTGAGTCAAGCTACTCCATTTCAGTGATTCGAATGGCCTACTTAGTCAATTCGAATTGCCATTGACAGTAATTGGATTGTATTGTAATCTATTGTAATTCATTCACCCTTTCTGGGATAGAGAGCACTGCTGCATGTTTTGCACAGTTTTGCACCATATTTTCTATGTTCATCTGTTGTGATTGATTTACTTGTTCATTAGATCTGCTGTGACTAATTTTACATAATATACTTCTTCACTCAATTAAAATCTTGGCTACTAATATGAATATGTTCACCATAGATGAAGGAGGATCAAATGGCATAGGCAGATGAAAAGGAGGTTTAGGTACTAAGTCTGGTGGGAGACTCAACTCAATGGGAGGAAGATCTATTTCATTTTTACACAAGCATGAAATAGAAAATAACTATGCTTGAAGGGACCCATTTTATTTTTTAATGAGCTTGAAACAAAATGAAACTATGCTCATGGGAACCTGTTTAATTTTTTGATGAGCTTGACATAGAAAGGGAACTCTGCTCATGATCATCTGTTTCATTTTTTAACAAGCTTGAAACAGGAGGGGAACTCTGCTCGTAATGACCTGCTTCATTTTTTTACGAGCTTGACACAAAAAAGGAACTATGCTCGTAATCATTTGTTTTATTTTTTAATGAGCTTGACAGAGAATGGGAACTCTGCTCCTAATGATCTGTTTCATTTTTACACAAGCTTGAAACATAAAATAACTATGCTTTGGACTAGTTTCATTTTTACACAATCTTGAAACCAAAGGTAAACTATGCTTGGGATTGGTTTCATTTTTACACAAGCTTGAAGCCAAAGGTAAACTATGCTTGGAATCAGTTCCTACCCAACATGATGTCCATAGGTTGGTAGTGTGCCCCCCAGCATAAGAAGCTAGGGGGATAATTCCAGCATGATGTCCAGAGGCTGGAGACATGCCCCCCATCCTTAAGGGGAAGAAAACACCAAAACATGTGGAACATTCATGGAAGTCTGATGACTTGAATCCATGCGATGATTCGGTGTAACAAAGGAAAGATGATCAATGGTCACCATATTCCATGATGAGAAAAATACATCACTCGAAAGAGTGCGAACACTACAACTTTCATTGCATAAACATAATCTCATCCAAGGAGTAGGTTAAAATATAAGGGACCTTGGACGACCATAACATCAATGTAGACAATTTCCCTCCTAAAGTAATAGGTAACTGAGGAAGTATCCCTAAAGGTCCACTAGGTCTTATATTAAAATCTGGTATTTGGTCAATGAATAACACGAGCTGAGGAGAACCTATAGCTTGCCAAGTAGTTGAGGATAAAATAATAACAGAAGCTTTGTCATCAACTATGGTGCGAAATATTTCCTTATCAGAAACCCCTATAGATATCTGGAAGGGAACACCCAAAGGAAGACAAGCTTCTGCTAGACTATTCCAATCAAAGGAAATGACCTCGGTACTTTGAGGAGGTCTTGTGGAGATGGATAGGATTTCCCCTTACCTCGAAAAATCTGAACTGACTAGGAAAACATCAATGGTTTTCAATTCACTCTCAACTAGAAGAGTATAATGAGATGAATATTGTGTCATGGTGACTTCTTCAGTCTTAGTATTCTCTAATGAAAGAGTGGGATCAAGCGGATATGACATCAAATTGACAAGTTCAGCTTCACTTTTCGAAGGAAGAGCAGGATGAACTACTTGTTCTTCACTCTTTAAAGAAAGAGTGGGATCGAATGAGGATGGAGCTGGATCGACTGCTTCATCGACCAATGGGGGGTCAAGGGACAACTTATGATATATAGTTGGAATATGCTTCTGATATACAGTAATTTCTTCCAACAATTGCGAAGCTTCATCCATGCACTAACAAAGGTAAGTAAGGTGTATATCCCTGCATAACAAACAAGGATTTTTTACTTTAACTTTCTGACCCTTAACCATAGAGTCACTAGTTGATGGGGTATCATCAGTATGATGTACAGAGGCTGATGATATGGGTGGTTTGGAGGATTTAGACCACTCTTCTAACACTTTGGAAATACCAGGACAATCCTTAAGAAGGTGATAACCCCTACAAAGCTTGCAAGGGAACTTGGGTCTACAAGGTGTTTGAATGGAATGAGTGCCATCAGAGGAAGTTGGTTGATGCATGGTCTCTTTCTTATCCTTCTTCTTCTTGGTATTCCTATTATTATTCTTCTTATCCTCCTGATTACTAACACTATTGTTTTGATCAAGAGAGGAAGAAGAAACATAAGAAGATACACTCGATGAAGAAGGGGAAGGATCAGTTTGGGAATGACACTCTCGTGGTGGAGAGTTAACATTTGAAACATTGGGTACAACTGAAATCACTGGATTGAATAACCATACCGGTAATCCTATGTTTAATCTAGTAATATTTAAAGTGGCAATAAAGGGAGGACCAATATCTCCAACTGGAGGAAATACAAAAGGTACCCATTGAAAAGGGGCCTCTTGATTGGTAGTCTCATAAGAGCTTGCCATATCTACACTCTCTACGGCCTTCTAAATATAGCACACATCAAATTCTACTCAAACTAAAAGCAATAGGAAAACTTGTGAATAGGAGGGATGCAAAAGCTGGATCCTCATGGGTGTGTCAAGCTGTCACAACTCGCGATATACTGTAGGGTCCAACAATTATACTCAGCCTAATTTTTCATAGCACTAACCAAGGAGGATTGGGATCCTACCCTTGGCCGTATAACTCAACTACCTGATAGTACATGTGTAATAATCTCCTCGATTGTTGTTCTCGGTGTATTGCGACAACAAGACGACCAATGGTTGATTCCGTTGGCTTCAATATTCTAGAATGGTTTCCTGATATATGCAAGGTACGTGGGAGCTCCAATCTGTATTAGTGTAGTCTAATGCATAATCGTTCGACAGGATCCTTCCTATATACCGTCGAGTACGTGAAGTACCTTTCTATATACCATTAGATACGTGAAAGGTCATTCGATATACCGACTAGTACGTGGAATAAATACAAGCCCCGTAATGTCGTGCAAGAAAAGAAAGACAAATCCTACGCT
Organism: Larix kaempferi; assembly: GCA_027924585.1. Classification (NCBI taxonomy): domain Eukaryota; kingdom Viridiplantae; phylum Streptophyta; class Pinopsida; order Pinales; family Pinaceae; genus Larix; species Larix kaempferi. The sequence continues at coordinate 9,881,321 of BSBM01000322.1, read as the reverse complement.
TAAAGATGTCGGAACATGTCTCTAACCTATCACTCATGTTGCTAAATTTTTTAAATTAAACTAGCGCTTGATTTTATCTTATGCAGTTAAGTGGACATATGAAATTTGGACCTAACTCAAAACCATGCAAGTATGAGATGCAAATCTTCTTTTCGATGAAGTCCTACTTAAGAAGGAGAGAGAGATAGTTTTCTTCCCAAATGCACAATACCATGCAAATGGAATTTAAGTTTTTTCAAAATGATGGAAATAAGTCAAAAATTTAAAATCATGCACCCAAAACTATCCTAAAGTGACAAAAGAGATATTTCTATGAACACCAAATGCAATAACTCTAATTCGTTTTCTATCTTTTTACACTTGAAAAAGATACATACAAGCTATGGAAAGAAAGATTCCATAAACTTTTCCAATCAAATGTAATACAAAGAAAAACACTCAATAATATTGTCTAACTCAAATGCACACAAATCTGAAACAAGCCTTTCTTCTTCTTATGAGTGTAAGACCAAGAATGTCAAATGATCAAACTAAGGCAAGAAGAATATATATGTTTTCCAAGTCTGTGAATCTAGAAAAAGAGAGACACAATTAAGCTTCTCCTTGACTTAAAGTGGAAACAAAGAATCAATCTTTTCCAACAATTAATAAATAGCTCAACATGTAAAGGAAACAAGATGCACAACCCAAGAAAGTGAAGCTAAAAAAGACATGGATATCCCACACTTTTCAAGTCTTTAAAACAAGCCAATCCACACCAAACCAAAAATTATTTTGAAACCTTAATATGGGTTAAAGAGACTGCAGGATACACAATTCATGGCCCCCCCATTAAAGAGAGGGGGAATTTTTTTTCAAAAACGCAATGCGTTTCGCTTAAAAATGCAAGAAAAACACTAGTTTTGACTCAAAGGGCCAAACATGGATCCAAATGTCAAGAAGACTAAAAAAGAGGCAAATGATAGATTTGAACTGAGATTGGTACATAAAGAGAACAAACCTCAGATAAAAAACATGATCCAAATTTCAAACATGGATTTTTAACCTTAATGTAAAATTTTGAGGGGCGACGCAGTTTGATAGTAGACACCAGAGCATCTGCTTCTCAGGGATGCAGGTTTCCAACTTGGAGAGCGCGTCAGTGACACCTCTTGCACACTCACAGAGTGCATTGGTGATGCGTTTTGACCATGACCATAGTGCATTAGCAAGACAATGACATAGGGCAAACACAACCCAGGTGTTTCGAGAGAAATTAACAGTTGAAAAAGGAAAAGATCTCGAAGTAAGACCAAGTAATTGGGTGAGCTAAAGATCCCAAAATGAGGCTGGATTACCCAGTAACTCAGGAACCAATCATATATGGAAAGAAAAGAGGAAAATCAAGCAGATCTAAGAGGATCTATAAGGAAATAACAATAAGAAATCAAACACTTCAAAGATCACAGACTCTCCTTAGTAGAGTCGCCAATTTTGTTTCAAGACACTTTGTCTATGCGGACAAGGACAAAGCTCTTTAGTCTAAATGTTATAGATCTAGAACAAAACAAAACATAATACACAAACTTTCCTAGACTAACCAAATTACAAAGGATGCGGAGGAATTGCTTACCTTGCAACCGTAGTGATGTATCCTTGCTTGATGCATCCTTCGATCTTCAGCTGCAAAATAATATACAACAAACAAGTGGAAACACACAAACAATAATAATATGCAATATTGATTAATCTAAAATAGTGGTCAAAGAAACTAATTCTAAATATTTGATGGAAACAATATTTATGGAAAGAGTATATATTACTATAATAAATAAAGTATAAAGGGAGAGATTACAACCATGCCTTGACATCGCAACTTCTTCCAACTAGTCTTTTGCCTCAAAGATCCAACCCTACTTCTAATAGAGAAGGGAAACTTAGTTCTAATATAATTTCAATAGCATTTGGATGCTCTCACTTCTCCCTCCTATTCCATGAAGGTAAGCTTGCATTTATAGGACAAAGATGATAGAATAGGTTTAGGATCTCATGGAGAAGGTTAGGGGATCATCCAAAAAGGCTAGGGGTTCGACTTCCACCTATACTGATTTGTAGGGATAATCCTCCACGAGAGCCTCGTTCTAGAAGACTCTCGAAACTTCTCTTTTTTTCCTTTTAACATTCACCAACGCACCTTGTCAAAGAGTAACATGCGTCACTGAGGGGTGACGCATGCTGAATAAAGACAACTAGGGTCATCGACGCAATTTTTCAATGTGCAGAGTGCATCGTCAAGTATCTGACACATATTGAAAAGGGGCAAGGTCCGTCCTCCTTCCAAAACTAGGAAACTGAAAGGCAAAGCCTCTTCCCAGGTCATTTGGCACTTGACACTTCAAGGATCATGGTTAAATCAAGGATACACATCTCATTATCACGACAATGACAATATTTTGGTGTAACATCCAAAGGGGCCTTTTAACATAAATCATCAATGAGAAAACTCTAAACATCCAAAAACCTAACCCTAGAATATGAAACGCCCAAAGGTTTGTCAGCCCCGTTGTGGTTAGTAGATATGTCAACTTCCCCGGGGTATAACTTTTGCATTTGATATCCATTTGGGGTGCTTGGTAGTCCATAAGAAAGGTATAGCTAAGAAGTACACATCTAGAACAACCTAATACATAGTTGAAGGCTATCTTCCGGACGCTACTGTGCCAAAAAATGTCGTTTAGGGCCTCAAAATGGCACCAAAATTTCAAGACCCAAAAAATCATAACAAAATTGTGAAGATAGAAATATTTGTTTCAGGCCAGAGGATTAGGTGGATGGCCATTGATTTCTATTTGGATCAGTCCTTCCCCATTAGGAAGCAATGGTCTCCATTGTTTTGAATGACCCCATTATATGGGGATACCGCTTTTGAACTTGACACTTTGTGAGCCACTTGCCTTGGTGCAAGAGCTTCCCTGCTTTAACAACCGAATAGAGTTGGAGGTGTTGTTTGCAAGTTATCTTAACCTATGTATCCATGATTATATCAATGGTATTATATTCCATGCAGTCAAGGTTGATCTTTGTAGGTGCTAGCTACTTTCCACCTTCGATGTGCCCAATAGTGGTGGAAAATACGGTCGAAGAAAATCCACGTTGAATACGAGGTGCAAGCTAAGGAAGGGGGTTATACTTAACTCAAAATAATTGTCTCCCACAACCTTGTTGATGGTATAAGTATCATAGCAAAGTGGATGAAACTAATTTTGATGGATTTTTGTAATACCTGTGTGTCCATGATTCTATCAATGGTGGTCTTGTAATTCCTAGTTTTGACCCTGTAATGTAAATTTGTAAATATTGATGTAAAAGGATAGAATCCAGAAAAAATGATCAGGATGACCAAGAATATGTAAATATGTACACTTTTATATTAATATAAAATCTCTAATAGTTGTAGAGGAAGAAGGACGAAGAAGATATGGGGGCCTATGATTTCATGAGTGGGGAACTGATAATGGGTTAAGGGGAAATGACCTTAGTGAGATTAAGTTTATATCCTTAGAATTATCCATTTAACCCAAAGTTCCTAAATCATGATTAAGAGCCATGCTTTAATTAAAGTATTATTTAAATATCCTAAGAGGGGATTAAGAGGGAAAAATGGTTCCATGTGGAGTGGTCGCATTGAAATCTAAAATATTCTTATAAAAGAGATCATTCAAGCTGGGGAGTGGTTTGTTCCTCATTCATTATTCATTATCCTTTCCATCACCTTAGAATTCCATATATTGGTACCTGTGATAGAGGATCGAGGTGCCATTGTTGAATATGAACTATGGTGCATGAGAGGAAACTGACATACAACTTGTGCCCTAGAATCCTAATTCAAAGACTTCCTATCTAGCCTATGTTGGAGCGCTAGAAGGGTATTGGAGGATTCTTGAGGGACTATTAGCTTAGATAATTAGGCTTGTTCCTATTGTTGTGCGGGTTGACGAGGAAAGAGAATTGAGGATTGGGACAACTATGGAGAGGGGTTTTGCACTAGTGGGTTGCATGACAGATTTAGCTATGTAGAGTGGCATTGGGTGGAGATTTTCCCTTGTGATTTGATAGCCCCATCTCAAGGGTGGCCTATCAAAATAAGATATGGCTTGACAGAGACTATTGCTCGGAGGAACGTCCTTCACCTGTAGTTAGTTGGAGAATAACTGATTAAAAGGATAATTCTCTAACCGTCTATAAATGCCATGGTTAATTCTATGTTTGCATATTTATTGTTTATTGTTTAATGAATGTATTGGTGTGTGTTTCATGCTCATATTTCTTGTAATATTTAGTAATTGAATACATGTATTTTGGGCAACCATAATGTTGGTATTCAGCTATGCAATTGCATGAAATTCATGGTGTGAGTTGGATATAGTTGACATAATGGGTATCATATGTGTAAATTGGGATACCCATCACCTCAACAATATCACATGGGTGATTGGGTACATTACAGAGTGGCGTTAGACCCAAGGTTTTCAACATTGGTACTACATGGGCTGAAATTTCGATTTATAGGAAAAATCAAAGGCTGCACACAAAGTGTTTGAAAGAATTTTTCTACAAAATTCATGGTTTTAATGCCCAGATGATGTTATCATATTCAACATGGGAGCTGGTGAAATAAAAATACATAATGGAACAATTGGGCTTGAGAAAATTTGGGTGATTTCAAACCAGTTCCATGAAATTACAGTTTGGGTTAATTGACAAAAAATACAATTATGTTAGTTGATGGAAATTTCTAGCCAGAGGAAAATACAAGTGTAATTTTTCTATATGCCATATGTGCATTTCATTAGCCACTTGTCCAAATATTTGAAGTTTAAATATGTATGAAAATTGGAAAATTGGAAAAATTTGATGCAGGGCCCACAATTTCCACATGGACAGGTATGACATGGATCAACCATGGGTAACGTGGTGATGTGGATAGAGATGATGTGGGTCAGCCATGTGAATTCAGTGTACATGTGGCAGCCCCTAAAGGGATCATATGCATGGTGGCATCCACATAGGACAGACATAGGTTTGGTTTATGCCACGACCAGCCACGAAGCATTAAGAGAAATACAGGACAACCCTAATCCAACAGTTGATCCTCGCCAGATATCAACGGTTCTGGATGATTTCAAGGGAATGAAATAACCACGGGTTAAAAAGAACGGGCACCCTCAAAACCAGTACCATCAGAGAGAGTAGTTTTTTCCCATAGTGTTTTCGGGGTCAGAAACCTAGTTTTCATAAACTACTATCACCCCCCTAAAACCACTTACCTGACCCTCTGAAGATGCTCATCCAATGCATTGTCCAATATAGGATATGAAAAATTAGGGTTAGCTTGTTGAGTGTTGACAAGTGTCCAAAGGAAATAGAGGACCATGAAGCCACTCATCGAGGTGGAGGAGAAATCAATTTGGATCGATTCTATGATCAAAGGACCAAAATGATTTTGATGGAAAGGAATGATCAAGCATTAAAAATTTAAGTTGCATGAGGGATCTAATCCCACCATCCATTTTTCATCAAGATCAATGGATGGGAGTGCCTCTAGGAGCATGATTATCGGGGTTGTTAATTCAAACAAATGTGTCAGAATTAAATCCAACTATTGTTCATTGCAACATATAAATGGTCCTGGATTATTTCAAGACCCTAAATTAATCACGGGATAACATAAGAGGGCTCCCTCAAAATCAAAACCACTAGAGGCAAGCAATTTGTGCCCTAGTATTTTTGGGGGAAAAAAGGTGGTTTTCAAAACCACTAGTGGGCATCCTGAAACCACTCATCCACCCCTCTGAAACCGTCACACCTACACACCCGCCAATAGGGTGCTACTAGGGCTTGATAAGGATAGATAAGTGCCACAGGACCAATTAAGAGATTCCACGTGGACATGGGACCACTATGATGTCATGCCAATGTCATTTGACTTTAAAAAAAAAAAATCAATGTACAAGAATGATAGAAAAATGCAGTGATTTTGACATTTGTTCTTAGGTGCCAGAAATTGAAAAACATGGTGGAACTTATTTGCAAGATTGCATGAAATCAAAGGATGTATTTAAAAAAAATGAGGGTGTTGCCCTCGACCTCCCCTGTAGTGGCATAAGGGAGAAATCCCCCTTGACCCCCATTATTTTTTTTATAAATCTAAAAAGTTGGTTTCTGAGTTTAAAGGTGGCTATAGGAAAAACACAAAATTTGGCAGGATTGTCGATTATAAATAGTTGTGATTTTTAGCTCCAATATCATAATTAAGCATGGAATTAGTCATTAGAAAGATTATGAGGAGGAGAATAAAAATGAAAGGTTTCCTGAAAGGATTGCAAATGAGAAATGAACATGAACACATTACAAATACAATTTGGAGTAAAACATAGTCACATAACATGTTTCCAAAAGAAAATATAGAATAGTAAAATCAAAGAAGGGGAGATTCCATACACCCATGAGGAAGATGTTAGAGGTCAAGATATCATTGTAGCAAATGCATAAACATAAACAAATGGCATAGAGAAGATGTAAACCTGTTGGAAAATGTGGAAACAATGAGAAGTCTAAGGATGGAAGTATAGAGTTATAGAGTAGACAATGAGACGATGTTGAGGGCCTAGCACGAGGGCTTCACTCAATAAACCGCTATCATAGCATGTTCGTTTGTGGCATATGAAGCAATACCCCTAATTTCACTAAATATTGGAAAATACCTTCCAAAATCGTTTTTTTTTTACCCCCTCCCAATATGCCTTCCCAATTAAAAAAAACCCCTATTTTCACTAGATATTGTATGTATCAATTTTTTCATTAACATTTTTTATACCCCTTTATATTTCTACCTAGTATATTGATATGATACCCCTCTTATGACCCCACATGCATTCTACAATCCACCTTGCTTCTTTTGATGTATACTATGGATGCACATTACTTCACCCACAATGCAATTACTCAACCACATATCATTATGATTTGCAACATCTAATAGTCTAATGAAGAGATAGGAGATCACTTCTTGTATGTCACTAGAGCCAATGCACATAGTACAACATTTAGATTGCATGTTGCAGTTCCCCAATCATTGACTAAGCCTGTTGTGGGATAGGTATCCAAGCCCCTAGGGCCTGTAACAAGCTCGAGGAGGCTGACTAAACCTCCCAAGGCCTGTAATAGGCACTATTGGTTGGGTATTCAAGCCCCCAAGGCCTATCGAGGGCCTATAATAGGCCCTAGAGGCTTAGAGCCTCCCAAGGCTATTGGTAACAACTGGCTGAGTGCTATTGGTAACAATTGGTTGTCAATGACCACTGTCTCTCGACTATGATCGACTGGTAACCCACTTCACCATGAAACCCCTGGCCTCGAGCATGCCTCAAGACGCGATTTCCTTGCGTACTAGTAATCTTGAGCCTTGCCTCAACCCGATTTCTCATCCGACCGTGATCCCGCCATCTCCATTTGGCGAATATTTGTCAGCCCACCCATGTAAAAAAGACCCCAAAGCATTTTTGTATTGTTACATTAAATAAATAAAAAAAACCTTTTCCCTTAATATATAAGCAATATAATTTTTAGGTTTTCATGAATATTTAATATTGCAATATGAATGAACGTGATATTATATTTCCTTCTAGTGAAGTCCCCGTGGGGCCTACGAACAACAAAATGAATTGAACATTAGGTTATACAGAGTCTAAATATATTACAGAGGAAAATGAAAATGATATTAGCTTCAATTCAAGAGAAAGGAGGAAGAGAAGGATTGGGGATGAGATCACATGAGAGATTTGAGCACTCTAAATTTTCTACCAGAAGTTGTAAGAAGCGCTACTCATCACATTATGCAGTTAAGAAGGCATATACAAATGTGGATTCTAGTAGTAGCCTAAAAATGTCTCTAGTAGGAATCATAAAAGAAGGCATGTGGAGAAAGAGCTGCAAGGGGAGCTTAGAAAAATTAAGCCACCCACATTTCACGGTGAGCACAAGAAGGAAGAAGATGCTGAAGCTTGGATTTTGGGGATGAGAAAATATCTTCAACTGCATAATTATTCCTCTATAATGGAAGCTAGGATTTCCATTTACAGCTTATAGGGAAAGGATTCTATTTGGTGGGACCAATTGGTTCAATTTAAGCATATTAGTGAAAAGAGGATTTCATGGAGGAAATTCAAGAAGAACTTCAAGAAAAAGTGCTTATCAAAACATTATTATGATAAGAAGATGGAAGAGTTCTTTGAACTCAAATTGGGAGGCATGAGCATGGATGAGTATGAAAAGAATTTTTTAGAACTACTAAAATATGCTGGGTTTATAAAGGAGGAGAAGGTAAAGATACAAAGGTTTTTAAGTGGTCATGTTCCTTCATTTTACATGGATGCAATTTAGGATGATGAACCCAACACTGAGGAAGAAACAATTTGGAACGCAAATCAATGTATGATCAGAACAAAGGAAGGGAAATTTCCAAAAATATTGGAGAGATAAGAGGAAGGATAAGTAGGATGAAATGAATAATGGATTCAAACCATATTTATTTAGGAACCAATAGAATTCATATAAACAAAGTAATCCAACTCAAAATGGACCTAGAATGACATAATATGTTGGAAAAGACCTAGGTATGTAACATCCCTCAATTTCACTCATATTGTTATTATTTTGTAAATGTATTTATAATTGTATTTATATGGCCCTGGTGAGGAGCTCAAGGCCAAGGCCCCACCATTGGACCTCGAGTTAGTAGGATTGAAAATCAACGCTATTCTAAACCTTAGGGGAGTTAGAATGGCATTACGATTAAACAATAAGTAACTGCATCCTCTCAAGGAAGAAGATGTGAGATGTCGATAATATAAACATTTAAGGGTGAGGAAACTAGTGATGTTTCCTTAAAACGCTTAAAGAACCTACCTAAGAAAATAGAAACATAAATAAATGACTATATATATATATATATATATATATATATATATATAAGTAAAAGTGGATATTATATATATGTGAAAGATCGATAGTTATGATAAAACTATTTAATGGATATTTTACAAATACAAACTAATACCCACATAGACCTAATTAGGTGTTATGGAGTATTAGGCACAAATCTTTAATAAGCCATTTTCTTCTAAGTAGACACCACCAAAAAGTTATGGGATTAATACATAAGAAAATATTGTATTTCTAAGAGCAAGCTAAACATATAAAACTATGGTATTTAATCTTATTTAAATGATTTATATGAAGTAACTATCATAAAGAGATGAGGAGACAATATGGTTATTCTAATTATAAGACACATAAATATATAAATAGATTGTTTTGAAATTAAAATCCTCGGGAGATATATTTCACTTAATTAAGTTACTTATGACCTTAATTATAATATTTAATTTTATTTACTGGTAGTTCAAATTATACACATATAATTTTACATGAGGTAGAAAGAATTGTGGCCTCTTTAAATAGAAAATATAAAAAAAAGTTATGATAACATGTTAAATATAATTACATAATATTATTAGCATTTATTAGTATACAATGGATTTATGTTATATAATAAACTGGTAAGTACTTTGATAATTATATATACAAAATGGTTAACGAGATTTGGAAGGTGTTAACCTTTACAAATACACTTACAAAGAATTCCATCACACGGCCACTTGTCATGCTTTCAATTAATATTTTTACCTAGTCTGCAAAACCCATAATCTAAACTTCTACATAAACCCGACGAGAATGGACGATCTCTTAAAGAGACTAGATGAACTTGGCGCTTGTAGACCCCTTAAAGTTATGACGTGTTGTTTTGTTGGAGATTTCTTTGAGTAATGTTCCCTTAGTGGAGGACACTCCAACCTCTTTGACCGCCATCTGGCTCACTTAAAAAGAGCCACGATTCCTCTACCAATGGGGACACGAGAGTCGTTATATAGGATGGTGCTTGTTTCAGTAGCGGTATCAGAGATGAGGTGGGGAAAGAAAAACAACACTGATCGGTTCCATTTGCTGTGGAGTTCAGTTGGAGGAGGTACCCGATGGTTGTTCCAGGATGGAGGAAAGAAGGAGAATCGGGAAAAGAAAAAGGAGAAAGTAAGGGATATATATGATAAAAGTTATTAAGATATTATATTTAACTTTATCGATATATACCAAATATATAATGAGTACTTATAGGTTAACATATGGAAAATATAGGTTAAAAGATATTGACATATTAGCTGTGATTGTTATGTCCCCGACATATAGTTTTGAGTCGGGTGGTATTAGTTGGGGTGGCAAAAATCGCGGATATGAAATTGTAAAGTTTTTGTTAAAGTTTATATTTATTTGTATTTTTTTGATATTTTAAAAGTTCATTTTACGTGGTTGTGGTTTGATCCGTACACAGTGACGTTGGCCTGGGGCTGTGTGCCCCAGGCCCCGGTGGCGGGGTGACGTTTTCCGGTTTAAATGAGGTTTAAATGGTCTCGGGACTGAAGACTCCTGTGCGATTTATTCACCAGTCTTGTCCATTTATTGTGCCTTTCGTCGAGCTCTGTTGTGCGCCCGCTGGCGTCCGATTGAGGTTTAAACGTGTTGCAGTTTAAATGAGGTTTAAATGGTCTCGGGACTGAAGACTCCTGTGCGATTTATTCACCAGTCTTGTCCATTTATCGTTCCTTTCGTCGAGCTCTGTTGTGCGCCCGCTGGCGTCGGGTTGAGGTGTTGCAGGGGTTTAAAGGTGTTGCAGTTGGCGTATTCATGCAACACATGTTGGTCCATGGTTTCGTGGTGTTAATGCAGTTGGTGGTCTCGGGACTCAAGACTCCTGTGGGATTTATTCACCAGTCTTCTCGATTTATCGTCCCTTTCGTCGAACTCTGTTGTGTGCGATTTATTCACTAGTCTTCTCGATTTATCGTCCCTTTCGTCGAGCTCTGTTGTGTGCGATTTATTCACCAGTATTCTCGATTTATCGTCCCTTTCGTCGAGCTCTGTTGTGTGCTCGTTAGCGTCGGGTTGAGGTGTTTCAGGGGTTTAAACGGTGTTGCAGTTGGCGTATTCATGCGGTATGGTCCAGGGTTTGGTGGTGTTAATGCAGTATGGCGCGGGGTGACGGTGGTCTCGGGACTCAAGACTCCTGTGCGATTTATTCACCAAGTCTTGTCGATTTATCGTCCGTTTCGTCAAGCTCTGTTGTGCGCTCGATAGCGTCGGGTTGAGGTGTTCCAGGGGTTTAAATGGTGTTGCAGTTGGCGTATTCATGCGGTATGGTCCAGGGTTCCATGGTGTTAATGCAGTATGGCGCGGGGTGACGTTTGCCAGTTTAAATGAGGTTGGTGGTCTCGGGACTCAAGACTCCTGTGCGATTTATTCACCAGTCTTGTTGATTTATCGTCCGTTTCGTTGAGCTCTGTTGTGTGCTCGCTAGCGTCGGGTTGAGGTGTTCCAGGGGTTTAAACGGTGTTGCAGTTGGCGTATTGACATGGTATGGTCCAGGGTTTCGTGGTGTTAATGCGGTATGGCGTTTTTGATGTGACTCAAGACTCCTGTCCGAGTTTTACCTTGGCGAATGTGGTTGCACTGTCCTTGCTTATGGACATTTCTTCTGGCGTGTTTATTGAAGCTATATTCTAGAGGTTCTCTGGTGTTCAAGCTCGTTCTGTTTGGTGCGACTTGCTTTTGTGTTGTGGCTGTTTTTGTTGGCTTCTTTGCGGTGGCGTGGTTGTTTGTGGCTTATTTGTGGTGGTCCAACGAAGGTGGAGTGGTTTCTGGTAGTGGATATTGCTGTCTGAATGCGCTTCATTGATCGAGTAATTTGCGGTGTTCGTGTCTGAACGTGTAGAGCGCTTTCTTGGTGCAACGAGCTTTGTCTTCTGCAATTTCATTGACGGGCTCTTTGGACGGGTAACTGTTGGAATTTTGTCTTCAGCTGAGACTTGTGTTTTCTGTTTTATGAAAAAAATCCAATTTATATCTCTTGGAAAAGACAAAGTAGTCCACATATAGTACGAGGATGATATATATATTTATGTGAGTTTAGAATTGCTTAACACATCATGTTGAAGTTTATTATTATCTCTTAAGCATATGGTTTTTTTAAAAAGCTTATAGATAAATATGAAATTATGATCGATATGCTACACTGTATTCAATATGAATACTCACACACAATATTTTTTTTATTATTTTTAAGTTTTTTAAAAACCAACCCAAACCAAAATACTATATGAGAGACAAGCTCAAATGTCCTGTGTTAGTAGACATGTCAGAATCATACAATCGGGATCTCATCCCTTTACTATGGTTATTGCCATGTCTCTGGGCCATTAACCTTTGTCTTCGTGTCAAACCCCTGTCCACACAGTGCAAAAAAGTATACATCTACATTATTGCGACAAACTATAGATCACTGAAGCATACTCAAGCTGACCAATGCAGTCTATAGTAGCCTAGCAACAAGTTGATCTGGTTTCATCTAAAGAAAAAGCTATTTTAGATTGGATATTTCATCAATTTTTCCTTAAATAAAACAGCAGGTTGTCAATACCACCATCACTGCATCTAAGAATTTGTTAACGTTCATGTTTCTTGTAACAATATTCTTGACAAATAACAAACTTTGCTAATATAGGGCTCTCTAAATATTCACAGGATTCCTGTGAATTTACAGCAGTGTTCTGTTGCAAACAATGTCCACGTTTTCTTCTTTAGACAAAACCAAAGCATCTTGTTGCTAAGTTATCATAGACTTCATTTCAGATTGGATGTTTCAAGAATTTATCCTTAAATAAAATAGCAGGTTGTGAATTCCAGCATCACTGCATCTAAGGGTTTCCCCTTGAGCCACATATGGAACTGAAATACTTGTTAGTCATTACCTCATTTGGCAGATGTCAAAGTCAAAGACAATGGAGTATCTCACCAAAGACCCAGATTTTATACTGCACCCGAAATGCCGTTTGTCTTATATGGGCAGTTGACAAAGCCAATGGAAAATGAGCACCCCTCTCTTAAGCTCCCGGTCTGTTGTTTTGGGGTAGACTTCTATTCTCAAGTACATATATGTAGGTTGAAAGTGCTTTCTATTTCTAGATTCAGTAAACCTGTATAGTATCTATTTTCTAAGAAAACTTGAAAAACAGGTCCATGCGAAAAGCAAAACCACTTAAACGAAGCAGACCAAAGAACCATTTAAAAATATCACATTCATACCACATGGCATAATGGAAATGGAAAAAGAACGAAGCAAAATAAAATAAATACAAAGAGATCTGTAAATTTAATTAATGATATAATATAATGCCATTTATTTCCTACTCGGTGCCTGGGTTGCAGGCTGGTATTAGCATTTAATCCCAGCGCCGACGTAGCTCGTGATATCATGACCCCACTCCATACCTCGCCGAAATACCCGGGAAGGAGGGAGGTTGGCACTCTTGGCATTAAATGTTCAGATACATACATACATGCAATTCCGTTCCCCATACATTCATTTCAGGGAGTTTAGGTCATTACCGAAGAAAAGAAATGGTAATGACCAATTACGCAGTCTTTGTGTTTTTTAAACCACAGTTTTTATTGCAATTATGGAATAAACAAAAAAACATAAAATTCTTGGCACAAACAATTCTTATGAAACCAGGCCAACGTCACTGCGTAAGGAACAAACAACAACCACATAAAATCAACTTTAAAATAAATCAAAAAGAAAACAGATAAATATATTATATTTTTATTTTTTAAATTCTTATATAATTTTTATGATGATAAAACCTATTATAATTTGGATATTAAACTATCATCATTAATTTGGATACCGCATCAATATGCCAACTGCAACGCCGCGAGAAATTTATCTCGCAACAAGTACTGCTTCCACTTGGCCAAGGCATGTGTTATTGCCAACGTCTTTCCATCATATGTAGATTTTATATGCTCATTCATTTGTAACTTTTGACTCTCAAAGGCAATGAGATGTTTATCACTTATGAGCAGAACTCCTACGCATGTTCCTGAAACATAGTATTCATGGACGCATGTTTTCCTGACATCTGGATTTGTCAAGACTAGAGTGGATGTCATTAACGTTTTCAACTTTTCAAAATAGTCTTTAGCTTTTTTTATCCCATATGAAGGCATCACTTTTAAATAATGATGTTAATAGTGCGACAATTTGTGTGCGCATTTGAACAAATCTTCTATAGTAGTGTACGAGACTAAGAAATCCCCTTGATGATGTCATTGATTTGGGGATAGGTCACTTAGTAATTACCACAATTTTCTTGTGCTCAACCTTGATGGTTTCAGTTAGAATGATATGTGCTAAAAACACTTTTTAATTTTGTCCAAAACTGTATTTGAATTTGTTAGCTGCAATTGGTCGAAATATGTATATATTTAAATTTCTATACACATATCCCAAGTACAGACATCCTTTAGGATATAGACATTTCAGAGTCATATAACATATAGAAATTTCAGAATCACGTAATATTTAGGAAATTCAGTGTAGCTTGAGTGTGAGTAAAATTTGGGTTTTGTGCAAAATGTCTTTGTTTTTTGTAGTAAATAAAAGAGCTCTGAAAATTGGAATTTTTGTTATTTAATAATATAAATAATTTATCCATTTGCTGTTTGCGAAATCTGGTTGCAAATTTTTTGTTAAATTGCTGAATACTATATTAATTAGATTTTATTATTCATTTCACGTTAGGGCTAAATCTACAGAAATTAGTTACTGTCAAGAATTTCTTTCTGCAAAGCAGTTGTCTATAATGCTTAGTTATAGGCCTTAATAATGAAAAACAGAAAATATAAGTGCTTCATGCAAAAGAATGAGTACTCATTATTGCATAATCATCACAATTCAATACTGATTTAAAACTATGTAATAATGCAACAAAAACCTGTTCTTGGTTTCTAACTCTTTCATTTCATTTGCAAAGTGCAAATGTGAATAACTATATTGGGCAAGCATTTACAAATAGGCATTTACAGGTGTATTTGCTTATCCTTGGATGATTCCTAGATTTATTACACGTAATTTGTTCTCACAAAAAATGAGAAAAAAATTTAAAAGTGGTACTGATCTAAATCCTTTGAAAAATTGCATTTAAAATAAATTCCTAACAAAAATGTTTATTGAATTCTTTTCCAACATACTTTTCATTGCAAGTCGCTATGCAAAAGACACTGTTCTATTTGGTTCATTGCTTGCAAGTGTCACAAACAATGTGACTTATTTTTGCTTATTTCCAAAGTTGCACTTGCCATGCAGGTTTTTCTTCCTGTGTTTCTTCTTCTGATCGAGAACATTGAACATAATCAATGTTCTGCCAGAGGAGCAACATCTGTTCCGATTATACAACAGGCATTTGATGATATTGATGTTGCTTTGTCAACAAACCATTTGTTTCGTTTACAAGCTTTTCATTACCGAAATGGATATTGTCTTTTTGATGCCTTTGCTGTTCTCTTGCATTTTCGCTACACATCCTTGGAGATAAGAGAAGCAACCATAAACCATTTTCGTTTGCATCTAGCTGCAAACGATCCAGCCGCAATTTCTTCTTTGAACTTGGAATTGGATCCTTCGTACTTGTTTCAATTGCATGGGATAGAAAATAGAGATCTTTACTTGGAACGAATGTCGCAAACTGCATCTCAACCAGATGCAAAAAATGTTTATGGCCTTTGGGGTGATATCTTCTGCATAAAATGGTTTGCAAACTGGTTAAATGTGCCTGTTGCTATATGGTCATTGAGAAGCAAAAGGAAATATCTTCATTTCAACCCTTCCTGTGTTGGATATTGCTACAATATTCTATTCCATGATCATGTTCTAGCTGCTGGGCACTTTGAACCTTTGCTTTCATACAAATTACTAGGACCCGACTATGTTGTTTTCAATGAACGATTAGATACTTCTTCTATTGATTCTTGTCAAGATATCTTTTTCGAATGTCATCGGTTAAGAAAAAGTCTATTGCAACAAGGATTCCAATTAATCTCTCGCATTGATGGCCATTGCTGTGACTCGTTATTTGAATCAATTTCAAAATTGACAAACACATTTGATAGTGCAAGCCTCAGAAAAACAATAGCGCAAACTTTTTTCAACTGCATGCTTTCAAATGATGCAAGAGCCTTTCGTTGTCTAGAAACATTCCTTCATCTTGAGACAGTGCAAGAAAATCAACTTGTCTCTAGCTGGCAAACCTTTGTAGTGAATTTGGCAGAGCCTTATACAATTGGCCATGTAAATGATGGCCATTTCACAATTCAATGGTTGTGTGAGGTTTTGGAAGTCAACATATTTCTTTTGAACATACACTCTTACAAAGTGGAAAACCAATTCTTCTCAACAAATACATCGTCAAAGATCTATTTTATTCTTCATCATGAAATTGACAAATGCCATTCGCATTTTCATCCCTTGTGTCAGACAAGCATTGAAAAAAATTCTCCAATATTGTCAAATGCCATGACTAGGAATCTTCCTATGAATGCAATGATGAAAACAATTGACAATTGTCATCATCAAACTCTTTGCAATGCCATTGAAGAAAAACATTCTCCTGACCTTTGCAAAGAACATTCTAACATAGAAACAAAGAAAAGGAAAAAAACTTGTTCCATGCAAAAAACATTAAAAAAAAAACCAAGACTCTTTTGCATTGGCCCAGAAATTTCAATTTTGATGGAAAAATGCCTGGAGAAAGATTCCATTATGAGACAGCAAAAATCCATTGCCCCATTCAAAAACATGCGTGCCATTAAAAAAAAATGCATCTGAAAGCACTTCAATCCTTTCAAAAGCAAAAGGCATATGAGAAGGCAAAAAAAGCACTTAAAGAATACTCGAAAAATATTCAAGATGCCCCTATTCATGCATGTTCTGTCTGTAGACGCTTGCACTTTAAAAGGGATGTTCGCTATATCAATGAAGACACTTTCTATGCATTGAAATGTATTCCTTGGAATACCATGCCTTCTTCAATCGCACTGTACAATTACATATGCAAATATTGCAAAAAGAATATTTCAAATTCAGAAACACCATTGTTTGCAACACCACTTAACATTCATTGCAACACTTCATTGTCTGATGTAGACAAATTGACTTCGCTTGAAGAGCGGCTTGTGTCACCAAGAATTGCTTTTGCTCAGATTCGGCAACTAGGTTATAAACGAGCTCAAGTAGGCTTGACAGGAACAATCATCAATGTGCCCGCATCTCTAGACAAAGTACAAAGAGCATTGCCTAGGAACCTAGAAGAGGACAAGACCATTGCAGTTATGCTTAAGCGAAAACTAGAATACAAAAATGCATTTGTTTCTGGAAATGTTCGACCAAATATTGTCATGCAAGCATTGAAAACTCTTTGTGACATGGATGTTTACAAAATGGAGAATGTACATATCAATTCAGATTGGGAAAAGGCATTCCATGAATCGTTGGCAAAGCAAAAATCTAATGAAATATCAATATTAGAATCAAATGATTTAAATCAACCTCTTACAAAGCTAAGAGAAAGTGATGAGGATACACATGACCAATTCATAGAACCAATCACAGAAACATTGGTACATGGATATGGAGAAACCCATCTAATAGATGATTTGGCCACCAAAATCATTGAGCTTGCGCCTTCCGAAAACTACCGACCCCTAGGAATTTTCCAAGATCGGTTCTCTGAAGAACTTAATTTCCCTACACTTTTCTTTGGATGCAGCCGTTCCAATGACATGTACAAGTGCTTTCGACACCAACAAATTTTCCAGTGGGAGCTTCAACATGAAAGCACACATTTTGAAGCACATCCCACAAATATATTCTTTAAAGCAGTGAAAGTGTTAATAGGTCAAATCTCTAGTACTGCTTGGATATCTATTCGCATAGGGGATTTAAAAGGGAAAAAACTAAAAGCGAAAGATGTAAAATGCAAAGCCAACCTTCTTAACATAATGAAATCGCCAATTGCATATCGTTCACTAAAAGCCGTCCGAACATCTCCTGACTATTTTGACAACATGAGAAAAAATCTTTTCGCAATGATACATCAACTAGGGCCACCAACCTTTTTTGTAAGCTTCTCTACTGCTGAACATCTTTGGAAACCTTTGTGTGATGCTTTGCACACGCTAGAGAAAAAAGACAAAGAAAATTGTGATGAAATTCTTACTGATGATGTTATTGATAATTTGATAAGAAAACATCCTGTACTTTGTAGTCGTTACTATAAAAACAAAATGAATTCGTTAAAGTCCTTGATCTTGAAAAACATATACCTTTTTGGTAAAGTAACTGACTTTTTCTTTACAACTGAATTTCAACAAAGAGGAAATGAGCATGAACATGGGCTTCTTTGGATTGAAAATGCACCTGTCTTTGGCAAGAATAGCAATGATGAAATAAGTTCTTTTGTCGATTGCTATATTTCAACAGACTCTTCATTGCTTGAAGCAAACTTCATCAAAATTCAAACTCATAGACATACAAGAACATGTAAAAAACATAGACACTCTGCATGTAGGTTTCGATTCCCGATGTTCCCTGTCGATGTTACAATGGTTTTAGAACCTCTTGAAACTAAATCGGATGCGTTGATTGAAAAAAAAAAACTCCTTTCTTTTGCTCTTGAATCTAAAGAATATTCAAAGAACATGACATTTGATTCATTCTTGCAAGAACTACATTTAAACAAGGACGAGTACATTGAACTAGTACGTTCTACAATTGAGAAACCGACATTGCTATTAAAAAGACACCCTTCAGATATTTGGATAAATTGTTTTGCAAAAGAAATTCCAAGTTTGTGGCAAGCAAATACAGATGCCCAATTCATCTTAGATGCATATGCAACTGCAACATACGTAAGCTCATACATAACGAAATTAGATAGGCCTATGACAATGGCTTTGAAAACAATCAAAGAAGAGTCTATTTCAAACAATTGTAATCAGCTAGAAACAATTCGTAGGCTTGGAAACACGTTTCTGAACATGCAACGGATGTCTATTAGAGAAGCAGTACATACTGTGCTTTCATTACCTCTATATTCATCTTCAAGAACGACAATTTTTATCAACACTGCTCCAGATGATAAAAAAACTGTTGTTTTAAAAAAACCATCTCTACTAGAAAAGGAGCATGATGATTTTGAAGACATCATTTGCCCATCGATAATAGACAGGTACATTGAACGGCCGACAGATCTAGAACATGTATCTTTAGCTGAATATGCTTCTTCCTATTGCCTGGTTCATGGAAAAACAATCAAAAGAAACAAACAATCTATCATTCGGTACATTCATTACAATCAAGAAAAAGATCCTGAAAATTTTGCTCGTGAAAAGCTATTGCTCTTTGTGCCTCACAAAAATCTTTCCAATTTCTTGGAGCACCCCCTTCAAACATGGACAGAGGCATATGAAAAACACAAAGAACAAATAGCAAATGTTGAAGGAAAAATCATGGCAAAATCAATTTCAAAATGGGGTGATATTGACATTGCAAAAGACAAAGTTGAAGCGCATTTTGAAATACCTGTAGACTTTGCAAAAGATACCAATGATGCACTCAAATTGGATGGTGTTGAAAAGTATGACATGGGCGATGATCTTATCTACAGAAGAAAGAATCGACTATTTGAAACACCAAAAACATTTAGCATAGCTAAAAAACCATTTCTCCCTGATAAAGATGAATACTTTGCGATTAGACGTAGTTTAAACAATGAGCAACAGTCCATTGTGAAAGAAATTATTGCTAGGAAAAAAAACAATCCTGCAAAACCAATCCATATCTTCCTTACGGGAAGTGCAGGAACAGGAAAAACACATACTGCAAAGGCCCTTTATGATGCTCTTGTCTTTTTCTATGAAAAAGAACTTGGTAGCAACCCCTTGAAAATAAAAGGTCTTATTGTTGCATTCACTGGAAAAGCAGCATACAATATAGATGGAATTACTGTTCACTCTGCTTTTAAGCTTCCTTTGGGTTCCTCGATCTTGATCCCATTAAGTTCAAACACACTAGATCTTTTGAGCAAAGACTATGAACAAGTACGTGTTCTATTAATTGATGAAGTTTCTTTGATAGGTTCACGAATGCTACATAACATAGACAAACGTCTTCGTGAGATCATGCATACTCCAACAAAACCATTTGGAAATCTAGATGTCATCTTTTGCGGCGATTTCTGCCAAGCAGAACCTGTTCATGATTCTTGGATTTTCGACTTCCCAAGTTTCAATAATAAAAAATTCCCTTATATTTTTTGGAATGAATCCATACAATACTATGAATTAAAAACCGTTGTCAGGCAAAAAGATGAAACTTTTATATCGATCTTGAATAGAATCGGAACAGGAAAACAAACATTTGAAGATATACAATATTTGAACCGGAAATGCTACAGACAACCACCAGTTGATCCATCATTTCCATTTCTTTATTATTGCAATAAATATGTTCAACAACATAACTCAAAGATGTTGAATCTTGTTAATACAGAAGCATTTAAAATTGCTGCTCAAGACACCAAAATTGATCAAATCGATAACATAGCTAATGTAGATAAGAGAATTCATTTGCCATCTACAATTACTCTACAAGAAAACATGCTTGTCGAAAATAGCAGGCGGGAACTATTCAATTGAAGATGGCCTTGTCAATGGTGCTGAAGGAATCTTCAAACATTATAGTCAAGCAACAACAGACATTTTATGGATTCAATGTTCAGATCCAAAGATTGGAGCAATTGCACGGGCATCTACGCAGCACCTTTACAATGATTCCATCCTATGCACTTGGACACCTATAAAAAGAGTTACAACACAAATTTCTCTTGGAAAGAGAAATAACTACATCCGAGTACAATTCCCAGTTCAATTAGCATGTGCTCGAACAATTCATAGAGCACAAGGTCTTACACTTGAAAAATTGGCATTTGATGCAAAAGGAGTCACAAAACATGGTCTTGTTTACACTGCATTGTCATGTGTAAAAAGCATTGAATGTCTCTATCTTGTAAGCAAATTACAACAATTTTTTTTTTTTTTTTTTTTTTTTTTTTTTTTTTCATCAAAAGTAGTTGCAGAATTAAATAGATTAGAGAAACACGCTTCTTTGCAATTTCAATATGGACTTAAGTCGTTTCCAAATACTAAGCACATGTTCATTTCTTCACTTAACACACGAAGTCTGCTTTCACACATTGATGACGTTGCAAATGACTTTGAACTTATGCAATCATACATTCTTTGTTTGCAAGAAACACATATGAATTTGCCACCTACTACTGCAGCATTTGTAAACCAAAACAATTGCATTGCAACACATTCAGTTCATGGCCTTCTGACAGTTGTCAATAAGAAGATTCCTATTATGAAAACAACTTTTGTTAACGAGCCATCAGTCGAGGCAATTGTCACTTACATTACGCTCCCTGACAACATTCTCCAGCTTGTCAATATTTATAACAAACCAAATAATCTTGTTAACAACCTTATTGATGTCTTGGACTGTGTTATGTTACAAAACAACGAGAAAATGCTAACCATAATAACTGGTGACTTTAACATTGACATGTACAAAGAAACAATATCGAAAAGGAGGTTGGAATTGTTTATGCAGAGTAAATGTCTAAAGTTAAAAACAAACATACCTACAACAGAATATGGTTCTATGATTGACCATTTTTGGACAAACATAGATATTGACAGGCTTTCATTTACCATTTCCGATGCATATTGGTCAGATCATTTTACTAGTATCTTATCAGTACCTGCAACTTGCATATAGGAACTGATACAACATTTTGTCTTTCTTGTTTTTTGTCTTTTTTTAAGATGCTTTTCTATTTGAAATATATTCTTGAATATTTTAACATGCTCTGAGTCTTCATTGGATGTGCAAATTGAAAAAAAAAAAAATACAGCATTTCAAAAAAACAACTAATCAGAAGCAATATTCTCAACCAAGGAGAGAATTTAGCTATGTCTATGACATCAGACAGTCCTTCAACAGAAAGAAATGCTTCTTCTTCACAACATGGTTCAGAGACTATTGCAATGGAAACACTATTGCAGCCAACAAATAGTCCTAAGAAGTAATGTTCCTATCCAACAACTTTGTTCATTCAATATTTTTGACTACATTCTTTCATCTTGTACCTAACACAAATTCGAACATTTGAGTAAAGCATCTACTTCAGCTTCTCTACTAATTTCATTTTAGTGTATTCGATACAAAATTCAACACTCAATCAAAGACTAATCCATTTGTTCTTTCACTTTTTGATATTTTTAAATGTGCACAGATTAAAGCAAATGGCAGTTGAACCATCATCAATAATACAGCTATGTACTGCAACACATAAGCATGTATTTGAGGGGGATGTTTTGGTTGTCTATGGACCTGCACAAAATCGTAACCAAAACTCCCCTGTTAAGACAAAGATTCTGCATGCAGATCTTGTTGACAAAAATGGATTGATGACAATGATAGTTACAATTAATGATAGTTTGATAAATCGCTTTGGCAATTTCTTTTTGCCTGGCAAAAGTGTCAGAATTTCTGGTTTTGAACTGAAAAAGAAAGGTCAATATGAGCGAGGAGATGCAATAAATTCAATAGCGATATTGCCAACAACTGTCATAGAAACAATTGAACAAGTATGCAAAATGCATTGCCTTCCACCAGATACAATAATCAATGAGCTAGTTACATTAGATGAGACATATGTCGTTGGTTCTGTTGCAGTCATAGTTGTTGCCTGTGAATACAATAATAAGCAATTGGACTTCTACATAAGAGATGGTGAAAGTACAAACGATTATGCAACTGTAAAGTGGATTCTGTTTAAACAATTTTTTTTCACTATATTTGATTTCATTTTTTATGTTTTTTCTTTCTTGCTGTGTCTTCTGCTAGATGGATATACAAAAAAAAGATAGAACCCATAACAAAAAACACTTGTCTATTCCCATCCCCCCTTCACTAATTCTTCTTCAGTTATTCATGTTCAGTTTCTAGTTAATGAAAGCTATACAAAATTATTTCTCCGAGTGCAACAACAACTTGCACTTGACGAACCGCCTCTGTATCTAATAAAAAAATATCGTAAGACCAGGTGCAAAAAGAAGTCATCTTATGAAGGCTTCACAAGCAACATTTATAGATCCCCTAAATGATGAATTCGCAATACAAAGTTTGCTTCCAATAATTGAAGCTAAAACACAGGTCGGATATGAACAATGTCTCCTGTAATGTCACTTGAAATGTTTTTTTGTCATTTCATTATCAATTAAGCAAGTTCTTTATATGTAGTTTCAGCAGTTTCATAGTTATGAAAACAGATTTTATTTTTTCTTAAATGTTTATCCTGCTGCATTATTCACATCAAAGTTTTCTGCTTCTGACATAAAGAAAATATAGACTTTTTACTTGTCAAAATGTCTTTTTTACAGTTCCAGATTTAGTATTCCAATTAGCAGCAACAGAACTCATTACAATGATATGTTTTCAAACACCATGTTGCAAAACCTGCATTTGCAAACATGTTTTCATAAATTCGATTATGTGCTTTTTCCTAGCATGGCCTTCGTATCAAAACATGCTCATTGCAATGTTTTTTTATGTTTTCTGTTTACTTGCATAGAACAGGTATATGGGACATTGAAAGTAAAAAAAATTTTTGCACCACCCTACCACTGCATTTGCACACAGTGTAAACTGCCAATGATACAAAGCACCGTTTTTTGTACATTTTGCAATCGTGAAACACCAACTACTTATGAACATATATTACAATGTAAGCTAGAGACTGAACAAGGGACTATTGAATGTACACTTCGAGGTACACAATTAAAAGAATGTTGTCCCGATGTTCTAGCTATTTCTTATGAACAATACTCCAATAGTGTTTCCTCAGCCATTTACAATCTTTGCAAATTGAAGCAACAAGGGCTTTACACTTTGGCAATGAACAACAGAATTGTCGAAGTCAAAATTTTTTGAACAAAAGGTATGATCATAATTTTCCTTTTTGTTCAAACACTTTGAACAATTTTTTCATTGTTTCAACTTCGATTCAATATTTCAAAATAGATTTCAAACACTCTCTATTGCAACTTCTTTTATGATTTATTTGAACCTGTTTTTTATAAAATACACACAATATTAAATAATTTTTCTTTTCCCATTCACACAACCCTTGCATTGTAATCATGTTCATTGCTTATATACCTGTCACTTGTCCTATTTATTGTTTAGTCAATAATAACTTTCAACAGCTTTTTGAAGATTCAATTTTAATGTATC
This sequence comes from Larix kaempferi, assembly GCA_027924585.1. Lineage (NCBI taxonomy): Eukaryota > Viridiplantae > Streptophyta > Pinopsida > Pinales > Pinaceae > Larix > Larix kaempferi. The sequence goes on along the minus strand of BSBM01000322.1, from coordinate 9,856,972 downwards.
TGAAGTTCACTTTTGTTACTCTGTTCATTTATTTGAAGATTGCAAAAAGCACTGACCCTAATAAAAGCAGAGGAGTCATCCATAGTATAAGATTACCAAAACCCTATTCACTTTTAATAGATTTTTTGCCTTTTGAATCGGTTTACTGTCAATCACAAAGCTCTTGCAATTGCTTTTTTCTTTATATTTTGTCCATTCCAATGGCCAATGTATAGGAAAGAAAAAGAGACATAGAAATATAACAGTCAACAGTATTTGTTTTTCATTTAAATTAGCATTTGCTACATATCTTATCTTCATATCTGCTTTTATATTCTTTCCATAATCACAAAGCTCTTGCAATTGTTTTTTTTTTTATATTTTGTCCATTCCAATGGCTAGTGTATGGGGAAAAAAAAAGGCATAGAAATATAAGAGTCAACAGTATTTGTTTTTCATTTAAATTAGCATTTGCTACATATCTTATCTTCATATCTATTTTTATACTCTTTCCATAATTGCTGATAGTAATGCACGGCCCATATGCAGGAATGATAGAAACTGCGCATGCTACTGCAACATGCCTTATGTTGTCACTGGTCCAGATTTTGCCAAAGCATGACTTCTCTTAGCTTTTGATGCAAAGTGCATATGCTATGACTTGAACAAATCCATGTTCTCATTATACATTTTGTAAATTTATGTGGTTTTAAAACCTTGTGCATATTTATAAACTTAATGCAATTGAAAGAACTTCCATTAAAATATTGCTAAACTGCTTTTTTCTCTACCTCTTTCATGCTTATAAAATTGTTAGAGCTGTATAAAATGATATAGAATTATTGATACATAATATTGACTAGATTCACAATTTCAGTCATCTAATTGCTTTGCTTTTTCTTTATCTAATGATTTTGGTTTTAGATTTTGAATTCTGCTTATTATTGTTGAATCTGATTTTCCAATTCAAATCTTTGCAATGTTTTATGAAAAATGCCATGCAATGTGCAAACTTTGCCTCTATATGAAAACCATATATTGCTCAATGCCAGCTAGATAGGAATTATTTCATGAATTTACCCTTGTCATTATGAGTTAGAATGGTGAATTTACCCTTGTGATCATGATTATGAATTTACTGTTGTGACTTGAAACAAATACTAAACCTTGGATAAGTTCACTTCATCAAAAAGGCTACCTATCTTGCCTAAGGTGCATTTTCATCATTTTTTTTTCCTAGTTAATTCTCGGCTTTAGCTAGATAAATCAGAAGAAAATGAATATAAGTCATTCTTCCAACTTTTGGTCCATTCTTCATGTTTGGGAAGAATGAAAATTGAACTTTGTTAAAAAACTCAAATTATGGAAGAAAGGGCAGAGTTAATCACATCTTCAGGTATCATGGTTGCTGTTTCTGAATGCTCTAAAACAACGCATTCCAAAAATGAGAACATCACTGTTAAATTCTTGAAGATGTACATTCATTGTTCTAAAACCAGACATCAACATGTGCTGACAGATAAGGTCATTTTCTATCTCAAATTTGTACATATACACTTATTTATGTCTTCTAATTGTCTTATTATATTTTGAATACCCAAATGAAATCACACAATCTTACACAATGAGAGTGATTGTATGGTGATAACCTGCAGGGATCAACCCACTTCACTCTATTGTGTGTTCATAGACTCTTCCTTTTCACTTCCCGGTTTCCAGCCATCACAGTGTTCACTGCAACAATGATCTCTTTCTTTACACAGTCTGCTAAGAAGTCTAAGGTGATTCTCTGAATGAATTTTCAGGCCATTGTACTTGTTTGTAGCTGAATTGTAAAATCATCTCAGAATAAGGACTAGAATCCAAATTATCTTATGGCATTTTTGTTGAAAATTGATGTTTTCTATTGTACATTGCATATTTTTGATTTCTGTTTGATGCATGCTTGAATCTGTCAACTTCTTCGAGCTTTATCTAAGTTGGCTTTGACTATTTTAGTTTGTTGGAGCTTTATCTGAGCTCGGTTTCAATTTTTTAGCATAATAGGAGCTTTATTTTAGCAGTAAATGCTCTGCTTTTGTATCTTTCTGGTTCTTGAAAATGTTTTTGATTTCTAGAATCAATGCCTGAATACATGTGTGGCCTTGTGACAATAATAATCATTTATCTGTTCTGTTTGTTTTGGCTCAGGACTCTTAAAACGTTTTAAGCAGCACTGCTCTCTGACTTGAGGTTAGTTTTCCTCTATGATTTTCAGACCATTCTATTTGTCTACAACCGAATGATGATTTTTTCTATATTTGTAAATGTTTAATGATTTGCTTACTTGTTACATTGTTCATCATGTATTGATATTGATATCATGTTTAGAATCAATAGCCGATTAAAAAACTGGTTTAATTGCAGCAATTTTCTTATGCTGGGCTTGCTTTGGTTTGTTGTAGGTTTTGCAACATAGATTTCAAACAAATTACTAGTTTGTGCTGAAATGGTGTGTTGCATTTGTATATGTTGTCTGTTTGGTTTGAGTTTAAAATAATCTATGGATGGTTTAAAACCTGGCTTCGTTATGTTATCATGATTTTAAAGTGTGTTGAAAACAGTCACTGAATAGATATAAATCCTCTTAAAAGTAAATTTTCTCTATGTTAAATTGCTTTCGACTCCCAAGCAGTAGCTCTGTTCTCTGGACACCAGTTTTCTTTGTAATAATCGATGAATTTTCTTTCATTATAATTAAAATTGTAAAATCATCTGGATATTGGTCAAAAACTTGTACTTTTGAGTATATTTGAATGCAATTGAAGAAATTTGGGTTGGTGTGATTAGTTGACGATATGTTGGAATATGATTAAAGAATTTTGATTCAGTTTGCTGGTTTGTACTCATGAGTATTTGCTGGCTTTGTTGTTTGTTAACCAAACTAATATACAAAATGTTTTATTTATTTCTAGCCAAAATAAACAAATCATCTGGATCCTGGTCCATAGTCTTTAAGTTTTATGTGTTTCTTGGAATGTCAATCACACAATTTTCATGTACTTTGAACACAGGTTTTACAATGGAAACCAACAATATTTCAGACCCGGATGATGGACCAGAGACTTCTTATACTCAGTCAATTGAAATTCTTCCAACACCACCCGAAATTCCTCCTCAAATGAAACCACAGTTGGGTCCTTCTTTGGGAGTTGAAAATGCGGCACCCCCACCTCCATTGCCTCCTCAAATGGCACTGAAACTGCTAGAGGTCTCGCATTATGTTCTAACCAAACGACCTGGACAAGGTCAAGCTGATAAACCTGTTAAATTACTCTATAATCACTTCAGAGTAAGCTTTACTAATGTCCAGGACTCGTTCCAATACGATGTGAGTAAGTTCAACATTCTATTGTCTGTCTTATCTGTCTTATTTATTAGATTTTGTTAAGGCAGATGATAATTTTCCTTCCTTCGATTTCAGGTGAAAATAACTGCTGAACGTGGGGGTCAAGAACAAGAATGTGCCAGTAAAATCTTGTGTACAAAAATTATGGATAAAGTCAAAGAAATATATAGTCATACTGAACTAGGTGGCAAAGATTTTGCTGTAGATGGGGAGAAGAACTTGTTTAGAGTTGGGCCTCTTAGAAACAATATCATTCAATGCAATGTTCTTGTTGGTGACAAAAGAAATAAACAAAGGTAAGTTTTTCTTCCTTACTTACGTTTGTTAATTCTTTCCTTTGCAAATATTGATTGAGTTACAAGATTATCTCTCTATTATATGTTTTAGTATGTAGCTTTAAGAGATTAAATATTCAAGCTGCATTTCATGAGGTTGCTCTGTGAACACATTTCATAATCCCTACACTAGTTAATATTCGTGATCTTACAACGCATATTTGTCTAATTGATTTACAAGGTCCTCTCTCTATCACATGTCTTGGCTTTCAGTTTTTAAAAGTTTCAGTATTCAAAGTACATTTCTTTTAACTCTATGCACAAATAAAGAGATCCAAACTTGCACACTCCCTTTTGTTGATATTCTTATCAGAGAAATCTGGAAGCTTGGTTTCAGTAATAAGGATTCAGAATTCAAAGCAGCTGTAGCAATTTGATATTCTCATCAGAGGAATGTAGAGACTTGATTTCAATACTAGAGTTTTCAAATGTAGAAGTAGAAATTAGTTTACAATTGCACATTTTTGCTCTTTTAAAATGTCAACGCATCAGAAAACTGTTAATGATATCCATTTTTGCTAACTTTCATTATCAATTTTCATGTTTTAATCAATAGAAATACACAGTCAAATCTGCCCAACAAGAAAAGAACTAGTGGCTAAAATATTCTGTTAAATATTTTGCCCTTTCAGTTTTGTTCAAAAATAAAGTTGAATTGTAACTCTTCTTTGAATGTAATTTCTTTCTGTCATATGCTGAGCAAGTTAATTTTCTAAATGATACTTAGCAATGGTTTTAACCTGTCGTGCATTCAATCATGACCAATATAATTTGTTATGTTTTATGTCTTTTAGAGTTACTGCAGAAATTATATTTGAAGTTTTACTACCTTGTTACCATTTTGTGCGCATCTGTCGACAACAATGCTCATCAACCAAACTGCTGTCATTGATTTTTTGTTGCCGAATGAAGATGTTGACAATCCATGGAAGATTAATTGGGCTAAGGTAAAACATAAAATGTAACTCGAGACATGCTTACCTTGGATTTATGTCATACAACTTTTATTTTTATTTTTTAACAATTGGAATGTCAAATTCTGTTGCCTGATTTTAGACAAAACAAATGCTGGAAATGTTATTGGCTCCTGGAAATGTTTGTATAAGTGTACATTGTGTGGTTTTCGATGTGTATTTGACCTGTCTATCTTTGTGTTCATCTGAAAACATACAGAAGAAGTTGCATTAGACGAAAAAGAATTAGAGGCTATTTCTAACTTTCTCCTGTAGCAAACAATGGATCTATTGCCTCTATATTGCATCCATCAGATAATGGTCTTGCAATCACAGGGTCAGAACAATCAACTTGCACACATAATATTAATCTTGGTGAATCTTTGGAACAAGCTAAACCTAGATATGGGTAAAAATTATGCATGTGTATATAGTGTTCTATTATCAAGCATTGAATATTGAAACATTTGTTGTCTTCCTGTTGAAGGATATTAAATCAGAGGGTCCTTATTGACACATACCTATTGAGCTCTTCCTCTTTGTTGAATAACCATTTTCTTAATTGAATGAGGCTTATTGATGTTCCATTTTAGACAGTGCAACGAATACACAACTTCTATCTTTGCATGACTCCTTTAAATGTATTCCTTTTCTAATGATTTGAACATTCTCATTGTTTTCTTTGCAGACATGAACATTATCAAAAATCAAATGAAGTAGTTGTTACTGTGTTTGCAAAGGGGCAGTCTAAAGAAAGTGTTTTTGTTGAGTTTAATGAACAGTTTGTATGTCTCTTCTCCAGAGGATGATTCCTTCTTTTTAGCTCATGTTGTATTTTTAGTGGGGTTAAGCATGAGTTGGACTATTTTTTGGTTTATGTTATTGGCATAATATTCACTCAGTAAGGAGGTGATTTGGTTTATTGTGATTTCAGTTGAGCATTATTATTGATATTCCAGGAGAAGACAATTATGTCCTTCATAAGCATTTATTCGCTAAGGTAACATTTGTTATTCTTCTTGATGGTATTTTTGGTATGTTGTTTTAAGCTTTGTATATGTTTTGTTTGAATGTGAAATACTTGTATGATATTGCTTCTTCTATGGTTACTGTATAATTTTTAAATTAAACTACTGCAACTTGTATGGCTACATTTTACTTTTATTTCCCAACTCTCTCTTGTATCTGCTGCATTATGTAGAAATGAAATCTAGTTAATGTAATTTGCACAAAATATGATATCTTACAATTGACAATTCTTTATAGGAAGACAGATTTAAAATGCTTTTGTTTGAACCTTTCAGGCAATAGAAATCTTTAGGTACTTTTGATTTTGCAAGTTACTATTTATTTCCTAGTTTGATGTATCGCATGTAGCTAAGACCTCTTCTGAGAATTGAAAGTGTCTATCAGCTAGGATGCCAGTTTGTTAGACAGGTGTCTAGTACAATAGATCCATATTAACATTGGCCCTTTCAAAACGAGATGTTCACACCTGTTTTTAATCCCTCAGTAGTTAAGAGATCCAGGGTTGAGAGATCTATCAGCTAGGATGCTAAATTGTTGATTCTGATTATATAGGCATTCAAGAGTATTAATGAAGAATGACAACTCAGTCATGTACACTGATGATCTCCACGTTTTCAATTATTTCTTTTGAGAATATATAAATTTCTTGTTGAACGTTTTGATAATGATAAGACATGATTACATACTTATTTAAATGAGCATACCAATGTTTGAGACATAATGTGTTTTTCAATCAGAAGAGATAAGCCTCCTTGCAAATTTAGTTTACGGTCAGTTGCAAAAACCATGCAAACATACTTGCTCATTATCTTTTTGCAATGTGCAGGAAAAAAACATTGCCAATTCTGCCACAGCACCGATTATGCCACTGCAAAATGCAATTTTGAACATGGATAGCATTTTTGGGTGTTCAAATACAAAGCAAGGGTTTACCACTTGCCCTCAAGGTGATTGGCAGCTCTTTGGGCAATGAGCCCCAGCAAATTTGTAAAAATGCTAGGAAACTTTCAAGAACAGAATCTATATCACAATATCATAGAAAGAAGCTTCGTAATTGTTTAGAAACAAGTATAAATGTCCTTGATGATGAGTCAGAGAAATGCTTTTTGGACTTGGCAGCATTTCCCAAGGCTAGAAAGTTCAATGTAAATTCACTATTGGATATTTGAATATACATTCGTAGGATGGAAAGGCAAGAAGCTTTTGTGATCTTGTTTTCAATGCGTTTGTTCATCACAGATGAAATGTAGCTGAATTAGTTAGTGATCAAAATACTTTGAATTTATATTAATATTCAACCAGCTCTGCCATATTTCTAATTACACTGTGAGTTATTTCCTCATCTGAGCATTATGTTTTTCTGTCGACTTTTTGTTTGCTTAGTGTCATCCATTTTGTTAAAAGCACATGGCTTCAATTCAAGCCCTTCATATTGCACTTAACTGTTTCCTGTCTTTAGTGCTCACAACTTGTGTTTGCAAGAAAAAAATAGATCCCATGCAAGTTGCATACACTAAACTCTCGATGATCCTCCAACTACTTTAGACGAGTTGTTTTCCTGCAAATGTAGAGTCTCAACGACCCCACAATTGACTGTTTTCTTTTGTATTTAGTAATTACATTTATTGTCTCTCCAATTTCACTGAAAATAATCCACATGTGCAGGGATGACAGACATTGCACATGGTATTCCAATATGGCCTATCTTACAAGTGTTGCAGATTTTGCTACAGCATATCCTCCCCCAACCTTTCAAGCAGACTGCATATGCTATAGCTCCAACATATCTATGACTATATCTTTTGTTGTTTTTGTCGAAGACATCGTGTCTTCCTTGCCTTTTGTACTACATATAAAACTTCTACAGCAAGTTGCTCTATGTTTTGAATAACTTCACTAGCAACACCTCTTTCTCTTTTGCAAAGATTGTTGAACCTGTTTTTAATATTGCTTATATATATGTCAACAAGACGCATAGTATTTTGCCTCTTTTCTCCAACTAAGTCTATTTTCATGATCATGTTGAATGAAGAACTAAATTATTTCGATTTTTTCCCTTTTTTGTTGCAAACACCTCTGTCTTTTACCATGAGCAAATATATATGCATTCTTTATATATATAAATGTTTCTATTTAATGTCTTTTAATACAAGAAAAGAAAAATCCTTTCGCCAAAAAAATCGCTTTTATCAATTAACGACAATTTCATATACACTTGACAATGCCCCCACTAGCAATGTCGGGGACATCGCCACCTTGTGGCTCTTGTTATTTATGTTAGTATACATCAATATGTTAAAACATATCAACATATTAAAATAGAGATATGAAGCTTATACTTGTGTCTCATTAAGAAAAGTTGTATATACTAGTTGAAAAATTAAGAAAGACACTTAGGGGTATAAATATAGTCGTCCTTACTATATGCTAGTATGATGTTTGTATAATGTATCCTTATGCTAGTTCATGTATATTGTATGTTTATGCTAGGTTGCTTGTAACTTTCTTTCTTTCATTATGAGGGTAAGATTCCCTTCTAGACGTATTTTTGTCTACAACAATAACTATCACCGTTAAGTTAATCGAGATCCAATTTAGGATTTCTTACATATATAGTTTTGTACAAATAAAGCTCTATATGATAGAGGCTTTACAGAAGGAGATGGAAATCTTGTTGCAGCAACCATGTTGCTCGTTGTAATTCTATTACTCTTTGCCTAAATAATAAAAGATGCACACACCTTTGTGGACTAGCCCGTGTATGGGTGAACCACGCTACTTTTGGTCTCGTTTATTTGTCTATGGCCGTTATTATATGAGTATGTGTCTTCATGACGATTGTATGGTTTTCCTCTCATTTGAGTTATCTTAATAGTTGATGTTTATAACACATTGTCGAATGCATCTTGGCAAGAGGTATTTCATGTTAAATGTTGTTTAAAGGATATTTCATGTGTTCAAAATGAGGACCATAAAGATGTAAGTATTATTTGGTTTAAGTTTGTAAATCCTCATTTTAGAATGGTAGTATTTCATTATGTGCTAGTATGTTATCAATGCTTGAAAGATCTCTATGGTTGAAGTTATATTGGCCCTTTACTTACAAAGGTTTCATACAACGACCAATGAAGTGCATAAGATAAAGGATAAATTCCACCTGTTGTAAGTATGTACTAACACCCTTGCATAGATATTAAATGATAAATTTTATGAAGCAGTAGATGTCGCATTTATTAAGTAGAAATTTAGATACTGATTATACATTCATAATTCCACAAAGTATTTTAATGGCAATTAGGCCAATTGAAAGGGGATTGAGACCACTTAGAAAAATTTTAAATTTTTACAAATTTTGGGTTCGTGACAAGGCAACAACTGAAATGTTGGGGAGATGAAGGAAACTATTTGTATAAAGATTATCCGCAAAGGGTAGACAGAATGAAAAATGTGCACTATTTACAGAAAACAGCTACTGTGGAGGATTTATGTAGGAACATTCCCATAATATATTCAGCCTTGGACAATAGATAGGAAGATAGTCAGTCCAACATGATTGAGTTTGAAGGTAAAATTGCCAATCAACCTATTGTTATTCTCATTGATCCAGGAGAAATTCATACTTATATTTCCCATAATTTATTTGAAATATTTTATCTAAAGAAAAGTAATCATGACAGATCATGGATGGTTCAATTGGATACTGGAACAAAAAGGAAGATTAATGAATTAGTAAAGAATTGTTCATTGGATATGAATGTATTGAACAATTTTGCATATTTGAACATAATACCACTTGGTTCATGTGATGTACTTATTGGGATGGACTGGTTAGATTCACACCATGTGATATTTGATTTCCATAACAAGTCATTTAATTGTCTTGATGAAGAAAGGAAGCAAAAGATAGTGAAAGGCATTCCAAGGCCTATTTCCATGAGAGAAATTTCATCTTTGCAATTAGAAAGGTGCTTCAGAAAAGGATGTCATTTGTATACAACTCATTTGCAAGAACCAGAGAAGTGTAAAAGCCCAATTTTAGAAGACTTTCCAATATTGCAAAATTTTGCAGACGTGTTTGAAGAAATACCAGGGTTTCCACCGAAAAGATATATTTAGTTCTCTATTGATTTGATTCTTGGAGCAACAACCGTTTTCCAAAGTTCCATACAGAATGAGTACACCTAAGTTAAAAGAGTTACATCTGTAGTTGGAAGAATTGTTGAAGAAAGGGTATATATGCCCATGTGTGTCTCCTTGGGGAGCACCAGTACTATTTGTAAAGAAAAAGGATGGAACTCTAAGGTTGTGTATTGACTTCAAATAGTTGAACAAGGTCACTATGAGGAATAAATTTCCACTTCCTAGAATTGATGACTTGTTTGATCATCTCACAGGAGAAACTATTTTTTCAAAGATAGATTTGAGATCTAGTTACCATTAGGTGAGGATAAAATATGAAGACATTAGCAAGACAACCTTCATGACAAGATATGGTCATTATGAGTTTGTGGTGGTTCCATTTGGGTTAACAAATGCACCAACTAAATTTATGTCCTTAATGAATAGGATATCCAGGAAGTATTTAGATAAATTTTTCATTGTATTTCTGTATGGAATTCTTATTTATTCAAAATTAGAAGAGGAACATGAGGAACACATGCGATTGGTACTACAAGTGTTAAGAGAAAAACATCTTTATGCCAATATGAGTAAATGTTATTTCTATCAGAGGCAAATTAATTACTTGGAACATATCAACTCTAAAGAAGGAATAGTAGTGGATCCGAAGAATATAGAAGCTATTATGGGATGACCTACACTCAAGAATGTATTAGAAGTAAGGTCATTCATGGGATTAGCTGTATACTACATGAGATTTATAGAGGGATTTCCCAAAGTGGCACATCTAGTTACATCATTACAAGAGAAAGGAGTCAAGCTTCAGTGGAAACCATGGTGTGAAGAAAGTTTCCAGTAGTTAAAGAGATTGCTCACTAGCACACCAATTCTCAAGATTGTTGATCCAAATGAATATTTTGTAGTATGTACAGATGCTTGCCAAGAAGGAATTGGTGGAGTCCTTATGAAAAATGGACATGCGATTTGTTATGAATCAAGAAAGATTAAATAGCATGAGAAAAATTATGTCACGCATGACTTGGAACTTGATTCTATTGTGCATGCATTACATATGCAAAGGAATTATCGTATGGGAAAATAAATTGATTTGAGAACAAATCACAGTGTGCTGAAATATTTATTTGAGAAGCAAAATTTGAATGCAAGACAAACAAGATGGCTGAAATTTCTATGTGAGTTTGATTTTGATATCAATCATATTAAAGTAAATGAGAACAAAGTTGTTGATGCACTCAATAGAAGAGTTCATGCTATGCATGTTTCTGTAGGGCTCTTGGTGGTAGATAATTTTTTTTTTTAAACGTTATTCTCTAGATTAACATGAATCTTATTTCAATTCACAATGTAAGCATGAATATATATCAAAATAAAGGTACCTCCCTTCTCTCTATAATAAAACATCATTATCAAATAATACATAACTTTTTCTACTTCTTAAATCAATTACAATTATAAATATGATACAATCTAATTTTCTCTCCTATTTCCTCAAGTCAATACCATTACAAGTCCTTACTAATATTAACAATTTCATTTCTTTCATAACTCATAAATATAACTTTTAAACATTTAACTATATAATCCATTCCCGTCCTCTTACCTTCTTTCTAACTATACAACTATTATTCATGACATTTCCATGATACATAAATGTAACTTTTAAACATTTAACTATATATAATCCATTCCCGTCCTCTTACCTTCTTTCTAACTATACAACTATTATTCATGACATTTCCACGATACATAAATGTAACTTTTAAACATTTAACTATATATAATCCATTCCTGTCCTCTTATCTTCTTTCTAACTATACAACTATTATTTATGACATTTCAAAGATACATATAACAAAAATCTTTAAGGGCAATTTAAATATAAATCTAAATAGTGGAGACCGGGGCCATGTACATAAACCATTGGTGCAAATCTCCTTAAATTGGCTATCGGTTATCAAGATGTAAAACATTTGGTCATATACTTCAGCAGTAAGGTTTAAACCGTATTTTTTTTTTGGACTCTTGTTAAAGATAAATGTCGATTTGACTTCCTACCAGATTACTTGCAACGTAGCAAAAATTTTATTACAACACATAACCAAAATCAGTAATGTATATATTATACATTCAACTAATTCACCATATTACAAATTTCTTCCAAAATAAATCAACGGAGTGTCGAACATAAAAAAATAAACCAAGTATCCAATCCCAATCTTTTCCAACCATGCGCTAAGTTCAACTATAAAGATGTCTCGAAAACCAAATGTTACACTTCCCTCATTCTATTACTTTTATTAAAATTACTTAATCCTTCGATCCCATTTCTCTTTTGGCTATCCGGTTCACCATTTGAAATTAGATAACAGGGTAAATATTTAAAACTTTACTCGACCGAGTCGAAATTTGACAAAGGAATGGTCTAATAAATTCATACTGTTTTGCCTATAAATTAACAACGAAAAGTGACACTTAAATTAGCATTTACATAAAACATTATCAAGAGATGAAGTGGGACACATCCCTTCCAATAATTCAATAAGTTAAACAACAACACTCTAATAGTAATACAGGAGCAAAGCGAAGTTTTTATCCAATGCATGGAGTGGTTAAGAGACGATACTGCCAAATTATTGGCCATTTCAATGGCCCTAACCGACGGGTATCCAACCAACGTCCCCACTAGTTAGTTGCAGCCTTCAACATAATGTACAAGTAAAGCAAACTATGTAATGGAACAGTATTATCGCTGACTCCTCCATCTATCTTGACAAGTGTCCAATCAACCTCTTAATTGAACGATCGTAGACTTTCGGGTGGTTAAAATCATTCGATGTAGGCAGATCGAGATTTAAGGATAGGCGAAGTGGAACGTTCCAGGTGTTGGGCTTCAGTCAAGTGGTCGAGGTTTCGGCAACAGATCTCCGGTTTGTTATGGTAGGATACATAACGTGTTTGATTGTCTAGAGCTGAGTGTTAATAGGGGGTGACGCTTGGCAGAGTTAGTATCTTAGAGACTAATGCCTAATCAGGAACCTACTAGATGGACAGGGAGACAATGGGGTATCCATGAGTCACTGCTCTTGGCGGCAGAAGTCAATCGGGTCATTGGAAACTCCTCTCAGAGGCTAGGTGACTGTTCGACAACCTAAACATCTAAATTAAGCTCTGGAACAACTTATCAATAATGAAATCTGAAGAAAAATAAAGTAGATCTTTGAACCCATAATGCAATATTACAATTGAATACTGAAAATTAGTTTGGGAAACAAAATGACAGTAATTCAACTCACACACTAAAGTAGATCTCTGAACCTATGCGGGAGAATTTCGATCTAATAATTAAATAATTTGTGAAATGACAGGACAGAGATGCTATGCCAAATTATGACGATAACATGGTCTGAGATCTTTAAAATAAATCCGTGCAATGAAAATCAACCCAAGGGATCCGTCTCTATCAAATTTGATCTTCCATCGAGATTGAACACTGTAATTAAAGTACAGAGTCAATATTTGATTTCCAAAATATAAATGAACAAAGATATCGAATCTTCAAAAAGTAATTTAAGAAACAATAGGACAATGATGTTATTTTAGAAACAATCCCTAAGACAGTATGATGATTACATGGTCTGAGATATTTAAAATAAATATGTATAATGAAATTTAACTCAAGAGATCCGTCTCTTATAAATTCGATCTACCATCGAGATTGAACACTGTAATTAAAGTACAGAGTCAATCTTTGATTTCCGAAATAAAAATGGACAGAGATATAACTTGATATTTCAGTCGAATGTAGTGGACAGAGTCCTCCATTCGAACTCAGAAATTTGGGCATAATTCGAATTTACTTTGACTTTTTCTAGCACAATATTAATACGAACTTAACTTTATTATTAACCTCCAATCAATTTCAATTACATCCCTATATTAAAATTACCAAGATAAACTTTCAACCAGCGCATTGCTATCAGTAATAAGATACAGATTACAAATTAAATAAATTGTAAGTTATAATGCCGGTCCAGATCTATTAACAGATCGACTTCGGCCGGTATTCTCGAATTAAATTTCAATGAGCTATAGTAATGTCGATCTAATTCTATTACACATAACAGATAGATTGAAAAATTAAATAAATCTGTAAGTTATAACGCCGGTATAGATCTACAATTTCTTAATCGAATCGTAAATAAACATGAAATATCAGATCTACAATTTCTTAATTGAACCGTAAATAAACATGAAATATCAGATCTAACATTTCTTAATCAAAATGTAAATATTATGAAATAATTTAACAATACGAACCTGCAGAAGTAGTTGCTCCAATCGACGGTGAAGTCCCACGTAGTTTGCAATTCCACTCTTCGTCGTCGTTCACCACAGTCACCAACGGATGTCTCGGTTAACCTCCCAACCTTTCCAGGAGTACTCTCCTTCCTCCCGAACCCCTGAGCAAATCGGGTCGTAGAGTTCACACACGTATCTCAAAAATCCAGCTTGGGATTCCCCCCACTAGGATTTCTCGCCAAACCCTCTATAGCAGCAAGTCTTGAGGCAATTTAGAAATTACGACAATCATTCAGCTTCTGGGTCCTTTACCCATTCCCCAAGCCTTCCTTATAAAGGAAAATCTCATGCGACACATGTCGCTTCATGCATAATTAATTATTTAATTAAATACAACTCACCCATCCAAGTGTCAGTTTCTTTAGGAGATGCACCAACATCCCTAAATTTGCTCATGTCTATCCCCTAGATATTTTAATTACCTCCTAGATTTTAGTTGACTAGGTGTCCAAGCTTAGGATTCTACTTTGCTCCTAAATAATGGTTTATTATTATTTTAAATGCTCAAAATAAATAATTCATGTGCAAATGCCTAAAATATTCTTATGCATTTTCTAAGTAAAGATCTAGGGTTAATTTTCTAACTTTTTATGCATTTAATTTTTATCAATCAATTTCACTAGGATACTGGTACCGCGCCGTTGGGCTTTCCCCGTTCCTTAATTTCAATTTCCCGACATGGCACCACTCCATCAGGTCCAGTCATCCGTGGTTTCCATTGCTCGGCAACGTACCGCATCGTTGGGTCCTTGCATCTATTCTTTCCATTCTCGATAGGGTACCTCACTATCGGGCCCTTCTATCATCCTCCTTCCGTTTTGACTTGCGGGAACTTCATGTAGGGATTTCAGGAATCGTTACCATCCATCCTCCGTCTACACGCTATTAGGGACTAATAGCGCTGAGGAGTGAGTCCGTTCTCACTACGCGCCCCCCAACTCGTACGTGACCAGCTCTGTCATGGCCCACCTCGTACGCCCTCATGCATTCCTCTTGAGCAAGGCGATCAGTTCTTATCTTCCCATGCATGGTATTCCGTCAGAATTCGACATCGTCTTCGCTCCCCCTGTGTGTGATTTACCCATACTCTATGACCCTTTTTATTCCTTTGTGTGTCTGTCGGTGAACCATTTCACCTGTCGCTACACACATTTATCACAAACAAATTTTTAGTAGTACTGTCCTCAATAATCATCATTATATTCATAAATATGCTACTTCGTTAAGCATT
Organism: Larix kaempferi; assembly: GCA_027924585.1. NCBI lineage: Eukaryota > Viridiplantae > Streptophyta > Pinopsida > Pinales > Pinaceae > Larix > Larix kaempferi. The sequence continues at coordinate 9,841,558 of BSBM01000322.1, read as the reverse complement.
TAAAATTCATTCAAAAATTTACTCATTCATCAAATTAAATATGCATTTTGTCGCTAAACTTTCTTCGTTCTCATCATATATTTGTTGTTTAGCTAGTCGTTAAGCATCATTCATAAACATATTTTTCATAAACATAGTTAATCGTTAAACACATTTAGTCATTCACTTTCATTTGCTATTCCAATATACATACTCAAAATAAGATTAAAAGTTATTTTATTAATGTTTCAATTGGTTTGGTCACTCAACAGGTTCCCTCAATGTCTACAAAAGTCTAGGGGCACTACATACACCCCTCCTTATATAGAACTTCATCTCGAAGTTAGTTCTCATTGTACTTCCATGGTGAGATTCACCTTCTTTTGACATCCATGTCCTTTGTTGTCATCTTTCGATCAATAATTCTGTGTACTATAATTTCCGTAATATTATGCTCGATACTTCCCAATAATGAATTTGGTTTCTAACACTTATCCAAATTTCAAGCATGTTTTACTCTCTCAAACTTTTACCCCATAAATGGTAAAATGAGGTTTTTGGTGTCTTTCTATTTAGCCTTCGGATGATGATCACTAAAAACCCTTCAAGTTTAATTACTTTGCTTAAAATGCATCCTCCATTCCTTGCCTAAGACCCTCATCCTATAAATATTATTCCATCTCATAGTTTTCACTCCTTAATGGAATTCCATTATAGGGCTTCCCTGATTATGGGTTGCGAAAGGTCAATTCGGTAACACCCAACATTTTACAGATAACATTTCTCTTAAATAGGTATAGGTATCAAAATTACATCAAGTAAGAACACATATAGTTAAATCCTTTTGAAACAACTCATATATTGTCGTAGTTCGTCGAAACTTTACCCGTTATCATTGCATGTTTAAACCCTTTCCTTTTAAAACTACAACCTATATTCATTTGCATGACATGATCATGACATTTGCCTACCCATGTCATCCAAACTTGCAACCTTATTAATCATTTTTCATAATATCAATTCATCCTAAATCATCCTTACACCATCTACACTCAAGCGCATAAAAGTATGTGTCTCCTCTCTGTCAAAATGTCCAAGTATTCCTTTACATCATGCTCATGTTTCCACCTTAATCATTTAGATGATCCAACACCTTGATGCATACCAATGTATGCAATAATTCTTGGAAACCTTAGCCTCAACAATTTAGAGTTTCCATTTTAAGCTTTCCTTATTAATCCGGACATCCACCCTTAAGATTTTATGAATCAATTAATAATACAGAGCACTATTGCAACAATAGTATTTATTTCGTTTCTGGTATCCCATGCAATATGTCAATCCCATTAACAAAACTTTTAGATCCACAAGCATACTTTTAACTCTGGGGTGGGTGCTGCAACCCGTTCTGTGAACTTCCGACAAAATTCAATTGTGGGTTTCTTCGTTTTCTGGTACATCGATATGGTTGTTTATATCTTAGTGATCCATTATTATCTAAGGAGCATCCCTCATACTTGAGTATCTTCCTTTCCATTTTCCAAGTTTTGTATTTAAATTGCTTCGGGTAAGTATATGTTGTAATCCATAATGGTCAGATTTTGCTTCGAACTTTCTCCCGACTAAGTGGTCTCAATAGTATAACTCATTGTCGTGATCTCCATGTCATGGGCCACTTGGTTTCCTTCAAGTGGTTGAAATCCTTTGGGAATGCAATTAATCATCCTCTCTTTATGCGTTAATATTCATTCTAATTCAATCTTCTCTTGCATCCGTACTTACTAAAGCATCTGGCCTATGTTAGGGCCTCTTAATATACGTATTGGTGACAATAGCTTCTTTAGTGCAAGACCCTTTGTCATATAACTGTAAAATAAAGTGCATAATTCCGTCATGGTCATGTCAAGTTGTACTTCTTTATTCTCTTTAACAACATTATCATGCTAGAAATTTATGTAATTTTGGGTCTAGACCTTCATGCTAGAAACATTGATATCTTGTTTTGCAGTTTGTGTGTTCTTTTAACCCTCTTGATAGTCTTTCAAATTATTGTCAAGTATGTGCATTTATGATATTAAAAATGTAAGACTCATACTTGGTGAGGTTCCCCCCCTTTTCTTTTCTTTTTGTAGTCAACCTATTAATCCAAGTGTGCACTCCTAACTTATAGTTCCTTTGACTTTCCCAAGTATTTGACCTTTAGCATTCATTTGAGAAGTGAAATGACAAGGAGCTCCATCATAGTTGAATTATAACTTAGATAACTAACATTTATCAATTATTCTTACGGGTGCAATTTGACATTTCTACTTTCTAGGCTACATCTTATCCATCCCTATTAATCTGATCCCACCATAGATTTTTCTTTCTTAAGGGTTGCAACTCCATTGGTAGCATGGGTTATATATATATATATATATAATATCACAATATTATTGGCAATGGAATCCTATATCTTAAACCTATGCAAACCTACCATCCCCTATGTGAAATGTAAAATATAAGGATGACTTATCTTTTCATCTAATTTATGTCATCACAAAAATGAAATATGAAATAATATTACAATATCTTTCAACTAGTTCATATCATCACATAAATGTAATGTAAAATATAATAATACATTTATCCTTTCAAACCATGCCATAAAAGGACTCTAAACAAGACATTAACCTTTCCTCTACTTCTAGTTATTCCCTGGATGAAATATGAAATGTAATAATGCTTTATATTTCATCTAATTCTTGTCATCACATAAAGGAATTATGAAATACAGTATATATATATATATATTTGAACATATAAATTGCATATCCAAATTTATAACAACGCATAAATGTGCTATTAAGATCTTAAGTAATTCCTTAAAATAAAACATAGATAATAAATATTCAGGCACGTAGAACCTGTGAGATTGGTTGCTTCCATTGTTGGTGTAGTTCCACGAAATCCGTGACTCCCATTCTTCCATCGTCCTCCATGAATCAACAACAAGATCCTTGATATAAAAATATGAGTCTGGTGCCCTCAAGGCTCGACCAGCTCTGATACCAAATGTAGCGCTCTTGGTCGTAGAGATTTTTTTTTTTTTTAAACGTTATTATCTAGATTAATGCGAATATTATTTCAATTCACAATGTAAGCATGAATATATATCAAAATAAAGGTACCTCCCTTCTCTCTATAATAAAACATCATTATCGAATAATACATAACTTTTTCCTTGTTTAAATCAATTACAATTATAAATATGATACAATATAATTTTCTCTCCTATTTCCACAAGTCAATACCATTACAAGTCCTTACTAATATTAAGAATTTCATTTCTTTCATAACTCATAAATATAACTTTTAAACATTTAACTATATAATCCATTCCCGTCCTCTTATCTTCTTTCTAACTATACAACTATTATTCATGACATTTCCATGATACATAAATGTAACTTTTAAACATTTAACTATATATAATCCATTCCCGTCCTCTTACCTTCTTTCTAAATATACAACTATTATTCATGACATTTCCACGATACATAAATGTAACTTTTAAACATTTAACTATATATAATCCATTCCTGTCCTCTTATCTTCTTCCTAACTATACAACTATTATTTATGACATTTCAAAGATACATATAACAAAAATCTTTAAGGGCAATTTAAATATAAATCTAAATAAGGGAGACCGGGGCCATGTACATAAACCATTGGTGCAAATCTCCTTAAATTGGCTATCGGTTATCAAGATGTAAGACATTTGGTCATATACTTTAACAGTAAGGTTTAAACTGTATTTTTTTTTTGGACTCTTGTTAAAGATAAATGTTGATTTGACTTCCTACCAAATTACTTGCAACGTAGCAAAAATTTTATTACAACACATAACCAAAATCAGTAATCTATATATTATACATTCAACTAATTCACCATATTACAAATTTCTTCCAAAATCAATCAATGGAGTGTCGAACATAAAAAAATAAACCAATATCCGATCCCAATCTTTTCCAACCATGCGCTAAGTTCAACTATAAAGATGTCTCGAAAACCAAATGTTACACTTCCATCATTTTATTACTTTTATTAAAATTACTTAATCCTTCGATCCCATTTCTCTTTCAGCTATCCGGTTCACCATTTGAAATTAGATAACAGGGTAAATATTTAAAACTTTACTGGACTGAGTCAAAATTCGACAAAGGAATGGTCTAATAAATTCATACTGTTTTGCCTATAAATTAACAACAAAAAGTGACACTTAAATTAGCATTTACATAAAACATTATCAAGAGATGAAGTGGAACACATCCCTTCCAATAATTCAATAAGTTAAACAACAACACTCTAATGGTAATACAGGAGCAAAGCGAAGTTTTTATCCAACGCGTGGAGTGGTTAAGAGACGATACTGCCAAATTATTGGCCATTTCAGTGGCCCTAACCGACGGGTGTCCAACCAACGTCCCCACTGTTTAGTCGCAGCCTTCAACATAATGTACAAGTAAAGCAAACTAAGTAATGGAATAGTATTACGGCTGACTCCTCCATCTATCTTGACAAGTGTCCAATCAACCTCTTAATTGAACGATCGTAGACTCCCTGGTGGTTAAAATCATTCGGTGTAGGCAGATCGAGATTTAAGGATAGGCGACGTGGATCTTTCCAAGTGCTGGGCTTCAGTCAAGTGGTCGAGGTTTCGGCAACAGATCTACGGTTTGTTATGGTAGGATACATAACGTGTTTGATTGTCTAGAGCTGGGTGTTAATAGGGGGTGATGCTTGGCAGAGTTAGTATCTTAGAGACTGACGCCTAATCAGGAATCTACTAGATGGACAGGAAGACAATGGGGTATCCATGAGTCACTGCTCTTGCTGGCAGAAGTCAATCGGGTCATTGGAAACTCCTCTCAGAGGCTAGGTGACTGTTTGATAGCTTGAACATCTAAATTAAGCTCTGGAACAACTTATCAATAATGAAATTTGAAGAAAAATAAAGTAGATCTTTGAACCCATAATGGAATATTACAATCGAATACTGAAAATTAGTTTGGGAAACAAAATGACAGTAATTCAACTCACACATTAAAGTAGATCTCTGAACCTATGCGGGAAAATTTCGATCGGATAATTAAATAATTTGTGAAAGAACAGGACAGAGATGCTATGCCAAATTATGACGATAACATGGTCTGAGATCTTTAAAATAAATCCGTGCAATGAAAATCAACCCAAGGGATCTGTCTCTATAAAATTCGATCTTCCATCGAGATTGAATACTGTAATTAAAGTACAGAGTCAATCTTTGATTTCCAAAATATAAATGAACAGAGATATCGAATCTTCAAAAGGTAATTTAAGAAACAACATGACAATGATGTTATTTTAGAAACAATCCCTGAGACAGTATGACGATTACATGGTCTGAGATCTTTAAAATAAATCTGTACAATGAAATTTAACTCAAGAGATCCGTCTCTTATAAATTCGATCTACCATCGAGATTGAACACTGTAATTAAAGTACAGAGTCAATCTTTGATTTTCAAAATATAAATGGACAGAGATATAACTTGAGATTTCGGTCGAATGTAGTGGACAGAGTCCTCCATTCGAACTCAGAAATTTGGGCATAATTCGAATTTCCTCTGACTTTTTCCAGCACAATATTAATACGAACTTAAATTTATTATTAACCTCCAATCAATTTCAATTACATCCCTATATTAAAATTACCAAGATAAACTTTCAACCAGTGCATTGCTATCAGTAATAACATATAGATTACAAATTAAATAAATTGTAAGTTATAATGTCGGTCCAGATCTATTAACAGATCGACTTCGGCTCGTGCTCTCGAATTACATTTCAATGAGCGACAGTAATGTTGATCTAATTCTATTGCACATAACAGACAAATTGCAAAATTAAATAAATCTGTAAGTTATAACGCCGGTACAGATCTACAATTTCTTAATTGAATCGTAAATAAACATGAAATATCAGATCTACAATTTCTTAATCGAACCATAAATAAACATGAAATATCAGATCTAACATTTCTTAATCAAAATGTACATATTATGAAATAATTTAACAATACGAACCTGCAAAAGTAGTTGCTCCAATCGACGGTGAAGTCCCACGTAGTTCGCAGTTCCACTCTTTGTCGTCGTTCACCACAGTCACCAACGGACATCTCGGTTAACCTCCCAACCTTTTCAGGAGTACTCTCCTTCCTCCCAAATCCCCGAGAAAATCAGGTCGTAGAGTTCACACACGTATCTCAGAAATCCAGCTTGGGATCCCCCCCCACCGGGATTTCTTGCCAAACCCTCTATAGCAGCAAGTCTTGAGGCAATTTAGAAATTACGACAATCATCCAGCTTCTGGGTCCTTTACCCATTCCCCAAGCCTTCCTTATAAAGGAAAATCTCATGCAACACATGTCGCTTCATGCATAATTAATTATTTAATTAAATACAACTCACCCATACAAGTGTCAGTTTCTTTAGGAGATGCACCAACATACCTAAATTTGCTCATGTCTGTCCCCTAGATATTTTAATTACCTCCTAGATTTTAGTTGACTAGGTGTCCAAGCTTAGGATTCTACTTTGCTCCTAAATAATGGTTTATTATTATTTTAAATGCTCAAAAATAATAATTCATGTGCAAATGCCTAAAATATTCTTATGCATTTTCTAAGTAAAGATCTAGGGTTAATTTTCTAATTTTTTATGCATTTAAGTTTTATCCATCAATTTCACTAGGATACCAGTGTTGCACCGTTGGGCTTTCCCCGTTCCTTAATTTCAATTTCCCGACATGGCACCACTCCGTCGGGTCCAGTCATCATGGTTTCTATTCCTCGGCAAGGTACTGCATCGTTGGGTCCTTGCGTCTATTCTTTCTGTTCTCGACAAGGTACCTCAGCGTCGGGCCCTTCTGTCATCCTCCTTCCATTTTGACTTGCGGGAACTTCATGTAGGTATTTCAGGAATCATTACCATCCATCCTCCATCTACACGCTATTAGGGACTAATGGCGCTGAGGAGTGAGTCCGTTCTCACTGCGCGCCCCCAACTCGTACGTGACCAGCTCCGTTGTGGCCCACCTCATACGCCCTCACGCATTCCTCTTGAGCAAGCGGATCAGTGCTTATCTACCCATGTATGGTATTCCATAGAAAGTCGACATCGTCGTCGCTCCCCCTGTGTGTGATTTACCCGTACTCTACGACCCTTCTTATTCCTTTGTGTGTCCGTCGGTGAACCGTTTCACTTGTCGCTACACACATTTCTCACAAACAAATTTTTAGTAGTACTGTCCTCAATAATCATCATTTTATTCATAAATATGCTACTTCGTTAAGCATTTAAAATTCATTCAAACATTTACTCATTCATCAAATTAAATATGCATTTTGTCGCTAAACTTTCTTCATTCTCATCATATATTTGTTGTTTAGCTAGTCGTTAAGCATCATTCATAAACATATTTTTCATAAACATTGTTAATCGTTAAACACATTTAGTCATTCACTTACATCTACTGTTCCGATATACATACTCAAAATAAGATTAAAAGTTATTTTATTAATGTTTCAATTGGACGGGTCACTCAACAGGTGACCTCAATGTCTACAAAAGTCTAGGGGCACTACAGTTTCCGCCATTAGTATGCGCAAATCAAATTTAAAAACTAGAATTATTGAGGCTTCCATATCAGATGAACATTACCTTCATGTAACAATATGAAAATGTACAATAGAAATATGAAGGTTACAAGTTGGAATACAATGGGATTCTTATATACAAATTTAGAGTTTATGTTCCTAATTCACGGGAATTAAGGAAATTGGTAATGAATGAGATGCATAATGTACCATATGTAAGGCATCCTAGATACCAAAAGACAATTGCAGCAGTAAGATGTCGACATTTTTGTCCAGGAATGAAGAAATATATTGCTGAATATATAGCAAGGTGCATTGAATGTCAAAGAGTAAAAGTTGAACATAGACATCCAACATGATTGCTTCAACTATTTCGAATACCTGAGTGGAAATGGGATGTGGTGACCATTGGATTCATCACTAAGTTTCCCAAGACAAGAAAGAAACACGATTCCATTATGGTGGTGGTGGATAAGTTAACCAAAGTTGTTCACTTTATACCAATCAAGTCAACCCATAAGACAACTAATATAGCATATATTTATATGAAAGAGATTGTCAGATGACATGGGATACCTAAGGAAATAGTTTCAGAAAGAGATCCAAAGCTTACGTCAAAATTTTGAAGATATTATTCAAGGGATTTGGAACATATCTGAATTTAAGCATAGCATATCATCCACAGGTATATGGGCATATTGAGAGATTCAGTCAAGTTATTGAAGATATGATAAGAATGTATGTGATGGATTAGCCATGACAATGGGAAGACTACTTGTATTTGGTAGAGTTTACATATAATAATGGATATCGTACTTCTCTGAAGATAAATCCATTTGAAGCCTTATATGTTAGAAGGTGCAATACTCCAATAAGATTGGATAATCCGGTTGAAAAAGTAATATTTGGGTCGGAATTACTCAAAGAAATGGAAGAGCATATGGTAAAAATCAAGCATAATTTGAAAGTAGCACATGATAGACTGAAGAGTTATGCATACAAAGGAAGAACATTAAAATAATTTAAAATGGGGGATCATGTGTATTTGAAAGTAGGGCCAAAAAAAGAGCTCCCTAAAATCAGGAATCTGTCCAAAGCTTGTAGCTTGATTTTGTGGGCCATTTGAAATTTTGGATAGGATAGGACCTGTAGCTTATACATTAACATTTCCTACTTGTTTTCATGTGCATAATGTATTTGATGTGTATTTATTAAATAAATATGTGCTTGATCCTAACCACATAATTGATTGGGATGTGATCCAGGTGTTACCGAAAGGCGATATTTCGATACAACCAATGCACATCCTAGACAAGAAAGTTACATTGTTGGGGAACAAGGCCATCAGACAGGTAAAGGTCCAATGGACCCATTACATTCCTAAAGAAGAAACATGGGAGCTAGAGGATGTGATGCGGGAAGCATACCCGCAACTATTTTGAAGTTTTGATAATAAAAAATTGTATATGTACATAATGTTGATGATGCATCGAGGATGCTGCATAAATTAAGGGGGAGGGGAATGTAATACCCCAATTTTGACCCCATAATGTAAATTTATAAATATTGATGTAAAAGGATAGAAGCCAAAAACAAATGGTAAGGATGACCAAGACTATGTAAATATGTACATTTTTATATTAATATAAATTATCTAATGGCTGTAGATGAAGAAGGACGAAGAAGATATGGGGAGATATGATTCCACGAGTGGGGAAGTGATAGTGGGTTAAGGAAAAATTACCTTCGTGAGATTAGATTTATTTCCTTATCCTTAGATATTTAACCCAAATTTCTGAAACTAGGATTGAGAGTCATGCTTTAGTTAAAGTATTATTTAATTATCCTAAGTTGGGATTAAGAAGGAAAAGTGGTTCCATGTGGAGTGGCCACATGGAAATCTATAACATTCTTATAAAAGGGATAATTCAAGTTGGGGAGAGCTTTGTTCCTCATTCATTTTTCATTATCCTTTCCATCACCTTGGACTACCATATCTTGGTAACTATGACACAGGATCGAGATGCCATTGTTCAATATGAACTATTCATACCATTAACCCTAGGAGACTGGTGCATGAGAGGAACCTTTCCTGCAACTTATTCTTTGGAATTCCAATTCATAGAATTTCTATCCAACCTATGCTGGAGAGCTAGAAGGGAACTGGAGGCTACCCGAGGGACTATTAGCTTAGAGAAGGGGTGTTGTTCTTAGAATTGTGTAGGTTGATGGGGAAGGATAAGTGAGGATTGGGACAACCATGGAGGGGTTTTAAACACTAATGGACTGCATGAGAGATTGATTTATGTAGAGTTGCATTGGGGAGAGATTTTCCCTTGTGGATTGATATCCCCAACTTAGGGTGTCCTATCAAAGAAAGATATTGCTTGACAGAAATTATGGATGGAAGGAACATCCTTCACTTGTATCCAGTTGGAGAATAATTGATTAAAGAGATAAGTCTCACAATGTATAAATTCCATGGTTAATTATGTGTTTACATATTTATTATTTACTATTTAATGTATGTTTAAATGTATGGAATTGCATGGCTTGGTGTGCGTTTCATGCTTATATTGCCTGTAATATTTTGAAATTGATATATGTATTTCGGGTGACCAAAATATTTTTATTCCACTTTGTAATTGCATGAAATTCATGGTGTGAGTTGGAAATAATTGACAAAATAGGTATCAAATGTGTAAATTGGGTTCCCCATCACTACATTATCAAAAGGGTGGTTGGTTACATTACAAGTTTGTTCCATGAAGTCAAGGTTGATCTCTCTAGGTGGCAGCTACTCTACCTCTTAAGATGTGCCCAATAGTGGTGGAAAATAGGGTCGGAGAAGGTCCACATTGAATACTAGGTGTAAGCCAAGGAAGGGGAAAAAAAACATTGTCACGCGCCCACAACCTTGGTGATGGTATAAGATCCATAGCAAAGTGGAAACAGTTTCCAATGGGGTCCTATAAGGCACCCGTTCTACAAATGCAACCAAACCTTGCTTGTCACTTGAAAATTGTGTGGAACCTTGTGATCATCACATAGATGCTTGTACTTAGCATTGTATTTCTGTAAAATATCATGGATCCATTGGAGGATGTGTTGAATATGTTCAATGAATTTGATGGCTTTTTCGGCCTCAAATTGAGCATGGGAGGATTCTTCCTATGTGGGTGCAAAGGGTAGTGCTACATCAATGGTTCCAAATGATTAAAACCCCATGCCCAGATAAAAAGGGTTATGGTGGCTTCAACGAAGATGCATCTATGGTTTTAGGCATCCATTGAAGGATTTGGGAAAAGTTATCTATCATCTCATCCCTCTATTGTGTGAGCGATTCCTCAAGAAACATATTAATAAGGTCTCTTGATCCCTCGTCTCTCTTTTATTCTGTCATGGGAGGCCATAAATGTTGGAAAGGATGGTCTTTCAGAGGCTCAAGTAGCTCAAGTTCCAAAACATTATACCTCGACCTTGTTGGGACATGCATAGAGAAACAAATAAAGAGCAGAACGATCTGATACCACTTATTTAGATTTATAAGGGAATGAAATGAAACACATAAATGTTCTAAAACATCGGGATACATTAATACTCAATTTCTATTAATAAGGATACAGGAACTGTAACAAAATGCAAAGTGAAATGAACTTGCTAGAATGGTGGCATCTTATCTCTAAGAAGAGATGTGACAGCTATGCGCATTGACAAGAAGTGTCTTACAATGAGGCCAAAGGGGCCTTTTAACATAAAGCATCAATGATAACAACCTAAACATCCAAAACATTAAAACCATAAGATGAAATGCAAAAAGGTTAGTGGGAACTGTTGTGGTTAGTTGATTAGTCAACTTCCTAGGGGCATAAATTTTGCTTTTGATCTATGTTTGCAATGTTGGTAGTTGGTCAAAAAGGTCTAGATGATAGGTACACATCCCGAATGGACTAGGAAATAAACATCAGCTATCTACTGGGCACTACTATGCCAAAAAAATGTCGTTTAGGGCCTCAAACGACCCTAGAATTTCAAGAACCAAAAAATCATAACAAAACTACCAAGATGGAAACATGTGTTTGAGATAGTGGATTAGGTTGATGGCCATCAATATCCATCTATATTTTTCCTCCCCTTAGGAAGCAATGGTCTCCATTGTGTTGACTGCCCCGATTAGATGGGGAAACTATTGTTGAAATTGACACTTTTTGAGCCGCTTGATTTGGTGCAAGAGCCGCCCTTCTTTAACAACCCAATAGAGTTGGAGCTACTATTTTTTAGTGTCCTTAACTTGTGTGTCCATGATTCTATCGATGGAGTTCTTTTCCATGCAATCAAGGTTGAGCTTTATAGGTTTTAGTTGATCTGCCACCTCCGTTGTGTCCAATAGTGGTGGAAAATATGGTCGAAGAAGGTCCACATTTAATACTGGGTGTAATCCAAGGGAGGGGGGAATACTTAACTCAAAATCATTGTCACCCACATCCTTGGTAATGGTATAAGGACCATAGCGAAGTGGAAATAGCTTCCATTGGGTGTTATGTTTCAAGCATGCAATAGTTATAAAGATACACAGATGGTGAAACTTATATGATACAAATATTTCATGGTAACGATGACACATAGGGTATGTAAGTACGGATTTATATTTTCACCTATGTTAATGTCAATTCCAATACAATATTAAGATAGATGCCTTGCATATAAGAATTGAAATTACAATTATGAATGTGCCAAATATAAATCTATATAACAACTATTTTTAACGAACAATGTGAAAATGTTAAAGAAGAATACAAAAAGTTGATTAAATAAATAATTAGTCAAGAAATATTGATCTAACTTTTCTTGGTTCTAGTGAGCCAAGAAAGATTGATCTCACTTTTCTTGGTTGTCGTGGAGTAAGGTTTGATTGAATCTCAATACCCACCTAAACACCAACCTAAAAATTGAAGACTTGCATCTTTTACTAGAATGCCTACAAAAATTACAATACAATTGGTCAACTATGGAACTCTCGATTAGCTACATCTCTTAAATTTGGAGTTGACGGGGAACCAAATGCATATTCAAGCATACTGAACATTGTCATAAGCTGCAATGTGACTTCTATATAGAAAATAAACACACTTTGGAAATTGGTCTTGTATAGAACAACAAAAGGTATAATGTTACAAGACTACCTCAGTTTTAACACTAGCAAACTCAACCCCAATTATGGAGAAAGTGTGAAATCTTGCATACATATTCATAACAAGTGGCAACACTAACCTTTTTAACATCACATCATAACATTCTACATAAAAGAATAAAATACTATCACCCTGGTTTTCTCAATGCCACAAAATTCTAACATTGTAGTGCTTGTTATTCCAAGAATCATACCTCATATCTAAATATATCACTAAGCAACAAAAAGAGTAAACCCACAAAAATAAAACAAAGAGTGAAGTTAATAGTAATAGTTTCAATATTATCATAATTTGAAAAATCCAAATACAATTGCAGAAGTTGCTCCAAGATCTTTACAAAAAGATTCAAGTCTCGATTGGAAGAAGAAAGGATGAAAAAAATTTAACTCACACATAAATCCATCAAGTTTAAACAATTTATAAACATTCACATATATTTTTATAAAGCAAAAATGGAAGATATGACAAGTCAAAATTATTGTTAAGTCAAGCATACTAGTTTATCTTATAGCTATGATGCTATATATGATATATATTGTACTCAAAAGAGTCACCTTCCCCATTTCCACTACTAAAAAACTACTAAAAGTTTAAAGGGGGCATTGACCTGAATTTTGAAAACATGTAAAGATAAAGTATTTGATCAAATGATCTTGACATCAACTCTAAATTACCACTAGTATAGAGGAAAGCAAGTTCTCCATCTTCCACAATGTCAATTTGTTTGATTGAGAACCTTCCAACACCTTTAGCCTTGATTTTTAAATCTCATTGAAATGAGGTTGACATCATGAATGAAACACTAATTTGCCTCAACCCATGTACCTGTAACAATCAAATCATCATGTGAAATCCAAGTCTATATTGAAATTCGATTTAAAATCATAAGCTGGATGGTTACACTAGCACAGTATCTATCTTGAAATATGAAATATGACTACTAAAGATGAATGGTCAAATAAAATGACATGAAAAAGTAAGTGGAAAACATTAGGTTGGTTTATCCCAAAATTCACCATTCGAACCATTCACTGCACCTGGGGCCAAAAAGTAGAAAATTAAGATGACATTGATACATGAAATCAACAAAAATACAACCAATAATTATTTATAAATGATCTATTATATGTGAATGAATAAGGAAAAGGAAATTACAATATTCTTTAAATTCACCTTGTTGAGATTTATGACAAAATCAGAAGAAAAAAAAAATTGCTATCAAAACAAATTTATGATAAGTTGGCTATTGCTATAACAGATTCAAGTTGTACAAAAAGATGATTTATCAAATCATACTTGTACAAGCGTTTCCCTTTTATTGTATTGTACCAAAAAAATTGAATCTTAACACATTTTAGCCTATCCAAATGATCATTGTCATTATGGTAATCAAACACCCTATTGCCATCCTTATTTCATATTCTTTGAACCCTTCTAATGTACCAAGTTATATAAGAAACACCTTCTTTGGTACTTTGAGAAACACCTTTTCTTGTGGCATGTTCAACCACAGGTATTTAGTTTCTCTCAAAAAACACCTTGCAATCTGATCCAATTCCAAAGCTGATTCAAACACCCTTTTTTGAATCCCTTTCATCTCACCTAAAGTAGACCCCATTTCTCACTCTAGCCAACCTATATTTGGATAATGTTGGATTTCCATTCAACTGACTAACCAAACAATATTTGAACATATCCTTACCATAAATCTCTACCACTATTTTGGTAGTTGTGTTCACATTCTCATCAACGGTATCTAAAATTTCACCCAACTCATCCCTCGACTCACTTTCCATTTTTTTCAATTCACTAATATTGCGTATGGATGAAGATGAAGATTGGAATATTGAATTGGAGTGACTCGGTAGAGAATGATAAACTACTTCATCCACTATTTGTAATGTTGGATAGTTTTGATCCTCTATCCATGGTTTAAACCACCAAGAAGATTGTGTGTGTCCTTTTGGTTGCATGCCAAGACTTGATAAAAGGTTTTGTGCATCATTCAATCCTACTTTAATACCTTCTATAATTTTATCATCTGTATATATTGAACCATATAGTGAAGTCCTTGGGGATTTGATTCTTCTTCGACAACTCTATTAAGAGTTCCAACAACATGAAGCAAGTTAGTGCAATCATAGGCCCTCTCTATTCCAACCATCCCATTGACGTTTATAAATAATTTCTCACACATATCTGACCCAGTCAAGTGCAATACACAAGGCAAGTTAGAGTAGTGATCTCGAAACAATCTCACCAATAAAACCACAAAGTGGCATGAAAATTTCACATCCTGATATGACTCTCTGCTAATGAAATTTATGTTGGCATTAATGTGAGATTGTTTGCATACCCAACATAAACATTACATGAAGAAATGTTGAATTCTTGAAGCATTTTGCACTCTTTCCCAAAGAGTCAAACTATGAGTCATAAAAATTTCAATGTAGTCAGCAAAAATCATTAGATAAATATTTGTACCTAGCGTTCTATCTACCCTACCACTTCTCATCTCTTTTAAACACCTTTGAACATGCCTTGAAGCAATGCATTGTGCTGAACCCCAATTTTGTCGATCGATTCTCTCTATATATTCAATTTTAAGCTTGTGATCATCCACTTTAAAAGTGTTATAAACCATTCTGACACGATTAAAACTTATCAACTCTTCTCCAAGAATCAAATCTCGTCAACCACTAAACAAAGGATTAACGAGCTCTTTTTTGTTTTGTATGTAATCCTGGTCATGTAGTCCTATTATGTTGCCAACATCATGCAACCCAAATAGCCTCCACCCTTCCCAAGGGATTTGATATCGAATACCTACTTTTGAAGATAAGCTTTCAACATAAGTTGTATTCTTCTACTATCCCTGTCATATGAATGACCAATAATATGTCCCAAACAATTTTCTACGTGTTTCCTCTACTAAACTTTTATTTTTTACCATTCCTTGGAAACAAAATTTGCATCGAACCTATTGCATGTTGGATGAACAAACACAACCAAATGGGGAAGCTTTTTATGTAAAGGGTTTAAAATGATGACACATGCATAATGGCCAATTACAAATAATTCTTAAAAGTGTTTGTAATAATGTCATATCCTATATCTCCCTCACCTACAGTCACCAAGAAATGTGATTGCCATTGATGATTTTCTTTATTACCACAAAAACCACCAATATATCACTTTGCTACCCACCTAACATATTTTTTCACAACGGTCTCATGTTTAGCAACAAATAAAATAATTGGACCCTCTATACCATGTTTCGATTTAAAAGAAGCATAGACCTTTTCAACTTCCTCAAAAATGTACTCATGCTCCCCTAGGATACATGACAATGATTTTCTCAATTGCCTTAAAGTTGTAGATATTGAAGGACCATCTCAATTCAAGCTAATGAAGCTATGTAATCTAGGCCCTGCCATAACTTAATCATCTCATAAATAAATTTAGTGGATGCACCATACCTTCTCCCTACTTTTAAATGTGTAAGGTTGTGAAAGATATATTGGAAAATTTCCCAAACTACATCTTTACCTTGTAATTTTCCTTGTTTATGTGCCTCACACACATCCTTTCAAAAACTCAATACATCTTTCCTTTCTGCAGATTCAAACAAATTTCCATTTACAGACCTTTTTCTAATAGAAAGTATAGCAACCTTTGTCCTATCCCACCAAGATCTCTCATTGCTGATCTATAGCTAGTATTTGTAACCCTTGCAACATTTCTGAGCTTATTTTGAGTCAAAAAGTATAATATTCTCCCTTTTCTTGTATCTCATCCATGTCTTTTAATGGGGCTCCTTGATTCATGATATAAACACACCCTAAATTCATCATAGTTTAGAATCAACTTACAAAATTTGCATGTCAAGTATTCAAAAGGGATCCTTGTTTCAAAATCCCTCTAGCAATGAATATGCCTATATGTACCATCAATACGACATTCAATACCATGATAACATAGCATCCTACTAGTATGATTCTCTATGGCCCATAATTTCCCACCCCTTTTATCATACATTAGGATCTTTGTGTTCAATCTCTCCCCATTTCTATCAATATATGTATACCAATACCCCTATCATTGTAGTATCAAGGGAGATAAATGATCTACAACAAGACAATAAAAGAAAACAAATTTGAATATAACAAATACAATTATGTTCAATGTCATATTCAAATTAAATTCAAGCTTGAGAAATTAGCATACCTGAAGTAGAAGGATTTGCACTTGTAGAACCCCTATGTGATAGTGGTGTTGATGATGGGACTGACAACCTAGTCAAACTATGTTAGGACTTGTCATTGGTAGGATTCTTGAGTCTCCCAACTATGTTTGTCCTCAACCCAATTGTATCATGTGAAGCCTCATCTGTAGTATAAATGTGCTTCTTTTATTTCATGTGTTCATTTAGAGAACTAATAATATTACCACTTGCTCGTGCTAAATAAAATCATTGATTGCACCATGTACATTCCACTTTTACTTTTATTTTTGCCTCGTATCCTGCAAGTGTTGCTTCCATCACTTTGAAAAAATTTGGATCTTGTGTCTTTTTGAAATCATCTAGTAGTTTGATGGCTTGATCAGTATCAAATCTATCTCCAACCACTGTTGTCTTCCTTTCTATGTTACATGAAGGAGTTTCACTACTTCCCACCCTTGAAATGTTATGTTGATGAGACCCTGTTTTCATGTGATTGTTTTTTAATTTGTGATGTGTCCGTGCTGCCAAATATATTTCCCTTGTTCCATAATCAATACCACAAATTTCACAATGAATCTTTATTTTAGGTGTTCCCTTTTCTGAATATACTTTAAGAGTAAGCTTCTCCTCAACAAACTTTAACTCTTCCATTAAACTATTCACTTTTTGTTCCCAATATGCCAATATAGTAGAATCAACACCTATGTTTTGTTCTACCAAATCACACTCAACTTCAACTCTTGCTTGTTTATGCATAGGTTCCTACATGTTCTCTTTGATTCTTTCAACATTTGGCATTATTTCCATTACATTTGATTGCAATGCTTCAGTATCCAATTTGTCTAGTTTCCGCTTGATGCCTATAGGTATTTTTGCAGCTTTCCAACTTTTCTCTTGTGTTGCAATTAAAGTTGATCCTTGATTGTTGTTAAACTCAAAAGGATATCCAATGATACCATTAAGCACGTTTTCTTAATGGATTTTTGGAAATGTAGCATCTAATTGACACCTAACTATGCCAAGGGTAGAACGTTCTTCACCAGTTACAATTAAAAAGGCAAAATCATTTTCAAGATTCATCTGTATTTCTATCCACATGTACCTTTTAGTTAGATAAAAATGGATAAATATATAACAACATTTTTCAAAAGATTGGATATAGCATACGTTTTTCAAAGTGATGTCGAAACATTCAAACTACAATAGAATTTATATACAAGGAAATTCATTGAAACAGAAAAATGAGAAATATTTGGTTTATTCAATAGACAACTAGCTCTTGTAGATAATAAATAACATTCCCAACATACCCACTAGTCATTCAACAAATGGGTGGGCCATAAG
Organism: Larix kaempferi; assembly: GCA_027924585.1. Taxonomy (NCBI): domain Eukaryota; kingdom Viridiplantae; phylum Streptophyta; class Pinopsida; order Pinales; family Pinaceae; genus Larix; species Larix kaempferi. Next base: position 9,823,138 of record BSBM01000322.1, on the reverse strand, counting down.
AGTTCCATTCATTGGATATACATGCCCCACTATGCCATCACACAAGCCTTACATGTGGAATGTTTTCCCCACGGGCATGATATGATTTCCATTTTGAGACTTGTAACATAAGGGACCATTCTCATGGTGTAAGCAATGGTGTAGACTTAAAAGTAATGGTCCAAGGTCACGCTAATTATGATAATGAATCATAATTCTGCGTTGGGTAGGTGAAATGGACCTAAAATGGGAAAAGGTAAATGTTGATCACATTGTTTAAAGAATAAAAAAACATACATAAACAAAACATGAAAGGGAAACAAGAAGAGACAACATGAAACATAATTTTAAAAAAATTATCATTAGTTCTGTACAAAAGGCCACATCAGACTGGTGCAATCCAAATAGGTGTAGCTCGAACAACAAAAAATGTGTAGCATTATATTTTAGAGACAAAAAAATTTGAAAGACAGAAAGGAATAGAATGACTGAAAAGATGTATATAAAAAACACAATAGAGAAAGCATGCAAGTTTGTATTGTTTATATGACATTGATAAAAGAAAAAAAAAGGAGCAATGGGGAGGCAACTCATAAATGAACGGCGGGGATTCATAGTGGAGAATTGGGATCCAACGAACCCATATTAGGAGCAAGGGGAAGGATCTTTGAGGTGAGTGGGGGGACCTTCTTTCTTTTATGTAAAAAGGTCAACACAAAAATTTTCCGCAACAAGTTGAAATTGCAATAGGTCATGTTTCTAGTTTTTTCCTATATTAATTTGCAATTATTAATAACATAAGAATGTAAAAAGAACTATCTATGCATGTCAAATGATCATATACAAGGGCACTTGGAAGCTAAAGACATTGATGGAACTTGAAATCCTGGACTGATAATTCCTTTTATAAATTAATTAAGGACTTCATAAAGTATAAATAAAATTATATTGCTACTTAATTACTATCTACACATGTCAATTGATCATATAGAAGGACCCTTGGAAGCTAAAGACATTGATGGAACTTGAAATCCTAGACTATGAATTCCTTTTATAAATTAATTAAGGACTTCATAAAGTATAAATAAAATTCTATTGCTACTTAATACTGATTTGAAAGTGGACAAAATCTACATAACTATGATCTTTCTTAAAAAGGAAATAATAATTACATTTGAAAGTATTTAACAACTTCAAAGTTAACTCTTCTATATAATTGAAAGTATTCAACAACTTCAAAAATAACTTTTTAATACAATTTAAAGTAAGACAATGTTATTCTTAAAATGGTGCTACATATTTAGATTTATCTATCATTTAATACATTATTAAACGTGCAAACATTATTAGCTTTCTTAATATTTAATTTACTATTTATAACCCTAGACACACTTCTTGTTCATGCTTTATTATTATTATGTTTTATTGGAAACATCTTAATATTGGATTCATTTTTCTCATTGCATGAAAGATACTAAATGCGCTCAATATAAAGAAGAGCCAACGATTTGAATGTTGGATTGGCTTTTCTCACTGCACATAGGTGGACGTGAGACTCAAGTAAAAAGAGCTAATAGATGACATTGTACAATTTTTTCCAATTGTTTGAAGGAAGGAGGCGAATTCATTACGTCCCAGGAATGTTTGTTATTTGAAGAAGGGAAGGAATCCAAACCAATTGAAATTTAACTCATTTGCAATCGATTTTAAGTTAAAGATAGTTTTTCTATTTTTTTTTAAGCTATATGTATGCGATTTTTAATACATACACACTAAATATGGTAAAATAACACTCTTATTGTTTGGATAAATTATGTGTAGATATTTGCTTAAAGTATTCCAAGTTTAGTGAACAATGATTCTTCCACAATAAATGAATCTCATTTTTCTATCTATACAAGATCAAAATTAGTCCAAAATTAAAGTCGATGTTCTTCATTTCCTATCTAAATTCTTAAAATAATTTAATTGACACTCCCATATAAATTTAACATTGGTTATCTAGGAGGTTATTAAGTTTTCTTGGGCAGATAAGTGTTCTATTTTGGAAGATTTGTAATTTGATTTAATTGGGAAGAGGTTTCTATATGAAAGTTAGACAAAAATCCTCAATATTTTTACGTATATGATCCAATGATATAATCAAATTCTTTGATATTTTTTTAAGATGGATTTATGAAAATAGATTTTAATTAGAATTAATATTTCAATCAATAATATTTTATTATAATACAATTAATATAATTAATGTAATAATATGAATATTTTTATTTAATGTAATAATATGAATATTTTTATTTAAAAAATATTTAATGAAATTAATAAAAAAAATCATAAGCATAATGATAATAGTATAAAAAATGATTTGAAATTAAATATTCTAATATAAAATGTTTTCGTATACAAAAATTAATATATATATATATATAATTTAAAAGCTATATAATAAAATTAATACAAAATATAAACATAATTATAATATTATAAAGATATTATTTTAATTTGAATATTTTAATATGCAACAATTTTATGTGAGATTAAAATGCCATTTTTTTGTAGTGCATGGACGTGTTTGCATTCAACCATGGAGGCTATTATGATGATATTAATTGTATATATTTTTTAAAATTAATAAATACGGTAATTAACTATATAATAATTATAGTTGATACAAAGAAAATTTAGTGCCATGGACACAAAGGAAACTCGAGGTACCTTTTTTGGAAGGTCTTTGCCACCTCCACTCGGCTAGGTGTTCAAGGTGACAAGGAAGCCTGCAAAACAACCATGTAAATCATGAAATGAGACCATTGGCTTACAAGTGATAAACTAGAACAACAATTTGCTAAACGACAAATAGGTGGTGGTTACCTATAACAAAAGACTTGAGAGTAGAGCAACCGAGAAATGCACTAGCTAGCAAGATGACTCCAAACCTTTCTGAAATGACACTACAATCAATAAGAAGATGAAAGCATACATATTTACTAGAGAAAAATAAGATACAAGTAACGAAAAGCAGTTGAATATATTATACTTAAGATGAGAGTTTATAAAAAAATGGACATCGTGACGATAATCTAAAAAATAACTTTACCAAATCCATACAAGTTTACACAACTATGCAAACCAACTTCAATGAATTAATATAGAACCAAATGTCTAGATCTTATTACAATATAGTATCTTGTTGTTCAATAGGCTTTATCACGAGTTAGAAGATTTTGGGTAATACTTCTAAATCAACATTCAAGAAAATAATTGTGCAATTCCTTCCTCAAATGGATTCTTGGGTGATATTGAGTCTGATTGTCTGTTATGAGGTCTTGTTGCTAAATTTATGCGTTGTTTCCGGTCCTTAGATCCATAACATTGAGAATGCAACTTCATAATCGCTTGTGATTCAGTGTTGCTTATTGTTGTTAGGGAAAGTTTCTTATGGCTGGGGTGAGGCCACCAACATACTGGGGTGAAATACAAACATCTAAGGTTACGCAAATACAACAAATAAGCAAAATATTTAGGGTTTAAGAGGGTGTGTAACTTATTATAGAAGGTTGATCCAAGCCTTTCCTTGAGTCCTCCTCTTGCTCTCCAATGCAACAACCTGCAAAACCATTCCAAAAAAGCTTCCTCAAACCAATTGACTACAAATAGAAAATTGACATTTAAAAGAGCACAAAGCATTGAATTGTAATCAAATATGAGATAAACATGAAAAAATCTATTTGGAAAGGGAAGAATGTCTACTATTTCATTAATGAATGAAGCAAGTAAATAAAATTACCTTCCTTCAAGCATGCCACTTCATGAAACCAAGATTCAAGGTCTCCTGCTTCTCTCCTCCAAGGATCCCAACCTCTGATCAAATGTACTAGTGTTTATGAGTAGCTAGGGTACAAGTGAGGGGGATGGGAGTCAAAATTTCTCCAGCATAACATTATGTGGGATAATATTCCTCTTCATGGCCCCTCTCCCTCTCTTTTATAGTGAAAGGAGAAGGTTTGGTTGAGGAAGGAGTAGTTATGATCGAAAGAGGAGGTTCCAAAACCACCCAAACCACCCATTTTTTGAAATTTTATATATATTTTTGGTATTTTCTAAGGCACACACTAGTAAAGGAGAAAGGTGCACCCAAAATGCAGGTAATCCATGTGCAACCTGTGCATGGGTAGACAAATGAGGAAAAACTACCATTTCTAGGGTTTTTCAAAAGGAGTTTTGGTCTCCAAATGTGGTCATGAGCTCCCAAAATACTGAATGGAACATGAATAAGTTAAGGCCACCTAATAGAGGTCCCAAAAATGGATCTTCCATCCATAGTGTCATTTTTTGTGACCCACAACAGCCTCATGAAGTGTCATCATGAAGTGTCGTCATGAGAGAAAAGCATGCAAGTGTCGTCATGGACGAAGAAGTGCCAAATTTAGTTATAATAGATTCCCCCTAATGTATGAGGGAAGAGGGGAACAAGATGGCTGAAATGAATTACAAATAATAAGCGGTTGGGTTATGGAGTCGAGGAAACTGGAGAAACCAAGAATCGTAGGCTCAAATGAAGTAGAAGGTGAGAAGGAGTTGCGTTGGAAAGATGAAACTCTCGATGTTTCGACCCCTACTCTAGGATCATCATCAAGAGACTATTGAAGCCTGAGGGAAAGTGAGTAAGATACCTGTCAAATATATATATGTGTAAGTGCTCATGAGATGTAAGTTTATTTGAGAAGAAGTCGGTTTTAGGTTTAACATTTTTTGGTTTGGTTTTGATTTAAATTAATTTTTAGTTTAATTTTATTATTGGTTCAGTTATAGATCATTAATATTAATTTAATTATTAGTGTAATTTCCAATGTGATGTAAATCTATTTGAGAGGAAGTTAATTTTAGGTTTATAAAATTAAAGTGTCAGACAATATGATCCTTGGGATAACTATCCATGTTCAAATGATGGAACATGACCTCCAGGATGAAACAATAGTGATCTAATACATATGTATGATTGAAGCATAGATCATGGCCATAAGAGTACAAGCATGGATTCATGAGAACAATAAGCATGAACATAGAAACATAAATACAAAGGTGGATCTATGTCAAAACTGGAGAGCATAACCATAGTGAACAAACTGGGTCTATGTATCATCAAGAGCCAAAATGAGTGTGGCTCAGTATTGCATAACTTGGGAAATTAAAAAATATGATGATGCTACTATAAGCCCAAGGTCTTCAATCCAAACTGCCCAAAGGTATGAATTCTAACCATGTGAATAAATGATTTGAATTCGAACATGGAGGAAATCGTCTGATTACCGGTCATTGATGTAAACTGTTAACAAATGTGATGGAACCCATCGATAATGAAATGGGCCCCAAGGTACCTAGTACATTCTAAAAGGTGTGAATAGATGTTCTTGGAGTCGAACACTTAAAGAATCCATTGAGTAGGAGACATGCCAAATGTATTCCCACTACCCAATAACGAGGGAAACTGCCACTGATGACTGCAATCCCCAAGGTACTAGTATTGAAACTCTAAACTTCATTCCCAGAGCAACATGAGTTGAATTCCATGGGAAGAAGTCCATTGGAAGGGAGGCCTAAAGGTATCCTCTATCATCCGACACAAGGAACAATCAAGGATTGATTTGATTTGGATCAGGACTGAGTACATGATGAAACATACTGACACTAAGGAATAGTCGACCTATGAAGTTAAGGAAACTGCAGAAGGGCCGACACAGGTTTTTATCCTTGAATAGTGAGCACGACATATGAGTGACTTAGGTAGATTTGAACCCAAAGGGACCATGATATAAATCTGAAATGTAGGATACCTTAACAAATTCTCCAAATATATGATTGGAAGAGTAACCAACCGGATGAGTAATAGCTCTGAGATCAGGTTTATCCTAAGGCCAAAACTAGAACCCAACTTGTTTGGTAGACTCAAAACAGGTGCTTTGTTCAAGGACATAATTGAATTGCCGCCATTATATCAAAAGAGATTTGAAATCCTTTCCTTCCCTTTTCACCTTTTAGGTACATTTTTTCATTTTTTAATGAGCTTGAAAAAGAAATAAATCATGCTTGATAAGGGTCCAACGATGTGTAATTTTATGAGTCCATGGAATGGAAACTCAAAAATTTCTTCTTCGTTTCATGAGTTTGAAGACAATATAGAAGATTACTCAATAAAATATTGATTCATGGATTTTAATATCAATCCCAGATCTATTCGTTCTCACCGGTGTTTTCATATTTAAAGAGTATGAAAAACTTAAACAAGAACTCTATACACCCTCTCACGGATTTTATATCGATCTCAAGTTGGTAAATGATCGCAGGTGTTTTCATACTGACACTAAGGAGAGTCTGAAAATCCTAAAGAAGACTCTAGGTTGGAATTTTTCGTAAAGTTAGTCTCCTCGCTCAAAAAAGAATAAAACAATGCGAGAGAGAACTCTTCTACCCACGAATGACTAGAGTATTCATTTTCTATGCATAGTCTACATGGTCCATAAAAGGGTTAAAATTATACCATATAGACAACCTTTCAAGTACTTTAATGAGTATGAAAGAGACAAGCTGGCTCGACGATCTTTTCATATTTAAGGAGTTTGAAAAGAGCTTAAAGAGGACTCCAAAAAAATATTTTCCGTGTAGGTTTAATGAGCCCGGAAATGTAAAATCGTGATCTCCTTACTGTTTTTAGTGAGCTCAAAGGAAGAATGCTCATAATGGGAGGAGATGAGTTTCAAGGACATGTCGAACTAGTTCTAAGCACATGGAACAAACCTATGCATAATGCAAGGAACATGAGCAAGATAAGGACACTTAGGGTATGTCTCCTCTAGGTAAAGGGTGTCAAGCTACAAAGGCAAAATGATACATGGATTAACGGTAATGAGATAAACAATGGAGGCTTATATAACGATCTCAAAGCGTAAAAGCCGACATCTAGATCAAAAGCGCAAGCGAGATTAATACAAATGCATATGCAAATTAAACATAAAAATGGGAGCCTTATCAGGAAGGATAGAAATGTATGAGAAAGAAAGATATGCAGATTCTTCTCAAAGTCATTGTAAAACTAGAAAGGCTCCCGAGCTTATGATAAAAACGTAGCATGGGCACCAAAATGACATAGGGGTGTTGACTAGGGTGTCCCATGTTAGGTAGGATCTGCTTTCGGAATGGTGCACAATGCATATAGAGATGGATAACACGCCAATATCCAACAGGTTCGACCCTATGTCTAATTTGGAAGGCAAAAGGCTCAAATGCATTGTAACAACAAGAAGATGTAAACTTATATGCAATGTTCCGAAGATACCTGACAAGATAGAACAATTTGTCCAAAAAGATCAGTGAGAAACCATGAGTCCAGTTAAAAATCCCGTCTCCAAGAAACAACATTAACAAGATCATATCCAACAAATTTGTAAGAAAAGATCTGACACGGGTCACTGTGGTAGATATACTTTCAATTTTATTGTTTTCAACAACATGCATAGTGATGGTAGAGCTAAACAATGAATACTCTATAGAACCAAATCCTAAGGACTTGCAATCAACAAGATCAATTTTGGGATGAAAATCAAAGTTGAAGGGAGTGATGGAATATACATAAAAAAATTCATCATCACGGGAGTTGAAAATTCTAGAAGTCAAATCAAACTCAACATGAACACTGACTTGTGGGTCTATGGGAGAATCCAAAGATTCAATAGTGGTAAGATTAGACTCCAAAGGAAAACCAACGGTGGACTAAATTACAATTGAGTCAAAATCCAAATGAGTGGTAGACTGTATTATAGATTCTAGGAAGACTTCATCTGAAGGAATTATATCATCCCAGATAGAACTCATGTCCAAACATTTACATGGAGGTATCACCTGGTCAACTGCTGGGACTAAATCCCAAGAAGGTAAGCATGAACACAGAGGATTATTGTCAATAGAAATGGTACACAAGGGATATAATGGTTGGTTGAAATGTCTACACTCAACTTGCGAGGCTAAAAAATTCCATGGACTCTTAAATTTCGAAGACTTACATTGAGGTTCCAGACTGGTGGAAAGTGTGGCAATTGTTGAAATTTCATGTACCAGTGATGCATCAATATGTAGATCAGGTGGAGGAAGATTTAAAGTTCCCATTAACGAAGGATGCATCCCCACACCGATATTTTCACAACTCATAATGGAATGGGAAACTAAAGGAACATTGGATACATGATCTTGGTTGAACTCGTTACTATTTAAGGCTAGTTGGTCAATTGTTACAATCTTTCCTTCGTGTGGAAACTTAATGACACGGAAGATCGAAGAGACCACGACCATCATAGCTTGATTCCAATTTATTCCTAGTAATAAATTATAGTCAAGTGGGGAATGAACCACTTCCACATACACTTTGACTATATTCCCCCCTAGCTCTATAGAAAATTCTGGTATAATTCCATGAGTTTTAAAAACATGGCCGTCGAAAGATTTCAACATGGTTACAGGAGCAACCACATCAAGCGATCCTAAAGCCTTCCAACATGATAAAAGCATGAATCATTTGGAGACACCCTCATCTAAAATTGTCCAATGAATCTTAATGTTTCCAAATACAACTTAGATTTGAAAAGCAGTGCATGGTATGGTAGACGAGGCTTCCAATTCTCAAAATTGAAAGTGATCACTTGAATTTCCGCAAGATCTAGAGCTCCTAAAGCTGAAAGTAAGGTCTTCCTTTGAGTTGGACGAGTTTGGAGGACCTTAAGCGTAGATATTGCACATGGAGCATGATCCAAATCTTCAACTATACTACAATTCTTAGCAATGCGTGCATTAGGAATGAACGTTGCTTTCTTAATTACAACTTTTGGTATTATAGGAAAAGTATCATTGGCAAGATTCTCTATGTGAAAAGAATTGTCATTGTAAACATTAAGGGGTTCCTTAAATTTGGATCCAGACGAATTAGATTCATAATCCTTGTTCCTAGTCTGGAGATACAAATCCTATTCACACATGAAAACTTCTCTTGAGCCTAAAATGCATCCATTAAAGGAGGTTCCCTGATTTCCCTCTTGGGGGACTACAGGGTTTTGGTGAACACCAATAATCATTTGTTGTTGATGTTGAGGAAATGGATTGGTTAAGACAGTAGTCTAGGAGAACCCTTCTTGCTGAGCCAACAACTTTTGTGCCATTTCCATCTTAGGTCATTTATAATTTCGATGATCTTCCTTGCATAACATGCACGGGAATTTAGTCTTATATTTTTCATTAGTTGACCCACCAACATTAGTGTTATTATTTGCATTATTGTTCCCCTTATTCCCATTTTTCTTATTCTTTCTTTTCTTCCCTCCAGGATGTTGGTTTCCTTGAGAATTCTGTACTAACAAAACACCAGAAGGAGGGTTGAGTTTAATGTTCGATGTGTTATTCTGACCAATTGACAGTGAATTTTGGCTTGAAAATTTGTTATTCGAGCCAACTGGATTGTTCTCAACTGCACTGATCACACCATCATCATGAGGTGTCTTGATATGTTTCGTTGGGTCAGCCTCTTCTCTAGGAGTAGTGGGAAGAATATCATACAACATCCTAGACTGGGAATAAACCAAATCCAATTGTTGGGCTTTACTAATATCCCACTCTTCAGTCTGAACCCCAGAAAGAGCCACATATTTTTCAATAACAGGCTGCAATGACTTGATGAACCAATCAATAATGAATTCATAAGGGATCTAAGCCTTGATCAAACTATGTCTCCTCTACCACTCATGGATGTAGTCATAGATATGAGTCAATTTATCCTGACGAAAAGATGTTAACAGTTCAACTCCAGTTTCATAATGGACTGGAAGTTGAAAATGGTTCAAAAATACCATGGCAATTGCATTAAAGGTTTGAAAAGATGCTTGTGGTAACTCAACATACCACATCACTGCTACACTATTTAGAGACATTTGGAAAAGACACAATCAAATACAATCATCCATAAAATAATTGGGTGAACATCATAGATGAAAAGTCATCACATGGTTAGCTCGATCTTCCTTGGGTTTATGTTCAATCTTTGGGATGTCTCAATGAACTTTTTTGGGTAGAGGTGGCCATCTAGGGTCATGTAACACTGGATCATTAGTCAATTTTGTAAGGTCGGGAAAATTCAAAGTGGCCAAGAATGGTAACTTCGTCTGAGCCATGGTGTTCCAGGTTCCGGGAGCATTAGCTTCCCATTTATTGGTGTTGGAATGTGGTTGTCCTGGAATGTATGGATTTACAGGATTAGTGAAAAGCAGATTAGGTTGTCCAAAGTTCTGAGCATGTTGGTGTTGCAAAAATGGATAATTTGTTCCAACAGTCCCTCCCATCCATATAAAAGGTTGGATACCTTGTAATACAATTGTCATAATAGGGTTAGCCATATTAGAGCCTCCCATCCCCGAAAAGGGGATATTTCAATGAGTGGTATTTTTCCCCCATGGAAATCCAGTACTGGTTCCCCCTTGTATAAATGGAATACATTGCGATATACTTCGACCAAAATGGTTACCTGAAATCATACCTCCAATGGATTGGAAAGGTAGAATTAATTGGGGTAAGGTGAATTAGAAACAATTCCAATGAAGGGCGGGTTAGACAAAAACATTTGTCCACTATAGGGTGGGAAATTATGGAAAGGATAGATGGGCCACTTCCTGAAGTAATGGTCAAATTTGAACTACGAGGAATGGTAGTAGTCATAGGTTGACATCCTGAAAACAGAAATCCAACAGAGAAAGGGTTTGAACTAACTTGAGTTAACGAACTAGTACTAGTAAGTATCATCGAGGATGGTGGAAACTAGCTTGATCCTATTGTAGATGTTGAATTAAAAGTCACTCCTCCTACTGGGAAAGTAAAAAATGGAGTAGACATGTCCCCTGAAGTAAATATTTGTTCTTTGTTTTCCATATATTTCATTTCCTAGACAATGGATTAGGAACGTTGATACCAGCTAACTGGGAAAAACTAGGACATTGTGGCACGTTCAAAATTCTAGATGGATATGAGAAGTCCTCAATTTTAATGGGACCTAAATTTTCTTCAAGTTGAGGAAAATGAAACCTAGGGGATTTATGTAACTTCTCCTCAGTATCTCTCAAGTGTCCTTCATTAGAAGAACTCTCAAACTCACCTAGCCTATAAATTTTTCCTTCTACTGGTTGTTCTGTTTGATATTCCTGGTTTTCCTCTTCTGCCCCCTGAGGGTGTGGATCAGAATAATACAGTCTTTGCCTCAGTGCAGGGAATTCTCTCTGTTCAGGATATTACCCTTGAATCCTTCTAGATCTGTGCAGAGGTTGATTGGCCATGATGGTTCATAGAAGACACTAAGAAGAGAGTCTACAAAAAATAAAAATCAAACAACACACACTAAAACGTTCTGGAAGGATGTTAGACAAACAAACAAATCTCACAATGGAAGATTACTTGGTTGCAAGCACAATCCAATGAAGAGTGAGGTATCATATCCCAAAGATAATACTGGGATGATGAGGGACCAAGTCTAATCAGTGAAGACCCGAGAGGAGTTACCAAGGTTGGACATGCTTCCCTTCTTGGTGCAAGTGTTTCCTAGATAAATCTACAAAACACCCTCTAAGGGTAATAATTATCCAATCACAAGTTCTACTCAAGGTGGTCACATAAAATCCTCTACTAGCACTTGTGTGTCACCCTAAAGATGGGATACTATGGCTACCAATCTGCAAACAATGTCCAAGGGAATAGTCGCAGGTCAGAATCATGCGTATGGGAAGTGTTGCTAACCCCAAAACTCTACAACAACACTCTGTACTGTCGAAAGTCCCCATACACACAAAATTTCTGGTGGATGCTCAATTGAGTATTGGAGGGATCTCTCCACAACTCAAGCTCACACGACCTTGTGCTTGACTCCTGTGGTAGAGGAGATTCTTGGCCACACTTCTTACAAGATTGGGTTTCCTCCCTAATAGAAGACACCTAAACATGCAAACATACAAACATGCATTCAAGGTTTCCAGGTCTACATACAAACATGCATTCAAGGTCCTAAACAATAGAAAGAACACTTGAGCTTTCACCTCCAAGAAAAGGCCAAAAGCATAGAAAAAGTATAAAAACCATACCAAAAATATATTTTTCCTTCAAATTGGTACAAATTGACTCAAATACACTCAATAGGTTCCAAATCCAATAGGGATAATTAGGATCAATTAGATCCAAATTGGGTCAAAAGACACCAAATTGGTTCAAGGAGCTTCAACTTGGTTCGACAAGCCCCAAATTGTTCCAAACAGGCCCAAATTGGATCCTAAAGATCCTTAAAATCAAGTTAATAAAAATTAAGAGGCAAATCACACACTTCCAAAGAGTCCTACACAAACCTAGGATCAATAGAGGCTCCAAAAATCCCACAAAACCCCCCAAAAAACAACCCTTAAAGTGAAAAACTCACCTATAGGAAGGACACGTTGGTGAACAACTAAAACAATTTAATGTAACACGCAGGTCAAAATACCATCAACCTCTGCATATGAGGAAGAAATGCACCTATAATTTCTATGACCTGCACGTGGCTACTGAAACTCTCAAAATATGCAAATCCAATCTCAAAACTGACAGTGGAAGGGTCTAACTAAGTCAAATGAATGATTCTAACCTGAAATAAAACTCACAACATCACTCAATATGGAAAAAAAAACCTTGGATACCTCAAAGCAGATAGGCTTCTCCCTAGTGGAGTCGCCAGTTCTATTGTTAGGGAAAGTTTCCTGTGGTTGGGGTGAGGCCACTAACATACTGGGGTGAAAGAAAAACATCTAAGGTTTTGCAAATACAACACATAAGCAAAATATTTAGGGTTTAAGAGGGAGTGTACCGTATTACAGAAGGTTGATCCAAGCCTCTCCTTGAGTCCTCCCCTTGCTCTCTAATGAAACAACCTACAAAACCATTCGAAAAAACCTTCCTCAAACCAATTTGACTACAAAGAAAAGATTGGCATTTAAAAGAGCACAAAGCATCAAATTGCAATCAAATCTGAGATAAACATGAACAAAGCTATTTGGAAAGGGAAGAATGTATAGTCTCCCATTAATGAATGAAGCAAGTACATAAAATTACCTTCCTTCAAGCATGGCACTTCATGAAACCAAGATTCAAGGTCTCCTGCTTTTCTCCTCCAATGATCCCAACCTCTGATCAAATGTACCAGGGTTTATGAGAATCTAGGGCACAAGTGAGGGGGATGGGAGTCAAAATTTCTCCAGCATAACATTATGTGGGATAATATTCCTCTTCATGGCACCTCTCCCTCTCTTTTATAGTGAAAGGAGAAGGTTTGGTCGATGAAGGAGCAGTTATGACCGGAAGAGGAGGTTCCAAAACCACCCAAACCACCCATTTTTCGAGATTTTATATATATTTTTGGTATTTTCTGAGGCACACATAGGTGGTAAAGGAGAAAGGTGCACCTAAAAAGTAAGTAATACATGTGAAACTTGCACGTGGGTGAAAAAATGCGGCAAAAAATGCAATTTCTAGGGTTTTTCAAGAGGAGTTTTGGTCTCCAAATGTGGTCATGAGCCCCCAAACTACTGAATGGACTATGAATGAGTTAAGGCCACCTAATAGACATCCCAAAAATGCCTCTTCCATCCACATTTTCCTTTTGTGTGACCCACAATAGCCTCATGAATTGTCTTCATGAAGTGTCGTCATGAAAGTAAAACATGCAAGAGTCGTGACGGACAGAGAAGTGCCAGATTTAGTTATAACACTTAGATTTGTTAATTGCTTCTTGAATTTAGATTTGTCGATCCCTACGAGTTGTTTTGACTACAACAACATTTGGAATACTATCCAATGTGATTGTTTTGTGGATTTCTACATAGGATATATTTCGGTTTAGAGGATTTTTCTCTCCTAGACCTACATAATAGAACATTGTGACCCCCTCTGGCTGTTTCAGTGAGGGTGTTCATTGATAAAGTTGCTTCAAGGGGTTTTGTAGGTTCAGAGTTAATCCTGACAATTATTGTGTCCTTTTTACCAATTGGTGATGTGTCCTTCCTTGTTACCATGGATATGGTGTTAGATGGTCTAAATGGCTCCTATATAATGATTATATAAAATGGTATCTGCCATCGATATATATGATACACATTTATGGAAAGTGTATGTCTAGTTGATGGTTTTCAAACCCATTGTTTGCAAAACAATTTATGGAATACTACCAAGTTCCAATGACTTGCCATGTAAATAATTACTCATCTCCTAAAGCACTAGAGGACCACCCATCAATGTATTTGTTGAATACTTACAAGCTCTACTCTACCCTCGTATTTTATCTCAAGCAAACTCCTTCCAATGGAACATTTTTCCACAACAAAATCCTAGATATGACGATTCAAGCTAGATAAAGAGCCAAGAAGACTAAACTTAGAGGTTTTCCTTCAAAGGTGATAAGATTTGTTGCAATTTTCTTATAACTTAAATCATTCTTTACTAAAGAATGCATATAACATCCCTAAATCATGTTGGATATTAGGATATTTGGCTGACCTTAGAATAGAGCTCATGTGAAATCACATATTACCTTATCTTTCCAAGGGTGGATGGTTACTCCATTGTAACTTCTGCCTCTATGCTCTCATTCACCCCTTGGTCAAAACGTACAAGGAAAATCCTTATCACTTTCATAATTATTCTATGTTTGGATATTTTGGATCTTTGAAAATATCTTGAAAATGAACCTTGTTAAATTTTACAATCTCTTCAAATTACTTTTCCTTTGACCCATTAGAAAGACCAATTGACCAAATTGTATTTACACATTTCTTAAAATTGCCATAATTGTGAAAGAACTTAGTGTTAATATGCCCCTCTTCCAACCATATGGATTTACGTTTGAGCCTCCACTCTACCTCCTTTTTGTCTAAAAGTCCCTTTTTTTTCCTCTTTTGCCTTTAAATCTAGCAACTCTTCATCAATGTAAGACCCTCTGACATTATTTTGAAAAAGAGTGGTTATGTTTCTTCTACCTTTTCTATTACTACTTGTTTTTCTTCCTTTTTCATCTTTGTGCTCCCTACAACTAACTTCTTAACTTGTTTGATATTGGAGGCAAATTGAAGCATAACTGTAATATCCCTAAGTTGAGTTTTTTATTACTTATTATGCAACTGTTTTATCTTAACTATTTCCTAATGAGAAAATGTCACTATTGAGGTAATTACACGAAACTGTTTTGGTGAACAATATTTTCTTTGAAAAATGAATTATGTCTATTAATATTTAATTAACATAATTTTGGGAAAGACATTGAACAAAACACCAAAGAGTATATATATATTCTATCCTATCACGAAAAGGAAAAATATTAAATCTCATTCTGCCACATGTTGAGCTCAACAATATTGATTATTTAATTAATTTCAAGAAAACCCCAAAACCCTAACTACTTTGCCATTAAGAAAGAAAGTGAGTAATGTTAATATTTGGTTGAGCTTTGATCTTCAATTATATTAGATGTAGAAACTTGAAAAATTGAGACAATTCAATCACATGAAATTCATACATCGGACATAACACAAGATATACCCTGGGGAAAATACTCAAAACTATGAGAACAAAAAACCCAACAATTCTTCTTAGTATAATATAATGGATAGCAGATAATGCTTTCTTTTACAACATAGCAGATTGATTTCGGAATATAAGAGATCACCAAAACATTCTTGGTGAAGATACATAAGCAATATAGAAGAATGTTAGATTTTGAGCATTAATTCAACATACTCTAGGAACTTTACTGAGAGAATAACATATATAGCATATCAATTATATCAAGCATATCAAGCAATCACATAAGACAATGGACACAAAGAGTTTCACTGGGGAAAACCATAAAGGTGAAAAACCCCACAACTTCCTCAGAGATAGAATGAGCAATGATACAACCAAAGTACAAGAGATAGACTTCTCCTATTAGCTGATCCTCCTCCTCACATGTGTGCCACTTTCTGAGTGATAGAAGAGTGAGTAATGAGATGAATGAAATAGAGATCTCCAGATCTCTATTTATACTTGTCCTATCCTGCCTAATAAACTTATGGGGCCGGCTTGTCTAACTCATCCTAATAACCCCAAGTTACATTAATCCGGGCCGACCCCTCAATAGGTGGTCTAATAACCCATCAGCAAGTTACGACACTTGTCAATACAAATGACGACACTTCCATATAGAGGAATAATACATCTCTAGAGCAGTACAATAATACATAGATGAAATACATTCCGAAGTTACATATACATCAACACTCCCTCTTAACTAGGAAGGTATTTCTCAACACAGATCTACAGGCACAAGTCTTCTTCTCTGGATCATCATCACTGGATCATTGTCATTGAATCATCATCATCGAATCATCATCACTGCTGCTATCTCAATCAATCTCCAATCTACTCATCATAGGAAGTTCTATAGAGCCAATCCTTTTTCATATTGGATGTAGGCCCGCCACCTGCAGGTTTTCATCATCTATAGAACCATCCCTTTTTCATGCTGGATGAACATCATAAACATCTCTGCGAGCAAGCCATCAAGTAGGTACACCATAGGATTGATTACACTGCTTCTGCAAAAACCTACAAGATCTCCCAGGACTGATTATACTGCCACAACAAAACCTGCAAGAGCATCTCAGAACTGATCACATGCCTCTGCAAAACCTGTGTACCATACTGTCACATTATCATCTTTAGATCATCGTCATCGTGTACAGAGCACAACCCAGATGCACACACACAGCACTTACACTCACCAGCATGGAAGGAATTTCCTCTGACCATCTAGGAAAGGCTCATAACACTTACATCAACAACCATTGAAGGACTTTCCTCTGACCATGTCGGAATGGATACAACAATTACATCACGACCATGGAAGGACTTTCCTCTGACAATGTCGGAAAAGATTAACAATTACATCACGACCATGGAAGGACATTCCTCTGACCATGTCGGAAAATCCACGCCTAGCACTTACATCTCGCCATGGAAGGACTTTCCTCTAACCATGCGAGAATGGCCCAGCCCTTACATATCACCATAGAAGGACTTTCCTCTGACTATGTGAGAATGGCTCCGCCTAGCCCTTACATTTCACCATGGAAGGACTTTCCTCTAACCATGTGAAAATGGCGTAGCCCTTACATCTCACCATAAAAGGACTTTCCTCTAACCATGTGAGAATGGCCCTGTGTGCATCTTTGTCTCCAGACTCATCACTTCCCCTTGGAAGGTATCTCAATCTGAAGTACACCAAGTCTCCCTCTAAAGTATTCAAACTTCACTCTGGCAAGCGGCTTGGTCAACACATCGGCTATCTGCTCATCCGTCACAATATATAGGAGCTTCACTGCTCCTCTCTGCACCATATCCCTGATATAGTGATACTTGATCTCAATGTGCTTCGACTTGTCATGGAATACTGGGTTCTCCGACAACTTCACACAACTCTAGTTATCGCAATATATACAAGTAGCACTCAGCTGGAGATCAAACAAATCAGACAGTAGCTTCCTAAGCCATACTGCCTCACAACTAGCCAAACAAGCTGCGACATACTCTGCTTCGGCTGTACTCAGTGCCACACAGGACTGCTTCCTGCTAAACCAAGAGATCATACTGGATCCCATACTAAAGCAGCACCCTGAAGTGCTATTCCGATCCATGGCACTGCATGCCCAATCCGAATCAACATAACCCTCCAGGTTAAACTTCTGATTTGCCTCATATTTGAGCCCATAATCAACTGTATCCTTCAGGTACCTCAGAATATGCTTTGCAGCTATCAGGTGAACATGTCTCGGATCTGTCAAGTACTGGCTCAAGGTGTTCACCACAAAGTAGATATCTAGTCTCGTATTCGTCAGATACATCAAGGACCCAATCATCTGACGATACATCGTAGCATCAACCAGCTTAGATGAAGCATCACACGGAATCTTCAGGTTCGATGCCATAGGTGTGGCCATGGCCTTGCAATCCATCATCCCGAACCTCTTCAGGATCTCTACTGCATACTTCTCTTGACCAAGAAAGATTCCATCTGCACTCTGCCACACATCCATACCAAGAAAGTAGTGCATCATACCCAAGTCCTTCATCTCGAACTCGGCAGCAAGCTTCCTCTTCGTATTAGTAATCAATCTATCCTCACTTGTTAGAAACAAGTCATCTACACACAATAGTAGAATCACAGGATTTCCTTCCTCAACCTTGTAGTAAAGGTTGGAATCCGCTTTACTCTTGGTAAATCCCAAACTGGATAGGAAGCCATCTATCCTACCATACCAGGTCCTAGGTGCTTGTTTCAAACCATATAGGGCTTTCTTCAGTTTGCACACATGTGTCTCTCGGTCATGTGTCTCAAACCCGAGTGGCTGCTCCACATACACTTCCTCTTCAACTACACCATTCAAGAAATTTGTCTTGACATCCATTTGGTGTACCTTCCATTTCATCACTGCAGCCAGAGCAAGTACTGAGCTAATGGAAGTGTATCTGGCCACAGGAGCAAAGGTCTCTTCATAATCAATCCCTTCTTTCTGGGAGAAGCCACGAGCTACAAACCTTGATTTTTATTTCTCTATGCTACCATCTTTAGCATGCTTGATCTTATATATCCACTTGGAAGTCACCACAGACTTCCCATCTGGTCTTGGGACCACATCCCAAACATCATTATTCATGATCGACTGGTATTCCTCTATCATGGAATCCTTCCATTCTTTCTTTTCTGCTGCTTCTTCATAACTGGAAGGTTCTTTGTTCATTATGTCACAGAGTAAAGCAACATAGCTGGTATGTGATATTGTCCTTTTCCTTTATCTGTGTTCTTCTTCTGGAATACCAAACCTTTCTACATCTTGGATGAGCTCTCTAGCCCATGCTGGTTTCCTCTTGTGAGATCCCTTCTCACGAGGTGGATCTACAGGTTGTTGTGGATCTTCCATTTCACGATCTTCTTCAGGAACTGCTTCATTCATGGTAGAGTCTTGTGTTCTGGATATTCTAGGCTCTTCATTATCTTCAACTGATGTTTTCCTTGATTTGATGTATGCTGAGCCTTCATCAAATGTTACATCCCTACTGATATCAATCTTCTTGAATCCTGGGAAGTAGATTCTATAAGCCTTCGAGCTTTCACTGTAACCCACGAATATACCCTTCTTTCCTGAAGGATCTAGCTTTGACCTCTATTCTTTTGGGATGTGAGTGTATACTGGACAACCAAATATTCTGAGATGGCTAACTTCTGGTTTCTTGCCAGTGAACACTTCTTCTGGTGTTTTGTTGTCAAGTATCTTATGAGGTGTTTTGTTCTGCACATATATACAGTTGTCCTTGCTGCTTCAGCCCATAATTGCTTAGGTAGATCTTGGTCATGGAGCATTGCCCTAGTTGCTTCCATGATTGTTCTATTCTTCCTTTCGGCAACCCCATTCTGCTGTGGATTGTAAGGAGTAGTCAACTCCCTCTTAATCCCTGAATCACTACATAGCTTCTTGAAGTCTCTTGAAGTATATTCTCCGCCATTGTCGGATCTGAAGATCTTAATCTTCATGTTACTTTGGTTTTCTGTCAAGGATTTGAATTCCTTGAACTTGTCAAACACTTCATCTTTGTTCTTCAAGAAGTAAACCCAAGTCTTCGTAGAGAAATCATCAATGAAAGAAACATAGTATACATACCCACTCAGAGAACTGGATGACATCGGACCGCAAACATTAGAGTGGATGATTTCCAAGATTCTTTTTGCCTTGCTTTCACTGCTTGGAAATGTATTCTTCATGTTCTTTCCCTTTGCACAACCTTTGCAAATTCCTTCATGCTTTGCTTGGATTTCAGGAAGACCTTCTACCGCTTTGCTTGCAATTGGTAATTCCCTATAGTGCATGTGTGAAAGCCTTCTATGCCAAAATTCACTTGGCTCTACTGAGTCATGGACCATGGCTTGTTCTGGTTAGCCCTTCAGTTTGTATAATCCTCCCTCTTTCTCTCCAATCGCAATGGCATCATCTATTGTCTTACCTTTTGACCACATTAGGACTTGGCCATCTACAAATGCAACCCTCATGCCTTTTGTTGCATCCAATGCAGATATGGAGAGTAGATTCTTCTTGAGACCTAGAACATATACTAGATCTTTCATCTTCATAGATTTTCCAGAGTCTAGTTTATAGGAGGCTGCACCACTCCCTTTTATTGGATACTGGTAGTCATCTCCAAGTTTCACCTTGTGGGGAGATTCATGTTCAGATAGTTTCATAAAGGAATACTTGAATCCAGTCATGTGTTTAGAAGACCCACTATCTATGAGCCAATCATTACTTCCATGAGTAATGGTTCCACTGAGAGCAGAAATTAAAACATATTCTTCATCACTAGAAGAATCTTCACTATCTTCTCTAGCCCTCTTCCTGGGAGGTTCATCATCCTCTGCAGCATGAGCATGATGTCTTCTTTTGAAGTTCTTCTTTTTGTGAGAACCATCTTTCTTATTTCTGGGACAATCTTTGGAATAGTGTCCCTTCTCATCACATGTATAGCAACGGACATAGGACATGTTCCTTCGAGGTTTGGGACTACCTCTCTGATTCTGATGGTGATGTCTTTATTTCTTGCCATGATGGTGAGCCTTCTTGCCACCATGAATTTTGGAGTGTGTTGTGAGAGCTTGGTCTTCATTCCCCATCTCTTCTTGATCTACAATTTGAGCTTTTTCCTGTGAGCATTCTTCCCACAGTCTATTGAAAGTGATAAGTTTCTTCCTAGCACAAATCACTTGGATGAAGGAATCCCATGACCTAGGAAGGCCATTAAGAGTGGTCATTACCACTTCTCCATTTTCTATATCTTCTCCCACAAATTTAAGTTGATCTTTTATCTGGGAGACCCTTGAGAAATAGGACTACATAGTCTCCACATTTTGGATCTTGACATTCTTCAATTGATTCCTCAGGGTCATCTTCCGATTTATGTTCTTCCCTTCAAATATCTTGGTCAGGGAATCAAACATCTCCTTTGGTGTCTTTAGGGAAGACACATGGGATATGAGATGATCTTTGATAGAATCAACAATGATCCTGTTTGCCTTGACCACGTTCTTCTTGTGAATAGCCTTAGCCTCTTCTCCCTCTAGGACAGGGACCTCTTCACTTATATAGGTGTCCAACTCATTTTCTTCCAGGATTAACCCAATCCTATACTTCCATGCTAGGAAGTTATCAGCCCCTTCAAGCTTATCCTCAAGCTTGGTGTGGTGAGAAATCTTTAAAAAGTACTTCAAATGGAAATAGAAAATTTTTAGGTCTTACCACTTGTCTTGCTCAAAACTGGATTTGGTCCTAGGCTAGGGTTTGACAGAGAAACCCTAAAAATCCAAAATGTGAATTTCAAACTTCTAAAACGATAGAAAGATGCGCCTTGATGAGCGGATCAGCCTGGTATACTCTGAATTTCAAAACTGTAAAGTTTCACCCTTCAGAAATGCTTTTCAATCTCTTGGATTCACTAGGAGGACCCTGAATTAGGGTTTGAGTTTCCCGGAGTTTTACCCAACCAAAAATATCGATCCAAATCTCTAAACTTTGATGTTTCCAAGGAGCTTCCAGCTATGTCTTCAGATTTTATAAATTCCTATTTTTGTGGAAACCCTAATTTTTAGGGCCAAAACTAAAAGTGCTCAGAATTGAATTCTGATTGGACAGAAAGATACTCCTTGATGAGTAGAGTCAATCTACCTTACTGCTTTTCCAAAATATGTGGAGAGAAACCCAATAAACAAGAAACCCCTAGTTTCCGCCACTGCACAATGTTTTCTTCTCAGGGAAGCTCTGATACCATGTTAGATTTTAAGCATTAATTCAACATACTCTAGGATCTTTACTGAGAGAATAACATGTACATCATATCAATTATATCAAGCATGTATCAATCATATCAAGCAATCACATAAAACAATGGACACAAAGAGTTTCACTGGGGAAAACCATAAAGGTGAAAAACCCCACAACTTCCTCAGAGATAGAATGAGCAATGATACAACCAAAATACAAGAGATAGACTTCTCCTAGCAGCTAATCCTCCTCCTCACATGCGCACCACTTTTCGAGTGATAGAAGAGTGAGTAATGAGATGAATGAAATAGAGATCTCCCGATCTCTATTTATACTTGTCATGTCCTACCTAATAAACTTATGGGGCCAACTTGTCTAACTCAGCCTAATAACCCTAGGTTACATTAATCTGAGCCGACCCCTCAATAGGTGGTCTAATAACCCATCAGCAAGTTATGACACTTGCGACACTTGTCAATAAAAATGATGACACTTCCGTATAGAGGAATAATACATCTCTATAGGAGTACAATAATACATAGATGAAATACATTCTGAAGTTACATATACATCAACAAAGAAAGATCAATCGGATGTGTTTTCCAATGTGCCCAACACATCAAATATAACAAGAAAGAACAATAACCTACACAAAGAAAAGTACCTTTCCTTCAATGGAGAAGAGAATTCGCTTCACATTGAATTCACCAATCCCGTATAACATATTTATACATTCTTCTCATGCATTGAATTCTTCTAACTTCAGGATGAACTCGCCCTCGGACTGGATGTATCAATCTTGCATGAAGAAGTGCGCCCCACTTCTCATGCAGTTCTTCATCTCACTGAACTGTCTCTTAGGATGAACTCGCCTCTTAACTGAAAGCTTTCCCACTTAGTTAGGTGGCTAACTTAAGTGTCGGCATGCAAGTGTCGCAACTCAAGTTTCATCTTTTAGTTTAACATAAGTGTCATCAGAAAATAACACTTATTTAACTAGATATTCCTTGTTGTCACTTAGTTAACTCTCTTTAATTGTTTCTTTCTTGATAACATCACTGTATATCAATTCAAGTTCTCCTTGATTTACTGAAGTGTCGTCTTTTAGTATAACTAAAGTGAAAACATTTTAGTTAACTAGTTCTTCTTATTTAACACTTAGTTAACTATTATTAACTGAAATCACGCCGATTGATTTACTTGTAGTGACCAATGTGAGTTCTTTAGTTATCTGCGACATACATTGTGGCTTTAATTGAAGCTTGACAATTTGAGTTCACTTAGTCATAGCCTGATCAGTTCGAATTCTCTTTTTCTCTATTCATTTATATTTATCTCTTTATCTTTTACTGCATGGTCAATATGTGCTAACTTTAATTATCCATCACATTACATTATACTAAGAATAATTATCGGATGTTGTGATCATAATATATTATTCTGGACCAAATGATCATATGCTAAAGTAATTCACTTTAGAGGTGATCAATCTCTAAAGGAGACTTAATAGGAATCTGGTGATCATGGTTAATAATACATCACACAACATTAAATGATTTTAACAAGTAAAGAATGACCTTTATATGGAATGTCCACCTCTATACAGGAGGTCCATCCAATGGATACCTTTATACAGAAGATTCACATGAGAATCATGACTTGACACACAAGTCCAGAGCTTTATCCAATAAGAATTTACAACATCATTACTTTGATCAATTACCTCTATACGGGAGGAATAACCTTTACACAAAAGGAAATCAAAGTGTTCACCTCTATATGGGAGGATCAATCTTGGTTGCACAAGATTGGTTTGGAGAATGTCTCTTGATGTTGTACATTTAACACTCCCTCTCAGCGAGGGAGTCATTCTCTGCCATACCAATATTTTCTCGAAAGTACTTGAAATTTGTCACTGACAGAGGTTTTGTTATAACATCTGCACTCTGCTTATCTGTAGCAACGTACTGAAGTTTCATTGTACCTTTCTAAACCATGTATCGAATGAAATGATACTTCATTTCAATGTGCTTCGACTTGTCATGAAACACTAGGTTTTCATAAATCTTGATGTAACTTTGATTGTGACACCTAATAACTACAGGATCAATCTTTCCACCGAACAACCTTGCAAGTAGATTTCTAAGCCACACTTCTTCTTGGTAGGAAACACTAGCAGCTATGTATTATGCTTTTGTAGTGCTCTAGGATACTGAGCCCCGCTTCCTGTTGGGCCAAGATATCGTAGCTGATCCTAGTCTATAACAGTAGCTAGATGTAATATTACGGTCCACAATGCTTCCTCCCCAGTCTAAGTATGTATAACCAAGTAACATGACTCCTCCACTAGAGGAATATATGATTCCATATGAAATTGTACCTCGAAGGTACATAAGAACATGCTTATAAGCTACCCAGTGTCAGTGTCTTGGATCAGACACAAATTGACTCATAATTCTCATGGCATATATCAGGCCCCGAATGTATCAAGTACATTAGAGAGCCTATAAGCTATCTATACAAAGTAGGATCTATTAGATCTGATCTAGATCTTGACTCATGAAGTTTCCTCAAATTGGAAACCATCGGTGTAGTCATAGATTTGCAATCTATCATGCCAAATCTATGCAATATATCCACAATGTACTTCCCTTGGGATAGAAAAATTTCATCTTTTATTTTCCATATCTCAAGGCCAAGAAAGTAGTGCATCGAACCTAAGTATTTCATCTCGAATTCTAAGGCGAGCTCCCTCTTGCACCAAGAAATCAAATGTTCCTCTCTAGTGAGAAACAAATCATCCACATATAGAACCAATATCAATAGTTGGTTCTTCAATACTTTTAAGTGCAAATTTGGATCAGCTTCACTCTTACAGAAACCCAATTTATGAAGGTATCTATCAATTTTGGAGTACCAAGCCCCGGGGGCTTTCTTAAGCCCATATAGAGATTTCTTTAGCTTGAAAACATGAGACTCCTTCCCATGCACCAAAAATCCTTCAGGATGTTAAATATAAACCTCTTCCTCAACCTCACCATTGAGGAAGGTTGTCTTCACATCCATCTAGTGAATTTTCCATCCTAGAACAGATGCAAGTGCTCGGATTGTGGTGTACCTTGCCATAGGGGAAAAGGTCTCATCATAATCAATTCCTTATTTCTTAGAGAAACCTATGGCAATGAATCTAGATTTATACTTCTGAATGCTACCATTTGCATCATGATTTATCTTGTAAATCCATCTGGAAGTCACATTGGACTTCCCATCAAATTTGGGAATAGCTTCCCAAACATCATTCTTCATTATACACTTCTACTCTTCTGTCATTGCATACTTCCATACTTATTGCTTTGTATCTTCTTCATATGAGGATGGTTTTGAATCACTGATGTGATTCATCAATACAACATACCTTGAATATCTCTTAGGTTTATTGCGCTCTCTGGATGAGCTTGCTGGTGCTCCATGTTTCTCTACATCTTGTAAGATATCTCGACACCAAGGAAATATTCTTTTAGTGGGAGGTTCATTAGGTGACCTCTCAATCAGTTCTACCAGTTCTTTGGGAACTAGCGAATATGAGGCATGTTTTGGTTTCTTCCTCTCAAACTTTTAAGGGGGAGAATCAAACTCAGGATTTTCCATCTCTGAATCACATTGAATCTCTTTCTATCTTTTGAAAGCAGCTTCCTCATGGAAGGTAACATCTCAGGTGACTTCAATGTGTCTCTCATCAGGTACATATATTCAGTATGATTTGGATGACTCGTTATAACCCACAAAGGTGGATTTCTTTCCAGAAGGATCCATCTTTATTCTCTTTTATTTCGGTACATGAATGTATCCTAGGCTCCCGAAGATCCTCAAGTGTGAGATGTCTGGCTTCTCACTAGGAAACACTTCTTTGGGTGTCTTATCATCTAGAATGGCATGTGGGCTTATATTATGGATGTACAAAGTTGTATTGGTGGATTCTTCCCATAATGAGGTAGACATATCTTGATTATGCATCATGGATTTTGCAGCCTCACATATGGTTCTATTCTTCCTTTCAGCAGCCCCATTTTGTTAAGGGTTGTATGGTACTGTTAATTGTCTACATATTCCTGCATCACTACATAGCTCATTAAATGCATGTGAATCAAATTCACCTCCATTATCAGACCTTAATGCACATATGTGATTTTCTTTCTAATTTTCAACTATGGCTTTAAACTCTTGAAATTTGCTAAGAGTTTCACTTCTAGCCTTCATGAAATAAATCCATGACTTCTTAGAAAAATCATCTATGAAAAGTACATAATATAAGAAGCCACTTAGTGAGGGGGATGACATGAGACCACATACATCATAATGTATTAAATATAAAATCCCTTTAGATCTATTAGTACTATTGGAAAAACTTTTTTTAACATTCTTCCCAAGTGCACAACCCCGACATACACTATCATGCTCAAAATCAAATACGAGCATACCTTTTACCATATTTTGAATTCCTGGTAGTAGTTTGTAGTGTAGGTGTCCAAGCCTTCAGTGCCATAGCTCACATGGACTGATAGTGTGGTTAATCATATCTTGAATGTACTTCCCCGGTACCTTGTAGAGTCCTCCCTCTCAAACTCCAATCACAGCAGCAGATTCTAGGATTTTGTTCTCCAACCATAAAAGTGCTTTGTTATCCATGAAGATTACTTGGATTCCTTTGTCTTCAAGAACCAAAACTGAAAGGAGATTCTCCTTCAATCTTGGAATATATAGAATTTCCTCCACATGTAAAATATCACTGGTTCTCAGCTGGAATTAGGTGGATCCAACTCCTTCAATCGAATATTTTGAGTTGTCCCCCAACTCTACCATGCATGTGAACTTTTTATCCTTTTGGTCAGTGATGGCACTCTTTTAATCAGTCATATGTTTGGATGCACCACTGTCAATCAACCATGTGTCTTCACTTGGGATGACAAATCCCAAAAGAGATGAGACAAGGTAAAAATCCCTTGTCTCCTTTTCTTTGGATGCATTCTTTTGAGTGGTTTCATATTCTATGGTGGTAGAAGCATGAAACTTTCCTTTATGCTTTGCTTTGCACTCTCTTGATAAATGATATTTCTTGTTGCAATTATAGCATATAGATTTTGACTTTTCAAAGTCTTTATTGAACTCCGTCTTCTTTGGATGAGAGAAATTATTTTGGAAGAAGGGTTTCTTTCCGTTCTCCATTCTTGTCGCGAGGGAAATATTTTCTTCTTTAGTGCACATAGCTTTTCTCTGGATTCACCCTTCCTTTTGGATATAGTCATGCCACAATATTTTAAACCCAGGTTGTACTTCCCATCCATTGATAATAGCTAAGAATGTCTCCCATGAATATGGGAGACCATAAATGATGGTTTGGATGAGATCATCTTCATCCACTACAACTCTAATGTTAAAAAGTTGATCTCTTACTTGAGAGATCTTAGTGAATAAGGAGGCCATTGTCTCGTCTTTCTCTATCTTGAGGTTTCACAACTTGTTCTTCAATGCCCTCTTTTGAGTTGGGGCTTTCTTCTCATATAGATTAGTCAATGTATGATAACATTCTTTTGCGATCTTGAGCGGTGTGATCATGGGCATCTAGTTATCTTTTACCAAATCATAGATGATCCTTTTTTACTTAGCTTGACTCTTCTTGAAGTTGATGCACCCTGCCTTAGATGTAGGATCCTCCACCACAGTGGATATGTATCTATACAATTCATGTTCCTATAGGATGTTGAGAATCCTAGCCTTCCAAGTGTTGAAGTTTGAGGTTCCCTCAAGATGTTCTTCTGATTGTACATAGATCGATGCCATAGTATTCAAATATTGTGCTCAACTTCTCAGGATCTACGTAGGCTCTAGCTGGCATGCAAAATTGAGCTCCTTCATGCCCTGAGCTATGATACCATGTTAATATTTGGTTGATATTTTATCTTCAATTATTTTAGATGCAGAAACTTCAAACAATGAGACAATTCAGTTACATGAAATTCATACATCCATAACACAAGATATACCCTGGGGAAAATCCTAAAAACTATGAAAACAAAAACCCAGCAATTATTCTCAATATAATATAATGGATAGTAGAAAATACTTTCTTTTACAACATAGCAGATTGATTTTAGAAGATAAGATATCACCAAAACACTCTTGGTGAAGATATAGAAGCAATAGAGAAGAGAGATCAATCGAATATGTTTTCCAATGTGTCGAACACATCGATAACAAGAAAGAACAATAACCAACACAAAGAGAAGTGAATTTCCTTCAATGGAGAAGAGAATTTACTTCACATTGAATTCATCAATCATGTATAACATAATTATACATTCTTCTCATGCATCGACTTCTTCTAACTTCAGGATGAACTCGCCCATAGACTGGATGTATCAAAATTGCATGAAGAAGTGCTCCCCACTTCTCATGGAGTGCTTCATCTCACTAAAATGTCTCTCAGTATGAACTCTCCTCTGTAATGTCCCTTTTTAGGAATTTATATTAATGGTGAAATTTTCAACTTTTCCACTAGTTCGACCTTTGACTAGTATTGGTCTCTTGGTCTCCAAATGACTCCAAATCATCCCAAATTGTTATAGAAGGTGTGTGGATGATATTAGGACATGAATATGAGGTTTATGGACGCTTTATAGACTTTAAAAGGCTTCTGCAAATCTCCTTTAAGTTCTGTCCAAAGTCAGGAGTTTGACTAGCAATTTTTCTTTGACTAGTATTGGTCTCTTGGTATCCAAATGACTCCAAATGCTCCCAAATTGGGTCTGAAGGTATTTGAGAGTTATTAAGACATATAAATTATGTTAATGTATTCTTAAAAACCCCTAAAAAAATTATGGAACATTCATTTACAATCTAGAAAAAGTAGGGAAAGTTACTAGCAATTTCGAGCTTCAAATCCCCCAAGGGTAGTGGACAAGATGGATTCCCAAATGCTGTTAAACCCTTCCATATTTATTAAAAGAGGAATGGTACTGATAATTTGATTTAACTATATTCCCAATGTATCATTAATTAATTCTTATGGCCTTCTGAAACTCCTTTAAATCATATGTTTATATGCAAGATTTCACATAGGGGGAAAAGCTAGTTATTTTCACCATGACTTAGGAAATTCGAATTTTAGGTGCCAAGGGCTTATGCTCTGTTAATGGAACTTCTTCATAAATTTAATAAAATTCCATACATCCATAAAATCATAGAGAATAATTTATATAACTCGAAATGGTGTCTCTTCAAACGCCAACAACAAAATATAGGGGAAAATGGCATCATTTTTGCATTGTTTGATATTTTTACATAACTCCACTTAGTATTTTGACCTGAGAGTCTCATGAATAGAAAATAAAGATTATATATATCATAATACAAATATATGGGGCCTCAATAGATATCCCAAATAGTTCATCACCTTAACAAGTGCACCTCTCCTCAAGGAGAAAGAATATGCCAAGAAATAGAAGAATGGTTGTAGAAGAAAGCTGAAAGAGATGTGACCATGCTCTTCCTTATAGCTTCAACCTATAAAAAAATACTCCATTAAATATCCAAATGAAATGTCTGAATGGCCTTTCCAATTACCAACTAGGATGTGAATCTTTCACCCTCAAAATTGGTGCTAAGGCAAGTAGAGTAGCACTCCACTAGCTCTCCTCTCCCAAATGAAAAATGCAAATTCTAAAATTATCAAAAGATGCTATTATTATTTGTTCATGAATTTTATAAAATTCTAAGGTTCTCCATGGGTCTAATTCCTTCCAAGAGCTTCATGCCAACTCAAGTTGGGAAGAGATTCCCAAGTATGCCACTTGTCCTTCCAATTCTAGCCCTCTCCTTCTCTAAATTCGAATTGGTGTCTCTTTGGCTGCCCTAACTCAATTGAGCACCCTCTTGGAGGCTATTTTTATCTTTGACATGTCATATATGTTAGATTTCAGCCTTCAGGTCTGATTTGTGTCATAGGTGTCATAGCATCTTCATCATTGTTGTCATAGAGCTAGGGAATCTAGCCCAAGTGTCCCACTAGCTCCAAATTGCCTCTTCCTCTTCCATGAGAGTTACTCTTCCTCTACATTTTGACCTCATTGACTCATGCCAAGTATTATTCCCTTCCAACTCATCCCCATAACATTGTACTTTTCGTGGATTCGAATTGAGAAGAGGAGGATGCCATGTCGCATAGAAAATCTAGCTTGTGTGGGTCCCACTTCCTCCATGTGTCTTCATGGTCAAATACCACTTTTATTTTCCCTTGTATATATTTATTTATCTCCTTTATTAAATATTTATGCTATTCTAATGTCCACACATCATTTATTATCCTTCTTATTTCAAATCCCAATGCTTCCACCCACAACCTAGGAAACTAGTAATTTTCCTCCTTGGCAATTATTTGACCCTTAACATCAATTTGACAAACTCTCATGAATATGGCCAATGGGCTTAGGACATTGTGACCCAATGCAAAATTTGGGACATGATAGCCTCTTAACTGAAATATTTCCCACTTAGTTAGGTGGCTAACTTAAGTGGCATCATGTATTAAGTGTCGCAACTTAAGTGTCGTTTTTTAGTTTAACATAAGTGTCATATTTTAGTTTAACATAAGTGTCATCATGCAATAAAACTTAATTAACTAGATATTCTTTGTTGTCACTTATTTAAATCTCTTTAACTGATTCTTTCTTGATAACATCATTGTAGTGATCAATTCAAGTTCTCCTTGATTTACTGAAGTGTCATCTTTTAGTTAAGTAGTCCTTCTTATTTAACACTTGGTTAACTATTATTAACTAAAATCAAGTTGATTGATTTACTTGTAGTGACCACTGTGATTTCTTTAGTTAACCGAGGCATACATTGTGGCTTTAATTGAAGCTTGACAATTCTATTTCACTTAGTCATCTCCTAATCAATTCGAATTCTCTTTTTCTCTATGCATTTATCTTTATCTCTTTATCTTTTACTGCATGGTCAATATGTGCTAACTTTAATTATCCATCACATTACATTATACTAAGAAGAATTATTGGATGCCATATCATAGTGTATTATTCTGGACCAAATGATCATATGCTAATGTAATTCAATTTAGAGGTGATCAATCTCCAAATTAAGGAGACTTAATAGCAATCTGGTGATCATGGTTATTAATACATCACACAACATTAAATGCTTTTAACAAGTAAAGCCTGAACTTTATATGAAAGGTACACCTCTATATGGGAGGTCCATCCCATGGATACCTTTATATGG
This sequence comes from Larix kaempferi, assembly GCA_027924585.1. Taxonomy (NCBI): domain Eukaryota; kingdom Viridiplantae; phylum Streptophyta; class Pinopsida; order Pinales; family Pinaceae; genus Larix; species Larix kaempferi. Next base: position 9,791,927 of record BSBM01000322.1, on the reverse strand, counting down.
AAGGTTCACATGAGAATCATGACTTGACACACAAGTATGGAGCCTTGTCCAACAAGACTTTACAAAATCATTACTTTGATCAATTACCTCTATACGGGAGGAATAACCTTTACACAAAAGGAAATCAAAGTGTTCACCTCTATACGGGATGATCAATCTTGGTTGCACAAGATTGGTTTGGATAATGTCTCATGATGTTGTACATTTAACAAGTAAAATGTTTTTAAGAGATGAAGGGATGACTTCAATGGGGTTACAATCCAAGATGCACTTGAGTAAGTGTGTGGACTATGATGTGTGCAGACTGGTGCATTGTGATAACACGTTGAGAGTGTTGATGTAACTAGAGGAGAACCCTTTACAATCCTCAGTAGTATGGATAGCTCGACAGTGGCCATTGCTGTGAGATGAGCCTAAGGTTGGGAAGATGGTAATGTTTTTTCCCAATTGAATTAAGAAGCTACAAATATGGATTTCTCCTACCCATTTTTATTAAAACTATGTTATGTAATTAAGTGGAATGGTGTATTTTATTTTTTGTATAATTATTTTAAATGAGAGTTTTTATATGAGTTACATAATCTAAATTTTACAAAATGAGACCTTATTATTTAAAAAGAAATAGTAGAATAAATTTATTGAGTTATATTTCCAATTTTTTTTTATATTTTACAAGAAATAAACATTGGATATTTCTATTGAGAGATTTAATATTTAATGGTGATTCATTATATTCACGAATACTAACCAATTAAAATTTTAATGAGAAGCCAATTTTGAAAATTATGTAACAATTTCCTTATATGGAATATGCAAAAAGAGTTACATTTTATAATAGAATATACATTATACCTAATTAGTGAATAATATTACCTTTTATATGCATATGAATCATTAGAATAAAATTCAAAACTTAAGGTGTGATGAAGGTTCAAAATTCATTAAATTAAAGAAAGATTTTACAGGACGAAAGGAATAATAATAGACAAAGATTGATATGTTAATAAAATAATTTGAAGTAGTTATAAGAGAGAACCCAACCCCTAATAGGGTAGAAGACTAAATATGAGTGTAAATGTTCTCTGTGATTCCTAGTAGAATAATAATATATGAGAAGGTATGGCCTATCGTATTCACATAAATTTAATATCCTAAAACCCTAATTTCAATAGAGAAGACATACAACCCTATGAGGCCAAATAATTGGATGAAAGTATATGTTTATGGGTAGTATCTCATTTATTTTATACTAAAATAACAGATGGATTATGGGTAATGACACCAAAAGGGAAAACCCTCTTAAAAAAATAGTCCAAAGCAAATTATGTCTTTGATCGTTACAAAGCCCCGAATTAACATTCAACTGAAAAACAATATTTAATATTGAAAAACATACTTTACTAAGCCTGTGTTGATATCTAAGGGTTAAGCTCTTCCATAGAATAACTACATAAGAAAAATCATAAATGGACATATGAAAGACCGTCATAGTTGATAATAAGCCATGGTAGGCATAATCTATTACTTAGATTTTGATTCCCATCACCAAGAATCATACCTTAGTCTACACATGAAAGAAAAATTGATTAAGTATGAGTATGAGACTCTCTATCAAGCTCGAAGGATTAGTATTATTTCTCCATGTAATGAACAGGAATTGAAGGTTAAACATACCTTAAGGTTTTCCAATTGGATACACAACCATTACCAGCATGCCCAGGTGTAAATACATTTAACAATTAAAAGAAATTAACACAATATTTCAATATAAGCATTATCTGAGTTTATAATGAGTTCATAAGGATAAATTGGAGTATTCCACTCACCAAGGGTTTGAGTTGCGACTTGAGCAAAGAAACCAATGATTAAGGAGAAATTTAGAGACCGTAGATCCAAACCAATATATATGTGTGTGTGTGTGCGCGCACACACACACATATATATATGTATGTATGTTTGTATGTATATATATGTATGTATATATGTGTGTGTGTGTCTGTATATACACACACACACACATATATACACATATATAAATACATACATACATATATATATATATATATATATTGCGACATTTATTCAATCATATCTGAGACTAAATAACTACTCCATTAGAGAAGCAATGAACCAAACAAGTATGAATCCAACGGACTGGTAAAAATGGTATTTTCCCTTTTTATCAGAAAATGATTGTAAAAAGGGAGACAACCTTGTAAACTTGATTTGGCGTTGTCATCATACCAGAGATGGCAACATCACTACAATGAACCTCGCAGATAAAAGGTTGAAGGGAATAACAAAGGGTGCTTAACCAAATAAAAAGAACCTTGCATAGAAATCCTAGCGCTGAGACCGAAGCCTTAATGACGTTGTACTCCTTGATAACAGATGGAGAGTCATGAATTACATATGGCTCAAGAGTCTAGGGATCCATTAATAATTTTGTGTCCATTCAAATCCTTTTCATGTACCATGTAATCAATGTGTAAGGCTACCCCAGATTATAGCCTTGGCGCCAAACCATAGAGGTAAAAATGCACGGTGCTTACCTATTTAAATGTGTTAGTACTAAGTTTCCACAAGGGCCTTTAGTCGTGCCCCCTGAGTAACATTATTGTAGACAATCAATTAATAACATATATTGCCCTTATGAAGGGATATCATAATGGGTTTTGTACCTTATAATTCATGTAGATGTGATGTATAATGTGTATCGAACCTTCGACTTAAAGTGTGGCCAAAGTTGTATAATAATAATATTATAAATAGCTTCAAATCATGTAATTTTACATAAACATTTATAACAAGGGTTTAATACTCTAATTGATGTCTACACTATGATTTCTTAAGGACCGATGGATCCCTTATGATACTTAGCATTAGACTATGTATGGACTACTAAAATTAGGATATCACTAAAGAAGAATCCTCTTAATCATCTCAAAGGAGTTAAAGACCAAATTGACTATTTAAGATAGTTTTGCAAAGTCATGGAGTAAGATCCAACATATGTTTACTTGGGTGTGCCTAGTTAATCTTCGTGTAATTGTACAATTTCATGTTTTTACATATTTCAAGAAAAGAAACAAGATCTAGTTTATTACATGCAAATATACATAAAAATATATGATGCACAATTCACAAAAAGTATTCAAATACAGAGTTTTACTTTAAATTAAAAAACAAAAAATTGTGTGCAATATGGAGATGTTACAATAACTGAATCTCATCAACAAGCTGGATCATACAATTTCCATTTTTTGTAATATAAGAAGTCTAAAATATTCCTTAGCCTACCAATCATGATTAGATTTAAAAAGAAATGGAGGTTTTATATCTTCCTTTTCTAGTTGTATAAGAATAAGAATATGATCATATAAGCCATTGTTTCCTACCCAATAGTTGTATCTTTCAACCTCCTCCACCAATTTTTCTACCATTAAGAATATATCCATCATCTTAGAGATGCTTGTTGTTCCATGTTAGCACACAAACTAGCATCTTAAGATTGAATTGCTAAAATCAATGATAGCTTATGGACAACTAAGAGGGATACCATTGTCCCCACAGCTAACTTTTTTTGTCTCTTTAGGCTATCTCTTTTCTAGATCAAAGGTGGAGTCCCTAGGGTAGGATTACTAGAGTTTAAGAATGGAGTACATGGTGAAAATGAAGAGTAACTTTACAAAACCAAAGTGTTTTGGTTTTTGTAAAATATAAGTCATGAAGGAATTGGAGACTAGTGCTTTACACAATGGGAAAATGGGGTCAACCAAGGATTGCATGAGGCTTTATTTAGGAAGATTAGAAAGGGACAATGTCTCGATGCACAAACCTAGATGCTCTCTAGTGGATGGGGTGATTTTAGAGATCACACAAAAGGAAATTTCTAGAGAAAAAAGAAATCAAATGGACTCAAGGAGGAAAGCTACATTGAAAGGCATAAAAAACACATGATTTCTAGACTTGAAATATGCACCTAAACTACAAATCCAATTGATAACAATCACATAAAAGATAGAAATCATAATCCTTCCTTACCTCAATTCCATTAACAATTTGAAGATTCATTAAACAACTAAGAACATAAGCAACATGAAAACCCTTAAATAGAGCACTAGCATCAACCATCCTACATCTCGATTGAGTATCCTTTGTCCATCAAAATCAATATCTCGTGCCTTTGTCCCTTGATTTTCCCTCTACCTCCCCTCAACCGCTTCTACATGAAATGTAATAAAATATACCCTAAATATTTGTATTTCCATATAACATAATTTATACCCCTTGGCCCCTTAATATATGAAAATATATTTTATCATTTCCATATCCTAATTATTCTCCAATATGAATGGACGTGATAAGATATTGCCTACCAACTGACCCACTATGGTTTTATCATAGTTTAGATTTTTTATTAGAGTTTGTAATAAAACACATTATATAGGTGGTAATGAAAAAGTAGACCTTTAATTTTTCTAGTTGATAAGACCTTCGAACTTTGGCTAATGCAAAAATATATCCATATTTTTTGTATTACATTATTGTACCATTTAATCACAACTTTTACTAATAAAAAACTTACACAATAATAATAGGAAATTATTTGTCTTTTCGTCTACCTTGAGTGATTATGAGATGGAATTGTCCTCTCATGAGTAAGTGACATGACAATAAAAAACTCCTTTAATATCCCATGAATTTAAAAATTAAAAATGTCCTTTAATATCTCATCAACTTACTTACTAAACCATGAATCATAAATTTATAAATTTAAGATGTAAAGTTTTTTTAATATGAATTGAATATATTCTATCAAATAATATTACGATTAAAACAAGATCCGGATTCGGCAATGTCTATGACGGAGCATGAAGAGCATGAAAATAGCAGTTGAACTATGCAGACTAGCATAGAATATAGCTACCAACTGAACCAGGATGAAGCAAAAAGACATGGTCGATATAAACACATAATATTGAACATGATTACAAACACATATAAAGAATTGGAGATACAAAGATGAACCCACACAAGCAAGGACAATGATATAGATAATACAACATATGAACTAGGATATTGTCAATGAGAATCCTATTTATTTTCAACGAGAAAGAACTATACTCGTGCCTGAATTCTACTCTTTGAGGTCACAAGGAAAAAGAAATTTGTAGTACACTTTAAAAAGCAATGCAAAGGGGTTTCAAGATGCCAGTTTTATATATTTATTCAAATTTGCAAGGAGTAAAAAATGTGACGTACACTAGATCTACTTGCTTATATAGATATTTGTGATTTACCAGTAAGCCTAATCTTAGTAAGATGAAGATTCTTGAGATGCCTCTAGATCCACAATAGAGTATGTTGAAGGATTGGAATCCCAATAGTTTTTACAGATCTCCCCCTCGCTTCTTGACAACACATCTAGCTGACACATTTTGAGCATGTTTAGCACAAACTCTTCAAAGAAGAGGCTCTGATTCACCGCAAAGTTGATGACAATGTCACGGGTTTGAGTGTCGATGTAAAGGATTTGGTCAAATGTGAAGAGGGTCTAACTATTTAGGAGATCGACGTATTATTTGTTGTCGAACACATTTGAATTTCAAATATCCAAGTTGGTGGTATTAACTATTGTATTAGCAGGGCAGGTAAGGTAAATATTCTTAGTGAAACTCTAGTCCATTGTGGGATCCCGTGTTTGTTCACTAGTAGTGCTGTTATATAGTCTGTTCTTGAAGGAGGAGTAGTTTATTTTTCCAATTGTATGCCCTCTTGATCACACACATAATAATAATAATAATAATAATAATGATCAAATTGTTTATGGATAATCTACTTGAGCGGAGGCGAGTGTGATCTCCCTAGTCCAGGTGGATCTAGAAGAAATGAATGCAGAATATAGATATACTTTCCTATATCAGTCAGAGATTAAAGGAGATAGATGCCTTACCTTCATATTCGTGAATCCTTCTCCTCTTTGTTGCTCCAAGCTCCGTGGTCTTCATATCTAGAGCTGCAAAACCTTGTCAAGCATATAGAGACAAACAAAGAGTAAAAGCAAATCTAAACACTAACTAATCTAAGCTAACAGTTGACTAATAAATATCTAAATATCATTAACACAAAGAAATTTATGGAAAGAGAATATATTACTGTAAATCAATAGGAAATACATAGAAGAGTGATGATTACAACCCAAGCCTTAACGGTGTAACCTTCCTCCAACAGTCCAAGCCAAGCCTCCAAAGGGTGTGTGTGCCTCCCAAGAGATGAATAGGGATCACCTAGGGTAATTCCACCAACATGTAAGTGCTATAGTCCTTCCTCCCTTCTCAATGGAGAGAGAGGTCTTATTTATAAGGCTAGGAGGATAGAGTAGGTTGAGGATTAGGGGGAGAGGTCTAAGGGATCTTCCCAATAGGTTAGGAGCCGAATACCAACTATTCCTACCAATTACGGATAGGTATCCATGTCACCCATCTTCAATAATTCGCTCGAAGCCCCTTATCATCCATTCTAACCAACCCTAGTCCACTCTGCATGAAGGAAACAGGCGCCAAGAAGGGTTGGCGCAATATGCATGAGGAAAAAAAGAGCCAACGACGCATGATGCTAGTGTACATAAGGTGCCAGCCAGGTTTGGCACCCCTTTCTAGGAAGAAGGATGCACCATCCTCACTAGGAAAGGTGGAAAACAAGGTCAACAACTTACTCAATGATGTTCTATCCTGGGAAACTTCAGGGATTGAGGCACTGAATTGATACATGGCTCATGATGAAAAGATTTTGGTATAACAGAATCCCCCCCAAAGCGTGAAGCTAGTAAAATAAGACAGGTGAAATGCTTTGTAAGGATTGACAACAAGGACTCGTTGGAACAGAAGAAGCTACTACAGTACAACCGACTTTGAGATACTAGTCTCACATGACTCATAACATGGTTGTTGACCAATACACTACAAATCCATGGTAGTAGGGACCGATTGAACACAATCATGGCTACTGGACACAATCGTAGATCCATGATGAGATGATATCATAGCCACGACCAATACAAATGTGGATCCGCGTATTATGACTCAAAACAATCTCCATCGCAACCTGGGTAAAACATGATTTCCCTAGGGTCTCCAAGATGAACCCGCAATGATACGAATCTCACCATGTGATTACAAATGTCTTGGAGTAGAACATGGTAGAAACCACTTGATTACCAGTCATTGATGTATACCGTTAACAAGTGCAAGGAAATCACCATTGATGTCAATAATCCCCAATGTATCAAAGTACATACCATCGAATGTGAATCAATGATCTAAGGTCAAACACTCTATGGGATCTTTCAATCAAGAGTCAATGATTGAAACTCATTTCGAAAGCAAAGTAACATGCCATTGAGGCATGCATGCCCAAGGTACTTGATTGGTTTATAGATTCAATCCGCATATGATGTGTTGAATTCGAAAAGGATGAATCCATCGAAGGAGGGCCATGATGAATCCCCCATCATCGACACGAAATGCGATCATAGGTGTTTGAAGTGAATCGAATAGCAATGGGTGAGACTGAATCAAGGACGACCAACATGATGGAAGGAAAGTATGACTGCAAATAGTGAATGACAACTGTCTCTTGAACATGGGCATGGCATAAAGAGAATGATATGAGAATGATACCAACCCCCTAATGCAAGTGATGATAGAAACATTCTTTGGATGACCCAAAGGAGTAACAAGACTCACGGAATCAGTGTGACTCGAAGACAAATGGATTACCCAAGTACTGAATGCATATGCAGATGAGTGCCATGTTCAAGAGTGACTATGCACTACCATAAATTATAGTGTAACACAAAATATTTACTTTTCCCCATCATGATTGATGAGTGCCTCTTTTGTTTTTTAACGAGCTTGAGGAGCGTAAACAGATGCTCGGTATAGCTCATCCTTCGGACGAGTCTAATCCCAATGTTTTATCAACCTAGGATAGGAGGGGTTCGTCCCAAAACGGGCCCTTCTATATTAGCCTTTAATGATTCCAAAGAAGGAAAACTCAGTGTCCTTTCACGTTTAGAGAGTCTGAAAAGAACTAAAGAAGACTCCAAATGTTTCTTTTTTGTAAAAGTTAGTCTCCTCACTCGAAAAAGGATAAAACAATGTGAGAGAGAACTCTTCCAGTCATGATTGGCTGGAGTGCTCCTTTTTCGTAAATATTACATTCTGGTCCGAAAAAGGGGTAAACTATCACCAGAAAGATGATCATTCAAATACTTTTACAATCGTGAAAGCATCAAGTTCGCTTGGCGATCTTTTCATATTTAGGGAGCATGAAAAGAGCTTAAAGGAAGACTATTGTGGGGTCTCTTTTTTGTAGGATTTTTACGAGCCCGGAAAAGTAATAAAAGATAACTCAGTAATTTATTCTCGTCATTTTACGAGCATGAGAAGGAACAAAGAGTATGCTCGGTGTCATTAATATTCAGTTTTCATGAGCAGCATAAAAACACAAAAAACGCTCAAAGAGTTGTTCACATCTGGTAACATGCATAGAATAACCACAATCATGATCGAAAATTAAATACAACACTTTACTTCACCTGTAGACTTCAAAAACTAGGTCAGAATGATCAACTAGGCATATAGACACAAAAATAATCCCAACTATAGCAAAATGACCCACAAAGAATAAATCAAAAAAAGAATATTCCTTTTCCAATATATAAAATAGGGGTAAATAGTAAAAACTAATTACTATTTGTTTTTTACCAAATTGGAAGGTGAAAATACCATTTTGAAGTCATTTTTCAAGTGTTGATTGCAGGAGCTCCGGTCAACCGTTTGCAGTGACGTCATTGTTAGGTAACCCTAAACTTTTCCCTTTACAATTTCATTAGAGTAGATTTGATTTTTATTTCCAATTTCCCATTTTTTCGCTTGTGTGAATGGGGGAAATTGCATCCTCAGCCTGGCACACTTCTCCCTTTCGGGATGTGTGTTGAGGGCCTCCTGGCTCCAAACCCATGTGGATGTCATGATTTGATGGTGCCCTATCCATACGGATGGGGTGCGCTGATGCCAAATTCCCCCATGAACTCATGCACAAGCCAAAAATTGAGGGGTTGGGTAGTTGGATCCACTTCTAATGAGTGTCTTTTTGATGTTTGGACAGGTTTAGGTGGAAAATATGGTCCAGTGGCATGAAAGAGATCATGAATTAGATTATTCCCAAATGGAAAATGACCCTCAATGCATGAATGCATTGAGGAATTGCGGGTTACTAAAATAATTCCACGTCTAGGGCATGAGGGCCCAAGTGTCGTTACTAGAATACTTGATCTGATGTTGGGATCCTGAGCAGCAACACTTCTGGGTTTGTGTGCCTACATTGAGTATATATATGGAGGATATCTATTTTCTGATGAGTTTTTCCCGGTGGGGGGATCTCGTGTATCTAAAAGGATCATGTGGGAGTGATTGGACCACCAAGGATGTAGTGTCCCAATGGTGCCATCCTGGCACACAAACAGTTGGTGGGAAGATCCCCATCAAATATGTGAGGGATCGTCCCCTGCGTACAGTCTTGTTCACCATCGAGAGGGTGGTAGGTAGTAGAGCACCTCACTTGGCAAGCAAGGCCCATTTGTTATACGCAAAGGAGTGCATGGCTCCCGTACTTTTCAACTAGTGCGAGGGGCTCCCCATATCTCTTAGAGATAAGCTCACCAAATGTCGGCGTGGTGAGCTAAAGCATTTCAGATATGGATTAGTTGTGGTCTCATTCATCCTAGAGCGTGTTCCACATATGTGACCATAGCTTGAGATAGATCGGTTGTATCCAAGGGATCCACACATGGTATAATGGTCTAAGGTGATGGCTCATGACGACGGTGGGGGACCCATCATCAGTTATGGTCCTTCTTTCTTCAGTTGGTTGAGGGGACAGCTCCTCATGGTAGAGCACTACCTCTATGAGGGTGTCAAGTTCAGAGGATACCTAGACTTGGTGCTTCCTGAGGGCGCACAGTGGGGAGACATAGGTAAGAACGACAACTCTGTTTTGTTTTTAATTTTATGATTTTTTGATCTTTTTGGTGTAGCACTGATGATTTGTATATGTCTATGTAGACATTGGTCCATCCCGTCTAGCGGGAACTTCTCCGATTGCGCAGAAAGGAGCAATACGAGAGATGGAGGATATAGACAGTGATGCCATGGAGGAGCTTGATGAGTTGGAGGAGAACCTCCAGTGGTTGACTCTTGACATCCCGGATCTGCGTGTACATGAGCTAACCCATCGCTACCAACGACATACAATGGGTGTATCCGAGCATTTTGGAATGCTTCTTTGGAAAGTAGCGAGAGTCATTGTCTGCTATCATGAGCATCCTAGGGATTAGGCTCATGCATATATGTATCGTACTGAAAGTCATGGACTTCATATTTTTGTAGAGAGGACTCTTACTGAAATCTCATGAGCTTCATATTTTTGTACTAGTACCACTTTTGTATTTATACCGACACGATATATATATAAAACACTATTTGAGGCTTTATAAACAGTTTTCTATGGATGATCATGGGACCTTGTGCATGTGTTCCCTATACATTATTTACATGTCATGTCTGTTTTAGTATATTTTGGATGTTTTATGTATGTGCAATGTACCAATCTAGAATACAATTGGCCAATGAATCAACAATAGTGTTCATCTCTCTAGGAATATGCGGGTATTTAATAGACTCAAAAGACCTCTCTAGGAGGCATACTCGTCAAAATAGACGGAGTAGGGTAGGGTCGCGGATAGCGTAGATACGGTTAAGGTGGGAGACTACTAGTTGCGAGTTGAGGTGAATCACAACATGATCTATACCCAAGGAAAGAGCATTAGTTAAGATCCAATCACCGCGTGATACTCAACGACGTTATTGGTTGCATACCCTAGACAACTTCCTCCTGAACTAATAAGTGTGCCGGTAGGAGAGTAAAGCACCCAAGCTGTCGAAGCAAGGTTACGGGTATGCCGACTAGCATCGTCTGCAAATCCAACACATGATTCCATCTGCACATCCATGAATAACATGGTATAAGCGTAGAAACAAGATACTAGCACACTCAATCAAAGCGTCACACGACACAAAACACACATCATGTACAATATCTACATAGTACTAATGCATACAAATCTAAGCATAGTACCATTTCAGGAAGAGCCCATTGTGAGGATCCCCTAAAGATATCCCATCATAGTCTTTGAGCTCATATTCTCCTTTATCCAACACTCATTTTACCACATATGGACCGTGCCACATGGACTTGAGCTTTCCTACCCCTAGATTATAATGTCTCTGGTCATATGTGAGGACCAGATCATCCTCGTTGAGAGTACAAGGATTGACAAATCTATCATACTGGTCCTAAACGTGCTTCTTATGTGCTTCATTATCCAGAGCAACGTCACGGCGTGTTTCGTCGAGTTTCACTAGGTGGAGGAAGCGTTCTTCCTCGACAATGGTATTGGGAAGGAGTTCAAAAACGGGTTTTAGCGATGGAATATCGCACTCTATTGGTAGCACTGCCTCTAGTACATAGACCAACTAAAAGGGCATGAAACCAGTGGTAGTTTTCACGAAAGTCTGGTATGCCCGAAGGGATGAAAAAAGCAGATTGTGCTAGTCATACTTGTGTGTCCCCACCATCCATTGGATCATGGTTTTCAAGACCTTGTCGATGGCCTCTACTTGTCCATTGGACTGTGGGTAATATGGAGTTGAATTCTCATGGTGAAAAATCAATCTGGCACTCAATTCATCTACCATCTTGTTCTGAAAATGGGATCCATGATCAGTAACAATAGCTTGTGGGACTTCGAATCGTGTAATAATATGATTAAACATGAAGAGTGTGAAAGTTTTGTCATCTTCGTTATATGTAGGCATAGCCTTGGCCCACTTGGTAAAATAGTCAACGGAAATGATGACGTAACCGTGCCCCCTGGCCGAGGTAGAATTACAATGCATGAAATCTATGCCCTATTTTGCAAAGGGGCCATTGGCAATAACAGGATGTAGTGCAGCTGGATGAGAGCAATTTTTATAGTGAAAAAGCTGATAGGGAGGACACTTCTTGAATGCTTCAATGCAATCTTTGAAGATCGAGGGCCAATAGTATCCAACGTGCAATATCTTCTAGGCTGTATCCATCCTAGAAAGATGACCTCCACAAGCCCCAGAGTGACAGTCATTTAGAATGTGTTCAGCCTCCTTGTGGATTAGACAGCGTCGGAGGATTGAAACAACACCACGGCGATAGAGGGTATCACCAATGATCAGGTAGTACTTGGCGTGGTGACGCACACGACGATGGTCATCGCGAGATAGTTGAGGACTGAACCGCTGGGTTTGGATATACAAAGTAATATCCCCATACCATGGGTCATAAGTACAAATAAGGACTCATTGGGGAAATATTCCATGGGCTCGGATTCCGTATCAGTACGGGGAAGATCGTAGATTAGCTCCACAAATACTAGAGATTTTAGACTTAGCCTTCTCAAATTCAAGGTCAAACTCTTGGAGAATGACGATCCAACCTAAATACTTTCCCCCTAGTACTTGACGCATGAGAACGTGGTACATAGGTTTAGAGTCAACTATTATGGTGGTAGTGCAGAGGAGAATGTAGTGGACAACAATGACCACTGCGAGAGCGAGTTTCTCGACATGTGTATAGCACGTTTCGGAGTCAATAAGATCCTTACTCAAGTAATAGATCACATGTTCTTGGGAATTACTATCTTCCTTAACCAAGACCATAGAAATGGTGGTAGTGGAAGCAGCAAGATAGAGGATGTAATCCTTGTGGTAGTTAGGAGGTTGGAGTACAGAGGCATGGGTGATAGCGTGTTTTAAGTTGTTGAAGGATCACTAAGAAAACTCATCCCAAATGAATGGTACATCCTTCTTCAACAACCGCACGTATCCCTGCGTTTTCTCGACGAAATTACACACAAAACGCCTTATGTAGTTTCCCTTCCCCTGCAAACTTTGTAGTTCTAGTATATCAGTGGGGAGTGGAAGAGAAATGATGGCTTCCACCTTCAAGGGATCAATGCGGATCCCGTCTTTAGAAACAATGAAGCCTAGGAGGAGTTCGGACTCGACACAGAATATACACTTGTGAGGGTTCAGAAGGATGTTATACCGCCTACATCTGAGGAATACTACTATCAGATGGTCAATGTGGAACTCTCGATGCTGCAAATGATCAGGAAGGTCGTCGAGATATGGTTCTACAAAGTCCTTCACGTCATGAATGGAAAACGACATAGCCCGCTGGAATGTGGCACCAGCGTTTTTAAGGCCAAAAGGTAGTTTATGGTATGAAAACATACCCCACGGGCAGATGAAAGCAGTTTTGTGTTGATCGGATGGGTGGATCTCAATCTAATTATAGCCAGAAAAGCCATCCATAAATGAGAATGTGATGCTCCCAACACAGTTGTCAATGATTTGGTCGATAAACGGGGTAGGGTAGTTGTCCTTGGGACAAGCCTTATTAAGATCCCTGTAATCGACTCAAACCCTAATAGTGCCCTGCTTTTTGGAAACAAGGACGACATTAGAGACCTAGTCTGTTAAGGGGATAGGGTAGATGAAGCTAGATTTGAACATCTTTTCAATCTTGGCCTTTATAGCCACACTATTTCTTCGGTGCATTGGACGTAACTTTTTTCGGATGGGTTTAGCCTCGGGATATGTTTTGATCGCATGAAGAACAATGGCAAGATCAATCCCAAGCATTTCCTCGTAGCTCCATGCAAATACATCACATAATTGTTTGAATAAAGCCGTGTATGATGTAAGCTCTTCAGAAGAGCACTTGTGGCCTATACGAATATGTTCCATGACTCTAGGTGTGGCCGAGATGTCGATTGGTATGGTAGGTTTGATGTTTTCCAAGTTACCCTTAGTTATCGTATCACAAGTGAGGATAGGAGATTGGGGGAAAGGAACGACATCCTGCATAATGAGGGTGTCAATGTGATTCTCCACGGAATCTAGCGATGGTAGGAAAGACGATTGATGGTGGAGGTATTCCCAAGGATGTTCATCCATACTCATGACTTCCATAATGGACTCATCCAAGTGGAAATTCTGGAGGAGAGAATCATTTAGGGATGAAGACCGTTGTAGTGGTGGATAATATGATGTAGATGCCACTGAAGAGTGGTCAGCAGATTCCGATTGGATATCCTCGTATGTAGCTTCCGCTAGTGTAAGAGGCATGACATATACAATCGATTCCAACGTATCAAGCGTGGGCACGAGCCATTGGTCATTAGAGTTGGATGATGATGGGATCATGGAGCAAATCATGTTCACCGTAGCAACATGGGAAGGGGGATCTGGTGATGGAAAGACTCCCATAAGGGATGATTCCTTAAGGATTCCAACCCTCACACTCTCATATATCTTGGACGAATGAACTAAGAGGGGCACATTGTCACCAGGATGAGTAGTATTGTCTGGTGTACAAAAATCCAATTGGTCGATAGTAACAATTTTCCCATGGTGGGGAAATTGTATGATGCAAAATATAGATGAAGCAACCACACTCATGTCATAAAACCAATTACGACCAAGGAGTAGGTTATAATCCAATGGGGCAGCGATGACTTCCACATTGATGGAAACGGTATTTCCCCCCAGCTCAATATCCAAAGCTTGTAACATCCTGTGTGGTTGGAATCCACGAACGTCAAATGCATTCAAGATGGTAGGGGAACGATTCAACTTGGGAGAGTCAATGGCTCTCAAACATGAAAACAACATGACCGAGGTGGATGCTCCCTTGTCTAACACAAAACGATGGATTATTTTCCCAGCAACATTGGTAACAATTTGGAATGCAAGCTGGTGGGAAATTCTTGGTTTAAAGTACTCGAATCAAAACATGATGGTGTTTGAGGAATTAGGGTATACAGTGCCGATAGCAGCGAGAAGAGTCTTGCGCTGATTGGGACAGTTTTGAAAGACTTCCAACGTCGACATAGCACAAGTGTCTTGCGCTAGGTCCTCTACAATGTTGTAATTTTGAGCTGCCCAAGCATTAGGATTGAAAACATCTTTTCTAATCATGCTCTTGGGAGGAAGTAGCATTGAATCAAAGGAATTTTTCTCGATGGTGAGAGAACCTTGTGGTGTGGTAATATCCGGTGTAGATATGGAAGCTTTTTCAGGATTAATTTCAGTAGGTTCCTTCGGTGGGACTGAGTCAGAAGAACGAGATTGTGTGTTCAAGTTGATGGTTTTACTACGCATCATGAGAACATGAGAGGTAGAGGATGTCCCTTTGTTAGGAGGAGAGAGTTGGTGCTTTTGTGTGGGGAAGGGATCGGTTAAAACTATGGGTGTTGGGTTCCCTTTCAGGAACTTTTGGTCCTCGTCCTGATGTGGGCAGTCTTTGGTAAAGTGGTTATCATCGCAGAGTAAACATGGAAACTTAGCCTTCCTCTTAGGTTTGGTGGCATCAGGATTGTTTTGGTTTGGTTCTGTTGATTAGAAGGTTTTTTTGTTTTTCCCCTTGTTCTTCTTTTTACCATTGGATTTATGAGGTGAAGCATACTGGACTGAATTCACTTCTTTGGTGGCAGCAGGGTTGGGTGATCTATTGGTGTTGTTCCTAGACTGTGATGGGGATGGAGTGGAACCAGCATGGGTACTAGTTTTAGAAGTAGTATGGTTTTGAACAAAACCTATGATGTCGTCGGCATGAGGTCCCTGGGGTGTTTTTGCTAGGTCTTAGGTAGAGTGGGGTGCGTCGGCGACAATATCATATAGACTGCCAAATTCAGCATAGACTAAGTCTAAGTACTGGCCACGTGCTATAGATTTCTCTTCAGTGACAACCCCGCCCATAGAGACATCTCTGGCCACAACGGGTAAGAGTGACTTAGTAAACCAATCCGCAAGGAGTTGGTCCTGGATGGGATCTTTTATCAAAAGGCGTCTCTGTATCCACTCATGAATATGATAAAAAATGTGAGTGGCGGTATTTTGGCGGAGAGAGGTTAAAAGATCCGTACCGGTTTCGTACCGTATTGGTAACTGGAAATGTGTCAAAAAGGACATGGACAGGGATTGAAAATCATGAAAAGAGTGTGCTGGTAGTTTGATATACCACTTGGCGGCAGGGCTGGTGAGGGTTCGCTGGAATAACTGTAAATGGATGGAATCGTCCATTAGGGAATTAGACGAACACCATAAATGATATGTCATCACATGGTTTTTTGGATCCTCACTCGGTTTGTTGTCAAATTTTAGAATTTCAGAAGGTAACTTCACCGGAATAGACGGTCAATTGGTTGCATGATAGATGGGATCGTTGGTCAACCGTGATAAATCTGGCAGATCGAGGGTAGCCAGAAAGGGTAATTGTTGGTTAGAATGTGGATACTAGTAGTATTGATATGGCATCGATGTACTAGTAGGGCCAGGAACGGATTGACCGTAGGGTCCTCCCATAGGAGATTGGTCATATGGAGGTAGGCCACCAGGGTTAGGAGGGGCACCGGAAGGAGGTCCGCCTCTGCCAGAATGAGGTGGCTCGCCACCAAAAGGTGGGAGCCCTCCAGAGTAATTTGGTCCTCCACTATGAGGTGGGGTTCTTCCTCCACCAAAATGCGGTGGTCCCCCACTGAAGGGAGGGGGTCCTCCTCCGGAGTAAGGTGGGCCTTCATCGAAGGGTGGGGGTCCTCCCCCTCCAGAGTAAGGTAGGCTACCACTGTAAGGACTAAGGTGGGGGTCCTCCTCATCCGGAATGGGGAGGTCTGCCGCCAGAATGAGGGGATCCTCCTCCTTCGGAATGGGGTGGAGGTGGTGGGGGTGCCCCGCCGGCCGGAGGTCCGATGGGTGGGACATTATGGTGCCCCCATGGGGTATTAGAGTTTCCAAGGTAGGGTAATCCAGGAAAAATGTTTCCTGGATATTTTTTCCCAATATTAATTCTATCATGTCCTGGAATAATGTGTCCCCATGGGGGTTGGGTCTAAATGGATGGACCCCCATCATGATGTGTCCACGTGGGTTGTCCAATGGTTGGGAGAGGACTACCAACCATACTAAAACCTAGATGAGAAGTGTATCCTCCACTCGTGATATGACTACTAGTTGGGTTATTGCCCCCAATCAGGTTAGGTCCACCAACTAAGGGTTGCCCCCCAGTTGAAATTTGTCCACAAACTGGAACATGTTTGGTGACCAAATGCTGACCACTGCTGCTAGGTTGACTCGTGAACAAGGTTTGAGTGCTAATGAAAGGATTACTTCCACCTGATAGTAGACTAACGGGAAAATTATAGCATCCCCTCAATTTTTGAGGTGAGGGAGGTGGAGGTAGTGTTCCAAAGTTAACAAAAGTTGAAGGTTTCCCTTCAGAGGATGATGTGGTGGGAGTCACAATAGGTATAGAACCAGTTGGTTGAATTACAAGTGTGCTCGTTGGAAATGAGGGTTTACCGGGTTCATAACTGGTTGCATTAGAAACAAATGTTTTAGGTGAAGAAAATGATAAAGAGTGTATAGGGGAGTGTTGAAAGTGTTCTCGTCGTGAGATACTCTGACGTCTTAGTTTTTCACTAGTCACACTAAATGGTTTATCTATTTGTGAAGTGGTGCAAAGAATTCAAATTTAGGAATCCAACGACGAGGTATGGTTTCTTCCATGGGAATGGACCCAAACTCGGCGACATGTCAGCCTAGAGACATGTCCCAAAAGGATGCAAACGGAACAAAAGCTGTTGATACAAACTCATCTTGGGTCTGACTAAAAATCGAATTTGCAGCTCCAGGGTGTCCTTCCATCGAATGATGGAAGGATGTTTCATAGGAGGTAGATGGTGTTCCTATCATAGGTTTTGTTGGATTAGAGATAGGTATGTTCATGGGAGACGAGTAGTTCATTCCAAACTCTAGAGTAGAGGCATCTTCCTCGTGTGGCACAGATGTGATCGATTTATCGATTATTACTCCTAAGTTCTCCTCCTAGTTAAGGGGATATTCAGGTGGTAAATTGAGAATCCTTCTGGATCTTCTCAGAGATTGATCGGCTAGGATGACCGGATCAAAATTTCTCCTAAGTGTAACCTATGAAAAAAAAAAAAAATCAATCCAATATCTACACAAACTAAATCTGCAAGCAAACTTATGTGACAAGTGGGGATTCACAGGTCTGGAACCTCACAGGATTTTCAAGGTAGTGCAACTCACGATATACAACAGGGTCCAACAGTTATTCTCAGCCCAATATTTTAGAGCACTAACCAGGGATGATTACGACCGTACCCTGACCGTATAACCCGACTACCTGAAGCACGTGCGTAGTATCTCCTTGGGTGTTGCTCTTGGTGTATTTCCATGCCAAGACGGCCAATAGGTTAACTCAGTTGGTGAAGGAATCCTAGAAGGGTCTCCTGATATATGCAAGGTACGTGGGAGCTTAAATCCGTAGTGGTGTTGTCCAATGCACAACCGTATGACAAGAGCCTTCCGATATACTACCGAGTATGTGAAGTGCCTTTTGATATACCCAAGGGTATGTGAAAGAACATTCGATATACCGGTTGGTACGTGGAAGAACTGCAGGCCCCCGCAATGCAGTGCAGGTAGATAACGACAGCTGCCACACTTAATGATGTCGGAACACGTCACTAACTTATCACACAAGTTACTAGCACGTTTTAACCTAACACTACTATTAATTTTTTCTTGAGCATTTAGGTGAATGCATGGAGTGTAGACAAGAATTTAAACAAATGAAACTTAATCTACATGCAAAATGCAAATTTTTCTTTTCTGATTCAATAAAATCTATCTAAGGTAGGGAGAAATTCCTTTGTTGCTGATATGAGAGAAATAAACAAGCACCCCTACAAATCAAAATCAATGAAAAAGACAACGAAGTACTCTTTTCACTATGCCAACAAAAACCACTAAATAACAAACAAGCACCAAAATGTAAACGCTTTTATTTTTTCTCTTTTCAATTTAATCGAATCTACGAAATATGGAAAGAAGAATTTCACTTTCAAATGTAACAATCTCTAACTTTTGAAATAATGACCTAAAAGATGAAGGAAAATGAAAGAATGAGAATTTTCAATCTTTAAAGATTCTTTGCAAAAACTCAAATATGCTTATATCTTTCTAAGAAATGAACAAGATGTCATGACCAAGAAACTACAAGATTCATCATTCAAGATTTCCAAAGATTTTTATCCCAAAGTCATGAAAATTCTTCCCAACAATTCCAAGGATAAAAATCGAAATGAAGATGATAAAAGTTTGTTTTCCCTACTCACATGTTCAAGATGGATCTGAGAATTATAATTCTCTGTAGATCTACCATTCAGAAAATCAAAGATGATGTCTCGACCATCTATGGTAAGCTGGAAATTCCCAAAGAAAAGAGATCACCAAAAACTCAAAAAACACTCAAACACACGCACAATTCAACAACAAAATCGCAAACAAAAATTCAATGGTTGAATGTAGGAAGGGGTTAGGAATCAGACCAACAAACTGAATACATATGGAAATGGGATCAGTGATGGCAAGACTAAGCGGATAGGTGGGGGATTGAAATTTCCCGCCACTACCAAATCACTCACTTGACTAGATTAAGATCCAAAATCAAACAAATCAAACTCAAACACAAGCAAGCATGACCAAGGGGTTTTGTGGCTGAATCACACAGAATACAGAGCTCAATCAATCAGACCAAATAATAAAAAATGGAGAAATCATGCTAATTACCAAGCAACAGGTGCTGGCGCACTATGTTATTGTACACTAGAGTGCCAGAAGCAGGCTCTATGAAGGATAAAGAAACCAATGGCACAAACTGTATTCAGGCTAGAGGCGTAGGATGCTCATGGACAATGAACGCCAGAGTACCAGTAGCGCAGGGAATATACACCCCAAGTGCGTCGGGCGAATAGTAGATAGCAAGAAAGAAAAGATCTCTAGGAATATAAAGCAAAAGGTCCAATCTTGATCCCAGACAAAGTCAAGGCAAGCCAACAAACTCTGAAATGGAAAAAATTCAAAAGTGGGAGGGGTTTCAGAGGCTAGAAAATGAACCAAAACAAATCAATGAAAACAAATCAATTTGAAATCAAAACTATGTTCTTTCCCCAGTACGGTTGCCAGATTTGTTTATGGATAATCTACTCGAGTGGACGTGAGTGTGATCTCCTTAGTCCAGGTGGATCTAGAACAAATGAATACAGAATATAGATCTACTTTCCTAGATCAATCAGAGATTAAAGTAGATAGATGCCTTACCTTCATATTCGTGAATCCTTCTCCTCTTTATTGCTCCAAGCTCCGTGGTCTTCATATCTAGAGCTGCAAAACCCTATTAAGCATATAGAGACAAACAAACAGTAAAATCACATCTAAACACTAACTAATCCAAGCTAACAGTTAAGGAAGAAATCTCTAAATATCATTAAAACAAAGACATTTATGGAAACAGATTATATTACTGTAAATAAATAGGAAATACATAGAAGAGTGATGATTACAACCCAAGCCTTAACATTGTAACCTTCCTCCAACAATCCAAGACAAGCCTCCAAAGGGTGTGTGTGCCTCCCAAGAGATGAATAGGGAACACCTAGGGTAATTCCACCAGCATGTAAGTGCTATAGTCTTTCCTCCCTTCTCAATGGAGAGAAAGGTCTTATTTATAAGGCTAGGAGGATAGAGTAGGTTGAGGATTAGGGGGGAGGGATATTCCCAATAGCTTAGGAGTCGAATACCAGCTGTTCCTACCAATTAGGGATAGGTATCCATGTCACCCAGCTTCAATAATTCGCTCGAAGACCCTTATCATCCATTCTAACCAACCCCGACGCACTCTGCATGAAGGAAACAGGTGCCAAGAAGGGTTGGCGCAATCTGCATGAGGACATAAAGAGCCAACGGTGCATGATTCTAGTGTACATCAGGAACCAGCCAGGTTTGGCGCCCCTTGCTAGGTAGCAGGATGCACCAGCCTCACTAGGAAAGGTGGAAAACAAGGTCAACAACTTGCTCAATGATGTTCTAGCTAGGGAAACTTCAGGGATTGAGGCACTGAGTTGATACATGGCTCATGATGATGAGATTTTGGTATAACACAAATTAATACACAGAGTTTTCCACATGCACTGCAAATTCCCCAAAGAATAGAAAAAGGAAAAAGTGAAGTTGTTGAACAGGTAGTAGTACCTGAGAGGTCCACCAGATCTGTGAAATTCAAGCCTTTGGGACCCAAAACATTGATAAGCCTCGTTATGTTGGAGGTTGGGGAAGGAAAATCAACGAGAACGGTCGACTCCAAGCTTGGGAAACTCATGCTGTAGAATATCCAAGAAAGACCTGCCATGGGACTTGGCATTATTCTTGTTATAGATCCTTTTCCCTGCTTTTATGAAGCTTTATTCACCCCAAACTTAAAAATATTTCCTACATTAATTTCAAATCAATAATTATGCAATGAAATATATATATATATATAGTATTTCCAAAGATAAATATGCCTCAAATGGAACATATGCATATATGCACATATACACAAATAAGTTTGGTTCAAATGAAGTGTTACACATTCTCACAATGAACTGCTGCATTAACCAAAAACACACACTAGAGTACAATGTTGTAAATAACACACAATCCAAGCCACAAGGCTGAAGTTGGCCAGAACAGATCAATTCTACTTAGCAATACAAACATGGTGAGAAGTCGAAAGGATTTTTCCACGGACAAAGTAGAGTATGCGGAAAAGAAGTTTCATGAACATGGCACTGATCCTTCTAACTTCCCCGACTGTTTCCATTTCAATGGATTAAACAAATTACACAACCAAAAATGAAATGAGTTGGCGAATATTGAAATATCAAATGAATTTACCAATAATAACTAGATGAGTTCATAGAGCAAATATCAAATGCTACATAGAATCGTATAGATCTATTACTGTAGAAACCTAATATAGTATTGTTATAGGTCAAACTTGCACCTCTCCGTCCGTGATCACCTTGAGCTGTTGATCACACAAAAGGACAACTTGGATGGAGGAGCATGTTGACCCTAGATGAGACTTTGACTTACTCCACTTCCTGACAAGATTGGAAAAACCCTAAAAATGTCATTCTGAGATATGAGCGCTACTCTACTTCAATAGACTAGCGCCTGTATCCTACTCCAGTGTGTAATAATAGAGCTCAAGCCTCATGAGCGCTACTCCTCTTCAGCAGAGTAGTGCTCAACATTCAAAAAGTGATGGGCACTAGTTTACAAGCACTATAGTAGCACCCTGAACGCTACTTCACTGAACAATAGTAGCGTACATATCAAAAGATGATTAAAAAATAATTAATTTCACGAAGAGGATTAGTTGCAGTTGGTTTCCCAACTTCCCCAACTTCCTCCATAACCATCTCTCGACCTGAACTGCTTCTCTTGTCCTATAAATACAGGGAAGAATAAAGAGAGGGGTTAGAGACATGAATGTTATTAAGAGACTTTTAAAGAGAAGCTTGCATTGGAGGAGTTTATGCCGGAAGATATCCAAGCCAGAGAAGAGCAGGACCCTAGGATCAAGTTGCAGGAGCATGTCACAAAGTCAGGTATATTTTGTAACATCAATTTGAATTTGACAATAAAAGGTTGAAGCGTCTTTCTTGTCCCAAATTAAGTGTTCATTTGAAGTGATATACTTGTTTGGATCTGTTTTGGTTAATATTGGATGTTTAAATTGCTTTGTCTTTTTCCATCATTATATATTATCCAAGATACACTGAGAAAGGTACTTGTATTGCAGGTTTAGTGAACGGGAGGTGGACTTGAGGATTGAGCGCAACATCGAATAAGAGCTAGGATCAAACGTCATTCGAAAGGTATGTTCTCAAGGCCTATAACCTATTTCCTTTCATGAACATCTCTGTAATGCAGTTAATATGCTTACCTGTCATCCCCTTTCAGTTGATAGTATCTGTTTCCTTACTATAGGGTAGTTTTTCCCGCCAACAGAATGGCGACTCCGTTGGGGATAGTTGTGTTTTTTCTCTAGGAAACCTTTTCTTGTTTGTCTTCCCATAACCATTTCAACTCCTTTTATGTGCTGAGAAACCCTGTAGGTACCCCCCTGCTTGTTTTTCTCTGCTTCAATCAGTCTTTTTGCATCTTTTCAAAGTTAGTTTTTAACTTTTAATATCTGAGCGCTACTTTTTTATACATACAGTAGCACCCATATGCTACTTTGCTATACATACAGTAGCACCCATCTCTTCAGGAGTGCTAGTTTCCCTACTGCCCAGTAGGGTATATTTCCTGTAGCCTTCTGTTAGTAGTCTGTTTGAGTTTTTAGCCTTTTTGGTGGTCTTCTGACTTTGTTTTTATATCTCCTTGACTGGTATTTGAGGTTTATAACTTTTCTTTAAGTCGTAGAACCTTTCTTTGAGTCTTTTTACCATCTTTAGATTGCTTGCTTACCTGTGGAATGTTTGGACTGTTTATAACTCTTTTGGAAGACTAGGTTTTGTTCTTTGGTGAACACTTCCGCTTATTCTTGCCCTGACTTTATGTGGCTGATTGACAAACCTATATGCTTTTGCATTCGCTGTTTGTAGCAACATTTGTTTGCTCTTTACCTATCTTATCATTTGTTTTAGGGTTTGGTCTGTTTTGGAGCCTTTAGGGTGTCTTCTGAACTTGTTGATTTCCAACCTTCTGTGACTTGTTGTCTTTTCTGGTTTCAAGTGTGTTTAAAGTGTTTTAGATTGATTCATTTCTTAGTCCTTGTATTAGTAGGGTGGTTGGTAGCTTGCTTGCCTACCTTTTTCTTGGCATAGTGGTCTTGTTAGGGTTTGATGCTTTGGGTCAGTCCTCTTGTGTTGGATTCCCAGTTTTAAGTATATTTCTCCTATTGTTTTCTCCCCACTTTGTTTCCAAGTATAGAGGCTTTTTCTTTTGCAAAAAACCTGTAGGACAAGTATTTGTTGAGCTAGTGCCTTGACAACTGTAAGCTTAGGAACCATTTTTAGCCATACTTACACATTGCGCACAAGTCTTATTTGCTTTCCATGTTTATAGTTCTTTTTCGTTTATAATAACAGAAAAAACAAAAAATTTGTTAGCTTAAGATTAATAAGGCTTATATTTGTTACAAGATAGCATAGATTATTTTGTGTACAATTTCAAAAGAAAACAAAAAAAAAATTTAAGTAGATTTGCTCAGTTTTTTCAGTTTGGAAAAGAATTTTAAATGAAAAAATAAAATAAAAAGTTTTGTTGTCGAAAGTTAGAATTTATGCACTTTTGCTTTTCTATTGCAACCACGCCACACAAACACACTACCTTTTGAGTAATAACAACCCTAAAAAATCTTTAATAAAATTAAATAGAAACAATTTTTCTTTTTTAGGGATACACTACACCAACTAGTCTTGGTTAGGATCTTGAGTTTAAATCACCTTAAACCACTCAAGATCACACATTACGCAAAAATCGTAGTTCGACTATCACAGGTAAATCCATTTCACTCAAAGCTTGCCTGGGATCTATGCAGTAGGTCTTGTGAGATCATATTGTTGGGAATACTCCTCCTACTTTATGTTTCGAGCATATACCAGGATTAGATCGCGTTTGGGGACTCTTTTGAGTTTCGGGATCAGTTACCCTGCCCACGCCTTCTGATTTGACCAGAGACTATTCCCCCAGGAGTTTTCGGTGTTGTGGTGTCCTTAGTATCTGACCATAGGTTCATACACAGGTGACAGTAGAGGGTCTATCTGTTGTACCTAGGACAGACGTGGGAGGAAATCCCTTACAGGTCTTTGGGAGGGCGATTGGGTGATTCCAGCACTTGCACCCTTAGTCATTGTATTGTGGACCCCGAGTAACTGTTCTTCATCCTTCGTTGATCTATTCTGGGCCCTCATCATCCCAGACTCTTCTCCGGAAGGCATCTCATTTGCTTGGTTTGCATACTTAGGACTTTTTAGTTGGCGTGCTGTTTGCCCCCTAGTCTTAGTGGCCACTAGGTTTTCTAGTTTTTATTTATATATATAATCACGGAGAACCAAGAACTTCGTAGATCGAGAAGTCTTCAAAACCTTCCGCCACTTAGAACAGAACCTTTACCGCCAGCTAGATGACAGCGAGTAAACCCCAGTGTTTCTTCAGAAACCATTCCTGAAACAGAACTTCCTGAGGAAATTTTTACAACGGGAAATCCTGAAATAGAAATTCCTGAGGAACTACCACTTGAAATTGAGTTTCCTGAAGAACAACAAACAATAATAGAAAACCCTGAAATAGAGGTTCCTGAGGAAACACAACCAGGTACTCTAGATCAACGACATTTTAGTTCAGTTGAGATTGAAGATCTTACTTCTGCGGAGTATAGCACTCCCTTTAATCCTCCTCTGACCAATCCTAGAAATCCGCTTCTGTTACCCGTTGGTTTCCAGTAGCCCGATTACAGTGCATATAATTTCTTGCCTGGACATTTTATGTCTACTCTAGGAGGTGAACAGGGAGTTCCACAAACTCCCATAGGTATGAACACTAAAACTGTAAATCCTCCTTTTACTGCTACACCGAGTTTGGCACAGACAACCTCTGTGTCCACTCCGTCTTTCAGTTTTAATACTGGTACGTTACGTATGCCGAGTTCAACAACTATGGCATCTACCTCTACACCTACTGTTGGACCTAGCAGTACAGCCAATTTAGTGCCACCTCCTGTGTTTCAATCGTTATATCATATACCCAGTACTTGGATTTCCACACCCGCTGTAGGGCCAAGTGCTTCTGCAACTGTGCCTGTCATGAGTACCATGACCGCACCGTCTACGTCAGCTACCACTGGTTTCAATACCTTTGCAGGTCCCAACATGAATCAATGTAATATGCCTGCAGGTAATGTCCCTTTTTCCTTATTTTCAGGAGGAGGGGGTAACATTTTTAACCAACAATATGGCGGGGCTAACACCCAGCCACAGTGGAAGAACCCACAGAGCAAGAACCCACTTTCATATGGGTGGAGAAATTTCAATAATACTTTTATGCAACAACAGATGGCAGGGGGAAACCCCTACCAACAAGTAGCTGGGGGAAACCCATATCAACAGATGGTAGGTGGAAACCCCTATCAGCAGATGGCCGAGGGAATCCCTTACCAATAGATGGTTGGGGGTAACCCCTACCAGCAGACGGCTGGGGGCAACCCCTACCAGCAGTTCACAGGTCAAACCATGGGTGGTTCCCCTTTTTCGACCCCAGCTTATCAAGTATCATCTTACCGGCCTCGTTTACCATTTCTTGCAACTTTAAATTTGCCAGATCTTTCCAAAATGACCAACGATCCAGTGTATCATAACGCTACATGGCCACCAATTCCTACCAAGTTACCTTCGGACATTCCAAAGTTCGAAGGCAAAACAGGTGAAGACCCTGGTGACCATGTCACTACTGTCCATTTATGGTGCTCCTCGAACTCATTAAATGAAGATTCCATTAGATTGAGACTGTTCCAAAGGACTTTAACCGATGCTGCAGCCAAATGGTACATTGAGTTACCTGCAGCTACATTCTTTAATTTTGGGGATCTCGCGACTGTCTTTTTGAATCACTTCCAGCTTCCTATTCGGTATGATGCCGGAACAGACCTTTTGTCTACATTTAGGAAAAATAAAGCCACTCATTTATCTGATCACATTCAGGAGTGGTGAAGATGGAAGAGACTCATTAAAGCCAAAATACCTCCAGAATTCCTTCTTGAGTGGTATTTGAAATCACTCCTTCCTTACATTTCTAAGGAAGTAGCTACGTCTGGAGTATCTAACGAGGAAGAAGCCATCCTATGGACCCAGCAGTTAGATCTCGTTTACGCACAATCTGGGTTACTGTATGAGAGCATACCTGATGCACCGCGATCGAATACCGATCTGAGTAGACCTAAACCTGGACCACATGCTGACGGCATAGTGGGTTCAGTTGACTTTGCAGCTTTCGAAGCATTGACCAAACAGGTTCATGCCTTATCTGTCAAACAATCGATTGCAGAAGTTTCTTCCGTCACAACCTCTCCTTCTACTTCTGAACCTGTCAACTAGGTTCAGAACAATCAAAAGGGACCTCGGCATCCCAATAACAAGAAGAAGGGCAAGAAAGGAGAGGGGAACCATCAGAAGCCCAAAAAAGAGAATGTCAAGGAGGTTAACAAAGAGAAAAAGAAGGTTAAGTTCCCTTGTAAACTTTGCAAGCAGGACCACCTTACTCACCAATGCCCTCTGCTCGAAGAAGCCCAAAAGCTATTACGAGAAAAGAAGCCTACTGTACTGAAAGATCCATTCCCTAAGGGGTAGAGCTCAGCTTCTAGCACCTCCAACACTGGGGGCACTACACATGCTACGGTTGATCAAACTTTTATTAACATGGTTAATTCGGATGCACTCTTACAAACGAGAGCCAGGAATTATACCCTGGATGCACAGAAAAAGGATAAAGAGATTCCAGAATCCTCCACTCCACTCCACATACCTGTGGACCCAATGCCCAAGAACCTGAAAGGTTTCTTGAAACAGGCATCGCACAATCCCAACACTCGGGCCGCCTCCAACTATAATGTGGTTGAAGATTTAGCCCAGACCCCTTGTGCCATGTCTACCTTAGAAGTCTTGCAAAGTTGTCCTTTACAACGGAATGCACTTCTGGCAGCTATTGGAAGTATGGAATCCTCTAACATGTCTGCGCGATTTGATATGGCTGATATCAAATACCGGTTTCCCTACCACGTTGCTCTTCAGATTGAAGTCGTCCATGGCCCAATGACCATCAGACGAGCTGTAGTAGATGAGGGCACGTCGACCTGCGTAATGTCAATTTCCTGTTGGAAAGATTTGGGTTCCCCCGAGTTAGCCCCTTCTAACACGCTACTTACTGCATTTGATGCCAGGACTTTCCGTCCACATGGGGTTTTGCCATCATTTGATGTCACATTGGCCGGTAAGACAGTTGCTGTAGAAGTAGAAGTTCTGGATGCTCCACTTGATTGCAATATGTTATTAGGCAGGAGCTGGACATATGCCATGCGAGCTATTGCATCGGCATTTTTTCGAGTTGTTATGTTCCCGTTTGAAGGTAAGGTTGTTACAGTCAATCAGCTTTCTTTCACTCAGAGAAACAACCAGACTTCTTCAGAGACCACAATTCCCTTAGTTGATCAAACCGCCCCGGTTAATGATATTTTAGGAGCAGGGCTGTATGGGTCGTTAATAGGCACTTTTGACCTCCCCTCCCCTATTCTTTTTATGCGTTCTGATGTGGGTATTGCTACCGAAACATTCACGGTTGGTTTAAGAACTGATCCTTGGATCCTTCCCACTACGTCAGAACCTTTTGTGCCTCCATCCATTGCAGAAGTGGCCTATATGGAAACACAACATGCTGCAATGGAACATATCATGACTTCGCCAGTCTCTGCTGAGTCAGATATGGACTATGCTCCGGCATGGTCACTGAATTCCACTCACTCGTTCGATTGTTTAGACACGGTTTTGCTGTCTGATGAAGCCATCTTAGAAGTCATGATGGGCTTGGACCAACCATGGGAACATATGCACCACAGGTCCTACATGCTTCCAGATCTAGACAGGATTGAGAGAGGGGAATTCCCTATGAAACCCGGTGGATTGGTTGATTTGTCATATTTTCCTTCTACTTCGAGAGCTGTTTATGGTGAGGGAAATATGGCTAACATATTGAGAACAATTTCGATCAACATTTCCACCAAACTCAGGGTCGTGGAAAACATTTTTATCGGTGCAGACTGTTCTCCAGAAGAGATCGCTCTGTATACAAAACTTTGTAAAGAATTCCGCGACGTTTTTTCCTGGTCATATGAGGAGATGCCAGGTATAGACCCAGCCATCGTGGATCATGTCATCATGGCATACCCTAATGCAAAACCTGTGAGACAAAAGATCCATCCTGTGAACCCTAGAAAAGTGGCCGCCATCAAGGCGAAGGTTGAAAAGTTGCTTAAAGCCGGTTTCATCTATCTGATTGACATGACGGAATGGGTTTCAAACCCCGTTCCAGTTGATAAGAAGCAAGGTACCATTAGAGTCTGTACTGACTTCCGGGACATGAACAAAGCTTGTCCGAAAGATAACTGTCCTACACCGTTTATCGATCAAATCATAGATGCTTGTGCGGGACATGAGATGTTCTCTTTCATGGATGGATTTTCAGGATATAATCAAATACAAATCAAACCCGAGGATCAGCGTAAAACAACTTTCATTTTCCGGTGGGGGACCTTTGCTTACCGGAAAATGCCATTTGGATTGAAGAATGCTGGAGCTACCTTCCAGCGTGCGATGAATTTCGCTTTTCATGATATCAAACACATAGTAGAACCTTACCTGGATGATCTCCCGGCGTGATCTCGAAAGAGACGGGATCATCCAGCTCATCTTAGACAGGTGTTTGAAAGATGCAGACAATATAAAATTTGTTTGAATCCTAATAAGTGTGTGTTCTGTTTCGAATCGGGACGTCTACTGAGCTTCATTGTCTCTAGTCATGGCATAATGGTTGACCCACTGAAAGTAGAGGTGATTGTAAATCTGCCTCCTCCTCGCACCTTGTGACAACTCCAAAGTCTGGAAGGCATGTCTAATTTCTTACGGCGATTCATCATAAACTATGCTAAAATTACTAAAGGTTTTATGAGGCTACTCAAACAAGACTCCTACTTTGTGTGGGATGAGGCTGCTCAAGCATCCTTTGAAGCCTTAAAAAAGGAACTTCTTTCAGCACCCTTGTTGAGCCCGCCAGACTATGCAAAAGATTTTCTTTTATATCTGGCAGTGCCTCTTAATACAATTGGTATAGTTTTGGTTCAGGAAGACGATACGCTCCAAGAGCATGTTGTCTACTATCTTTCTCGTGCATTGATAGCCCCTGAGGTTAAATATTCACACGTTGAGAAGTTAGCACTTACCGCGGTCTATGCGGTACATAGGCTTCGTCACTATATACTTTTTCGAACTACTACTGTGATAGCAGAAGTCAATCCTTTCCAGTACGTTCTCACCCGACGAATCATCGGTGGGAAATATAATAAATGGATTGTAATCCTATAGGAGTTCGATTTGGTCTTCCAATCGGCCAAGTCGAAGAAATCACTAGTGTTCGCTGAGTTAATCTCAGAGTTTCAAAGTGACCTAGAATACGTTGAGGAAGAATCATCATTCCCAGATGAACATATCTTCCTCATTGCTTCCTCTGACCCATGGTACGGGGATATCTTAGTATATCTCCAGACTTTGAGGTTTCCTACTACTTTTTCTCGAGAAGAGCGACGCAAACTCAAAAGCCATGGGAAGAACTACCTCATCATCTCAAATACTTTGTATCGACGGGGGGTAGATTCCATTTTACGACGTTGCTTAACTCAGGAAGAAGCCGAAGCAGTATTAAATGATGCCCACAGTGGAGCTTGTGGGGGACATTTTTTCGGGTTGGCAACAGCTCAGAAGATACTGCGTGCCGGATATTTTTGGCCCACGATATTTAAAGATTGTGTGGATGCGGTGAAACGCTGTCATTCGTGTCATTTTTTCACTAAGAAAATGAGGGCACACCCAGCTCCTCTTCATCCTGTAATTACAGCAGGTCCCTTCACAAAATGGGGGGTTGATTACATGACTTGCAATCCAGTTTCAGCTGGAGGACATCATTACATCATCGTTGCCGTTGACTACTTTACTAAGTGGGCGGAGGCAATGCCTACTGTCAAGGTAGATGGAGAAACTACCGCTTATTTCGTGTTTAATCAGATTATTGCATGGTTTGGCATACCTAAAGAGATAGTGACTGATCATGGCAGTCATTTCCAAAATAGCATGATGACCGAGTTGTATACAATGCTTGGTTTTCAACAAGAACATTCGTCTTCATACTATCCACAAGCGAATGGAAAAGTCGAAGCAGTGAACAAGACTTTAAAGGTTATACTATAGAGAACTGTTAATGCCAGTCGAAATAACTGGCACATCATGCTGTACCCGGATCTTTGGGCTTACCAAGCCAACAGTAAGACTACTACCGGATTCTCTCCCTTCCAACTTGTGCATGGGATAGAAGCAGTCGTACCGATTGAATGCGAGATTCCTTCGCTAAAACTAGCAGTTCAGTTACTACCAGATACTTCAATACTAGAAGAACGTTTGTTACACTTAGAACATCTAGATGAACAGCGCCACGATGGGCTCACAACAAATGAGGTCCACAAAAAATGAGTCAAAGGACAGTATGACAAATCCATCAAACCTAGGGTTTTCATTGAAGGAGACTTGGTCCTACTTTGAGATCAAGACAAAGAACCCCTAGGACCCGGCAAATTCAAATCCAGGTGGCTCGGACCTTATATAATTTCCAAAATACTGAAGAAAGGTGCCTATGAACTGATAGATTACGAAGGTAATAAGTTGGCTGAGCCTAGAAATGGGCTCTACTTGAAGAAGTACTACGCTTAGGCTGACATACTTTTTCTTGTAACATAGCTGTATATTTTTGTAAAGCTAGTTTTTGTTATGCTTGTTAGTTAATCTTATGTGTGTTTTTCGTTTCGTGTAGCAGATGTCAACCGAACATTTCTTAGGATTTGCTAATGGTGCCAGTCGCCACACCTATCAGTTGGCTACAGCAGCTTGGGTCATTTACTCACCCGCTGGCCAACTTGTCTCTTCAGGGGGGGTTTGTTTGGGTCCTACCACGAATAATGTGGCTGAATACAATGCAGTTATAGAAATTCTCCAAGATGCTCTCAGTCATGGCATTTCACATTTGGAGGTAAGACTTGACTCACAACTAATTGTATTTCAGTTAACAGGTGTCTACCGGATTAGAGATCCTGGATTGCTACGTCAGTTTCTACGAGTTAGACTATTGGAAAGACAGTTCGATTCTATTATATATGAACACATTCCAAGAAATTTAAACGCATTAGCTGATTCATTAGCAAACTATGTGCTAGACTGGCATTTGTATCATACACTTTCATAAAAAACATTGCACACATAAAATTCAAACACATGCATATGTAAATAACCGATACTATATATAGCCGATATTGTATCAAAAAATATATGATTTTTGGATCACAAGTCTATTAATTCATGTCATAAAAGTACAAAACTGGGCATAGTAGCCTCAAAAATATATACATAGAATGTATCCCTCTCCTATGGAGAAGGAGGGACCTCATCATCATCTACTGCATTGCGATAGCATATGACTAGCCTAGCTATCTTCCACAGCACCCTAAGCCATGCTGGGGGCACCCCAACTACATCTTCCTACATATCAATAGGTATCTGATCCATACGGCATGCAGGAACTTCATGAGTCAACCGACTCACTTTTCTCTCTATGGCCCCCAAAATAGCATCTGTTGCAGTAATATCAGTTGGCCTCACAAAGATGGTAGGATGTCCCTCGGGACGGATAGGCCCAAGATCTGCATATGACACTTGTTTAGCACTTCAAAATTCATTCATAAAAATCAAATACTTGAAAAGTTTGAAAAAATAAAATAATTCTAAAAATTTAAACATACCAATATCTCCCCAGGCTCCACCTGGAGGAAGCACCAGTTCTGGATCATGACGGAAATCCAATCCATCATATGGAAATTGCTCGAAAGCGGGCACTTGCCTCTCCCACCACCCCCAGAAATCATCAGTATGATAACAGTAGTGACTTTCCCCACCACCCTGGCGGAGGAATATGTCACCCCAACAGCCTAGTCTGGGATCACAGGGGTTAACCTGAGGTAGAGGCATCCCCAAACTAATAGCAGGCATCCTCTCAAAGAAGAAAGTACACAAAATGCTACCGTACCCAAATTTCTTCATTGTGCCAGATTTACGACCTGTCAATTGAGCTTTCATGCTCGCTAGTAAACTAGTACACCAATCATATACATGAACGTGTAAGCATTGTACACCAACATGCATAGAGTGCCTGGAAGCTAGGTGTAGTGAGGCACTACCTGCCACTCGGTTAATCATACTCACTATCACCTTCAAGGGGAGGCCTTCAATGGTAGAAATCAAGATTTGGATTCCTGATTTCTCAGCTCCAGCCACACAATATGTATTCAAGTACTCTTGCACGGATCTTATGCCCACACGAGAAGACCCTTTTAGATTTATTACATCTCCCCTCCGTGAGAGACCAGTAATGAAATAAATTTCATCAACTGTAAGCTCCAAAGTTTGCCCACGGATGACAAAACTATTGGTATCCACATCCCAGTAGTGAATAAGTCTTCAAAATAATTTGTTTAAGGCCCTCATGTTTACGGTTCGGTAAAACTTCAATAAACCGCATCTTCGAAGAGCATGGAGAGTGGCCGGGTCTTGCATGGCCAGCCTATCCATGTCCTCATGTTCTCTCTCCCTCCATTGATGAACCATCCTGCACAAAAATGACATTTTTTTAGTCTCGGCGCTTGCTTTTAGGTTTTCAGGCTTGAGCGCTACTGTGTTTACTACACAGTAACGTATGGGCGCTACTCTGTTTGAGCATAGTAGCGCTCATCTCCTTTACACGCTACTGCTCTAGTTACACAATAGCACCCGCGCAGTAAGAGTTGTGAGCATTGCGTGGCAAGCAATTTTTGGCTCAAAAAATAAAAAAATAAACCATAAATATGCAAGTATGAAAGATTCTAACTCACTTGGTGGAAGAAGAACGGTGTTTGGATGCTTGATTTGATCGCCACGGAGATTTGAAAATGCCAAGTTTGCCCCAAATCTTTTCCCTACAAAAACAAATTCAAAATTTATTTTTAAAATGAAATTATATATATGAATTGGATTTTAATTTTTTACCCACCATTGTTTAGTTCTCTATAGTTTCAATTTTTTTATCAAAATCACCTAATTAATCAATTGAAACATACATATGGTGTAATACTAATCCAGCTCGCATTTTTCCTTAAGTTTTTGTAGGATCGATCTCCTAAGTTTAAAAATTCTCGATGTTAGACCTTGTCAACTAGTTAATAGTTCAAATTCATATATCATTCGAGATTTTTTGTCGCATTAACTAATATTTTGTTGAAGACCTAGTTTTGGCAGATTATGAAGCTATGATCCCAGAAGCTGACCTTTAAGTCATTTTAAGCTCTTGTTTGGACTATTTAAACCTAAACAAGATTGCCGAGCAAACTTGTCCTCTTTGAGCTCATTAAAGTAATCGAAGGCTCATCCCTTTTCTAGGCCTAGGTGGATTAATTACGGAAAAGGTATACTCTAGGTATACTTTTGTATGCGTTAGAAGAGTTCTTTTCCCTTTGTTTTATACTTTTTCGGGGGAGGAGACTAACTGCACGAAAAAGGACCTTTTGGAGCCTTTCTTTAGGGTTTTCAGGCTCTATAAACATGAAAATACCAAGCGATCATTCACCTACTCGGGCTCGATGTGAAATCCACGAGAGGGTAAGTAGAGGACTGTTTAAGTTTTTCAACTCTATAAACAAGAAAACACCGCCGAGCACAAACTAATCCGGGCTCGATATGAAATCCATGGATAGGTGAAAAGAGGATTGTTTAAGTTTTTCAGACTCTATAAACAAGAAAACATCGGCGAGCATTAATCTGCTTGGGCTCGATACTAAAATCCACGAGCAGATATATGGAGTTATTGTTTAAGTTTTTCATACTCCTTAAAATTGAAAACAACGGCGAGCAAGAACAGATCTCGGCTCGATATTAAAATCTAGAGATCAGTAATATAGAGTAATCTTCTATCTCTTCTTCGAACTCTGTAAATAATGAAGAAGGTCTTGAGTCTTCCTCCCATGGGCTCGTTAAACTTTTTACATGGTTGGATTTATTGAGTTTTTCATTCTTTCTTGGACTCATTAAAACAACAAGAAAGGTATTCTTTTATCTAAAAAGAATAAGGGATGGGAAAGATGTGTCATATCTTCAATGTCAAAGACAGTTCAGTCAGTTCTATCCTTGAACACAGCACCTACTTGAGTCTATCTTGTCGGTTGGGTTTAGTTTTTGACCTTAGGGTGAACCTGATCTCCGAGTTGTTTACTCCCCCGGTTGGTTATTCTTCCAACCATATGGAGGGTCTGATAATGTCTCTTTCATTTCAGGCTTATCATTCACCCCATTATGTCGAAAAATGCCTGAGTCACTTTGTGTCGTGCTCACTGTTTAAGGATATACCCTATCTCGACCATTTTGCAGTTTACCGTGACCTCATGTGTCGGCCATCCTAGTGTCAGTCTTGTTACATATTCTTCCATATCAGCTCATACTAGTTGAGTGTTCCTCGAGTTGGATGATGGAGGATACCTTAAGGCCTCCCTTCCAACGAACTTCTTCCCATCGACATCAACTCATTTTACTCTAGGAATGAAGTTTAGAGTTTCGGTTAGTACCTTGGAAATTGCAGTCACCATTGGCAATTTTCCTCGTTGTTGAATGTTGAGAATACATCAATGCCTCTTCTTTGACAGGATCCCCAAGTGTTCGACTCCAAGTCCATCTATTCACACTTGGTGGACCGTACTTGGTACCTTGGGCCCCATCATCATTATCGGTGGAAGTCCTCGCATTTGCTAACAGTATACATCAATGACCGGTAATCAAACGATACCCCCCATGTTCGACTGTCAGTTCATCTATTCACATGGTTAGGGTTTGTACCTAGAGTTGTTTTGGATGAAGACCTTGGGATTTTGGATGACATTATCTCATTCTGTTATCACCCAAGTTGCGCAAGACTGAGCCTCACTTATATTTGGCTCTCCATAAGACATAGATCCAGTTTGTTGTTATGGCTATGATCTCTCAGTTTGACATGGATCCACGCTTGTATTCCAAGTGGCCATGCTATATATACATCTCCTTGTTATGTATCGGAGATCATGTTGTATCACACTGCACATCTATATGATGTCAAAGATGTAATTGCTTGTTGACCTTGATCTTTGTTTCAGGTGTTCTTGTGACTTGTTTCTGCAGTTCTTTGCTCCTCCTCTGGCTTTGGATTATAATGTATTTCGGCCATCGTTTCCCTCTGACCTCACAGATTAGGGGGCATCTTTTATAAATCAAACCTGCACCTCTTCGTTCGTGATCACCTTGAGCTATTGATCACACAAAATGACAACTTGGATGGAGGAGCATGTTGACCCTAGATGAGACTTTGACTTACTCCACTTCCTGACAAGACTGGAAAAACCCTAAAAATGTAATTATGAGATATGAGCGCTACTCTACTTCAATAGACTAGCGCCTGTAACCTACTCCAGTGTGTAATAGTAGCGCTCAAGCCTCATGAGCGCTACTCCTCTTCAACAGAGTAGCGCTCAACATTCAAAAAGTGATGAGCGCTAGTTTACAAGCACTATAGTAGCACCCTGAACGCTACTTCACTGAAAAATAGTAGCGTACATCTCAAAGATGATTAAAAAATAATTAATTTCACGAAGAGGATTAGTTGCAGTTGGTTTCCCAACTTCCCCAACTTCTTCCATAACCATCTCTCGACCTGAACTGCTTCTCTTGTCTTATAAATACAGGGAAGAATAAAGAGAGGGGTTAGAGACATGAATGTTATTAAGAGACTTTTAAAGAGAAGCTTGCATTGGAGGATTTTATGCCAGAAGATATCCAAGCCAGAGAAGAGCAGGACCCCAGGATCAAGTTGCAGGAGCATGTCACAAAGTCAAGTATATTTTGTAACATCAATTTGCATTTGACAATAAAAGGTTGAAGCGTCTTTCTTGTCCCAAATTAAGTGTTCATTTGAAGTGATATACTTGTTTGGATCTGTTTTGGTTAATATTGAATGTTTAAATTGCTTTGTCTTTTTCCATCGTTATATATTATCCAAGATACGTTGAGAAAGGTACTTGTATTGCAGGTTTAATGAACGGGAGGTGGACTTGAGGATTGAGCGCAAGATCGAATAAGAGCTAGGATCAAACGTCATTCGAAAGGTATGTTCTCAAGGCCTATAACCTATTTCCTTTCATGAACATCTCTGTAATGCAGTTAATACGCTTAACTGTCATCCCCTTTCAGTTGATAGTATCTGTTTCCTTACTATAGGGTAGTTTTTCCCGCCAACAAGTATGCCATGGCAGGCAATTGTGCATAACGTAAAATCCTTGAATGGCTTTAGATTCATGGACGCAGGTGTCGACTTCTTCGCCCAAAGGGTTTCTTCATTGTGGTTGGCACATGTGGTTGAAGGTTCTTGTGGCCGAGGCCGCTGAGAGAATTGTGCGAGGAATAAGTATGAACGACGCCACCATATATGGAAAACATATAGAGGAGAACAAAATCTAGATCTCGGTGACATACAATCAAAGCCTGATCTCGCCTATGTCAAAA
The DNA here is from genome assembly GCA_027924585.1 of Larix kaempferi. Taxonomy (NCBI): domain Eukaryota; kingdom Viridiplantae; phylum Streptophyta; class Pinopsida; order Pinales; family Pinaceae; genus Larix; species Larix kaempferi. Next base: position 9,754,432 of record BSBM01000322.1, on the reverse strand, counting down.
AGCTCCATGCCATGGCCACGCAGATACAGCCAGGATCTCAAGATTCTACACGTATGTACCTTTTCTTTTTTTTCATGGCTGTAAAGAGCCTGAGGTGCATCGACATAACTTGACAAGCTTGAGGGCATAATAATCGGATGCCACAACCTGACGAAGTTTGATGTCTAAGAAGGACATATGTCAACGCATATCCCTGTTATGGATTTCAAGGATGAGCTCACACTTGCTAAATCAATAGAAATAAAGAAAATTATTTTTATAAAAAATCAAGATTAATAAAAATATATGAACTATATGAAAACATTGCAATTGAAAAATGGAAAAATTAATTTAAATGTACGAATAAAGTAATATATAGAAAATAGAAAATGGTTCCAAGATGTCACCTACATAACAATTTACTAAGTAATTTATTACTTAGTAGTTTACTCATAGTTTATCAACAAACTTTTAAAAGTAAACTTCGCAACTTTTTAAAACTTTTGCAAATATCTATAGATGTTTGGATGTGGATGTCCAAAACACTACTATTTTGTATCTCTACGATATATGGTTCCGCTCAACTTTTTTAATATAAAATCCTCCCAATCATAAAATTCATGATCTGCCCACAATCATAACAATATCCTCCAAATCACACCAACTATTGATCCGTGAACGAATAAACCTTTACTTAGTTAAGATGGAACTTTATACTTAATACCTTAAATTCGTGCTTATGTCTTGACTCGAAAGCTTGGTTACATCACGATTGACGTGGCTATTTACAAGCCAGATAATTTATTTAATCTAAAGCCAAAATAAAATATGGTCATACAAGAAGACACAATGATATGTAACTTAAATTAATATGTAATTTATTTTAATGCGCTTGTGAATTTAGAATTTTGACAGAACCATTAAATGGAGAGTGGACCACAACCACAAATAAATAGGAATGGCAAAGGGTTTGATCAAGAATTTGCTATCCAAGCTGTGAGCACTACTTCTGAAGGGCTTTATAATAACTAAGAAGTAAGAAGTTATCCCGAGAAAAAATACAGCAGAGGGCCAAGTAGATCAAAATCCGGCGCGCAGAATGGACATGCGATTGCAGGACGCCGGTGAAATTTTCAACTCTGATTGCTATGAGGATCATAATAATAAGCTGTGGATCGATAATATGGATGAAATTTCAGGGCAGTTGGATTGGGACGACAGCGATCCAGAGATCATGGGGGGTTCGAAGCCTGCAACCAATCTTCAAGCTACATCCAAGAACTTGCATAGTGAAAGAAAGCGAAGGAAGAAATTGAATGAAACACTTTATACACTGCGTTCTGTAGTTCCCAAGATCAGCAAGGTATGCTTTAATTTTTCTCTCCCAATTATTTGTATTAGGGTTTGAGCCAAAATTGTGAAGGGTTCTTGCAGAGAAGAGACCATGCAACAACTGCATAAATTTCTTTCTGCTATTCATCTCCTTGGGGAATATAAAATGGTGTAGATCTTCTGTTAAATGTATAAATTTTTAATGGGCAGATGGACAAACAGTCTATAATAGGGGACGCTATCAGCTATGTGTTAGATCTACAAAAGAAGATCCGAGAGATTGAGGGCGAAATCGAAGGCCTGTGCAGCTCAAACACAAGCGATTATCATACTCAAATTACTGCACAGACGATCAACCCTCCAACAAACGCTAATTTCTCAAATTACTCCACAGACGATCAACCCTCAAATTATGCGTTGAAAAAACGCTCGACAGATTCTGGTGATACGAACAAATCCGTGGATAAATTGAAACATGGAAAAGTACTGCAAGTAAGTACTAGTTCACAAATCTCCTTGTAATTATGTTCCTGTTATGTAATTTTAGAGATTCTATATTAAAGTCAGAGACTGAGAACATATTTAATTACACCATTAAACCAGGTGTTAATTTTCCAGCTATCTATATATCTTTCTTATTTTCGAGGATCAGTGATTTGTGTGAATTGTCATCTTATTTTCAAGAATAATTAGTTTGATTGATTGAACCCTTCTCTCACATCCAGCCACCGTAATTTATAGGTTTAAATCCTCCCGAGACCTAAAATAAAATCTGGTGGAATCCTTCATCTTATTTTCAAGAATTAGTTTAAGAACCACTGTTGTAGGTCTGTAGGTCTGTTCTCACATCCAGCCACCATAAGTTATAAATTCAAGGAATAATAATTATGATTGTAACACATTTCTTCCATCTAAAGTATTCATTTTCTAAATTTAGTATACAGATTAATTATGATTGTAACACAGTTGTTCCATTTCACTTGTTAGATTATTTACAATTTCACTGTTTGTACTCACATCTTCCATTTCCTACTGGCAGGTCGAAATTTGCAACGCTGGGGAAGGGGGAATTTATCATGTGCGAATAGAGGGCAAGAAAGAGAGTGGTGGATTAGTGAAGCTGACGCGAGCCCTAGAATCTCTTCCACTGCAGATCATGAGCTCCAATATCTGCTGCTTTGATGAAGCCATTCACTACTCGCTCACTGTCAACGTAAGTGATTGCTTGCTTGGTGCATGGAATGGAATGAAATGGAACGATTTTAGAGCATGAATTTTTGTTTGATACTCTCTTTCGTTGCTTGGTATGGCAGGTGAAGTCACTGGAAAATGCATGTAGCGACAAATTGGAGGACATGATCCGCGAAACCACAACCAGTGATTGCTTCGACTAAATCAAGTCAAATTCTTATTGTATATGAGGATGGAGAGATTAGGGTTTCTACTGTTAGTATCGCTGGCTGTGTTTCCAGCTCTCTCACCCATGATATAGCTTTTTGACTCGGAAATGAGTTAATGTTATTTTCAATTCTGGCAAATAGTCATTACGCTCAAGAAACCATGTGGAAAGTTGTCTGGTATCCGATAGATAATATCTTTGGTAATGATATCAACGGTCATAAGAAATTTCCCACGCATAACATTAATGGTTTATGATAATTTTGAATAATTTTCTTTACACTCTATACAATATTAATTTTCTAATACATGTATTTGATAATTTAGACATAATGTCTCAAACAATTTACATAACATGCAAAATATTAATGGTTATAGGAAATTTCCTTACTACACAACATTAACCTTTTTTTTATCACTTAACACCTAATACAAATATTCTTCTTCATTTTTCTAATCTCTCTAATTTCTTTACCCTTCCTTACACACTACTTACAATCAATTTCTTTGATCTCCTGAACACTCACACAAGTATTCTTCTTAATACTGGGAGCTCAGGCCCAAGTATTTGCGAGTAGATAGTGAATCCATTTTTCATCTTTTGGTTCGTTGTAAGTTCACTAAATCTGTTTGGTTTGAGATCCAAAACCTATTAAAAATCATTGGTCATTGGGCATCCAACTATGTATCTACCTCCTTCAATGTTTAGAGAAATTTAGTCCATCTTCACAAAACTCCGTCAATTTTCATTTCACGGCATATAATATGGACCGACGGGAAAAGAGTCTTATTTGATGATGCTCCTCTCTCTCTTTACAAAGTTGTAAGCTCCAGTATTGGGTCCTATAAGGACTGGAATGTGGTAATGGAAGAACTAAGATACATAATCCCCCACGGGGGCTTCACTCAATAAACCGCTATGATTGCACGTTCGTTCATGGCATATGAAACAGTACCCCTAACTTCACTAAATATTGTGAAATACCTTCCAAAATCATTTTCTTTTAACCCCTCCCAATATGCCTTCCCAATTTAAAAAAACCCTTATTTTCACTAGATATTGTATGTATCAATTTTTTCATTAACATTTTTTATACCCATTTATATTTCTACCTAGTATATTGATATGATACCCCTCTTATGACCCCACATGCATTCTACAATACACCTTGCTTCTTTCAATGTATATTGTGGATGCACATTACTTTACTCACAATGCAATTACTCAACCACATATCATTATGATTTGCAACATCTGATGGTCTAATGAAGAGATAGGAGATCACTTCTTGTATGTCACTAGAGCCAATGCACATAGTACAACATTTAGATTGCATGTTGCAGTTCCCCAATCGTTGACTAAGCCTACTGTGGGATAGGTATCCAAGCCCCCAGGGCCTGTAACAAGCTCTAGGAGACTGACTAAGCCTACCAAGGCCTGTAATAGGCATGAGTGGTTGGGTATTCAAGCCCCCAAGGCCTATCGAGGGCCAATAAGAGGCCCTGGAGGCTTAGAGCCTCCTAAGGCTATTGGTAACAACTGGTTGAGTGCTATTAGTAATAATTGGCTGTCAATGACCACTGTCTCTTGACTGGAAACCCACTTCACCACGAAACCCCTGGCCTCAAGCATGCCTCAAGACGCGATTTCCCTGCGTACTGGTAAGCCCAAGCCTTGCCTCAACTCGATTTCTCATCCGTCCGTGATCCCGCCATCTCCATTTGGCGGATATTTGTCAGCCCGCCCATATAAAAAAGACCCCAAAGTATTTTTGTTTTGTTACATTAAATAAAAAAAATCCTTTAGCCCTTAATATATAAGCAATTTATAATTTTTAGGTTTTCATGAATATTTAATATCGCAATATGAATGAACGTGGTATGATATTGCCTTCTATTGAAGCCCCCGTGTAATCCCCCCTCTTTCTAAGATTCATCTCTACTTGGTTTTCTGGATGGTGCTACAAATATGGCCCTTGGTAAGGTGACGTGGGGGGTATTTTACATTTTAGAGTTGGACATGTTTTTTTAATTCATATTTTGGATGGGTTGTGGGTGTAGTACAAATACAAGGTCATAATTATTGGCTCTTTGGGATCTCCTATATATTGCCCATGATTGTAATAAATTGCATGTGGCAAGTGATTCCATGATGGTCATAGATTGGGAAAAAGATTTGAGCCATCTTCAAGTTCCATTTTTGTTTGGTTGGATGAGTTAGATTAGAGCATTTCAACAATATTTTGATGAGATCACTTTCTCACATGTATATAGATGTTTTAACAAACTTGTGGATTACTTATTTAAGAAGGCCTTGGGATGACCTGGGGGCACTATATTTTTATAAATTTTTATCAGGAAGCCTTCCTATCTAGGAAGACAATACATATTTTTCAATGACAGTTTGCGCATATACTATTCTCTTCAGTTTTGTTTTTTGTACATAGACATATTTATGTGTATTTTGTATGCTAGTCTTTATCCACATGCTGAAAGTTTTCTTGTACCAAATCAATATTAGTTTTATGTTTTCTACTAGTTTGTTTGGGTGATGGAAATTAGCACTGATAGAGTGAATATTCTATGTTTTTTTAGCTATGTATACTTTGATTCAATCTCTGAATATCAAATATAATTTTTCATTGTTGTGAAAAAAAGCATTCTTCTTAATTATTCTAACCTCTTTATAAAACAAATGACACCATTTCCCTTCATATTATAAAATAAACATTAAAAAATGATTAAAAACACCATGTAATTCATGTAGAACGTAATCCCAAAAAATGCCTTTGATATAAAGTGATTATTAAAATTAAACAATGTGACCACTTTACCTTACACATAAGGTATATTTCATGTAATAATAATAATGATAATAAAGAAATACCTTTACCTTTTATATATATATATATATATATATATATATATATATATATATATTCAAAGTTGTTAGCTTTGAAGGTTAGTTCAAAGGGTCATAAAGAGAAATGTCTAGTGTAAAAATATTCCAAGTACTAAATACACCTCATGGAAAAACTTGTTTGATAATTCATAATAAGTGGAAATCATCAATAACAAATTGAATAACTTGAAAACAAGAATGGCCCATGCCATGTGAAAACTTCAATGAAAATCCAAAATCCCCATTTCAATAAAGGTGAGATATTAGACAAATTATTAGTCCCCACCAAAAGAATTTAAGTATATTTTGGATCTACAAGTCAAAGTGCTTTGACTTCACATTAATTCATTTTCATAATTTATATTTTTTTCAATAGAAAAAACAATTTATTAATTTGAATTTTTGAAAATGAAAATTAAATTTTTTAATTTTAAGCTTGTTTTTTTTTCCATTTTTCAATGGTAAAAGAGATTTTGATGGTAAATAAATGTGTGAGAGTGTAGCTTTATCTTTCAAATTAAAAATATTTAATATGAAATTTTTTTTAAGTGTTATTTCTTTTTCACATGTCTTTTTTGACTTTTATTTATTTACTTAAAACAAATTATTCACTTTTAGTATAATATATTGAATTTGATATTATTAATTCTATATATTTTTATTTTAATATTTTTTAGGACAACCATTTATTGATATGGCCAATTTTTGATATCTTATCATTTTCACTTTTTCAATTTATATATTCAATCTTAATAATTTCTTTTCCCTATTTAATAAGAATTAACCACTTTTTAACATATTCATTTATGACATATTTTTTTTCATATCATAAAAATAACTTAACACTCTTTTTTTTGTTGGGACATCTAAACCGTCAAAATCACTTGGTGATAGCACCCGGCCTAGAACCCACCAACCCTTAGCATGGTTAAATTTTTATATCCACCAAGATTTCAAACCCACAACCTTTTTGCTTAGAAATATCTTATTGCTCTACATCTCACAGATACTAAATATATAAATTATTACTTAACTTTAATAATAAAAAATAACATCCTCATACTTTACATCTACATCACGTATTAAAAACATTACAATTAAATGCAAATCACATATAAAACACTTAAAAAAACAAAAACAAAAAACAATTTCATAAAATATAACATCCTCATGCATAAAATATAATGTCTTCATACATTGTATCTGCATCACATATAAAAGAAACCTTACAAAACAAACAACATCACATATAAAATACCTTACCATACAACAAAAATAAATAAATAAATAAAACAATATAAAACAGTTCCCTCATACAACAAAAATAAATAAATAAATAAAACAATATAAAACAGTTCCCTCATAAAATATAACGTCTCCTTACATTACACCCAAAAAAAAAACATCACATTTAAAATACCTTACAACACAACGTGCACACGAAAAATACATAAATAAATAACAATGCCCCCAACCTCCACATAAACATGGCAATTAAACACATGGAGGCCTTTGGTATTATACTTTATAAAATATATGATAACAAAAATTCCGCATAAGACACAAGAAGTAGTTGATCCTCTCGAAATTTTTAGTTCCCCAACCACCTCAATGCCTCACAGATACGAAATTTCCCTAACCTGAAATACATTCCACATGGCGGCATCATTATATCGTGGTCAACTCCCACATAAAACACGTGAAGGCCCCTAACTTATAGAACACGTGATTTTGGCAATTCCTCTAAAAAAAAATACATTCGGGCCACGATGTAATCATGGCAATTATGCACATTATAGAGATTGACAATAAAGATCAGTTGGGATATCCTTTTCAAGGAAATGTTGGTGGCAAATAGGCAGCAACTTTAATATTTTTTACACTGAAATATGTTCAAACATTAAGGAGGATTTAACTCTTCCTTCTGTATCATTGAAATCAAAAGATGTAATAAATATTTCTATAACTTGGCAATGAATGTAAAACATTGAGGAGGATTTAACTCTTCCTTCTTTATCATTGAAATCAAAAGATGTAATAAATATTTCTATAACTTGGCAATAAATATATTCACCTTTTGCCTCGTATGCCTTTGAACCACTTTATTTTTGGAGAGATGATTAATGTCTTTCAAAATAATTGAGACTATGCTCTTTCAATCAAAATCTTTTTCATCTCACGACAACCAAAATATAGTGATATTCTTGATGGGATAAAATCAAAATATTTTTCATGTCACGACAACCAAAATATAATGATATTCTTGATGGGATAAAATCGCTCTAATGATGAAATGTTGTACGTGAAAGTCTTTCGAGGGCCATAGGAGCTTTAATTAATGTGAATTGACTTTGGAGGTACAAGTCATATCACAAGTTGTTCGTTCGCCTTCGTTCACTCCATCTCGTCAGTTGTCACACGGCATTTCACGTTGGTTCTTTACATTTGGTTGGGTAATGAAAATAGTCATGTTGTTTGCATGGATGACTGTGTATGCTTACATCCTCCATTCCAAGAAATATGACATCATCCATTTGGTACTGCCAGCTAGGAATTTGAAAAAGAAATTACTCGTGATCAAGTTTGAAGGGTAGGGTCTCACTTTGAAGGGTTATGATATATTGAACCCTTCAATGATGACATGTTAAAATAAATCACACTTTCTATTTGAAAATCATGTAGTAATACATTTTTATGATACACATATTTGAAAAATCATTCAGTATTGAGCTCCACTTAATGAATGAATCCCTTTATATATGTTTTTAGCCGCTCAACTCTTCAAACCAAGGGAGATACATATTCCCCTATAAGAAATAATCATTAGGGGGTGTGTCTTTTATGTCTCTAGTGGAGATGTGCATTTGTGCATGTTGGTGGTGGACTAGTGGTGTTGGGGCAGAACTATCCTCCCTTTGCTCAAGCAAATCCCTGGAGTCTGAAGAGGGTATGATATACCCTATGAATTAATAGGGAAAGAAATGGTGGAAGTAGCCTAAGTAGGGATTGATGGTGGTGGTAGAAACAAACTGAACAAGGGTTGAACTTGATAGTGGAAACAACCTAAGCAAGGGTGAAGAGTTACTCCAATTTGAAATTATTATTTCGATAGGAATGGCTTAAGGTACCTCTTCCCCTTGAATCCTAATTCGTAGGACAAATGACAATCTTAGTCGATCACGATTCTTGCAAACAATGAAGGTACCTCTTCCCCCTTAATCCTAATTCGTAGGACAAATGACAATCTTAGTCAATCATAATTCTTGCAAACAATGATAGTGATGGGTGTGTGCAAGAAGATGAGGGTCACTTTAGATGCAATGCTACTTTTTTCAAATCTCGTTCCTGATACCTAAAACATAACGCGTTTCTGATATTTACCACCTGCCATGGTAAGACCCGAGCCTAACATGTCATTGGACATGTAGGCTAGGTAACAATAACGCGTACGCGTTATGTAGTTAAAAAACGCGTACGCGTTATGTATTTACAAATCGCGTACGCGATATGTAAAACTAAAAATCAATTTAAAAACACAGTCGGCCGATTGCCGACCACCCGCGACACTCACGCATCAGAAACGCGAATAGAGGCGAAATTGACCCTGGACGAGGACGCTTTGTGGCCCACTCAACTATCCGTGTTGCTCGATTTCGCTGGAGGGGAGACAAATTCACCGGTGCATTCTCATCTAGTCAGGTAATTTATTCACCCAAATCATTTTTTTGTGATTTTTTAATCCAAATTACAATTTTTTTATTGTTTAACCTAGTTTTGTAATATTGATCAAATTGGGAATAACCCAATTTGTAATAAAATTCACACCTCAAAATGAAACCCTTTTCAAAAAACTCAAAACTTCATAATCAAACCAAAAATTGAAAAAATTAAAACTCCCCCCTTTCTACAATGTATTCATCTAAGTCACCCGACACGAGGACACGGGACACGAGTGTCCCCACCAGGCTTCAAATTTGAAGCCTTCAGGCCACTTCAAATTTTACCCACACGTCATAGAAGGCCACTTCAAATTTTACCATGCAAAAAAAATTTAATTTCATGGTAAGCCCTTCAATAATTAAATTAACCACTACTGTTTAAAATTGCAACAGAAGGGTAGCTTCAAATTTCACCCATCAACAATTTTTAGTGGGAAATTGGGAATGCGGCTACTAGCTAGGTGACTTGGGAGTGGGACTCGCTTACTCTCCAATATCCACGTGTTCGATCATCCATGGATCATGGACCATTGGGCCTCTAATAATATCATTGAGCAACTTACGTGGACGGGCTTACACTGAGTAGCCCATGGCTTGAACGCTTCGAAGTTCTCGTGTTTGTAGCGAGCGCTTACGTGTTTAACACATTTAATGGCATCAACAAAATTATTAAACCTGGAAGGTGGCTCATACGTGTTGTTGCTAGCGGGCTTACCAAGTTACAAGTTATCACATACCAATTCGTGAATGCTGACTCTGTGAGTTAATTGAGTATTCAATGTATAATATATTATGTTAATATGCCCCCGCGAATTTGGCATTTCAGACAAAATCCACAATCCATAAACTTCTTGTAATGTTGCAGGTTGTTGCTCCTGCCCGTGGCCCCTACCTATAGACCTGTGTTTTCTTTGTTGTATCAAGTTAATCCTACCATCTACGGCTCCCAGCCTCACACCCTGTGTTTTCTTTGTTGTATCAAGTCAATCCTGCAGCTCCCAAGTTCCACCTTTTGTTTTCTTTGTTGTATCAAGTCAATGCTGGAATTCCATGCTTCCATGGCTCCGACCATATTGCATGAATAGAAACAAGCTTTTTCTTATACCCCTATTCCACTGTGGATGAGCTACTTCCAAGTTCCACCTACCCTATCTCCTCCAGTCCTCCAGGATAGTTTGCGGAGCGAAGCTGGCAATGCCAGCCTGCCATAAACATATTTAAAGAAATTCGTTTTCTTTGAGGAGCTCAACTTCAAGGCTGACTAGATTTTTGACATCCTATGAATTTACAAGTCTGCTATATCCACTGAAAAATAAAGCCTCTCAACTTTACTACGTTAGTAAACATTGAAATTTTGATGTACTATTACATTTTCAAATGAAAAGAATAACTTATTATTAATAAAAAAATCAAATCATATTAATATATTAATGAATTTGAATTTAGCTTCCCAATTATATTAAAATAAATTATACATTTTAAATGATCCACAACCAAATATTATACTGAGAAGGAAATGGAAAAAAAGGAATTTCCTCAACACAACATGCTATTTCCTTATGATGATGCTTTTACGTTTATGATTACCAACCTTGGAATCAGGTTTGGTTATCCGAAGGTGTAATATCTTCTAAGCTAAGTCAATAGGTAGGGATGTTGGTATTGATATAATTATGACAAAGTTTTATAAAGGATTAGGAACAATTCCGTTGGCTTGTAGATGACATATTTATGGATAAAAAGCTTGTTGTTATGAGATAATGACATCATGCCTCAAGAACATGTCCCATACAATCTAATGTTAATGGGCGCTCTACATAGAAATTGGAATGTCAACATTTGTGAGTACAATAAATATGTGGATGATTTTGGCCTACTACAACTTTAATATATTGAGTGGATTGATAACCTTCACAATTATATAAGAGATTGTAGCTATGACTAGGAGGAGAGTTAACAATGCAACAAAATCAAGTAATCGAATTTTGTGCATAAAATGAACATAAGACTCCCACCAAATTTCACTGAATCTACGTCTTAACAAAAGAACTCATCGTTTCACGGGATTCCACCCCATCAATCCTTTTAACAGTAATGGCCATAACAGTTGCTACAACCCTAGCGCGAGAAAAATCAATCGAGCTACGCATGACAATACTTGAAACCAGACTTTTTGAACTCCCTATTACGTCATAGGAATCAATACTACTTTCTCCACAACATGTGGCACCCTCAATATCTTCCATCACCGCAATTTACATTTGATAAAAAACTTGTTCCCAAATAGTAATTACCCCATTCTTTGCTCTAAAAAGGCCTCGGTTAACCTAGAATCCAATCCATACAACATGAACACATCCATATATACACATAGAATAAATATTAATAAATTTCTCATAGCCCTTCAATAGTGTTCAATATCTCATAGCCCTTCATAGTGAAATGGGACCCCACCCTTCAAATTTGATCCCTGGTCCCCACTAGACACGGTGACCCCCGGAATTAATATATTTTTAAAATATATTAAAATTTAAAAATATAGACATATAGATCATCCAATAAAATTTAACATTTACAATTACAAATATTCAATAGAAATTACATTTACAATTACAAATATGAAATATTCAATAGAAATTAGATCATTCACAAATCACAACACATTTGTCATTCACAATCACAAAACACAATGAGACATTGAGACACATAGATGCAAACTCATCACTGCCTTGATCCTCCTCCTCCATGCCTGAATCAACAAACTCATCACTGCCTTGATCCTCCTCCTCCTCCTCTCTGCCAAACTGACTAACTTACTTTTTAATTGTCAAATGTTTAATTTTAAGTTTTAAATGTATGTAAGTAAATGCCATTAAATTGCTTATGTGAGTTTGATTTAATACATGTTCAATTTTGAAGAGACGTCATTATATACCATGTATATGTTTCTAATGATTTTCGTATTAATGTCTTTATTGCAGTTGCGGCTATGGATGCCAATGCCGAAATATTGATTGAGCTTGCCCAATTGAGGGGCATAAGTGAAGCTTTTAGTGGTGGCGACAGGATTCGCCGTTCACTTGCATCAACCTTGGATGCAATTGTGGACACAATTACACAATCTACGAATGTCCTGTATGATATTGCATCTTACAGAGAAAGAAAAAGACAACAATATGCTGATGGACTAGATTACAATGCAGTAAAAAAGCTAAAAATATCCAAAGAGGTTATATTTGCATTGTTTAGGGACCCTCGGACGGGGGAAATCCCTAATGCAAGCAAGCCGCATATCTCCATTGAGTGGTGCACGTTTCAACCATTTGTTGATAACTGGATGGACAGATGGTACATGGTTTTTGATATGCCACCACACAACAACAGGGAAATTCCCTTATATTTCCTTCGAAAGATGTATGCAGAGTTCGTGTTGCATAAACACGTTAACTATTTTGACATCTTACAGTTCCAGGGGATCGGTGGGGGGATGCCCCAAAACCGACCCAATGCCAGGCTTCGAGACCAGGATCGCCCTATCCCTGCACCTCGCAGGCAGTTGCCTGGGCCAGATGTCCCACCAGCACATCGCATTATTCCGCAGACACGGGATGCATTTTTGAGTTTGGCACGGACGGTTGTTCGCCATGGCAGGATGGTTCAACATATGGGTGAGGAAGGGACATCTGTCCCTGGTGTGGTACATACACCAGCTCGTCACCATGCAGGACCATCAGCTAGTGCAGGACCATCAGGACCATCCACTACTGCAGGACCATCAGGACCATCCACTAGTGGAGGACCATCAGCTATTCCCCATCCTAGTACTGATCCTCACGAGTGCACGTCATGTGGTCGTCCCTGCTATGGTATTGCATCAGATGTTGCCTTCAGTGGCTTTTTGAGAGAGGTATCTTGATGTTTAATTGTAATAAATTCTTCATTTATTTTCGTCTTTGTACACATATATATAGTTTGAGCTAATATATTAATTTTGTGAACTTGCAGTTGATGATGATTACCGGCAGTGACGCCCCAGAGCCGGATGTTCCAGACTCGGCAGGCCCATCTTATATACCACCTATTGCCGTATCTCACACCGAGGTAAACATTTTAAAATTTCAGTTTTTTAATACTTGTTAATTTGTTAATTTCCACTTACTTTACATTTTAGTTCATTAATTCTATATACGGTCTAATATTTACAATTATTAAACTTGCAGATAGCAGATCCTTCACAGGGGCAAGGTAATGTGGAGGTAGTGCCCATGGTCATACCGTCCCCTGAAACGTCTGGGCTCCAGGTAAACAATTAAAAATGACATTTTTTAAATACATGTTTGTTTGTTGAATCATGCATGTCTAACTACATGAACACTTGCTGACTGTAGGCACCATCCGACACATCTGGCCCATTGCCTGGATTTGCATCTCCCTCCAGGCCATTCGTGAACAAGGGTCGTGTGTATGTGAGGCGTTCTACTCCGAGAAAGACTCCAGCTTCCCACGACCATGGGCTTACTCACACCACGGTAATGTATATCCTTCGATGATATTTGTTGTTTAACTTGAAATCCAGTGCATAAATCGTTTTTGTTAATGTTTGAATTGCATGTTTACTGCAACAGGAACCCGAGTTGTCTGCTGAGAACCTTGCATCGATGGTTGATGCAGCAGTTAGTGCCGCATCTGCAGTGGCGACTGATCACACACAGGTATGTAACTATTTCAACATTATCTTTACATAGTTTATTATTGTTGGACCTATTGTTTATTCATGCATTTCTAACTATTTCAACATTTTTTCATTATAGCCACCACCAGCAGGAGCAGTGCCTGGCCCCCCTGGTTCAACCATCCTGGATGTTCAACCGACGGCTCCATCTGCTACACAAGCAACACAATCTCCTTTGTCAGTTGAGGTGAGATGTCCTTCAGTGACCAAGTGTTTCATGCACTTTCCATGCACCAGTTGATAATTGTTGAGATAATGTATTAGTGTACATAGTTAGTTGAATTTAACAATTGATATTTAATTTGCAGGATCCAGGGATGCACATTGATCCTAGGGATGTGCCTAGAGGATCAACGTCGGGAAAGAACAAGAGAAAGCTTGAGTTTTGATAGTTTTGGATAGTTTTGGACACATGTGCTTTTGGATACTTTTGTATATATATGTACTTTTCGATACATTCAGTTTTGGAGACATGTACATTGACTTTATTGTGCATGTACTTTTGGAGACATGTACATTGACTTCATTGGATACATGTACTTTTCGATACTTTTGGATATACATGTACTTTTGGAGACATGCACTTTTGGAGACTTTTGGATATACATGTACTTTTGGAGACATGCACTTTTGGATATATATGTACTTTTGGATACATGTACTTGTGTCATTCTAATGTGTTGATTTGTGTGGATTATCTATTACTCATGAATGCACTATGTCAAAAGAACAAACTATTATATTCAAAGGTTTCAACGAATTCACTACATGCATGCACTAATTGGTATCTAATTAAAATTTGTGATTTTGGATGATCATTACAAGTTATGTCAAAGTTCTTGCTCGTGTAATTTAATCAAACTAAATGCAATACAATGTTTTCAAGGTTTCAACGAACTCACTCATGCACACCCATTGCCATCAACTACCAATGAAAGTCTAACATTATGAGGTTCTTCTTAAAAAATGGGTAATATTTCCTTGATGATCGTAAATTGAGAACCATTTGTAGCCACTCATATAATACCATCTTCACTTATCTTTGTACATGATAATCCATATAATGTGCTATGTTTTTTAACCTAAACAATCATCAAAAACCTAGAATTATAGGGATATGACAAAGAACCTTATGGGGAACCTTATATATTAACCTTGTGTATACATTAGGATCTTTGTCATACCATTGTTTGAAATGTCATTCAATACCTTCAATTTTATCAACATCAAATTAGTAGACAAAGTGACCCATCTTTGATCTCTTGTATAGGCCTTTGTGTGCCTTATCAATAAGATGTACATCATGAATATTATCATAGGTCTCATACATAGGTGCATCCTCATCCATGCAAACAAAGGTGTCATGGATCAACCTATTATCCCTTTATTCTCAATAATATTAGTATCATTATCTTCCATAGGATCAAATTCAACTCCATCACCCCCATTATTACTACTCTAAATTACAGCCTTAGGAGTTTTGATCATGTGTTTTTGTCTCTTTAGGAGTTTTGAAATATTATACTCTTTCAAAAATAATATGGAAGTTCAAATATTTAAAAGTGGCTTAAATTATAAAATGGGCGGAAATTCACCAAGTGTCCCTGAACGGCATTTTCATGCGACTTGCAACTCGACATAACTCGGAAACTGGACGTCGGACCGACGAACCGTCGACTCTGTTGGTCTCCTGGCGTGCGATTACCTCTAGGGGCCCTCTCCCTCGTCTCCCCATGGCCCAGTGGCTTCATTGTGCATTCATTTCGTAAACTAGGGTTTTGCTCAGTGTAATTGCATGCAATCTCGCATTGGTAGGTCAACTCTGCAAAAACCTCCCCCGAGCCAGTGTTGGCAGTGTTCCCATGTCGGCATTGCCCACACACACTTGCGGGAGCCAACGGCACGCAATCTTCTTGCTCCGTTTGCTTTTTGGCTCCCGGACGGAAATTCACCAAGTGTCCCTGAACGGCATTTTCATGCGACTTGCAACTCGACATAACTCGGAAACCGGACGTCAGACCGACGAACCGTCGACTCCGTTGGTCTCCTGGCGTGCGATTACCTCTAGGGGGCCCTCTCCCTCGTCTCCCCATGGCCCAGTGGCTTCATTGTGCATTCATTTCGTAAACTAGGGTTTTGCTCAGTTTAATTGCATGCAATCTCGCATTGGTGGGTCAACTCTGCAAAAACCTCCCCCAAGCCAGTGTTGGCAGTGTTCCCACGTCGGCATTGCCCACACACACTTGCGGGAGCCAACGGCACGCAATCTTCTTGCTCCGTTTTCTTTTTGGCTCCCGGACGGAAATTCACCAAGTGTCCCTGAACGGCATTTTCATGCGACTTGCAACTCGACATAACTCGGAAACCGGACGTCGGACCGACGAACCGTCGACTCCGTTGGTCTCCTGGCGTGCGATTACCTCTAGGGGGCCCTCTCCCTCGTCTCCCCATGGCCCAGTGGCTTCATTGTGCATTCATTTCGTAAACTAGGGTTTTGCTCAGTGTAATTGCATGCAATCTCGCATTGGTAGGTCAACTCTGCAAAAACCTCCCCCGAGCCAGTGTTGGCAGTGTTCCCACGTCGGCATTGCCCACACACACTTGCGGGAGCCAACGGCACGCAATCTTCCTGCTCCGTTTGCTTTTTGGCTCCCGGACGGAAATTCACCAAGTGTCCCTGAACGGCATTTTCATGCGACTTGCAACTCGACATAACTCGGAAACCGGACGTCGGACCGATGAACCGTCGACTCCGTTGGTCTCCTGGCGTGTGATTACCTCTAAGGGGCCCTCTCCCTCGTCTCCCCATGGCCCAGTGGCTTCATTGTGCATTCATTTCGTAAACTAGGGTTTTGCTCAGTGTAATTGCATGCAATCTCGCATTGGTAGGTCAACTCTGCAAAAACCTCCCCCAAGCCAGTGTTGGCAGTGTTCCCACGTCGGCATTTCCCACACACACTTGCGGGAGCCAACGGCACGCAATCTTCCTGCTCCGTTTGCTTTTTGGCTCCCGGACGGAAATTCACCAAGTGTCCCTGAACGGCATTTTCATGCGACTTGCAACTCGACATAACTCGGAAACCGGACGTCGGACCGACGAACCGTCGACTCCGTTGGTCTCCTGGCATGCGATTACCTCTAGGGGGCCCTCTCCCTCGTCTCCCCATGGCCCAATGGCTTCATTGTGCATTCATTTCGTAAACTAGGGTTTTGCTCAGTGTAATTGCATGCAATCTCGCATTGGTGGGTTAAACTTGCTCACCTTGCAAACATCATCCATCAAACAGAAATTTGATGGAGTTGAAATCAATGGATTGCTTGTCACAATAGGCATTCATAAGTTTGCGTAATTGAATACTCCTCTTAATCCCTAAAAAATACTTCATTCCCATCCTGCAGATCCCAAACAATGTCAAAGGTAAGAAGGATTTCCATATAATCCAAATATATGTTTTTTTTCAAATATATTTTACATGGAAACATAGCAAAATGGAATCTAATATTTCGTTTGCATTCGGAAGAAAAGATTGGCAAGGCCAACATTGGCTTCCTTTTGGATTAATATCTCCATTTATAATTCCATAGATTTATACAGTTGTCTTAATCCTAACTGTATACATTGCATGAGAATAAACACCATCAATCTCATTTTTGAGACTTGGTTGTCATGTTAATGCAAATGTAAATGTAAAGGTTGCCTTTACAGGACTTTTGAGGCCGAGTGTGGGAAAGGGGATCATGATCGAGATGTTGTGTAGGTAAACATTATATTCTGCAGGTAAAAATGGAAGTTTACGAGAAATTCTCTCATTAGTTACACAAAATCTATTGTTGAATGGTGTTCTTCAATAATTGTAGATGGAACAAGAAGACGAGATATTTTTGGGAGGTGGTTGATGTAGATCAATCACATAGAATAATGCATGGAATTTGTGGATTTCATTTAGTTTGAAACTCAAACAATGTTATAGTAGAAATATGAACAAGAAAATTCTATCACTCGCCATTATTCTAGGTATAAATATTGAATTATCCTAGTTGGATGAGGACTAATCAACCATTTCACCACATTATGATCATGTCTCAAATCTTGTACAACCAAGTTTTGTGAATATGAGATTAAATCTTATCAACTAGCATGAATACATTACATTTTGTCTATTTAGTGGACTCACACGTGAATCTATATTAGACTAGGTGAATCTATATACCACTTTACAAACTTAGTTTTCGATACAAACCTCAAACTACAAACAATGCCAAGGAAGCACCCATCAAAGGTATGATACTTCAAGCCTCATTGTGAACATGAAAAGTTAATGGAGATCATTAGTAATAGACATGATCCAAATGGTCTACTTAGATGACCATAGGTAATTAGATAAGTAAGATTGCCTAACATGGTCACTCTTGTGTTATATTCCAAGGTAAACAAACACAATTATATGGCCTACAATGTAGGTCTTTTGATGCTCTATTTCACAAGGTTTTAACAAACACACTTGTTGTGATCATCATTAAAGTCTACAATTTCTTTCAATGAATGTGCCAAATTGACCTAACAACATAGGAAATTGAAAACCACATCCATTGAAAGGAATAATTCAGTTTTTTTTGTCATGAATTAATTTACTATCATGGATTTATGGCTCCCGGCAGTGTTCCCACGTCGGCATTGCCCACACACACTTGCGGGAGCCAACGACACGCAATTTTCCTGCTCCGTTTGCTTTTTGGCTCCCGGACGGAAATTCACCAAGTGTCCCTGAACGGCATTTTCATGCGACTTGCAACTCGACATAACTCGGAAACCGGACGTCGGACCGACGAACCGTCGACTCCATTGGTCTCCTGGTGTGCGATTACCTCTAGGGGGCCCTCTCCCTCGTCTCCCCATGGCCCAGTGGCTTCATTGTGCATTCATTTCGTAAACTAGGGTTTTGCTCAGTGTGGGAGTGTGCAATTTTTGCACACAGGGGTCAACTTTGGAAAATCATCCACCGGGCAAGTATGGCTAGTGTTCCTAGCCCGAACCTATCTAGACACACCTGCAGGACTCCCCGGAACCCGGTTTTGTTGCATGGTTGGAGTTCTATGCCCCCGGTAGGTATCCAGCAGGTGTCCCTGAAGGCCTTCTGGTAGTGAGACGGGACGAGCCATAGAATGAAGACCGTGGCTCGGATCGATGAACCGTCGACTCTGTTGGATTCAACACACCGGGATAGTGCCAGGGATGCCCCTCCCCTCCTACCCGGTGGCCCATGTGTCACCTTGCAGGTCCATCTTGGAAACTAGGGTTTTGCTCAGTGTGGGAGTGTGCAATTTTTGCACACGGGGGTCAACTTTGGAAAATCATCCACCGGGCAAGTATGGCTAGTGTTCCTAGCCCGAACCTATCTAGACACACCTGCAGGACTCCCCGGAACCCGGTTTTGTTGCATGGTTGGAGTTCTATGCCCCCGGTAGGTATCCAGCAGGTGTCCCTGAAGGCCTTCTGGTAGTGAGACGGGACGAGCCATAGAATGAAGACCGTGGCTCGGATCGAAAAATGAATGAAAAATGGTTTTACATAAAGAAATTTGAATTACTCAAGGAACCAATTCGATTGTCTAGTGATTCATAAGGATTTAGTTGGGCTTAACATAGAGCTTAAATGCCCTTAAAGTTAGCTAAGCAACCTCTCAAACATGATTAATATATGGTTTACTGATCATATGAACATAATATAATTTTAATCCATCTCTTGTAAATTTGGCATATCAAGAACGCAAAATTGACATATTCATATGAAACATACATGTGAAAATTGAGCATATATCAATATTCAATTACAAATAGTGAAAATAGTATAGTATTAAAAGTATGTAACGTACCTCATCATGCTAGATCCCACCTATTATCATACAACCAAGCCCTCCGGATCATCTCTTATACTGATGGTCTCCATTAGTCTCTCGTGCTCTGTATCCGGTAAGAAGTAGCGTACCTTCGATGTATTTCGACTAGGCATTGTTCGTACCTGAAGGTTTGTGCCAATGATTAAGTTGGTAAAGTGATATACACTTGCACCTGGTTTGTAATCCCTGTAAACATATCCACCCTTCTTTCTTCCATTGCTGTCCCGTGTCAAGTATTCACCTTTAACAACCATAGACCCAGTTGGAAAGTGGTTGTTTTCATCGTCATTCATGGACACAATGAGGGTTTGCTTTCCATCTATACAGCGTGCCAACCAGTATTCATCACCCCATTCAGTATCTTTTGAGGCAACCACTGCGTATATGTGCCCTGCATTATATGATTGTAGGTATATGATCAAAATATTTTTCGTGCGATACAAGGCCATTAATGTGCATTTGAAGACTACGTAAACAAACAAAAAATGTTAAGGAAATGCATCATACCGGGTTGTACAAGGTCTGAGACATGATCAAAATCTGCAGAAATAGATGATTGGTCTTCTTCCAACGGAGTTAACTCAACAATTGCACGCTGATCAAGTGGAAGTGATATGCGATCCCATCCATCAACCCAATCCAATGATTCACACCCATCCCAGTCACCATCACAACAAGGCGGGCAAAAACAAGCAAGTTTTCTGGTCCAAATTTCAAATACTGGGTTATCAGAGCTTCGAACCGAATGAAAGCCACGAGTCCCAGGCACAGTCTTGCATTCCCATGCATGTGAACGATCTATGTCTACCACCTCCCAAAAAAATCTCTCCACATGTCTCTTTCTTGTGGATTCTACTCGCATAGTTGATTCCTCTCCCATTACTGACGTGCACCACCTGACTATAGATTGAGCATTTAGAATAGTAGATTCTGTAGATACTTTCAATTCCTCTCTTCGTAGGGCTGTTTTGACACATGCTCCGGCTCCATCATGCTCTCCTTTACCATGCCCAGTCTCAAAATAGTTCCACATATGTGGCACTTTGTAGTTTTTATGCAATGAACACAACCACTGAAATATGCGTGCATTTTTGAACTGACCAGCACACCCATCAGACCAAATCCAGTGTCGGTCCATCTGTATGTTCCTTCCCTTCAAGTGATCATAGAACATGATGAAGCAATGACGTACATAGTGGAAGTCGTGGCACCTATCATCACTTATGTAGAAGTGATATTCCTTCAGAATTTCTCTTTGCTCTTCAGTGCTATTTGGGCCATGCCTGTATGTGATATGGACCATCAAGGAAACCTGCTCAGAGTGATAATACTGACTTTGGATCTCATTTTGAGGTTGCAGAGTGTAGTTCTCGGCAAAATCAACAACTGAAAGTATAGTACCAAGGGGAAATGTATCTCTGCATATTCTAAACTTCTCATCCTGCCATCGTGCCACGTGGACATGCTGAACATATTGATGTGTCTTTTCAATAAATTCCTTGATGAAGTCACTAACTTGTACCTGGTGACACAAAATGATCTCAATGTCAGTTTTTTGTTGTAAGTAAGGATTGAAATGTAACCGTTACAACATAATTTTATAGATATAAATGCATACCTGAGATGTCACCAATTGTATTTTTTTGCTTTCTTTCCCTGGGACTATTTCATAGTTGATATATTTGAAACTTTTCATGTCTGTAACCATTTTCCCAAATTCACTGTCTCCATTCTCGTGCATACATTGGCTCAATAATGCCATTCCAGCACAGTTGGAGCATGTTCCATCCAAACAAGATTTTGCATAGTATGTTTGCCCCTCGGGCCTATTGCACATGATGCTATGAATGAATTCTCTTGATGAAGTCGGTGGTATTGTCATGGAGCAATCCTGCACAATGTTAGTATGCAACACACGACGAATGTACAAAAATGTTTCATAGTAATATTCATATTCTACATGGTATCTACAACAACAAGTGTTACGAAGAGTATTTATTCTAACATACCATGGCTTACATTTCTCAAAAGATCTTTGCCCCAAGTTCAATTGTCTATGCTCAATCTTAAATTTTTCGTAAAGCTCTGTCTGTGTTATATCAAGAAGATGCTTAGTATGTGGCTCACGATCCTTTGAACCCCTTCTTAGTTTTAGTACATCCTTTCGGTTTGAAGAAGGCCTTGTGTGATCATGCCAAAAACTATGCACTAGTCCCTTTACTGCATCAACTAGCTTCATGTCACGACGTGGCAACCGACCAACAAAGGCCCAAAAATCTGTCTGATTGGTTGTGTCAAGATGTTCTCTTCTAATAGAATACCTACGGAGGGTTTTTACATTCAAATTAACTAGATTCGATGTAGGCCTGAGAATACGAAGGGCCCTGGTGTTCTTATCTGCAATTGATTGTGACAACACACGACGAGCAGCATTGCGGTCCTTTGAACGTGTGTTCTTACCAATTTTACCAAATGCATCTACTAGGCTTTTAACTATATGAGAACTTGGTTCAGAATTCTTTATCATCTTTATCCCTAACTTTTTCCTAACAACATTCATGCTCCTAGATTTTAACAATGATAAAAATAATCTACATTTATCTCCATCACATTTAGAAACAAAATATTTATCAAGTATCTGTTGAGTTTGATAAGCCATACTACGTTTAGATAGCGTACCTTCAATGGAATTCATAAGTCTTTCATCAACTTGTATACGCTTCGGAGTTCTTCGACGTGTGCTTGCTAATGGAGGTAAGGGGGTTGGAATTGTACCATGTAGCGCATCACCAAGACGCTCTGGCGTTTCAGTAGTAGCTTGGTGTCCTTCATTCTCTTCCTGGTAGTTGGATGGTGGAAGTCCAACATCCTCATCCATGGTCTGTGGAAGTCCAACATCCCCTTGTGGAAGTCCAACATCCTCATCGATGGTGTGGATAACATTCTCTTCTTCAACAGTAGGCAAAATGTCCAACGCCTCTCTGACTTCATCGCTTGTATAACCACATCCGGATAGCAAATTGGGTGTTTCTCCGTGAGCTTCATCTTGAGATGGTAACTTATCACTATGACTTGAAGTGGGAATTGAAACATCCCCTAATGAGCACCTACGTTTTGCTTCTTGATTACTTCCATGGGGTGCTTGTTCAACAACTATTGTGGAAATTGAAGGTCCCTCTTGTCGTGGATTAATAGGATGAACCATGGTATCCTCTACAATTGGATTTGGATTAGTTTCCAAAGAAAGCCTCCGATTCATCATGTATATTCTTTTCTTTTCTTTCTCTTCTTCAATGACTTCTTGAGGTCTCTTCTTCCTTGTTGATTTGTTTACTCGGTTACGTGCATTCCCCATCACCACAATGATCAATTCAATATAGTTTGTTTTTGTTGCTCCTCAATTACAAGCTCTTAATAATAAGCAAATGGAAGTTCTTCCTTGTTGGTCTTGAAGCTTGATATCTTACCTTGTGTGCTCCTCAAATATAGGCAAAATGAATCTTTCAAAGGCCTTATCTTTGGTGTTCTTCAATTGGAGATTCTTCAAGCTTGCTAATTATTTTCTTCAAATATGGCCATATAACCCAACACCACAGTGAGCAACCATGAAAGATGTCCTCAATGCTGCACCTGCATAAAAAAAAATGATGGAGTTGGTGTAGAATGTGAAAATTTTCAGACGCGGGCTCGTGCTGTTCGAAAAATCGCGGGATTGTTGCTTTCGTTCGGACAGAGTGAAGTTGCTCTCGGACAGCAACAGTCCATTATTTCTGGAGTTCCAAAACGCGTACGCGTTATATAAATATAAAACGCGTGCGCGATATGTAGTGACAAAACGCGAACGCGATATAGTCAAGCACAATAAATAGGTTAGGTGCACGGCTAGGGCAACGAACAAAATCAAAGAAAAGTAATAATTTATATGATTGCATACAAAACAAATGTTTTGTATGGTTTAATACCCCCTAGCTCTCTCCCAATAATCCCTAGATACCCCCTATCTCTTTCTAAATATCTGTCCCTCATTCTCCCTACATGTTTATTTCATGTTTCTTTCTCTCCCTTCAGCCATGTCTCTACCACCCCACTCTCCATCTCTCCACCTTCTCTTTATCTTCGTCATTATCCCTCCCTATAGCACTCTCTCCCTTCTTCTCCCTTAATCACTAACCCTCTACGCCTTTATCCCTCCCCCCTGCCCTCTCTGTCTTACCTTGTTCCTAGAGCTCCTCCCCCATAAATGCCTTTAGACCCTCTTCTAAATATTAATCCCTAAGTGCATAAGTGCACAAGATGATGAGGAGGAGGAGGGTGATGACAATGAAGATGATCATGATGTAGATGAAGATGATAAAGATGATGAGGAGGAGGAGGGTGATGACAATGAAGATGATCATGATGCAGATGAAGATGATAAAGATGATAATGTTGATGAAGATGATGGTGATGATGATGAAGATGTTGATGATGATGGTGATGAAGATGTTGATGATGATGGTGATGATGATGGTGATGAAGATGATGGTGACATGATGGAGATGTTGATCTGATGAGGAAGATGATGATGATGATGGTGATGATGGTGATGATGATGATGAGGACGATGATGGAGATGAAGATGATGATGATGAAGAAGATGATGATGATGGAGATGTTGTGTTGATGGGGAACCTAGAGATGACAATGATGATGAAGATGGTGATGGTGATGGTGATGGTGATGGTGATGACGATGAAGATTTTGATGATGATGCTGATGGCGATGATGATGAAGATGTTGACGATGATGGTGATGGTGATGTTGAGATGATGATCATGATGATGTTCAGAAGATCATGATGGTGATGATGGTGATGATGATGGAGAAAATGACAATGATGGATATGTTGATGAGGAACCTACAGATGCCAATGATGATGATGATGGAGATGTTGATGAGGAACCTACAGATGCCAATGATGATGGTGATGACGATGAAGATGTTGATGATGATGGTGCTGGTAATGATGATGATGATGATGATGACGAAGATGATGGTGACATGATGGAGATGTTGATCTGATGAGGAAGATGATGATGATGATGATGGTGATGATGATGAAGATGTTGATGACGATGATGATGGTGATGAAGATGATGATGATGAAGAAGATGATGATGATGGAGATGTGTTGATGGGGAACCTAGAGATGACAATGATGATGAAGATGGTGACGGTGATGACGATGAAGATTTTGATGATGATGCTGATGGCGATGATGACGAAGATGTTGACGATGATGGTGATGGTGATGTTTAGATGATGATCATGATGATGTTCAGAAGATCATGATGGTGATGATGGTGATGATGATGGAGAAAATGACGATGATGGATATGTTGATGAGGAACCTGCAGATGCCAATGATGACGATGATGGAGATGTTGATGAGGAACCTACAGATGCCAATGATGATGGTGATGACGATGAAGATGTTGATGATGATGGTGTTGGTAATGATGATGATGATGATGATGATGATGATGAAGATGAAGATGATGGTGACATGATGGAGATGTTGATCTGATGAGGAAGATGATGATGATGATGATGGTGATGATGATGAAGATGTTGATGACGATGATGATGGTGATGAAGATGATGATGATGAAGAAGATGACGATGATGATGGTGATGAAGATGATGATGATGAAGAAGATGACGATGATGGAGATGTGTTGATGGGGAACCTAGAGATGACAATGATGATGAAGATGGTGATGGTGATGACGATGAAGATTTTGATGATGATGCTGATGCTGATGATGATGCTGATGATGATGATGATGATGATGATGAAGATGTTGACGATGATGGTGATGGTGATGTTCAGATGGTGGTGATGATGATGATGATGATGATGATGGAGATGTTGATGAGGAAGGGGGAGATGACAATGATGATGAAGATGTTTATGGTCATGAAGATGATGATGATGGTGATGGTGATGATGATGGAGATGATGGAGATGATGGAGATGGTGATGAAGATGATGATGATGATGATGATGGTGAAGATGATGAAGAAGATGATGATGATGGAGATGTTGACCTGATGACGATGAAGATGATGATTATGGTGATGATGATGAAGATGTTGATGCTGATGATGATGGTGATGAAGATGATGATGATGGAGAAGATGATAATGATGGAGATGTTGATGAGGAACCTACAAATGCCAATGATGATGATGATGATGATGGTGATGACAATGAAGATGTTGATGATGATGGTGATGGTAATGATGATGAAGATGATGATGATGATGGTGATGGTGATGGTGATGTTTAGATGATGATGTTCAGAAGATGATGGTGACATGATGGATATGTTGATCTGATTCAAGGAAGATAATGATGATGATGATGATGGTGATGATGATGAAGATGTTGATGATGATGATGATGGTGATGAAGATGATGATGATGAAGAAGATGATGATGATGGAGATGTTGATGTTGATGGGGAACCTAGAGATGACAATGATGATGAATATGGTGATGGTGATGGTGATGGTGATGACGATGAAGATTTTGATGATGATGGTGATGGTGATGATGATGAAGATGTTGATGATGATGGTGATGGTGATGTTTAGATGATGATCATGATGATGATAATGATGATGGAGATTTTGATTTGATGAGGAATATGATGATGATGATGATGATGGTGATGATGATGAAGATGTTGATGATGACGATGATGGTCATGAAGATGATGATGATGAAGAATATGATGCTGATGGAGAATATGATGCTCACAACTCCCTCTAGTCTCTCTCTCCCCAACCATCAATCTCTCTAGATCTCTCTCTCTCTCTGTCTCTCTCTCTCTCTCAAACACACACACATACACACACATTATGTCACTTTACATTCTCAAACTCATACCCCCTCCATACATATCTATCTCCAACTTTCTCCCTCCATCCCTCACCCTACCTTCTCTCCCTCCCTCTCTCATCGCCTGTCTCTCACCTTCTATCCCTCCCTCATCTTTCCCTCAACCTATCCCAATCTCTCCATCACTCCCTCTCTCTCCATCGCCACCACTCTCTGCATGTCTCCCACCAACACTTTCTGTCCCTCCCTTCCTATCTCTTATTTCGTTCTATCCCCATCTATCTCTCACTCCCTCCAAATCCATTCCTCCCCATTGTCCCTCTCCCTCCCTCGCTCTATGTCTCTCCCCCCCTTGTATTCTTTATTTCTCTCTCACATCCCCCTTGCCTCCATCCATTCCCCCTTGTCACTCAAGTCTCACTTTCAACTTCTAACCCTATACCTCTTCAGAACCTATTCTACTCCTAATAGTGCTCTCAAGCTCCACTTCCCTTCACCCCCTGTAGCCCATCATGTTCTCATTCCCTTCATCTCTCCCCACTCAAGCTTCCAACATCCTTCTAAGCCCTTGACCCTTTCCCACCCCTATTAAATATTAACCATAGATTCCCTTGAGCCTTCCCCACCCCTTCTCAAATATTAAACAAAATTTCCCTTGACTTCTACACCCCCTCTTTCTCAAGTATTAAACATGTATTTTATGATTTAAATAACGCGAGCGCGTTTTGTAACTATATAACGCGTACGTGTTATGTAGTTATATAACGCGTACGCGTTAATTATTGATATAACGCGCACACGTTATTTAGTTATATAACGCGTACGCGTTATTTAAATCTAAAAGCGCGGCAATATTTTTGAATTTAAACAGGCCGAGTCACATGCTCACATGTCAACAATAATCCTATGTGTATGCTTTGGAGTTTGCTTCGGTAATTCCAAACCTGTGCTATGTTAATGAAAAACCAAAGCTAATTGGGTATTTCTTCCAGTTTCTGGAGAAGCCTGTGCTTAGCCACTCGTTACAATATGCTACACAGAGTCATTTTTGACGAAATCTTAGACACAAATAGCATTTTTTCTGCAGATTCCAAATATGTAACTTTTATTTTGAAATATTAATTTTTCCTATTTTCTTTCAATTTCTTTTCTGTCCTACCTCCTTAACTCGTGAAACACATTGTTAGTGTTTCTTCCATAACTTTTTCAATTCTCAATCATTTCAAAAAAAAATTGTATGGTGCACAAGAGGACACTAACCTCCACGTTCTATGAAAAACCCATTTCAAGAATTTTGCATTAAGACCTTCAAAGGCTCTACCCACAAAAGATGTACTATTTTTGAGGTTTGATCACTTAGACAATTATAAAAAAATTATAAAATTACTAATTTAATTTTCGAAAAATAATGGCGCACAAGTGCTATGTGTTCTCTACATGCATGCCGATTTTTGTAGCTTGATTCCATCATTTAGGCCCTCAAAGGCTCTACCCACAAAAACATATACCTTATCATTTGCCTGAAAAATAAAAAGTGTCTGTTAGGAAAACTGAAACTTGACATAGCTATGCAAATTTTCAATACATAAAAGTTATATATTCAGAAACGTGATTCAATTTCCTACATTTCATCTTTTTTACTCAATGCAAGATATTTTCCGTAAGTAAATCAAAAAATCCAAGTAAGTTGAGGGATGCCTGCTTTTTCAGTTTTCTATTGCATCTAACGTGCCAAAAGTGACCCTCATTAGCTTGCACTGACCCTGATATCCAATCATGAGACAAGTTTTCCTCCTGTGATTTTTAGGGACGGTCAAGTCTCCATATCAACCATTCAAAAACCCAATGAAAGAAGAAGTGACCTTACTAACACAAATCTCCATGTCTTACTTGTCAATGACGAAGTAAATATTGATGAAAAAGTGACGGAAAATGATAAAGACACTTGATCGAATATGAGACTTGATAATTCTAACACACCCGATATCCTTGTTACCATTTTGAGAAAATAGGATGTAAATTTGTTTTCCTATAGACCATCCAACAACCGAACATGTTAGTTTTAAGATGCTATACATTTTGATAAAACCATGTGGACCACAACCACAAATAAATAGGAATGGCAATGGGTTTAATCAAGAATTTGCTAGCCAAGGTGTGAGCACTAGTTCTGAAGGGCTTTATAATAACTAAGAAGTTATCCCGAGAAAAAATACAGCAGAGGGCCAAGTAGATCAAAATCCGGCGTTCTGTCAGAATGGACATGCGATTGCAGGACGCCGGTGAAATTTTCAACTCTGATTGCTATGAGGATCATAATAATAAGCTGTGGATCGATAATATGGATGAAATTTCAGGGCAGTTGGATTGGGACGACAGCGATCCAGAGATCATGGGGGGTTCGAAGCCTGCAACCAATCTTCAAGCTACATCCAAGAACTTGCAGAGTGAAAGAAAGCGAAGGAAGAAATTGAATGAAACACTTTATACACTGCGTTCTGTAGTTCCCAAGATCAGCAAGGTATGCTTTAATTTTTCTCTCCCAATTATTTGTATTAGGGTTTGAGCCAATATTGTGAAGGGTTCTTGCAGAAAGGAGACCATGCAACAACTGCATAAATTTCTTTCTGCTATTCATCTCCTTGGGAAATATAAAATGGTGTAGATTTTCTGTTAAATGTATAATTTTTTTATCCGCAGATGGACAAACAGTCTATAATAGGGGACGCTATCAGCTATGTGTTAGATCTGCAAAAGAAGATCCGAGAGATTGAGGGCGAAATCGAAGGCCTGTGCAGCTCAAACACAAGCGATTATCATACTGAAATTACTGCACAGACGATCAACCCTCCAACAAACGCTAATTACTCAAATTACTACACAGACGATCAACCCTCAAATTATGTGTTGAAAAAACGGTCGACAGATTCTGGTGATACGAAGAAATCCGTGGATAAATTGAAACATGGAAAAGTACTGCAAGTAAGTACTAGTTCACAAATCTCCTTGTAATTATGTTCCTGTTATGTAATTTTAGAGATTCTATAAAGCCAGAGACTGAGAACGTAGATTTAATTACACCATTAAACCAGGTGTTAATTTTCCAGATCTATATATATATATATATCTTATTTTCAAGGATCAGTGATTACTGTGAATTGTCATCTTATTTTCAAGAATTAGTTTGATTGATTGAACCCTGCTTTCACATCCAGCCACCGTAAGAACATCCAGCCACAGTAATTTGTAGGCTTGAATCCTCCCGAGACCTAAAATAAAATCTGGTCGAATCCTTCATCTTATTTTCAAGAATTACTTTAAGAACCACTGTTGTAGGTCTGTTCTCACATCCAGCGACCATAAATTCAAGGAAGATTAATTATGATTGTAACACATTTCTTCCATCTAAGGAATTTCTTTTCTAAATTTAGCCTATACAGATTAATTATGATTGTAGCACATTTCTTCCATTTCACTTGTTCAGATTATTTACAATTTCACTGTTTGTACTCACATCTTCCATTTGCTACTGGCAGGTCGAAATTTGCAACGCTGGGGAAGGGGGGATTTATCATGTGCGAATAGAGGGCAAGAAAGAGACTAATGGATTAGTGAAGCTGACGCGAGCCCTAGAATCTCTTCCACTGCAGATCATGAACTCCAACATCTGCTGCTTTGATGAAGCCATTCACTACTCGCTCACTGTCAACGTAAGTGATTGCTTGCTAGGTGCATGAATGGAATGCAATCAAATGGAACGATTTTAGAGCATGAATTTGTATTTGATACTCTCTTTCGTTGCTTGGTATGGCAGGTGAAGTCACTGGAAAATGTATGTAGCGACAAATTGGAGGACATGATCCGCGAAACCACAACCAGTGATTGCTTCGATTAAATCAAGTCAACTTCTTATTGTATATGAGGATGGAGAGATTAGGGTTTCTACTCTTAGTATTGGTGGCTGTATTTCCAGCTCTCTCACCCATGATATAGCTCCTTTTTTACTTGGAAATGAGTTAATGTTATTTTCAATTCTGGCAAATAGTCATTACGCTGAAGAAACCATGTGGAAAGTTGTCTGATATCCGATAGATAAGAAGACACTGTATTCACATAAAAGGCGACCCAATGAAGGCGATAGATATGCAAATTTCTTTCAAATCTTTAAAGTCACTCAGCCCTCAACTAAAAAAGCAGGTTCACATGACAGAGTAATTTGGGTTATAAATAAAACACAACGCCACCTCATCCCCACACAACACCATTGCAATTTTATGATAGTAACACATATACATGATCATTAACTAATTCTGAGTTATTTTCATCAATCTTTGGTAAAGATATCAATGGTCATAAGAAATTTCCCACCTTATGATAATTTTGAATAATTTTCTTTACACTCCACACAATATTAATTTTCTAGTACGTGTATTTGATAATTTAGACATAATGTCTTAAGCAATTCAATTGCAAATTTCCTTATTATACAACATTAATTTTTTTATCACTTAACACCTAATATAAATATTCTTCTTAATTTTTCTAATCTCTCTAATTTCTTTACCCTTCCTTACACACTACTTAACATCAATTTCTTTGATCTCCTAAACACTCACATAAGTATTATTCTTAATAGCGGGGGCTCTCTCCCGAGTATTTGGGTCATATGTGAGAAGATAGTGAATCCATTTTTCATATTTTGGTTGGCTGTAAGTTCACTAAATCTGTTTGGTTTGAGATCCAATTCTATATCTACCTCCTTCAATGTTTGGATAAATTTAATCCCTCTTCACAAAACTCCGTCAATTTTCATTTCCTTGCATATATAGACCTGGACCCACATGAAAAGAGTCTTATTTGATGATGCTCCTCTCTCTCTTTACAGAGTGGTAAGATCCAGTATTGGGTCCTATAAGGACTGGCATGTGGTAAAGATTAAGTGGAAGAACTAAAATACATAATCCCCCCTCTTTCTCATATTCTTCTCCACTTGTTTTTTGGATGGTGTTACAAATATGGCTCTTGGTACAGTGGGGCAGGGGTATTTTACATTTCAGAGTTGGTCATGTTTTTTTTTTGCATATTTTGGATGGGTTGTGGGTGTAGTAAAAATACAAGGTCATAATTATTATCTCTTTGGGATCTCCTATATATTGCTCATGATTGTAATATATATAAATTGCAGGTGGCAGGTGATTCCACGATCGTCATAGATTGGGCAAAAGATTTGAGCCATCTTTAGGTTCTATTTTTGTTTGGTTGGATGAGTCAGATCAGAGCCTTTCAATAATATTTTGATGAGATCACTTTCTCACATGTATATAGATGTTTTAACAAACATGCATATTACTTAAATCTAAGAAGGCCTTGGGATGCCCTAAGGGCACTATATTTTTAGAAATTTTGATTAGGAAGCCTTCCTATCTAGGAAGACAATACATATTTTTCAGTGACAGTTTGCGCATATACTATTCTCTTCAGTTCTATTTTTTTCCTACATAGGCATATTTCTGTGTATTTTGTATGCTAGTCTTTATCCACATGCTAAAAGTTTTCTTGTACCGAATCAGTGTTAGTTTCCTGTTTTCTACAGGTTTCTTTGGGTGATGAAAATTAGGGCTGATAGAGTGAATATTCTATGTTTTTTTGGCCATGTATACTTTGATTCAACCTTTGAATATCAAATATAATTTTTCATTGTTGTGGAAAAAAGTATTCTTCTTAATTTTTCTAACCTCTCTATAAAGCAAATGACACCATTTCCCTCCAAATTATAAAATAGATATCCAAAAAATTATTAAAAACACCATGTAATTCATGTAAAACATAATCCCAAAAAATATATTTGATATAGAGTGATTATTAAAATTAAACAATGTGGCCACTTTACCTTACACATAAGGTATATTTCATGACTAAATAAATACCTTTATATATATATATATATATATATATATATTCAAAGTTGTTAGCTTTGAGGGTTAGTTCAAATGGTCTTTAGGAGAAGTCTCTAGTGTAAAAATATTCCAAGCACTAAATACAATACACGGAAAAACTTGTTTAATAATTCATCAATAAGTGTAAATCATCAAAAATAAATTGAATACCTTGAAAACAAGAATGGCCCATATCATGTGAAAACTTAAATGAAAATCCAAGATCCTCATTACAATAAAGGTGAGATATCTTAGACATATTATTAGTCCCTACCAAAGGAATTTGAGTATATTTTGGACGATCTACTATACTAGCAGTTGGAGGAGTAAAATTTCTTTCCCGTTCTAACATAGAGCGCATTACATTAAAATAATCATCTCCTAGAGGAGCATGCATAATGGCATGGACATTTTTGAACGAACTAGCTACTCGTAGAGTTCCAATATGAGCAGGACCAGCATACATCCAATGGGCTAATTTCATAAATTGAACCTTATCTCAAATTGATCTGTATTCCCATATTGCACCACAGAGATATCCCTTTATCCCTTCCCCATTGTAATCACATTCCCTTCTGATAAGTATGGTGAAATGATGATAAAAAGTAGAACGAAATTCCATTGGATTTACCCTTTACGAAAGAAGAAAGGGAAGAGGGAGGGAAGGGAAAACAGGAACCAATGAAATAAGTCTAGGACGGAAGGATTCGAACCTCCGAATAACAGGATCAAAACCTGCTGCCTTACCGCTTCGCCACGCCCCATTCCCATCCTATTTTTCTATTCATATGCTAATGAATACTTATATCAAATTTTTTGTCAACTCATTAGGATCCAAGATTCATTAGATCAGATCCCAATTGGGCCAGATAATTTTGTGGATTTTGAAACAAAATAGATTATTAATGGAATTGGACATAATAGGAGAAACATAAAAAGGGATAAGAATATCCATTCATTGATCAATCTCTATTAGATTGGGTAAAATATTGTATGTATGAAAGAATAATCCCTTCCAACCCCAAGTCCGATCAAACTTGCCGAAGAGCTTCGATCAATTCCATTAATCAAAGACTTTTCTGGCTTTACCCCCCCCCCCTAATTTTTATTGGAGAAGAAAAATGCCAGTTATGCTCAATATTTGTCTAGATGATGCCTTTATTCATTCAAATAATCCCTTTTTTGGAAAATTACCTGAGGCTTATGCGATTTCCGATCCAATTGTCGATGTAATGCCAATTATTCCCGTTCTTTCTTTTCTCTTAGCCTTTGTTTGGCAAGCTGCTGTAAGTTTTCGATAAAAAGTATCCTCTTTTTTCCTTTTTCAAGTTTTTGGATCACTGTCATTGATCCAATTTTTGTATCACTCTTTATATTTTTTGTGGCAGAAGTTCTATCCTTGCTCCGCCCGACGATACCAGATCCAGATACCTT
Source organism: Larix kaempferi (assembly GCA_027924585.1). Lineage (NCBI taxonomy): Eukaryota > Viridiplantae > Streptophyta > Pinopsida > Pinales > Pinaceae > Larix > Larix kaempferi. The sequence goes on along the minus strand of BSBM01000322.1, from coordinate 9,720,217 downwards.
ATCTGCTCCCGGCTAAAAACTTTTTAACTCACCTTCGTCAATTCCTTCCGATCTCATTGCTCACTTTGGATTGGGCTATTTGGTCACGTATTGATACGAATTACATATTTTCATAAAGATTCGATAAATATCTGGTTGATTCAAACAAATAAGAAGGGAAGACAGACCATTTGGAAAACAAAGGGATAAATTATCTCCTTCTTTCAAATTTATTTTCACACGTGATCCGGAAAAATAATTTCATGATTTGTATGAATCATACTATTGCTTGGTATTCAAGTATCCATATATGGTACAAAGATTGATGATCTATTCTGTTGTACTTATAATCAGGATCCTGGAGATTACGTAATGCTTACTCTTAAGCTGTTCATTTACGCAGTAGTGGTATTTTTCATTTCTCTTTTTATCTTTAGATTTCTATCGAACGATCCAGGACGTAATCCCGGACGTAAAGAATAGTGAAAAAAGTCTCTAGGCTAATTGGTCTTTTCCGTAGAAAGATTCGGAGTTTTCGTTTTCAGGATCAATAGTGACCGAACGGAGTGAGAGGGATTCGAACCCTCGGTACGGATTATCCGTACTACGGATTAGCAATCCGCCGCTTTAGTCCGCTCAGCCATCTCTCCAAGATGGAAGAGTTCATGTGTAACAAAATGAATGGTGGAGTGAAGGTGTATACCATAACATGTATGGATTGTATCGATAATGTAATGAATAGAGCAATTATTTAGAGAAAAAGAAATCTAGCGAATCATATTGTTCATTCCGTTCAAAATAATTTTTTTCCCCTTTTTTCTGACCTGGCTGGCCTGGCCACCGGCCAGGCCAAGAAAAGCAAAGAATCATTCATGCATCATATAGTGATTCAGCTAATTTGAAAGCCAAAAGAGTTATTGAAATAGAAGCAAAAAAAGCTAGAACAAATGTAATAGCTTCATAATTAACAAAATTAACAAATTCCAAATTTGACGTCATTTCTTAAATTTCCTCCTTAATTTTTTTTTAATAAATTAGTTACATTGAATGCATCCATTTTTCTCTCTCCAGTATAAAATGAAAATACCTAGATATTTCAATATCTGAATGGGCTCTCTATTTATTTCTTTATGTATTATTATAAAAGATATCAGTTACTCAAGGCTATGTTCCTGATCGAAATTACACAGATGGGGAAGAAGAGAAAATGGAAGAAGGATTATATTTATCTTGGATTAAGAAAGAAAAGAATTGGTTTAATATCATCGCCATCTTTCAAAATAGAAGGGGTTTCCTTACAACCATTGATCTTCTTAGGTTTGCGATAGATTATATCCGGGAACATCTTCCTATTTGTTCAAATTTTCTACAGTTTGTAATGATATTTGAAGAATTCTGTTAAAAAGAATTGAATTATTTAGAATTCATTTTCGAAATATCTACCATATGGTCATTGACCGAGGTATGTCTATGATTAACTAATTGTTTAGCTCCGGGAATGGTGGGAGCCATACCCGATTGAGAAATAATATTATGCAAACGCATTTCAGGTAATTGCAATAGGACCTGGCCCGTTGATCCCGCGGCTCTTCTAGCAATACATTTAGAATTGTTTTTAGGCATAACATAACTTGTCTCCATTCGCTTCGTATCAGCTTAGCCCGGAGTTTCCAGTATAGCTATCCCTACCCTCCTCTCATGTAAACCTATGAGCTACTAATATATTTTCTCAACTTGATATCTATAAATATAGATGGATCATGTGCATCCAATTTTTTGTTCATATACCGTAGTAGACTTACTCATTAATATATGATGGGGGGGCCCTTTTAACTCAGTGGTAGAGTAACGCCATGGTAAGGCGTAAGTCATCGGTTCAAGTCCGATAAAGGGCTCATGTTTCCTACGAAGAAAAAAAAAGGTCTCGATGTCCATCTTACACGCACGGTTAAGAGACAATCAAGTTATTTATTATATTATAATGCAGGTGATGGGACAAATATACAAATTTCGAGGCTCATCTATCAACGGAGATAGTGAACATTTTACAGTATTGAAAGAAGACGAATGAGACGTCTTGGTAGGCGTCAATCGATCTGTGGAACGTATCAAATCCTTCATGTATAAGTTCGTGATGAGTCCGGGCTCATTCCGATATAACATGATTTCGGACATATCTATTGTCTAACCGAGTAAATATCTATTTGTAACGGGGCAGAAGGAAACTTCTTTTGGGTCGCAGTCCATATTATTTTTGAGCAAGGGATTCTAGTTTTGTCCCAACAGACTTCTTTATTCTATTGTTCCAGAACGAAATATATGTATTCCATAGTGGGGTAGATTCAAGCAAACGTTGGTCCAGATGTAGATCCAATATGCATAGCCGGTAGATTGCATGTTTGTGGTATGTTACCAAAACGGAACTAGAGGAAAGAGTGTTTGTCACAATATTTTCATATTTTGTCTAAAAAACCATGTTATGATCTTAGGTGGAGAAAGAGAACGAACCAAAGGTTCGCCTTTAGCTAGAATGGATCAACTCTAGAGAATTTTCCTTTCCAGGTATTTGGAATATCCGTAGTACTTCCCACTTCTATGGTTCAAGAATAGGTTTGATTTACCATAAATAACATATTGTAGAGAATCCTAGTTGATCAAGATCTTCGCCCCGATCTTTAGCAAAGGGATAGAGTACTTTGACTTCAATTTAATTCATTTTCATAATTTATATCTTTTAAGTGTTAGAAAACACAATTTATAAATTTGAATTTTTGAAAATGAAAATTAAATTTTTTAAATTTTAAACTTGTCTTTTTCCATTTTGTAATGGTAAAAGAGGTTTTGATCATTTTCACATATCTTTGTTGACTTTTATTTATTTACTTAAAACAAATTATTCACTTTTATTTTAATGTGATGTATTGATTTTGATATTATTAATTCTAAGAAGGCCTTGGGATGCCCTGAGGGCACTATATTTTTAGAAATTTTGATCATGAAGCCTTCCTATCTAGGAAGACAATACATATTTTTCAGTGACAGTTTGCGCATATACTATTCTCTTCAGTTCTATTTTTTTCTACATAGGCATATTTCTGTGTATTTTGTATGCTAGTCTTTATCCACATGCTAAAAGTTTTCTTGTACTGAATCAGTATTAGTTTCCTGTTTTCTACAGGTTTCTTTGGGTGATGAAAATTAGGGTTGATAGAGTGAATATTCTATGTTTTTTTGGCCATGTAACCTTTGATTCAACCTTTAAATATCAAGTATAATTTTTAATTGTTGTGGAAAAAAGTATTCTTCTTAATTTTTCTAACCTCTCTATAAAGCAAATGACAACATTTCCCTCCAAAATATAAAATAGATATCCAAAAAATTATTAAAAACACCATGTAATTCATGTAGAACATAATCCCAAAAAATATATTTGATATAGAGTGATTATTAAAATTAAACAATGTGGCCACTACCTTACACATAAGGTATATTTCATGACTAAAGATATATATATATATATATATATATATATATATATATATATTCAAAGTTGTTAGCTTTGAGGGTTAGTTCAAATGGTCATTAGGAGAAGTCTCTAGTGTAAAAATATTCCAAGCACTAAATACAATACATGGAAAAACTTATTTGATAATTCATCAATAAGTGTAAATCATCAAAAAGAAATTGAATACCTTGAAAACAAGAATGGCCCATGTCATATGAAAACTTAAATGAAAATCCAAGATCCTCATTACAATAAAAGTGAGATATCTTAGACATATTATTAGTCCCTATCAAAGGAATTTGAGTACTTTGACTTCACATTAATTCATTTTCATAATTTATATCTTTTAAGTGTTAGAAAACACAATTTATAAATTTGAATTTTTGAAAATGAAAATTAAATTTTTAAAATTTAAAATTTGTCTTTTTCCATTTTGTAATGGTAAAAGAGGTTTTGATCATTTTTCACATATATTTGTTGACTTTTATTTATTTACTTAAAACAAATTATTCACTTTTATTTTAATGTGATGTATTGATTTTGATATTATTAATTCTATATATTTTTATTTTAATATTTTTTAAGGACAAACATTTATTGATGTGATCATTTTTTTTTTATGTCTTGTCATTTTCAATTTTTTTAATTTATATATTCAATCTTAAGAACTTCTTTTCTATATTTAATAAGAATTAACCACTTTTTAACATATTCACTTATTACATATATTTTTTTACATATCATAAAAATAACTAACACTCTTAATTATTAATAAATATTAAAATTATTACTTAACTTTAATAATAAAACATAACATCCTCATACATTACATCCATCATATATTAAAAACCTTACAATTACACATATAAAAAAAAAACTTAAAAAAAAACAATAAACAATTTCATAAAATATAACATCCTCATGCATAAATAAATAAGTAACAATTTCCACATAAAATAGCAGTTTCCTTGACCTCCAAGTATCCATGGCAATTTCATTACTCACCAACCTCCACATAAACATAAACTAGCATACGCCCAAAGCGGGCGAAATGAAACGCCGAAAAAAACATTGATATGTTGCAAAACCAGAGAAAATTGTGTGATTGTAGACAATATAATTTTATGGTTTGAAAGCACGTTCCATGGATGGTCATACTCAATGGCTCTTATATTCACTACATTCAGTCACCCAACACTTTGTAGAGGTGAGTATTTCCCATTCAAGGCTTAATTCCTTATTTGCACTTGAGGAAGGTAGCTTCGTGGCCAAAATCTTAGGCTTGTCTCCAAGGTGACTTTCATGGGATGCGATTGTACACAAAGTTAGATTTTGTTGGCCACTGGGAGATGCCCCCGGTGTCCCTCAATATAACTAACTCTATCATTCCTACACTGGTCATCTTCGGTGGGTTCATAACCATTTGTTAAGAGAGTGCCTATTAAGGATTATCATCCTCAATGGTTCTTTTGTTCCCTATACTTGTGAATGTTGTAGGCTATGTCAAATGCAAGTTGTTAATTGCGAGACAATGAATTTGTGGAAGGTAGGGGAGTGTTATCTAATATTAATTTCCCACTTCTTCAGTCGTAGTCAATGTAGTTTGGTGCAGTCTCCAATGTATCTTTTGATACTTTTGATTGATTTCATGTGTGGTTGGTGTCAAAATCTCCGAATCCAAGCATATCAAGCTCATTAATGTGGATATTGCATGTAGGGATCAATCTTGACAAAGCTTGTCATTCTTTCATCTCCATGTTGGGATGTATGTTATGATTCATACGCTTATATTCCGATGTTGTTTCATTGTGAGAGGGGTAGGGATGCAACCAACATGCCATGCATAGTAGGTATTTCATATGCTCTCCTAATTTGAAGAAATGACATTTTTAGGCCGATGCCTTTAGTGAAGGAACAAAAGGGCTTATATAAAAATATTTCACTCCAATAGAGTTCAAAAAAGGCATCAGAATCTTTGGCTAGAATTGAAGTAAAACACCGCAAGGCATGGACAATTCGAGGGACAATTCTCTTCTTCCACTTTTCAGTTTTTCATAATTGGTTATATGGCCATTGTTGTGCATTAAGGGAGAAAGGGTACTATATAAAAAAATAACTATATAAAATGGTTGAGGTCAATGAATTACGTCCTTTACTCATATGAACTTTTGAAGTAGATAACAAGGGACACAATTGGGCTAATCAAAGTCGTCACATGGAATGCTATACATTATAATAGTATTGATGACTGAAAATTATAGAACTCATTCACAACCAAGCTGGATGAATTTCCATAATGAAAAAAACTGAAGTTGTAGATCTGGAATCTGAACCAACCCTTAAAAGCATGAATGGTAAAGCTATTTGGTGCCATAAATGCATGTTTTCGTATTTATGAAATGTCTACTTCCATATGTTCATTTTGTATTAGAATTTTCCTTCACTTATTTCCATACCAAGTTTTGTATTTAAATATGTAAGACAATATTTAATGATTTGGATTGTAAAAATAATAATTATTATTGAATGTTTATCAAGCTAGCTATTTTCATCTTTTCAAATTAGAGTATTTTTCTTAAAATCTATTAAAATAAAAAAAAATATTAAACTATAATTGTATCGAGTAACCAAGTGCTAAACAACCAAATATAAATGAGAAGTTTTCACATTAACATTTTTTTTATTGGGATTAGAATTTCATCCCGATCCTAAGTAATGGAACAATATCTATTATTTAAGTTCCTGACAATTTTGAGTCCACTCAAATCTTGAGGATGCACTCTCTGAACTTTGGGGATCATCAATATGAATTTAAATATATTACATTTAATTATATTTGAATCCATATTACATTTTAAATCATTATTCTTCTTTCCAGATTGAACTGGGGACTCTGATTTCCAGATCGAACTACAAGGATGGTGTTTCACAATTACAGAAGAATGAAAACTACGATGATGGCCCAACTATACGCCTCTCCTTTTTACATGATGAAGGCAATCACGCAACCGAACTCAATACCTATATATATATATATAATCCATGATCCACGACAGTAGATTCAATTACCAGGAAAGTATACTCAAATGCGTTCGATATTCAAATTATGTACGCCCAAAGTTTTTACTTGATATAGATAGCCTATAACATATTCTTTGAATATTTTATGGTGTTTATATTTATGAAGCCTTCGAGGATAATTAATTGAGAGTTAATATCAAAACATTAGTACATGTTTGGGCTTGTAAGCATGGAACTAAAGCTCATGGCATATGGTTAGGAAGGGATGATCGCTGCCTTTTATGTACGTATGCACATTCTCGGTTTTGAAAATTTTCGATCTGAAATAAGATTTGGTTTTGTAATATGCACAGAGTAAGTGATTACACGGGCATCGCAGGCACAAATCTCATCTTCAACCCTTCTCCTTTAAGAAGTGGAAGATTGGCGTTGTTCATATATGTTATTATGAATTAATTTGAGATGACTCGACCTGCTCTCGGATGCAACCATGTGTTCTTGTAAAAATATCCTGGTGCAGATCTAAGTATTTCCAGCAGCGAATTTTAAACTAAAAGAGGGTTTTTTGTATTTTATGAAGGAAGCTTTGAAAAATGTATAAAAATCATTAATGAGTTGTAACTGAAAAGTCATAAAAATATTATATATTTAAGATATAAAATGCTATTCTTAATCCAATTAAGTTAAAGTGTAAAAGATTCCATAAACTTAGTTAGGAACTTAGGAATGAGTAGGTGGCTTTCAATTGAGCTATGGATTTTTAACAAATAGGCAATTGGTGGATTATTTGGAAAAGGTTAAGAAAAAGGTGGATGAACATCAACCACAATTTGAAAATGGTCTCTCCATATGTTTGTTTCATATCATTTTATTCAACTTATATGGCGGGAACTTAGTAATTAGCTAAACTTATCGAATTTGTGAAACAAGCCTTAGATTGAATCATGTTTGAAAGTTTAGTACAACACAAGGGATATGAAACCTTACAAAGCTATCCCATTATCCTATGGAGGGTCTTATTAAGTCAGAGTAGGTTGATCTTTGTTGAGAATGCAACCCTTACATTTGAGGGTTTGTGCTAAGTTGAAGGCAATTTTTAATTTTCTAAAGAACAAAGACACCCCTAATTTGTTGTGACAATTCAGGCAACTGCATCGTGACAAAAGTTCTTGTTTGTTTTTTTTAATGGAGCTTGCGAGGGTTAAGATAAGATACGTGGCCTAGTTTTGGTGTTATATATGTCGTATGACTACAATTTTGTATAAAATCATGAAGTGATCAAGGTACAAATGATATGGTTGAGCTCTTGATGTTACAACTTTTGGTTAGGAAAGTAGTAGAATTAGGAGTGAACTCTATCTAAGTCTTAATGACTCATTGCCGATTGTTAAATGGATGACATGTGAGAAGATGATTGGCAATATAGATCTATAAGAGTTGGAGCCTATTCTTAAAGAGGTTGTTTGAATATTCGATCAGTTCCTTATTTCCATGTTTTTAAGGAACACAACAAATTCCCTGATGATCTTTCCAATGAAGGTTTTTCATTAATCATTGGTTTTGTCTATTTGCTAAGACTTGTCAAGATCTATGGATTTGATGATTTTCTTTTGGGAGAGTCTAGATTGCAATTTATTTTCATATTGTGTTTAGTTGATGTGACCTCGAATATTGGTATAAAGTTAAAATGATATTTCCAGAGGTGGAACTTATGAAAAATCTCATACTTTGTCATTTAGAAGAGGGTAGGTAGTTCAATGAGAATAGTTTGGACAATGAGGAATGCCACAACATATGAAGATTGTATTTTTGTTTTAAACCAATGAAAACATGTTTCTTTTTGGAAAAAGTTTAAGTGTAAAATGTAACATGTTTATTTGAAGATGACCCATGTATGTAAAATGATCCATTTATAGTAGGTCATAAATGTATACTCCATTTGATGTGATTAGTATCTCAAACCTCTATTTGTAGCCCTAAATGATGAGTTGGACTTAGAATTTTAGGTCTACATTGCAAAACTCTTGAATTTATTACCATATTGTTTTTATATAAAAATATATTTATAATGTAAAGTCTAACATTATTTAGGAACATGTTCTTGTCCTATAACGATAAAAAATATTATTACTTTTTACAATATTTCTTTTATAAGTTACTAAATTATTGAAAAATAACTAATAACTTTATTATTGATCCTCCTCTTATTCTTAAAATTATGTAGATATCATTTAAAATTCAATTTGGAAATTTTATTAAATATTTATAATAAGGATATATGTTACAATATTGTATATACACTAAATATACTTATACAATATCTTAATTAAATATAGCTATAATTTAATTAAATAGCTATAATAAGGATATATGTAACAGCTACGAAATAATTTTTTCAGTATACACGATTTGCTTGTTAGTACCAATAATTTAAATGGAAGTGATACGTGATATTGAAAAAGAAGTATTTGCTAAATAATATTTTCAATATACACTATTTACTATGATGAATTTAATAGGCAAAGAAAATCACATATGGACAATAATTTTCTTATTCCAAGCTATTCACAACAATGTCATTAACAAAAATCCAACATATACAAAAACTATAAATTATCACTTATAGAAAATATTGGCATGCTTCTAATATTTGAATGCCACTCTAAATAAGCAACAACCTTTTCATAAAATCAAAACCATTAATGCTATGAAGTACAATAGCTAGGCAATGTACTTCATTTGGATAATTTATCAAATTCTTTCGGGTTGTTTCTCTCTCCTTTAGAACATTTTCATTGGTTTGCTAAATAAGTTTTCCATATACCTCATACTTTTTATTGAAGATTGCAGCTAGCTCTCTAGATGTTGAAGCTCTTATGTCAGCTAGGTAGTGGATGGAATGTACAAAGCTTGAAACAAATTTTCAGAGCTAAGGATGCAATTCTATGTTGATATTGCCTTTCTTGGAATGGAAGTGACCATCACTATTTGAAGTGATATGTGAATAAATTTTAAATAATTAAAGAAGGTTGTTAAGGGCACATTTCCATTGGGTAAATAGATTGATGTTTTTAGCTCAATAATTTTGAAGAATATCAAATGAATTTAAGAAAATAATGTTTTCCTATTTATTTTGGAGTGTTCTTATTTATGTAATATAATAATAATTTTGCGGACCTTAATAATTTCAAAGATCCAACCATTAAAATAATAATTATATTTTATGCATAAATAGATTCAACATATCCACTAAAACTGTAATTAATATGATGATAATTGTTAAACATATACAATTTGGGTGCCCTTGGGGTATATGAAGATGTTGAATCTATTTATGCATTTAAAAATATAATTTAAATTTTGGAAAAAAAAAACACCAAAAAATCCAAAATATCTAAAAAAAAATTGACTCCATTTATATATATGATTTCAACTATCTTTCTAAAATTTTAACTCAACTATCTTTCTAAAATTTTAACTAAATATTAAAAGAAAAAATATATAACATTCCAAGTAAGCCAATATTCCCAATATTATCGAAAATTGGAATTTCACCTTATTACAACCCTCTAAGCGTTCGTTGGTTTTTGAATCCACCCCACTTTAAAAATTGTAGTTCTGACAATACATTGATCAGATTCCAAATTTATTTGCCGGAAAATTAGGCGATCTAATGAATTGTTAGGACAGATCCATACGACAACTTTGAAGTTTGGATAGACTTGTTTATAGTTGAAAATCTCCATAACCATAACCATTATGCCGGAAAGAATGGACTATTAATAACACATCTTCAACACGAATTGTGTTGAATTAATGTAATCAATTTAATTTAATTATAAACCTTACTAAAACATTAAAAAAAAGTTGATTTTTAGTAAATCTTCATAATATAGTTTTTAAAATATTACATCCCTTAGATCTATTCTTTTAAGGCACCCCTGAAAACCTAATATAATCATTCTTTTAAGGCACCCCTGAAAACCTAATATAATCACAGAGGCATTAATGCCAACGGTAAATTCAGATCCATTCTTCTTTCTCCGTCCAGACTCGTTTCCAGCAAGACTTGCGCCGTGCTCTATACCCTTAGTAAATTATACTTTATAAATTATATGCTAAAAAAATTTCCACATAAGACACAAGAAGTAGTTGATCCTCTCCAATTTTTTAAACATCATGGCTCTACGCGATTTCCACATAAAACACGAGAAGTAGTTATAAACATTATTTTTCACGATAAGTAATTGATCCTTTGGAAATTTTATAAACATTATTGGTCATGGGCAACTTCTCTAACCACCTCATTGCCTTACACTATGTTTGGGTAGGAAATTTCCCTAACCTAAAATACATTCCACATGGCATCATTGTAATCCTGGTCAACTCCCACATAAAACACGTGAAGGCCCCTAACTTATAGAACACGTGATCTTGGCAATTCCTCTACAGAAAAAAATACATCCGGGCCACGATGTAATCATGGCAATTATGCACATTATAGAGATTGACATTAAAGATCAATCCTTTTCAAGGAAATGTCGGTGGCAAATAAGGAGCAACTTGAAAGAGGTAATAAATATTTTAACTTGCCAATAAATATATTCACCTTTTGCTTCGTATCCATTGAACCACTTTTTTTTAGAGATGATTAATGTTTTTCAAAATAATTGAGACTAGGCAAGATTTTCAAGTCAACAACCAAAATATAATGATATTCTTGATGGGATAAAATCGCTCTCACGATGAAATGTTTTATATTGCTGCCCATGCTTTAGCTATTGAAAATTAATGCTTTTGGGAATCATATTGTTCATTAATAATAATGAGATACAATAATATAATTTAGAGGTAAGTGATTGTGACATTCAATAGTCAAACGTCAAAACCAAAATCTTATATTGTTTCCAAGATTATTATCAAACAAATATTTTGTTTAGTTTTGTGTTTGAATTTTGATATGAATTTATTTATGTTTTATATTTACATAATATTTAATGGTGATTGAAAATTTTATTGATGTAAATTTGAAGAGAAGCATTTCTAAATTGGTGTTTTTATCCTTAACAATTATAATCTCATAAATATGAGAAATCTTTTAAGCAAAGTTTTAGAAAAGATCCAACTACATGTTTTTTCACTATATGATTTATAAGAATTCATTCTTATATTATCTATATAAATTTTAGATTAATAACTTCTTTATAATATCTTAATTATTAAAAAATACCAAATTAAAAAATTAATCATATAAATAAAAATTAATATATTATTAAATATTTAAAATATCAAAATAATTTATTAAATAATAAAAAAATATATTAAAAATATAAATTTATTATAATAAATTATGTTAATTTAAATACCAAAAATTAACCTAAATATTCATAAATATTTATATTGATATCCTACTAGTTTCAATATCTCTTTACTTTTTCATAAATCGAAAACCCAAAGTTTCTTGTAAAAGATAAGACGGATTTATTTTAATTATTAAGATTTACTTTATTTTAATTTCACTCTAATTTTAATTTAAATGATACATCTAATTAATTTCTTTTTATTTCTTATATATGGTTCTATGAAAGTGATATAAAGTTATTTGCAAATTTCGGTATGTGTGATAGTATTTTATTTATGAAAGTGATATAAAGTTATTTGCAAATTTCGGTATGTGTGATAGTATTTGATTTAGTTTTACAAATATTTTAAAGATGTCTATTAAATTTATTAGATATATTAAAAATCATTTTCCTTTAACAAGTTTATTTTTGTCTCTAGACAATTTTTTTTTGACATTTTAATATTTTTTTTGAATTTTAATACTTGGCAATGTTTTTATTGTGTTTTAATATGAGTTAATATTTTTTTTCAAAAATATATTTTAATATTTTTATTGAGTTATAATATTTATTATTATTTTTATTGTGTTTTAATGTGTCAATATTTTTTTTTCAAAAATATATTTTTATTGAGTTATAATATTTGTTATTGTTTTTATTGTGTTTTAATGTATTAATATTTTTTTTTCAAAAATATATATTATGATTTTTAAAAATAAGACATTGATATTTGTTTTTAATAATTCAAAGTTATATTAAATAAAAAAAATATGATATCAAAAAATTAATAATTAAATTTTAATTCAAATAAAAATGAATGAATTAAAATAAAATTGTTAATAATGAAATCATTTTAAAGAATCTACTATATTCTATATTTATCTGGAAATCGGAATCCCTAAAGTATTTAGAGTTCTTTCCATTTTAATTGTATAAATTGTTTTAATGTTTTCTTAAGAAATTAAAATAAAAAATAAAAATTTTAATTAATTGTTAACATTAATAAAAACATTCCTATATAATCATTTGTATAATTATATTTTATATCATTCCTAAATATACATAAAATTGTCTAAATATTTTCTTCCACAATTATATTTTTTATTATTTTAATCTTCTTTCAAGTATTCCAATTTAATCTCTAATTTCAACTTATTTTTGAATCTTTGTGTTCGTTTAAAATGAAAGAAAATTTCTAATATAAAATTTCCAACACAGTCGTAATGAAACTTAAAAGTACTTTAAAATTCAACCAATTGTTTTAATTTTTTAAATCATATACAAAATAAAAATCGATAATATTATAATATTAACCTTCATTGTATGTTGTACGTGAAAGTCTTCGAGGGCCATAGGAGCTTTAATTAATTTGAATTGACTTTGGAGGGACAAGTCATATCACAAGTTGTTCGTTCACTCCATGTCGTCAGTTGTCACACGGCATTTCGCGTTGGTTCTTTGTATTTGGTTGGGTAATGAAAATAGTCATGTGCTTTGCATGGATGACTATGTATGCTTACATCATCTATTTCAAGAAATATGACATCATCCATTTGGTACTGTCAATAGGAATTTGAAAAAGAAATTATTAGTCATTTTTACCAATGATCAAATTTGAAGGTTAGGTCCCATTTCACTTTGATCAAATTTGAAGGGTCGGGTTCCATTTCACTTTGAAGGGCTATGATATATTTAATCCTTTGTGTAAAATAAATCACACTTTTTATTTGAAAATCATGTAGTAATACATTTCTTATGATGCACATGCTTAAAAAATCATTGAGTCGAAGGAACAACTCAATCAGTATTGAGCTCCACTTGTGGAAGGAATCCCTTTATATATGTTTTTAGCTGCTCAACTTTGCGAACCAAAGAAGATACATATTCCCCTATAGGAAATAATCATCAGGGGGGGTGTCTTTTATGTCTCTAGTGGAGATGTGCACTTGTGCAGGTTGGTGGTGGAATAGTGGTGCCCCAGTGGTGTTGGGGCAGAACTGTCCTCCCTTTGCTCAAGTAAATCCCTGGAGTCTGAAGAGGGTATGATATACCTTATGAATTAATAGGGAAAGAAATGGTGGAAGTAGCCTAAGCAGGGATTGATGGTGATGGTAGAAACAAACTAAACAAGGGTTGAACTTGATAGTGGAAGCAGGCTAAACAAGGGTGAAGAGTTACTCCAATTTGAAATTCTTATTTCGATGGGAATGGCTTAAGGTACCTCTTCCCCTTGAATCCTAATTCGTAGGACAAATGACACTCTTAGTCGATCACGATTCTTGCAAACAATGAAGGTACCTCCTCCCCCTGAATCCTAATTCATAGGACAAATGACAATCTTAGTCAATCACGATTCTTGCAAACAATGATAGTGATATCCAATCATGAGGCAAGTTTTCCTCCTATGATTTTTGGGGGCCTTTGAGCAGTACATTCATCTCTATGTAAATACCAATGGAGCCATTCGATACATATGGATTAACTTTTTCGGTCAAGTCTCCATATCAACCATTCAAAAACCCAACGAAAGAGGAAGTGACCTGTAACATCCCAAAAATTCACAAAAATTTAAAATTTTTCAACGTAGCATTTAATGCATAAACTAACTGTGCAGAATTATAATAAATGCTTCTATGTCGTCTTGTTGAACTATATGTTTGTAACGATCATGCAACTGTATTGTTTTGTGACCTGTTAGGAGTTGAAATGAAAATCTTCCTTAAGATGCTGATGTATGTTTCTTGTCTTAGCTGCATTGGAGATTATTGATGTCAATGTTCAATCAAAATTTAATGTTTATAAGTGCTAACTATTGTTTTTCTTTTGATGATGAAGGGGTCCTAAGGGTACCCCGAGGCTTACTTAGCATTTATGCTAAAGCATTTGAACCTTCCTTTTCGCAGATTACAGGTAAGAGCACTAATGTTTATGAAGTGTGACATAAGAGTTCCTAACTAGTTTTCAGTAGTCTCCAAATGTCTTAATGGATTTAGAGAAATAATATTGAAATGTATCCGGGTAAGATCTCTTCAGTTATAATCTAGTTTTCATATTAAATCGCATGCCTGCTATACTTATTCTCATTTCCCATACTATTTATTTCATACTTTGTTCATTACATATATAGGTTCATATTATTATGATGACTTGACTAAGTCTTAAAAGTTGTGAGCTATGTACTTCATGCTTTATCCTATGTTTTGAAAACTTTATGTAATTACCATGTTGTTTCTATTATATGCAAACTGTATGTAAATATCATACAAATCCTTTAATGTATCGACTATATGCAACTATTGTGCAAGAACTATATCCAAAGTCCTATGCATATCCTATAGTATAAACTATATGTCACTTTACAATATAATTCGTATATTGTAAACTATATGCCAATATCATGAATATCCTATATCACATAAACTATATGTAAATCCATTGTAAATTCTATAGCATATAAACTATCTATGCAAATCCTATATGAAAAAGCTTATGCATTGTTTCTGTATACATAATACTTATGAAATTATAATCACCATCGTGGACCCTTTTAAACATATGAATGATGTCTAGCGAATTGTTATCATAATGCAAACTATGACTTACCATAAGATTTATGCTATGACAGGTTTACAAATATAACAACGTAACAACGTGATAAGGACTGGGTAATTAATGGTGTAGTGGACATGTGCTGGCAGGCATTCGTATCCGACCTTGGCATTTAACACTCATATCTACGAAATCGGTGGGAAAACTCGGTGGCTGCCATCGTGGTACTTAACACATGAAGGCTTAGTGAGCATGCAATCGATGGGATTGAGCTGTACATGGTTTTGTTGGAGGTTATCCTAGCTTCTCTCCACGGTGGCAATGGTTATTAAATAAGGTTTTAATGCAGTTGGTGTTTCGAATTACGATGTGTTGTGATGAATGATCCCACCGTTGATCTTATGTGATTCTTGGGCTTTGGAACTTAACCCTAATCCCCACTAAGTTTCGAGGTTATTGCTTTCCTTTGGCATTCAATGTGTTGGAGAGTGGCTCTGTGGAGAGGCCGACATGCCTGAGAAAATTCAGGGTTTTTGTTAGTAGGTATGGAGAGCTTCCTCCATGATTCGAACTCGTGACCTGAGCATGATTTCTGATACCTATAGGTAGCTTAAGAGCCGAGCCCTATTGTGTGAGTTTACAGCAATAGTTTGAAGTTGGGAAGACTCCAGGGTTGATGATAATCTTGCGTGTAGGTTGATCCATTATTCGGTTTTCCTTGAAGGTCAAGTGATGATTCTCAAATTTGTCTCCAACCTTCGTTGCATTCGGTGGTGAGGTGATGGCTATGATTTTACAGTGGCTATGGCGTCATTGCTCCATAAGTAACTTATCTAAAGGTAATGTACAAGATTTGAACCTGTCTTCTTCTATTAGTTTATGAGTTATAGTTGTTGTTTATTTCGTTTTAATGAAACTTCTTTGATGATACTCGTTTTGACCATACTCTTGTTTGTGTGGCATGTTCCTTCGGCCTTGGGTTCTCAAACTTGAGTTGTGAACGATGGCAACTACAAATGAAATGGTAAGCTTCGGTGGTTTCCTTGATGCTTCGGTTAGGTGACTGTTGGATCTTCTTATGTTCTTAGCCGAGACTTCGTTTGCTATGGAAAATGACCACCGTCGTGATGTTTGTGAGATGACTGGCAGCTTGAGGAGGATGAAATCCTCAACCCATTCGGAATTATGCCTATAGTGTTTGTTTTCTGCGTAGTCACTTTGTAAAAGGATGTAGACAGTAGAAAGGGTTTTATCCTTCGGCTATTCTAGTTTAGTTAAAAGAATTGGTTCCAAAACTTAATGATGGTTACGTGTTTTGAGACTGTGAATGATGCTCCAAAATATGTGATGTTTTAATGTTTTGAACTGTTGTGTGTTTATGATGGCTGAGAGCCATAGGTTTTAACCTTGTGTTGTGCAGTCCAAACCCTAACCTGCAGGTTTCGATGGTGGCTTCGATAGTTCTGTGTTAATTGATATAAATGTTATCGTTTTTGGTGATGGCCGAGAGCCAAAACTCAATGTTTTATTTTGCAACTTTGAAACCCTAACCTATTCGGTTCAGGAGATAACTTTGGAAATTATGAGAGGTCGAACTTGAAAATAGTAATCTAGCTTTCATGTATTTATATGGTTTTGCAGATAATGTTTCCAATAGAGAAGTGATACTACTGTCTGATGTTGATGTTGAGATGCTCCTTTGTTTTAGTCTTAAGCAATGTATAAGATAAAAAAAAATTGTGACTATGTTTTATGATGTTGAACGTGTATCCTTAGTCTTATTTGAAACCTGATAAAATCTGAATTAATATTTCGATGGTAAGGGTTTGGCCATTGATACGGGCCTGTCTCGAACCTAAGTTTATTTTGATTCTTCCAAGAGTCTCGAACCTGAATTTCGTTATGTAAGAAAATGTCTTCAAAAGGTCGAACTCTGTCTTTAATTAATTGGTTTGATAAGTGTTGTAGAAAATCTAAATGTTATGAATACTGAGTATCATACAACAGTGCTGTTGTTTGCAATAGATAAAGATATATGTACCTGGTAGCAAATCTGTTTAAATAGAAATGTTTATTTTGCAGCTTATCCTATTTCGTGAATATTGAAGAAAGAAATAAAATGAAACTATAACACTATACTGTTTGAAAGGAATAAATGACCTAAAGTGAAAACCTTAGGCTTTGTACATAGATGAAATGTTTACTTCTATTGCTATGTAAAAGAAATATTACGATGCCTGAAATATGAAATGCTGTCACATTTTTTGAGATTAAATTAGCAGAATATAACAAATAGAAGAAAGGTTTAAAAGAACAAAATAACAGAAAGGAAATCTTTAAGGGAAGTGAACCGAGTTAGTTCTTTCATTCATCATACTCATTCCTATCATTCATCTGATTCTAATTCTTCCTCCCTGTACTAGAGTACTATACAGAAAACAGTATGGGGAAAAATAAAGTGGAGGCATTTTATCAATTCATAAATCTATTCAATAGTTTATAAGTTCCTAAACAGCTCATAAAATCACATTTAACTTCTACATAATGTAAACTAACAGTTTTAAGCTAATGAAATACTAAAGCGATGATTATAGAAATAATTTAACTACTTAGGATTGAAAATAACAAGTAAAACCTGTAACTGTATATACGGTGGACAAACACCCAAGGAGGCATGTTCCTCCCAACCTTCTCCAGAAGAAGCAGCCAATCTACTTGCCTCCTTTGGACCCCCGAGCCTGTTCACTGAACCACTAGGTAGAAGATTCTGTGTAGAAGCAAGGCACTCAGAAATTGTACAGGCAGTTTACTTGGGAAAAACCATAAAGGTGAAAAACCTCAATAACTTCCTCAGAGATAGAGAGAGCAATGATACAACCCAAGCATAAGAGATAGACATCTCCTAGCAGCAGCTTCTCCTCCTCCACAAGTGCGCCACTCTCCAAAGAGTGTGTGAGAGAATAGAATGATCAAATAGAGTGCCTCTCGCACTCTATTTATACTTGACTTGACTTTCCTAATAACCTTTACTAGGTCGGCCTTAACTTAACCACATAACATAATGTTGACTGAATCGACCCCCAATAGGGTGGTCTAATAACCCTTTGACCCACATGGCCGACCCCCAATAGGGTGTTCTAATAACCTTTTGACCCACATGACTTATACAGGGTCGATCCCAACAAGGTGGTCTAATAACCCGTCAAGTATAAGTTACGACACTTACAATATAAATGACGACACTTCCGTATAGAGGAATAATAACATCTCTATAGGAATACAATATACATATATGTGAAATACATTCCGAAGTTACAAATACATCAACAACACTGTGATAAAAAACTAGCATATCCCCTCATCGAATCTCTTGGGTGCAAGCAATAGAACCCCAAGGTAAATTTCCTCGTCAGAAAAAGTGATGAACCTCAGTCCAAAATTCGATGGCTCTTAATAAGATTGCCTAGGTCTTTAGTGGTCAGTTTTCAATAAATGAGCCTCAATCTCCAGTCCCATCTCTCAGGGCACTAAGACCACAATTCAATGGAGTTGTCCCATATCAACAGCTAGTTACTTACCTCATGAAGCTGACATTTGTCCATTGCTTTCTACCCTAGATTCCATTCCACCTAGTGGGTCAGTAAACACTCTTTCAACAGTCTCCTTAGGTGTTTGTCTCCTATTTAATTTATTTAATAATAAAATATTGTGCAAATTACAGTCATCCTTGGACACTTGTCTAATATAAAACTTTATAATAAAAGTTAAGATAATATTTCCAACATAAAATGTTTTTCAGCAAAAATGGTTATGTTACAAACACCCCCACTTAAGCTCAACATCGTCCTCGATGTTGCTTATTCTTCGTCAGAGCCTCCCTGGAATAGAACTGGATATGCTTCCCGCATTTTACTTTCCAGTTCCCAGGTAGCTTCATCAGGGACAAGGTGCTTCCATTGCACCTTTACCTTCCCTATGGTACGATTCCAAAGCATAATTTCCCTCCTGTCGAGAATATAGTCCGGTTCCACCTGTATGTCATTCCAATTCAGCACATGAGTAGCATCGTGCACATACTTCTTTAAAACAGAAATGTGAAAGACATTATGGATTCTTAAGTTAGATGGCAAAGCCAAATGATATGCAACAGGTCCAATTCTTGATAGGAATTCAAATGGTCCACAGTACCTTAGTGCTATTTTAGCACAACTCCCAAGCTTTAAAGAAGTTTTCTTGGGTTTTACCTTTACAAAAACATGATCTCCAACTTGAAATTCTCTTTTAGTGCGTTTCAGATCTGCATAACTTTTTTGCCGATCTTGTGCAACTTTTAAGTTGCCTTGAACCTGTTTCACGATTAGCTCCATCTCTTTTAACAAATATGGTCCTAACATTAATCTATCCACAGGGTTATCCTAAGAAACAGGAGTACAACATTTTCTTCCATATAAAATCTCAAATGGACTAAGTCTAGCAGATGCTTGATAATGATTATTGTATGCAAATTCAGCTAAATGTAAATAATCTTCCCACTTAGTTGGCTGATCTTTAACATACATTCGTAACATGTCTTCTAAAATCTGATTAACCCTTTCAGTCTGTCCGTCAATTTGTGGATGGAAAGCAGTACTGAAATTTAATTTAGTATTTAAACCCTTAAACAATGATGTCCAGAAATTTCCAGTAAACTTGGAGTCTCGGTCAGAAATAATTACCTTTGGAATTCCGTGTAAGCGAAAGATTTGCTTCATAAACACATCTGCAATATTAGTATCTTTGAATGTAGTCTTAGCATGAATAAAATGAGAAGATTTACTAAGTTTATGCACAACAACCATTATTGAATCATTCTGTTTCTGATTCTTAGGTAAACTTGTAATAAAATCAATACTTATAATCTCTCACTTCCATTTCAGAATTGGAAATAGCTGCAATAGGCCAGCTGTGTGTTGATGTTCAGCCTTAATGGTCTGACATTCAAAACACCTATCTATGTACTCAGCCACTTCATTCTTCATGTTGGGCCAAAAAAAATCCTTCCTTAACATAGTTATCATTTTCTGATAACCAAGATGTCCTGAATAAGGACTTTTATGCACTTCATCCAAAATCAACAATTTAACTGTTGACACATTAGGTATACAAATTCTATTTTTATATGTCATTAAGCCTTTTTCGTTAATGTTTTATTATGTTATTAAATTTTCAGATAAATTTGTAGCAACCTTATCATGAAATTTTTGATAATTTTCATTTTGTTTAATTCCTTCTTCGATCTAATTTTCCAAATCTGTCTTAAACGTGCTGATTGCTACCAAAAAAATCAATCTGGCATTTCTGCTCAAGGCATCATCAACTTTGTTTTCTTTACCCTTAATGTGTTGAATTTCAAAATCATACTCGCTAAGGAAAGCTAGCCACCTATCTTTCCTTGCGTTTAGATTTGTTTGATCCAACAAGTATTTTAAACCCTTATTATCTATCATTAGTGTAAATTTTCTTCCAATCAAGTGATGGTGCCACATTTTTAGTGCATGTATCACGACTGCCAACTCAAGATCGTAAGTTGTGTAATTCTTTTCGTGGATTTTTAACTTTCTAGACTCAAAAGCAATAGCATGACCTTCTTGAGTTAAGACCCCACCAAGTCCATCGTTGCACGCATCAGTGCATACAACGAAGTTTTTGTTAGGATCAACAATTTTTAAAATGAGTGCGGTTGTTAATAATTATTTTAACTTATTAAAACTTTCTTGACATTTTTTATTCCATACGAACTTCTTCCCCTTATTCTGCAAAGAAGTGATGGGATTCGCAATTCGTGAGAACCCTTCAATAAATTTTCTGTAGTAACATGTTATCCCCATAAATGACCAAACGTTAGTTACATCTTTAGGAACAAGTCACTCGTTAATTGCTTTTATCTTATCAGGGTCGACGGAAATTCCGTCTTTAGAGATTATGTGACCTAGGTACTGTATTTTATCTTTATAAAAGTCACATTTGTTGAACTTTGCATAAAGCTGATGTTCTCTTAACACTTGCAGAATTATCTTTAAATGTTCGTCATGCTCTTCTTTAGTTTTTGAATAAATTAGAATATCGTCAATGAACACAACTACAAACTTATCCAAGTACTTATGCAGAATGTTGTTCATTAAACACATGAACACTGCCGGTGCGTTAGTTATCCCAAAAGGCATAACTAAAAACTTGTAGCGCCTGTAAAGAGTTTTGAAAGCAGTTTTGAATATGTCTTCATCTTTTATTCTAACTTGATGATATCCGGACCTTAAATCAATTTTAGTGAATATCTATGCTCCACGTACTTGATTAAATAGATCGTCAATGTGGGGCAAGGGATATCGGTTTTTAATTTTCATTTTATTAAGTTGACGGTAATCTATGCACAATCGCATAGTTCCGTCCTTCTTTTTAACAAAAATAACTGGCGCTCCCCAAGGAGACACACTTGGCCTTATGTAGTTTTTATCTATTAATTCCTTCAGCTAAGATTTTAGGTCATTTAGTTCCAGAATATTCATTCTGTAGGGAGCCTTTGAGTTTGGTACCGCACCTGGTACTAACTCAATGGTGAAATCAAGTTCCCTTTTCGGAGGTAATCCTAGAATTTCTTCCAGGAATACGTCAGAAAAGTCCCTAAGGATGGGTATATCCTCCAGTTTTAACTTATCTTCTTTAGATGAACATTCATCATTAATAACATTTACAACAAACATTTTACAACCCTTTCTTGCAGCTCTCTTAACTTGTAAAGCAGAAATTTGTCTTACAGAAATCTTCCTATGAATTCCTTTTACTATTTTAGTTTTTCCTTCATTATTCAAACAAGTAAAAGATTTCTCATAACAATTAAGTACTACTCTATGCTGTTCAAGCCAGTCCATGTCAATTAACAAGTCATATGACCCTAATGGTAAAACATTCAGATTAACTTGTGTTTTCAATTGACTCATAAATACATCACAACTTTTCACAAAATCTATAACCTTTCTCTTAATGCCTGTTGCTAGCTGAACTAACCATGAATTATCAAATTTCTCTACCTTTAACTTGCAACTTTTCACTAATTCAGGTGAAATGTAACTCAAACTTGCACTTGGATCTATTAGAATGGAAATAGATTTGTTGTGTATCATACCTTCGATTTCGACCATAGACGTTTGATGATCTGCTTGACGATTTTCCAGCGCTGCATTTATCATGGGCATCTCTCTTGATACATCACCAACTATAGGCTTTGCTTGTATGGTGTGTATGTTGTTGACTGTCTTTCTGTTGCGTGGGCATTGAGCTCTCTTATGTGGTCCACCGCAATCGTAACACTTTAAAGGTGCCCCCTGTTCAATATTTCTGGTGTGGTTATTATTATTGATGTTATTATTATTAGGCACATTCCTTGTAGCAGTAAAATTCTGTGGTGCATTACCTTTGTAATTATTATTTGGAAAATTTTTGTTATTAAATTTTTTCTTAAAATTTCCATAATTATGATTAAAATTCTTCTTTTTATGATCAAAATGATTAGACTTATTACTCTTTCAGCCAGATATTCCTTCTTTTTTTCTGTTTTGGTCAAAACCGAAATTAGCTTTCCTCATAGCCTCTTCCAAAGTGGAAGGGTTATCATATTCAATCCTATCTTTTATGTTGAAAGGTAGACAACATAGAAACCTTTGTACCTTTGGCTTCTCTTCGACCATGTAAGGTACATACCTCAGCAAACTAAGGAACTTGCTACACAACTCCTTTATACTCATAGTACCTAGTTTTAAATCATAAAATTCCTTGGATTTGTTGATGTATATGAAACTTCAGAATGTATTTCATATATATATTTATTGTACCCTTATAAGAGATGTGTTATTCCTCTATAAGGAAGTGTCATCATTTGTATTGACAAGTGTCGCAAGTGGATTAACCTGTCAACGGGTTATTAGACTACCTGATTTGGGTGTCGGCCCAGAATATATGTAACTGGGGTTATTAGGCTGAGTTAGACAAGTCCGCCCCATAAGTAATTAGGCAGGTCAGGAGAAGTATAAATAGAGAGTCGGGATTCTCTATTTTGATAATCTCAGAACTCACTCTTCTCTCACTCAAAAAGTGGCGCACATTGGAGGAGGAGGATCAACTGCATAGTAGGACTATCTATTGTATTTGGTTGTACTTTGGTTGAGCCATTGCTCTATCTATCTTTGAGGAAGTTGTGGGGTTTTTCACCTTAGGGTTTTCCCCATGGAAACTCTGTGTGTCTATTGTCTCATGCTTTTGATTCTTGTGATGCTTGGCATGCTTGATATGATTGTTATGCATTGATATACTATACATCTTATTCTCTCAGTAAAGATCCTATATCATATTGAATTAATGCTAAAAATCTAACATGGTATCAGAGCTAACATGAGAAGAAGACACTATGCAGTTGCGGAAGCTAGGGCTTCTTGTTTTTGGGTTTCTCTCCACGATTTTTGTAAAAGCAATATGATGGATTGACTCTCCTCAGCAAGGTGAATATATTTGTCCAATCAAAATTCAATTCTGAGCACTTTCAGTTTTGGCCCTAAAAATTAGGGTTTCCTCAAAAATAGGAATTTCTGAAATCTGAAGACACAGCGGGAAGCTCCTTGGAAAAATCGAAGTTTAGAGCTTTGCATCGAGATTTTTGGCTGGGTAGATCTTCGGGAAACTCAAACCCTAATTCAAGGTTCTCCTTAGTGAATGCGGGAAGACTAAAAGACATTTCTGAAGGGTGAAACTTTGCAGATATGAATTTCTGAATATACCAGGATGATCAGTTCATCAAGGCACATCTTTCTTTCAGAAAGTTGAAATTCAAAGTTTGAAATTTTAGGGTTTCTATGACAAACCCTAATCCGGCACCAGATCCAGTTTTCAGCAAACAAATGGTAAGACCTAAATCTTTTCTATTTCCATTTGAAGTACTCTTTAAATATGTCTCACGACACCAAGCTTGAGGATAAGCTTAAAGGAGCTGATAACTTCCGAGCATGGAAGTATAGGATTGGGTTAATCCTTGAAGAAAATGAGTTGTATACTTATATAAGTGAAGAGGTCCCTGTCCCAGAGGGAGAAGAGGCTAAGGCTCTTCACAAGAGGAATTTGGTTAAGGCAAAAAGGATCATTACTGATTCTATTAAAGGTCATCTCATCCCCCATGTGTCATCCCTAAAGACACCCAAAGAGATGTTTGATTCCTTGACCAAATTATTTGAAGGCAAGAACATAAATCGGAAGATGACCTTGAGGAATCAATTGAAGAATATCAAGATCTAGAATGCAGAGACTATGCAGTCATATTTCTCAAGGGTCTCCCAGATAAAAGAACAACTTGAAGCTGTGGGTGAAGTTGTAGAAAATGGAGAAGTGGTGATGACCACTCTTAATGGCCTCCCTAGGTCATGGCATTCCTTCATCCAAGGAATTTGTGCTAGAAAGAAACTTATCTCTTTTGGTAGACTGTGGGAAGAATGCTCACAGGAAGAAGCTCAAATTGTAGCCAGAGAAGAGAAGATGGGGAGTGAAGACCAAGCACTCACATCTCACTCCAAAAGGCATGGTGACAAGAAATCTCACCATCATGGCAAGAAAGGAAAATATTAGAATCAAAGAAGTAGTCCTAGACATCGAAGGGACATGACCCATGTCCGTTGATATACATGTGATGATAAGGGACACTATGCTAGAGATTTTCCTAAGAATAAGAAAGAGGGTCCTCACAAGAAGAAGAACTTCAAAAGAAGACATCATGCTCATGCTGCAGAGGATGATGAACCTCCCAGGAAGAAGGCTAGAGAAGATAGTGAAGATTCTTCAAGTGATGAAGAATATGTTTTGATTTCTGCTCTCACTGGAACCATTACTCATGGAAGTAATGATTGGCTCATAGATAGTGGGGCTTCTAAACATATGAAAGGATTCAAAGAATCCTTTGTGAATCTATCTGAACATGATTCACCCCACAAGGTGAAGCTTGGAGATGACTACCAGTATCCCATAAAAGGGAGTGGTGAAGCCTCCTATAAACTAGACTCTGGAAAGTCTATTAAGATGAAAGATGTACTCTTTGCTCTAAGACTCAAGAAGAATCTACTCTCAATCTCTACATTAGATGCAAAAGGCATGAGGGTTACATTTATAGATGGCCAAGTCCTAATGTGGCCTAAGGGTAAGACTATAGATGATGCAGTTGTGATTAGAGAGCAAGAGGGAGGATTGTACAAATTGAAGGGCCATCCAGAACAAGCCATGGTCCATGATTCAGTAGAGCCAAGTGAAATTTGGCACAGAAGGCTTGCACACATGCATTACAGAGCATTACCAATTGCAAGCAAAGCGGTAGAAGGTCTTCCTGAAATCCAGACAAAGCACGAAGGAATTTGCAAAGGTTGTGCAAAGGGAAAGAACACAAAGAAGGCATTTCCAAACAGTAAAAGCAAGGCATAAGGAATTTTGGAAATTATCCACTCTGATGTATGCAGACCTGTGTCATCTAGTTATCTGAGTGGGTATGTGCACTATGGAAGACTTGGAATTATTTCTTAAATATCAAAGATGAAGTGTTTGACAAGTTCAAAGCCTTGATAGAAAAACCACACTGAAAAGAAGATCAAGATCTGTAGATCCGACAATGTTGGAAAATTCACTTCAAGGGACTTCAAGAAGTTATGCAGGGATTACGAGGGGGTTTAACACTCCTTACAATCCACAACAGAAAGCAGTAGAAGAAGCTACTTCATATTCGAACTCCAACAGATCCTGTAAGGAAGCAAAGATTTAGAGGGAGTCCACCCAACAAACAAACAAGGATAAGTATTTGAATTGTTATTTATTATATATATGATGTTGTTCAGTTATGTACATACTTATGTTCCTAAAGTTAGGATGTGTATTATGCATATTAGGATATTTGCATTAATGAACAAGATACTACTAATATAGTGATGGGTAAGTGGCCTATGGCACTGTACAACATTCCATTGCTACTTATCTAGAATGAAACCTCTTTGCTAACATGTTGGGAGTAGTGTAAACTCTTAACAATGTTTTGGTAGAGATGGAAGGCATCTAGAAAGTTATAGGATATGGATAAATGTTGTATTGAAGCATTGGCTAAAATAATTGCATGACTGTATGACATATTTCTTTATGTATAAGAATTTATTCTGAAAACTATGAGATGTTTCTAATCATGTAATTTAACTTGTCTTGTAGGAAAGATCGTATACCATCACCTACAAAAGAAGGACTACAACATTTGTTCCAGCAACAAAGCTATCTATTGAAGATATTGAAGAACATGAAGTTCCCAGGATCCGGGATGCAGTATTAGAAGAATTCCACGATCCATCGATCATGAAGAATGATGTGGTCCCAAGACTAGATGGGAAGTCTGTACGGTTTGAAATAGGAACCCAGGACCTGGTATGGCAGGATAGATGGCTTCCTATCCAGTTTTGGCTTTACCCAGAGTAAAGCGGATTCCAACCTTTACTACAAGGTTGAGGAGGGAAATCCAGTGATACTACTATTATATGTGGATGACCTGTTTCTGACAGGTGAGGATAGACTGATTGCTGACACAAAGAGGAAGCTAGCTGTCGAGTTCGAGATGAAGGACTTGGGTATGATGCACTACTTTCTTGGTATGTAGGTGTGGCAGAGTGCAGATGGAATCTTCCTTGGACAAGGGAAGTATGCAGTAAAGATCCTGAAGAGTTTTGGGATGATGGACTGCAAGGCCATGGCCACACCTATGGCATTGACCCTGAAGCTTCTGTGTGATGCTTCTTCTGAACCAGTTGATGCTACGATGTATCGTCAGATGATTGGGTCCTTGATGTACCTGACGAATACAAGGCCAAACATTTTCTTTGCGGTGAACACCTTGAGCCAGTACTTGACAGATACGAGACATGTTCACCTGATAGCTGCAAAGCATGTTCTGAGGTATCTGAAGGGTACAGTGGATTACGGGCTCAAGTATGAGGTGAATCAAAAGTTTAACCTAGAGGGTTATGTTGATTCGGATTGGGCAGGCAATGCCATTGATCGGAAGAGCATTTCGGGGTGCTACATAAGTATGGGATCAGGTGTGATCTCTTCGTTTAGTAGAAATCAGTCCTGTGTGGCACTAAGTACAGCTGAAGCAGAGTATGTCATAGCTTGTTCAGCTAGTTGTGAGGCAGTATGGCTTAGGAAGCTACTGTCTGATTTGTTTGATCTCCAGTTGAGTGCTACCTGTATATATTGCGACAACCAGAGTTGTGTGAAGCTGTCAGAGAACCTAGTGTTCCATGACAGGTCGAAGCACATTGAGATCAAGTTCCATTATATCAGGGATATGGTGCAGAGAGGAGCTGTGAAGCTTCTGTATGTTGCGACATACGAGAAAATAGCCGATGTGTTGACCAAGACGCTTGCCATAGTGAAGTTTGAATACTTCAGAGGGAGACTTGGTGTACTTCAGATTGAGATGTCTTCCAGAGGGAAGTGATGAGTCCGGAGACACAGATGCACACTGGACCATTCTTGCATGGTGGTAGGTTGGTCCTCCCATGGCAAGATGTAAGGGCCAAGCCATTCTTGCATGGTGGTAGGTTGGTCCTCCCATGGCAAGATGTAAGGGCTGAGCCATTCTCACATAGTGGTAGGTTGGTCCTCCTATGGTGAGATGTAAGGGTTAGGCCATTCTCACATGGTGGTAGGTTGGTCCTCCCATGGTGAGATAGAAGTGTTGTAGCCATTCTGACATGATGGTAGGTTGGTCCTCTCATGGTCATGATATAAGTGCTGGAGCCATTTTGACATGATGGTAGGTTGGTCCTCTCATGGTCATGATATAAGTGTTGAAGCCTTTCCGACATGATAGTAGGTTGGTCCTCTCATGGTCGTTGATGTAAGTGCTGGGCCTTTCCGACATGGTGGTAGGTTGGTCCTCCCATGGTCATTGATGTAAGTGCTGGGCCTTTCCGACATGGTGGTAGGTTGGTCCTCCCATGTTCGTTGATGTAAGTGCTGTGCCTTTCCGACATGGTGGTAGGTTGGTCCTCCCATGGTCATTGATGTAAGTGCTGTGAGCCTTTCCTAGATGGTAGTAGGTTGGTCCTCCCATGCTGGTGAGTGTAAGTGCTATGTGTGGGCATCTGGGTTGTGCTCCGCGGACTACGTGGTGATATGAAGACATTGATGTGATAGTTTGGTACACAGGTTTTGTAGAGGCATATAATCAATCCTAAGATGCTCTTGCAGGTTTTGCCGATGCAGTGTAATCAGTCCTGAGAGATCTTGCAGGTTTTGCAAAGGAAATGTAATCAGTCCTGAGGTGTACCTACTTGATGGCTTGCTCGCAGAGATGATGATGATGATCAAATTGAACATGTGATGATATACATCAGTTGGATGTATGGTGAGTATCAGGTACTTTGTGGTCGTGGATAGGTTGTGCAGTGGAATGTAAAAAATCCTGGGAGATTCGAAAGGTTGAGTTGTGTGCTCGTAAAATTCCTGGGATTCTCTTGCGAGGTTTTGCAGATGCACATGATGAGTCCTGAAGATTCCACAATATGACCAGTGATGATGAAGACCTACAGGTGGTGGGCCTACATCCAGTATGAAAAAGGATTGGCTCTGTAGAACTTCCTATGACGAGTAGATTCAGAGATTGGATGAGATAGTAGCAGCTGTGATGATGATGATGCATCGATGACGATGATCCAGAGAAGAAGACTTGTGCTCGATGATCTGTGTCGAGAAATACCTTCCTAGTTAAGAGGGAGTGTTGATGTATATGTAACTTCGGAATGTATTTCATATATATATTTATTGTACCCTTATAAGAGATGTGTTATTCCTCTATAAGGAAGTGTCGTCATTTGTATTGAAAAGTGTCGCAAGTGGATTAACTTGCCGATGGGTTATTAGACTACCTGATGTGGGTGTCAGCCTGAAATATATGTAACTGGGGTTATTAGGATGAGTTAGACAAGTCGGCCCCATAAGTAATTAGGCAGGTCCGGAGAAGTATAAATAGAGAGCCAGGATTCTCTATTTTGATCATCTCAGAACTCACTCTTCTCTCACTCAGAAAGTGGCGCACATTGGAGGAGGAGGATCAGCTGCATAGTAGGAGACTATCTATTGTATTTGGTTGAGCCATTGCTCTATCTATCTCTGAGGAAGTTGTGGGGTTTTTCACCTTAGGGTTTTCCCCACTGAAACTCTGTGTGTCTATTGTCTCATGCTTTTTATTCTTGTGATGCTTAGCATGCTTGATATGATTGTTATGCATTGATATAATGTACATGTTATTCTCTCAGTAAAGATCCTATAGCATATTGAATTAATGCTAAAAATCTAACAGGATTTATCTTCATAGTACTGTTCTGACAAAAACTTTTTCTTAAATAACTTTTTAAACATACTCCAGGTTATGTTTCTTTCTTTTATGTTCTTAATTCTTTTAAGATCCTTCCACCAAATATCTACCTTTCCGATCAGATTGTAAATAGCCATCTTGGATTTTAACTGAGAAGAGTAATCATAAATATGAAAGTATTTCTTCATGCCAGACAGCCATGCTTCAGTTGTCTCACCCTTTTCATTTTCACCATTAAAGGTTGGTGGCTTAATCTTTTTAAACTCTCCTGAGATTTGTTCATGATGCTTATGCTTCCTCTTCTTAGAATAGAAATCACTGTCACTACTGTCATGAACATAATTATAATTACTTTGATCAGATTCAGATGAAGAGTAACTATTATTTTTACCATTCTTTGCTTTCTTACTTTTATGTTTGTGAGACATTGTACCAGAATCAGAATTTACTTCTGTTTTCCTTCCTCTTTCCTCGTTATGGTATTTCTCCATTAGAATCTGATTTAACTCTTCCCGTGCCTTCATAATGCGCTCATTTTCTTCTTTAACAATTCTTATCTCATATTTTAAATCTTTTACAGTACGTAGAAGTTTTGAAGATTGATTATTTAATTCAACATATATTCCTTCATGATTATTATTATTATGCTCATTACGAGGAGACCTATCCTCTGTTGATTCCTCCAGTATTTCCATACCTGTAAATTTAAATGTCAATCTGTTCTTTACAAAAACAAAATTTAAATAAAGTCAGTAACTAAGTTTTATGTTTTATTTTCCGTTTTGCGCGTGTGAGCCTATTTCAGGCCTAGAGTTTGAACTCGCGCTCTGATACCACATGTAACATCCCAAAAATTCACAAAAATTTAAAATTTTTCAACGTAGCAGTTAATGCATAAACTAACTGTGCAAAATTATAATAAATGCTTCTATGTCGTCTTGTTGAACTAAAAGTTTGTAACGATCATACAACTGTATTGTTTTGCGACCTGTTAGGAGTTGAAATGAAAATCTTCCTTAAGATGCTGATGTATGTTTCTTGTCTCAGCTGCATTGGAGATTACTGATGTCAATGTTCAATCAAAATTTAATGTTTATAAGTGCTAACTATTGCTTTTCTTTTGATGATGAAGGGGTCCTAAGGGTACCTCGAGGCTTACTTAGCATTTATGCTAAAGCATTTGAACCTTCCTTTTTGCATATTACAGGTAAGAGCACTAATGTTTACGAAGTGTGACAGAAGAGTTCCTAACTAGTTTTCAGTAGTCTCCAAATGTCTTAATGGATTTAGAGAAATAATATTGAAATGTATCCAAGTGAGATCCCTTCAGTTATAATCTAGTTTTCATATTAAATCGCATGTCTGCTATACTTATTCTCATTTCCCATACTATTTATTTCATACTTTTTACATTACATATATAGGTTCATATTATTATGATGACTTGACTAAGTCTTAAAAGTTGTGAGCTATGTACTTCATGCTCTATTCTATGTTTTGCAAACTTTATGTAATTACCATGTTGTTTCTATTATATGCAAGCTGTATGTAAATATCATACAAATCCTTTAATGTATCGACTATATGCAACTATTGTGCAAGAACTATATCTGGTTTAATTAAAAGAATTGGTTCCAAAACTTAATGATGGTTACGTGTTTTGAGACTGTGAGCGATGCTCCAAAATATGTGATGTTTTAATGTTTTGAACTGTTGTGTGTTTATGATGGCTGAGAGCCATAGGTTTTAACCTTGTGTTGTGTAGTCGAAACCCTAACTTGTAGGTTTCGATGGTAGCTTTGATAGTTCTGTGTTAATTGATATCAATGTTATCGTTTTTGGTGATGGACGAGAGCCAAAACTCAATGTTTTATTTTGCAACTTTGAAACCCTAACCTATTCGGGTCAGGAGGTAACTTTGGAAATTATGAGAGGTCGAACTTGAAAATAGTAATCTATTTTTCTTGTATTTATATGGTTTTGCAGATAATGTTTCCAATAGGGAAGTGATACTACTGTCTGATGTTGATGCTGAGATGCTCCTTTGTTTTAGTCTTAAGCAATGTATAAGATAATTTGTTTTTGTGACTGTGTTTTACGATGTTGAACATGTATCCTTAGTCTTATTTGAAACCTGATAAAATATGAATTAATATTTCGATGGTAAGGGTTTGGCCATTGATACGGGCCTGTCTCGAACATAAGTTTACTTTGATTCTTCCAAGAGTCTCGAACCTGAATTTCGTTATGTAAGAAAATGTCTTCAAAAGGTTGCACTTTGTCTTTAATTAATTGGTTTGATAAGTGTTGTAGAAAATCTAAATGTTATGAATACTGAGTATCATAAAACAGTGTCGTTGTTTGCAATAGATAAAGATATATGTACCTGGTAGCAAATCTGTTTAAATAGAAATGTTTATTTTGCAGCTTATCGTATTTCATGGATATTGAAGAAAGAAATAAAATGAAACTATAACACTATACTATTTGAAAGGAATAAATGACTTAAAGTGAAAACCTTAGGCTTTGTATAGAGATGAAATGTTTACTTCTATTTCCATGTAAAAGTAATATTACCATGCCTGAAATATGAAATGCTGTCACATTTTCTGAGATTAAATTAGCAGAATATAACAAATAGAAGAAAGGTTTAAAAGAACAAAATAACAGAAAGGAAATCTTTAAGGGAAGTGAATAGAGTTAGTTCTTTCATTCACCATACTCATTCCTATCATTCATATGATTCTAATTCTTCCTCCTTGTACTAGAGTACTATACATAAAACAGTATGGGGAAAAATACAGTGGAGGCATTTTATCAATTCATAAATCTATTCAACAGTTTATAAATTCCTAAACAGCTCAGAAAATCACATTTAACTTCTGCATAATGTAAACTAACAGTTTTAAGCTAATGAAATACTAAAGCAGTGATTACAGAAATAATTTAACTACTTAGGATTGAAAATAACTAGTAAAACCTGTAACTATAGATAGTGTGGACAAACACCCAAGGAGGCCTGTTCCTCCCAACCTTCTCCAGAATAAGAAGCCAATCTACTTGCCTCCTTTGGACCCCCGAGATTGTTCACTGAACCACCAGGCAGAAGATTCTATGTAGAAGCAAGGCACTCATAAATTGTACAGGCAACAAACTATTAAGACTTGCTCCTCAGTTTTTAGGACTCTGCACTCAGCAGTAAAATAGGCAGACTTACACCATGATAAAAAACTAGCATATCCCCTCATCGAATCTCTTGGGTGCAAGCAGCAGAACCCCGAGGTAAATTTCCTCGTCAGGGAAAGTGATGAACCTCAGTCCAAAATTCGATGGCTCTTAAAAAGATTTCCTAGGTCTTTAGTGGTCAGTTTTCAATAAATGAGCCTCAAGCTCCTGTCCCATCTTTCAGGGCACTAAGACCAGAATTCAAGGGAGTTGTCCCATACCAACAACTAGTTACTTGCCTCATGAAGCTGCCATTTGTCCATTTCCTTCTACCCCGGATTCCATTCCACCTAGTGGGTCAGTAAACACTCTTTCAAAAGTCTCCTTAGCTGTTTGTCTCCTATTGAATTTATTTAATAATAAAATATTGTGCAAATTACAGTCATCCTTGGACACTTGTCCAATATAAAACTTTACAATAAAAGTTAAGATAATCTTTCCAACATAAAATGTTTTTCAGCAAAAAGGTGTATGTTACATGACCCGTAATCTCGCTTACTAAC
This sequence comes from Larix kaempferi, assembly GCA_027924585.1. Lineage (NCBI taxonomy): Eukaryota > Viridiplantae > Streptophyta > Pinopsida > Pinales > Pinaceae > Larix > Larix kaempferi. The sequence goes on along the minus strand of BSBM01000322.1, from coordinate 9,686,674 downwards.
ACAAACCTCCATGTCTCAGTTGTCAATGATGAAGTAAATATTGATCGGAAAGTGATCAAAGCACTTGATCGAACATGCGAGTGGATAATTGTAACACACCTGATATCCCCGTTACCATTTTGAGGAAATGGGGTGTAAATTTGTTTTCCTATTGATCATCCACAACCGAGCATGTTAGTTTTATAATGCTAGACAATTTTATAATGCTAGACATTTTAGTTAAGCACTCTTGTTAATTACATATAGACTCATTTAACTTGAGACTCAATTAGTCTTTAATCTTACCCTTGGTAAATCATACTCTTTGTTATATGATTATCCACTCATACTTAAAAGAATCTAATACCCTTATTTCTTTCACCAAACTCGTGATATAAAAAGGATAATTAATTTACAAATCAACCCTCAGATAAATGTGGAATTAACACCTACATAAGCTCATCTTCCACATAAAGGACTATAATAATTTCATCATGGATTTCTCAATAACTTTTTAAATCTTAAAGCAACTTTCTTCTTACCATGCAAGGCTAGTGACCCATGAATTTATCATATGAACATGTAACCAATAGTTATCATAGTCTAAGTCCTTGTTCAATCACTTATCTACATATTTGTTATCCTTAAATAATACATGCATTACTATTATTTGACCACATCATATCGTCTCACACAAGATTCCATATAATTTATTACCACTTCAACTTCTAACATAAGTTTACACATTTCGAGATACTATTCTCTATTTATCTGCACACGTTACTTCTATATGGATTTCCTAATTCATTTAATTAACAAAATGTACACGATATACACTAATATCATGTAAATCTCAGTCACCTACTAAAAGTACAACCTTTACAAAATAACAACTCGTGGTATTTTCACATTGATGGCATTAATCATCTAGATACAAATGTACATCTTTTATAAAGTGGATAGAACACATTACATTATACAAATATTATGAACTATTTAAAGACAAAAGTGTACCCTTTACCACAATTTATTATCATGTTATACTCATCATCCAACTAAATATAAAAGACCATTTCGGCCATTATCTATATGGCACAATAAATATAAACATAACAAGGAACATCCAATAACGTGGGCGGGATCAATTTACAACAACAACCCATGACAAATATTACAAACTTGACATCTTCAAACAACAATACAATAATGAAGAAATACTTATTTGAGGAAAGTAGACTAAGGTGACTGAAGGTTTGACTGCAACTTTCCAGCCAACCATAGGTTCTATGTTCGACGTATGTTTTTTCATCAAGAGACCGCCACTGAGCCGGCAATGAATCCACTAGGGTGAATAATATAGGTGTAATATCCCAATTTTTTACCCCATTGCATTAAAAATGTAAATGATGTAAATATGCTAGTGTGAATTCCTAGTGCGGATCTCAAGGCCAAGGCTCGACTAGCGAATGGATAGGCATGTAAGATGTTATATTTTATTTGGACTATTTGGTTGGCTTTTATGCCAATTTAGAATATATGTAAATATTATGTGCATAAATAATAAAATGGTCCAATAATGGTTGTATAAAGAGCACCAAAGGGGCTATGATTCCACTAGAGGGGAAGAGGAAGGGGGCCTATGGGAAACCAAATCCTATGCTGCCAAGTGTCAACCTTAGAACTCACCCAATATTATGTCATGCGATGAGAATAAACCAATTATCTCCTTTTTTGACCATTTTCCAATCATTAATGCATGTGTGTGGTTTGTGGGAAAAGTCACCTAATGTAGTTATTGAAACATGGGACTGGCTGCACTTTTGTGACAGTTCTGTCATGACAGAAGTTAGTATGCAGCTGCTAGGAGTCCTTTACCTACTGCCATAAGTTATTTCAGTTGTCTTGTCACCATTTTCTCATATTCTTTGGAATCAACCCTCATTTGTCTCATTCTCCATGCAGGTTTAGAAGATGCAGAGCTCTCCCTTGTTGTCCATGAACTTACCATGCTGTTTTGAACCCAGAAATTTGAATTTGGAGACCATGCTGCAGATTGGGAAGTGGGTATTGTTGGTTGTAGGTGAGCAGAGAGGTTGGGAAAGCTAGGAACCCTTACCCTTGAGTTCTGCTGCTCGTAGGTGCTTGAGAAGCCACAAATTGAGGGCTAAGTGAGACCCTTGTAGAGCTCTGTATGAGCATTTGGATAAGCACAGAGAGAAGAATGGGTTGTGGGATGAGAGATAGAAGCTTGTAGGTGTTTCCTTCGCCCCAGTGGCCTCATATCCCAGCTTGGGGGTGGCCTCTCAGCGGCAGAAAGAGTATATGCTGGGTAGAGTGCCTATGGTTGGGTTGAAAAGTGCTCTTACACAGCTAATTGCTTGGATTTGCATTGGATAAAGATAAGTATTCTCATGTATTTGAATATGAAATGTTTTATTTGATGCTTGTAATGTTTATCCTTGTATTTTCATATTAGTTGTGTGTGAATAGACTTTAATTCCATTATGCGTGTTTATTTGCATTTCTGCACACATTTTGTTTTTTGAAATTTGTATTATGGATTTGGGGCGTAATTTGAAAGCCCAGGTTTTTGCCAACGTCCCCTCCTGATGGTCAGATTGGGTGAGGGGGGCGTTACAATAGGAAAATCTCTTATTAGATTGCTCAACACAACCTAGACGCTACATTCACATCTGTTTTCTAGGATTATCCATCAATCACTTAACTAAGACAATAAGATTATGTAACACCAAATCCACGCGTTATGGAGAATCCGTACCCAGATAAAGAAGAGATCCATCTTCATAAATAATACATATTGAATAATAATTGAATTGTAATGAATAATATTACATTGAGGGCCTCTTTTATATATTGTTAGGCACCTTTTGAGAGGAGTCATGTCCTCTTAGAATAATTATAATTATAATTATAATTATAATTAATTAATTGTTAGTTATTTATTATTTTATTTATGTTTGTGACATTGCATTCCCCTTAAGGGAAGCTTTGTCCTCAAAGCTTAGTTTGCTGATGCTGTTTTTATTTATTCTGGCTCTATGTCGAACTGATGACTTGAGACATGCAAGTTTGATTACGACCATTACTTCCTTTTGTTTCTTTTGCTTCAGAATATGCATTAAATATATATTTGGTGAAGTTTTGTTTATTCTTTTACCGCTTTCTTGGTTATATATCTTAAATCTTATTGTTGTCAACTGTAGAGACTTGACAGACTTGATGCCGATCTTATTTTTTATTATTATTAATCTTATAGTTGTTCTCACTGATGTTATTTTGAGGTGAGAGGATATTCAAGGTGTAGTTTAAATCTGAAACATTTGATTTCTCTGATTTGATTTCTTTTGTACACTGTGGGATCGATCCCTTATCGTTGCATTGATCATCATTGTTGTGAGCAACACTAGCTTGGCTTTTCTCACAAACTTGGTCAACATCATATCCATCTTTATCATATATATCATTGTTTATTTCATCATCACTAGGATATTCTGTATCCTTGTCTTGTTTATTATCTTGATTAATATTATTAATCTGATCTTGGTTGCCATAATGATTTTCTATATCTTCCTCCTTTTCATCATGTTTATCTTCTTTATCTGGTTTTTCTCTAGGGCTTTGAACGTCAAATATAGATTTAGGTTCTGAGTCCTTGTCTTGAGAAGCCTTTGATCTCCTTTGCTGGCTTACTTTATTGAAGGCGTTGTTAATAGCTTTTTGAGTATCTTTTATCATTGATTGTTCCATACAATCAAACATATTGTCCATCTTTTTCTTTTTCTCATCAAAAAGCATATCCAATTCTTCCCACATTGAGCTCATGGCTAACATAAAAGTTTTCCTAGTGATTTATGTGGAACTTGATTAATTAATAATAATAATTATTTATTATGAATGAAATCAAGATAATAATAAGTAATAAAAGCAATATAATAATTATTATTATTATTTGTAAATAATAATATTATTATAAGTATTTTTATTATAATTTTTTTTTTAATAATATCCAACTAAGGGTGTGAGTTGGTTTCTTGATAAAACTAAGAGTTGGTTCGGTTTGCTCGAGATGGTATGTACTTTTTGATTTCCCGAAAATAACAAAAAAACTAAGAGTTGGTTTTAGAAAACCAAGGGCTCACTAAACCATGTGCACTTTCATAAAACCATGTGCGGTTTCATGAATGTTATTCTTACTTCTTGTTTTACTTATTTTCTCTTTTTTTTACTTATTTTCTCACTATCTTCTTTTATTTTTCTTTTTATTTTCTTTAGGTCAAATACCTAATTTGGAGAAACTCTCAAATTATTTGGCCAAAAGCCAAATAAACGAAATTCCCAAGAAGGGGCTTTGATACCAATGTAACACAGAATCCATGTGTTAGGAGAATCCGTATCTGGATAAAGAAGAGATCCATCTTCACAAATAATACATATTGAATAATAATTGAATTGTGACGAATAATATTACATTGAGGGCATCTTTTATATATTGTTAGGCACCCTTTGAGAGGAGTCGTGTCTTCTTAGAATAATTATAATTATAATTATTATTAATTAATTGTTAGTTTATATTTATTTATGTTTGTGACAAATTTTCAACATGTGTGTATTGTTTCTAAAGATATGACCCAGAGTCATCCACCAAATCCTATTCTTCCATCTTTAAATGAAAAAGGCTTAAACTTTTGTATAATGAGACTCAACTCTCAACAATTAAAGATAATGGTACTCTTGTTCTTTAAGCACGAAAGCTCGCCTATCAAGTCTCGGCCTCTAGACAATATATATAGTTTAGTTAGAATTTAATTCCTTAATTCATAAATAGCACTTCCAAGAACTGTAATTAATCCTCTAGTGTTACTTTCACGCTGCACATCAAGGTTTCTATTCTCCAACGTTGCCACAAACCCTCAATATATTTAAATTTTAAGGAAAGAGGTCTTGACCTGTTCACACAAGTCTCTTTACCTCTGCTTAGCCCTCGTGGTAAGAACTAATAGATATTCAAGACAAGGTTTGATCCTTATAAAGAAATCACCCAACAATTCGGTGCAATGGAACATTAGTCATTGGGCAGTGTCGCCCTCCTTTCTAGATATAAACTAAATAAATAAAATATGCAACAATGGTCGAGGGGTAGATCACCCTTCTACACTCAATGGGGATCAATAAATACAACACATGCAACCAATGTAAGGTATCGCTTCTCCTCTGTCAATTGTAACCTTGATCCTGGATTGATATTACATAGATCTTCCTCCTACACTCAGCAATACCAAAACAAATAACAAGGGACTTGCCAAGAACTTATCAATTTCATTATTGCCACTATTTTGTTCAACAAACATGGACTTCGGTTCTATCAATACAAGAAGTTCTATCCCTTAATTATTTTTAGTCCCAAATGATGCAAGACATGACAATTTTCCAGTGATTGATGACCACACAACATCACAACTTGCAACAGAAAAATAAACAACAATTTCCTCCTTAGATATACATTATACCATTCAGTATCCTTATTAGAAAACAATATTTCAAGGTGGACACCAAGCAATTTTTCTAGGGACATGTTAGATTCAAGGTTGCACAACGTTGAGGCTTACTTCAAGACACAAGCCAATCTGTAAAACACGTAGAAGATTTAGGTAGTTGCACCGAGTGAAACGAGGTGCTCTACATCCTAGTATGGGGGATATGTTGTAATGTTTGTTACTAACAAAATAATTAAAAAAATTCATGCTAGCTCATAAAATAAAAAATTATGGAAAGTATTTAAAAAATCCATGTTGGTTCATAAAATAAAATATTATGAAAAGTAATTAAAAAATAGATGTTCGTTTATAAAATAAAAACTTAAAACTTAAACCCAGATCTATCAATCAAGAGAGATCAAATTTCTTGAGTTTAAATTTAAAAAAAGAAATACAACTCAAGAAATCGGATCCCTCTCAGTGCTTGATAGATACAGGTTTAAGATGGATCTATGTTGGTTAAGGCACACATGAAGAACAAACCCTCACCTACTTGTATACACACACTCAAACCGTGGCATTAAAAAACCAACCATTGATTTACACCTTGGATAACTTGAAGGTTGGTATTTGGAAGTGATTCTACCCATTAGGTATAAAGGTCATGCTGGCTCAATGACCGACACTTAGAAAAACCATGTACAAACTGTGCGAAAATCCATTGAAGTCTTAAACAAACTCTCCATTAAGCTTGTGGTAAAGAATTTCAAGGAAACACTTCACATTAAATTTATTTTACCAACAATATGTCCATCTACAACAGAAATTGGAGACAATTTTGTCACATTAAGGAAATGATCAAACTAACTCTAGAGGAATTGTCCAAATATTAACTTTTCCTTTTGTAATTTTCATTTTATGGGTGACTTGGTAAAAAATGATCACTCACCTAATGCTTGTATTTTATATTTGTACATCTAGGGGACTTTATCAAAGACAAACCATTAAGTAAACGTGTGAGAGGGTCAATATTGCCACTTGTCCTCTTTCTATTTCATTGGATCCTTTTAAAATATGCATTATTACTTTGTTAATGGTTTTACTATATCAACATTGACACATGGCATCTCCTAATGCAAATTTATTTCCTCCAAATATGTAGAAAATGACTAGAACAAAGTGTTATCACACCAAATCCCTTCTCAAAGGTGAAATACGCATCCAAATAAGTAAAAGGGCCTTGGAATAATGTGTCCTTTCCCTTAAATACCTCAAAATGTGAAATATGTTGTCAAACATGTAAATATTTTTTGTGTTTTTCAATCTTTGCATTTTTGTTAATTGTGTTATTATGAGTTTATGCGAGAACCTAAATATCAAGTATTTTTGGAGTTATGCAATTATAAATTCCTTGGGATCTCTCCTATTTGTAATTCTCCTTGACCTATGATCTCTAAGTTGTGGTCATCCATACCACGCCAATACCCCCTTATCCTATTTATATGTCATTGGAATACACATAACCCCTTTCCTCTTTAACTTATCTATCCATTTTTTTGCATTTTTGCAAGTTTATGCAACTCCCTACAATCGTAGTACACTTCTCTTTTGTAACTTTCAGTGTTGCAAGTTAGTTTTACTACTAAACGTTAGTGACACTATCACCAATAAATATCCATATTACACAAATTCTACCTTAAATTAGAATTGTAGTACCATGATTTCCACTTGTGGTTCTACATTTTCCAGCTTCAAATTTACATAGTTTGTCTCAAAATTGTGTTATGGGTCTTGTAACTCTAGAAATTTAGATATCTCTCAAGATTTTGGTATTGTTCAATGCTTGGTATAACAAATTTAGTAGCATTAAAATTAACAAATACAACACTACATGATCTCCAATAACTAACATCATTATTTGTTCATTGCTATAAAGGAGATGTACTTGAAAATTTACCCGGACTTGTTGATTTCACGGTTAAGTTGAATCTAAATGATAAATAAAGAGGAATAGTAAGAAATATACAACACTTTATAGGAAATAGAATGAGTAGAGAACTTAAAACATCCACTCTATGGGATCTCCAATAACTAACATCATTGTTTGTTCAAGAGACGTACTTGAAGATTTTCCTAGAATTGTTGATTTCATTGTTAAGTTGAATTTAAATGATAAACACAGAGGAATGATAAGCAATATACAACACTTTATAGGAAATAGAATGAGTAGAGAACTTAAAACATCCACTCTACAACATCTCCATTAAGTAATATCATTATTTGTTCATTACTATAAAGGAGATCTATTTGAAGATTTTCCTGGACTTGCTGATTTCACTGTTAAGTTGAATCTAAATGGTAAACATAGAGAAAAAATAAGCAAGATAAAACACTTTATAGGGTTGAATGAGTAGAGAACTTAAAACATCCATCCAATACCTAACATTGTTCATTTGTTCATTTCTATAAAGGAGATGTACTTAAATATTTGCATGGACTTGTTGATTTCAGTATTAAGTTAAATCTAAACAATAAACATAGAGGAGCATTAAGCAAGAAACAACACTTTATAGGAAATAGAATGAGCAGAGAACCAGAGATATAATGTCTATGTCAATTCAATTTGACCAAGGAGGGTCAAGGAAGTGAGAGCCAAGCCAATTCATAATCGACATATCTAAGATCAAGGTTAGATTTATGTTTCTAGAGGCAATAAGGTTGCTAGAGGATATAACTGACATATATAAGTTTGGTGAGGACTTACATTACTGGAATATTGCACAAACCTCTGTAATAACCTAACAAGTAGGAAAAAGTCTATCTTCAAATAATATTGAAATGTGGTTAATCCAAATTCCCTAAAGAACCAAGAATGGAAGGATTATGAATTTCTTTAGTTATTGTCTATCAAACCACTTTTTATACCTGTGACGTTCCATGAAGGTAATGATTTCAAGACCTAGGGTTTGAGGACATAAAGCCTAGGATGGAAATGTAGACTTAAAGGCTAGAGCTTGTCTTGTAGGCCATATTCTTGTTTGATGCAAGATAGAAAGGGTTTGTAAACCCTAAGGAATACAAGAGCACTAGCGCGAAGACCTTGATCATGGTGAGATGATTTGTTTGGAGGACTTGGAGCTTGATGTGATGTCATGATTTATGGAGTTTTGAGAGATTCCTTTCTTGATAAAGTGATGTGATGATGTACTTGGATGTTCACTTGTGTGATATGAATGACGATGCGGCTGGCTATGGTTGGAATTGATTTCTAGCTAGGGGGAGTTGGTGGCTAGGGTATTTTAATGGTTTCCCTAGCTAGGGTTTGGAGAGCTTGAATTGTGCCAACTTTGTGAGAAATATATGGCATGTACTTCATACTTTTAATATATATGAAGTGTTCCAAGTGTCCAAACTATGTGCTCTCACAAATTTGTATTTCAACTTATGCTTAAATATTCAATTGTTTTGTTGATTTTTGGAGACTAGGAGGGTTTGATTCATTCTATGATAGATTCATAATTATTGGATGATCTATTTTTGTTGGAATATTGACTCAAGGGTTTACATGGATGGTGACCTTGCTCGGTTTCAATGATTGTTACATTGGTGGAAGATTCCAATGTTATTCCTTGGTTACAGTATTGGATGTGCATCTTGTAAATTTGTTTAGAACGTGATCATGGATGTGAGATCTAAATGATACCAATCTATTGATGAATCTTATAAGTCATTTTATGCATTGTATTTTGTACTTGAACTTATAGAGTGGATCTTTCATGTTGTACTCTTCATATGTGTACTCTTGTCATGGAGTATTTTTGAATTGAAGAAGGTTGTGGAAGATATAACTTTGAGATAGGTTCAAAACCTATGGTAGTGGAATCTATGAATCAACCAACAGAACAAGGAGATTGGACTATATTACAGTCAAGGATGATCTCATAGTAGCTCCATATTGTTATATAGCATTTATCATGATGGTAGGTGAGTCTGATAAAACTAGTTTGGTAAAAATGGAATAAATATGTGGTTAACTCTACTCCACCTAATGGTCTTCTTTTAATGCTATTTATCAAAGCCACTTGTGGATTCTCTTGTCCATCACATAATTCACGCCACAAAGAACAAGGAAAATGAGATGTATGAAATTGAGGAAGTCTATAAATTCATTGCATGTGTGGGTAAATAACACATATAAGGTAGGTAGCACATGAAAGGTAAATAACTAAAACATAAAAAAGGAAAAATTCATGAGTATTACATACCTTTGAATACATTTGATGGAGCCTCTCCACATAGGCTACTGATCAGTTGGAATTCGTAGTGTGAAGTCCTGTAGAAATCGATTAACCATGAAATGTTTTAGTCATGATAAAGAATTTAAGAAATAGACATGTATTTCAAAATTCACAGGAGGCTATAATACATAAGAATAAATACCTCATTGAGATCCCCTTTGTTTCGAGAATAATTTAATATTCTCTACTGAACAAGGACAACCACGTGAACGTGGAAGCTCTTATGGCCCTCCCCCCCCCTCACATCACTCTCAATTCCCCATACCTGCAACAATTAATTAATGAAAATACATGAAATAACAGAAATAACAGAACTCAGAATCGCTTTATTGATCGCATGACACTTTGAGGGGGCAACCTCCTTTGAGCAAGATCAATACAAATAACTTCACGGTACCTTCATTGGCCTCAACACACACTTATATAATAAGTCTATGCCCAATACTATGGGTCAATACCATGGGACATATAAAACTACGGGATGACTTACAAAGCATATGTGTCCAACAACAATATACTAACAAAGTAAAGAGAAGGGTTGACACGGGTTCCCAACATCCCCTCTCTATTAGAAAAATCTTTGTCCTCAAAGATTTAGATGTGGAAATTGCTGCGGAATATGAAGGAGTGGTTCCCCTAGAGCATCCTTGATTTGCATTCCGTGCCACTGAATGAATACCTCTGTGATAGATTGAGAGAGAAGCCAATGCCTTCTGAGTTTCAGGGAGGATTGCATGGAAGGCTGTAGATGAAGAAGAACCATATCAGCTGTGTGAAAAGTGCACTCAAAAAGGTGCTGATCGGCATGTTGTTTCAGTTGAATTCTTGCCATGTGAAGATTACCCTGTAGAATGAGAAGAATCTGATCGCGGTTTCGAAGAACCGAGTCAATTGCTTGAACTGGGGAACTGCTAAGGGTGTATGGAAGAAGAACTGGCGGTGCCTGTCCATAGAATTCGTCATATGGTGTCATTTTAGATGTGGTATTGTACCATCGTAGTGCTTCAAGGAAATCCATAGCTGTCCAAATATGTGTAGGGATAGGCAAGGATTCGAGCACTCCTGAAAGGAGTGTCGTTCCACCCTTGTTGACCTAGAAAGTATCACAGTCAGCGACCATCTATTGAATTGTCATTTTCAGTCCGTGCCAAAATAAGTTACATTGTTCCCGTTCATACATTTTGAGCAACCCAGAGTGCCCTGCCGATGGAGAAGCATGGAATTCATAGCCCCGTTGAATAGATTGCAACCAATTTGGAACAAGTAGAGAAATAGCTGTAAGAAAAACTGGGTCATCAAATGTGCGAGAAGGAGCATCTTCCACTAGATTGTCCTTTCCCTTCTTGTAAGTGATCGTATAGGAATAACCCATGCGTTGGATAACCCATTTCAGGTGTGCTGGGGAGGAGACCTATTGTTCCAGGAAATTTTCCAGACTCTAGATATCAGTCTTGATGCAGAAATAATTCCCTAATAGGTATGGATGCCACTTCTGTACTGCATGCAAAATAATCATCACTTCCTTCTGAGATGTAGATGCGGAGAAATTCTTACCGGAAAGACCTCTTGAAGGAGGCAAGCCCATTGGTTCAACAAATACACCTGCATATCTATCCAAGAAAGTAGTGGAGACCATTGATGGGTGCATCTGAATGGAATGGAGCTGAGCGATGACACCATGTGAATTCTTCTTAATGATCTTTTCCATGCGATGTCAACTGATTATGCGAAGAGACCCTGGTTATAGGCCTGTAAATTTGTGTTGTTTCCCATTGACTGAAAACTGCATCCAAAGTTCAACAAAATCCCATAAGATGGGGCCAAGAGTGCGTAACCATTGAACACCCAAAACCACATCACATCCACCTAAGGACAAGGAAAACATGTCAGAGCATAGGTTATAATCTTCCAGAGAAATACACACATTGTGACACTTCCCCTTGCAAGGTAAGGTGCCCCCATTGGTAATCATGACTTCAAAGTTAGAGCAAAGATGGACAAAACAATCAGCCTGTTTGGCTATCCGATGGTCAATGAAATTATGAGTGCTACCAGAATCAATGAGTATTGTAAGAGGGATCTTCTTGAAGTAACCCTTGACCCGCATTGTTTGGGGGGTGGTCATTCCGGCTAAAGCATGGAGAGATATTCCTAGTTGGTCGTCTTGAGACGAAGGGTAAATAGGAGGCTCCGGAATGTCGACCTGATCATCTATTGTATATAGAGATTCTTCACCAATTTCAGAGGCAGGCGGAGAATCCACATCCAAGAGATAGAGCTTTTGCTCAACACATCTATGTCCCCAAGTGAATTTCTCATCACAATTATAAAAAATCCCTTTTTCTCCGCGTGCCCGCATCTCTGTTTCAGACAAATGCTTGATAGGAGTTGGTCGAGGAGCTGACGGGATGGGAGGTCGTTGAGAACCCATATTTCTGAAGGGAACAAAAGTGGGTTTGGAGCATTGTTGGGCTGCAATCTTGTCTTCTATGAACTTAGCTAACCCAAGGGCTTCCATCATTGTGTTGGGACAGAACATTTTGACCTTTGAGCGGATCTCAGCCTTAAGACCATTGATAAAACAGCTCATGTAGAATTCATGAGACAATCCTTCTATTTGATTGGCTAGTTTCCCAAATTCTGTCTAATACTCTCTCACAGTGCCAAATTGGCGGAGTTTAATGAGTGCTCCTGTGAAGTCATCAAAAGCACTAGGACCAAATCGTTGCAAAATGAGTTGGAAAATCTGTCCATTTTGGCTCGTCACGAGCCTTGATGTAACAACGGTACCATTGAAGAGCTTCATGTTCCAAATGAAAGGATGCAAGTGGAAATTTGTTGACATCAAAAGTATTATGCAGACTGAAATCTTGTTCTGCTTGATAGATCCATCCAGTCGGGTCAGTACCATTGAAGCAAGGAAATTCAAGCTTCGGACCACGAAAATTGCTGGAAGAAGAGAACCCATTGTATGATGAAGACTCGGACTATCGTTTGTTGTTCATGGTTGAATGCTCAAGATGGAGGCCGAGAAATTTTTCATCCAGATCCTAGATTTTGGTTTGGATGGCTGCAAGTGCTTCCTCCATGATTTTTGCTCCTACGCGGGTGACAACCATAACCAGGAGGTTTTTTTTTTTTTTTTTGAGTGGGTAGGAAAAACAAAAACAAAAACTGTTTCAGTAAAAGAAAATTTGGATTTGGGAAAAACTCGGATGGGTAATTTGGGTTTGACTAGGTTTTGGACACTTTCGGATGCACAGGGAAGCAAAAAATGGGGATTTTAGAAGTGGGGTGAAAGAACGAGAAAATTTAGCAGAGAGGCACAAAGAAGCATAAATATGAAATGAACACTGTGGTAAAATTTGAAGGCGAGTGGGTGAAAATTAAAGAAGTTATGGAAAACCCTAAAAATAGACAAATGTGGGATTTATGGCTTTGGGAAGTGGAATTTGGGATATGGTCCTCAAGAATGAAATATGCATAATGGGATTGCAGGGGTGTCAGGGAAGTTTCAAGAGAAATGGAGTTAAAACAAGGGACATATGAAGAAAAAATGGTTTTTTTTTTTTTTTTTTTGCAGAAATGGATCTGCAATGGCGTGGAAGGGATCGAAAAAAGATAGATTTGAAATGACATGGAAGGGATTGAAAACAGATAGGTTTGAAATGACGCAAAAGTGATTGACAACAGTTCTGGATAGAGGAAATATGCGATTTATCAGCTGAAAATAGATATGGACCCCGTATGCTCGGCTTCCTAATGGTTCAGGGGATTCACTTGGCCACCAATGTTGTCTGATGGATTGCGTATTGGGGCAGTACCCCTCACTCCATGACTCAGGTAAAAATGATAACCGCTTTTCCATAAATGACAACTCTTGGTTTACCTCACGAGTGGGAACTAGTCAATAAGGTAGGGGTCATTTCCCTTTTCACTGGCAGGTCCTCTCAATGGGCCAGCTACTTTGGGGTTCCTGTGGTACTCCTCACAATGGGTTTTAGGGCTTATGCCCAAGTACTTCCCACAGTTAAGCGGATAGGGATTATTCCTGGATCTGAAGCTGCAACGGATGCGAAAATTGCTTTTTAGCAGAAATTTCACCCAACGAGCCCAAGAAAGTGCTCTGATACCAGATGTGAAGAACCTGCAACAATTAATTAATGAAAATACACGAGATAGTAGAAATAACAAAACTCAAAATTGCTTTATTGATCGTAGGACACTTCGAGGGGGCAACCTCCTTTGAGCAAGCTCAATACAAATAACTTCACGGTACCTTCATTGGACTCAACACATACTTATATACTAAGTCTATGCCTAATACTATGGGTCAATACCATGGGACATATAATACTACGGGACAACTTACAAAGCATATGCGTCCAATACTATGGGTCAATACATGGGCTAATACAAACTATGGATCAACAAATACTACGAGACGACTTACAAAGCATATGCGCCCAACAACAATATACTAGCAAAGTAAAGACAAGGGTTGACACGGGTTCCTAACACTCACATCACTCTCAATTCCCCATACCCAATGCATGTACTTGAAAAAAATTAAATTTATGTGCAAACATGTGGATTTTGTCATAAAGAAACATTTACCATTCATTCAATAAAATATAACATTCATTAATTCACTCATTCATTCATTAGGCAAAACATAATGCATGACATTATACTATCAAATATAAGTATTCATATAGTTTTTTCAGACACTTCTTTCTAGGTTTATTTCTTTTGACAAAATCAACAAGCAAATCATCTTCTGCGACTTGTTGTTCAGTTCTTGTGGCATTTACAGCTTGTCGTACTGTCTGCCTAGTAGTGTACTCAGGATGTGGATGCTTCTCCGAGGGGTCAAGATTTGCTTCAATAATGTAAAAATGTTACATTGATATCTTTTGTTATTATAATGACAAGCATTTCATTAATAAAAAAAACATTAGAGAGATGTCGTTGACTTGATGTGGCCACATCATGTACTTCATCTTCCTGTGTAGGCTCATTTTGTATAGGATGACCCTCTACATGTGCGCAAGATGGATCACCAGAAGACTGTGTTTTCCCACACAAGATTTTTCGGCGTTCAACAACGGATCCAAAGTCATGCTAGAAGCCAAGCTTCAAGTCTTCCTCTCTGGGAACTTCCTTAAATCGGTCGACATGCAAATTTGCATAATATCATCAATTTATCTTTTATGGTGCAATAAAACAAAAAATATTTTCAATTTATTATTTAGATGCAATATTGGTTTTATTGATACTTACAATTTGTGCCGCCAAATTCAAATAACCACTAGGCCTAAGCTTGTGTTGTCCAATTTTTTCTTTTCTTTCCTTTGTGGCCTTTGATGTGTCTGAAAGCCTATGAAAAGGTTGAAATATGTTAGATGTTTCAAATTTGATCTAAAAATAGATAGTAATAAGGTTTATAATCACATTGTTGAAAGTATTGCATACCTTCCTGTGCACTGTGGTAGCTTTTCCTCCTTTTCTCAAATCCCTCTCCTTTCCATCTTCCACTAGGTAATTCCACTCTCTTCCTGGAATCATTGGAGGGAACTCATACCTAATATTCCTTTATGGATGAACCCTATATTGGTCCCTCACAATATTCATATGTTGTCCAACTTTCTTGAGGACGTCTGCTTGGTTGAAGGTCTCATTGCCGAACAGGCCAACCAAGCAATTAGTGAGCTCATATTTTAAAATTTTACTTTGTTTATCCAACCTTGTGAGGATGGTGGGCCTAAATATATCCAATGAAAAATCATTTTTTCTGTTTATAAAAAAGATCATCTACTGCAAGACGATCATGTCATCATTAGTTGAAAAAGAATGTTTTATGAGTATATTTCAATCAGATTATAAAAAATAACTTAAAATTTGTATAAATACCTGGGATATTCTCTATCTTCATCCACCAAAAATGTGGTCCGCAGTGTACCCATGCTAGTGACACGGGAAGATCCAGGAAATGCTGCTTGAGCAATATCAATACTAGGCTCTACATCAACCCCATGTTCTGCACGATTTGGTGTGCACTGCCGACTACTAGAGGGTGCACTCACATATGGAATTGGGGGTGTCACAAAATTTGTTTCTGACTGTTCAGTCAACAAAAATGGCACATGAGATGCAAGTGGGGTCATATGCTCATGTGACGACTCTCCACGAGCATCACTAGTACCAACACCCCCTTGATCACTAGTATGTGGGTGCAAAACCTCCTGTAAATACAAACCATATTTTAGTTCACGATCATATACAAGTACAAATTATAAAATACTAAATGAATTTATCTTCTAATTCAAGATTCTACAACTTACTTTCAAGGCTTCAGATATCTTAACCAAAACCTCAACCTTTGCTCTAATATTATTTGTATGCGGCTGAATGAATAGAAGACAGAGGATATCTATTAGTTTTTCATCATTTAATTCAATAGATCTAGGATCTTAACTAAAAGAAAAACATGTACAGCATATCAAGCATAAGAGACAAGAGACAAGAGACACAAAACATTTCAATGGGGAAAACCAAGAAGGTGAAAAACCCTGGAACTTCCTCAGAGATAGAATAAGCATCAATACAAGGATCACAATGATCAAACCCAAGAGATAGATATCTTTAGCAGCATGCTCCTCCTCCACTTGTGCGCACTCCTCCTCTCTCTCACTAATGCAAAGTGAGTGAATAAGAGAATGTATTAAATGAGAGAGTCACACTCTCTATTTATACTTTTACTTTCACTTGACCTTTACTCAACTAGGTCGGCCTCAACTTAACCACTTAACATAATGTTGTCTGGGTCGACCCCTCTAGGGTGGTCTAGTAACCCTTTGACCCACATGACTCATATAGGGTCAACCCCATCAAGGTGGTCTAATAACCCATCAAGTATAAGTTATGCCACTTACAATATAACTTGAGACACTTGCAAGCACACATGACGACACTTCCAATTGGAGGAATAATACATCTCTGTTGGGGATACAATAAAGTACAAATACAATATACAAGTGAATATCTTCCGAAGTTACAAATACATCAACACTCCCTCTTAACTAGGAAGGTATTCTCTTGACACAGGTCATCAATACATATAGGCACAAGTCTTCAATTCTGGAGTTGGATCATCATCACTGGATCACGGAGCATCATTATCATCACTGCTACTGTACTCAACATCTCGATCACTGAGCTATCTCATAATTCTTCTCGTCATAGGAAGTTCTATAGAGCCATCCCTTTTTCATGCTGGATGTAGGCCCACCTCCTGTAGGTCTTCATCAACACTAGCCATACTGTGGAATCCTCAGGACTTATTATGTGCATCACAATGCCTCGAAAGAGTATCCCAAGATCCTTTATGTGCCGAAGCACGACTGACAAGATCTCCCAAGTCAACTTACATGTGACCCCCACCAAAAAACCTCGACAGAGTATCCCAGGATCCTTTATGTGCTGAAGCACGACCGACAAGATCTCCCAGGGAAATATTACATGTGGTCACCACAAAACCTTGAAAGAGTATCCCAGGATCCTTTATGTGCCAAAGCACGACCGACAAGATCTCCCAGGGCAATATTACATGTGGTCATGGTAAAAACTTGAAAGAGCATCCCAGGACTGATTACGAGCACACAAATCAAGCTATTGGATCTCCCAGGGCAATATTATATGCCATAGGACAAAACCTCGAAAGAGTATCCCATGATCCTTTATGTGCCGCAACACGACCGAAAAGATCTCCCATGGCAATATTAAATGTCCTCCCAGAGAAAAACCTCGAAAGAGTATCCTAGGATCCTTTATGTGCCGAAGCCCGACTGGAAAGATCTCCCAGGTCAATTTACATGCTCATATGCACAACCTGTCCACGACCACAGAGTATCAACCTGATACTCACTATACATCATCCTGATGTACATCATCACAGCATAATCCCGATGCTTATAATCCAGAGTATCATCTTGATACCCATCACACATGATCTTCCTAATCATTGTCACTGCATCGTCCTGATGCATATCATCCAGAGTATCATCCTGATACCCATCAGACATGATCATCCTGATCATTATCACCGCATCGTCCTGATGCATATAATCCAGAGTATCATCCTGATACTCATCACACATGATCATCCTGATCATCGTCACTGCATCGTCCTGATGCATATCATCCATAGTATCATCCTGATACTCATCACACATGATCATCCTGATCATTGTCACTGCATCGTCCTGATGCATATCAAAAGCAGGAACTGGAGCATCGTGCTGATGCTCATCACACAACGCTTACATCCACATCCATGGAAGGATCCTCCTATCACCATGCTTGGAATGGCTCCTGCAAATGTGTCGCATCACTTCTTCCTCGAAGTGTCTTCAATCTGAAGAACACCAAGCCTCTCTCTGAAGTACTCAAACTTCACTTTGGACAGTGGTTTCGTCAACACATATGAAGCTGCTCATCCGTCGCAACATATAGGAGCTTCAATGTTCCTTTATGTACCATATCCCTGATATAGTGATATTTGATCTCGATGTGCCTCGACCTGTCATGGAACACTGGGTTCTCAGACAACTTCACACAACTCTGGTTGTCATAATAGATACAGGTAGCATCCAACAGGAGATCAAATAACTCAGACAATAGCTTCCTCAGCCATACTGCCTCACAAATAGCCGAACAAGGTGTGACATACTCTGCTTCAGCTATACTCAGTGCTACACAGGACTGCTTCCTGCTAAACCAAGAGATCACACCTGATCCCATACTGAAGAAGCACCCTGAAGTGCTCTTCCTATTTGCAGCACTGCCTACCCATTCTGAATCAACATAACCCTCCAGCTTAAACTTTTGATTTGCATCATACTTGAGCCCATAATCAACTGTACCCTTCAGGTACCTCAGAATATGCTTCACAGCAATCAGGTGAACATGTCTAGGATCTGTCAGGAACTGGCTCAATGTGTTCACCGCAAAGAAAATATCTGGTCTCATGTTCATCAGGTACATCAAGGACCCAATCATCTGAGGATACACCATGACATCAACCGTATTTGATGAAGCATCACACAGAAGCTTTAGGTTCGAAGCCATAGGTGTGGCCATGGCCTTGCAATCCATCATCCCAAACCGCTTCAGGATCTCTACTGCATACTTCCTTTTTCCAAGGAAGATTCAATCTGTACTCTGCCACACCTCCATACCTAGAAAGTAATGCATCATACCCAAGTCCTTCAACTCGAACTCAGAAAAAAATCTTCCTCTTCATGTCAGCAATCAACCCATCCTCACCTGTAACAAACAAGTCATCCACATACAGTAGTAGTATCATTGGATTGCCTTCCTCAACCTTGTAGTAAAGGTTGGAATCTGCTTTACTCTTAGTAAATCCCAAATTGGATAGAAATTTGTCTATCCTAACATACCAAGTCCTAGTATCTTGCTTCAAGCCATACAAGGATTTATTCAACTTGCACTCATATGAATCCCTGTCATATGTCTCAAAACCGAGTGGTTTCTCCACATACACTTCCTCTTTGACTACACCATTCAAGAAAGCTGTCTTGACATCCATCTAGTGTATCTTCCACTTCATCACTGCAGCCAGAGCAAGTACTGTTCTAATGGAAGTGTATCTGGCTACAGGTGCAAAAGTCTCTTCATAATCTATCCCCTCTTTCTGGGAGAAGCCACAAGCCACAAACCTTGCCTTGTATTTATCTATGCTGCCATCTGCAGCATGCTTGATCTTATAGATCCACTTGGAAGTCACAACAGACTTCCCTTACATCCCAAACATCATTCTTCATGATCAACTGGTATTCCTCGATCATGGAATTCTTTCATTATCGTATCCTAAATCTTGGGAACTTCAGATTCTTCAATATCTTCAATAGATAGTTTTCTTTGATCTTCATTGCTGAAACAAATGTTGTAGTCCTTCTTTTGTAGGTGATTGTACATGATCTTTCCTACAAGTCAAATTCAATTTCATCATTAGAAACTTCTCATAGTTTACAAATCATAGTCTTATACATAAATGCATATGTCATACAGTCATGCAATTATCTTAGCCAATGCTTCAATATAGCATTTATCCATATCCCGTATTCATATGGTAACTTTCTAGATGCCTTCCATCTGTACCAGAACATTGTTAAGAGTTTTCACTACTCCGAACATGTCAACAAAGAGGTTTTATTCTAGATAAGTAGCAATGGAATGTTGTACAGTACCATAGGCCACTTACCCATTACTTGCATATTGGTAGTATCTTGTTCATTAATGCAACTTTTCTAAAATGCAAAATGTACATACTAAATCTAAGAACATAAGTATGTACATGAATGGACAACATCATTTAAGTAATCATATAATAAATGACAATTCAAATACTTATCTTTGTTTAGTTGTAGGGTGGACTCCCTCTCAATCTTTGCTTCCTTGCAGGAACTACTGGAGTGTGCTCCCTCTTGATCTTTGCTTCCTGGATTACCTGTCCTTGAACTTATATTCATCCTGGACCACTATGCATGCTTAAGTGTGCACTAGTGTCATCCTCAAGATCTCATACATGATCATACATCCATAAGTATAATCTCAATACTATCAAGACATTATGATCCTAAATAAACTTAGCATGTATGGTCATGATTATTTCACACACAGGTAATTTATCACCAGCATTAGTATTCAAGGTTTCAGGGAGGACTTCTATTACTCATGCACATTCTTATTGACTATAGGACAATTCTGGTTAGTCATATCATCAATCAAAGTAAGAAACATAATATGCATAAACTGTTGATTACTTAAAATTCTAACTTCAAGAATAATCATTCATACAAAAGTATAAGATCCTAACATAAGGTAGTATTCTTACTTGATATAGGAAAACATACCTAGATTATCATGCTTGCTAGTTATGTCTAGCATACCCATATAATGTCTTTTTGTTCTTCTTCAAAGACTTGTGCTAGTAACCTGCATAACTCATGAGTTAACCATTGTAGAACCAAAATTATACATACCTAGTAAGTAGAGCTTCTATGTGATCCATGACTATGGATGAGTCTTTTTCTTCATGTCACCATGGTCATATGTTCTTGATCTAAAACTTTCTTGATGTACCTTTCATGTTAGCGGACAACATAATCCTCATACAACACCACAGTGCATTAGTACAATCATAAGTCTCATAACCCTAATCAAAGAATGTCTTCTATTATTCACATGCATTCATACTTTTACTAGGGTGATAAGACAAGTCTAAAATTAATCAAGATTGTACTAACCTCAATAATATGAAGACAAACATATCATAAACTTAATCATGAACAGATTTCAAAACATACCTGTATTTCCACAAGTCATACCTATCGAGATTGCTTGTAGTCTTCTTATGTAAGGCCTTAGCCTCATCTCCCTCTGGAACTGGAACTTCTTCACTTATGTAGGTGTCCAATTCATTCTCTTCTAGGATTAACCCAATCCACTTCGATTTGTTGAAACTGGATCTGGAGCTGGATTAGGGTTTGTCAAAGAAACCCTAAAAATTCAAAATTTGAATTTCAAACTTCTGAATGGATGGAAAGGTGTGCCTTGCTGAGTTGATCAAGCTGGTATAATTCAATTTTGAAAACTACAAAATTTGACCCCTTAAAATTGCCTTTGAAACTTTCGGATCTTCTATACAGGATCCCGAACTAGGGTTTGATAAAGCCCGGTCTTCTGCCCAACCAAAAGGTTCGATCTTGTGTTTTAAGCTTCGATTTTGCTGAGGGGCTTCCATCCGTTGTCATAGATTTAAAAAATTCCAACTTTTGCAGAAGCCCTAATTTTCCACCTTTCCGATCAAAATCCCGAACTAGGGTTTGATCAAGCCTGGCCTTTTTCCCAACCAAAAAATTCGATCTTGGTCTCTAAATTTTGATTTTGATGAGGATCATTCAGCCGTGGTCTACGATTCCAAAAATTCCAACTTTCTCCGAAGCCCTAAATTCCCGCAGCAGTGATAAGCCAAGAATGAAGGTGCTCAGAATCCAATTCTGTTTTGACAGAAATATGCATCTTATTGTTTCTGGTTCATCTCTGAATTTACGAATCCACAGGTTCTAAAACTTTGGACTGTGGTATCTTGACCTGTCATCTTTCTAACCCCATAGGTATGACCTCAATTGGATTCTCTGAGAGAGAGTTATGCCAAGTGTTGCAATGTGACCTGTTTATGGGATAAAACAGGAGAGCAAACTTGTACGGAGTGCCACGTGTCACTGTTTCAACTTCAGTCTCTGAAAGGAGGAGCTGTGAAAGTAAAGATCATTCCCTACCTATCACATTTCATGAAATTTCATTTGGATCTTCCTAACCCATGTTGTGACCTTTTTTCCTAGGTCACCTGTTTATGACTGAGATCTGGAAGAGGCAGAAAACCTAGATTGTACAGGTCATAAAATAGAAAGTACAACAAATTAGATGTTTTTCTTCGGACACAAGGTACATGGGGATGTTACCTTCGACCTGTAAAAGTTTCAGAACCTGAACCTTCCCCAAAATGGAGTTATAGCGAAAGTGCTACGATGACTGGTTTTTTCTATATCAAGCCCTAGCTTGCAATTTGTCGCAAGTGCAACAAGTGTCATAAATGCCATATCATGCCTTCGTTCAGGCTAGCTCTGATACCATATTAGTTTTTCATGATTTAATTCAATAGATCTATGATCTTAACTGAAATAACAACATGTACAGCATATCAAGCATAAGAGACAAGAGACAAGAGAGACAAAACATTTCATCGAGGAAAACCAAGAAGGTGAAAAACCCCACAACTTCCTCAGAGATAGAATAAGCATCAATACAAGGATCACAATTATCAAACCCAAGAGATATATATCTTCAGCAGCATGCTCCTCCTCCACTTGTGTGCACTCCTCCTCTCTCTCACTAATGTGAAGTGAGTGAATAAGAGAATGTATCAAATGAGAGAGTCACACTCTCTATTTATACTTTTACTTTCACTTGACCTTTACTCAACTAGGTCGGCCCCAACTTAACCACTTAACATAATGATGATTGGGCCAACCCCTCTAGGGTGGTCTAATAACCCTTTGACCCACATGACTCATATAAGGCCGACCCCATCAAGGTGGTCTAATAACCCATCAAGTATAAGTTACGACACTTACAATATAACTTGCGACACTTGCAAGTACACATGACGACACTTCCAATCGGAGGAATAATACATCTCCATTAGGGATACAATAAAGTACAAATACAATATACAAGTGAATATCTTCCGAAGTTACAAATACATCAACAATATCCTCATCAATTTTTTTCAATGTCTTCTCTATCATCTTAATTGGGTCTAGCGAAGATGCAAGTTAGGAACCCATGTCAACCCTTCTCTTTACTTTGTTAGTATATTGTTGTTGGACGCATATGCTTTGTAAGTCATCCCGTAGTATTTGTTGATCCATAGTTTGTATTAGCCCATGGTATTGACCCATAGTATTGGACACATATTCTTTGTAAGTCATCCCATAGTATTATATGTACCATGGTATTGACCCATAGTATTGGGCATAGACTTAGTATATAAGTGTGTGTTGAGGCCAATGAAGGTACCGTGAAGTTATTTGTATTGAGCTTGCTCCCTCGAAGTGGCCTGCGATCAATAAAGCGATTCTGAGTTCTGTTATTTAGGCTATCTCATGTGTTTTCATTAATTAATTGTTGGAGGTTCTTCACATATGGTATCAGAGCACTTTCTTGGGCTCGCCGGGTGAAATTTATGCCAATTTTTTTTTCGCATCTGTTGCAGGTTCAGATCTGGGAATAATCCCTATCCGCTTAACTGTGGGAATTACTTGGGCATAAGCCCTAAAACTCATTGTGAGGAGTACCACAGGAACCCCGAAGTAGCTGGCCTATTCAGAGGACCTGCCAGCGAAAAGGGAAACGAACCCTACCTGATTCACTAGTTCCCACCCGTGAAGTAAACCAAGAGCTATCGTTTGTGGCAAAGCGGTTACCAATTTTACCTGAGCCATGGACTGAGGGGTACTTCCCCAATACGCAAGCTGTCATACAACATTGGTGGCCAAGTGAATCCCCTGAACCGTTAGGAAGACGAGCATACCTGGGGTCCATATCTATTTTCAGTCGATAAATCGCATATTTCCTATGCCCACAACTGTTGCCAATCACTTCCGCACAGTTGCAGATCCATCTGTTGCCGATCACTTCCATGTTGTTACAGATCCATCTGTTGCCAATCCCTTCCACCATATCTCCCTTGTTTTAACTTCGTTTACCTTGAAACTTCCCTGACACCCCTGCAATCCCATTCTACATATTTCATTCCTAAGGACCCTATCCCAAATTTCACTTCCCAACGCCATAAATTCCATATTTGTCTATTTTTAGGGTTTTCCATAACTTCTTCGATTTTCACCCAATCGGCTTCAAATTTTACCATACTGTTCATTTTATATCTCTGCTTCTTTGTCCCTCTCTGCCAAATTTTCTCATTCTTTCACCCCGCTTCTGAAATTCCCCTTTTCTGCTTCCTTGTCCCTTTGAAAGTGTCCAAAACCTAGTCAAACCCAAATTACCCATCAAATTTTTTCCCAAATCCAGATTTTCCTTTACTAAAACAATTTCAGTTTTTGTTTATCTACCCACTCAAAAACAAAAACTCCTGGTTATGGTTGTCACCCGCGCAGGAGCAAAAACCATGGAGGAAGCACTTGCAGCCATCCAAACCAAACTCGAGGATTTGGATGACACATTTCTTAGCCTCCATCTTCAGCATTCAACCATGAACAATAGCTGACAGCCAGAATCTTTTGCAGCCACTAGGTTCTCTTCTTCCATCAATTTTCATGGGTCGAAGCTTGATTTTCCTCGTTCAATGGTACTGATCCAATTGGATGGATATACCGGGCAAAACAATATTTTAGTCTGCATAATACTTTTGATGTCCAGAAAGTTCCACTTGCATCCCTTCATTTGGAACAAGAAGCCCTTCAATGGTACCGTTGGTACATCAAAGCTCATCACGAGCCAAACTGGACAGATTTTTGCCAACTCCTTTTGCAACGATTTGGTTGTAGTGCTTTTGATGACTTCACAGGAGCACTCACTAAACTTTTCCAAATTGGCACAGTGAGAGAGTATCATACAGAATTTGATAAACTTTCCAATCACACAGAAGGATTGTCTGATGAATTCTACAGGAGTTGTTTTATCAGTGGTCTCAAGGATGAAATCCGCTCAGAGGTCAAAATGTTCGGTCCCAACACAATGATGGAAGTCCTAGGGTTGGATAAGTTGGCAGAGGACAAGATCACAGCCCAATCACGCTCCAAACCCACCTTTGTTACCTTCATAAATATGGGTTCTCAATGACCTCCCATCACGCCAGCTCCTCGACCAACTCCTATCAAGCATTTGTCTGAAACAGAGATGCAGGCACACAGAGAAAAATGGATTTGTTATAATTGTGATGATAAATTCACTCGGGGACATAGATGTGTTCAACAAAATCTCTATCTCTTGGATGTGGATTCTCCACCTGCCTCTGAACTTGGTGAAGAAGCTCCAGATACAATAGATGATCAGGTCGACATTCAGCACCAGTCTATTGACCCCCCATCTCAGAACGACCCACCAGAGATCTCTCTCCATGCTATAACCGGCGTCACCACCCCCAAAAAATGCAGGTCAGGGGTTACTTCAAGAAGCTCCCTCTTACCATACTCATTGATTCTAGTAGCACTCATAACTTCATAGACCCTCAGATTTCCAAACAGGTTGATTGTTTTGTCCATCCTTGCTCCAACTTTGAAGTCATGGTTTCCAATGGGGGCACCTTACCTTGGAAGGGGAAGTGTCACAATGTGTGTATCTCTATGGAAGATTATAACCTGCGCTCTGACATGTTTTCCTTGTCCTTAGGAGGATGTGATGTGGTTTTGGGCGTTCAATGGTTATGCACCCTTGGCCCCATTTTATGGGATTTTGCTGAACTTTGGATGCAGTTTTCAGTCAATGGGAAACAACACAAATTTACGGGCTTACAACCAGGGTCTCTTCGCATCATCTTCACATCGCCTATAAAATATCCTTAAGAAGAATTCATCGCTCAAATCCATTCCATTCAGATGCACCCATCAAGGGTCTCCACTACTTCCTTGGATAGATATGCAGGTGTCTTTGCTGAACTAGAGGGCTTGCCGCCTTCAAGAGACCTTTCTGGTAAGAATTTAGCCGCATCTACATCTCAAAAGGAACTGATGGATATTTTTCATGTAGTACAGAAGTGGCAGCCATCCCTATTAGGGAATTATTTGTGCATCAAGACTGATCTCTAGAGTCTGGAAAATTTCCTGGAACAACGGGTCTCCTCCCCAACACACTTGAAATGGGTTATCCAACTCATGGGTTCTGCCTATGAGATCACTTATAAGAAGGGTAAGGACAATCTGGTGGCAAATGCTCCTTCTCACACACTTGATGACCCAATTTCTCTTACAACTATTTCTCTGCTTGTTCCACATTGGTTGCAATTTGATCAACAGGGCTATCCCTTCTATGAACTCCATGCTTCTCCAGTGGAAGGGCACTCTGGGTTCCTCAAAATGTATGACTGGGAACAATGTAACTTATTTTGGAAGGGACTAAAAATGACAATTCAATAGATGGTGGCTAACTGTGATACTCTCCAGGTCAACAAGGGTGAAACGACACTCCTTTCAGGATTGCTCGAACCCTTGCTCATCCCTACATAGATTTGGACAGCTATTTCTATAGATTTCCTTGAAGCGCTATGGTGGTACAATACCACATCTAAAATGACACCATATGAAGCATTATATGGACAGGCACCACCAATTCTTCTTCCATACACCCTCAGCAGTTCTCCAGTTCAGTCAATTGACTCAGTTCTTCGAAATCGCGATCAGATTCTTCTCATTCTGCAGGACAATTTTCACATGGAAAGAATTCGACTGAAACAACATGCCGATCAACACCGTTCTAAGTTCCATTTTCACGTAGCTGATATGGTTCTTCTTCGTCTACAACCTTCCAAGCAATCCTCCCTGAAACTCAAAAGGCGTCAGCTTCTCTCTCTCTCTCATAGAGGCATTAATTTAGTAGCATAGAATGCAACCCAATGATTCTACAGGGGAACCACTCCTTCAGATTCTGCATCAATTTACACATCTAAAGCTTTGAGGACAAAGCTTTTTCTAAGGGAGAGGGGATGTTAGGAACCCATGTCAACCCTTCTCTTTGCTTTGTAAGTCGTCTCGTAGTATTTGTTGATCCATAGTTTGTATTAGCCCATGGTATTGACCCATAGTATTGGACGCATATGATTTGTAAGTCATCCCGTAGTATTATATGTCCCATGGTATTGACCCATAGTATTGGGCATAGACTTAGTATATAAGTGTTTGTTGAGGCCAAGGAAGGTACCATGAAGTTATTTATATTGAGATTTCTCAAAGGAGGTTACCCCCTCGAACTGGCCTGCGATCAATAAAGCGATTCTGAGTTCTGTTATTTCTGCTATCTCATGTATTTTCATTAATTAATTGTTGCAGGTTCTTCACAATGCAATGTCAACATCGTGCATGAGTTCATCCACGTCAACATCTATTGATTTCTCTGATGCTAGATCAAACCTCGAATCAGTATCCTGCAACAAAAATATATAAAACATTACTGAAATGAAAGAAATAGACTGAGGAAAAATACATAATAAAAAAACATACAATGAGGTATAATTTCTGCCTTGAGGCTAGTGTCGTCTGATCGATAGCCAAGGACTTGCCCCGATGATCACCCTGCAACAAAAATGTAGAAAAAATTATAAAAATGAAACCAATATACATAAGAAAGAAAACATATTGTTCATATTATATTTGTACAATTACAATGAGGTATACTTGCTTCCTCCAGGATGGTGTACTCCTCTGATCAACGGCTGGAGACTTGCCTTGATCACTACCTTGCAACAAAAATGTATAAAACATTACCGAAATGAAACCAATATACTCATGAAAAAAAAAATAAAAAAAAATATTGCTCATATAATTATATTTGTACAGTTACAATGAGGTATACTTGCTTCCTCGAGGATGGTGTACTCCTCTGATCAAATGTCGGGGAAATGCCCTGATCACTACCTTGTGACAAAAATATAGAATTCATTATCGAAATGAAACCAATATACTCATGAAAAAAAAAAAAAATGTATCATGCATATTATAGTAGTACAATTATAATTAGGTATACCTACTTCCTTGAGGTTGGTATTGTCTGATCTATTACTAGGGAGTTTCCCCAATCAAAACCATGCAACAAAAATATAGAAAACATAACCGAAATAAAACCAATATACTCAAGAAAAAAACATAATAAGAAAACATATTGCTCGTATTTAATTCGTACAATTACAATGAGGTATACCTGGTTTCTCGAGGCTATTGTCATCTGATCAACAGCCGGGTAGTTTCCCTGATCAACACCCTGCAACAAAAATATAGAAAACATTGTCTAAACGAAACCAATATACTCAGGAAAAAACATAACAAAAAAACATTTTGTTCATATTATATTTGTACAATTACAATTATGTATACCTGTTGCCTCCAGGATGGTGTACTCCTCTGATCAACTGCCAGGGACTTGCCACAATCCCTACATTGGGAAAATATATATATATATATAATTTTAACGAAATTGGAACAATAGACTCACGAAAAATACATAAGATATTAAATTCATTAATTAAAGGTTGGGTAAAATGTTATATGTACCACTCCCATAGTAACAACATTTGTATCTATTCTATTCAAATTGTAATTGATCAGCAACTCTTCCCCTGCAGCTATTGATTTAATGGCACATACAAAAACACAGTTTCTCTCATTCCCCTCAAATATGCAATTGGGTTGCTTAATTGTAGACCCTGGTTGTTTAATGTTTATAAACCCTACAATATTCCCTGTAGCTTTTGGCCTTCCTTCAATGTATATAGTCTCTCCTTTATTTTGATCCTTGTCTTTCAACTTTAAATAATTTGTAGATAGTCTGTATCTACACATACTTCATGTATATTGGACCAGTCGCATCCAATATTTGTAATTGTAACAGGGTCCAACATACTCCATCAATTCAGTACATCTATTGTAACCAACCTTTATGCCATCCATGCAAAACAACCCCAAACCATATAATGACGATGGTGCAATCTGATAGATCCTCTCATTCACACAAAAGTCTGTGTTTTGTTCGGGAAGATCCTTGTGTACCCATTGTTTCACTGTATGTTTGTACCTTAAGGGCACCTTGATGTCACATATGGTCTCATCATCATAAGAACACGACCCTCCTTCAGCAAGAAAAATTTCCATGCGTTTATGGAATTTTATTCTTATATTTTGACATCTAGTTGATCTACCTCTTTTATACCTACTAGAGGTCTCACTTTCCTCTAGTATTCCTAAACTTCCCTCGCTTGAGGAAGATAGATATGATAGATACTTGTTTAGTTCTACCTGCACCATGGGAAAAAAAATTTCTCCAATAAATAAAGCACTTAGGCACATTGACATATGTAACTTGGGTTCCCCAACATTTCCATGCAAAACATCCAATTGAAAAAGGGTATCTATCATGTACCCCATTTTTTCAACACCATGACAATCAGTTATAAGAATCAAGATCAAGCTACTATATGGTTACCCTAATTACGGAGCCATCATGATCAATTCAAGAATTATGAAAGATATCATATATCAATTAATGGGATGCTCTCTATAGTTAAGGGTATTTTATAACTATGCTCACTAAACAAGGTGATGTGCAATAAATATGTTATTTTTTTGCAAACCTAACCAATTCCCAAGCCATGACCTTGTGGCAACAGAGCATAAAATTTGTAGTTTTCATGATCCTTTTCTTAATCTTCTTAACTGTGAAGCAATATTTTCCAATAGATGCTATTACATCAAGGATTGTGAATTATATAAGTGTTCTAGTCTTCTAGTCTTCTCTTGTGAATTAGATAAGTGTTCTAGTCTTCATGTCCTACATTGTAACTAAATATTGTCAAAATATAGAACTAATTAACTATTCAAAGTTGGCTTTCCTATTTGTGTTTCTAGGGTAAATATTGTTCATGCGTGATATATATTTTCTCTATGTTGTGTTAAAGGTTGTATTAATTGATGTATGAAAGTTTTTGTAAGATGTTACGCATTTAATTGCTACTTGGGAAATCCCTAGGGTGTAGACTAGTTGGTGATAGGGTGAACTACTAAGGCAGTCCTTGTGACGTCATGGGTTCAAACCTCAATTGGCTTGTGCACCTATGTAGAGGAAGTATAGGTGCACCTAGGAGTATAGTAGTAGTGAACAAGAATTGAACCCTTGTCACATGAGTATGAGCCCCACCCTGGTTGTCGATTCCCCTAGTAAAAAAAAATTACTATATGGAATTATATTAATGGCGTGAGAATCCTTTATATAACGTATCTCTGTGTATTTTCTTCGAGAATTTCATTCTCTACTAGTATTTTGAAGAAAAAAAAACTAAAAATATCCATCATTCGTTATACTCTAAGCATTGAAATCAAGGTCTCTTAGGAAATGGTTGTTGTAATTGTGTAATAAAAGCTCTACTTTTGGTACCTAAATACAAGCAATTCATGTCTAGCAACAATGTTGGCATCTAGATGAGTCGTACATTACCATTCTTCATCCTACACATCCATACAATTTTATAGGGGTTATGTGAGGTTATACATAGCCATTGAGGTGTTGTTTTCATCTCCTCGAGGTCGTCTGGAATGCTCTTTAGGAATTGGCATGGTCATTAGACAATGGAAAGAGTGGAATTTGTCATCTTAGTAATTAGTGAACTTTGTACTTGATGCTTATGATGATGATGATCAGTGATGATGATGATGGTTATCGATGTCCACTAAGACCAACATTAGTTTATCGAACCTTAAAGAGGTAAGGAATCACTTGGTTTTCTTTAGAATTGTATTTATGTGCTTGAAAAGATTTAAGAAAAGCACTCTTAGATGACCATAATTGTGATGAGTTAAAAGGTATACATACATATTGACATTTAGTGGTGTAAATTTGAATGAGCATATATTGGAAAAATGCATTTGGATATGCATTAGTGGTTTTGTATTATTCTATCTCCTTATGCAACCATATATAATATATGTTAATTAAGTGTTTTATCATAAAATCTTTACTGAATGGTCAAGACAACATCATGTTGACGCTTGAATTGTCACGTGTAATCTCAAGACACCATAACTACTATATTGAATTGATTTGCTAATACATTGGTTTATTGACGTGTATAGCTCTTCACACAAATTCCAAGTATATTAAGCCACATCTCAATTTACTATTGGTTGAATTGAGGAGATATGAAATTCCATTTCAAACTCCTCTGATTTCTACGAGATTTAAATCCCTCACTTCTTTCGCTAGAAACGTTGGGAACAAGCAATAGCACAATCATCATCTACTTGGTCACTAGTATAGCATCCTATTCTATAGGTTGTGTCAATATTTAATTGTAGCTAGATTCCAAGCCTTGAAAATAATTAAAGAATCACTCCATATGCTAAGTACAGAGCATGGGGTACATCATTTACAGTGATATTTCCCAATTGTGAATTTGTTGGGTTTTTAATTTACTGCAATTCTAATTACTATTGCTTGAGTTGTTGGGGAAATTTGTTGTGAAAACAACTATTGCTCAATTTGTGTGTTTGTGGAAACATTGGCATGTGGGTACAACTAATTAGCATGGTTATTTCACTATTATAGCCAATTATTTATCTCAAATATCTACTCCATTAGTTCATTGTTTTATGGATGGTTGAAAGAATGGTTGAACTCAACTTAATAGGAAGTTCAACTTAATAGGAAGTGCATAGTTTAAAAAAAAGTGTGCTTCACTATTGTAGCTAGAATTGGCACTAGTGTAGCTAGAATTGGCCCGGGATTTCCATGGCTTGCAAACAAAGTATGTTAACCCAATCATGAAAACCAAAATATAATGATATTCTTGATGGGATAAAATCAAAATATTTTTCATGTCATGACAACCAAAATATAATGATATTCTTGATGGGATAAAATCGCTCTCATGATGAAATGTTTTATATTGCTGCCGAAGCTTTAGCTATTGAAAAATTAATTCTCTTGGAATCATATTGTTCATTATTATTATTAAGATATAATAATATAATTTAGAGGTAAGTGATTGTGACACTCAATAGTCAAACGTCAAAATACCTAAAAAAAACATTTGATAATGGGTAAGAAGCATCACCAAAGACCAAAATCTTATTTTTTGTCCAAGATTATTATCAAACAAATATTGTGTTTAGTTTTGTATTTGAATTTTATTACAAATTTATTTATGTTTTACATTTACATAATATTTGGTGGTGATTGAGAGTTTTATTGATGTAAGTTTAGGCGTCTATACTCAGTAGAGTTTTATTTATCGTAGCTGTATCCTTACGCCATTAGGCGTTTATACTCAGTAGAGCCCGCATTAATGACTTTAATTATTATGAATATGAGCTTTTACTATTTCTTATTGCCACGCGCTTTGCTTTTCGTGTACGTCATTTGCATGCAAGGAAGTTGAAGGAACTTTAATAACACTGAGAATTTATTGATGTTGACATATTTTTGCAACATAATAACAGTGAGAATTTAAAAAACATATTTTTTAATTGTTCGTGTGAAAATTGTAAGTCAAGTATGTTTTTTCTTCTAGGTTCAATTATAAGAGAAGTGGTATTTGACGTCATGTATAACATAAGTTCCCATGTTGCCTTAAAAAAAAATATAGACCAAGTGGTATTTGATGTCATGTATAACATCAGTCTCGACTCCCGATGTTACTTAAAAAAATATATGATTTTAGTAGAAGTAATTGTATTCATGTTTATTAGCAAGTTATTTCAAAATGAGTCCATGTGCATTTAATGATAGTAGCAAGTAATTAAAAAATTTCACTTCGATTTTTAATTTAAAAATT
The DNA here is from genome assembly GCA_027924585.1 of Larix kaempferi. Lineage (NCBI taxonomy): Eukaryota > Viridiplantae > Streptophyta > Pinopsida > Pinales > Pinaceae > Larix > Larix kaempferi. Next base: position 9,653,762 of record BSBM01000322.1, on the reverse strand, counting down.
TATGTCATTTTATTATAAAAAAAATTGACAAATTATTCCATTGTTATTGTCTTGAGAAATGGTATTAATCTATAACTAACTTTTTAATTCATTTATTTAACCATGATCAATGCTACTAACCTACTAATATTTGATAACACATAATTATTTATAGATTATCTTGTTAAAGTTTTTTTTGCTAACCAACATAACTTTTAACCATCAATTACTAACTCAGGAACCCATTAATCTTTAATCAATGAACCCAATAATATGTCTTGACCACTAATCCATTATCTCCATAACAATTATGGTTGGCTAATCCATTATCTCCCTAACTACTATGGTTTACTATGATTGATCATAGTCAAATATAATAGACTATAGTGGAATATAATTATCCATCATGATGCTACTAATCAACTAATATTTAAGTGGCTAATGAATAAATCATTTAACCATTGTCTAACTAACATCTTATAAGACAAAATGATTTATCTTAATAAACAACTTTAACAACTTATTCAAACTAATTTTTTAAGAGGTAAACTTTATTAAATTAAAATTAAAAAATATAATTTTTATTAGAAAACCTATGAAGTATATATTTTATTATTATTTTGGAATTGAGAATTAAAAAAAAACTAAATTATTAATATTAGAAGTTGTGAAAATAATTATAAATAAACAAGTAATGTTGTTATACTAGTAATTGCAAATAAGTAGAGTTGTAAATGTGCATTAATAGCTAACAAGTTAATTCACATACATGTGTAATCCAAAAACAATGGTTGTATTGGCCATGATTAGTATTGCAAAGTAAAAAATGTTTAAGAGATTTTAATTTACACTTATAACATTGTTAATGTTTTATTAATAGTTGCTAAGATCGAGATCTCTCATTATATATTTCAACTTTTTTGAATTATGTATAACTATTTTATTAAACATTTCTAAGAGGCAGGTATAAGCAACTTCGTTGTTAATTTCACTTGTTTTATTATAATTTCACTCCAATTTAATGATACATCTAATTATTTTCCTTTTTATTTCTTATATATGCTTCTATGAAAGTGATATAAATTTCTTTGCAAATTTGGATATGTGTGAGTATTTTATATAATTTTACAAATATTTTAAAGATGTACATTAGATTTATTAAAAATATTAAAAATCATTTTTCTTTAACAAGTTTATTTTGGTCTCTACATAATTTTTGTGACATTTTAATATTTCTATTAAGTTTTAATACTTGGCAAAGTTTTTATTGTGTTTTAATGTTAATATTTTTTTTCAAAAATATATTTTAATATTTTTTATTGTTATAACTTTTTTTTATTGAATTTTAATACATGTCGGTGTTTTTATTGTGTTTTAGTGTGCCAAAATTGTTTTTAAAAAATATATATTATGATTTTTTAAAATGAGATATTAATATATTTTTTTAATAATTTAAAGTTATAGAATAAGTAAACAAAAAACACATTTATATTAAATAAAAAAATATAATATAAAAAATTAATAATTAAATTTTAATAGAAATTTGAATCAATATTTAACTAAATGAAAATAATTAAATAAAAATGAATGAATTGAAATAAAATTGTTGATAATGAAATTATAATTACAATTTTTAAATAATCTACTCTATTCTAAATTTGATATACAAATCAGAGTCCCTATAATATTTAAAGTTCTTTCCATTTAAATTGTATAAATTATTTTTATGTTTTATTAAGAGATTAAAATAGAAAATCTAATTATTTTTATGTTTTATTAAGAGATTAAAATAAAAAATTTTAATTATTTGTTAAAATTAATAAGAACATTCATATAATCATTTGTATATTAGTCTTAAACATACATAAAATTGTCTAAATATTTTCTTCCACAATTATATTTTTTATTATTCTGATCTTTCTTTAAGTATTCCAATTTAATCTCTAATTTTAACCTATTTTTGAATAGTTTTGTTCGTTTAAAATGAAACAAAATTTCTAATATAAAATTTCCAACGCAGTCGTAATGAAATTTAAAAGTACTTTAAAATTCAACCAAATTTTTAAAATCATATTAAAAATAAAATTCGATAATATTATACTATTATACTATTAATATTATATTATAATATCTATATCTAACGAACCCTAAGCACTGAGCTACCGCATTTAATGCTCTGCAGCTCAATGCTTAGCTTTCGCCCTTTGAGGGCCATAGGAGCTTTAATTAATTTGAATTGACTTTAGAGGGACAAGTCATATCAGAAGTTGTTCGTTCACTTCATCTCGTCAGTTGTCAGTTGTCACATGGCATTTCGCGTTGGTTCTTTGTATCTGGTTGGGTAACGACATTTCGCGTTGGTTCTTTGTATTTGGTTGGGTAATGAAAATAGTCATGTGCTCTGCATGGATGACTGTGCATGCTTACATCATCCATTCCAAGAAATATGACATCATTCATTTGGTACTGCCAGCCATAGTAGGAATTTGAAAAAAAAACTATCTTCATTTTTATCTATTTTGGCATTATATAAGGACCAATGATCAAACTTGAAGCGTAGGGTCTAATTTCACTTTGAAGGGCTATGATATTTTGAACCTTTCCATGATGACATGTTAAAATAAACCACTCTTTTTATTTGAAAATCATGTAGTAATACATTTCTTATGATGCATATACCTGAAAAATCATTCATTCGTAGGAACAACCCAACTAGTATTGAGCTCCACTCACGGAAGGAATCCCTTTATATATGTTTCTAGTCACTGAAATATACGAACCAAAGGAGATACATACTCCCCTATAGGAAATAATCATTAGAAGGGGTGTCTTTTATGTCTCTAGTGGAGATGTGCACTTGTGCAGGTTGGTGGTGGACTAGTGGTGCTGGGGCAGAACTGTCCTCCCTTTGCTTGAGCAAATCCATGGAGTCTGAAGAGGGTATGATATACCTTATGAATGAATAGGGAAATAAATGGTGGAAGTAGCCTAAGCAGGGATTGATGGTGATGGTAGAAACAAATTGAACAAGGATTGAACTTGATAGTGGAAGCAACCTAAGCAAGGGTGAAGAGTTACTCCAATTTGAAATTTTTATTTCTATAGGAATGGCTTAAGGTACCTCTTCCCCTTGAATCCTAATTCGTAGGAAAAATGACAATTTTAGTCGACCACGATTCTTGCAAACAATGAAGGTACCTCTTCCCCTGAATCCTAATTCGTAGGACAAATGACAATCTTAGTCAATCATGAGGCAAGTTTTCCTCCTATGATTTTTGGGGACCTTTGAGTAGTACATTCATCTCTATGTAAATACCAACGGAGCCATTCGATAAATATGGATGAACTCTTTCGGTCAAGTATCCATATCAACCATTAAAAAACCCAACGAAAGAGGAAGTGACCCGCAATCTCGCTTACTAGCACAAATCTCCATGTCTCACTTGTCAATGATGGAGTAAATATTGATCGGAAAGTGATCAAGGCACTTGATCGAACATGAGACTTGATAATTGTAACACACCCGATATCCTTGTTACCATTTTGAGGAAATGGGGTGTAAATTTGTTTTCCTATCGATCATCCAACAACCGAACATGTCAGTTTTATAATGCTAGACATTTTAGTTAAGCACTCTTGTTAATTACATATAAACTCATTTAACTTGAGACTCAATTAGTCTTTAATCTTACCCTTGGTAAATCATACTCTTTGTTATATGATTATCCACTCGTACTTAAAAAAATATAATATCCTTATTTCTTTCACCAAACGCATGATATATAAAAGATAAATTACTTTACAAATCAACCCTCAATCAAATGTAGAATTAACACCTACATAAGTTCATCTTCCACACAAAGGACTATAATAATTTCATCCTAGATTTCTCAATAACTTTTTAAATCTCAAAGCAAATTTCTTCTTAGCATGCAAGGCTAGTTACCCATGACTTTATCATATGAACATGTAACACATAATTATCATAGTCTAAGTCCTTGTTCAATCACTTATCTACGTATTTGTTATCCTAGAATAATGCATGCATCACTATTATTTGACCACATCATATCGTCTCACATAAGATTCCATATCATTTATTACCACTTCAACTTCTAACATAAGTTTACACATTTCGAGATACTATTCTCTATTTATCTGCACACGTTATTGCTATATGGATTTCCTAATTCATTTAATTAACGAAATGTACACGATATACACTAATATCATGTAAATCTCGGTCACGTACTAAAGTACAACCTTTACAAAATAACAACTCGTGGTATTTTCACATTGATGGCATTAATCAACGAAATGTACACGATATACACTAATATCATGTAAATCTCGGTCACGTACTAAAGTACAACCTTTACAAAATAACAACTCGTGGTATTTTCACATTGATGGCATTAATCATCTAGATACAAATGTATATCTTTTATAAAGTGGATAGCACACATTGCATTATGCAAATCTTATGAACTATTTAAAGACAAAAGTGTATCATTTACCACAATTTATTATCATATTATACTCATCATCTAACTAAATATAAAATACCATTTCGGTAACTATCTATATGGTACAATAAATATAAACATAATAAGGAAAATCCAATTACATGGGCGGGATCAATTTACAACAATAATCCACGACGAATATTAAAAACTTGAAATCTTAAAACAAAAATACAATAATGAAGAAATACTTATCCTAGGAAAGTAGACTAAGGCAGCCGAAGGTTTGACTGCAACTTTCCACCCAACCATAGGTTCTTTGTCTGACGCATGTTTTTCCATCGAGATACCACCCCTGAGCTGGAAACAAATCCACTAGGGTGAAGAATATAGGAAACTCCCTTTTTAGATTGATCAGCACAACCTAGACGCTACATTCACATCTGTTTTCTAGGCTTATCCATCAATCACTTAACTAAGACAATAAGATTATCAACATGTGTGTATTTTTTCTAAATATATATGGCCCGAAGTCATCCACAAAATCCTATTCTTCCATCTTTAAATGAAAAAGGCTTAAACTTTTGTTTGATGAGACTCAACTCTCAATAGTTAAAGATAATGGTACTCTTGTTCTTTAAGCATGAAAGCTCGCTTATCAAGTCTCAACTTCTAGACAATATATATAGTTTAGTTAAAATTTAATTCCTTAAGTCATAAATGACACTTCCAAGAACTGTAATTAATCCTCTAGTGTTACTTTCATGCTGCACATCAAGGTTTCTATTCTCCAACGCTGCCACAAACCCTCAATATATTTAAATTTTAAGGGAAGAGGCCTTGACCTGTTCACAAAAATCTCTTTACCTCTGCTTATCCCTTGCGGTAAGATCTAATAGATATTCAATACAATGTTTGATCCTTATAAATAAATCACCCAACAATTCAGTGCAATGGAACAGTAGTCATTGGGAAGTGTTGCCCTCCTTTTCAGAGATAAACTAAATAAATAAACTATGCAACAATAGTCGAGGGGTATATCACCCTTCTACACTCAATGGGGGTCAATACATACAACACATGCAACCAATGACAAGTCTCGCTTCTCCTCTATCAATTGTAACCTTGATCCTGAATCAATCTTACATAGATCTTCCTCCTACACTCAGCAATCCCAAAACAAATAACAATGGACTTGCCAAGAACTTATCAATTTCACCATTTCCACTATTTTGTTCAACAAACTGGGACTTCGGTTCTATCGATATAAGAAGTTTTATCCCTTAATGAGTTTTAGGCCCAAATGTTGCAAGACATGACCATATTCCAGTGATTGATGATCACACAACATCACAACTTGCAACAGAAAAATCAACAACAATTGCCTCCTTAGCCACACACTATACCATTCACTATCCTTATAGAAAACAATATTTCAAGGTGGACACCAAGCAATTTGTTTAGGGACATGTTGGATTCAAGGTTGCACAACGTTGAGGCTTACTTCAAGACACAAGCCAATCTGGAAAACACGTAGAAGATTTAGGTAGTTAAAGCACACATGAAGAACAAACCCTCACCTAGTTGTATACACACACTCAAACCATGGAATTGACAAACCAACCATTGATTGACACCTTGGATAACTTGAAGGTTGGTCTTTGGAAGTGATTCTACCCATTGGGGTATAAAGGACTTGCTGGCTCAATCGATGCAACTTAGAAAAACCATGTACAAACTGTGCAACAATCCATTGAAGTATTAAACAATCTCTCCATTAAGCTTGTGGTAAAGAATTTCAAGGAAACTCTTCACATTAAATTTATTTTACCAACAGTCTGTCCATCTACAATAGAAATTGGAGACAATTTTGTCGCATTAAGGAAATGACCAAACTTACTCTAGAGGACTTGTCCAAATATTAACTTTACCTTTTGTATTTTTCATTTTATGGGTGACTTGGTAAAAAATGATCACTCACCTAATGCTTGTATTTTATAGTTGTACATCTAGGGGACTTTATCAAATACAAACCATTAAGTAAACGTGTGAGAGGGTCAATATTGCCACTTGTCATCTTTCTATTTCATTAGATCCATTTAAAATATGCATTATTACTGTGTTGATGGTTTGACTATATCAACATTGACACATGGCATCTCCTAATGCAAATTTCTTTCCTCCAAATATGTAGAAAATGACTAGAACAAAGTGTTCTCACACCAAATCCCTTCTCAAAGGTGAAATACGCCTCCAAATATATAAAAGAGGCTTGGAATAATGTGTCCTTTCCCTTAAATACCTCAAAATGTGAAATATGTTGGCAAACATGTAAATATTTTATATGTTTTTTAATATTTGCATTGTTGTTAATTGTGTTATTATGAGTTGATGTGAGAGCCTAAATATCAAGGATTTTTGGAGTTCTGCAATTATAAATTCCTTGGGATCTCTCCTATTTGTAATTCTCCTTGACCTATCATCGCTAATTTTTGGTCATCCATACCATGAAAAAACCCCCTTCTCATGTTTATATGTCAATGGCATACACATAACCCCTTGCCTCTTTAACTTCTATATCCATTTTTTTGCATTTTTGCAAGTTTATGCAACTGCCTACAGTCGTAGTACCCCTCTCTTTTGCAACTTTCAATGTTGCAAGTTAGTCTTACTACTAAAATTTAGTGACACTATCACCAATTAATAAACCATATTACACAAATTCTACCTCATATTAGAATTGCAGTACCATGATTTCCACTTGTGGTTCTACATTTTCCAGCTTCAAATTTACATAGTTTGTCTCAAAATTGTGTTATGGCTCTTGTAACTCTAGAAATTTAGATATCTCTCAATATTTTGGTATTGTTCAATGCTTGGTATAACAAATGTAGTAGCATTCACATTAACAAAGACAACATTACATGATATCTAATAACTAACATCATTATTTGTTCATTGCTATGAAGGAGATGTACTTGAGAATTTACCTGGACTTGTTGATTTCACTGTTAAGTTGAATCTAAATGATAAACAAAGAGGAATAGTAAGAAATATACAACACTTTATAGGAAATAGAATGAGTAGAGAACTTAAAACACCCACTCTACAACATCTCCATTAACTAATATCATTATTTGTTCATTACTATAAAGGAGATGTATTTGAAGATTTTCCCAAACTTGCCGATTTCACTGTTAAGCTGAATCTAAATGATAAACACATAGGAACAATAAGCAAGATACAAAACTTTATAGGGTAGAATGAGTAGAGAACTTAAAACATCCCTCCAATACCTAACATCATTCATTTGTTCATTGCTATAAAGGAGATGTACTTAAGGATTTGCGTGGACTTATTGATTTTGCTGTTAAGTTGAATATAAATGATAAACATAGAGGAACATTAAGCAAGAAACAACACTTTATAGGAAATAGAATGAGCAGAGAATCGGAGATATAATGTCTACATCAATTCAATTTGACCAAGGAGTGTCAAGGAAGTGAGATCCAAGCCAATTCATAATCGACATAGCTAAGATCAAGGTTAGATTTATGTTTCTAGAGGCTATAAGATTGCTAGAGAATATAACTGACATATCTAAGTTCGCTGAGGACTTACATTACTGGAATATTGCACAAACCTCTATAATAACCTAAAAAGTAGGCAAAAGTCTATCTTCAAATAATATTGAAATGTGGGAAATCCAAATTCACCAAAGAATCAGGAATGGAATGATTATGAATTTCTTTAGTTATTGTCTATCAAACCACTTCTTATACTTGTGATGTTCCATGAAGGTCATGATTTGAAGACCTAGGGTTTGAGGACATAAACCCTAGGATGGAAATGTAGACTTAAAGGCTAGTGCTTTTCTGGTAGGCCATGTTCTTGTTTGATGCAATATAGAAAGGGTTTGTAAACCCTAAGGAATACAAGATCACTAGCGCGAAGACCTTGAGCATGGTGAGATGATTTGTTTGGAGGACCTGGAGCTTGATGTGATGTCATGATTGATGGAGTTTGGAGAGATGCCTTTCTTGATAAAGTGATGTGATGATGTACTTGGATGTTCACTTGTGTGTTGTGAATGGCGATGCAATCGGCTTTGGTTGGAATTGATTTCTAGCTAGGGGGAGTTGGTGGCTAGTGTATTTTAATGGTTTCCCTAGATAGGGTTTGGAGAGCTTGAATTGTGCCAACTTTGTGAGAAAGATATGGTATGTACTTCATATTTTTAATATATATGAAGTGTTCCAGGTGTCCAAACTATGTGTTCTCACAAATTTGAATTTCAACTTATGCTTAAGTATTCAATTGTTTTGTTGATTTTTGGAGACTAGGAGGGGTTGATTCATTCTATGATAGATTCATAATTATTGGATGATATATTTTTGGTGGAATCTTGAATCAAGGGTTTACATGGATGGTGACCTTGCTCAATTTCAATGATTGTTACAGTGGTGGAAGCTTCCAATGTTATTCCTTGGTTACAATATTGGATGTACATCTTGTAAATTTGTGGAGAAAGTGATCATGGATGTGAGTTATAAATGATACTAAGATATTGATGAATCTTATCAGTCATTTTATGCATTGTATTTTGTACTTGACCTTAGAGAGGGATATTTCATGTTGTACTCTTCATATGTGTACTCTTAATGTCTTGGAGCATTTTGGAATTGAAGAAGGTTGTGGAAGATCTAACTTTGAGATAGGTTCAAAACCTATGGTAGTGGAATCTATGAATCAACCAATAGAACAAGGAGATTGGACTAGCTTACTATCAAGGATGATCTCATAGTAGCTGTAACAACTCCAAAAAATCCATAAAGATACATTTTTTTTATAAGGTATAATTGTCCATAAGATTATGAATCTATGCTTAAGGAATACTTCTTATCTTGTTAACTGCTTAACTTTTTTTTGTATTCATGACGATACTTGTTTATTTACAAAATCTTCGTTTATTTATTATGTCCTAAAAGAATTGAAAATAATAATGGATCTCGTTTACTGTATTGAATACAATAGCTAATCACTTGTATCGACGTTGACATTTTAATTTGTCGTTTATTATTTCTTCATACTTTTATCATGGATTATGTGACAGTTGATCTCTTACTGTATTTACGTCGATAATCAATTGTCGTATATAAATATCCTACATCTTAAAGATAGTGTCTATCTTTTATAGTTATTAATGTCGTGAAGCTTAAAATGTTCTTTTTGATGAAGGATATACTTTCAGTGAGGTCTTGGGCTTACTTAGCTTTCGTAAGCTAATGCATGTTGAAAACCCGTTCTTGTTTCCAGGTAAGGACCCTAACTACAAAATTAAAGGTTGTGGATTAAAAGGCTTGCTAGGGTTCAAAGTTACCCTAACTATGTGTTTAAAACCATCATTATAAAAATTTATCATTCATCTTCAACTATAGGATAAGAGGTCTTCCTAGCTGCAACTTCGAAGGTAAAGGAAGAAGTCTCATAGTAGCCTCGAAACTATAAAGGAAAGGGTTTTAAATTTAAAATTGAATGGATTACAACTGTAAGCCATAAAGATACCACATGAAGGTTTGGGATTTTGGGCTTCCATGTTGTGGCTAACCCTAACTCTCCCTGTTGCTCAACCAAGTTGACATTTTCTTTATTTCATTTGTTTTTGAAAGATCCGAGCTCTTGGCTCTCATAGCTGTGAGTGAAACCCTACACATAGATGGTGTTTTGGCATCGAGGTTTAAATAAGAGGACTCCAACAAGATTAACCAACATACGAGTAATGAAAAATTACTCTAACTGATAATGTTATTAATGCATTTCTATTTTATTTCAAAACTGGAACAATACTGACGCGTTTAATGTTTTATGTGAACTTCTAGGAGGTTCTAGTGCTACCATGGAGTTCTTGGTTCGTTTAAGAGCTTAGAAGTGGCACACTCCAGGGTTAAGCAGACTCGGTAAGCCTCGGGCCTACCTGGAACAACATTGGTCATCGTTATCTGAGTTATTGTGCTTCTGTTTAAAATTTATGTTTTGTCGAGCAAGAAACGTGAAGAGTTGACCATTTTTCGATTTGTAAAGCATTGTAAAATGTTACTGTTAACGTTGGTTGTTTTTAAGGGTTTAAACTGTATTTTTGGAAACTTTGAAACAATGTTGCTGTAATGTATCAATTCAGGGTAAAATATAATGAGTTGGGGTTCTTTCCCAAGCATTTATCTGTATGCTTTCTAAGAAAGCCACACCATAGAGTTTAAAGTCTGTTTCGGCAACTCTGTTATTTCCAGACTTTAGGGTTTTTGTGGAGAAGGATGATTTAAGATCTCTGCGTTTTTGCCAACTCTTATTGTAATACTTTTGGATAAATAAAACTATCTTTAGTTATTGCGTTTTACTTCTATTTGGAATTCATGATAGTTGGAATTATTATCTCTATGTATTAATATGTTTATTTCCAAAATTGTAAGAGTTTTGATTTTATTGTTCTCTAAAAAGCATTGGGCAATGCCCTGAATATGAATATGTATATGGTTACGAGATTCGATTCGGGATCATACCCTCGACAAAGTTTGTATTTGCGTTAATCTGTTGGAAAAGGGTTTATACCCTAAATCATCTACGATGGCTCTATTTGCATTACTATTTAAATGTTTGGTTTATTATAAGGATTTGATATGAATGGTCAAGTCGTAGTCAGAACTAAGCCTGTTCATGTTTTTATTTAAATGTTAACAATGTATTTTGGAGAACGATCCCATATGGGTCTCGAACCCTTGAATTCAATCTATGTCTGACCTTGAGTTCCCATTTAAATATTTATAAATAAATTACTAGGCTTAGTTTGTCATTTATGGGCAATTGTGTTTGTAAAAAAAGAATTTAGTTATTAAATTGGAGACTGGGCAAAGCCCTAAGCTAACATTATAATCACACAGTTTGATGAGTAAACTAATCTAAGTATGGGATTGAGGAGAAATAATATTAATGTTTTATGGGTTATACCCTAGCCATAGTTATGTTAACTATGTGAATAAAAGATTAGATGGATACGATGCTTAAATAGTTTTGTGTTGATTTCAAGAATTCGTTCTAGGGTTTCATAATGCTTGTATTAAATGGATTTAATCCCGAAATCAATTATATAGTGAATATTGGTCTTTTATGCTATTACGGCTCTATTGATTTTGAAATTTTATATATATTGATTTTCATTCTTGTTTCTATAGTCTCTTGACTGTATTGTTTAGTTTAAAAGAAATACTGTAAGCCTTTGTCAAATCTTGTCGATGATGGTTGAGTTGTCTTAATTCTGGTTATAAATTTTGAATAATGTTTAAAAATTGTAATGCATCCCGATAGAGCATGAGGTTTTACATAAATACTGTTTTTATTCTATGATTTATAGATGTATCTGAATCCAGAGATTAGTATTTAAGTTTGATGATTAAAAGTTCATTTATTCTATACTCTAAGTAATTTCCAGTTCTAAACTTGTCTTAATAATAGTAATAGTATATATTATATATATAATATAGTTCTGAAATCAAAATACTATATAATTATTATTTAAGCCATTCGGCTTCTATACTATTGTGCATATATTAATTTACACCTATTCAAACATCTCTCTGTACTAGATTACATCACTTTATGTGAAAGGAAAAATATAGAGATGAACCATATACTATTATTCTATATTTTAAATCTATTCATACAGTCTTTTATACATAAAATAATTATCAATTCTATATTCAAATAATTTTAACAACTATTAGAAAATCTAAGAAGCATTAGAAACATGATAACTTATAGATAAAAACTTTTAGAAATATACTGAACAATTTAGAAGCAATTAAACCAGAACAATGCAGAACCTGTTTAACTGTTGAGGTGGAAAAACACCTAAAGAAGACCGTTCCTCCCAACCGTCTCCTAGAAGCAGCCAAGATTACCTGCTTCAGGACCCTCGAGCTTGTTCATTGAACCACCAGGACGCAGATACTATGTAGAAGCATGTAATAGTCTCTATGCATTTCAGCAGTCAAACTTGTAGAAAAAACACTCTCTGCAACTTAGCAGAATAAACTTGCAGTCCTTACACTAGCAACTCACTTTAGCTTTTCCCTCATCGAATTCCTCTTGTGCGCTTAACTTTTTCAGTATTCAGTTATCCACAAGGCATAAACTAGTGAGCCTCCTACTCATTCAATGGATATAATATTGCCTAGGTCTTTGGGTCAGTTTTTCATTTAATGATCCACCTGCTCAGTTCCACCTTCCTTGGCAAACATGACCACATTTTTAGGGAAGTTGCCTCCTTCATTAGCTAGAAAGTGAGTGTAGTTGCTGTTACTTGTCAATTTGTCTTCTACATGAGTTCACTCCTCCTAGTGGGCTAGTGAGCACTCTTCAACAGTCTTCTTTTGATAGGTGTCTCCTATTTTAATTATTAACTAATAAAAATATTTAATTATAGTTATCCTTGACCATCCTTGGTCAATAACATAAAACTTTACAATAACTTTTAAAGTAATGTTTTTACACAACATAAAATGCTTCAAGTTCTAGGTGGGTTACAGTAGCTCCATATTGTTATATAACCTTTATCATGATGGTAGGTGGGTCTGATAAAATTCGTTTGGTAAAATGGAATAAATATGTAGTTAACTCTACTCCACCTAATGGTTTTCTTTTAATGCTATTTATCGAAGCCCCTTGTGGCTTCTCTTGTCTATCACATAATTCACTTCACAAAGAACAAGGAAAATGAGATGTGTGAAATTGAGGATGGCTATAAATTCATTGCATGTGTGGGTAAATATAACATATAATATAGATAGCACATGAAAGGTAAATAACTAAAACGACATAAAAAAGACAAATTTATGAGTATTACGTACCTTTGAATATATTTGATGGAGCCTCTCCACATAGGCTACTGATCAGTTGGAATTCGTAGTGCGAAGTCATGTAGAAATCAATTAATCATGAAATGTTTTATTCATGATAAAGAATTTAAGAAATAGACATGTATTTTAAAATTCACAGGAGTCTATAATACATCAGAATAAATACCTCATTGATATCCTCTTTGTTTCGAGAATAATTTAATATTCTCTACTGAACAGGGCCAACCACGTGAAGGTGGAAGCTCTTATGGCCTGTCTCCCCCCCCTCACATCACTCTCAATTCCCCATACCCAATGCATGTACTTGAAAAAAATTAAATTTATGAGCAACCATGTGGATTTTGTCATAAAGAAACATTTACCATTCATTCAATAAAATATAACATTCATTCATTGGCAAAAAATAATGCATGACATTATATTATCAAATATAAGTATTTATATTGCTTTTTCTGTCACTTCTTTCTAGGTATTTTGCTTTTGACAAAATCAGCAAGCCACTCACCTTCTGTGACTTGCTATTCAGTTCTTGTGGCATCTACAACTTGTCGTACTATCTACCTAGTAGTGTACTCATGACGTGGATGCTGCTCCAAGGGGTAAAGATTTGCTGCAATAATGTAAAAATGTTACATTGATATATTTTGTTATTATAATGACAAGTATTTCATTAATAAAAAAAACATTTGAGAGGTGTTGTTTACCTAATGTGGCCACATCATGTATTTCATCTTCCTATCTAGGATCATCTTGTATAGGATGATCCTCTACATGCTCTGCAATTGAAATATGAAAAAGTACAATTAATATTCACAATTTGAAATGCAATATTTTAAACTATACATTATGAATACATTCATTCCTAGGATTTGAAGCATGACCTACGATGGGTTGTTATACATCCTTAGTATTAAGTGGATCGTTGCTTTCTTGCTCAAAACAGACTCAATATTTTATGTCCAATATTTATAACGAATAGATTGCACATGTAATCAGTCTTAAATAAATTTCTTTGATTTTATATACCTGCGCGCAAGATGGATCACTGAAAGACTCTGTTTTCCCAGACAAGCTTTTTCGGCATTGAACAAAGGATCCAAAGCCGTGCTAGAAGCCAAGCTTCAAGTCTTCCTCTATAGGCACTTCCTTAAATCGATCGGCTTGCAAATTTGCATAAGATCATCAATTTATCTTTTATGGTGCAATAAAACAAAAAATATTTTCAATTTATTATTTGGATGCAATATTGGTTTTATTGATACTTACAATTCATGCCACCAAATTCGAATAACCACCAAGCCTAAGCTTGTGTTGTCCAATTTTTTCTTTTCTTGCCTTTGTGGCCTTTGATGTGTCTGAAAGCCTATGAAAAAGTTGAAATACGTTAGATGTTGCAAATTTGATCTAAAAATAAATAGTAATAAGGTTTATAATTACATTGTTGAAAGTATTGCATACCTTCATGTGCTCGGTGGTAGCTTTTCCTTCTTTTCTCAAATCCCTCTCCTTTCCATCTTCCACCAGGGCCTTCCACTCTCTTCCTGGAATCATTGGAGGGCACTCATACCTAGGGTTCCTTTCTATATGAACCCTATATTGGTTCCTCACAATCTTCATATGTTGGCCAGCTTTCTTGAGGACATCCGCTCGGTTGAAGGTCTCACTGCCAAATAGGCCAACCAAGTGATTAGTGAGATCATCTTTTAAATTTTTACTTTGTTTATCCCACCTTATGCGGATGGAGGGCCCAAATATATCCAATGACAAATCATTTATATGTTTATAAAAAATATCATCTCCTGCAAGATGATCATGTCATCATTAGTTGAAAAAGAATGTTTTATGAGTATATTTCAATCAGATTATAAACAGTAACTTAAACATTGTATAAATACCTGGTATCTTCTCTATATTTATGGGAATGAGATATTCATCCACCAAAAATGTGGTCTACAGTGTACCAATGATAGTGATACGATAAGATCCAGGAAATGTTGCTTGAGCAATATCAAGACTAGGATCTACATCGACCCTATGTTCTGCACGATATGGCGTGCACCGACCACTAGAGGGGGCACTCACATATGGACTTGGGGGTGTCATAGAATGTGTTTCTGAGTGTTCATTAGACAACAATGACACATGAGATGAAAGTGGGGTCATATTCTCATGTGATGACTCTCCACGAGCATCACTAGTACCAACACCCCCCTGACCACTAGTATGTGGGTGCAAAAAATCTTGTAAATACAAACCATATTTTAGTTCACGATCATATACAAGTACAAATTATAAAATCCTAAATGAATTTATCTTCTAATTTAAGATCCTTCAACTTAATTTCAAGGCTTCAGTTCTCTTGACAAAAACATCAACCTTTTCTCTAATCTCATTTGTTTGCAGCTGAATGAATAACAGACGAAAGATATCCTAATGAATTTTTTTGAATGTCTTCTCTATCACCTTAAATCGGTCTAGAGAATATTTGATGTCAACATCGTGCATGATTTCATCCATGTCAACATCTATTGATTGATCTGATGCTAGATCGAACCTTGAATCAATAGCCTGCAACAAAAATATATAAAACATTACTAAACTGAAAGTAATAGACTGAGGGAAAAAACATAATAAAAAAACATATTGCTCATATTTAATTTGTACAATTACAATGAGGTATACCTGCTGCCTCGAGGCTAGTTTCGTCTGATCGACAGCCAAGGACTTGCCTTGATCATCACTTTGCAATAAAAATGTAGAAAACATTATCAAAATGAAACCAATATAAACAAGAAAAAAAACATAATAAAAAAACATATTGCTCATATTATATTTGTACAATTACAATGAGGTATACTTGTTGCCTCCAGGATGGTGTACTCCTATGATCAACAGCCGAGGACTTGCCTCGATCACTACCTTGCAAAAAAAATGTATAAAACATTATCGAAATGAAACCAATATACTCACGAAAAAAACATAATAAAAAAATTATTGCTCATATAATTATATTTTTACAGTTACATTGAGGTATACCTACTGCCTCAAGGATGGTGTACTCCTCCGATCAACTGTCAGGGAAATGCCTTGATCACTACCATGCGACGAAAAATATAGAATTCATGATTGAAATGAAACCAATATACTCATGAAAAATAATAATAATAAAACGTATTGTGCATATTATAGTAGTACAATTATAATGAGGTATACATGTTGCCTCGAGGTTGGTCTTGTCTGATCTACTATTAGGGAGTTTCCCTGATCAGCACCCTGCAACAAAAATATAGAAAACATAACCAAAATGAAACTAATATACCCACGGAAAAAACATAATAAGAAAACATATTGCTCGTATTTAATTCATACAATTACAATGAGGTATACCTACTTCCTCGAGGCTGCTGTCGTCTAATCAACAATTGGGTAGTTTCCCCGATCAACAAACTGCAACAAAAATATAGAAAACATTATCTAAACAAAACCAATATACTCATGAAAAAACATAACAAAAAAACATTTTGCTCATATTATATTTGTACAATTACAATGATGTATACTTTCTTCCTCGAGGACGGTGTACTCCTTTGATAAATTACCGGGGACTTGCCCTGACCCCTACCTTGTGAAATTTTTTTTTTTTTTTTAACGAAATTGGAACAATAGGCTCATGAAAAATACATAAGATATTAGATTTATTAATTAAAGGTTGGGTAAAATGTTAGATGTACCACTCCCATAGTAACAACATTTGTATCTATTCGATTCAAATTGTAATTGATCAACAACTCTTTCCCTACAACTATTGATTTAATGGCATATACAAAAACATGGTTTCCTTCATGCCCCTCAAATATGCAATATAAGGAATTACCAAGGCCAAAATGCATCCTAAATAAGAAAAAGGTAGAGAGATGTAAGCAAAAAGAAGAGAGAAAAAAAGAATATTATCGTATTTTTGCGATAACTTTTGATCCCGAACTTGTATTGGGGCACACTTGGTACCATTGGAAATCTCTTGTCAAGGGATATAACTTTCGTGTTTTGAGCTTCACGACATTCCTCAGGATTTGGCCGGGGCAGGAATTTTAGTAAATATGGGCATAAGGAATCTTAAAAAGCAATTTTTTGAAAGATGCTTTTTAAGATTCCTTATACCCATATTTATTAAAATGTTCGCCCCGGCCAAACCATGAGGAATCTCACGAAGCTCCTTTTTTCTCATCTCTCTCTACCTTTTTCTTATTTAGGATACATTGTAGAAGAGGGTATAATGTTATAGTGGGTTGCTTAATTGTAGACCCTGGTTGTGTAATGTTTATAAACCCTACAATATTCCTTGTAGCTTTCGTCCTTCCGTCAATGTACATAGTCTCTTCTTTATTTGATCCTTGTCTTTCAATTGTAAATCATTTGTAGACAGCCCGTATCCACGCATACTTCATGTATATTGGACTAGTCGCATCTAATATTTGTAATTGTAATAGGGCCCAACATACTCCATCAATTCAGTACATCTGTCGTAACCAAACTTTATGCCATCCATGCAAAACAACCCCAAACCATGTAATGACGATGGTACAATATGATATATCCTCTCATTTACACAAAAATCTTTGTTTAGTTGGGGAATATCCTTGTGTACCCATTGTTTCACTAGATGTTTGTACCTTAAGGGAACCTCTATGTCTCCTATGGTCTCATCATCATAAGAACATTAACCCCCTTCGATGAGAAACATTTCCATGCATTTATAGAATTTTCTTCTTATCTTTTGACATCTAGTTGATCTACCTCTTTTAAACCTACTAGATGTCTCACTTTCCTCTATTATTCCTAAACTCCCCTCGCTTGAGGAAGATAGATCTGACAAATACCTGTTTGGTTCTACCTGCACCACGGGAAAAATGTTTCTCTAATAAATAAAGCACTTAGGCACATTGGCATATGTAACTTGGGTTCCCCAACATTTCCATGCAAAACATCCAATTGCAAAAGGGTATCTATCATGTACCCCATTTTTTCAACACCATGAAAATAAGTTATAAGAATCAAGATCAAGCTACTATATCGTTACCCTCATTACGAAGCCATCATGATAAATTCAATAATTATGAAAGATATCAGATATAAATTCATGGGATGCTCTATATAGTTAAGGGTCTTTTATAACTGTGCCCACTAAACAAGGTGATGTGCAATCAACATGTTATTTTTTTGTAAAATTAACCAATTCCCAAGCCATGACCTTGTGGCAAGAGAGCATAAATTTTTTAGCTTTCATGATCCTTTTCTTAATCTTCTTAATTGTGAAGCAGTATTTTCCAATAGATGCTATTACATCAGGGATTGTGAATTATATAAGTGGTCTAGTCTTATAGTATTCTCTTTTGAATTAGATAAGTGTTATAGTCTTCATGTCCTACATTGTAACTAAAGATTGCCAAAATATAGAACTAATTAACCATTCAAAGTTGGTTTTCCTATTTGGGTTTCTATGGTAATATTGTGTTCATGTGAGATATATTTTTTCTCTATGTTGTATTAAATATTGTATTAATTGATGTATGAAAGATTTTGTAAGGTGTTATGTATTTAATTGCTACTTGGGAAGTCCCTAGGGTGTAGACCAGTTGGTGATAGGGTCCACTGCTAAGGCACTCCTTGTGATGTCATGGGTTCAAACCTAAAATGGCTTGTGCACCTGTGTAGAGGCAATATAGGTGCACCTAGGAGTATAGTAGTAGTGAACAAGAATTGAATTCTTGTCACGTGAGTATGAGCCCCACCCTAGTTGTTGATTCCCCTAGTAAAAAAAAAAATACTATTTGGGATTCTATTAATGGCGTGAGAATCCTTTTTTTTGGTTGGCAAGTGGTAGTACCCCTTGACTAGCATGGTTCGCCATTGGCTGAGAGACCGCGAACCAGGGGCATCTAAGTTGTCAAAATCACCCGGGGATCGCACTCGGCTTGGACCACACCAACCCTTAGCATGGTTGGATTTTAGTATCCACGGGGTTTCGAACCGATGACCTTTCTGCTTAGGGGTGTCTTAACCATCACCAGCCACCGACTGTTCTACATGTCACGGATATGGCGTGATAATCCTTTATATCATCTAGCTCTGTGTATTTTCTTTGAGAATTTCAATCTCTATTATTATTTTGAAGAACAAAAACAACTAACAAATATCCATAATTCGTTATACTCTAAGCATTGAAATCAAGGTCTCTTAGGAAATGGTTGTTGTAATTGTGTAACCAAGCTCTACTTTTGGTCCCTAAATACAAGCAATTCAAGTCTAGCAACGATGTTGGAATCTAGATGGGTCGTACATTACCATTCTTCATCCTACACAACCATACAATTTGTTGGGGTTATGTGAGGTTATACATAGCCAATGAGGTCTTGTTTTCATCTCCTTGAGGTCACTTGGAATGCTCTTTAGGAATTGGCATGGTCATTAGACAATGGAAAGAGTGGAATTTTTCATCTTAGTAATTTGTGAACTTTGTACTTGATGCTTATGATGATGATGATGATGGTTATCAATGTCCACTAAGACCAACTTTGGTCTATTGAACCTTAAATAGGTAAGGAATCACTTGGTTTTCTTTAGAATTGTATTTATGTGCTCGAAAAGATTTAAGACAAGTACTCTTAGATGACCATAGTTATGATGAGTTAAAAGGTATACATACGTATTGGCATTTAATGGTGTAAATTTGAATGGGCATATATTGGAAAATGCATTTGGATATGCATTAGTGGTTTTGTATTATTCTACCTCCTTACGCAACCATATATCATATATGTTAATTAAGTATTTTCCCATAAAATCTTTACCGAATGGTCAAGACAACATCATGTTGACGCTTGAATTTTCATGTATAATCCCAAGACACCATAAATACTATATTGAATTGATTTGATAATACATTGGTTTATTAATGACTATAGCTCTTCACACAAATTCCAAGTATATTAATCCACATATCAATTTCCTATTGGTTGAATTGAGGAGATATGAAATTCCCTTTCAAACTCCTCTGATTTCTAGGAGATTTAAATCCCTCACTTCTTTCACTAGAAACTTTGGACACAAGCAATAACACAATCATTATCTACTTGGTCACTAGTATAGCATCCTATCGTATATGTTGTGCCAATAGTTCATTGTAGCTAGATTCCAATCCTTGAAAGCAATTAAAGCATCACTCCATATGCTAAGTATAGAGCACGAGGTACATCATTTACAGTGATATTTCTCTTGTGTTTTTAATTTACTACAATTCTAATTACTATTGCTTGAGTTGTTGGGGAAATTTGCAGTGAAAACAACTATTACTCAATTTGTGTGTTTGTGGAAACATTGGCATGTGGGTACAACTATTTAGCATGGTTATTTTTCTATTATAGCCAATTATTTATCTCAACTATCTACTCCATTAGATCATTGTTTTATGGATGGGTGAAAGAATGGTTGAACTCAACTTAATAGGAAGTGCATAGTTAAAAAAAAATAAAGTGTGCTTCACTATTGTAGCTAGAATTGGCCCTGGATTTCCATGGCTTGCAAACAAAGTATGTTAGCCCAAGCCTAAACTTAGGAAAAAAACCTTCAATTCATTTCAAAGTGCATAGAGAGAATAGGCCTCAAAATCAATCTAGAATACATAGTTCTCGATGATTGAGTATTTGGAGAGCCTTGGTTTATTGGATAAACAATAGGTTTCTTGTCTATAGATTACATAGGAGAACATGAAATATCACCAATCCCAGATAATGTTGAAGAATAGTTTCACTCAAAAGTGAAATGAGATCAAAGGTCTTGTAGCCTTCTTAATAATGATATCTCTACCTAAGCTTGAGAATATAGATTATAAGTTAATTCCATGGAGTATTTGTGTTGGTGAAGCGAGTGGGTTATAAGTCCCTTGATTTCATATAATAAGGTATCATAATAGTGGAATCCTTAACCCTAAACCAATGGCCAAAAAATTGAAGAGTAAAATTACCCAACATGGGTAAAGCAAACAAAGAAATGTTGGAAGATTTGAAAGCTATCAATGTTCAGCTTTAAGAAGAGAATAAGCACTTGAAGGAGAAGCTCAAGATGTATGATCAATAAATGGCAGACATGGAAAACACCATGCTACCTATAGAATTTGTTTTCCATTACTTGAGAATCAATTTGATGAATGCCAAGACTCACTCACTATGGCTATATTGAAGATCAGTACAAGAGTAGAGTTTAGTCAGTGCAACTAGGAGATAAGGTCATTCATATGGACAATTAGCAAGAGGACAGACTCATTAAGACTCAATCGCACCAAGAGTTGGTATAGGAGGAGGCATTAGCAAAGCTCCAAGCAGTTTTCTAAGAGACCAAGCAAGCTTCTTCCATTACAAGTGCAGAAGTTAGTACCACATCTAAGAAAACTTTGCTAATCTCACCTTCCTTAAACATTTCATAAGAACCTTTTTTTGGTTTTGAAAAGAATACAAGATCCATTGGCTTGAACTTGTCAATCATAGGGGCTTCACTCAATAAACCACTATCATAGCACGTTCGTTCGTGGCATATGAAACAATACGCCTAATTTCAGTAAATATTGGAAAATACCTTCCAAAATCGTTTTTTTAACCCCCTCCCAATATGCCTTCCCAATTGAAAAAAACCCGTATTTTTAGTAGATATTGTATGTATCAATTTTTTCATTAACATTTTTTATACCCCTTTATATTTCTACCTAGTATATTGATATGATACCCCTCTTATGACCCCAACTGCATTCTACAATGCACCTTGCTTCTTTCGATGTATATTGTGGATGCACATTACTTCACCCACAATGCAATTACTCAACCACAAATCATTATGACAATGCAATTACTCAACCACAAATCATTATGATTTGCAACATCTAATGGGCTAATGAAGAGACAGGAGATCACTTCTTGTATGTCACTAGAGCCAATGCACATAGTACAACATTTAGATTGCATGTTGCAGTTCCCCAATAACTAACTAAGCCTGTTGTGGGATAGGTATCCAAGCCCCCAGGGCCTATAACAAGCTCTAGGAGGCTAACTAAACCTATGGCAAGGCCTGTAATAGGCACCAATGGTTGGGTATTCAAGCCCCCAAGGCCTATCGAGGTCCTATAATAGGCCCTGGAGGCTTAGAGCCTCCCAAGGCTATTGGTAACAACTGGTTGAGTGCTATTGGTAACAATTGGCTGTCAATGACCACTATCTCTTGACTATGATCGAATGGAAACCCACTTCACCACGAAACCCATGGCCTCAATCATGCCTCAAGATGCGATTTCCCTTCGTGCTGGTAAGCTTGAGCCTTGCCTCAACCCGATTTCTCATCCAGGCGTGATCCCGCCATCTCCATTTGGAGGATATTTGTCAGCCCGCCCATATAAAAAATACCCCAAAGTATTTTTGTATTGTTACATTAAATAAAAAAATCCCTTTGCCCCTTAATATATATGCAATATAATTTTTAGGTTTTCATGAATATTTAATACTGCAATATGAATGAACGTGGTATTATATTGCCTTCTAGTGAAGCCCCCGTGTTGTCAATATAGATGGGATCTAATGTAAAAGTGCTAGGTAGGAGAAGAGAAGACATCCTAGCCTCATTGGAGTAGAACTAAGACTTAAGTAATGAAGGCCTAGGTTTTGATGGCTGAAAGGAAAATTCCATGAACACCAAGATCACATTCGTGAAGGAAAAAGGCATGGTAGAATTGGATTTCTCATCAAAAATAAGGGAAACAATGAAGGAGAGAGAAGCATACTCCCACTCCATCATTCTTGTGGAAAATTGCAGAAAGAAAGTGATGAGAAAAGTGCAAAGACTCATCTTGCATCAACACTTAGAAGAAGTAGAAATCCAGTCAATTGAAATAAGAATAATAAGATCCAGAGGTATGCATCGAGTAAGACATCTCTTTCATATCTTGCTGCAGGAGGAAAGGTGCACTCCCAATTGTTGGTACTTAGAGGCATGCTCATTATATATGAAGAAGGTCCATCATGTGGCATCTTATTGAGAGAAGAAAACCACATGCCACAAGACAAATTGTATTTAGAGGAGGAATGGAAACAAGACTTCCCCAAAGCAACAGTGAATTCATAAGAAAAGAGAGAAAAGGAGTATGTCAAGCGCTAGCCCATGTAGTAGCTCCAAGAACTTTTTACACCATTGTGAGTTGAGTGGACATTGGGAAGAAAGGTGTTGGCAACTTCATCTAGAGCTTCATTCTAGAAACTGCACAGCCGATAGAAGAGTGTGGAAAATGAATCCTAAAGGAGATAGATAAAGCATTGCATCTCCAACCCAAAGAGTAGAATTTTTCAAAGGAGTTATAGTGGCATAGGAGGTCTGCATCACCATCAAAGAAGACAATATGGTGATGCCAACAACAAAGGAAACACCACTCCCATTACTACATACAATATTCTATAATAAATTCCCTTCTTGGATATATATCACATATTGGTGTAGGGAGATCAATGGAATTCCCTCATCCTTGTACCATCCAAATCTTGAGGCATTTCCTTGCCCTTAAGGTTGTATAATATCAATAATTGTAACCTATATCCATATAGGTGTATGATTCATCAAATGTTTTGGGCAAAATAATGTGATTGAACTGCACACCAAGGAGGCCAGTCAAGCAACATTGTTGTAGAGACACATTGTTAATAAGCACATGAAAACAACAAAAAATTTGTTTCCATGATGGGAATCAATTGATCCTAGAAGAAGAAGGTTTCCCATACTTCATCTTATGGGTTGCTTGTGTGATGCCACTGATTTTTTGGATCTCACTATTGAATGAGTGTTACATACATTCAATAATGAACAAGAGAAGACAATTCCCACTAATCATTTTACCATAGCAGACTTATCGTGGGTTGATAATGAACCTATTTTTTCTTTTGTCGGATATTTAGGGAATTGTCCTTTTAGTTGCAGTGCCTTGACTCTCTCTATAGCGTAGACTTAAATCTTAGCATATGGGGTTATTTCATTAGAGCGTTCATATCCAGTTGTAGACATTTACGAATTTCACTTATTACTTGATGATGTTCCTTCATGGAACAATTTCCTGGATAAGTTTATGCAATGCTTGTCTTGAATTTTTCAATTTTGCTAGAGCTATATGAGGTTTTGTTGATTTGTACAAAGAAATCAATTTTTCCTTTGAACATTATCCTTGTGAACTCCAGAGTCATGGAACATTATGCTCATGAAGCTCTATAGTTTTTTCATTTTTAAACCTTTATGATTGGGAAGATGGACTGGTTTTGGTTTCCAAAGATTTTTTTGTTAAAACTGGTTTTGGTTTTTAAAGTTTGTTATTTTGAAATATCTTTACAGATGTTTAATTTACTCTGGTGATTTCATTGTGCATGGAGAAGGGGCCCTACCTCTCCACTAGTTGAAAGGAATGAGAAATATTCCACTTTACTTCAGAAAGAAAAATGAAAACCCAACCTCAAATTCAAAAAATGCAAAAATGAAAACCCTATCACCAAATTCGAACCCCAACTGCAGAGATAATTTGTTTTTTCTACCAAGATGGTGAAGGGTTGGAACTTACTGATGTCATTGTGGCCGAATTCGATGATAGTCCTGCTTGTTCGGTCTCCTCCCTGGATAGAATTTTTCTATGGGGCCAATATTATCCTTCGTGGGCCTCCTTTGCCACGACGTCAATCTCCTTGGACAAATTCTATATGGCGACAGCTTCCACCTTGGACAGGCTGAGTTGCAAATGAAACAGGGTCGATGTGGGGGTGGCGATAGCTTCCACATCCTTGGATAGGTTGGGTGGGTTGCAAATGAGACAGAAGGATGAGTTGCAAATGAGAGCTGGGTTGTGAATGATGAGACAGGGGATTGATGTGGGTGCACAGTGTTTGACAATGCGAATGTTGGCTAGGGCGTAGGTTTTATTTGGTTTTTTTTTCATGTTTGTTTTTTTCATGTTTGTTTTATATATATTTTATTTTAATATTTTGTTATATTTTTTTTAATATTTTAATATTTTGTTTTAATATATATTTTATATTTGATTTTATTTTTGTTTTTTTATATTTATGTTTATTTTTATATATATTTGATTTTAATGTTCTGTTATATATTTTTTAATATTTTAATATTTTGTTTTATATATATTTTATTTTAATATTTTGTTATATATATATTTTTAATATTTTAATATTTTGTGGAAGGTGTAGAGTATTAGGAGCAAATATTATTAATTGGAGGAGGGTGACAATGAAGTATTTGAACACAATATATGAACTAGAGATTCTAACCTTCATATCTCAGGACCATGTGATATACATCTTGGATGTTGGACACTTGACTTGAGGATGCTTAGGTCTAGGAGTATTATTTAGGGAGATCGGGGATGGATGACCTAGACATATATGTTGAAGAGGATAATTGGAGCTTTGTGACCACATTGGAACAAACGAGAGTAGCATTAAGTGCATGAGAGGATATGTTGCGCACGATCAAAGCATGAGAACATTGTATGAGCACACTTGGATAGTGGACCACCATGGAAGTGGGAGTGTTGGACTAATAACTTGTTGGAGAACACATCATATTAGAGGAGGGGTGTTAACGCCTAAAATTTGCACACATGCGACATTTCGGCGATTCATCCAGTAAGGCGTCATCAACATAAATAATGCATCTCACCACAGGCATCCTCAACATATCCAAAACACAGCATGAGTGCACAAGTTCCAAGAAATAGTCAAATCAAAGGGTAGCGTGGGTATTACATAATTGACCTGCACTATAGCGTAGGTTACCTAAACAATGCTCACTCTACACCCGCGCGACTTTTCCTTCGATAGCCGCGCTACTGTTAGAACGACAGGACCACTCACGCCCAACAATGCATTAAAATCTCAATCTCCCCCAAGGATCAAAATTCGACTCCTTGCACACTTGGTGGCATTAATTAGCCCCCCTTGTGTACCTTGGAACTAGCTCATGAAGGAGGAGAGTTCACATTTGTATCTAGTTGTTTGATGGTCACCTCTTGGCCTATAAAATAAATCCACTGGCATGCATTTTGTAGAGAAAAATTAGAGAAAGGTTATACTATTGGATTTGAGTTAGAGCTTCCTCATATCCCACCATTTCCTACAATTGTAAGCATTTCCAAGCTTGCTTGCCACCTACCATTAAGGGGAAAGTGCTTCTCTCCATTGTTCTTCCACCTACTTAGCATTTAGTTTGGACAAGAAAGGCCTCCCTAAGGGATATTGTTGGATTCCCTTGAATAATTCACCTCCTAGGTGTTGTACAACTATTCCATTGGGAAATACAAGAGTGTTTTAGCATACCTTTGGGTTGTTGTTGGATTTTGCATCTTTCCCCCATCTCTTTTATTTAATTTTCATCAATATTTTCATGTTTGAATGTGAACTACACTAACAATCTCTTGCAGTATCACTTGGAGGAATACCAACCATCCAAAAGGGGCTCCAAGGATTGAGGCCTTGAAGCAACCTACAAGGCTTAGCCCCTCACCAAATGGAAGAGTGCACTTGTGCAATTTTTTCCATAATAGTTCTAATGGCAACCATACTTATTTTTGTTAATTTCTTTTTAAACTAGGTTGATTTATGCTAAGTATATAATTCTGGGTGTTTTTCACTTGCAGGAGAGTAGGTATTCCACCTCTTTCCTTCAGAATTTGGCCCCATCATGACCATATCTTTTTTTTTCCACAGTCGCGTGGTTCTCGATGTCTCTGTCATGCTGATAGTGCAAATTCAACTCAGACAGTCGTGCACATAGCGCAGGTTACCAATTTCATACCTGCGCTACACCGCTCATCACAACTGCGTGGAAGGTTAGTGTATTACCCGCACTACAGTGCATCTATTTTGTATTAACCCGCGCGGTATGCGCAACAGAGTCTAGTTTATCCGCGCTACTGTTATTTATTTGCTTTTTATCTACATAGCTTAGTTTGGTAGCCCAATTGCTGCTTACTAATGAACTTAAATTAAGGCTAATTCACCCAATTACTTAATTTCTTTTAGTAATTAGTCCACCTAGACCAATATTAGGAAGTAAAGAGTACATCTCTCTTGAAAATTAACTAGGTAACCAACTTTGAGGCTATCAACGGGCCCCATTGTTTTCACTAGTATTCAAGACCATTTATTATTTATGCATCAAATCGACATGTTGTTTTTAGTAGTATTTCTATTGTAGAAAACACTTTTTGCACACAAGCAAGGACCTAAATACACTTGTCGCTCGAAGTATGTTCTTCACCTTGCACTTCATGTGAGCTTGGTGAATCAGAAAAAGGGTGAGAAGTGTGAAATACCTCCATTACACACTTGTCTATTAGATATATTAATTTGATTTTGTGAAGCGCCATGAGCATCTCTTAGAGTTAAAAGTACATATTGTTTGGTATACTCTTTTAGTTAATTTTCCAACAAAATCATTTGTTTTTTCTCTTATCACGTGTGTTTGCTCCACTAGCACAGAATAAGATTCCCAAAGACTCTTCCAATCCAAAGTATGCTCTTCACCTCGCACTTCATGTGAGCTTGGTGAATAAAAAAGGTAGGAATTGTGAAATACCCCTCTTACACTCCATAAGTGAAACATACAAACCCCTTAAAATAAACATTGTAATTGTCTTAACCAACTAAAATCCTCCATAGGAGGTAAAAAAAAAAAATTAGTTAGGTAGGATTGATTGGGCTAGGCATCCATTAATTCCCACCAATCTAGTTTCATTAGGAATATTTTGAAACATAACATTGTTGTCCTTTAGGGTACTTACAAAATCTTGGTATAAGAAAGTGTTAAAAGAGAACCCAGATCAGAAGTGCACCGTGACCAAGGAGGTGAATGCCGAGGTATAGCTTCCCTATTCTCCCCTACAAGCCACTCGGCTTGTTGTAGGGAGACGACACTATATCGTGCAGGCCAAACCATTGATCCACACTTGACGCAAGGTATCTTAGTGGCCCAACTTAGGATATCACCAAGGAGCAATTGTGAGTGGAATCAACTCTTGAAGTTAGCTATTTCCATTGGGAGGTGTTTCCAAGTCTTCTTAATTGGATAATTATCTGCATCGTTGATAGAACTAGCTCTTTGTTACCTCCACTAGTTGATTGGTGCATGGATACCATTATCACCATCAATTGTGCTTTTGGGAGGTCTAGTTACATTTGAGAGGAAGAACGTTAGGTCATCTAGGGAATTTACATTTATTTTCTTTTTAACTACAAGTTACTAACTCATAATAAAAAGAACCTACATGTGGGAACTCATGCACTAAAACCGATATTGAGCATATCACTCACTTGTCGCACCATTTTTCATCTATTTTGGTAGGCATATTTTTTCATTTGTTCAATTGTGTTTATTCCATTATCACTCTCATATTGACACAAAGCCTTCACCATTGAAGAACTAAACAACATCCTAAGACAGTCTCATAGATTGCAAGGCCTATCCCCTCTCTCGAGGGATGTTTTCAGACCTTCCCCACATATTCTACGCAAAGGGAATTCAAGCCGGGTTCGTTCCCAAGAAGCATTGATAGGGTCATTTGGTTGAGGCCAAACCTTGATAGATACATTTTCTCCCGTCGGAGAGTCTATCAATTACACCACTTCTTCCCCCATCAGAAGCAATACCCCGTTGGATTCTCCCAAAGGAGATCCCTCAGATCCCTTTGACCCATCCTCTGTTATAGGAGGTCAACCATTGTTCACAACACCACCTGGGTCTCCCCCTCATGGAAATCACATCCCAAACAGAATGGATAGACCCATCATACCTAACTTACCATTTATGGCTAGTTTAAATCTACTTGATTTGGCCAAATTGACAAATGACCCCATTGCTCATGATGCGACATCGTCGGCTATGCTAGACAAGCTTCCTTCCGATATTGCTAGATTTGAAAGAAAAAAGGGAGATGATCCCACCAACCATGTTATGTATTTCCACTTATGGTGCTCATCTAACAACATAGTGGATGACCCCATGAGGCTTTTCCTATTCCAACGTACCCTCACCGGAACAATAGAAAAATGGTACATAAACCTAGAAAGTGGCACCCATTCCACATTTGCAACATTGGCCACCACATTTCTTATGTACTTTCAACTGCCAATCCGACATGATCTAGGCCTAAAATTTCCCACTGATTTTCGTCAAAATACTTCCACCCACATCGTGGACCAAATCCACGAGTGGCGTAAACGCCGTACACTATGTAAGATCAAAACACAACCTCCCTTTTTGTTGGATTGGTTTATCAAATCTCTCCAACCCGCCATAGCTAAAGATGTCACCACCTCCATGCCACAAAGCGAGGAAGAGGCTATTCTGAAAGCACAACATTTCGACCTCATATATGCACAGTTTGGATTTTTACACAATCTTCCCTGATGTCTCGTTGCATCGGTCATTGGATCCTACACCTCCGTGCTCATCACATTCGGTGGATGGGATTATTGGGTCCATTTCCCATTTAGGAAATTTTCCTCCCACTGCATTGGTACCATTCAACATGGTTTCGTATTACCCATCCATGCCACCTACATCAGTATCCCCTACACTGGTACCAACACCATTAGTTGGTCAATTATAGTATGGACCATATAGTCCTACATACCAAAATTTTAGCCAAACAATGACGGTTCCTACACCTCCATTGGTTCCAGTCACTCCTACATCCACCTCTTATGGAGCACAAACGACATTTATCCCACTGTCGAGATATAATCCGTATTACGCTTTCCCATGCCCAACTGGTCATCAACCTTCCCCCCACATGGGGGTTAACATAGTTCAAACTACTTATGTTCAGCAAGCTCAACAATTTGAGCAATTGAACACTGCAAACCCCCAGAATCCACAGAATCAAGGGAAGAAGAAAGGTAAAAATAAGCAGAACCAGTATCCGAGGCAAGGGGGAAATCCCCCTCCCCAGCAAAAATAGAATACAGGTGATCCAAATGCAGGGACTAACAATCCCCCCAAACAAGGGAAGAATCCTCCCTCAAGAACCAATTATTGTTGTTTTATTTGCGGCGATTATGGTCACTACACACATCATTTTCCTCTTCTCCTTGACTTCCAACAATTGGTGGAAGCTAAAAAGAAGATGGTGATGAACCCTCCTCAAGAAACGAATCGTCCCCAACCAAAAACAACATTGTTACAACAACCCTTCGCCAATCAAGGGGTAGTTACACAAGAACAAGATCCTCGTCCACATAGAGATGGATCTTTCCAAAATATCTATATGTTGGATATAAACCTCTAGACACAAGCCAGGGGTTACGATGGGACTTCCACCCCCAAAGTGGAAGACGTTCCTATCCCATCCGGGGGGGGCTCTACAAATACCACACCCGAAGACCGAACAAATCCCACAGATTCCGAAAGTACCACTCATGCATTCCCCTAATAACCTCCATATGAAATCCACCCACAATTATAGCATTGTGGATGACTTGGATCAATCCCCCATGGCTATGTCCACATTAGAAGTGTTACAGTCTTTCCCAACACAATGAAAATCATTACTCAACGCACTCGGTGCGGTCGACCCATTCGACTCGCACATAATGACCTTTGATCTTGACAAAGGTGACCGGCGAATACCATCATCAGTCGCATTTCAAGTTCCAGTCACGGTTAAAAATGTCATGATCCATTGATGTATAATCGACGAAGGCGCATCCACTTGCATTATGTCCGTACAAGTCTAGAAACGATTAGGATCCCCTGAGCTGGTCCCCTCATCTATCTCTCTTTGCACGTATGATGGGAGACCATCCCAACCAAGAGAATTGTACCAACATGTCCCCATAGAGATGGGGGGAAAGATGGTTATGATCAATATTGAAGTAATCGATGTTGAGCTCAACTACAACATCCTCTTGGGGTGTAGTTACATGTACACCATGAAGGAGGTAGCCTCCTCAGTCTTCTGTATCATGATGTTTCTCTTAAATGGCAAAGTAGTTACCCTCGACCAACTTAACTACTATGACCCTAATACCACGAGCAATTCTGAAAATGTCCTACCAACTATACTGGGAGATGATAAACCGTATGTTGACACCGTTCCAGGTATGTACAAGGACTCTAATTTTTTAGGAATGTATTTGAGACCACCTCCAAATATCCCTAAATCTACCGATGGCGTAATGTGCACAATATTAACCACCGAAAATGGAGCCGCCTCCACCTCAACATAGCCATCAGCACCACCGTTGAGTCATCGCATTGAACAAACGTCGAGTCCATCGGTGCCACCAATTTTTCAAATCCCCTTCTTTTATCCTCCCACAGGTGTACAAGGGACATCGGTTATGGCTTAATTAACTCTGGCTGGGCTAACTTTGGGAATCCCATTGTAGTACCTTACACCACCCTTCTCAGAGATGGCTTCCAAACCAGTCACCCATTATGAGTTTGTCCCTTTGTCGGCTCCTACGGCTACAATGCCAGTAACATGAAGAGTTCTAGCCACCCAACCTATGACAACCACAACTACCCCACAATCGATCGTCGCTAAGATCGCCAATGGGGGCACCAAACAACCAAAGTTGAAAGGTCCCCTATTACCAAACCCTACATCCAATTCAGTAGAAATGACTAAGCCTAAAGCAGGGGGCATAAACCATCAGGAGTTAAAATCCCAAGTTATGTTCAATACTCCCACCCAAAGGGTCACACCATCGTGTTCTCTTTGCGGGAAGTAAGGCCACACAACTAATCTATGTCCTACTCTACCAGAACTAAGGAATTTTCTCAACACTCCTATGAGCATCACCCATGGTCCACCAAAGGTGAAATGGGGAACACCTCCCTCGCCCACATCTAAGTACAAAACATTGTGTACGAATCACACATGCTCCATTTCTGCTCAGCATGGGCACTATACTCACCATTGGTTAGACACGATGCTCACTGAGAGGGGGGGGGGTGAATCAGTGAGCCTATACTTTATTTAATTTCAACTTCAATCACCAACTCTCATATCATCATTTCACATTCACAACAAATTCATCAATGAACTAACTATCAACAAATGAAACACATCAACACATAATACGAGACACAAGATATAGTTTTTGTAATATTTTTGTATTTGGTTCAATGGCTACAACCGTGAGGCAATTCAACACCAACTCTTTATCTAGGACCCTGCCTAGTTCTTCTTAGATCCTACTAAGAAGTGGATACAAGAACCTGCTTGTAAATTATAAGTGCATATTACCTCAATCAATCTGACCACACTGTCATCATCATCATAATTCTGTCAAGCATACTGTGACACAATCATGTCATTCTGTCCATGCATATTTGACTTCCCTAGTTCATCAAATAATCACATTTGTCTTCACAATTTTGTTCATATCAGCACTTGTCTTAATCACATGAATTTTGTCATTGTTGTGACCCTAGCATGAACACATATCAACCTTTCCAGCATCATTCCATCATCCAAAACATTAATTATGTCCATACAATCTTTAGTATACTGTCCATATTCTATTTTCTCATTATGTTCAGCATCCTCACCATATCTTCATTTATCACTAGCAATCAGCATTATCTTAGTAGCATCATCTGTCTGTGATCTTTTAGTATTGCTGCCCTACATCGTTCAACATCATTACCACAATATTTCGAAGCATCATAATCCATCATCATCTTCAACGTTCTTCAGCATAATAAGGCATCATCATCTTCAACATTCTTTAGCATAATAAGGCATCATCATCTTCAACATTTTGCTACCACATCAACCAGCATATTCACCAATTAGTCATCCCAGAAAATAAAGGATATTTCATTACTGTTGTTGTTGCTGCTCCTCTACTCCACCAAAATCTTCACTGCTTCATAGAAATCTTTACTGCTGCACCAAAATCTTCATCATCTGGTTGGCTTTCATTACTACTGCTTCCCTAGATCAAACCATAAAAATTAGAGATAAAAGGTTTGTCACGTTGTTGCTGCTCCTCATCTTCTGCTACCTTCACACTGTCCTCATGCTAACTGTTCACCGAAATTAGCTCTACTAAACCATGCAAATTATTCACACCACCGATTTTTTGCCTTCAAGTTGATATCAAAACAACGAATTGCTTTTGGTATTTATACTTGGAATTTGTCCTTTAATTCAGGGAGGCCGACTTGTCCAATTCAAACCAAATAATAATTTTTATTCCATAAAATAACATTCAATTTTATTTTCTGGAAGCCGACTTGTCCAACAAGTGATCAAATGATTTTTATCATTTTTTCCTTCTTGTTATATTCAACAAATATGAATTTGTTTGGTCTTTGATCCCACAAGCATGGTGGTATTTATCCTCGTGCTGGTGTCTTTGGGAATCCTGCAAGAGCTCCTAACAAGTGCCCGCAGAGTGTGCTGAGAAGGTGCCCACAACACACAAAGGGATGCCCACAGTGGTCAACTTCTCATGCCCGCATTGGGATTTAGACATGCCCGTAGGTGATCTTTAGATGCCTGCAAAGGGGCTCTTCCAGCACCCTTAAACATATTCCCATGCTGGCCTAAAATCATGCCCTCAAAAGGTTTTACAACACGCCCACATCCCCTTGTTTTAGCCATCTTCAATGATGCCCGCAGATGCCTCATGAAGCATGCTCGCAAGCTCATGCTTGCTTGGCATGTCTTCTCCACCCATGTTTTCCATCCATGCTTGGCCTTTGTCCATGTACTTGTCATCATGTCCAGCCTTGTCTTCAATCCATCTAGTGTCTTTCTTACTTGTTTTGTCAAGACCTTTGTCCACCTCATCATCTAGGGTATTAGGGCCATCTCCAAATGAACACAGAATGGCTCATTTGGCTCATTAGGTGGTCCAGTCATTGTCTTGCTTGTCATGTGTTCTCCATGTCATCATTGCACACTTCACCCATGTCCATGACATCAATCATATTTATCCTTTTTCATTAATGGTTTGTCATCAATGACAACCATACTTAACACCATTTCCCAGAACTCCCTCGATATCGAGAGGCGTTGGCAACAGTCCATCTCACTCAAGTAACCATTGAGGAAGCCCCCTTATTACACCAAGAAGTAGGATCTATTAATGTGATCACCACATCAATGGCACCATTAGTCACCCCCCATAAAATTTCCGCCAACTACAGACAATGTGGTAGATCCTGTAATGCTGCAAGACCCATCTAGAATTACGACGACACCATCACACAATGAATGCTCTTCATGTGGGCGCTATACCCATATGCTCCCTCCTAGCGCTATCACATGTACAATGGAGCAAATAAACACCCAAGAAGACCAAGAACACTTCCATCCCTATGTACCAAGACCTTGTCGATCTTGTGGAGAAAGCACCCATTAATCCTTTTAGTTCCCCATTTTGCGTGTCGAACAAAAAAATTGTCTTAAACTGATGAGACTGTAAGATCAAGTACAAACGCCCTATGTAACCCTGCAAGCGTCACCAACCGGGGAGGAATTTCTAACCTTCCCAGACACCATTGATGTTGAATCTCCTTTAGCTAGTTTCCTCACTTGCAGTGGTTCCTCGTCTTCCGATGAAGATGCAAACTACCCGCAAGCATTCCCAAAAAATTAAAAAAAACAAAAAGGGGATTTTAACCCCATCACAAAAAAGACATCTAACACCTCATGTTGATATTCTTATTTGTGTCACAAATTTTTACTTTCATCTTGTTGTTCGGGATTTCTACCCTATAGTGAGGAGATGGACAATACCAACTGGGCGGGGTTGACACGTAAACAGATTGATTATACTGCATATGGTTACTGCAAAATAAATAGATTGGGATCGAAGGACATACCTCTTTTCGATGTTTGATCCTAGCTTTTGCTTGGTCCTTCACTTGATCTCCCACTCGGACTTCTACTTGACGAACCTGCAATACAAGAGATACCTTCCTCAACGTATCTTGACCATATAACATATGATGAAATTACAAAGTAATCTAACATCAACTATAATCAAGAATTAAACCAAATAGACATGTAATCCAATAGATATCATATTTGGGATAGGAAGGGTGTTTCAACCTTTTTATTGCCAAAGAAACATGAAATCAGTACAATATACCTGACGTGTAGAGATGTTTCTGCAACCAGATCCTAGGCTCCTGCTCTTCACTCTGACTTGGAACTTTCCTCCAGCGTAACAATACTTCAAGCCTTATCTCAAGATTCTTTCTTGTATTTTCTAAGTCTAATGAGTGTATAAGTCTAATTGTGAGTAACCCCTCTCATGGATCCTCGTATTTATGGGACAAGGTAGGCAGTTTAGATCGAGAGGTGGTTGGATTAGGAAGTTGGGGAAGTTGCATAACCAATTGAAACTAATCCCAATTCATCAAATTAATATATTTTTGATTTCATCTTAAGATGTACACGGGTTTCATACAACAAGAGCAGCGTACAGGAAGCAACTTTTATGATTTACAACATGCGTTTACAAATTTTTGGGAGGTGTACACTGGTTTCACTTGAGGAGAGTAGGGTACAGTACACAGGTCTTGTGTACAGAGAGGGGCGTATAGGTGGAAAAATCAGAAGAAACTGTTAAATTCTCAGGTGAGAAGTGTACTTCTGGAAACAAGTCATCTAAGGCAATCATGCTCTTCAATCCTTTGTGTCCTTTTGTGTGATCTACAAGGCAAGGTGATCACAAGACGGAGAAGTGCACATTTGACCTATAACAGATGCCCCCTAATGTCTGAGGTCAGAGGGAAATGATGGCCGAAATACGTTATAAGTCCAAGTCAAAGGAGGACCAAGAAACTGTAGAACCAAGTCACAAAAACACCTGAAACAATGATCAAGGTCAGTGAGCAATTACAATCTTGACATCATATAGATGTGTAACATGATCTCCGATACATAGCTAGGAGATGTATATATAAAGCATGGCCACTGAAATACAAGCATGGATCCATGTCAATAGAGAGATCATAGCCATAACAACAAGCTGGATCTATGTCTCATGAAGAGCCAAAATGAGTAACTCTCAGTCTTGCGCAGCTTGGGGGATAACATAAACATGGTGATGCTATCATAGTCCCAAGGTCTTCATCCAAAACAACTCAAGGTACAAACCCTAACCATGCGAATAAATGAGTTGAAGTCGAACATGGGGGAATCGTTTGATTACCGGTCATTGATGTATACCGTTAACAAATGCGAGGACTTCCATCGATAATGATAATGGGGTCCAAAGTATCTAGTACGATCCAACAAGTGTGAATAAGAGGACTTGAAGTCAAACACTTGAGGAACCTGTTGAATAAGAGACATTGATGTATTCCCATTTATCCAACAGCGAGGGAAACTGCCACTGATGACTGCAATCCCCAAGGTACCAACCGAAACTCTAAACTTCATTCTCAGAGCATAATGAGCTGAGGTCGATGGGAAGAAGTCCACTGGAAGGGAGGCATTAATGCATCCTCCATCATCCAACACGAGGAACACTCACAGGTATGTGCTGATGTGGAGTAGGACAAGTAACAAGATGAAACAAACGGACACCAGGATGGTCGACACATGAAGTCAAGATAAATTGCAGAATGGCCGACACAGGTTGTATCCTTGAACAGTGAGCACGACACAAAGTGACTTAGGCAGTTTTCAACATAACGGGGAAAGTGATGTAAGTCTGCAATGTAGGAGACATAACAGACCCTCCATATGGTTGGAATAATAACCAATTGGGGGAGTAAAAAATCGGAGATCAGGTTCACCCTAAGGCCAAAAACTAAATCCCAACTGACATGAGAGACTCAAGTAGGTGCTGTGTTCAAGGATATGACTAACATAACTTCCTTTGAAACTAAAAGAGATGCGATACACCCTTTTTATCCCTTATTCTTTTTGGTAAAAGAATGTTCTTCTTGTTTATTTACTGATTCTAAGAAAAATAGAAAACTCAATAAGTCCACCCATGTAATAGGTTTAACGAGCCCATGGGAGGAAGACTCGGGACCTTTTTCATTGTTTACAGAGTTCAAAGAAGAGATAGAAGAATAATCCATAATACTGATCTCTGGATTTTAATATTGAGCTGAGATCTGTTCTTGCTCGCCAGTGTTTTCAGTTTTAAGGAGTCTGAAAAATGTAAACAATAACTCCATACACCTACTCATGGATTTTAATATCGATCCCAAGTAGGTTAATGCTCGCCGGTGTTTTCTTGTTTATAGAGTCTAAAAAACTTAAACAATTCTCTATTTACCCTCTCATGGATTTCACATAGAGCCCGAGTAGGTGAATGCTCACTTGGTGTTTTCATGTTTAGAGAGCCTGAAAACCCTAAAGAGAGGCTCCAAAAGGCCTTTTTCGTATAGTTAGTACCCTCCCCCGAAAAATTATAAAACAATGATAGGAGAACTCTTCTAGCCACGGATGACTAGAGTATTCCTTTTTCGTAAGTAATCCGCAAAGGTCCGGAAAAGGGTTAAACTTATACCAAAGAAGATGGACCTTCAATTCCTTTAGCAAGCTTGAAGAGGTCAAGTTTGCTCGACAATCTTGTTTAGTTTTTCATAGTCAAAACAAGAGCTTAAAATGACTTAAAAGGACAGCTACTAGGATCATATGTTCATGACTTGCCAAAATATGATCTCAATAATCCAGTTAGTAAGTGGCGACAAAATTTCTCAATGACATATTAAATGATCAATACAACGTCTATATTGGTCTATCAATAAAGAAAAATAAGTCATACCAGTTCAATGCTTTGAGAATCTAGTGAAAATTTGCAATACCTAGGGTAGAATTGCCTCACCAAGACCTACAAGTATTAGTGATTAAATAGGACCCTTTAAGAACAATTTGAAACTATAGACTTTTTCAAAAAGTGGGTAAAAATTAAACTCACTTTTATATAACTAGTTTCAAAATAGAAAATCAAATATCACAACTAAGAATTTGGGAGCAAGAATTGGAGCAAACCCTTGATCTTATTCCACTCATTATGATCAAACTGAAGTACCAATCAACCTTCCGCTTCGACCAAGTAAGTTCAATCCTCCCAAACTTGCATTTCCATGTCTTTTTTGTCAATTTTTATGGTAAAAAACCTTATTTTGGCAATGCTCACAACGTGCTCTGCATGTACGCTACTCTTCATGAAGAACAACAAC
The DNA here is from genome assembly GCA_027924585.1 of Larix kaempferi. NCBI lineage: Eukaryota > Viridiplantae > Streptophyta > Pinopsida > Pinales > Pinaceae > Larix > Larix kaempferi. The sequence continues at coordinate 9,615,157 of BSBM01000322.1, read as the reverse complement.
GTTCTAAATGTCCCTATCCAGTGTGAAGAGCAGCGTACACCCCTGAAAGTGGCCAAAAACTTGAAAAAATGCTAAAAATTGACTGTTTTTTGGGCAGGATGGTGTTGGTATGGAGGGAAAGAGAACATGAAGATATGGATCGAGAAGCATTGCAATATCCAACCACTCTTCATACACTCAGAAGGTGTGGATTACTAAAATTCTATAGAACAATCAACATGCGGGCCCAAATCCGCTTGCTAGAAAGACTTGTCTGATACTGGGATGCAAATGCCATGGTTTTTGATATCCGAGGTGAGATACTGGAGCTCACTGTAGATGACATTTACTTCATCATGGGTATCTCTCGTAGAGGAGAGTTGGTGAATCTAAAAGGGTCTTCTAGCAAAGTGGGTGCATTAACAGTGCAAGAATATATCAATGCATACTGTGTACCAGGAAGTAAGACATGTGGTAGTCAAGTTCTCATCTCTACCGTTGTGAGCTTCCCTCTTCGAGTTATTCTGAGTGTTCTCAACTGAATGGAGGGAAGTGCCTCACAACATCTTGCCTCAAGGCACTACATGCATATAGGTGTTGAATGCTTGCAAGGGCATGTTTATGACTGGTGTTCTAGTCTGTTGGAGAACATGAAACTTCAACTCTCGGGGTGTAAGACTAGGAGAATGAAGAATTTCGGATATGGAAGCATACTTTTAACCTTCTTCTTTGAGAGGATGTCTGCTATTAGTTTGGGCATGGAATTGCCCCCTGTCAATCCTTGCGAGCCAATGCTGGCCCGTTGGGGTGAGATCTTCCTCCGTCAGGGTGGTGGCGAGAGCAACCTATGTTACCAAGAGGATGACTTCTGGGGTTGGTGGGAACGGCAAGTGCCAGCTCTTGAGCAGTTTCCGTATGCAGGCCTAGATTTCCGTCATGATCTAGAGCTGATACTTCCTCCAGGAGAAGCCTGGGGAGATATGGGTATGTTTATGTTTTTGAAAAATTATTTAATTTTTTCAAAATTATGCATATATGATTTTTATGATGAGTTCGAAATACTGAAACAAAGTGTCAAATGCAAAAGTTGGACCAGTGCGCCATGAAGGACACCCATATACTTTTGTGCGACCAGTAGAGGTGGGTGTAGCTGATGCCACTTTGGGGGCCATAGAGAGGAAGATGGGTCGGTTGACCAATGATATTCCTACATACCGTATTGAGCGGATGCCAGTTGATATGTAGGAGGATGTAGTAGGTGTGTCCCCAGCCTGGATTAAGTGGCTGCGGAAAGTGGCTAGGCTGGTCATATGCTACCGGGAGGCGGCAGAGGCAGATGAGGCCCCACCTTCTCCATAGGAGAAGGATAATTTATGTATATTTTGAGGCCATCGAGCCCAATTTTGTATCTTATGACTCTGTGACAGACTTGTGATCCAAAATCATATTTTCTTTTGATACAGTATCGGTTATCTACATGTGTGTATGTTTTTTATGCATGAATTACTTATGTGTGTGAATGATACAAATGCCAATCTAAAACATAGTTTGCAAATGAATAAGCTAATGCATTCAATTTCCTTGGAATATGATGATATGTGATATAATTAAAATGTCTCTCAAGTAACCTAAGTCGCATAAACTGATGTAGCAAAGTAGGATCTCTAACCTGATAAACACCCAGTAACTGAAAAACAACTAACTGTGAGTTGAGACGTACCTCTAAATGTGAAATTCCATTAAACAGATCATCTCAAAGTAGCTCTATGACTGCACTGTATTTAGCCACATTGTTCATTGTGGGACCTAGACAAGCCCCTCTCGAAGATACCAATTGACCAACTGGTGAGTAAAGAACCCAAGCTGCCACGGCCAACTGACGGGTGTGGCGGCTAGCGCCATCAACAAATCCTATAAATTGTTCAGTTGACATCTGAAACACAAAGCAATAAATGCATAAGACTACAACAACTGTAAAAAAAATTAACTTTACAGAAATGTACAGCTAAAAATACATGAAAAAGCACAATGGCACTTCTTCAAGTAGGGTTAGTGCCTGGGATCTCATCATGAGATCGGGAAAAGATGTCACAGAAATCATTAAACAGATTGGTGTACGGAATGATGTCATCAAGATAACAGTCTGCTCCAATAAAGATATGTTATGTGACCCTAGGTTCATTGGAAATGTTGATGGGGATGGTTCTCACTGTACTCATCCTATTCCCTTCGGCAAAAATAGCCTGTGAAGTGGAAGGGACAGAGGACCAATCAACATTCTCACTGGGTATCGGAGAGAACTCACCTATCTCAATCAAGTTTAGAATGGGAATTAAATAGGACCTGTGGTGCATAACTTCTCGAGAGCAATCCAATCCTATCATAGGTTCCAAAAATGTTTCTTCAGAAGGTAAAACCGTGTCTAAACTATCAGGAGAGAGGGTAGATTCCATTGACCGTGCAGGATCAGGGTCCATATCCGACTCGGCAGAGACCAACGGAGTCGTGATATGTTCTGTTGCAAGTTGTTGTGAATCCAAGTGGGTTATCTTTGCAACAAGTACAGGAACAACTGGTTCTAATTCAGTGGGGAGACTCTGTGTATCTGTCGTTGAACAGATGGTGGAGGTCTCAGAAGGTGAACATTCTTCAGAACCAACAAACAAGGTAGGAGTAGGTAGGTCAAAAGTGCCTATTAAGGACCCATAGAGCCCTGCTCCTAAACTCTCAGTGACGGGGCCAGATTGATCAATCAACGGAATGGATGAGTCCGATGAAGCCTGGTTGTTCTTCTGGGTAAAGGAAAGTTGATCAACTGTGACGATCTTTCCTTCATGTGGGAACATTATGACCCGAAAGATAGCTGTTGGCACTGCCTGCATGGCATATGTCCATCTCCTACCCAACAACAAGTTGTAATCGAGTGGGGCATCCAGAACTTCGACCTCTACTAATACTAGCGTGCCTGCAAGTTCAATATCGAAGGATGATAAGACTCCGTGTGGATGGAAGGATCTTCCATCGAAGGCAGTGAGTATCGTGTTCGAGGAAGATAACTCAGGTTCACCCAAGGCTCTCTAGCAATAAATCGACATTACGCATGTAGATGCACCCTCATCCACTACAGCTCGTCCGATGGTCTTAGGACCATGGATAACCTCGATCTGGAGAGAAACATGATACGGAAACCGGTACTTGATATCTTTCATATCAAAGCGTGCAAGCATGTTGGATGAATCAACACTCCAAATCCCTGCCAGAAGAGCACTGCGTTGCAATGGAAAAATTTGCAGTACCTCCAAGGTGGACATGGCACAGGGGGTTTGGGCTAATTCCTCCACAACATTGTAGTTGGGAGCAGTCCGCGCATTAGGGTTGTGCACTACCCATTTGTAGACACCTTTCGGTATCTTAGGCAGGGTCTCCACAGGTATGTGAAGAGGAGTGGAAGATTCAGGAGTGTCCTTCTGTTGCGGGTCCGGGGTATAGTTCCTGGCTCGAGTTTGCAACAAAGTGTCTGAATTAACCATGTTATTAGAAGACTGATCAGCTAGGGTGCCCCTAGCACTAGAGTTGCCAGAAGCTGAACTCTGTCCATGAGGAAAAAGATCTTTCAAGACAGCCGGTTTCTTCTCATAGATCAGCTTCTGAAATTCTTCCATAGGAGGGCACTGGTGGGTAAGGTGGTCCCCTTGACACAGTTTGCAAGGGAACTTAGCCTTCCGTTTCTCTTTTTTTCCCTCCTCGGCATTTTTCTTGTTATTGGGATTTTGTTGGTTTCCCTCCCCTTTCTTTCCCTTTCTTTTGGTCTGCTGAGAGCCCTTTTGGTTTGTCTACACCTTCTATATAGATTCAGTTGTAGAAGGGGAGGATGCAACATAATTTCACTTCTGCAGCAGTTTGTTTGACTGACAAGGCATGCACCTGCTTTGTTAAGGCATCAAACGATGTAGAATCGACCGAACCCACTATGCCATCAGCATGTGGTCTGGGTTTAGTCTTACCTAGGTCTATATTAGACCTTGGCGCATCAGGAATAATTTTGTACAATAACCTAGACTGAGCATAAACTAAGTCAAGCTTCTGAGTTCTCAAAATGGCCTCCTCCTCAGAAGACACACCTGAAGTGGCAACCTCCTTAGAAACATAAGGAAGAAGAAACTTAAGGTACCATTCTAACAAGAATGCTGGGGGAATGTCATCCTTTATGAGCCTCTTTCGCCTCTGCCACTCTTGAATATGATTAGATAGATGAGTGGCCTTTTTTTGCCGAAATGTCGACAAAAGGTCTGTACTGGCATCATACCGAACAGGAAGCTGAAAGTGGTTCAAAAAAACAATGGCGAGATCCCGAAAGGTGCTAAAGGTGGTCGCGGGTAGTTCAATATACCACTTGGCTGCAACACTCGTCAAGGTTATTTGGAAGAGCCTCAACCTTATGGAATCGTCGTTCAGTGATTTGGAGGAACACCAGAGATGAAAGGTTGTTACATGGTCGCCAGGGTCCTCACTAGTCTTACCTTCAAACTTTGGTATGTCTGAGGGCAATTTGGTGGGAGCGGGTGGCCATGCAGCATCATGGTGCATGGGGTCGTTCGTAAGCTTTGAAATGTATGGAAAGTTTAAAGTTGCCAAAAGCGGTAAGCATGGTTGTGCCGATGGCATCTGGTAAATAGGAACTTGATATTGGGGACCACCCATGGCCTGGTTTGTGTACTGTTGGTTGGGGTTGCCCCCAACCACCGGTTGTGAAATGAAAGGATTGAAATTGCTCCATCCAAAATTAAGCGGATTAAATCCTTGGGCAGCAGTCCACTGTGTCTAGGGGTTAACCCCACCGAACTGCGGGTTAATGATATTACCCCCTCCTCCAGAAAACAAAGAGAAGGGGACACTCCCTACAGGTATGTTTGATGAATTAACGTTATAACCTTGATAGGGGTTGAAACCTGGTGTGGTAGTAGTGGATGGTGCCGTCATTGTACCCATGGTGAGCATGGATGGAGAAGGGATGGATCCGACCACAGATGAAGAAGCAATGTCTTGAGTCACACCTTGCAATGATTGTGTGGCAGAAGACTAAGTAAAACTCACAGCTAGTACCATTGATAGAGGTACATTGTTGTGTCCAAAAGTGGGTGTGGTGGCTGAGGCATATGTCGAGGTTAATGAACTCGGCATGCCTAAAGTGCCAACATTGAAACTAAAGGACGGGGTCAAGGCCGAAGCATTCTGCGACGAACTCGATTGTGCAGTGTTTGAGAAAGAAGGATTAAGAATCCTTGCATCCATAGAAGTTGTGGGAGTTTTTGGAACTCCCTGCTCGTCTCCTGGGTTAACCATCGTATAAACTGGTGTAAAAAGATAAGCACTAAACTCAGGTTACTGGAAACCAACAGGTACCAGAAGTGGATCGTGGGGTCCTGTAAGTGGAGGGTTGAAAGGAGTACTAAAATTTGTAGCAGTTAGATCCTCAACCTCGACAGTGTCCAAGACTTGTCGATCCGGTGTTCTAGGCTGTGGTTCTCCAGGAACCTCTGTCTCACCCGTAAGTTCAAAAGAACCATGGGAATCAGTTCTCCTACATCGTGGTGGCGGTGGAGGCTCCACTATAAGTGGGGGAAGGTTTTCCAACCTTCGAGACTGACGAAGATCTTGGTCCACCACAACTATAATAAAATAAAACTAAGTAAAAACCTAGTGGCCACTACAACTAAGGAGCAAACAACAAACCACTAAAAAATTTCCTAAGTAATCAAACCAATCAAACAGATAGCAAATACTCTCGGAAGCAAGTCTGGGATGATCAGGGCCCAGAACAGACTAACAGAGCATCGATGGTCAGTTTCGTGGCGTCCACCAGAGGTCCACTAGGTGTAAACGCTTGAATCACCAAACCGCTTTCTCGGGATTACTACCAGAGGGTTACCTTCCACGCCTATCTGAGGTGAAGTGGGAATAACTGCCCACTCTACCTGTGTAGAATCCTAAAGGTCTGATACTAAGGCTACCATCAATATGAAATAACCTGGGGGGACAGTCGTCAGCCTAGTCGAAATGCATGGGAAGGGTAGCAAAGCCCGAAATCCAAAAGGATCCTCATACGCGAATCGACTTTGGTTTATGGTCAAAAGGAAACTGAGGGGATATCCTCAATAATTCCAGTCTCCCACGGCCTCATTCTTAGCTCTGGTTTAAGTAGAGTTTCCCAGGACTATTTGATATAGATGGGTTTACCTAAATGAAAGTCTTACTACGATTTTTGAGTAATGAAGCCAGTTTTGAGCAGTTTAAGGTGATTTAAGCTCGAAACTCTAGCCTAAGCTAGTTGATGTCATGTATTCCTAAAAAGAAAATGTTGCTAATAAATTTTGTTAATAATTTCTTTTTAAGGGTTACTTGTTACTCACAGGTTGTAGTGCGGTGTGTGGAATGATCTGTTATGAAATTAAAGTACTTGAAAATATAACGCTTTCAAATTCACAAAATTTTCTCTTTTCGTTTACAATTCTTTCAAAAACTTGAAACCTAAGCAATCCTAAAACATCTTTTTGTATTTTCTTTTTTAAATATTTCAAAGCAAACTAAGCTACCTCGAAATAAAGCAAGATCTTACTACTGAGCTATTGAAGCAATTTTTGTCTTTTTCAGATAACTATAAAAGAAAGAGAACTTTGTACAAAAGCAAGCAATATCTAACTATAAAATGTGTGCAAGGAAAACATAGAAATGGTTCAAAGCAAATGAATCGAAAGACTCGATGAAGACTTGACTTACCAAGTTTTTGCAAAAGAAAAACTTGAGGCTTGGAAATGAAGTGAAAAAAAAACAGGGAAAAGAGACACTTGTGACGGAAAGGAAAACCTAAATAGGTTGCTCCTAAGCATCAAACCCTAAGAAACACTAAGCTAAACAAAAAGTAATTAAGTGAACCAAGAATGTACTAAACAACACACGGACTCAACAGCAAGAAGACTAAGAGGTTTTGAGTTACTTGAACAAACTGATAAAACAATCAGCAAGTGATTGAACCAAGCAACCTTTCGGAAGCAACCCTAAGGACTCAAACTTGACAGTCAAACCCTAAAGAAGGATGAGACCAAGTGAAAGCGTGCTAAACGTTGCAATAGACAACAAAGAATCAAAGTGCATGTCTGTAAGACTGCAACAACAACTAGGGTGAAGATATGCAGCTATGTCCAAAAAGAATAGCACACGAACTTCAAGAAAGGGCTCGTAAGCGGCAAAGACACTTAAACAAAGGCACAAGTAAGAAAAAATAAGCTCAAAGAGATTGGAGAGGCTTACAAGACTCAACAAAGGCATAAGAGGTTTTAGGGGTCAGTAAAGACAGCAAAGCAACAGGCTGGAACAACAACCAAAGCTTGGAAGACAAACCCTAACAGCAAAATAGGCCACTATAGGAACATACCCTACTGTGCAGTGTTGCAACCAGAGTACATTAGGAGGTGTACGCTGCTGTGGAGTACAAGGAGGGGCGTACATCAACCAACAAACGCTATTGTATGTAGGGGAGACCAGCGTACATTCCTGAGCAAAGTACAAACAGGCTTTGCAAACCAAAAACGGAGTTGAATCAAGCAAACAAGAAATATGACATAGACCTACAGGGCCTCTCAGACAATCAGAACTAAAAAAAGGGCTGGAAGAAAACCAAAAATTAGTCTCCTAGAGAAGAACAACTAAGCGGTTACTCCCCATCGGAGTCACCAATCTGTTGTTCGGGATTTCTACCCTATAGTGAGGAGATGGACATTACCAACTGGGCGGGGTTGACAAGTAAACAGATTGATTATACTGCATATGGTTACTGCAAAATAAATAGATTGGGATCGAAGGACATACCTCTTTTCGATGTTTGATCCTAGCTTTCGCTTGGTCCTTCACGTGATCTGCCACTCGGACTTCTGCTTGACGAACCTGTAATACAAGAGATACCTTCCTCAGTGTATCTTGACCATATAACATATGATGAAATTACAAAGTAATCTAACATGAACTATAATCAAGAATTAAACCAAATAGACATGTAATCCAATAGATATCATATTTGGGACAGGAAGGGTGTTTCAACCTTTTTATTGTCAAAGAAACATGAAATTAGTACAATATACCTGACGTGTAGAGATGTTTCTGCAACTAGATCCTAGGCTCCTTCTCTTCACTCTGACTTGGAACTTTCCTCTAGCATAACAATACTTCAAGCCTTCTCTCAAGATTCTTTCTTGTATTTTCTAAGTCTAATGAGTGTATAAGTCTAATTGTGAGTAACCACTCTCATGGATCCTCCTTGTATTTATGGGACAAGGTAGGTAGTTTAGATCAATAGGTGGTTGGATTAGGAAGTTGGGGAAGTTGCAGAGCCAACTGCAACTAATCCCAATTTGTCAAATTAATATATTTTTGATTTCATCTTAAGATGTATGCGGGTTTCATACAACAAGAGCAGCGTACAGGAAGCAACTTTTATGCTTTACAACATGTGTTTACAACTTTTTTGGAGGTGTATGCTAGTTTCCCTTGAGGAGAGTAGGGTACAGTACGCAGGTCTTGTGTACGGAGAGGGGCGTACAAGTGGAAAAATCAGAAGAAACTGTTAAATTCTCAGGTGAGAAGTGTACTTCTGGCAACAAGTCATCTAAGGAAATCATGCTATTCAATCCTTTGTGTCCTTTTGTGTGATCTACAAGGCAAGGTGATCATGGGACGGAGAAGTGCATATTTGACCTATAACACATCTCGAATTAGAAAGTAAATCCACCTTTCTTTTCAAAATGCAGATGGCATCCTCAACGGACATCTACGTAGGTTATGCAAACGGTGCCATTCGATGGTCCAAACATCTAGCATCCACTACTTGGGTTAGATACTCCCCCTCCCATACGCTTCACCATACCGGTGGAGTATTCTTGGGGGCACTAACAAACAACCAAGCAGAGTGTGATGTCGTAATAGGTCTTTTAAGCGATTCCCTACATCTAGGCATTCACCATCTAGATGTTCACCTCGACTCCCAACTTGTCGTATCACAATTGAATAATGTATTCCGTGTCCACAACTCGCTCCTCTTCTGAAATTTTTTGGGCATGCACCTTCTCATTTGATAGTTTGAAACCATAACTTTCACACATATACCGAGAAACACCAATGCATCCACCGACTCCATCGCCAATGAGGTATTGAATTGGCACCTAGTACATCACCCAGCTGCATAACCTTGCATACCAATCATATATAAATATATCTATGTGTCTCAGCTACAAATACACATACATTTATTTCATCATCACAAGTCCTAAAAGTAGATAACACATGCCAAAAACAAATATGCGAGTATTAACTACTATATATGCATGACATCAACACAGAGGCAACATAAAACAAAATACACATACATCACATACATAAAGAGACGCATACATCATATGCCACCAAAATGGTATATATATATATATATATATCATCAAAAAATATGCATGTCATATACAAAAAATGACCCTCCCGGGGCGTATACATAGTAGCCTTATGGGGGATACATAAAAAATGCCTCCCATAGCCCCATCAAAACATTTATATCTACAAAACTGGGGCTCATACCCCTACACAACATCAAGCCACCCCGTCGTCTGGTGGATCTTGGGGACCCAAAATGGTCAGTGGTTGGTCACTGTCATGGAGGAGGAGCTGCTCCTCCCTACACCTCCCACGCCACATGGAAAGAAACTGCGACCCATCGCATGATCTATTGCAGGATGGCCCACATTCTATTGGAAGATGAAGTGTCAAGGCCATATCATCATCCTGTAGGTCGGCCTAGTACTGCTTATCAATCCCAGCTTTCAACCTGCCTAATCTCCTCTCCAAGTCGGCTTCAAAAATTACCATTTGGTCCCTAGCAGCTGCCCCACCTACTGCAACTCCTCCAACTTCGACTCCTATCACCCCGGCAGGACTACCCTGAACAACACCTACTCCTCCAATCGAAGGCCCATCTCCGCCAATAGGATGATCCCTCCCTAGTCTCGGTCTTCGAGGGGGACTCACAGGACCAACATCTGCATCAAAAGAGAAAACCATCATCAATATCCAATAAACATATATATCATCAAATGTGCATAAATAAATAGTATGTACAAATATATATGCGAACAGTAAAAAACCAAAAACATACCAATAGTGTTGAATCCACCAGCTGGAATGGGTAGCTCCAGATCTCCTTGGTAGTCCATCCAGCTACAAGGGTACCTCTTGGGTCAGCCTATGCGGCCCTCCCATACATCCAGCACCTGTGGTGTAGAAAAGGCTCCCACGGGCCCACCACCAACATGGGGCATAATACACCCCCAGAATGCCATCCACGGATCCCATTGCCCCCTCTGAGGCACTAGGACCTGTGGCCTCAAAGACGGATATTGATCGAATAAGTATGAGCACAATACGCTACCGTAGTATAAGGTGTGTCGCACCACACCTCATTGCAAATCTGACATCTACTACATCATGGACTACAACATCAATGAACCCCAAGCCATAGGCTACCAGCCATCACCCTCTCCACCAGCTGGAGCTGGCCTCCTGTAATCTCGTTGGGGGACGTAGCCCCCAACACACAAACAACAGCTATCGCCATAGCCTCCATGGGTATAAGAGCCATCATATGGATCACTAACACACCACTAGAGTTCACCGAAATCTGCTCACCATCACAATACCGATCCACTAACGTATGGATTGAATCTCCCACTAGCTATGGATGGAGAGGCTCCCTCACCCCTCGGGGAGTCAAACCCATAAAAAAATAGATATCCTCAGTAGTGATACTCAGGTTCTCATCACTCACCTGGAACACCCCACGCTCAAGATCCCACATGTCTAGTATCCACCACAAGAGATAGTTGGACAACCGCATCAGAGGGCTCTTGAAGAACTTCAAGAGCCTAGCATCTCGTAATGCATCGATCACCCCCTGGTCGGCCAACACAACCGCTCGGAGGTCATCAAACTCCCTCTCCTTCCACTCCACATCCTGAACGTGTGCTGTCACTACTTAGAAACCACCTACGCATGGAAATAATCACTCATTAGCTACATAAAATCAGTAGTGTGGGCTTCCCTAAGAAGACCTACGCGTAGCGTGAAATTTTGTAAGACATCTGCCTGTAGCGTGACCAATACAAGGTTCGATTGTGCAGAACCAGCGCATGGGAGTTATATACCTCAACCGCATGGGTAGTGCAACTGTTCATGCTACAACTAGCGTGTGATCGCAGCACATATGTCCTGTGCTACACGCGACAAAGTTCATTTCTTTTGCGCTACAGAGCGCCCTACATCGGGCGCGATTTCTAGAAAATATCGCGCTGGGACAACGCAATATTTTCCCAAAATCTAGTTGTTTGATGGCCACATCTTGGCCTATAAAAGGAAGCCATTTGCATGCATTTTGTAGAGAAAAAATAGAGCAAGGTTATGCTACTGGATTTGAGTTGGAGCTTCCTCATAGCCCACCATTTCCTACCATTGTAAGCATTTCCAAGCTTGCTTGCCACCTACCATCAAGGGGCAAGTGTTTCTCTCCATTGTTCTTCCACCTACTTAGAATTTAGTATGGACAATAAAGGCCTCCCTAAGGGATATTGTTGGCTTCCCTTGAATCCTTCACCTCCTAGGTGTTGTACAACTATTCCATTAGACAATACAAGAGTGGTTTAGCATACCTTTAGGTTGTTGTTGGAGTTTGCATCTTTGCCCCATCTCTTTTATTTTATTTTCATCAATATTTTCATGTTTGAATGTGAACTACACTAGCAATATCTTGCAGGATATCTTGGAGGAATACTAACCATCCAAAATGGTTTCCGAGGACTGAGGCCTTGAAGAAACCTACAAGGCTTAGCCCCTCACAAAATGGAAGAGTGCAATTTTGCAATTTTTTCCATAACAAGGAGCATTGAGCTCGAGGAGGGACATTGAGCCTAAGGACGATCATGCTTGGAGGGAATTACAATTTTAGGGGTTGGATAAATCCTAGTTTGACACATGTACATCCTTGTATTGTAGAGTGATCCATTTAGGGTTTCCTTGTTGGTTACTTGTATGGAACTATGTCCTTGTTTGATCTTAGCCTCCCTCGCTTACTCTAACTTGGGAGGAGAGAGCTTGTATATTCATTATAATCCATTCTTTAAACCATTAAACCCATAATACATTATACTCTATGACCAATATTAACCCTTATTTTATTACAAAACCCTTAATACATTAATATAAATGGATTTACATAGTTTCTAGATTTATTTATTAATGCTCTAGAATGTGTAGACAAAATTTGGGATCTATAAGAGGCACTTTGGGTTTTTCTATATGCAGGGGATTGGGAATTGGATTGTTACTAAAATGAATATCCTTCTATGTGAGAACCTTTTTTCCATGTTTACACATGTTTTTATCTTTAATTGTAGGTGTAGCATAGTTTTTTCTGCAATTTGGAGAGTTGGTGCAAGATGCGGTATTTTCAAAATAGAATAAGATAGATTGACCATACAAACAAAATTGTTGGTCAAACTTTATTAGGTGGACCCAATAGTAGTTCAATGAAAAAAATTATGATGGGGACCCATTAACATGATGGGACCCTATGGCCAAACAACATGGAACCCATTCTATTTGACCAATGACATGGAAAGGGATTCCAAATGCACTCCTAATTTTAATTTGGAGGATCATACAGGTACAATTGACTTTATGGATCGGTTTGATGTGAAACTGCAAGTAATATATACAACTATGAAGAATTAGGTGGTGGTAAACTCAATGCCATTCTTGGGAATAACATTTATTTTATTTTCTAGATATATGTTATGTATTACCACATCATATTGTTGTTGTTTCAGTATGTACGATAATCTACCTACCACAACTACATGGTATACTTAGCTATGATAGACATTGTTAGGAAATTTTGGATGATAAATTGTATTGTTTTGTGAGTCGATTCGGACTAAACATTAAATCTTTTCATTACACTTATGTAATTTGGTTCAATTGCAACCTCTTCTAACACAAAATCTACTAATTAAAGGATCTCAACTTAATGTATGTAACTTCATTAAAGGATCTCGACTTTTAGCATAAGTAAATAAAGGCATTAACTTAAAACTGGGGATAAAACCAAATATTGGATGAAGGAGGTCTTGGTTTATTGTTTTAGGATATTTTGGCCTTATATAAAAAAAATCATAGATTTAATTCAAGCGTACTAGGGAAAATAATGTGAGATGAGTTTTTTCAAGCAAGGATTATTTTTAACTTTATTACCATCCAAGATATACAAGAACCCAATTACTTGGGTATTTCCATTGTTTTGGGGTAGTCACGGGGGATTCACTAGAAGGCAATATAATATCACGTTCATTCATATTGTGGTATTAAATATTCATGAAAACCTAAGAATTATATTGCTTATATATTAAAGGGCAAAGGGTTTTTTTATTTAATGTAACAATACAAAAATACTTTGGGGTCTTTTTTATATGGGTGGGCTGACAAATATCCGCAAAATGGAGATGTCGGGATCACGGCCGGATGAAAAATTGGATTGAGGCAAGGCTCGAGCTTACCAGTACGCAAGGAAATCGTGTCTTGAGGCATGCTTGAGGCCAGGGGTTTCGTGGTGAAGTGGGTTTCCAGTGGATCATAGTCAAGAGACATTGGTCATTAACATCCAATTGTTACCAATAGCACTCAGCTAGTTGTTACCAATAGCCTTAGGAGGCTCTAAGCCTCTAGGGCCTGTTATAGGCCCTCGATAGGCCTTGGAGGCTTGAATACCCAACCACTTGTGCCTATTACAGGCCTTGGGAGGTTTAGTTAGCCTCCTAGAGCTTGTTACATGCCTTGGGGGCTTAGATACCTAGCCCACAACAGGCTTAGTCAAAGATTGGGGAACTGCAACATGCAATCTAAATGTTGTACTATGTGCATTGGCTCTAGTGACATACAAGAAGTGATCTCCTATTTCTTCATTAGACCATTAGATGTTGCAAATCATAATGATATGTGGTTGAGTAATTGCATTGTGGGTGAAGTAATGTGCATCCACAATATACATCGAAAGAAACAAGGTGCATTGTAGAATGCATGTGGGGTCATAAGAGGGGTATCATATCAATATATTAGGTAGAAATATAAAGGGGTATAAAAAATGTTAATGAAAAAATTGATACATACAATATCTAGTGAAAATAGGGGTTTTTTAAAATTGGGAAGGCATATTGGGAGGGGGTTAAAAAAATGATTTTGGAAGATATTTTCCAATATTTAGTGAAATTAAGGGTATTGTTTCATATGCCACGAACGAACATGCTATGATAGCGGTTTATTGAGTAAAGCCCCCTGTGGGGGTAGTGTAGGCCTCTTCCATTCCCCTTGGTCACTTGATTTTAATCCAAGAATAAGGTTAGTACCATTGAATCCCATTGGGTGTGGCTAACACAAAATTCACCCATGTAAACCAAGTTTCGAAAGAAATTCTAACAAAAACTAAATGATGCATAGATGTTGCGGGTAATGATATTATCTAATAGGTAGCCTCATTGCAGCGGAAAATCTAGGACACGAGATCCATATTGAATAAAATATATATTATTGAATTGATAAGATGATTAATGTATTACAAGAGCTCGCCTTTTATAAGGTTTGAGCGGGCTTAAGGAAGGGTTATGTCCCTTCAATTAACTAATTAATAATTTACTGCTTAATTTAATACATCATTTTAATATTCATAGCATTGCCACTCCCTTTTAAGGAGCTTTGTCCTCAAAGCAATAGTAATGAGGGATGTTGCTTTCGAAATTGTTCTGATTCCCAGGTTGCGTCTTCTTTGGGAATATTTTTCCATTTTATGAGGTACTCTTTTATGACTCGCGTTCTTAATCTTTTCTCTCTAGTAGCAATGATAGATTCTGGCTCGAATATTATTCTTCCTTCTTCATCTAACAAGGGAAGTATTGTTTGTGCCTTCTGGTGTTGACCTATCATCTTTTTCAAGCATGAAATGTGAAAAACATTGTGGATGCGACTTATAGTTGGCAATTCCAATGCATATGCCACTTGACTAATCTTCTTATTGATTTGATATGGGCCATAAAAACGTGGAGCCAATTTATCCTTTCCACCTTGTTTAAGTGATAATTGCTTATAGGGTTGTAGTCTTACAAATACCCAATCTCCAACTTCAAATTCTCGTTCTGTTCCGTGTCGATCTTCTTGTTGTCTCATTCTATTCCTGGAAGTATTCAGATTCTCTTTAAGTACTTGGATAATCTTTTGGTTTTCTTCTAAATGGTCATTTAATGATGCGAACCTAGCTTGGTTGATAATGAAATCCTTCCACTTTGGGGGTTCATATCCATATAGGGCTTGAAATGGTGTCATCATTGTAGATGTATGATAAGTAGAATTATACCACCATTTTGCCAGATGTAGCCATTGGAACCATTTATTTTGCTTATCAGTTACAAAGCAACAGAGGTAGGTTTCTAAGCATTTATTGGCGACTTCTGTCTGTCCATCTATTTGGGGATGATAAGCTGAACTCATGTTAAGTGACGTCCCAATTTGCTTGCAAAACTCTCTCCAAAATTTCCCTTTAAACTTGGCATCCCTATCACTTATGATAATCTTGGGAAAACCATGTGACTTGTAGACATTTTTACAGAAAGCTTCGGCTGTTTCTTTTGCTGAATCAGTTTTCTTCACTCCCACAAAATGTGCATATTTGGTTAACCTGTCTACCACAACTAATATTTTATCTTTTCCATCTGAAATGGGTATACCTTCAATGAAATCCATTGAAATTTCCTCCCATTTCTGATTTGGGATATGTAATGGATGGAGTAACCCCGGACTTGATATATTCTCAGTTTTATTCCTTTGACAAATGTCACATTCTGCCACATACTTGTGAATGTCGGCATTCATACCCTTCCAAAAGAATGACTTCCTTGCATTATAGTAGGTTTTAAAAAATCCTACATGTCCAGCGGCTGGGCAGTCATGTGACTCTTTAAGCGCCTTGGTCTTAAAATTGGAGTTGGAACTTAAGTAAATAGGTCCTTTGTACCATAAGAGGTCATTCTTCCATTCAAAATTCGGATATTGATTTATGTTGTTAATTGTGGAGCAAACCTTTGAATTCTTGGCATATTCCTTGCGAATTTCATCCAAAAATTCTGGGATCACCATGGATACGGCGTAGACTTGTACCTCTTCATCTTTCCTTGATAGAGCATCAGCTACTACATTGTCCTTCCCCTTTTTATGTAGGATCTCCATATCGAATGTAGAGATTTTCTCGATCCACTTTTGTTGTTTGGTTGTTAATGTCTTCTGCTGTAATAAGTGTTGTAGACTATTATGATCTGTTCGGATTAGGAATTTACTTCCCAAAAGGTATTTTCACCATTTAGTTAATGCATGCATGATGGCAAGCATTTCCTTGTTGTATGTGGACTGTAGGTATTCTCTTTTGTTTAACTTCCTGCTTTCAAAAGTGATCGGATGACCTTCTTGCTTTAGCACAGCTCCTATCCAAAACCCTGAAGCATCACATTCGATTACGAATGATTTTGTAAAATCAGGTTTTGCCAAAACGGGAGTTGAAGACACAATTTGTTTCAACGTTTCAAAGCATCTTCTTGCTTCATCATCCCATTGAAAAGAATTTCTTTTTAGGAGATTTGTTAGCGGAGTAGTGACGTGTGCATAGTTCTTGATGAATCTTCGATAGTAACCTGTTAATCCCAAAAATCCTCACAATTTTGAAACATTCCTTGGTTCGGGCCACTCTTTCATCGATTGGATCTTCCTCGAGTCCACCTTAACTCCCTCCTTTGAGATTATATGACCGAGATACTCCACTTCTTGCTTCCCGAATGTGCATTTTGATTTTTTTGCATAGAACTGGTTTTCCTTCAGAAGAGCTAGAACCTTTTCCAGATGCGTCAAATGATCCTTCCATGTCTTGCTATATATAAGGATGTCATTGAAGAATACTAACACAAATTTCCTTAGGTATGGCTGAAATAGTTCATTCATAGTTGCTTGGAACGTGGCGGGGGCATTAGTTAACCCAAAAGGCATTACTTTGAATTCATAATGTCCTTCATGAGTTTGGAAAGCAGTCTTTGCGATATCTTCTAATCTGACCCTGATTTGATAGTACCCTGATCTTAAATCGAGTTTTGAAAAATATTTTGCGTCATGAAGTTCATCCAGCATATCATCGATGAAAGGGATTGGAAACTTGTTCTTAATCGTTATTTTGTTTAATCCTCTATAATCTATACATAATCTAAATGATCCATCCTTCTTCCGAACTAACACGACTGGAGCTGCATAAGGGCTTCTACTCTTGGTGATGACACCACAATTTAGTAGGTCTTGAACCAACCTTTCTATTTCCATTTTGTGGTGGTGGGGATACCAATAGGTTTTAACCTTGACAGGATTTCATCCAGGTTTAACCTCGATTATGTGTTCTATACTCATTTCTGGTGGTAGCTGCATGGGTAAGTCTTGAAATATGTGCTCATGTTTCTGGAGTAAAATTTGGATTTCCTTTTTGAATTCATTTGGTTCCTCCTCTTTTCCTTCCAGTTGATGGAATTGGATTACGTATGCTGATGCTCCTTTTCGAATGAGCTTTTCCATATGCTGAGATGAAACTACTTGTGTGTCTAGTGGTTGAAAATCATGTACCTTAAAATTTTTCCCTTGCCATTTAAACTTGATGAAATACTTTTGGTGATTGGCAGAATATGTTCCCAATGTTTGTAACCATTGGACTCCCAAAATGATGTCTACTCCTCCCAACGGTAAGGTGTAGAGTTTTGATTCAAGTTCGAAGTCTTGTATTTGAAGTCTCACCTTGTGGCACTTTCCAACTTTTTCGATCTTCTTGCCATCTGCAACCATCACCTTCATGTTTGGAACTGGATGTATGAATAACTTGAGTTTTCTTGCAACTCTTATATCAAGAAAGTTGTGAGTGCTTCTTGTGTCTACTAGCACTGTAACATTCTCAATTTTTTATATGCCCTTTTAACTTGAGAGTCTGTGGTTGGCTAATACCTGTCATGGCTGCTAGGGAGATTTTGGGGGTCTTGTCGTTTCCGGATGCCATATTTGCGGTCGCATCCTCTTCATCTTCTGACTCTTCTTCTTCTTCTGATTCACTATTCTCCTCTACTTCACAAGTATATAATTTCTTTGAGCTATCCTCGGGGCGACACCTATGTTTAGGATTCCATTTGTCTCCACATCGTCGACATTTTCCTTCCCTCATTCTTTGATTCTCAAGGCTCTTCCTATCGTCCCTTCTAGGTGGAGGGATGTATTTTTTTGTATCGTCCTCTGGAGTCGACTGGATATTTCTTTGTAAGTATGACTTCCCTTTATTTGATTGGAAACTATCAAATTTGGCCTCGGCTGCTTTTTCTTTTCGTCTTGCTGCTTCGACATTCGGTATGTCATGCATTTTTAACTCTCTTTGTATGTATGGTTTTAGTCTGCCTAAGTAATTTTCTAGTCGTTGTTTGTATGATAGTCCAAATACTCTGGTAGCAAGTGATTCCCATTGGTGTGTGAATTCTTCGATGTTTCCTTTTTGCTGTAACCTGGTAAGCTTCGAGAAAAATTAATCTTCGTTGATTCCTTGAAAGCTTTTTAGGAAATCATTTTTAAACAAATTCCATGTGTATGTGAATTGGTCACCTTTCCACCGCATATACCAGTTGTAGGCATATCCTTCAAGGTGCATAGATGCATACTTCACTTTTTCTTCATTTGTTGTGATGTTATAGATATCGAAGTATTCCTCTGCTTTATTTAACCACGCAATGCATTGTTCGTCATTCCCATTGAACTTTGACATTTCTATTTTGGCTTTCGGGGGATACACTACATAATGCTGATAATGATTGCCTCTTGTCTTGTTGTGTGGTGATCCAGAGTTGTTGGTTGAAGCACTCGACATATCCGATTCGTCTTTTGGTTTTCCATGATCATTTGTCTCATTCTTTCCCATCCTTTCCATGAACTTGTTTAACGTGTCGCTCAGTTGGTCTTGTTTTTCCTTCATCCCGTCCAATTTATCGTCTAGGCTTTTTTCTAAAACTGAAATGACTTCCACTCTGATTTCATTTTTCAGCTTTGCATTGGAATTTTTTAAATCTTCTCGAAACACTTTCTCAAGTTCGTCCATTCTGGAGTTTAGACGTTTGACAATTTTTAAATCTCTAATTTGGTCTTTTTCCATTTTTTCTAGTCGGTCTCATAACTCAGCCATGGTTCTTAACCTGGTGTCGGGAGGTGAATATTTGGAATCAATCTTGGAGTAAGGATAAGAGCTAGGGTTAGGGATAAAATAATAATACAATAAGTATTATTAAATTATAATAATAATTTATTATATATATTAAAAATAATAATACAATAGTTATTATTCAAATTATAATAATTTTATTATGTATGAAAAAAAATATAATAATAAAAAATTTATTATTAATTTTTTTTGTTTGAATGTGTGCAGGTCGTTGGGAATGGCGGGAAATGATGGTGGGGAGGCGACGGTGGAAGAGTGCAGAGGGAGGGACATCGCAACAATGGGAGAGCCCAGGTAGTGTGGGAGGGAGATGGAGTGTGGGGATGTGGGGGAAGGATGCAGGGCGAGGGCGTGGTGAGGAAGCTGTGGGGGAGTCGATGCATGCAGGGCGAGGGCGTGGTGAGGAGAGACGCAGGTAGAGAGGAGGGCGATGGGTGGCGGCGGTAGAGTGGTGAATGCGGCTGGAGAGGACTGTGGGAGGATTGAGCGTGGGGAGAGTGCTGGTACATGGAGCGAGTGGGTAAAATGAAAATGCAGAGAAGGATGCGGTGGTGTATAGTGTTGTGTGAGTGTGGAAGACGGAGGTGGGAAACGCAGGTGGACGAAAAGGAGCTACGGTGGTTGTGGAAAAATGGCCGAATGGAAGAAGAACCCTGAAACAGATTTTCGCACGAGAAACTTCACGTAGTGATTACTCGAGTGAAAACGTGACGAGAGCCGAATGAGTGTCGAGAGTCGAACGAGCTCTGATACCAAATGCAGCGGAAAATCTAGGACACGAGATCCATATTGAATAAAATATATATTATTGAATTGATAAGATGATTAATGTATTACAAGAGCTCGCCTTTTATAAGGTTTGAGCGGGCTTAAGGAAGGGTTATGTCCCTTCAATTAACTAATTAATAATTTACTGCTTAATTTAAGACATCATTTTCATATTCATAGCACTCATGCTCAAACCTATATTCCTATATTTATGTGGACCCTATATTAAAATATGTGAGGAATTCAAATTTTTTGTGAGTCATGTTCGATTTTGGAAACCCTCCCACACTGTCCATGCATGCATCTAGTCTAACCATGCCAAATTTCAGTCCATACAAGCACAAATTGAAAAAATTTCAACGTTGGCCCCGTTCAGTACATTAATTATTTTATAGGCTTGTTGTTTGATTTTTGAATTGTTTGTATGAGTCATTTTTTAGTCTGGAAACCCTCCCATGTTGTCACTGCATGCATCTAGTCTAGCCATGCCAAATTTTAGTTCATACAAGCACAAATTGAAAAACTTTCAACATTGGCCCCATTCAGTACATCAATTATTCTATAGGTTTGTTGTTTGATTTTTGAATTGTTTTTGTGAGTCATGTTTGAGTTTGGAAATCCTCCCATACTATCAATGCATGAGTCTAGTCTAACCATGCCAAATTTCAGTCCATACAAGCACAAATTGAAAAAATTTCAACATTGGCCCCGTTCAGTACATTAATTATTCTATAGCTTTGTTGTTTGATAGTCGAATCGTTTGTGTGAGTCATGTTTGAGTATCGAAATCCTCCCATGCCATCAATGAATGCGTCTAGTCTAAACATGTCAAATTTCAGTCCATACAAGCACAAACTAAAAAAATTTCAACGTTGGCCCCATTCACATGACAATTATAATATGCGGGGTCAAGTACATGAGCATGCACGCCTTCTTTTTGGGTTATGAAATATCATATAAAATTGAAGGTGAAATAATTAGCATGATAATTGTGCATTACCTTACCGAGCTTCTATTTGTTTCGAGAATAGTTTAATATTATCTACTAAACAGGGCCAACCACATGAAGGTGGAAGCTCATCTGCCCCACACCACTCTCAATTCCCCATAATTTGACAAAATCTATGTACTTAAAAATAAATTATTGTGTTTTTTTTCATAATTAAGAAGCAATGTCTCTTATAACATATGCCAACATACTAGAAAATGGAAAAAAAAACTTAAAAACAATTAATTTATACATACTAATACAACTCAATAATTCTATCGCAATATTAATTCAATATATATAGAATAGATATATTAAGGCATACCTCATACACTTCAATGCACTTCACCATCTTCTTCATCCAAGTCATCATCTATATAATCTGATCAAGATTCAACATTATAAGGATTGGCCATATCATCATCATCATCGATGTCAGTTTCAATCATCATGTCAGCATCGATATCATCTTCATGAATCTTGTCTACTACATCATTTGATTCAACTAATTCTTCAACATATTCATCTGGAACATGATCATCTAACTCATGTTGATCATCCTCCTCATCATCTTCTTCTTTAAGACCCTCTTCATTATCTTCCTCTACATTATACTTTACCGTCCTTCCCCTTAGATCGTATCTCACAACAAATGACCTTGAAACCCCTCTACCTGGAACCTCCGAGTAAAATACGTGTTCACATTGGCTTGGAAGAACATAGGGCTCCATTCCTGGATCAAACAACCTTTTATTAACCATGGTAAATCCATTATCATGTTCAATAATAGTTCCATCGGGATCACGTTGATTCAATCGTAACTTGTACCATTTGGAAATGAACATAACTACTTTGAAGGATTTAAAGTCACACTGAATAATATCTTCCAAATACCCATAGTATCGATTTTCTGAGAGTTTTGGATGTCTGTGACTTCTAGAGGAAACATTGGTCTCCTCAAAGACTACAGGTATCCAACAATCAGATGTTTTATTTGTTTCATCCAACTTTTTGATGTGAAATTTATGACCATTGCACCACATAACCTTATAGCATTTTACCTGCAATAAAGCATACACATAAAGATTACATCGTGAATTGATGATTAAGTGCATGTTTATGCTTACAATGTATGCAAGGAAAAAAAATATACGCATACATCAATATAATTGAAAAAAACTAAATAGTATGGTTGATTAATATGCTTGCATGTTTATCTTTTAAACCATATGCTAAATCGATTTCCCTTTGTGTAAGATTGGTATCTCCAATGTGATGAGCTGCTTTAACCAATGAAGCCACACCTTCCCATGATATTCCATGACCATATTGTTTACATGGTTCAATCCATACCTTCATCCAATCAATATCAGTGTTTGCAACGTATAAATGAAGTGCATCCCACTCTCGACCAACTGCATGATGAAAATAAAATTACAATTCACAAATGTTTATTTACTTAACACGGTATACGCTTTTAATTGATGCATATTGAATATTAAAAATGAAATAAGTATGATATATACACAAAAAGCAACATTCAAATGTACTATAATTAATCTCCACTAGCTAATAATTACCTTTCACCTTCCTCGATCTACCTTCCCCCTTCAGGTACTCCCCTTCGAAATTGTTAATCAAGTTCATATCACAAATGTGACCTCAATTGAGCTTTGACGCTAATTTAGGAAGATGTTCACTAATATACATCATGTTCTGGTATACCATATATCCCTCCACCATAGAACCCTCAGGACATGCTCGTTGTCTAACCAAATCCTTCAAATATTTCAAGTGCCTCTCGACCATCCACATTGACCTTGAGTGTATAGGTCCACACAATTCAATATCCTCAACTTGGTGTATGAGGTAGTGTTCTTGCGCATTGAAAAATGTCCAAGGTAGATGCTTTTTCATTTCACACATGAGACCAGGAATTTTTGTCCTCTAATACTTTATATCTTCTTTATGGATTTCTTTAGATGAAAACCATCTACAAGTGATGCAAACAAATAACGAGATTTAACAAAAATAAACATTATATTACATAACAATTAGTAAAACAAATGTCAAATATAAGTTCTACAATGAATTAAATAGACACTTTATGCATGCAAAAAATCGCTACTTACATCATGTATTTTCCAAGATCACATATAACTTGTTTGACATTGTTGTCAAATTTGTTTGGGAGAGATAGAGGTAGAACATACTCTAACAATATAAAAACCATTTCATTATTTTTTTACAACCATAGAAAAAAAAATACAAACAACATGCACTAGTATAAAAAGTAATATATATACCAAAATAATTACCTTGATGAAGATATGTCAATCATGTGTTTTCACCCCCGTAAAATACCTATCTTTGTTATGATATTTTTCATGTTCGAACAAAATCCAGTGAGAAATTTATTTTTTTCGCATGACTTCTTTTACAAAATTGCTTTGCTGCTCCGTTAACCATGGAAGCAAGTTTATATTAATTTGGTTTCCATTTCTATGTAATTGAATGACATATTTCATTGCATGATTGGCTTCCTGTATGTCATTGCAAATTTTGACAATTTTTTCTATCACTCCTTCCATCCAATATTCACCATAATGTTTCAACTACATTCTTTGCGATATACATTGTATCAAATAGATGAGCAATTTTTAGGTGCTCATAGTAGGGAAACCTACTGAATTGTTTAGGATAAATTTCCATTCCTCGTGGAATCCCATTAATGCCTTCATGATCACAACGACCATCATGAATCATACTTTATAAAGAAATTACAGAAATCAATATCAATTACAGTAAACAACACACAATAAAAAAAAATCAAAACATTTCATATATGATGATAGATAGACAATTTGATCCATACGTACCTTGACGATTTATATTATATTGCAACTTCCATAGCTGAGGTGTCATTCTCTGTGATTTTAATGGAATCTCTTATTTCCTATTCAAAAGATGTTTTTCATTAGTTCGATACCTATGATTCTTAGAGAGGAAGTGCCTATACTCATCAGACACGTCCTTTCCTAAAATTTTTGAATGACAATATTTCATCTTAGGACCACAAACTGGACATGCAAATTTTCCTTTTGTTTGAATACCTACAAGAGATGGATTAATTATTTCAATTATAATTATATAAAATGAATGGATTATTTAAAAAACATGCATGATTAATATATCAACTTCATAAAATTAAATATTATTAAAGTGGACGTTATAATTACATACCACAAAAATGGGTTAGCCCTGGGGCATCATGAATTGTCCATACAAGCACTGCATGGAATTTAAATTGCCTTTGTCGTATTGGTCTAGAGACATCATACATAGTGATTCCATTCCATAGCTTTAGTAGCTCGTCAATAAGAGGATTGATATATACATTCATATCTTTAACTTGGTACTTACCTGATTGATTTGAACATATACAATGCATAATTATTACAACCATTTTATATATATAAATAATATACATGAGTAAATGAAAAAAAAATTATATGACATTATGCAACAAAATACGACAAATGAGATGCTACTAATTTAAAAATTAATTGTTGTAGACACATACCTGGAACAATCATTGCCAACATTATGTGCTCCCTATTTATTGACATACATGGAGGAATGTTATTGTTGATAATAAAAATAGGCCACACCGAGTAAATAGATCTCATCTCTGCAAATGGATTGACACCATCTGCTGCCAAAGAAAGCCTAACATTACGAGGTTCTTCTTTAAAGTGTGGTAGTTTTTCTTCCATGTCTCTAAATGCAGAACCATCTGCAAGCATTCGAAGACTTTCATCTTGACTTATGTTTCATGCATGGTAATCCATAAATTGTGCTATTTTTTTGCACTTGAACAGTTGTTGCAAACATGGAATAATGGGAATATAACGAAGACCCTTGCGAGGCACTTTTTTTGTTACTTGATCTATTCGATATCTACTAATACGACATTTCAGACATTTCATTTCAAATTCATGTTGTTTATAATATATAATATGGTCATAGGGGCATGCATCAATTGCTTCATATTGCATTCCAATTTATTTCATGATGATAGATAAATCTCAGTATGTGCGATGTAAAATATTTGATGGAGGTAACAAAAATTCAGCTATCAAGCTACAACAAATTTAAAAAAAAGACTAGGTAATATAATATATAAAGAATATTAATGAAACATATTTCATTCATATTAATTATACTTATGAATTAACAATAAAATTATTAGAGGAAAAAAGATAAACTTTATCACGATCATATATATGTGATGGAATATATTACATACCTTAACATATGTGTGTCTGATGTGTTTGAAAGACCATTCATAACCTTCAAGTTCATTATCAACAATATAGTAGAGAGAATATTTTTGTTGGAGCCTTCATAAAGGTGTTCGTATGCCTTCTCAAGAAGAGGTAAATCATGAACATCATCAAAGACATCATTTTCATGATGATGATGATCATCATCCATTCTAACATTAAATTTATCATGGATCAATGTATTTGTACCATCATCTTCAAGTATGTTATCAGTATCATCATCTTCTTCAATATGATCATTAACATGTTCTTCAATATTCATAGCTCCATGTTCCTCTGGTGCTTGTTTTGCAAGCACATCCTCCGGGCGATATGCCATAGGAGGTCTTTCCTTTATAATTACAAACCATCAAGAGATATTAGTAAATACAAGAAATATTAAAATGATACATACATTTACAAAAAATGATCAATATAAAGACATATATAATGAACAACTTACCAATGGACGATATTCATGTCCTCCCTTAATGTGTCCATGTTCCTTACAATTTCTTTTAGCTGTTGTGATCGTTACTCTTCTCCTTTTAAAGCCCTTGCATTGACTACATTGCGAGAGTTTGGGTGATACCAATTTTCTGAGCAAGGTGGTGGTGATACTCTGCATGGAGGTATCTGTCGGTGTGGGTCTTTTTTCTGTGTACCTGATGCCCTAGACTTTCATATTCTTTCTTGGTGAGAAACATGTCAAGAAAGGGAAGCTTTCCATCTTCTTCCAATTCTATTGTGAATTCTATGTTGTTCGGGTACACAGGGTACTACCACAGGACCGAACACCAAGAGAAACCACTTCAAACAAATAGATCACAGATCAACGCACCAATGTTTTGACGTGGTTTAAACCCTCTTGAGGGAAACACTCCACGGCCCCGGCCAAATAGCTTACGGGACAATTTATTATGCAAAGAAAGAAAGTTACAAATGAGCTTCTCATAATCCATCAACTAAACATTGACCCACCATGCTCTTTAAAAATAGATCATGGACCAATCGGGTGTTAAGCCACGGATCAAGGTTAGGTTTGATCTAAGAGAAGTTGAGCCGTCGGATCACTCTATGTCGGGAACATATCGTGACCGTCGGATTAAGTATTTACAAATGCATACTAATGCATACTAAAGAAACACACTATCCCTAATGGATATATTACACAAGTTGATCTTAACTAACTCCTAAGTGTCTAAATATCCTAACATCCCCCCTTAAGAACAACTTGGGATAGGATTGAAGGATTTACAAAAGTGACACTATTAGGAGAAGGAAGGAGGCATTAGAGCCTATCCCCCCTTAATGACAAGTTCCTGAACTCCTAACATAGATCGAAGTTTAGAAAACTTCGCTTCTGTAAGAGACTTGGTGAAGATGTCTGCAACTTGATCATCTGTAGGGAAAAAGAGCACTTCAAGAACACGATCATGAACAAGATTTCTAAGGAAGTGCATATGTAGCTCAATGTGTTTGCCGCGTTGATGTAGAACTGGATCTTTGGCAATCTTGATGGCACTTTGATTGTCACACCAAAGTGGAGTAGGCTGCTGCTGCTCGAATCCAAACTCTGAAAGGATCCGTCGAAGCCATAAAGCTTCCTGACTGGCATTGACTGCGGCTCGATATTCTGCTTTTGCTGAAGAAAGAGCAAGAGCTTGTTGTTTCTTACAAGCCCAAGTGATAGGTCCAGATCCCACACTGAAAACATAACCTGCAGTAGACTTTCGATCATCAGGATCGCCGGCCCAATCTGAATCAGTGAAACCAACCAACAAAGGTTTCCCCCCTGTACTGTAATGAATCCCAAACTGAACTGTACCTCGAATATATCGAAGTATTCTTTTAACTGCTTTCCAGTGACTTTCATGAGGTCTCTGCATATAACGGGAAACACGACCAACGGCAAAGGAAAGGTCAGGACGAGAATGAGTCAAGTATAAGAAACTACCAACAAGCTGACGATACAAGGTGGCATTGAATTCAGGTGAAGTACAAGTGGCAGAAAGTTTGACTCTAGACTGGAAGGGAGAAGGGGCTGGTGTACAATCTTCCATGTGAAAGCGACGAAGAAGGTCACAAGCATACTTAGATTGAGAAAGAAAGATTCCTTCTTTGGTTTGCAAGACTCGGAGACCAAGAAAATAATGCAAATGTCCTAAGTCTGACATTTCAAAATTTTGTTTAAGACTGGATTTCACATGGGTTATAAGCTTAGGGTCACTACCAGTAAGAATAAGGTCATCAACATATAGAACAAGTATGATGAGATGGTTTCCTACTTTCTTGGTATAGAAATTTGGGTTAGAATGGCATCTAGAAAAACCAGTGTCAAGGAGAAAGTTATCCATTTTGGCATACCAGGCTCTAGGAGCTTGCTTAAGGCCATATAAGGATTTCTTAAGGCAACAGACAAGGTTAGAGTTATTCTGAACATAGCCAGGAGGTTGTTCCATATAAATTTTCTCCTGTAAATCACCATGTAAGAAGGAAGACTTGACATCCATTTGATGGACTTCCCAGTTGTGTAAGGCTGCAAGGGAAAGAACAAGGCGGATGGAGTTCATTTTTGCGATGGGAGCAAAGGTTTCATTGTAGTCAATCCCTTCAACTTGGGAAAAACCTTTGGCAACTAACCTTGCCTTAAGTCTTTCAACACTTCCATCTGATGCATACTTAGTTCTGTAGACCCATTTACATCTGAAAAGTTTTCTTCCTTTTGGAAGAGGTACAAGATCCCAAGTATCATTTGCCATTAAGGAACGATATTCTTCATCCATGGCTGCATCCCAATCTGGATTTCCTGAATCTTCTGCAAAAGTTTCTGGATCATGATTCTCGAAAACTTAAGCCAAAAGAGAAGAGGCTCGCTGAAACTGAGAACGTGTTCGACGTTGATCTCTAGGATCACCGGCAAGATCACTAGCTGCTTCACATGTTGAACGGACCCATCGAGGAAGCACTTGTGATGGTGCAATTGGAGGAACATGAGCAGGCGGAGGTGGATTTTCATCCTCACTGTCATTATCAGAAACTGGAGTTGGAAACCTGTCAAGGAAGTTGGAAGAAGAAGAAGAAGGCACAAACGTCGAATCAGGCTCGCAGGCCAAAGATGGCACAATCGTCGAGTTAGGCTCACAGGACAAGAGATTTTCATCAAATTTAACATCTCTTCTAATGATTATATCATGAGAATGTGGTTGAAGAAGTCTATAACCTTTTACATCTTCAGAATATCCAACAAATATGCACTTTTCACTTTTAGGCTGCAATGCTTTCCGTTTTTCATCCGGAATGTGAGCCCATGCTTCACTACCAAACACACGAAAGTGACTTACATCAGGTTTAGTTTTACTCCATGCTTCTTCTGGTGTTATACCTTGTAATTCTTTTGTGGGGGTGCGATTAACTATGTAATTTGCACAATTTATGGCTTCAGCCCAAAATTGAAGACTTAGTCCCTTAGATTGGATCATACAATTAGCCATTTCTTTTAAAGTGTGTTTCTTCCACTCAGCTACACCATTTTGTTGTGGTGTATATGGAACAGTGTGTTGTTGTTGGATGCCTTGTTCAGTGCAGAAAGTAGTGAACTGTTTGTTAACATATTCTCCTCCATTGTTAGATCTTAACTTAATAATTTGATGACCAAATTGTTTTTCAACAAGGGCCTTGTAGGCCAAGAACATGTTAAATACTTCACTCTTAAGTTTTAGGAAATAAACCCAAGTGCGTCTGGTGTAATCATCAATGAAAGTTAAGAAATATTTGAAACCAGAAAAGGAAGCAGATGGAAGAGGACCACACAAGTCACTATGCACAAGCTCTAAGGGAATCGAGGCGTGCCAAGAGGCACGTTTGTCAAAACTGTCCCGTTGATGTTTTCCGAGTACACAACCGGAACAAACACCATCTTTGCAAGATACCATCGGAAGACCTGCCACCATATTGTATTTACATAGTTGTTGCAATGAGCGATAATTTAAGTGACCAAATCGTCATGCCAAAGTTTGCTCAAGTTATCACTATGAGCAACAAAAACTGAAGGGAAAGGTGATGACCCAAAGTTGTTAAACTTGTACAACTTGGTAATATCATCAACAATTCCAGTAGCTAGGACCTGTTGAGGATCTTTAAAATCCTTGATTACAACTTGGTGAGGTGTAAAGGTCACAGTTTTACCTTCACCAGAATGAGTGATCTGATAAAATGATAACAAATTGCAGGAAATTCTTGGAACACATAGTACATCACTAAAATGACCATTATCTACTGGAACTGTTTCAGCTCCTACAACACTTAGAGATCTATCATCACCAACAAATATTTGTTTGGTGTTACATTCATGCATAGTAGAAAAGATGGCTTGATCCTTAGCCATATGATAAGATGCTCTAGAATCAATGAGCCATTCATTTGAAGTAGAAGAAGAATATGCATTATAAGAATAACCAGAAGCACAAAGTGCATGTCCATGAGAGGCAGATTCTGAAGACGAATCTAGGCTGATGTGGTGCTTCTTCATTGCTGCTTCCAAGGCTTTCATCTTCTTGAAACACTTAGATTCATCATGATTATCTTTCCCACAATAGTTGCAATGACGCTCAGTCTTCTTGCCTTTTGGCTTGGATCCTTTGTCATTTTTTAAAGAAGGAGCTGACTGAGAGGGTTTTGGACCCTTGTTTGACTTATTATTGTGAAAATTTTGTTTCTTGGGAGGCTTGGGCTTTTCTTTCTGTTGGGACAATAAGGCTTTCCCAGATGTATCTGCATTGTTTATTATTCCAAGATGAATGAGTTTATCTTGTTCTCTAATCAAGGAATCACAAAAGGATTCAAGACTAGGCTCTTGATAGCTAGCTGCATTCAAGGATGCTTTCATGGAGTAAAATGTAGATACAAAAATAGAATATGCAGGTCCAAGTTTGGAAAGAATATGATAAATGCATTGTTTGTCTTCCCTCTCAATCTTACATTCTGCACATAAGAGTTTAAGAGTTTTGTACTTAGATAAATAATCTTGAATGCATGAAAAGTCACTTGGATTGAAAGAAATCAACTCATTTTCGAGTTGGTGACCTCGAATTTCATTGTGTTTACCAAACACAGATTCCAACTTGTCCCAAGCAGCATTAGGTTCATCAATTCCAGATATGTGGAATCGCAAATCAGTAGAGATTGACATCCCAATCAATCCACGAGCTTCATCACATCTATTTGCCCATTTTATTTTCTTATCATCATTAGTGGGTTCTTTTTCTTTCCCTGAGGTAATTTTGAAAAGTCCCCTACTTCGTAGAACATCCTCCATACGAGATTTCCATGAGAAATAGTTGGAACTGTTAAGTAGAATATCACAAGGGGTGGCCATATTTGTAAATTAATGGCTATAAAAGCCGAAACCAATAGTATAGATGTGAAGAGCTCAAAAAAATAGGCGGTTTAAAAAAAAACGGCACTAAAAACTGACTCTGTATGATGAAGTTATGCTTGAACAAAGAAACTCTTGAAGATGTCCCCAATAGTGACGTGGCAGCGAGAGAATGTCCCGCAAAAAAAAGAACCCCCCTGTTCCCAAGATGAACCTTTTGACAGTCACTTTACAAGAAAGTTGCTTTAAGTGAACCATTTTTGTAAAATAAGTGATTTCACTTTTACAATGATATTACTTTTAAATAGTGCAACAATAAAAAAAACTTAAGTGACTCACTTGTATTTTTATTTTTTATTATTTAAGTGAGATACATTTTTACAATAAAATAACTTGAAAATAGAAATTGCATGCACTTTTTCTTTTCTAAGTAACTTCCTAAGACTTGAACTCAAGACCTATTAAGGAATAAAGCAACTTTGAACCAAGTGAGCTAGATTAAAATGTATGTAAAATATGGGAATGAGGAAGGGGGCTTTGGCTTTTTTTTTTTTACTCTTCTTGCTCAATTTGCGTGCTTGCCCTTTTTCCTGCAAAACAAACCACAAATCGAAACAAAAAAAACTTTTCCACACTTGTGGAGTTAGATCTTGTTAGCTTGCCCGGAAAGTCTACGTTTTCTCTCTGTTTCTGATTTCCCAAGATCGTGCAAGGTGCACGACAAAGAGCATACGCAACCGAGAAAAATCCTTTCCCTTTCTGTTTCTGATTTGCGGAGATCGCTCAAAGTGCACGGCAAAGAGCATACGCAGACAGAAAAGCAACAATCCGAACCCAAAAAAAATCTAACAGTAAAAAAGATAAAATATGAGATTTTTTCTTTTTAAAAAAGGAAATAAAAAAAATGCGTCACTGTAACATTATACCTTCAAATTTGATGAAATACGCGTTTCTGGAGCAACCAGGAACCGTTTTCAATCAAACAAAAACTATTTACCAATGGAAATGATGCTCCAGACGTAATGGAACACCTCCCACATTCCACAAATGCACAGAAATACCATAAATAGAAACCGTTTCGAGTTTCGGCAACAACAGTTCAAGATCTAGATCATAACTGGAAGCGGCACTTCATAAAAGCTCTGATACCATGTTCGGGTACACAGGGTACTACCACAAGACCGAACACCAAGAGCAACCACTTCACACAAACAGATCACAGATCAACACACCGATGTTTTGACGTGGTTTAAACCCTCTTGAGGGAAACACTCCACGGCCTCAGCCAAATAGCTTATACGGGACAATTTATTATGCAAAGAAAGAAAGTTACAAATGAGCTTCTCATAATCGATCAAATAAACAATGACCATCCATGCTCTTTAAATAGAGATCATGGACCAATCGGGTGTTAAGCCACGGATCAAGGTTAGGTTTGATCTAAGAGAAGTTGAGTCGTTGGATCACTCTATGTCGGGAACATATCGTGACCGTCGGATTAAGTATTTACAAATGCATACTAATGCATACTAAAGAAACACACTATCCCTAACGGATATATTACACAAGTTGATCTTAACTAACTCCTAAGTGTCTAAATATCCTAACATATGTGCTGCGAAAGGCTATTTAAGTGAGTTAGGAAATCATTAAGTTTATATTTTCCATGCCTCCATTTGGAAAATATGTCGTCAACATACCTTTTCCATTCCTCTGGTGTGAGTGGGAAAGAGTTTATGGATTTTATTTCAAAGTCTTCCATGTAAATGTTTTCTACAATTGGGGACAATGGGGAACCCATTGCAACACCATGAATTTGTTCATAAATTCTTCCTTTGTAAGAGAAATATATTGAATTTATATATATTTTAACCTAATTCGTAGTTTATTCGTTAGTGATTTATTTAATGACAACAATGGCATCGCCAATCGGGATATTAGTATATAGAGACACAATGTCAAAACTTACTAGGATGTCTTCATTTGTAACCTCTTGGATTTTAATCCATTCGACAAAAGAGGTAGAATTTTTTACAAAGGATGATGTGTTACCTGCCAAGAGAAGAAGCATTTTTGCGAGCAATTTTTCCAAGGCGTAGTTGGGTGATCCTATGGTGTTCACGATGGGCCTGAGAGGAGTCCCCACTTTATTTATTTTAGGTAAGCCATAAATGCGAGGCATGATTGCACTTTGCGGAGTCAATTTCTTTTTGATAGAGTCGTCCAAGGAGGAGTTTTTTATTGTTCTATATAATGACTACAATGATTAATGGTTCACCCACATCGGATTTCACTTACAGGGTGAAGGTTCCAGTTTATGTGATTCCACTTTTCATTATTAGTTTTCTCCACATTTTAATCTTTACACAACATCTCCATTGCCAAAAAGCTTAGATATTGAAGGGGCATACTGCCCATGCAATTTATCATAGAATATAGACTCACATCATGATTTTTATCCAATAATTAACACAATATGGTTTTCATCATGCTTTTTATGCTTTTTATCCACAACTACAATAGATTATTATACCATAAGTTTGTCTTTTATCATGCTTTTTATAATGGATTCTTTTTAATGCTTGTTGAATTCTAGGGTGCTCTTGACTCTTAGGGCTCATTCGATGTTGTTATGGTTTTTATTTACCATAAGAGTATTGGTTTCATGAAAGCATTACAGAGCTCGGAAGATATGATTTATTTTATGTCTTGTCATGTTTAAACCATCGACTGACATTTATACATTGCGAGTGGCTGCTATTCTTGATGGAGAGATGCCACATGGTTTTTATATATTCAAACTAAATTTGACCTACGTATTTAAAATATGATTTTATTAGGATCTTTCTCTACAATTATTATTGGACTTTAGGTGTTCATTGTTGGAGTATTTTAAAACCCATCCATGTCATTTAATATGTAGGATAGCATTAATTAGGCATTTTGATTAATTACTAGGTCTTAGACTAGGTAGTTGGCCAAATCACCCATTGTGTGGACCACAAGTCTCCTTTGTGTGGAACAAAATCATCTTAGAGTCACTAGAGCGCATTTCTGAGATTCTGGATAATATCTGATGATTATGTTATATTTTATCCAATTCTGGAATAGAAAGGCACCTTACTGCTTTTTACTAGTTTTTGTGAAAAGGTGAAAGCTAGTTGACTTGCCTTAACTGTTTTTTGGCCAAATCATCCTCCATGATGTGTCCTCCTCCTAAATTCCAAATTAGGATATTTTTCCATCATACATCCCCATATGATCACTAATTCACCAATTCGTGAGATTTAGAGGTGACTTGGAAAGCACTCTTTGCACCTAAGGGGGTTTTGCATAGATTTAGTAAGCCTGCTTTTGTGAGGATTTGGAATGGAATCTTTTGGACTTCAAATATATGATGTAATTATATATATGTACAGCCATTACATTGCCCAAGTTTGGTTGATGTATACTAATTCAATAGAGTTAAACTGTTTGGATCAAATATATGATTGTTTTCAGTTTTGTATGACTTGTTTTTGCAAGGCAATTTGTGAGAGTGTATAATTGCTTGAGTAGATCTTGGCGTGTAATAAAATTTCACATGGTATCAGAGATATCAATATGTTATATTCTCCTTCTTTTTCCCATAAGGATCGAACGAGTATGAGAAAGGGCGCAACCAGTCATACAGGGGGTGCATTCATTCACCCCGAGGGCGCAACTAAGCATTCAGGAGCGCACCCAAAACACTCCAAAGGATATTTTAGAGATTCCATGAATCAATCACATCAAATAATCCTCAATTCATTCAATTATTTTTACTGGAATGTGCAAATGGAGATCCTGTTGAGGAGCAAAGGCCTCTACAGGGTGACTATGGTAACTGAAACTTAGCCTACTTCTACAATTGAGAAGGAAAAAGGGCACAACATAAGAGATGAAGCTTATGGTATATTGTGTCTCAGCACATCCAGGGATCTTATTTTCCATCTAGATGGTCTTACCACTCCAAGTGAAGTTTGGGAGAAGCTCCAAGACTTGTTTGGCAAGAAAGATGAATTGAGAGGCCACCAACTAGATAATGAACTAGTTTCACTGAGTCCAAATAATTTCGAGAACCTACAAGAATTCTTCTAAAAGTTCAATTCAATTGTTATTCAATTGAATAAATTTGGAATTGATAAGAAATATGAACAATTGATCTTGGCCATCATCTCCAAGCTTGGACCAAATTACTAAGTCTTTGTTTCGACCTTTCATGCTACAAGAAAGGCGGTTCGAAACTGGAAGAGTCCTACTCTGTCAAATTCATGGAATCTCTTAAATAAGAAAAATACAAGTTGGTATTGATGGGAGAAATCAAAATATCATTGCTTGGCTGCTGGAGATTCAAAGAATTCGAAAGGAAAGAAGAAGGGCAACTTCAAGAAGCCACCTGATTAGAAGAAAGACAAACAAAAATCTCATGAAGACTCCTCAAATTTAAAAAAGAATCCAAATAAGAAGCAAGATAAGTCTAAGTGCAACTATTGCAATTAGGGGATTTCATCCTTAGATCTCTTGCATGAAGAAGACCATTGGTCAAATGGCTCATCTCCTTGAGAAAGAAAATATTCCTCTTCCTGAGAAAGCAAGAAAGAAGGAAGGAGCACAAAATTCTGAATACAAGGATAGAATGCATGCTTTGATGGAAATAACATCCAATCCTACCTCTTTCATCATAGATTCTGGAGATTCAAGGCATATGGTGTCTGCAAGAGATATATTTTCCTCTCTTGATTCTTCTAGTGGTCCAACCATTGTGTTGGGTGATGATTCTGAAACTAATTGCAGAGGTAAAGGAAATGTTGATCTAGAGTTTGGTTCCTTCACTAATGTGTTGTATGTTCCAAGTCTTGCTGCAAAACTATTATTAGTCTACCAGATGACTCACACTGGGTCTCCCAAAAAGGTTATCTTTACAGCTAATGATGTTGAAATCTATGAGATGTCCACAGGCCGAATTGTTGCCTTAGGTACTACTGACTATAGCTCAAAAGTTTATAGATTCTCTTATTTTGTGCCTTTCCCATCACCTTCTGCTCTACTTACTCATGCTAATGAATAAAGCAAGTTGTTGCATGAGAGATTTGGTCATCTGAATTACAAGTATCTTTCTCAACTCTATGAGAAGGATATGGTCATAGGGCTTCCCAATATCAAGTTTTCTAAAGGAGTCTGTCAAAGCTGCATCCTAGGAAAACACCATGAGAATAAGTTTGAAAGATCCAAAGCTGAGTGAACCTCAAAACCCGTTGAGCTTATCCACATTGATATATCGAGTCCATTCCTCCATGAGTCTTTGAACCATGCAAAGTACATCCTAACCTTTATAGATGACTTTTCCAAATATTGTTGGATCTTCTTCCTCAAGTTAAAGTCAGAAGTGTTCAATTTGTTCAAGCTTTTCAAAGCCTCAGTTGAGAACCAGTCTAGTAGACATATCAAGATCCTTAGATCTGATAATGGTGGGGAATATATCCAATCTGATTTCCAACAATTTGGTGCTTATGCTGGCATACAAATGCAACACACTGTTCCCTACACACCTCAGCAAAATGGTGTTGCCGAGAGGAAGAACAGATCTCTCAAAGAGATGGCTACATGCATTCTTGAGGCCAATTCTTTGTCTCCAAGACTTTGGGTTGAGACTATAAATTGTGAATCCTACATACAAAACAGAGTGCCTCACAAAGCATTGAAAGGAATCACTCCTTTTGAAGCTTAGACTGGGCACAAACCTGATGTTTCTCATTTCAAGATTTTTGGCTCCAAGGCTTGGGCTAGAATTCCATTTGAGAAGAGGAGGGCCATGCAACCCCAAATCCAACCATGTATTTGTTTTGGTTGTTCAGAAGAATCTAAGAGATATAATTTTCTGAGCATGCCCTCTCAAAAATCCTTCATTGAGAGGATTGTTCAATTTGAAGAAGAGCCTTTGCAATCTATTGAAATTGGAGAACACTCTACACCACCACCTGAGAGTGTTAGTGATGCTTCTCTTGAATTTTATGATTATGATATTTTCTGATGATGAATACCATCTTATTGCAAATCCAATTTCACCTACAATTCCTAAGTGGGATGCTAAGAACCTTCAAGCAGCTGGTGAACTGGTGGGAAATCCTCAACGTCGTAGGAGGACTAGATCACAATTTGAGAGTGCTCTTACTGTGAATGATCCTGATCTATATGAGAAGTGTTTTTTGATGGTTGATTCATATCCTCAGACATATGAGGAAGCCTCACATGACCCAAGATGGCAACATTCCATGGATGAGGAGTTTCATTCATTGAAAAAGAATGAAACTTGGGAGCTATTCAAGCTCCCCCGGGACAGAAAATTGGTAAGGTGTAAGTGGATATTCAAGACCAAATTTGCAACTGATGGTGCAGATGTGAAATATAAGGAATGTATTGTGGAAAAGGGCTTCTCCCAAGTCCATGTCCTTGACTACAATGAGAATTTTTCACCAGTTGCACAAAAGGATTTGATAAGACTAGTTCTGGCAATTTCTACATCCAAGCACTGGGAAGTGCATCACATGGATTTAAATAGTGATTTCCTCCATGGGGATATTGAGGAGGATATATATATGCATCAGACAAAAGGGTATACATCAGATCCTAACCTTGTGTGCAGGTAGAGGAATTCCTTATATGGGCTTAAGCAAGTCCCCAGGGCTTGGTATGCCAAGATGGACAACTACTCTTGTCACAATATTTTCTAGATGCAAGTCTGATCCAAATGTTTACATGAAGATGATTTATGACTCCATATTGATTATTGTGTTATATGTTTATGACCTATTAATCACATGTATCTATACTGATCAAATAGCTTCATTAAAGACGTCCTTACATCAATATTTTTCCATGTCTGACTTCCAAAGACTCCCTTCCTTTCAGGAGTCAGACTTGAAGAAGCAAATTCTACACCATTGGTGGACAACACCCTGTATAGGCAGCTAGTTGGAGGCTTGTTGTACTTGACGCATACTCGACCTGCTATTGCTTATGCTGTGAGCATGGCCTCAATATACATGGGTCAGACACATGAGATTCATTGGAGGGCTGCAAAAATAATCTTGCATTATGTGCAAGGCACCAAGTCTGATGGGATTCACTATGTTGCAAATTCTACCGGAGATCTTCTTGGTTTTACTAACTCAAATTGGGATGGTAATAGCCTTGATAGGAATTCCACTTCTGGATTTGTTTTCATGCTTGGAGGAGGCCTTGTTTGCTGGTCAAGTAAGAAACAGAGTGCAATTGCACTATCTTCAGCAGAGGCCGAGTACAGAGGAGCAATGAATGATGCAACTTAGTGTGTGTGGTTGCAGGGTATTCTTTCAGAGTTTGGGATTTCCTTTAGCACTCCCACAGTCATATTTTGTGACAATCAGAGTGCTATAAGGGTCTCAACTGATCTATTATAGAGGCAAAGAACCAAGAATATAGAGATCCATATGCACTACATCAGGATTTTAGTGCATGATCACATCATTGATCTACAATATTTCCCATCAACTGAGCAAATTGCAGACATCTTCACCAAAGATTTTACTGAGAATAATTTCAGCCATCTGAGATCACTACTTGGGATGGTTGAACATGTGGTGGAGTGAAGTATTTATCAACAATATTTCAATTTTTTTCATGTCCATTCTTGAGGGGAGGTTTTTCCCATGAGGTTTTCCTTCTTTCCTTGTTTTGTGGACAAGGGAGTATGTTAAAGGTTGACCATGCCAAGTTGTTGGGCCCTATTTATTTTTGATTTTTAGCACATAAAGTCAAGATTAAGGGGGGGTGTTGGATTATTTTAAAACCCATCCATGTCATTTAATACTCAAGATAGCATTAATTAGTCATTTTGATTAATTACTAGGCGTTAGACTAGGTAGTTGGCCAAATTACCCATTGTGTGGACCACAAGAATCCTAGAGTCACTAGAGCACATTTCTACAATTCTGGATAAGATATTATCTAATTCTATTATATTTGATCTAATTCTGGAATAGAAAGGAGCCTTACTGCTTTTTACGGATTGCTTTTTACATATTTTTATTAGTTTTTGTGAAAAGGGGAATGCTAGTTGACTTGCCTTAACTTTTTTTTGGACAACTCATCCTACATGATGTCTCCTCCTCCTAAATTCTGAAATTAGGATGATTTTCCATCATACATCACCATATGATCACTAATTCACCAATTCGTGAGATTTAGAGGTGACTTGGAAATCACTCTTTGCACGTAGGGAGGTTTTGCATAGATTTAGTAAGCCTGGTTTTGTGAGGATTCCGAATGGTATATTTTGGCCTTCAAATATTTGATGTAATTATATATATGTACAACCATTACATTTCCCAATTTTTTCTAATGTAGACTTATTGAATAGAGTTATATTGTTTGCATCAAATACATGACTGTTTTCAGTCTTCTATGACTTGTTTTTGCAAGGCAATTTGTGAGAGTGTGTAATTGCTTGAGTAGATATTGGTGTGTAATAAAATTTCACATTCGTCAGAGTGTGCATGTTCATATTGGTTTTCTATTATTGTTGATGTTTGGTAAATTTGTAATATAAATGAATGCACACAGATTATAATGGTGGGGCTACAATGGAATGTTAATTATTTTGGCATTGTCTTCATATAGAGTTGTCCAAAGCATTCTGGTAGATTCTTTTGTTTGTTTTGAGAAGTTTGTGACTAGTAGACGTTTTTATTCGTATTTCCAAGTTTGTCATTTTTATATATAACCTAAATTTGTTGGGTTTGGTATTTTTTTTATGGTATTTTGTTTTTTGCAAGGGTCATTCATAAGTAAAATGTTTTTTGGTGATTTGTTTTGATGTGTAATTTCTACCATCATCCAGAAATGGATCTAGTTATGGATAATGAATATATGATTTAGTTGGAACACAATACTTCATTTCTCATGATTATATATAATATGTACACGGCATGTTTGACCTAAAATGTTGAAATTATGTTATTTGATATGTTGTATTTTGCATTCAATGACGGTGCTAAACTAATTTTACAACATTTTGCATGCTTTTGAAAATTTCAAGGACATGGATACATATACCACCTCAGTTTATCTGACAAAATGTAGTCTTTAGCGGAGTAGTTCTAATTATATGTGTGATGATGCATTAATGTGCTTTCTATTCATGTTAGCATATGTTCTTATTTATAATAACCCTTGCAAGTTTCTAACTAACACTAAAAATTCTAAATTGAATGACATAATTCATATTTTGATTGTCAACAAAAGAAAGGAAAAAGTGGTATTCATACCTATAAAAAGATAAGCAGGTTATTTTTTTCTTAGAGGGTAGCTTAAAAATGGGAGGTTTGGAAATAATCTAATTGGGAATTCATACACTATATTAAGGTTGTGGGTCTCGATAATGGTTTGTGGGTGCCATAATCACTCCACAGTGTAAAGTGTTCAAATATCAATTTGTCGATCTATTAAGATTTGGGTCCCCACATGTCCATTGGACCATTAAGGGACGAGTTGCCTTGAATCTAGTTAGTAAAGTTGTGTTTCACCGATACCTTTAGTCATGAGTGATTGAATACTGCTTGTGAAATTTATAAATAAATCCCTCCTCTCCTCATTCATGTATTTGTTCATTCGAGCGTCTAGGAGTTAAGAGAGTCTAGAGTATAGCTCTGGTATATGCTCTTCTTTTACACTACCTTAGTAATATTCATAATCAAAATTTGAGTTGTCTTGGAAAAAGATTCACCAAGACATTACAAGGTTTTCTAATTCGATGAAAGATTCACCAAGTTTTTACAATATTTTGTAATTCAATGAAATATTCGCCAAGATTTTACAATATCTTATAATTTAGTGAAAGATTCACCAATATTTACAAGATTCTATAATAGAATGAAATATTAGCCAAAAAAAATCTAATACATATTATCTTGTTGATAAAATAGCCTTCAATTTTTCCTATATATCAGGGAGATTCGCCCATTTATTATACATATAATTTTTTTTTTTTTGGGGGGGGGTTCTTAAAATTATCCCTACTCAACAACATCAAGATTTCAAACAAGTACTCGAAAATATTCTGCAAAGATTAATTTTCCAAATATTTCAACAGCCATCGAGTGAATATTCCATCCTTCTTTAAAAGTTTGCATCCATTTAGTTTATCTTCATAGGGAAGGGGATATGTTTATATCCCATAGTTTATGTCCTTTCTGTAACATTGGCACTGCAAAAACAAATGTTAAGACTCAATATCCTATCACCTTCTAGGAACAAAAGGTTAGACAACAATAGAACAAATGATAATCTATAGGCAAAATAAATAGTGAAAGATTGACAGTAAACAATCCTTAAGATAAGCTACTACTTAAAATTTGAAAATTGTAAATATGAAACCTCACACTAGTGGATTGCAACTATAATCCCTTGAGATAAAAAATTTCATGCTTCCATACATAAATCTCAATGTGAATGCAGAGATAGGTGCTACCTATAATTGAAAATACACTAAGAATCCAATGCATTCTTTTAAATTCTCGTAATGATTGGTAGAGTTCTGATCTACAAAAACGAAACATATAAAATACATACATACAATCATGGCACCTAAAGCTACCATAAATTACATTTAAATCTATGTTTCAGGGATAAATCCCCTTAAATAAGGTCAAGCTCCATCAATATATCTTGGACAATATTCAAGAGATAAACCAGGTGAAACATTGGACCATGACGCTAGGCTATGCAATAAGTTTTGCATTAGTTTTTAACAACACAATTTTGTGAAACTTTGTCAAAATATGCTTATAATTCATGACAACTAATAAATAAAAAGCTATATAATCTACTTTAAAGTGTGATGGATGTCTTTCACGATAATATTCTCTTATGATTCAGATGTTTCAGAGGATAGGAGGATAGGAGGAGTTGAGAAATTTTGGGGTTGGCTAACATAAG
This sequence comes from Larix kaempferi, assembly GCA_027924585.1. Lineage (NCBI taxonomy): Eukaryota > Viridiplantae > Streptophyta > Pinopsida > Pinales > Pinaceae > Larix > Larix kaempferi. The sequence continues at coordinate 9,573,320 of BSBM01000322.1, read as the reverse complement.
TTCATTGCCACCCAAAATGAGTTGCCATAATTTACCCCAAAACCCATCTGGAATGGAAAATTCATGTTCTCCATGGAATGATAAAGTATCACTGCATCCAAAAACCAAGAATGATATCATAGAAGAAATGTATTTATCTGGAAACATGACTTACAAAATTTACCAGTTTTCCATTAACTCAAAGCTTGAGGGTCTCCACAAATTCATGTTCTGTGATTTCAAAAGTAGAAACAAATTACCATAGGATCCATCATCCTATCTTATCCAGTAACGAATTAGCATCAAATCTCTTGGTGTCAATCCTCTATACAAAAACAAACATTGCCTATTAGCCAAACATAACAATTTGTTTTTCAGTGCGGTAAATATTCTATTTACCCTCTTCTTAATTAAAGATAATGTACCTAGGGTTTCTAATAAGATGTAAAATGAGCATAGAAAGGAATCCAAATGATGTGGAACTGCTTGTGAAGAATGTTAGTGTGACCATCCAAGTGCTCAATAACGTTACCACAGAGTTAACAAAAATCCAATCTGCATAATTTCTCTATTGAGCTAAAAAATGTAAAGAATTCAAACTGAACATCTAATATACTGTCCAAAGTAAAGAACTGGGTAAATAAAAAATTACTCTAATCTCAATGGTCCAAGAACCATAATAGTCTCAAACACTTATTCATAGGTTTCATACACAACACTAACTACCATCACTGCTCGATGATCAACCCAACATTGTGTAGATTATGCACAATTTAGAAACATAAGAATAGTTTTGTTAAATTTAGAAAAATATGAGGAAAAAAAAATTAGTTTAAATTCTCTATCTCTTGCCTCTTCAAATAATCGCAATCCTGCATGTGACATTTTTCCTCTTCATCACCTACATAAGAAACTCAATTAACTAAGAAAAAGTAAAAGATTACAGAGATGGTAAGCATGATTTCTCTTGCCATTCTCACAACCAACAATTATCCATGGTAAAGGTGCAACAACATAGGATGTTGGATGCATTCTAGAAATCCATCAAGTCCAATCTCGCAAATATACATACAACACAAGAAATAGATTAGTTTTACTACATGGCAATTTCTTGCAAAATGTCTCAGTGAGGAACAAACTGAAAAATTAGAAAATAATAGAAACATTGCAATCCATGATTTAATGCCAAATATAAAAAAAATTGATGAATATTATTGTTGTGCAGATTCCAAATTTTGTTCCTTGTAAATCAAATTGAAAACCTCAACTTGCTAAACTCATCAAAATGTATCTTGTTATTCAAAAATTCGATGATCCTTGATAGAAACAAAAGGTGAGATTGATCTACTGGTTACTTGATGGGGATTTCCAAATAGCAATCATAAATTCAAATTCCAAGGATCCTTCTCCCTTGCATACCCACCATTCCCTAAACCCAAACTAGATGTAATTGACAACAATAAAACTACGCTCCATTAGCTAAAGGGACTAATTCTTGCAGTGATGAACCTCTTTAAAAATGCATAAAACTCATCTAGTATTGTGACTTATGATTATCTATTTAAATTTATACGAAAGGTATTCATTCATACAAATGGAAATTATCTGGAAAGACATAACATTAAAAGAAAAAAATAAAATTTCATCAAAGCATCAAGAATGTTTGTTATACATATAATTTCTGCTTAAGGTTGGTGAAAAGGAACTCAAAACAGGAACTAAATAAAATGCTACTTTTTACCAGCAGTTGTTCTGAGCATAGTAGACTCCTTTTTGGTACTAGACTTGTCAAATAAGAAAACCATGAAAACAATTCATTAGATTAAATGGAATATTCATAAGAAATGGATATGGATAAAATATATGTGCCATAGATTTCATAAAGATGATGTTTCCAATCTGAAAAATAAATCAGAACCACCTATGATTCATATTCCCATATTTACACGTTCCAAGTCTTTCATCTTGATATATACAACAAGAAGGTATATATAAAAATAAAATAAAATCCAATGCATAATAGCATATATTAATGCAATTCTCGAGTAGACAACATTTTCTTTATTTATTAGTCATCCTCAATTCTAGTTCTCTACATAAACTAGCTCAATTCTTCAGTTTATGGAACTTGATAATAATTCATAATAAGAAATTTTGCAGACTTGTTATTTCAACCAATAGATAATAACTACTACTGATCTGGATAGGCATGACTCAGGTCACCTCTACAATGAAGACCCTCAACACACACAAGGTTCTCAAGCATGTTTCCACTCACTGAGCTTACCACAACTCTATTAACCATCAACACAATCTAGGGTTTAATACAAGCTACAAACACACAAACATTCATTCAAAACATATACATGATTTTCTATTAATTTGTCCCTTCAACCAAGCTTTTGTATTAAAATCGGAATTTTACATGAATTACAAAGCCTCTATGGGAATGCTTCTCTACCATGTCTTCCAGAGCTCTCTAACTCTATACTCTACCCTATCATATGAATGAATACTTTTTCTTCCCAATCCCTCCTAAAGCAATCTTCGGGATCCTTCAACGATATTCTTGAGCCCCTCAATTCCTTTGGAAAAGGTTGTATTCAATTCTACAAATACCCTCTATATGAGGCCTTAATTGATTACCATACCTTACTACAATTATAGGTGGCTATTCCTCCAACATTAATGGTGGTTGGTGCCTCAAGGCCTATGGGAATGGTTCAAAATGGTTGGGAATGAAAATCCGATGACAAGTAGTAGAAAAACACCGAGGAATTAATCGAGCATTTTGCCCCATTATATGGGACTTCAACGATCCTTGTGAATCCAACTCATCAAGTAAATTCTATGCGCATAATGGTCAATGAGCCGATTGGAAATTTGAAGAGAAGGTGAATATGTTCCTTCTTAACACTAGGCACATAAAATCCACAGTTCCATACATAAGGAAATCATTGCAAGAGTCAAGCATAGAATGAAAACCTGAGCTCATCAATCCATAGAGAGATTGTAACCCATGCCCATTAATGCACTACCTCTACCCCAATCATAAACAACATATACCAAGATATACCAAGAGAAGGAAATCATTGCAAGACTCAAGAATTGAAAGAGAACCTGGGCTCATCAATCCACAGATACATTGTAACCCATGCCCATTAATGTTGAATCTTGCATTCATCAATGAACCAAATACATACATGCATAAACATATAGTCAATTATTGTGTACCTTGTTCTCAGTATTAGAATTACACCAGATATTAGAGAAAGCATAGAAAACCCTACCTCCGTTTCCACTATTTATCCTTATACTACGATATTTTATGCTAGATTCTAGGTAGTTATAGTATTTCAATCATTCACAAAAATATAATTTTGTTTGGTTTAGGAGTAGGATGAATAAAAAAATCCAAAGACTATGTATTAAAAAACTCCATCCATAATATTATTCACTACTACCATCAGAACAACGTTGCCAATTACTATTACGGTCCCATTCAACAACTTCCTTCAATGTTGACTGAAGGTATGGTATCCCACTTACCAACGCAAACCAACATTTGATTTGCTACCTCATTGCATGTATGCTTTATTCTTATGAGTACCTTCATATGCCAAGACTTAACATTAATCTATGGAAAATACGTCATTATTCCATTAATTTTCAAATAAACCTTGGAATCAAACTTTTTAACCTGTTATTTCAAATTTCCATGGAATTTATAGTGAATAAAAAGGGTTTGGAAACAAAAACTTGTGTTGTGGATCAAATTGAATTCCAACTCCTTCACAATTGTTTGTCCACCCAATCCTTCCAAGAAATGAATCCATAGATTCCCTGGAAGGAAACGAGGTGAGAAAGATGGTAGGGAAGGAATAGGTTCCTCTCCGTAATTCCATTCTTGCAGATCATATCTATCATTTTGGTTGTGGAGCCTAATTTCCCTGATTCAGAGGTCATGTTTCAGCCGTGTTTGGATCCCATACCATGAAGGGAGGATGTGGGGGGGGCTTCCCCCCCCACTATAGTCACCATGGGGGGTCTAGGGTGAGGCGGTGACTACTTTTGGGAGCCCCCTATGGTAGGGGTTCAGGGGCATTGCCCCCATAGCGAAAATTTTGGAAACAATGCCTTGTAAAATGTTGTATTTTCATAGTCATGAATTGGTCAATAATGGGTAATTTACTGACACATGGTATTAGGTATCCCATTGTATTTTCCCATGGTAATCCTTCTTTAAAAGGAAGGAATTAAAACATAGTTGTGTGTATTGTAGTATTTTATTGTAAAGATATCTATGACTGTGTGAGAGAGACTATGAGAAAGTGAAGAGGAAATTGTAGCGGATGTCTTGTAGGTTGTATGCCTTCATTTGTTGGAAGGTATAATAAAAGGACTGGCAATTTCTCTGTGGATGTAGCCCATATTGGGTGAACCACGTATATTGGTGTCTCTCTTGTATTGTGTTTATGTGTTTTATTTTTGTATCTTGTTTTATATTATTGTTTTGCGATCTTGTTTTATAACAATTGGTATCCGATCCAAAGGCCTATTTGGCACATAAACTTGTAGGAAAGAAGGGTTCTCGGTTCGAGTGGGAGAAATGGAAGAAGAAGGAAAGTTTAGGGTCAAAAAATTTAACAACAAAAACTACCAATTATGGAAGATGCAAATGAAGGACTATTTATATCAGAAGGATCTATTCCTACCATTGGGAGGAAAAGAAAAACAACTGGCAGCTATGAAGGACGAAGAATGGGAGGTTATTGATAGAAATGCACTAGGAACAATACAGTTGTTCCTAGCTTCGTCGGTGGATTTCAATATTTCAAAGGAAAAGACAATGGAGGGTCTTATGAGCGCATTGGCTAAGCTGTATGAAAAACCCTCAGCCTCCAACAAGGTATTTCTAATGAAGCGTTTATTTAATATGAAGATGTCAGAAGGTGGGTCTATTGATGACTATTTAAATGAATTTAATATGATTACTAATCATCTAAGTTCTGTAAAAGTGAACTTTGAAGATGAGGTTAGGACTCTTCTAATATTGTGCTCATTGCTAGAAAGTTGGAATGACTTCGTCATGGTTGTAAGTAACTCTGTATTTGGTTCAAACACTTTGAAATTTGATGATGTTGTTGGTGTTATTTTTAGCGAGTAAATGCGAAGGAAAAGAACAGGTGAGACATCAGGTAATGCGTTGACCATGGAGAGAAGGGGAACAGAAAAGGACAGAGGAAAGAGCCTAGGTAATCATGGGAAGTATAGGAAGGGAAGATCCAATTCCAAACTAGGAAAGATAGAGTGCCAGAATTGTGGAAAGAAATGACATCTGAAGAAAGATTGTAGATCTCTAAACAAGAAAGCAGATGGACACTTGGAGAAATATTGTAGATCTCTAAAGAAGAAAGTAGATGGACACCTGGAGACTACTTAGGAAGAAATTGTAGCAGGTGATGTGTTACAAGATGCTTTGATTCTTACATTAGGTAGTACTAGTGATTATTGGGTAGTAGATTTAGGGGCTTCATGCAATGCTACACTCCATGGGAAATTATTTCGTGATTATGTTCCAAGTGATTTTGGACATATTTTATTGGGTGATGATGAACCATGTAAAATTATTGGAATGGGTAGGGTACGGATAAAGTTAAAGAATGGAGGTGAATGGATCTTGATAGATGTAAGGCATATTCCTTCTATGAAAAGAAATCTGATCTCAACAGGGCAGTTGGGAGATGGCGATTGTTTGTATATGTTTGGAGAAACATGGTGGAATATCACAAAAGGATCACTGGTAATAGAAAAAGGAGATAGGATAGGTGCATTGTATTTATGTCCTCATAATACTAATTCTTCTATCTCTGTAGCTTCCACATAAACAAATACAACATGGTGGCATCATAGGCTTGGCCACATGAGTGAGAAGGGGATGCAGATTCTCCACTTGAGGAAGTTTCTCCCAAATATGAAGTAGGTAAGTTTGGAATTCTGTGAGAACTATGTTTATGGAAAATATAAGAGAGTCATATTTCTCAGAGTTGGGAAGCAAAAGAAGAGTGAAAAGTTAGAACTTGTGCATATAGATGTATGGGGACCGACTTAGGTAGAATCTATTGGTGGCTCTCTTTATTATGTTACTTTTATTGATGATGCAACTATAAAATCTTGGGTTTATTGCATTCGACAAAAATCTGATGTTTTTGCTACTTTTAAAAAATGGAAAGCTTTGGTTGAGAATGCGATAGGAAAAAGGTTAAACTGTCTTAGATAAGATAATGGAGGTGAATACTGCGGCAAGGATTTTGATGGTTATTTTTCATACCATGGGATTCGTAGAGAGAAGATTGTTCCAAGAACACCAAAAGAAAATGGTGTGTCAGAAAGGATGAACATAACAATCATGGAGAGTGCAAGGTGTATGAGATTGCATGTAAGGTTTCCCTTGCAGTTTTGGGTAGATGTTGTAGATACTGTTGTTTACTTAATAAACAACAGTATTTAATAAAATGTCCAGTTTCATTTATTTTCCCCTATTTTCTTTCCCAATTTCTTTCTAATTTACCTTTTTTTTCCTGCCCATTTTATTTTCCATCTTTTGTCATCTTTTTATTTTGTTTCCTTTTCTTTATTATATTTGTTTTGTTTTTTATATTCTTGTTTTTTTAATTTGTTAATATTAATATATTACATACATTAACATATTGAATATATATAATAACTATATTCTATATTAATATATATAATATATATAATAACTATATTATAATAGTATATTAATATTACATAATATTATATGGTATATTAATATATTAATTATATAGTAATAACTATATATATATATATATATATATTAGCATATTATATATTAACTATAATACTGTATAGTAACTATATACTATTGACCTATATAGTATGTTTTATATGATATATATTGATTATATTAATATATATAACTATAATATATATATATATAATAATTATATATTATTAAATCGAGATTTTGATAATCGAACAATGGATAATTGCAATTTTGACTATTAAATTTTACAATTTTGTAAATTTTAACACTACAGATGAATTCATAGGCCTCAGTTATTATAAATTAATTAGGTTTATTACAATTACAATATTGACATATCTATAGGCGTATATAAACATGTTATATATAATTATAAAATCATATATTATATTTATATACACTCTTAATTTGTGTGTGTTGTATAAGGAAATATGTGATAATTAGGACATCTTATATAATTATTAACTTAGAATGCCTAGTCATATTTTTTATTCTATGACTAAATAAGTCATTATTTTAGTCATTTTTAGTTGTGATCACTTAAAATTTCTCAAATTTCGTCATGTTTCCCTGGAAACACTGTGGTGGGGGGCAACTTTTTTTGTGGTTTAGTCATTTATTTTGCACGGTGACCAATGTTTTTGTTTTCCTAGTCATTTATCACCCATTTTTATACCAATGGCTCTAGATTTATCTATGTGCCTGTATCACAACTACACCATAACAATTTGGGCCTCAATAGGTCCCATGTCCAACAGTTTTTTCCTCTTACTGGTAAGTTTTTGTTAGTTGACAAAACTACTTTTTTTTACACTTATGCAAAATTATGTGCAAATTATGAACACTCGAATCTTCCATGCCTGAATTTATTTATTACCAGCTCCATGCTAATTTTGAAATCCAAATCCGAGCACTCCAAACCAATAATTTATATAAGGAATTTTGTCAAACAGTTTGTCTATAATCTGTAATTTCACCCAAATTTTGCTAAAAAATCATGAATTTTCCACCACTTCTCTTTGAATTCGACCCAACCATTCGAACAACCATCCAGTAATTTAGTTATCACTTTGAATTTCAGTAATGGAGGGATTATATATTGTTTTCTCAATATTTTTCCCTTGCAATTTATGTCATACACTTCTTGTGCAACCTATAATTATGCCTGCAAAATTTAAATTTAACCTATGTAGTCTCAGTGCTGCATCAAGGGTTTTGATACCAATTTGTCACATATTCGGTGACCTCATGATGTCTTTGGTGCCACGAATTACTCAATCTACTGATTGAATTCACCTCTGACATTCAAATTCATTTTTTTTATTGATTTTAATTAACCATTTACCGTGGAAATAAATATGTATAATATCACTCATAAAACATATATAAAAACTCTACATGTTATTTCTACTAAAATTCATTTACCAATTTCATTAATTATGTTCACTTAAATAATACGATAGCAGTAATTAATACAGACAAAAATAAATACTAATCATTTATACATAGATAGAGACAAACCTAAAAATACAACCAACTGACTATAGACCAAGGATGTTCCTCCCAGCCATATATTTCTTTGATGGGCCACCCCCAAGCTGGGGCTACCAATATATAATAATGTATCGAGTTTCCCTCTACAACTATTCCAATATTATGTTGTTCTTGGTATGGATCCCATCTACAATACAATGATGGTGGTACATGTGATAGTGGTTCATATCTGACAACAATTGATGGCTCAATCCTGGGAGAATGATAGCATAATGGACTAGTTCTAAAAATTTATATGAATGTTGAGAACTAGCTAGGTGGCATGAAGGATGATAGGAACTAGACACTTGACATACATGGGGTTGGAGACCTTTTTCCCCTCTAACCCCAAGCTTAGGATAATTAACCCGAGATTACGGTTAATGAACTTTAATAAAGACTCGGGATTAACAAAACATAGGATAAAAGGAATAAATAAAAGTAGTGACTTAAATAATAAGTCACTAGAATTATATCCCCCTTCAACCCCCTTCTCACTCTCCTTGTGGAATCATAACCTCCATCTCTTCTTCATCCTTATTGGTATGTAGTAGTCAAGTGTTCTATATTAAATGTAAAATGTACATAATTACATCATTTTGGCCCTAGTGGACCATTCATGTCCAGGCTTCTAGCCATTTCCTTCATATTTACATAATTACATTCTAGGGTCAAAAAAGGGGTGTTACACCCCTTACTATATTTTATTTCACAATTGAAACATAGTCCCCTTGATCTTCTTTCCTCCACTTGTTGATGCATCAACCTTATAGGTTGAGTGAGGTTAGGGGGGCACATTTCCCTTTCTATAGGTGTTAGTCGCAACCCTTTTAGTAGCCATATTTTTACTTTCAAATTTAATTTCCAAACTAAAAGCATTCTCTAATGATTTAGGTTCAAAGATATGTACGTTATGTTGACTGATCTCCCTTAAAGTGACCATAAAGAGATCCAACAAATAATCCTCTGGAATTTTATTCACTCTAAGACTCAACTTTTGAAACTGCTCAATTTGCTCTGTAACTGGAGCTCCTTGCTTGAGATTTATAAATTGGATAAAGAATGTGTTGCTCCATAAGGTTTTATTAATCCATCCATAAATATATACCAATATACAATAGATTCCCTTTTATGGTCACAAATCCATTGATACCACACAAATTGATTAGGTTCTAAATACAAGAATGCAATAGTTATCTTTTGTAATTTTGTCACTTGGTGTAGATCAAAGAATTGCACCATTTGGAATATCCATGTTATTCGATCATTTCCATCAAAATTTATGATATAGATATTTTGAATGAAATAGTTATTGGATGATGTGGATTATGGAGTGATGAATGATCAAGTGTCAAGGACTCAAACTTCTTGTTCTCCATTTTTTTTCAATTTTCTCAATATGTGACTTGGATGATATCCTTCTATTCTCTTTATATTATTCTTGAAAAGGTGAATTCAGGGGTAAATAGGAGTCTTATCTCATTTAGAAATACACCCTTCGTATCTTTGAGATCATCTTTAATCTTTTCAATATTTTGATTCATCTTTCCCATTTTTTGCATATTTAGTTTCAACTCAATTTCCATATCATTTTTTGTGTTTACCAATTTAACATGTGTCATTGAATTATCATCAATTACTTAAATTTGTCCTCCAAATTAGATAATTGGTTATACATTTCTTCATTTTCTTCATCAATCATGGTTGATCTCTTTGTAGGTTTAATTGGTGTAGCAGATTTTGCAAAACCCATTTCTATGTGACACCAAAATAATATTTACCTATAATTACCCTCTATTTCCTCTTTATCACACCTTTTGAACCATCCAAAACAAATATTTCAATCAAAATTTATGCAAGTTTCAAGTTATCATACCTTTAGAAACCATGGTTTGTAGGTCGTTTTGTTTGCTGACCTCTCTCTTGAATTATCTATAAAAATTTACCCCTTGAGTATGAAATTTCATCTTGTAGTAGCCCGGAGAAAAAATTTGTATAGGTCGACACATGTCTTATTTTCCTATTCTACTTTTTAAATTTTTACGACAAACACTATGGGCCATCTTACTTCTAATGCAATAGATGGCACTCAATTTTTGAGCCCTCAAGCTTTATATATAATAGTTTAAATACTAAGAACACTTGTTTGAGACTAGTTTTTGGACTAGTGAAAAACCCTAATTTCCACATACTATAACTCCGAGTGAATTTTTACCATAGGTACTTCACTATGTATCCTAAGGTGCCTCAAAATTTAGATATCTTAATAAACATCCCCCAAAAAAAGTTATAGCAAAAATGGTGTTGATATGAAATGTTATGCACCAAATTCCAAAAATAGCATGAGAGAGAGAGAGAGAGAGAGCAACCCAACGCCTTGAGAGTGAGATAAAGAGAAGAATATGAAACCTCTTTAAGGAGGAAACATACTTTTATAATGTATCAAATATACTAGACAATATGGTATGATTATTAAAAATAGGTCTCCTTGGTATATATAGGAGACAAGGTTAAAATTACAATTAAGGTCCTAGCAGACCAATCAAGACAATACTAATACAATAATAGAAATGTAATGTCACAATATCTAGGGCTTAAGATATCTATTGCAAAGAGCAATGAATGTAACCATTGTTGATGAAATAAACAAATACCTTATGTGTATGTGGAGGCATGAACGAGCCTTTGTACTATATATATATATATATATATGTATATGTCGAATAGAATATGTTGAGATGTGGTTTTATGCATGGACCACGTTATTAAAAAGACAAAGAAGTTTGTACAATTCTTGGTAGAGGTTAAATTCTCTATGTATGGTACAACATCAAAGAATTTAGTCACTGTTGTGTACACGGTGATGACTTTGGCTATGAAGTGAGGCATTACTAGAGTAGTATAAAAAGAATATGAGTGCAATATGTATATAACAACAATTTGTGAGTGATAAAAATATGCAAGGGCCATAAAGTGACAATAGCAACTGGAAAACAATAGAGTTTTATGGAAATGGAAGAGTAGCTAATGGATAGTGTGTCTGATACTTGGCACATATATGAAAAGGGTCATATTATAGTTTTTATGTCTTGGAAGTGCCATAAGATGTTTCTGATTATCTAGAATGAATGTGTGTGTATAAATGGTGGGGAATGGAACAAAAAAATAAATGTTAAGCAATAAATTTCCAAAAAGAGCATGAAAAGAGCAAAAATAGATCAAAAAGATCACTCCACGTCTTTAGTGAAGAAAATAGATGAATAGAAAGCCTCTTCGAGGGGAAAACATCCTTATACAATGTACTAAGTACATAAGACAAGGAAATCCAAGACAAGATAAGATGCTCAAATAAAAATATCTCCTTCCTATATATAGGAGATTAATAGGTACAATTACAACTCACTGGTCCAAGCCGACATAACTAATATAACCATACTAATGACAATTACAACTAATGGACCAAAGACAACATCAAAACTAATTAAATGCACCACAATATAGTGGGAAATGTTCCCACATTTATGGCTTAACATACCCCTCCCATTCAGCCAAGTGTTTTCCTCAACACTTGATTGGTTGTGGATGCTTTTGTATGAAGGACGCGTCTTCCCATGTCGAATCTTCAACTAGTAATTTCTTCGACTTGATGAGGTACTCAGTAATAGCCCAATTTCGTACATGTTTGGTCCTTATTTCAATGATTTGTTCATATTCCAATATGAATTTGCCTTCTTCATCAAGATCTGGTAATATTGTTTGAATTGGGATCTTGTCTCCTATTACCTTCTTTATGAAAGAAACATGGAAAACTTGATGTACTCTTGAAGATGAAGGGAGCTCCAATTTGTAAGCCATACTATCAATCTTTTGCAACACTTTATAAAGACTATAATACTTGGATGCTAATTTATTATCCCTATTTAGTTGCTTGACGGACATCTGCTTGTAAGGTTGTAGCCTCAAAAATACCCAATCCCCTTCTTTGAAACTGCTTTCACTATGATGTTGAGATTCAAATTGTTTTTTAATACTATTTTTTGACATAGCCAGGTTGTCCTTAAGTATCTGGAGAACTTCTTACTAGTTCTCTATGTGATCTTCCACGGCTTGAACTTTAGATTTTCCTTTTAAGGGAGATGCGATAGATGAAGGCTAGTACCCATTAAGTGCCATAAATGGAGACATTTTTGATGATGTATGGAAGGAAGTATTGTACCACCATTCTGTCAAAGACGACCATTTCACCCATTGTGTTTGTTTATTAGATGCAAAGAAATGAAGATACCCTTCCAAACATTTGTTCACTCTCTCAATTTTCCCATCAAATTGAGGATGATAAATTGAGCTGTGAGCCAATTGGGTGCCCAAATAAGAAAATAATTCAATCCAAAATTTTCCAGTGAAAATTGGATCTCTATCACTTACAATAATCTTATGATTTCCATGTAACTTTTGAATAGTTTCCATAAAGTCCGCAACTACTATACTTGCATTAAAAGGGTGAGAGAGTGCACAAAAATGTGCATACTTCATGATTCTATCAACAACCACCATAATAACATTCTTTCCTTCTGACTTAGGTAGACCTGTGATAAAATCCAATAAGACTTCCTCCCAGCACTGGCAAGGTATGTCTAATGGTTGTAGAAGTCCTAGGTATTAACTGTTTCACCCTTATTTTGTTGGAAAACCAAACATTCGTCCATGAACCTTTGAACATCATATTTAAGAACTTCCAAAAAAGATTCCTTCTTGACCCTGTGGTAAGTTTTCAGGAATCTAGAGTGCCCACCTATAGTAGAGGTGTGTAATTTCAAGAGGACCTTTTGTTTGAGTTGGTATTTTTTGCATAAATATAAGGGATCCTTATACCATATTCACTACAAAATTTGAACCCAAAATCCGACGACATCCGACGAAAATGATTGTGTCGTCGGATTTCACCTTCAAAATTAGGAAATTTGACTAAATATTTTTTAATCGATAGAAGGATCGGTCGTATATTCGACGGAATTCGGTTATCCGACAACGGCTGTCAGATATTCGACAATTTTCGACAGACATCCGACAACTCTGATGATGCTCAAGTTGTCGGATATCCGACATGTATTTTATAACGGTAACTATTCTCAAGTTGTCGGATATCCAACATATATTTCATAATGGTAACTATGCTCAAGTCGTCAGATATCCAACCACTATTTATATTTTAAAATCTATAAATTTTGAAACATTCCAACATTTTTGCTATACAAGCGATGGTTTACAGAAATTATTTTATTCTTCGACAGACTGTTTTTCGTAAAAGAATACATAATTATTTCTATTGTTTTTGTGATTAAAATTAGCGAAGTGTGGAGCTTGATTTTCTAAGATCAATAATCTTCATTCAATCTCTTTATGAGAAAATGTCAAATAGAAATATTCTTGATCCAAACGAACAAAATCGACAATTCCTTGCTAGATTGTGGGATGGACTGAAAAGAAAGGGTGATGGGAAATTTTATTGTCCATGTAGTCAATGCAGGGGCTTTAAGAGGAGAATAATAAAGATCACAACAGCCAGAAAAATTTGTAGGGAATATGGACACGCTGAGGGGGGACATGAATATCGTCCATTTGTATGTTTTGCATTATATATGTTTTTATATTGATTGCTTTTGTAAATGTATATATTATTTTAATATTTCTTATATTAACTTTTATCTATTGATGGTTTCATGTAATTATAAAGGAAAGACATCCTACGACATATCGTCCAGAGGAAGTGATTTCAGAACAAGTACTGAAGGAACATGGAGCTATGAATAATGGAGAACAAGTTAATAACCATATTGAAGAAGATGATCATACTGATAACATAGTTGAAGATGATGTTAAATTTTGAGCATTATTTCACATTACTATAGGATCTTTACTAAGAGAATAACATGTACAGTATATCAATGCATATCAATCATAACAAGCATGTCAATCATCACAAGAATCAAAAGCATGAGAGACAATAGACACACAGAGTTTCCGTGGGAAAAACCCTAAGGTGAAAAACCCCACAACTTCCTCAGAGATAGATAGAGCAATAGCACAACCAAAGTACAAGAGATAGACTCCTCTTAGCAGCTGATCCTCCTCCTCACAAGTGCGCCACTTTTCGAGTAAAGGAAGAATGAGTTTATGAGTGATCCAAATAGAGATCTCCCGATCTCTATTTATACTTGTTCTGTTTGCCCAATAACCTTATGGGGCCGACTTGTCTATCTAGGTACAATAACCACATATTACATAAATCCGGGACGACCCCTTACAAGGTGGTCTAATAACCCATCGGCAAGTTAACACACTTGCAACACTTGTCAATACAAATGACGACACTTCCTTATAGAGGAATAACACATCTCTATGAGGGTATAATAAATATATAACTGAAATACATTCCGAAGTTACATATACATCAACACTCCCTCTTAACTAGGAAGGTATTTTTCGACACAGATCTGCTAGCACAAGTCTTCTTGTCTGGATCATCGTCATCGTCACTGCTGCTGCTATCTCAACCAATCTCTGAATCTACCCATCATAGGAAGTTCTACAGAGCCAATCCTTTTTCATACTGGATGTAGGCCCACCATCTGCAGGTCTTCATCACTGGACATACTGTGGAATCCTCTGGATTTATTACGTGCATCACAAAACCTCGCAAGAACATCCCAAATTGTTATGAGCACACGGCTCTACCTGTAGGATCTCCCAGGGCCATATTATATGTGACCTCACCACAAAACCTCGCAAGAGCATCCCAGGCTATTACGAGCACACAACTCTACCTATAGGATCTCTTAGGGCCAAATTACATGTGGTCATGGAAAAACCTTGCAAGAGTATTCCAGGACTTATTATGGGCACACAGCCCAACCTATCGGATCTCCCAGGGACATATTATATGCCATAGGACAAAACCTCGAAAGAGCATTTGCCAGATATCCCAGGGCCAAATTATATGCCATAGGAAAAACATCGAAAGAGTATCTGCAGATCTCCCAGGGCCAAATTATATGTCTTCCCAAAGCAAAACCTCGAAAGAGCATTTGCCAGATATCCCAGGTCCAAATTACATGCCATAGGCAAAACCTCGAAAGACTATCTGCAAATCTCCCAGGGCCAAATTATATGCTTATCTGCACAACCTGTTCCACGGCCATACAGTATCAACCTGATACTCACCATACATCATCTTGATGTACACATGATCATCCTGATCATCATCACTGCATCGTCTTGATTCATGTCATCTGGAGCAACATCCTGAAGCTCGTCATCCATGATCATCTTGATCATACAATGCATCTACGTGATGCACACCAAGTATCTGCCTGATACCTATCATCATACATTATCTACCTGATCATACAATGTATCCACCTGATACATATACAAATAAATGATCCACCTGATCATACCTGATACATATCAACATACATGATCTACCTGATCATACAACGTATCCGCCTGATACATATACAGATACATGGTCCAATCATCCAACATGATGCCTATACAAGATACATACAAATGATCCAACTGATCATATCCAGCATCCAACATGATGCATACATACATAAATGATCCAACTGATCATATCCAGCATCCAACATGATGCATACATACATAAATGATCCAACTGATCATATCCAGCATCGAACATGATGCGTACATACATATACAGAGTAGTAACTGGAGCATCGTCTTAACGCTCCTCATCCAGCGCTTACATCCATAGCCATGTGAAGGATCCTCCTTCCAACATGCTTGGAATGGCTTATGCAAATGTGTCCATCACTTCTTCCTCGAAGTGTCGTCAATCTGAAGAATGCCAAGCCTCTCTCTGAAGTACTCGAACTTCACTCTGGCTAGTGGATTCGTCAACACATCTATAATCTGCTCATCCCTTGTAATATACATGAGCTTCACTGCTCCTCTCTGCACCATATCCTTGATATAGTGATATTTGATCTGAATGTGCTTCGACCTGTCGTGGAACACCGGGTTCTCAGACAACTTCACACAACTCTAGTTATCAAAGAAGATACCAGTAGCATCCAACGGGAGATCAAATAACTCAGACAGTAGCTTCCAAAGCCACACTGCTTCACAACTAGCCGAACAGGATGCAACATACTCTGCCTCAACTATACTCAGTGCTACGCAAGATTGCTTCCTACTAAACCAAGAGATCACACCTGATCCCATACTGAAGCAGCACCCAGATGTGCTCTTCCTATCTGCAGCACTGCCTGCCCAATCTGAATCAACATAACCCTGCAGGTTAAAATTTTGATTCGCTTCATACTTGAGCCCATAATCAACTGTACCCTTCAGGTACCTTAGAATATGATTTACAGTAACCAGGTGAACACTCCTCGGATCCGTCAGGAAGTGGCTCAATGTGTTCACCGCAAAGCAAATATCTGGTCTCGTGTTCGTCAGGTACATCAAGGACCCAATCATCTGACGATACATAGAGACATCAACCGGCTCAGGTGAAGCATCACATAGAAGATTTAGATTCGATGCCATAGGTGTGGCCATGGCCTTGCAATCCATCATCCCGAACCTCTTCAGGATATCTACTATATACTTCCCTTGTCCAAGGAAGATCCCATCTGCACTCTGCCATACCTCCATACCTAGAAAATAGTGCATCATCCCCAAGTCCTTCATATCAAACTCGACAACAAGCTTTCTCTATGTATCGGCAATCAATCTGTCATCTCCTATTACAAATAGGTCATCTACATATAGGAGTAGAATCACAAGATTTCCTTCCTCAACCTTGTAGTAAAGGTTGGAATCCGCTTTACTCTTGGTAAATCCCAAGCTAGATAGAAAACTATCCATCCTACCATACCAAGTTCTAGGAGCTTGTTTTAAGCCATACAAGGCTTTCTTCAATCTACACACATATGACTCCCTGTCATGTGTTCCAAAACCGAGTGGCTGCTCCACATACAACTACACCATTCAAGAAGGCAGTCTTGACATCCATCTGATGTATCTTCCATTTCATCGCTGCAGCCAGGGCAAGTATTGATCTGATGGAAGTGTACCTAGCTACACGAGCAAAGGATTCTTCATAATCTATTCCTTCTTTCTGAGAGAAGCCACGAGCTATGAATCTTTCCTTGTATTTCTCTATGCTGCCATCTGCAGCATGCTTGATCTTGTAGATCCACTTGGAAGTCACAACATACTTCCCTTCAGGTCTTGGGACAACATCCCAAACATCATTCTTCATTATTGATTGGTATTCTTCGATCATGGCATCCTTCCATTCTTTCTTTTCCGCTGCTTCTTCATAACTGGAAGGTTCATTGTTCATGATGTCACAGAGTAAAGCAACATAGCTGGTATGTGATTTGGTTCTCTTCTTTGCTCTGTGTTCTTCTTCTGGAATGCCATATCTTTATGCATCTTGAATGAGCTCTCTATCCCATGCAGTTTTTCTCTTGTGAGAGTTACCCTCATGGGGTGGATCTATAGGTTGTTGCGGATCTTCAATTTCACAATCAACATCTGGAATTGCTTCAGTCATTGTAGTGTCTTGAAATCTAGTTTCCTTAGGTTCTTCATAAACTTCAACAGGTGTCTTCTTTGATTTGATGAATCCTGAACTTTCATCAAATGTTACATCCCTGCTGACATCAATTTTCTTGAACCCTGGAAAGTATATTCTGTAAGCCTTCGAGCTTTCATTGTAACCCACAAAGATACCCTTCTTTCATGAAGGATCTAGCTTGGTCCTCTTTTCATTTGGGACACGAGTATATACTGGACAACCAAATATTCTGAGATGGTTGAATTGAAGTTTCTTACCAGAGAAGATCTCTTCTGGTGTCTTGTTGTCCAATATTTTGTGGAGTGTTCTGTTCTGCACATATACAGCTGTTCTAGCTGCTTCTGCCCATAGATGCATAGGTAGATCCTGGTCATGCAGCATTGCCCTTGCTGCTTCCATGATTGTTCTATTCTTTCTTTCTGCAAATCCATTATGTTGTGGATTGTAAGGAGTAGTCAACTCCCTCTTAATCCCTGAATCACTACATAGCTTCTTGAAGTCACCTGAGGTGAATTCTCCACCATTGTCGGATCTGAATGTTTTGATCTTCTTATTAGTTTGGTTCTCCATCAAGGTTTTGAATTCCTTGAACTTATCAAATACTTCATCTTTGTTCTTCAAGAAGTAAACCCAAGTCTTCCTGGAGAAGTCATGAATGAAAAAGACATAGTAAACATACCCACTCAGAGAACTGGATGACATAGGACCGCATACATCGGAGTGGATGATTTCCAAGATACCTTTTTCCTTGCTTTCATTGCTTGGAAATGCCTTCTTAATGTTCTTTCCTTTTGCACATCATTTGCAAACACCTTCATGCTTGGTCTTAATTTCAGGAAGACCTTCTATAGCCTTACTTGCAATTGGTAATGCTTTGTAGTGCATATGTGCAAGTTTTCTATGCCAAAGTTCACTTGGCTCCATGGAATCATGTACCATGGCATGTTCAAGTTGTCCCTTCAATTTATACAAACCTCCCTATTACTCTCCAATCACCACTGCATCATCAATAGTTTTACCTTTTGGCCACATTAGGACTTGGCCACCTACAAATGCAACCCTCATGCCTTTTGCATCCAAAGAAGAGATGGAGAGAAGACTCTTCTTGAGCCCAAGTACATAAAGAACTTCTTTCATCTTCAAAGACTTTCCAGAATCTAGGTTTTAGGAGGCTTCACCACTTCCTTTGATAGGGTATTGATAATGATCTGCAAGTTTCACCTTATGGGGTGATTCATGTTCATATAGGTTTACAAAAGATTCTTTAAACCCAGTCATGTGTTTGGAAGCCCCACTGTCAATAAGCCAATCATTACAACCATGAGAGATAGTACCTGTGAGAGCAGAGATTAGAACATACTCTTCTTCACTTGATGAGTCATCATCACTTTCTGTCCCAGCCTTCTTCTTTGGAGGTTCATCATCCTCGACAGCATGAGCATGGTACCTTCTTTTGTTGCCCTTCTTCTTGTTGTTGAAGTTGTTGTTGTTATCCCTTTTGTTCTTGGGACAGTCTAAAGAAAAGTGACCTTTCTTATTGCATGTGAAACATCTTAGATCCTTCTTATTCTTTTGTTGGTTGTGATAGGATCTCTTGTAATGAGAGTGCTCCTTCTTGGGCTTGCTTCTTTTGGTGTGAGCTGTGAGAGGTTGATCTTCACCTCCCATCTTTTCTTCTTGAGCTACAAGCCTAGATTCTTCTTGAGAGCATTCCTCCCACAGTCTACTGAAAGAGATCAATTTCTTTCTTGCATATATTCCTTGAATAAAGGAGTCCCATGACCTAGGTAGGCCATTCAAAGTGGTCATCACAATTTCTCCATTCTCCACTACTTCATCCACAGCTTCAAGTTGTTCCTTGATCTGAGAGACCTTGGAGAAGTAAGATTGAATGGTCTCTCCATTCAACATCTTGACCCCTTTCAATTGATTCCATAGAGTCATCTTCCGATTTATGTTCTTCCCTTCAAATAGCTTGGTCAAGGAGTCAAACATCTCCTTGGGTGTCTTTAGAGATGACACATGTGGTATGAGATGGTCTTTGATAGAATTAGCAATGATTCTCTTTGCCTTGACCAAGTTCTTCTTATGCAAAACCTTAGCCTCTTCATCCTCTGGGATAGGGACCTCAGAGCTGATGTAGGAGTCCAATTAATTTTCTTCTAGGATCAACCCAAACCTATACTTCCAGGCTTGAAAGTTATCAGCCCCTTCAAGCTTATCCTCAAGCTTGGTGTGGTGAGACATCTTAAAGAGTACTTCAAATGGAAATAGAAAAGATTTAGGTCTTACCACTTACTTTGCTGAAAACTGGATCTGGTCCCAGATTAGGGTTTGTCGAAAAAAAACCCTAGAAATTCAAAATGTGAATTTCAACTTTCTGAAAGGATTGAAAGATGCGCCTTGATGATCTGATCAACCTGGTGTATTCAGAATTTGAGATCTGCAAAGCTTCACACTTCAAAAATGTCTTTTAGTCTTCCCGGGTTCACTAGGGAGGACCCTGAATTAGGGTTTCAGTTTCCTGGAGATTTACTCAGCCAAAAATCTTGATCTAAAGCTCTAAACTTCGATTTTTCCAAGGAGCTTCCAGCTATGTCTTCAGATTTTAGAGATTCCTGTTGTTGTGGAAACCCTAATTTTTAGGGCCAAATCTAAAAATGCTTAGAATTGAATTCTGATTGGACAGATAGATTCTCCTTGATGAGTAAAGTCAATCTACTATACTACTTTTCCAAAATCTGTGCAGAGAAACTCAATAAACAAGAAACCGTAGTTTCTATCACTGCACAATGTCTTCTTCTCAGGTTAGCTCTGATACCATGTTAAATTTTGAGAATTATTGCACAATACTCTAGGATCCTTACTGAGAGAATAACATGTACAATATATCAATGCATATCAATCATAACAAGCATGCCAATCATCACAAGAATAAAAAGCATGAGAGACAATAGACACACAGAGTTTCCGTGGGGAAAACCAAGGTGAAAAACCCCACAACTTCCTCAGAGATAGATAGAGCAATAGAAAAACCAAAGTACAACCAAAGTACAAGAGATAGACTCCTCTTAGTAGCTGATCCTCCTCCTCACAAGTGTGCCACTTTCCGAGTGAAGGAAGAATGAGTTTCTGAGTGATCCAAATAGAGATCTCCCGATCTCTATTTATACTTGTTATGTTTTCCCAATAACCTTATGGGGCTGACTTGTATAGCTAGTTACAATAACCACATATTACATAAATCCGGGCCGACCCCTTACAAGGTGGTCTAATAACCCATCAGCAAGTTAACACACTTGCGACACTTGTCAATACAAATGACGACACATCCTTATAGAGGAATAACACATCTCAATAAGGGTACAATAAATATATAACTGAAATACATTCCGAAGTTACATATACATCAACAGATGATGGTACAATCACTTTGATCCATGATTCATTTAATGTTAGAATGGATTATGGTGATGGTGATCATGAAAATGATGGTCATTTTGATGATATTCATGATTTACCTCTTCTTAAGAACACATACGAACCCCTTTATGAGGGCTCCAACACAAATCTTCTCTCTGCTATATTGTTGATAATGAACTTGAAGGTTATGAATGGTCTTTCAAACAAATCGGTCACATGGATGTTAAGGTATGTAATATATTCCATCACATAATATATATGATTGCGATAAAGGTTATCACCGTTCATCTAATAATTTTATTGTTAATTCATAAGTCAAATTAATACGGATGAAATGTGTTTCATTAATATTGTTTATATATTATATTAACTAGATTTTTATCTTAATTTGTTGTAGCTTGATAGTTGAATTTTTGTTGCCACCATCAAATATTTTACCTCGCACATATCGAGATTTATCTGTGATCATGAAAGAAATTGGAATGCAATATGAAGCAATTCATGCATGCCCCGATGACAATGTTATATATTATAATCAGCATGAATTTGCAACAGAATGTCCGGAATGTCATATTAGTAGATATCGAATAGGTCAAGTAACAAAAATGTGCCTCACAAGGTTCTTCGTTATATTCCCATTATTCCACATTTGCAATGACTGTTCAGGTGCAAAAACATAGCGCAATTTATGGATTACCATGCACACAACAGAAGTCAATATGACATTATTCAAATTCCTGCAAGATGGGTCTACATTTAGAGATATGCAAGAAAAATGGCCTCACTTTAAATAAGAACCTCGTAATCTTAGGATTTCTTTGGAAGCAGATGGTGTCAATCCATTTGCAGAGATGAGATTCGTTTACTCGGTGTGGCCTATTTTTGTTATCAACAATAACATTCCTCCATGGTTGTCAATAAAGAGAGAGCACATAATGTTGTCAATGATTGTTCTAGGTATATTGTGTCTATAGTTTTTTCTTTTAATGTAGTGGCATCTCATTTGTCGTATTTGTTGCATAATGTCATATATATATTTTATTTTTCTCCTGTGCATGGTTTATATATCTAAATGGTACTCATAATTATATATTTTATATGTTCAAATCAATCAGGTAAGTACCAAATTAAAGATATGAATGTATATATCAAACCTCTTATTGATGAGCTACTAAAGTTATGGAATGGCATCACTATGTATGATGTATCTAGACCAATACGACAAAGGAAATTTCAATTCCATGCAATGCTTGTATGGACAATACATGATGCCCCACGGTTAACCCATTTTTGCGAGTTGTAATTATAAGTTCCACTTTAATTGCATTTAATTTTATGAACTAGTTAATATACTACACACGCATGATTTTTTAAATAATCCATTCATTTTGTATATAATTATAATTGACATAGATATTCCATCTCTTTATGTAGGTCTTCAGACAAAGAGAAAATTTGCTTGTCCAGTTTGTGGTCCTAAGATCAAATCTCATCATTCAAAAAGCTTAGGAAAGGAGGTGTTTGGTGAGTATAGGCACTTCCTCTCTAAGAATCACAGGTATCGAACTACCAAAAAACATTTGTTCAATGGGAAGCAAGAGAATGCATTTAAACCACAGAGAATGACGCCTCACCTATGGAAGTTGCAATATAATAGAAATCGTCAAGGTACGTCTGAATCATCGTATATGAAATGTTATGTATTTTTTGTTGTTGTGTATTGTTTACTGTAATTGACATTGATTTCTGTCATTTATTTATAAACTATGATTCATGATAGCCGTCGTGATCATGAAGGCATTAATGGGCTTCCATGAGGAATGAAAAGCTATCTTAGGCAATTCAGTAGGTTGCCCTACTATGAGCACCTACAAATTGCTAATCTATTTGATACAATGCATATTGGAAAGAATGTGACTAAAACATTATGGCTAATATTGGATGGAAGGAGTGAGAAAGAAAAA